>OY970815.1:12364811-13671311 GCA_963853775.1 Xanthia togata
GTACAAGAAAGTTACAGAAAAATAAACTTTTTTATTTATTCAAACATTAGTTGGTCAGCCAATAGTCACGCAAACGTCAACACGCACACATAAATATTTACCCATACGTACAGCTAGCTGGCCGACTTGAGTGACAAAGTTTCTTGATAGCGAGAATCCGTCCGACATTTTTCTTCGTCCATGTGTGCTATTTATTATTTACTAGCTGCGCTCCGTGGTGTCAGTGTCGATCCCGTAGGAATATCGGGATAAAAAGTATTCTATGTCCTAAACCACGTCTACCCGTGTGCCAAATTTCATACAAACCCGTTCAGCCGTTTTAGCGTGAAAGCGTAACAAACAAACAAAATTACTTTCGCATTTATAATATTAGTTTGGATAATGTTCTTTCTTAAAGTGGTTTTACGTTCACGTACCTAATAATTCTGTTATTTATGAAATTATGACATGACAAATGACTTCCGCTTTGTACAGGAAGTTGTTATTACAATTTCAATGGATGCCAGCATGATTAATATCAAATTATACTTCACAAACGTCAATGGTACAAATAACTAATTATACCATGAAGTTGTAAACCTCAGAGTACAGATGGGTGACTCCACATTTTAGGTATGAAGCTACAAGTAGGTACGCGACGGGGTCGACTTGTCGAATTCAGGGGCGTAATAGGTAGTCAGAAGATATAAGAGTTACGCGATAGAAAGAGAGGCACCTTCTAGGTGAATATAACTGCAGGTGATTAGCGCTGTGCGACCTAAATTGTACTTTATTGTGTCGTAGCAAGACTCGCTTTTTATTTAAATGATTTTGCGGAGTGACCCATCTGTATTCATCTGTATTCATCTGTGGTCCGTGTAGGTTCAAGTTAGGGCTCCCGCAGACGCCAAAAGATTATCAATATAACAGTTTAGTGTTTACAAAAATTGAAAAGATATATGTATGACTTATATGGTTTAAAGGCGACTAACAAAAGGTTTACAAGGCAGATGTGGCTGGAAACGCAGGGAGGGGACGCCCTAGGAGGACATTAAATATTAATATTACCGCTGTTCTGCAGAATGGTCAGACAGAGGCCCTAGTGTGAGTTTATTTTGACCCTCTCGACTTTACGTATCGACCGCGATCGGCGCTCCGATTGGCCTTTCACTGGTGAAGGCCGGCTGGCTGCCAATCGGAGCGCCGAACGCGGTCGATGCGTAAAGTCGAGATGGTTAAAAGAAACTCACACTAGGGCCTCGAGTGCGTAGTACTCGCAATCGGCGTGCGTGTATGACCAGATGTATAAACGTAAACAAGGCTAAAGGAGTATGTAAGGATCGTAGCAGGTGGCGTTCTCTTGTTTCTGTCTCCCCCATGGGAAGAAAGCGTGAGTTTATGTATGTATGTACTTGAGGAAAACTGACGGAAATGTAGTGTTTAGCAAATTGACTACTTGAATTGTCTGTATATTTAAATCATAACTCTCAAGCTTCGGCTTTTAGGAGCATGAGGAACAGGGTGTACAGTTCACTCATTCACCATAGAAAAGGGAGGATCCTCCAACCAGTCGGGTGTTGTGTCTGGCGGGCCGACAGCCCGACTGTTGATGTCGGATAGTCTTATATATGTCGTTCGAGCGGTAAACTCTAATTGCGCGATGCAGGATTTGTGTGACGTCATGTCTTTTGATACGTAGTTCGTATGTGGCGGTGTAACCGCTACAGGCTAAACCTGAGCGACCACAACGCGGGAGGCAGGAAGCGAAGCGGGAGCGTCTACTACTGGACGCTGCTCGTGTTATTATAAATGGCGCCTTGCACACCTACGCGACCGTAAAGCGGAAACACCGCGTCGGCAAAGCGGGACGCACGCGTCTTGTGATCAGACGTGTGTACGAATCATCTCTCATTATTTTAACCTGTGATTTTGACATGACAGAGATGTTTATAGAAAGAGTGAGAGAAACATCCTACTTTTTACGATCTGAAAAATCCAGGATAAAAGTATCTAGGTACGTAAAAAGGGATATGCACGCATACACAAGAGCAAGCAATAAAAGGTCTTCTTCATCGGAGTCAGACTCTGATGTTAAATATGAGACTGACATAACACAACAATTTTGGTGTTACACAAATCTATAGACGTGAGGCTGTGACTATTCACTAAACAAAATGAAGTTTGCGGTTCGCGCTGTTGTCGCGCAGGTTTGGCCGTACCATCGAAGAAGCTCATATCAATTCACCGTAAGGACTATTTCTGCTTGCTTGCAGCGCTCGGCCGCTATAGAACCGGGGCGGTAACAGATGTGGTTATCGTGTTCACGGAATTTTGTTTACACAGGGCTTAGATATGAAGTTCTTTGATAGTACCTTCATTCTTTATCAGTCGTATGAAATGTCTCGGGGAAAGTATCAATACGTTTTTCCATAAGAAAGTTCTAAGTAGCTATATCCCTAGGGATTTAACAATATCACGGCTTCAACCATCTTACTGCGACGTCTACACTACATTGCTAGCGGTCGTTGACCCCGACCCCAAAAAAGAAATTACACAATCATTTTTTTTGTTGTTTTTTAGATATTGAAACCTATTACGTCGTTCGAGTATCTAACTTAGTTTAAGACGCAGGGTTCCGAAAACGGGGTTTTTTAAAGAAGTGTCATCTCTTAAACCGTAAATAATTTTGACCAAAAAAAAAAGAATGATATTTTCAAGTCTTATTTTAATACAGTGATGGAACTCAAATCACAATTTAACATACATTACTGCTTCAAAAAAATCTTCAAACACACCTCTTAATTGTCTTTAAAGCAGTTTATACCTTCACTAACAATTATAGTTAAAAATATACCATAAAATGTCTAATGTCAACCTGCATTCAGTGATGGATTATGATGAGTAATATGAGCAATATGATGAAAAAAAAACAACGAAAAGCATTGAAAAAGTACAAAAGTGTGGTTATTTTCTTTACTCTTTACACGTAAAGAAAAAGACAGAGACAAAGGCAAATCGGAACCCTGCGCCTTAACCCTGTCTAATTGTAACCATGAGAATAAAAAAATAACTGACAAAATGTGGGTGTACTATACTATCTATAATAACCTCTGCTTTTTCGGGGAACACAGGTTCAGGTTCACAGGTATGTTATAATTACAAGATACCTAGAATTTCGCCATCTTTATCCACAAACCCACTCACTAAACTTATCACAAATTAGGTACTTAGAAGAACAGATAATTTGACCTTAAACAGTTAACTACTAAGGCACCTGTCCCACCGCCCGCCGACGAGCACGCGACTAGCTGTCAATGATTTTCTGGCTCAAGAAACGTACAAAAGATTGTAGGATCCCGTGTAAGTAAAAGAGATAGCCCAGGCTCGACGTTTTTTTTTTCGCGTATTGGATTTTCGATTCTCTGCTCAGCGCCGAGAGTTGAATATCCAACAGTGTGTATTCTCAACACGTTTTGATACGCTCTGGATGCGCTCTGTTGGATACTCAATACTCTGCTCAATACCGTTATACCGAGAGTTGAAAATCCAGTGTACGAAAAAAAATGGCCGCGATAAAAACACGTCCGTGCGAATCTTTACCCTAATTACGTAATTCACTATCAATCGGAATTTGAATCGTTTCGAAACAAATTGCTAATCCATTGCTTCATAAGTTCGAATAAAAATCTGCTCAACAACGTAAATAACGCAATGAATGTTGTTGAACTGTCAAAATGAAACAAATTTGTCGTAATCGTTTACGAAAATGTGTTGCGTAATATCTGGGCATACTTTATACAATTTGTAATGCACACTATGAAAGTAGTTAAATCGATATTCTAAGTGGGGTGTTTAGTGATGTGTGTTAATTCCGGGACATGTTGTATATTAAAGGCGCTGGCCCACTGCGACGAGCCCGCGGTGCATTTTAATTGCGTGAGTTGGTTTGTTTGACAACGTGGGTCTATGTTTCCACTGCAACACACACTATAACCCACGAATATGTACAGACGCCAGCACACATCAACCTACTGCAATCTGTCAAATTTATTTAATAGATTTTCAACTTTATTACTAAAGTATGAGGTTCAAAATTGATTGGGAAAATTTTACAGTTTCGGGTAGTTTGACGTCTGTACAACTGTAGCGCAGGACAGTTTTTCACACGTCGCTTCCTCGCCCGTCCCACCTCCCGCAGTGAGGCTACGTACGCTTCCGTGCATAGCGTTGACAGCTATGAGCTGCGTGGGCGCCATATTCGAGCAAGCCACGCGTGTGGCAATGACGTCATTAATCTCCTCTTCGTGCGTAGCGTGTTCGTGCGTTGCAGTGGACGTTATCAGATACATTTTCTTGCTAAGCGAAGCTAGACACTGTGAAACTGTGTCTCAAGGTACCTAGAGGTGTTATTCGAAGGGGGGTGCGCGTCCCTCAACTGTTGCTGGGGAACGAGCACCTCTTCGTCGCCTTGTTGATACTTATAACACGTATTCTATAGAACTGGATATATTTTCTAAATCAAAGCAATTATTTATGAAAATGGCTCTTGATGTTTTAACTGGCGAGGTGATTAAAGTTATGTTATGCTAATCTTAGCAACACAACGTTATTGTGTTGCGACCACTGTTTTGTTATTTTCCTTTTTTTGTTTTTTTTTGTACTTATTACTTCTCATCTGGGGCCCAATTCTGCTATTTTTATAAATTCGTCATTCCAACACGACCCCATTGTCATTTTGCTAAAAGTTCGTAATCTGCTAAATTCATAATGGTCGATCATTGGTTGGTCATTGTATTCCACAAACACGATACTCGTAACGAATTAAAAGAAATGACTGCACAATGACGTTCTCATGGTAGGTCACTGATCAAAGGAACCGTCAAAATTTTAGCAGATTACCGCCTAAGTCAGTCATTAATTTTTCATTATGTACGAGATTACCAATAGATGCCATTTCTTTCAATGGAGTGTCAGTGGCTGACCATTGGAAAGTCATAATGACGCCAATATGTTAGTAGATTACCAAACTTGCCAAAATCAACAATTATGAAATCAATGATAGGCCATTCTGACACTATTGTAATAGCAGACTTGAGGCCCAGCACTGCTGTTTAATCTTTAGTTAAAATGAGGACAATGGTGAGGGTTATATGTTTCTTAAATCTTAATTTAAGTATTTCTCTGTAATCTGCAGCGTGTAACTATTTTTTGTCCCTAATAAATAAAATAAAATTGACACACGTGCATAGCCTCTCCGTGCGCAGCAGTGGGGATCCGCCTTTATAGTTGATCGCTGACTGTTCACACCCGGTACTCGTTTGTCACAAGAGCTATCAAAGAGAGAACTCGCTGAGACTTCTCATTGGTATTGGTATATTACGCATGAGTGAGTGAGTTATCGCTCGTCGCCGTCGGACACGTTGCTCACCAACTCATGTTTACTTGCCAGTTCTACTCGCTTCTCGTAACGGTGGCGGTGGGACTGAGTGCCTAAGGTAACATGTTTACAAAGTTATTTTCAAAACAAATATGAAATTGCCTTGGCAGGATTTGAAACAAAAACATGCCTTGTTTGGTTTTTGTTACAAAGGTTGTGTTAACACAGCATTGTGCTGTGAGTAGGTATTGCTTTGTTAAAAGTGTTGGCTTTTAACCTTTTCATTTACAGTCGAGGGAAAAAATATGTATATCACCATTGATGTATTAAAAGGAGGAAGATATGTTACGCGCTAACATCGCAATCAGTAAACTTGGGCTCGGCGCACGACTACATGCACCGAAACTCACACATCTGTGATCAGTGTCATCTCACCTCACAGTCGCAAAGCTACGAGGATAGAGATAGGAGACGGCGCTGACGTGCCCACGAAATCGCGTTAGCACCTCGCGCATTGTGTGCGTATCGTGTCTTTCACGCATGTTTTTAATATCTATCTCGCTCTCACAGATAAGGCGAAGCAAACGTCAAAATATTATTGTAATTTTCAACAAATTAACATTTTTGGCTGTACTTACGAGTGGTAGGTAATCCCATGTGTCTTATTTTTCTTTCTTGCATTATTAAAGCACTGTTTAGCTGCACAAGAAGTCATTTTGATGCGTATTTATTACAAACAAACTGAAATTATTGAGCTGTGTGATCTACGATGTTCCGTGCGCGACTGAGTGCCAACTACGGGCAATCCCCTAGTTGAGTAGGACCAGGCGCTGTCACTAAGTCCCGTGTCTACCTCTTTTAATACATCAATGTATATCACAAATTATGGCTGGTGGCGCTTACGCTTTTGATGTGTAACAATTTCCTCTCGCTTCCCTGCAATCTGTCGGGGTGATTGCGTGAGCTGGGGAAGCGCGCGCTATATGCTTTAATGAGTTGGCCGTCAGATGGTACCAACCCATTTTCCGAGAGGTTGGTACTGTCCAGCCAAGATGTCAGATGTTACACATCATACGCGACTACTGTAAGGCTCGCTCGTTTTTAGGGTTCCGTACCCAAATGGTGAAACGTATTACTTGAAATGTGACCCTATTACTAAGACTCCGCTGTCCGTCTGTCACCAGGCTCTCATGAACCGTGATAGTTAGACAGTTGACATTTTCACAGATTATGTATTTCTGTTGGCGCTATAACAACAAATACTAAAAACAGAATAAAATAAATATTTATTGGGGGCTCCCATACTACGATAATGGTACGGAGGAACCGTTCTTGCGCGAGTCTGACTCGCACTTGGCCGGTTTTGTAAAGTGACATTCATAACTAAAGTTTTTTTTTTTATTGTTTAAGTTGGTAAGCCTATAGAAATAAATTAATAAAACCTTAGCAAAAACCAAAAATAACCGAAATAGAAATTCAATCCAAGCTTACGCTCATTTAGAAATCTGACTTAGTCAATTTTAACGGATTTATAATATATTTTCGATTAAACTTGTTATTTATAAAATGGCAAGAGGATTATCAGAGGTTTTACGAGCAAGAACTGTAACTTTGAGAGAAGATTGATATTCCACGAGAGAAATAGCACGCAGAGTTGCTGTATCCCATAAATAACTTTTAAAAAAACATGCGGGCAGTCTTTGGGGACTGCCGATAGAAGTGAAAACGGCGTGCGGTGACGATGACGCGAGTTTCACGCTTTTTGTTCACCCAAAAAGTACACATAGGGTGTTAAAGTAATTGCGTGCCATAGCTTAGGGGTAGGTTCAGTATCGATAAAGCAAGCCAGAAAGAGAAAAAAAAAAAAAAAAACAACAAATAACTTAAAATAGTAATAAATAGCAATTGTTTATTTATTTGTTTAAATGCTTTAATTACTTACCTACTATCGAACGCGAATCGAACTAACGCTACGACGGTATGTACATAAATTACAATTCGAATTTTCCCTTCGTACGGCGATGCGATAATAATGTTTTTATTTTGTTTTTAAGCTAATTAATAATTTCCTAGAGTTACCTACATACTATCGAACGCAATGAAATACCTACGCCCGAACACTTCGATAACGCCGGGTGATTTTTTTTTTGGCTTTTTTGTCGATACTGAACCTACGTGTGGGTCTATCTGGCAGGCCCCAACGAGATTTATCAACAGGTGATAGGTTTACATAAGGACAGTATTTTGTACCTATAGAAAATAAATAAGATATAATTTGTACCTGGACAGTTTTTGATTAAATGACGTTTCTATAAAGTGTCTTGCTAGCGGGCCCTTAATGATTATTTTTATTGTTATTATACTTTCAGATCGCCCAGTAGTGATCGGCGTTAGAAACTATTATGTACCTTACAAACCCAAAATTTCGACTTTCTGTGAGCTTATACTTTAGAAGATATTCGTTAATTAGACAAACGACCAGCCAGCGGGCCCCTTTTTAAATACTATTCTTTTATATCATACAATAGCTTTAGGAGCTTGATACTATTATGTACCTTACCGACCTCGTTGGGGCCTGCCAGATAGACCCACACTTACCCCTAAGCTATGGCACGCAATTACTTTAACATCCTGTATACACAGTATACATATAGCTCATGGAAAGCGTGCGGTGACGATGACGCGAGTTCCATGAATTAAGTTCACACAAACGGTGCTCAAAGCGCTTCACTTCAAAAAATGTTTCGTGAAGCTGTGGGAGTTTCGTATAAGATAATTATGAAAGCAAATTGCTTATTAATAACTTTTCTTACATTGAGTGGGAGTAAAAAGGTATTGTAACAACATTACAAATTTTACTTGTCTGGCGAAGCCTACGCGATTGTGTTTCTAAATTCTAAGCTAAGAACTAAGTTTAAATTATTTTCATGATTGCCTATTGATTACTAGCTGACCGCCCCGGCTTCTTACGGGTAGCACTAAGAACTTAACTAAAAACTGGTTTTTTGACCAAAACTCAAAATTTTTGTTCGGCACCTACCCCATCTTATTTCGTAGTTCGCTGGCCCGCGCCGAGACGGTTTTTTGGACACCTCCATACCTACCTATGTTCGTAATAACACAAATTACAATCAACACAGGAGGAGGAAATCACTTTTGAAGGTTGCTAAGTGTATGGTTGCTAATGTATAGTCCCACTGCCTTCCGAATCACATAAACAGTCAAACATACATATAACTACACATTCACTCACGCGCATACACATACATACACGACACTTACGTACATTTAGACAAATAATATAATTAGTGCTTAAGATTTTTTTAGTTCTTTTTTATCTTTTATATACTTTATAATATTCTCTTGTTTGCATTCTAATATTCAGTTTGCATTATAATATTCTCTTGTTTGCAGAGGAGCTCGTGGCTAAGTAGTAACTGCCGCAGTGGGTCGATCCGTCAGGTTAAGCTACGCTTGCCGGGGTTGGTCTGTGGATGGGTGACCATCTTTACATACCGAGACTCCTCCGTGCCTCGGAAAGCACGTTAAGCCGTTGGTCCCGGTTGTCATTCGTGGATCTTTGACAGTCGTTACGGGTCGTCAGAAGCCCGAAAGTCTGACAACCAGTCTTACCAAGGGGTATCGTATTACCCAGTTACTGGGTTGTGGAGGTCAGATAGGCAGTCGCTCCATGTAAAATACTGGTATTCAGCTGCATCCGGTTAGACTGGAAGCCGACCCCAATATAGTTGGGAAAAGGCTAGGCAGATTGATTCTCTTGTTTGCATACAAGTACCTGGAACGCTGTGATCTCTCCTCTTGGAGGTTGGTGCTAATGGCCGCGACACAGTATTCTATACTAATGCGGTTGTTAGCGATCACAAACTTTCTGTAAAATTTTATTTGTTCCAATAAATATTTTTGTTTGTTTTGTATGCATGTTGGTGCTCATGACTGTACCTAGGTATTGTTAATATAATTAGAATTAATATGTTGTGGGCGTGCTTGCTTCCTCCACCTGGTCACATAAACCTTTAAGAGGGAACAGGGGTTGCGAGGAATTTGAAAAATAGGTATTTGAAGAAACTATTGCCGTCGCGCTGCGCCCGAAAAACCGAGTTAAACCCCGTAAAGTGCGATAGGGACAACTGCAGCTCAGACCGATTATATCACAAATTTTTTGACGAAAACGACGTTTGGCATTCTCCTTTTTTCTCCTCGAAAACTAAGCCGATTTAATAATTTTTTACATTAAAATTTTAAGAAAGAGTATGTCTAGGTTCCTATTATTTTCTTTTATGCTAAAAACTTTTCCGAATTAGTCTGGTAGTCCTCTAATCACGGCGGTAAAAATGGGGAATTTTTGTAATTTTTGGAGGGTCATAGTTTCCTTACTTATTAATTGCTGAAAAAAAAGAAATGACAGGAACATGCACATAGAGACACTGACTTTATAAAAAAAAAATGACAGCTCTAGAGGCATTATTCAGGAAGAAAAACGGGGAATACGTTTGTATGGAGAATCGCGGGCCCTGTTCCCTCTTAATAGTAGATTTTACAACAAGTGCACAAAACGTACCATTTTTATCCGAGGATAAAATGATTTTGTGCACGAGTTATAAACTCTGCTTTTCACTTCGATTGCGAGGAAATAAAACAGTAGTATACCATAACATTTCTTTAATTAATATTCAAAGTAAAATTAAACGACATTGATATTAGGCTTGGGCTGCAGACCTATACAGCCTACTATTAAATTAATTTTGTAATAATAATTTTCTTAAATTAATTAAATAACCTACCGTACTTGAATTTAAATTTTAATATCTTTTATGCCTTAAAAAACACATAAGGCAAATAAATTAAAGTAAATATTATAAAATAACGAATTCTATCTATGAACTTCTTATTTGGTTTGGCTGTATGGCTCATTTTCTTTGCCTTAATATAGATACATTTATGAGTAGCTATACGTTAAGAGGGAACAGGGCCGGTGATTCTCCATACAAACGTATTCCCTGTTTTTCTTCCTGAATAACGCCTCTAGAGCTGTCATTCTTTTTTTTATAAAATCAGGGTCTCTATAGGCATGTCCCTGTCATTTCTTTTTTTTCAGCAATTATTAAGTAGGTAAGGAAACTATGACCTTCCAAAAATTACAAAAATGCCTCATTTTTACCGCCGTGATTAGAGGACTACCAGACTAATTCGGAAAAGTTTTTAGCATAAATGAAAATAATAGGAACCTAGACATACTCTTTCTTAATATTCTAATGTAAAAAAATATTAAATCTGCTTAGTTTTCGAGGAGAAAAAAGGAGAATGCCAAACGTCGTTTTCATCAAATTTTTTGTGATATAATCGGTCTGAGCTGCAGCTGTCCCTATCGCACTTTACGGGGTTTAACTCGGTTTTTCGGGCGCAGCGCGACGGCAATAGTTTCTTCAAATACCTATTTTTCAAATTCCTCGCAGCCCCTGTTCCCTCTTAATGCTCTAGTGCACAAAAATCGATTTTGTGCAGCCTATATCCTGCACGAATAAGCACTTTCAGAGCATGACAAGTGAAATGGTCTTTAGACAAGGTATTATTTGTTTTATTTTAATATGTAACCAAAAATATACTTACTGAAAAAAAAAAAAAAAAACCTATCCTGCCTACCTACTTATAAACAACTTGTTTGCTTGAATATAACTTTAAGTAACAACGCTTTACCAACGGATAAGTCAGCACATTTTTATTTCCAACAAACCAATCGAGCATTCCGGAAATATGTATTCTGAGTGACTGTAATTTATGACCTCTCAAATCAATCGGCGACGCAGAAATAGGTACTTATAATGACATATTTACGAGTTCTAATAACCAGCGGTTTTGATTAGTAAACTGGCGGCATCTACATCACAACATGCGAACTACGCATCGAAGACCTGACGTCACACAAAATACTGCATCGCGCAAGCAGAGTTTACCGTTCGCTATGAATGTAGGTACAGGTATAAGATGTTCATAAATTAATAAGATCGGCTACAGTCTACCTTACGGCGTGCAAATTTTACATTAATTAAAATATCAATACATACAAAACAATGTCAACAAAACAAAACAGAAATTATAGGGAAGTCAATTAATAATGTTATAGTCAGCTAGATAAGTCTTACAGTGTCAAATTGAAATTAATTATAACAATCATAATCTGGACAAATTCATATCATTTAGAAAGTCTTTCACAGTGTAATAACATTTGCCTAAAAGAAGTGCAGTGCAGTGCTGTTTTGTAATGACCCGAATGTAGCAAGTTCTTGTATTGGGATCTCAAGGGCCCATTACGTTTACGACAGATTTACGAGTTCTAATAACCAGCGGTTTCGGCATCTACATCACAACATGCGAACTACGCATCGAAGACCTGACGTCACACAAAATACTGCATCGCGCAAGCAGAGTTTACCGCGCGATCAGCATAATTATATATAACTTCCTCGACATCAATCGTTGCACAGACCGTTCTGTCCGATAATCCCCCTTTTTCTAAAGAGTATGAGTGAACTTTACGTCCCGTTCCTCATACCTCTATACTGGTACTGGTGGCTCCTTATAGGAACTGAAATGGAATGAAATTGTTTATTCTGTAAATAGGATATTGGAATCACTATTAAACGTCCCCTTAAAAAAATAATTAAAAATTGCTAGATGAGTTCGGCGTTTCCTATCTGACTACTCTGAGAAGAAAGGCCGAATAAATTTAGAGGTCACAGTCTCTTTTAAAGTCCAGACATAATCTTGGTCAGGCCATATGAGGACCATGTAGATTAGTCTGAAATGGTCTTTTGAGAAAAGAACCACACAGATTTGAATGGACCTGTCCTGTCAGTGCAAGCATTTGTCAGTAATCGTGGAGCTCAACTCAGAACTTAAGAAGCTCAACTCGACGAACAATACCAAAGAAAAGACATTTGGGTAGGCCGCATAAACTACTCAAACTGCCAGACCATCATTAAAACTAACTGAGAAAGAAAAAAAAAAAAACCACATAGTCCTCACATTCACAAAAAATAAAATAATATAATACTTTACAAAGTAATCATGTATTCAACAATGTTAATGTTTATATAATACTGGTATATTTTGATGATTTTACAAAATCATTATGTATAATGTTATTTTGTATGATTTTATCACAAGGCTTAGCAGAGCGAGCAGCTCAATCCTTTAGGGGCATGAGGAGCAGGGTGTAAAGTTCACTCGTCCACCATAGAAAAGGGAGGATCCTCCGACCAGACGGGTGTTGTGTCTGGCGGGCCGACTGCCCGACTGTTGATGTCGGATAGTCTTATATTATGTTGTTCGCGCGGTAAACTCTAATTGCACGATGCAGGATTTGTGTGACGTCATGTCTTTGATGCGTAGTTCGTATGTGGCGGTGTAACCGCTACAATCCTAAGCTTTTTTATCTTCTAAATAATCTGAAATTTCATAGTACCCTTTTTTACAAAGTTTCGTTTTAATACAGCTTTTAAATCGTTTAATTGGTAAGTTTCGAATGTCGATGGGAAGTTTGTTTGTAAAAGCGTATACATTGACCCATGAACGAGTTGCCTACTGTGTGGAGACGAGTGCGATGTACAGCAAAATTCCTGGTATTTAAACTATGATTATCTTCTTAAAATTTGATATATTTTTGTGTACATACAAATAGGTTTTCAAAAATATATTGTGAGGCTACAGTCAGAATATTTATTTCTTTGAATTTCTCTCGAAGGGAAGGGAACTGAAAATTTCCTTTCAAAAACAACATCATAATAATCATAATTATCATCATCATTATCACCATCGGTAGCCTTGTTCCACTAGCTAATATAACTCCCTTTTATGCCATGCTTCCCTGGTCTGTGAGTCTCATCCAGGGGCCCAAGTCTGCTATTTTCAACCGACTTCAAAAAGGAGGAGGTTCTCAATTCGGTTGTATTTTTTTTTTTTTTGTATGTTTGTTACGCGATTACTCCGCCAATTATGAATTGATTTTGATGATTCTTTTTTTGTTTGGTAGGGCATACTTCAGAAGTGGTCCCATATAAATTTGGTCAAGATCTGATGAGGGGTTTTTGAGTTAGCTTCAATAATACGTATTTTACCCATCTAGTATATGTGGACGATATTCTAATAGTTCCTGTCACTGTAATTTACATAGCAGGTAATGGGTATTCAAATTTTTGTGGGGGTTTTGTGTAGTACCACAACTAAAAAGTGAAAAATAAAAACTTTTTCACAAAAAATAAAACCGACTTCCAAAAAAAACACTACAAAGTGAAAAATAACTTTGATTTCGGAAGTCGGTGGCAAAAAAACGAAAATAAAACCCCAAAGACACCGACTTCCGAAATCAAAGTTATTTTTCACTTTGTAGTGTTTTTTTTGGAAGTCGGTTTTATTTTTTGTGAAAAAGTTTTTTTATAAATTCGTCATTCCAACATAATCCCATTGTCATTTTGCTAAAAGTTCGTTATCTGCTAAATTCATAATCGTGGATCATTGGTTGATCGTTGTATTCCATAAACACGATACTCGTCACGAATTAAAAGAAATGACTGCACAATGACGTTCTTATGGTACGTCACTGATCAAAGGAACTGTCAAAATTTGAGCAGATTACCGCCTAAGTCAGTCATTCATTTGTCATTATGTACGAGATTACCAATAGATGCCATTTCTTTCAATGGAGTGTCAGTGGCTGACCATTGGAAAGTCATAATGACGCCAATATGTTAGTAGATTACCAAACTTGTCAAAATCAACAATAATATGAAATCAATGACAGACCATTATGACACTATTGTAATAGCAGACTTGAGGCCCTGGTCGTCCCCGTGATCTTCTGTATGTCGTCCACCCCCGTGGCTGTTGGTCTACCGACGCTCCTTCTATAAACTTAATTTACAAATTAAATTATTCATAAACTAATCATTGGTTGACGATTCAATTTTCTACCTCTTTTGCAAAATAAGAACAAAAATACCGACCAAGTGCGAGTCGGACTCGCGCACAAAGGGTTCCGTACCATTATCTATAAAAACGGCAAAAAAATCATGTCTGTTGTATTGGAGCCTCCATTAAATATATTTTTTAATCTGTTCTTAGTATTTGTTGTTATAGCGGCAATAGAAATACATCATCTGTAAAAATTTCAACTGTCTAACTATCACGGTTCATGAGATACAGCCTGGTCACAGACGGACAGCGGAGTCTTAGTAATAGGGTCCCGTTTCACCCTTTGGGTACGGAACCCTAAAAAGTAAAAACAAAAACATTGCAAATTCGTGACTGTATGCATGCAGTATGATGTCATATGCAACCTGTTGAAGGTAATAATGTGACGTTTGACATTACATACAAAATATTTGTCCAGAAGGTCCACCTAAAATAAACTTAGCACTTTGGAGGATCTAATGAACGCCACTGGCGTTGGATTTTAGGTTACTTCTACGACTAAGGTTACCGTTTATCCACGACGACGCGCCCCACTCCGCGATGACTGTACTGTAAGCTGTACAGTACGGAGTGGAGCAGAGTGGGGCGCGTCGTCGTGGATTGCACTATCTATATCTGGGTAACCAAGAAGAAGATACTTGTTACCTCATTTAGGTTACCGTTTTAATACCGGTTACACACACAGGCGATACGCGCCTTTGACTGATGCCGACAGCCCGTGTAAGATAGAAGTATTTTTTATTACGGTAACCGGTATGTAAAAAATATAAATGTTGTAACCGAAAAAATACCCGTATTGATCATACCGGTTTCGGTTAAAAGTGAGCCTTCTTAAATTTACTTTGATTTGTACACACTTATAAACACATACAATTTGTATAATATATACGCGAATCACTGGCTTGGCAAAAATATTGTCATTAAGTTAAGGTGCAGTCACATTGCGGTTATTTCAGAAGCAATTTTTAGCGGTTTTTAGGGTTCCGTACCCAAAGGGTAAAAACGGAACCCTATTACTAAGACTTCGCTGTCCGTCCGTCCGTCTATCACGAGGCTGTATCTCATGAACCGTGATAGTTAGACAGCACATATTCGCATAGACATTGATTTGTCACTCGTTCATCATCTGCCCAGCCTTTTCCCAACTACGTTGGGGTCAGCTTCCAGTCTAACCGGATGCAGCTGAATACCAGTATTTTATATGGAGCGACTACCTATCTGACCTCCACAACCCAGTAACTGGGTAATACGATACCCCTTGGTAAGACTGGTTGTAAGACTTTCGGGCTTCTGACGACCCGTAACGACTGTCAAAGATCCACGAATGACAGCCGAGACCAACGACTTAACGTGCTTTCCGAGGCACGGAGGAGTCTCGGTACGTAAAGATGGTCACCCATCCACAGACCAACCCCGGCAAGCGTAGCTTAACCTGACGGATCGAGCCGTGCGGCAGTTATTACTTAGCCACGAACTCCTCGATCACCTATTATTTTTTATAATCACCCTATAATATTCCCACAGCTGGGACAAAATCCTCCTCCAATCGAGAGTGCTGTATTCCACCAGGCGGTCACATGTCTGCGAATGTTTGGTTCTAGGACATGCCAGTTTCCTCACGCTGTTTTCCTTCACCGTTTTGAGAGCAGTGGTGATGAAATTATTTACACAAAGTAAAGTGCTTGTTCAGGTTCGAACCCACGACCTACAACTCGTAAGGGCCACCACTGCTCTTTATTTTTACACGATAACAATAGATAACAGAATCGTGTATTGCTATCCTAAATACTCAACACTTACGATATACAAAGGCGTGTTCCGATAAGAGTCGGTTTGTTAGCGATAACCGACTCTTATCGGAACATCGTATTCAATGATCGGCCATCAATGATCCAGTGTGTTAGTAAACAGTTAGTAGTTACAATAGAGGAGAACACAGAATAAATAGTACTGTGAAAAGGACATCCCCAACTGAATGTTTAGTGATTGTCATTCTCACAAAACTTTTAACTATGGGAGAGTCGATACCCTCCGCCATGGTTTTTAGGATGCTGTTTCCACTCTTCCGCTACCTTTACAACAGCGACGCGGTTTTGAAGCTGCGAAGCGACATACGTAAGCACCTTAAGAGGGAACAGGGGCTGCGAGGTATTTGAAGAAACTATTGCCGTCGCGCTGCGCCCGAAAAACCGAGTTAAACCCCGTAAAGTGCGATAGGGACAACTGCAGCTCAGACCGACTATATCACGAAATTTTTGACGAAAACGACGTTTGGCATTCTCCTCGAAAACTTAGCCGATTTAATAATTATTTACATTAAAATTTTAAGAAAGAGTATGTCTAGGTTCCTATTATTTTCTTTTATGCTAAAAACTATTCCGAATTAGTCTGGTAGTCCTCTAATCACGGCGGTAAAAATGGGCCATTTTTGAATTTTTTGGAGGGTCATAGTTTCCTTACTTATTAATTGCTGAAAAAAGGAAATGACAGGGACATGCCTATAGAGACCCTAATTTTATTAAAAAAATGACAGCTCTAGAGGCATTATTCAGGAAGAAAAACGGGGAATACGTTTGAATGGAGAATCGCGGGCCCTGTTCCCTCTTAAGTGCTTTCGGAGGCATCTCGATATGTAATGGGTAGTGGGTACCCATCCACGAACCCCTCCAATCATTTCCTTACTTTAGTTTTCCGAGTACACGCAAATCGCGTCTGTGTACTGTGTTTCCCTTCGCGACTTCAAAATGCGCGATTAGCTTATCAACAATATGCACATAGCCTAACCAGCCAATATTTTTTACAACGTATACTCAGTCTGATATAGAACCGCGTACGAAGCGGTCGCGTTACATTAAAATATTATTTTGTTGACTACAAAATTACGTGATAAGCATGCCATTGTTGTATTTACTAATAATTATGAGTACGTCATGATTAGTTATTGTGTAGTGTAATGCGTTTTTGTGATACGCAGTGGCAAAGGAAATAAATATAGTGTTTTTTTATTTTTTTTATTGTTTAAGGTGTTGATGTTTAAATTATGCTGAGGTTAACAGAAGTGTTATTTTATTTCTATTAATAGAAATAGGTGGTAAAGGAAATAAAAAAAGTGATTCGTGAGTTTTTTGAGGTATGTTCTTCTGATAAAGAGAAGGAACGGGCATTCATCACTACCTACGCTTGCTCACTACGTGTTGGCGATTAGGTATCTTTACGATAATTGTTTTTAACTTCGTAAGTCAGTGGGCAGCTTTAAAAATAAAAAAAACTTGACATTGAAAAAGACACTTCGGTATGGGACCCTATTACTAAGACTCCGCTGTCCGTCTGTCACCAGGCTGTATCTCATAAACCGTGACAGTTAGACAATTGAAATTTTCACAGAAGATGTATTTCTGTTGCCGCTATAACAACAAATACTAAAAACAGAATAAAATAAATATTTAAGGGGGGCTCCCATACAACAGACATGATTTTTTTGCCGTTTTTATAGATAATGGTACGGAACCCGGTTCCGGAACCCGGTTCCGGAACCCGGTTCCGGAACCCGGTTCCGGAACCCGGAACGGTTTTTTTATGCTACTGCCTATGTTACTGAGTTATTTAAAATGTTTACCAATATGTTTCTTATCCTATTAATATTATAAACGCGAAAGTTTGTGAGGGTGGATGAATGGATGTTTTTTGAAGGATTCATCTTTCACGCAAAAACTACTGAACGAATTTGCATGAACTTTGGCACACAGATAGATTATAACCTGGATTAAGAGTCCTATTACTTTTTTTACGCAAATTCATGATTTTTGACGTTGTAATTTTCAGCAGCAGTAAGATATTTGAATTATTTGATTATGAATAACGATAGTGCCATTCTCTTTATTGTAAGTTGGAGTTGCACATTTTAACTTTTCTTGTCGTGTAATTTACTATGAATATTTTACGAACTCAGTTTACAAGGAAAAACGTCGGCAATGGAACTTTGACGCTCAAATTCACATTGTTTCATTCAGTTCTAATAAAAGCGAAAGTTACTAAACGATAACTTGAATGTTTTACTTGTTTATTGGAGTTCTAGAATTTCTTTAAATTCCTTGAGTTTTCAGGGAAAAGTCGTAAAGAAAACCAATAAATGTCTTGATTTTCATGTCCATTATATTCCAAATAAACACAATTAAATCAAATAAACTAATATGATATAAAACTTCAATCTACAGTGAATACGTTTCATTAGTTTTTGTTTCTCAATATAATAAGACAAAATTACAATAAATTAAATTAAAGTACTATATATTCCGCGTCAATTCAGCAAATTATACGAAAATAATGTGTAACTCCAACTTACAAGAAAGAGAATGGCATTATAGTTATTATAATCAAATAATTAAAATATCTTACTGCTGCTGAAAATTACATGGTCAAAAATCATGAATTTCCGTAAAAAAATGTAATAGGACTCTTAACACATAGGATACTTTTTATCACGATATTCCCATGGGATCCGAACTTATGCTGGTGCAACCGTGGCGGGGCGCTACTAGTACATTTATAAATTAAAGTCGATTTTCGTATCTATCTGTGCGTCTACGCAACAGATTTTGATGTGGGTTTCACCATTATTTAGAAAGTTTATTCCGTAATGTTTATGTGTATACATCAGATGCAAATAAATAAAATTGAAGTGTCTGTTTGTGATGTCAAAATAACAGCGTTTTTACTAAATCCATAATAAAGTATATTACGGTACCTACTTGTAACAAAAAACGATCGGACAGTTCCGGCTAATCTCCAAAACTGCTGGACCGATTTTGACGGGATTTCACTGGCAGATAACTGATGCTATAAGGACCTAACTTAGGGCTGCTTTTATTTTATAATAAGAATTAGGGTCTAATCATCAGTAGGCTGATGCCTTTCACAATTATGTTGGGGTCAGCTTCCAGTCTGACCGGGTGCAGCTCAGCACCAGTATTTTACATGGAGCGACTGCCTATCTGACTTCCAGAACCCAGTTAATGGGTAACACGATACCCCTTGGCAAGACTGGTTTTCAGACGTTCAGGATCCTGAAGACCCGTAATGACTGTCAAAGATCTACGAATGACAGCCGGAACTAATGGCTTAACGATGCTCGGAGGGGTCTCGGATGGTCACCCATCCACGGACCGACCTCGGCAAACGTAGCTTAACTTGATCAATCCACCTGTGCGGCGATTATTACTTAGCCACGAGCCACTAACATAACAATAATAATAGGTAGATGAACAATCAATTAGATTTAGACTATCAGAGTCTACTTTTTAACCCCCGACACAAAATGAGGGGTTTTATAAATTTAACCACTGTGTGTGTGTATGTGTTTGTCTGTGCCACCGTAGCTCTTAAACGGGTAAACCGATTTAAATGCCTTTTTTATTATTTGAAAGCAGGTTTTATAGCTATGGTTCTTAGACATGTTTTATCAAAATTGGTTCGGCGGTTTGAAGATTATCAGCACTTTTCTAGTTGTTGAATGGATGTGAGCGTCTTCCATAGGTCTGATCGATTTGAAATTTGGTGTTCTGTTACTTCAATGATATTAGAAGCACATAGTAACCTTGAACTGATGCTGCAGCATCACCTGGAACTTGCAGGATACCCATCTCCCTTACCAACTTACAGCACAGGTATCGTGTTTGGGCTCATTGGAATGGTCTCAATGAATAGGTTATAGATAGATGATGAACAGGGTCTGGTGATGGAGTAGGAAAGAGAAGTGAGGGAATTTTTGAGTCGCGGGTTTTTAAATTTTAATACAGGATGGAAGGGACATCGACGCGAAAACTGATACCATGGATTCAATACATGATTCTGAACCCCCTCCGTTGAAAGATTTCGTCGGTTATAAAAAAAAAAAAATCTGCTGTTCCATATATTTTGACCGCGTAGGTATTGAACTTTTCTATAAAACAGCTGTTATTTTTAAATAACCGACGAAAAGTTTCAACTTAGGGGGGTTCAGAATCATGCACTGAATCCATGGTATCAGTTTTCGCGTCGATATCCCTTCCACCCTGTATAATTTTATTTGTTCACATAAGTATTTGATTGATTGATTGCCCCCTAGGTACTACTGTAATGTTGTACCTACACAGATTAGTAAAGATGGGACACTCCTCAAAATCATTTAAATAAAAAGCGACTCTTTCTACGACACAATAAAGTGCAATTCAGGTCGCACAGCGCTAATTACCTACAGTTATATTCACCTAGAAGTTGCCTCTCTTTCTATCGCGTAACTCTTATATCTTTCATTACGCTCACTGAATTGGCCCGACAAAACGGGCCTGTCGCGTACTTGTAGCTTCATACCAAAAATGCGGAGTGAACATATCATATATTCATCTGTGACGTAAACGTAATTTACTATGCCTGCCAACATAATTAACTTTTGTATAAGTTACATAATAAATCCACTGAATGTTTACATCTCATAATAACAATCAAGTATTTGCCTGTCGAATTGAGGAAAACTTTATAAATACATAGAAAACATATGTAGTAAGTTGTAATACAAACATTTACCTTGTAAATTAATTGGAGTGAGTCAATATGTAGGTACCTATTCCTTTTTTTTTTTACAAAAAAACTCATGTTCTTTATTGAGTGAGTTATGAATAAAGCCTCGTGCAAACTAGCGCGATGAGACGGCGCGACGCGACATGAACAAAACAATTTTCAAGAAAACTTCACGTTATAACAATAACCGGTGTCGCGTCGCGCTGGTCTGCACAAAGCTTAACGTGTTCCTTTTGATATCCCATATCCATGACACCATGATTGTTAAAGAATCAACTGGCATATGATTTATTTTTGAATGATTTTTTTTGTCCGCTGCTTACCTACTTGTAGCTTCATACCTGTAATGCGGGGTCACCCATCTGTATTCATATGTGCTATGTACAGACGCCAGCACGACAACTTACTACAATCTGTCAAATTGTCTTTAATAAATTTTCAACTTTATCTCTGAAGTATAAGGCTCAAAGTTGATTGGGAAAATTTGACAGTTTCGGGTAGGTTGATGTGTTGGCGTCTGTAATTAAATAACAAGTATGTAAGGAATGCAACAGGTGTGATATTCCATATTCATCAGACAATGTCAAAGAATCAACTAGCACATGATTTTTTCAGAAATTTTTGTTTATTTTGGCCGCCGCGTACCTATGTACTTGTAGCTTCGTACCTATAATGCGGGGTCACTCATCTTTATTCCTCTGCGCTATGTACTAAAATAACAAGTATGTAAGGCATGCAACAGGTGTGATATTCCATATTCATCAGACCATATCAAAGAATCAACTGGCATTATATGACTTATTTCTGAATGATCAATATAGTACGTATTCCTTATTTTTTTTTTACAATTTTTTTATTTATTTATTGTGTGAGTAAAGGGCTTTCTAAATAACGTGTTCCTTTTGATTTCCCATATTCATGAGACCATGTGAAAGAATCAACTGGCATTTATGTCTTTTTTTAATGTTTTTTTTTTGTCCGCTGCTTAGCTACTTTTAGGTTCATACCTAAAATGCGGGGTCACCCATCTGTTTGCCTCTGTGCTACTATGTACTAAAATAACAAGTATGTAAGGAATGCAACAGGTGTGATATTCCATATCCATTAGACCATGTCAAAGAATCAACTGGCATTTATGTATTTTTTTAATGTTTTTTTTTGTCCGCTGCTTAGCTACTTTTAGGTTCATACCTAAAATGCGGGGTCACCCATCTGTTTGCCTCTGTGCTACTATGTACTAAAATAACAAGTATGTAAGGAATGCAACAGGTGTGATATTCCATATCCATTAGACCATGTCAAAGAATCAACTGGCATTTATGTCTTTTTTTAATGTTTTTTTTTTGTCCGCTGCTTACCTACTTTTAGGTTCATACCTAAAATGCGGGGTCACCCATCTGTTTGCCTCTGTGCTACTATGTACTAAAATAACAAGTATGTAAGGAATGCAACAGGTGTGATATTCCATATCCATTAGACCATGTCAAAGAATCAACTGGCATTTATGTCTTTTTTTAATGTTTTTTTTTTGTCCGCTGTTTACCTACTTTTAGGTTCATACCTAAAATGCGGGGTCACCCATCTGTATTCCTCTGTGCTATGTACTAAAATAACAAGTAAGTATGTAAGGAATGCAACAGGTGTGATATTCCTTATTTATCAGACCATGGCAAAGAATCAACTGGTACATTCATTCATCGACAGTCACGATTATTTATGTAAAACAGCACCCTTAGGAATGTGAAATTTATTTTTAAAAAAAACCTTTCATTCTGACTATTTTTGTCTATAAAAACAAAATAATGACAACGTCGCATTTTCTTGCTGATTGGTTGAGTGCAAATGATATTCGTACACACGGCTCCATAATTATTTAGCTATAAAATTCCAGTTTAAGCTGATCTCTAATGAGGTGTACTTATCAATGAAACTTAGATACACACATCGAGAGTCTAGTGTTATGTTATCTTCGAAACTATGTATTTTTGGAACACTTGTTCTAGGATTTTTTTTTTTATTTTGACTTATAATACATATAACCTAAGAGTTATGGGATATCAAAAGGAACACGTAGTAAATACATATATTGAAACACAACATCGATTTATGAGCAAACAGTTTTCATTACTATTTACAGACGGTCAATTAATTGTTGTTTGAATTTGTAAGTGTCCAAAGTCCAATTAAGTATAACAAAAACGTGATCAGCCGCGTAATTAGGAACTTCGCGTAGGTATTGTATTCCTAAGTATTTTCGTAGACATACTTAGGAATACAAGACGACGCGCCCCACTCCGTACTAAAGTACAGCTTACAGTACAGTAATCGCGGAGTGGGGCGCGTCGTCGTGGATTGCACTATCTGTAACAACACGACGGTTTTCAAATTTTCATCACGAAGAATAAAATTTCTCGACTCTCGACTGCTTCGTTGTTCTAGTGACCACAACTACTACTGAGAATGAGGAATACCCTGGGTTCTTGCAAAGTGTTATTGGGTTTTTCCATCAGGAATTTCTCAGTAGCAGTCCGGAGTCTGGATTTGTGCCCGGTTGATGACAAGTGTCGCCCCCTAGTACAGACGGCACGTCAACCTACTACTATCAGTCAAATTTCTTTAAGAGCCCACACAACCTCATCTCAAATTCACTATTAATCTCGCTCGCACCATACTGCTCGCGGACTGAGTGAGAGCGAGACGGAGTGGGGTGCTGGCGGCTCCAAGGCGGCAATAGTTTAGGTAATTGTTTTTTACGGCGAAAATAATGGTAATTTAGAGAAAATAAAAAACAAAGTCGCTGCTTTATAGTTAGTTCAGTTATTATGCAAAGTTACATGATCAAATTTTAGTGTTTTTTTTGAATACCAGAGGTTTATTATTCGGTTTGGAGGTAACTTTGGTTTTTTTTTCTATCGGGATAATTTAATGGAATCGTGTTTTCGATAAAAATAGTACTTAACATTAATCCTCAACTTTACCATATATTTATTTCAAAATTAATGCTGCAGTATTTTCGGCAAAACGGAGGATCATGCTAAGCCATTTGAGGTAGTATAGGCTCTTAATAGATTTTCAACTTTTAAAGCATAAAGCAACAACAATTATTAAAGCATAAGGTTCAAAGTTGAATGAGAAAATTTGTCAGTTTTGGGTAGGTTGATGTGCTGGCGTCTGTATTTACCATCGAAGAACTAAGCCGTTTGAAAACAAAATCCCGTGAACACGATGACCACATCTGTTACCGCCCCGGTTCTATAGCGGCCGAGCGCTGCAAGCAGAAATAGTCCGTACGGTGTATAGATATGAACTTCTTCGATGGTACATGGGACTTAAACATCACTGGCGAAATGTGGGGTTAGTAGCTACTTAGTTACGTATACCTCTGCCTTAACCTTCGGGAATTATAATAGGCGTGATGTTAATATACAAATACTTCTAATAGCGTACTTAGGTACTATCGAAGAACTTCATATCTAAGCAGTTTGAAAACAAAATCCCGTGAACACGATGACCACATCTGTTGCCGCCCCGGTTCTATAGCGGCCGAGCGCTGCAAGCTGAAATAGCCCTTCCAGTGTATAGATATGAACTTCTTGGATGGTACCTAAGGTTATCATAATCCGTCGATTATAATATTCCCACTACTAGGACACAGGCCTCTTCTCTGAAGGACGGAATGCGTAGTAATCCACTACGCGGGCCGTTTGCGGTTCGGTGGGTGTCATATGTCTTCGAATAAATTGTAGACTTATTATGTAGGACCGAAATGACAAGTGGTAATTTTTGCGATGATTCATCCTGACAAAAGAAATAATTCTTTGTATAGGTATTAGGTGCAAACAATTACGTGTTCTCTAAACTTCTTTTTTTTTTCTTCGATTATAGTAACTATATGAAATAAGATACCACAGAAACGATGGATGGACTCCCTCCAACCTTCCTATGGCCCTTCCAACGTACGTTATACGGGCCGAATCGTGGGGCGGCTGCGGACATAGCACCCTTGGCAATCTTTCCAGTCCGCAGGCGCTTCTTGATCCCTTAGAAGTTGTTTGCCATGTGTGTCCCTAATATAGCAATTCTCCCGATTGGGTATGCACGAAACAGCACAGTTGTAGACTTCGCCGTCGTAATACGTCGCCGACTCTTCAAGTTCAAGAAAGTTCAGTCATCCTCAATAGAAAAGGGAGGATGAGTGAACTTTCTCTAACTAACTTATGAATAGATCCCGATGTTTTTTTTTCAAAAATAATACCTTCCTCTAACAAAAAACTCTACTGCAAAAATACGTACTTAACACGAAAAGACAAAAACAAGCTTTATTGTCTTTAGAACTTTGTTTTTTTGTAAGGTATCGCAGGGTCAAGAAACAAGTTACACCATATTGTCCTTGTAGTCAGGTTTTTAGTTATTTTCTTTTTAATAATTTGCTTTATTGCAACCCTTTTTTTTGTATGTAACGATGCGATATATAAAAAAAAAATATATGTCACTCCCACAATTAAGACGAATCTAACGACACCTTTTTTTTGGGGGGGAAATTGTCAAATTACTTCTCCCGCTCAGGGCGTGTCAGACTCTTAATGACTAAAGCCCACCCGTGTTCCTTCAGTTGCCTGTACGTTTTCAGGGGCCACCGTATCCCTTTCGGACTTTCCCGCAACCCCGGCAGGCATCGGTCCTAGCGGACCCCGTCAGTTATGCTGACATCTCTTTGAGGCGCGCGTGGAACACAACGCGCCATTGACCCGGGCTTGGTTCTTATCGGACGGCGAGCTACCCATTGCTCACTGTTCGCAAGCCCGGCCCTAGATACCTCCTAGGCCTCCCTCACGCGTACCGCCTCCTCCTTCGCGAGCATTACTGCGTCGCCGAAGGAGGTGACGGCCTCCCATGCCCTCGCTCCGTACCATGGCCTGGACCAGAACCGGATGCGAGAGATCACTGCCATCGATCGCCTCCAAGAAGACACGGCGATGCTCCGCCCAAGCCGGTTAGACCTCCACCGTATGCTCCACCGTGTCCTCCGGGCGATCCACACAATGATGACACCCAGGCGTTTCTTCCCGCCTTATCCGGAACAGGAACCTCCCGAAACAACTGTGTCCGGTGAGGACCTGCGTCAGGCGGAAGGTGAGGACGCCGTGGCGCCTCTCTAGCCACTCCTCAAAGAGGAGACTTATCGCCGCAATAGTGGCGTGCCCAGCACTGGGCTGCGACAATCGCACTTTCCATGACGCCACGAGATCCTGCCGGAAATCTAACGACACCTCATCTATAAATTAGGGATGTAACCGTTCCGATGCCGATATATATAGGCCGGATCGGCAGGCCGATTATATACAACCGATATCAAACAGTTCGAAAAGCGCGCGACACGACGACGCGCGCGCAGCATTGTTGCTCTGTCCCAGGCGGCACTAGTGGGAGTATCGCGCAGCGCATGCTTAGCGACATGGCAACATCGCAAACGGTAGTTTGCTGAGCGTTGTTTGAGCGCTGTATTGTTTCGTGCCTGGTTCACGTCACTGCTATTCGTGATTCTGTTTATTCTCACGTGAAGTGAGGACTATAACGCACTGTTTTAAACAGTTGTGCCCGAAATACAAAATTCAAAACATACAAAGGCCCGAGGTATAACATTCTTCATTATTTGTTTGATTTATGGTCTACTATGCCACCGATATCGGTATCGGTATCGTCGATTATTTATTACAATGATCGGTACCGTATCGCACTTTGGTTTTAGCTACTCAACGAAAACCTTTCAGGGTTTCTTTGTGTGCTGGCGAGTCGATAATTAAAATTTTACAAAAAATGTTAATTACATACTACAATGATACATATAATACAGAGGTGCTCGTGGCTAAGTAGTAACTGCCGCACGAGTCGATCCGTCAGGTTAAGCTACGCTTGCCGGGGTTGGTCTGTGGATGGGTGACCATCTTTACATACCGCACGTTAAGCCGTTGGTCCCGGTTGTCATTCGTGGATCTTTGACAGTCGTTACGGGTCGTCAGAAGCCCGAAAGTCTGACAACCAGTCTTACCAAGGGGTATCGTATTACCCAGTTACTGGGTTGTGGAGGTCAGATAGGCAGTCGCTCCATGTAAAATACTGGTATTCAGCTGCATCCGGTTAGACTGGAAGCCGACCCCAATATGGTTGGGAAAAGGCTAGGCAGATTGAATCGGTACCGTATCGCGAAAATTAAAATATATTAATAAATTAACTTACAATAAATACCTTCCTGAATCTGTATACTGAGTGATAGTCTTCCTGATAAAGATCAAAATACTGCAAAACGTTAGATCCGACAAGAGATTAAAATCTTAAATCAGAACGACCTACTTACTAATCTCTATAACATGTTAATAATGTAGATTAACTGATAATTACATTTTAATCTTAAAAACTGGAACACAATCTAATCATGCGCACCTTGTAACTTTGACAGTCGTTACGGGTCGTCAGAAGCCCGAAAGTCTGACAACCAGTCTTACCAAGGGGTATCGTGTATGTGTTACCCAGTTACTGGGTTGTGGAGGTCAGATAGGCAGTCCATGTAAAATACTGGTGGTCGCAATAGGCTGAATCTTGATTTCTTCAAAATTAATTCGTAATGTTAATTTAGTTCTGGTACTTATTTTTATTTAATTTTATTGTAGTTTATTCCTGTTGTTGTGTTTATGTTTGGCATTACCGATTTGTTGGTTGGTGCGCTTGACGTGTTCTTGATATAAATTGTCGTGTATATCAAATCATTTATTTTTGCAAACATGGGTAATTAAATAAATAATAAATAAATAAATTCTTTATTTCACCAAAAGCCATCACAGAACAAGAACTAAAAACTAAGAGCATATAAGGCTTATAACTAGGTCACAATAATTTTAATTCCCTGACTCCTAAACTAGGTGTATGTGCCTGTGTCTTAGGAGTCAGTGATTCTCCGTAGCAAACAAGACAAGCTACAGTATAATAGAACGGGACGTTACAACAATAAGCAAATGGCATAAAAGAAAACGGAAAATGAAAAACGTTTAACTGTGTGGTGAGGTGAATAAATGTAGGGTCCGAGTGTGTGTGTAGTGAGTAAGTGTAGGATGTGTGTGAGTGTGTATGTGGTGTGTAGGTGTAGGGTGTGTGTAGTGATATATAATTAATAATTGGTATATAGATGTTTTTTTTAAAAGTAGTCCTCCATATTCTACCGTCTCATGGGCATGCTAATAATATTGAGATCCAAAACAAAAATAAGACCTCTTACTGTATTATTGTATAGCTAGCCGTGAAAACCTATAATTGGCTTCATGTTTCTTAGTCCAGTGTATTTATTGTATTTATGTAAAGCTGTTGGTTTTCCATGAGATAAATAAAAAAATATTCATCTGCATGCGGTTGGAATGGAAGCCGACCCAACATGTAGGAAAAATGCAACCTGATTAATTGTTGTTTTGGAGGTTCTAAGTATGGTCAAGGTCTTAAATGCCGTCTGTAGGTACATATCAATACAATAACTTTTTATAGCCTGTTCGTTTGAAGGTCAATCTTATCACAACACACCTTGGTACCTACTGTTTTGTCTGAGAGCTGTTTTGCTTCCAACAGGTGTAAACTATAATATGTTTACACGTTTCTACCAGCAAGGTTAACATTTTGATAATTTTCATTCACTCGTGTTTCCTGTGAGCAGTGGTTTTTTTTTTATATGGCATCTCGCAGTTGACTCTCAGATTGAGGTCGCAGCTGCTTAACCGGACTATCCTGTGGATGCCTTAAGCTACTAACTTAAAGCCTCCAGCCAGGGGCATAAACTATTCTATGTTATACTAAGCGAACGCTCGCTAAGGGCAGCCCCTGTGGGGTACGAACCTCGGCTTAGGGCGTCGCTGGCGGGAGGACAGCAAGATGGGACAGGCTGGATCAAACAGATATTAAGATTATTATTAATTGGGGAATTTAGTGCTACATTTCTCAGCGTAACGCGGGCTGGCGCTTCTGCGAGCAAGGGTCGGGGGGGAGTATTATTTACTCGGGAGTGTCGCGATCGCAATGGACCTCATCGGCGAGGTCGGAATGCGGGTCTTTTTTTATTGTTTTGTAACGTGCTGGTGTCCCTATTGCTTTCCTGAAGGAGGGTTATAGGGTCATCTGGGTCGGAGAGAACATGCCTCGGACGGCGAATCTTACTGATTTTAGAGGGGACATAACTGGCCGCTTTAACAATAAGAGGGTTGAGGTGAAGGGCGGCTTTATCAAAGAAACGCTTTGAATTGCGTTTTAGAACAGATATATAAATACATTTCATATATCTGTGGGTGGCTCAATGGTAACGGAACGGACCCAACTTAGAAACATTTTTAACTACCTCGTGGGTCTAGTGGTCGCAAGCGCTACTGCTGAGCATGAGGTCCTGGGTTCGATTCCAAGGTCTTGGGGTTTTCCATCTGGAATTTCACAGTCGCAGCCCGGAGCCTGGATTTGTGCCCGGTTGATGGCAATAGGCTCGCCCCCTATTACAATGGGACTTAAACATAGCTGGCGAAATGTGGGTCTACTATAGGTACACCTCTGCCCAACCCTTTGGGGAAATAAAGCGTGATGTTATGTGTTAAAGTTTTTATATGTTTACGTATTTATACTATTACCACTTACATTTGTACATTTGTATTTGTTACAAGTGGGAACCCAATACAACAATGTAGTCACAATTTCCACACTCAGACGTCACCCAAAAACCGATTAAACACCACACCAACAGAAATGAAGTCTTTTTAAACTGTCCTATTTTGACTAACAGGGTTCAAATTTATTTCTGTCTTATTAACGTGGACAATCAATTAACAAGTCCCAAGTACCTAACGACTGAGTACCGGCACTAGATACAGAGGACAATTTTATGTTAAGTGTAGAGAATACAATCATGCATGAGCATGTTTTTCAATTCCGGGATTACGGGATCTTTATGCGTAATCCCGGGATCCCGGAGTTGTCCAGGGATTAGACTATATGGTTTCTAATTGAGCTCAAATGAAAACAAACTTGAGTAATTTCTTAAAAAATGGAATCGGCCTGCTACTGAGAAATTCCAAAAAGAAAAACCCAATGACACTTTGCCTGACCTGGGAATCGAACCCAGGACCTCATGTTCGGCAGTAGCGCTTGTGACCACTAGACCAAAACGGGGCAGTAAAAAAGTTTTTTATAATATTATTATCATTAGCTAACCTAGGTGACCTCTAGGAACGGTTTGACAATGAAACGTTATTCTTGTTATCGCCCAGCTGTACTACTTCTAATACCGGACATAAACCTTGCAATAGTGGTTTTTCAAGGGCTTATGAGATAACAAAACTATACAATCTTATCACTTCACAACCATAGCCAAGCCTTTTCCTATGTCGTGTATAAAACTTAATGTTTCTTTCACGAAAAATAGATCAACTCATCTGTGCGCGCGGCGCTATTGTGCGTGCGCTTATAATTATACAGCTTTACAGGAATTTAAAATTTCTATCGAAAACTTATTGTTCTCATAACTCGAATTTAAATCAGTGTCCATTAAAATTATATATTTGGAAGCTTAGTTATTCTGTAATCCAATCGGAATAAATACACACTACCTTAAGAATATGTTTGATTTACAAATTATTTTGGTATTACGTTTGTATGAACAACGCATGCTTCGCAGGCCCCTTAAGAGTTTTACACTGCTTTAAAAAAACCCGTTTTTGGAACCCTGCGCCTTAATAAATTATTCTGACTGATTTTAAGGACCTATTACTCAACTCAAGGCCATTTATTTTATAGCAAATCTTTAAACGTTTCATTAACAACTAGGTCTACAACAAGACAGGTTGTAAGCCTTTATGTACTTCGTCAATACATGACTTCATTATGACGTCACTTATGTACTAAGAACGGATGGAAATAATTCGGTAATTATCATCTTCTTGTGTTGCTGTGAAGTCGGTAAATCAGTGCAGGATTTTTTGCTTATAAACTTTTTGGTTGATTTTCTGTGGGTATTTAATGATTCATACTTCCACACTTAGGCGTCGTCACAGATTAGTACAGGGCCTCAAGTCTGCTATTACAATAGTGTCAGAATGGTCTGTGATTGATTTCATAACATTGTTGATTTTGACAAGTTTGGTATTCTACTAACATAATGGCGTCATTATGACTTTCCAATGGTCAGCCACTGACACTCTATTGAAAGAAATGGCATCTATTGGTAATCTCGTACTTAATGAGAAATGAATGACTGACTTAGGCGGTAATCTGCAAAAATATTGACATTTCCTTTGATCTGTGACCTACCATTAGAACGTCATTGTGCAGTCATTGCTTTTTATTCGTTACGAGTATCGTGTTTGTGGAATACAATGATCAACCAATGATCGATCATTATGAATTTAGCAGATTACGAACTCAGACCAAATAAAAAAGGTAGACGGAGCGTACGCCAACAATAGCATTCAAATAAGTGAAGCGTCGTGTACAGAGTTGTGTGCGTGACCTCGTGTCGCAACACGTGCCATGCGTCTGTGTGCTAGGAAAAAAATGTTGCCACTAAAAACTTTTTATCCCAATTCTGATTGAATAATTATGATTATTCATGAAAAATAAATTCTTATAAATAAAACACTTTTTTACTGTTAGGTACCTTTAATCAAAAATAAAAGAGACAAATTGCGTTGCATGCATTTTGCGTTGCGTACACCTTTGTGTTGCGTTAGTTTCCGGTAGTACTGTCTTTTTGTATCCCGCAAAATGTGTGGAACACACAACACTAAATTTGGATGGCAACCAATTTTCTTGATTTCTCCTTAACCTAATAACCTCAATCCACTTTTGTTTCCAATTAAGGTCTCTTGGGAATCTAAAATTAAAACAGTTTGTTTTCAGTCGAAGTTGAGAAATAAATGAATCCAAAAATGTCTTTTACATAAAACTGTAATGTTGTAAGTACTTGTTTATAGAAATAATAATAATAATCACGCGCTATCTAATGCTATCGTATCATATTGTATTCACGTTATACTATAACATATTTAAACCCGAGTTATTTATTAGGGATACCTATGTTTGATATTCAAAATAGATATATTTTCGTCATAGTTAAAAGCATTCAACCATTACGAAAAGTAATATTAAAATTAATAATCCCAAACACTCCCAAACATTGCCCGCATTTCGGGGAATTTGTATGCGGATATACTGGTCACACCGACGACACTATGCGAGGTTTTGTGTTCCAAAAACGCTTTAAGAAATATTTTTGTATTTTTATATCAAATTAAATCAAATGAAACACTTACTTGTGAAATGTAATCTCAGATGGTTTTTTAATTTATTACGGAATTGTTTTTACAAGCTTTTACGACTCAGGAAGGCATTTTACAACAATTTGCGATTTCAATGTTATGACGTCTAGTGCGTTCGGTGTCGCGCGTCGCTCTGGAACACGGTCGGCTTCCTATTTCAAATTTGGCTTCCTTTACCCTGCTTCACTCTGAGAGCGCCGCGCTCCGTCTACCTTTTTTATTTGGTCTGAGATTACGAACTTTTAGCAAAATGACAATACGATCGTGTTGGAATGACGAATTTATAAAAATAGCAGAATTGGGCCCCTGATGGTTCACTCCGCAAAATCATTTAAATAAAAAGCGACTTTTGCAACAGCACAATAAAGTGCAATTCAGGTCCAGTTATATTCACCTAGAAGTAGCCTCTCTTTCTATCGCGTAACTCTTATATCTTCTGACTACGTAACGCTCACTGAATTCGACAAATCGAGCCTACTTGTAGCTTCAAGACATAACTTTACAAATTGATTTCACTATGTAATTTAAACATAATCTAAAATATTCATATATTAAGTTATTGAGAAAATGCTCTAATTTAACATATATATTTTCCAAATCATTAACACCACTCGTTTAGACGTGATCTTCAGTATAAAATCGTTAAAAGTCGGTTATCGTCGCCTTAACGATGCGGATTAGTTTCCTATTTATTATTCCTTTTTGTTTTAATTGTTTAGTGGAATTACATCTTATGTCTGCTTAATTGTATGATGCCGCCATGTGGGGCCTGGTGACCTGTAATACAGGTTTTTTCTAAAACCTAGTTCAGGCACCAGCTCTCACAATGTGAATTTATATAGTTTAAAAACTGTAAAGTGCCACAAAAACATTGTGAGAGAAATAAATAAACTTATTTATTATTTATTTATTTAATACGATCGTAAAAAACTGGACCTGAAAAAATTACTTGCCCTTTTTCATATCCATATCGCAAGCCATAACCACCAGTATACAAGCACGAATTCTAATAATAACCGGTACCTGCTACATTAAAACACAAGCTTATCTCTCAGATAAGAGAACATTCGTATGAATAAATATACCAAAAAGTCTGCTGTGCATACATACTCCGAAATAATCTTTTATTATAGCAGTGGGTAATACTAACGCTTTGATAATTTTATAACCTCCGATGCAATAAAAAAGAAGAAGATTTTACAAAAAAAATAACTGACTTCCACAAAAAATCTTTGACTCGTGCCTCATATCAATAAGCCAAGCCGTCACTTTTTTTTTCCCATACACATAATTAGTTCATATCTTAAAAACTACTGAACTGATTTTGATGAAACTTGCACTGTTCCCTAAGTTGAAGTAAAGGTATGATGCCAATAAAAAAAAAGTCACAATCCGATTAATAGTTTCGCAGTAATGCTTGGACAAACAAACATAGTACATACACCTATAAAATTTTGTATATTTATTTGGAAGCCCTAATAGATTATCATAATTATGTAAATATACATATATAATTGCAGTTCCAATAATATTACGTTCATACGTGTCGAATTGATAACCTCCTTTTTTTGAAGTCGTAAAAAAAAAGTGGCCATCCAGTCTTACCAAGAGCCTATAATCATCTGCTGAACCTTTTCCCAATTATGAGCCCCAAGGTCGGTTCCAGTCTGTAATTTATGCGCTGGCTGTCACATGTAACACGTGTGTGTTTGCAACTTAATAAAAATGCTTCAAAATTATGTTTGCGCAGTGTCATCATTTGTCTTTCAAGTTATTTAATTTATTCTCATAATAGTACAATCGCACATAATAATGTCAACTGTAAATTATCTTATAGATAATATTAATATAATGCTTGATAAGATATGTAAGTAATTAGAAAATTGCTTTGTTCTATCTTCCTTGTGCGTGTAATTATTTAATTAATAATAACAAGATGGTTCCGTAGATAGGAGATAGTTTGTATTTGTTTATATACGAGTATATACATAAACTCACCTTCTTCCCAAGGGCTAGGTAGAAACTACAGAGGCCCTAGTGTGAGTTTCTTTTAACCATCTCGACTTTACACATCGACCGCGTTCGGCGCTCCGATTGGCCTTTCACTGGTGAAGGCCGGCCGGCTGCCAATCGGAGCACCGAACGCGGTCGATGCGTAAAGTCGAGATGGTTAGAAGAACATCACCGTCTGTGAAGCATCTCAAGTATCGCCAGATATTTTAAATGATCTTGTATGTTTTGCAATGACTAATGATTGTGAAGAATGATAGCCTTCAATAATACGGAAGAAATGCATTCCTTTATCAATACAGACAGACTGATTATGAACGGTCATTGGACACTTATCAAGAGTAGAATCATTGATAACAGTTTTTATACTATCATCATTTCATCGTTCGATTTGCATAAGAATAAATCAATCAATTGGCCTAGCCTTTTTACCACCGTTTATAGGCTATGTGACGTCACATTAAATTCAATATGGCGCCCGTGCCGTGGTCGCATGCCTGACTTTTTAGAGCGTGCTTTTTCAGTAGTCTGGTTTTACTTTTCCAAATTATGATAGGATTGGCTTCCAGTCTAACCGGGTGCAGCTGATTACCTGTATTTTACTTGGAACACAGAAGAATACAGATGGATCACTCCGCAAAATCTTTTAAATAAAAAGCGACTTTTGCTGCGACACAATAAAGTGCCATTCAAGTCGCACAGCGCTAATTACTCACAGTTATATTCACCTAGAAGTTGCCTCTCTTTCTATCGCGTAACTCTTATATCTTCTGACTACGTTACGCTCACTGAATTGGCCCGACAAGACGGGCCGGGCGCGTGCTTGTAGCTTCATACCTAAAATGCAGTCAATCATCAAAAAAAATTAAGTAAAAAGTTGTCTAATTTAAAAAGAGATAATTAATTAATTAATTTATTGTAGCGTAAATATTTTGTAGCAGTTACACCGCCACATACGAACTACGCATCAAAGACATGACGTCACACAAATCCTGCATCGCGCAATAGGGATGATGACTAAAATAATGTTTTCTGTCCGTAGTGTAGATTATGAAAAAATAACGTACACGTATTTTTTCTTTTTTTACGTTATCAAAAGATTACGGCGATGCATTGAGTTATAATGTGCCATGACGTCACTTGTATGTAGATTTTATACATACTTGTGACGTATCAACCCCCACTCCCTAACTTTAATGCGTTGTATCTGAGTCATTTTTTAGTAATATGATATAGCAAAAAATACGTGTCTAATATTTTTTTATTATCTGACTGACGGACTAAATAGAATTTCTTTTTTTTGACCCAGGCATCATCCCTATTAGAGTTTACCGCGCGAACGTCATATATAAGACTATCCGACATCAACAGTCGGGCAGTTGCCCGCCAGACACAACACCCGTCTGGTCGGAGGATCCTCCCTTTTCTGTGGTGGATGAGTGAACTTTACACCCTGTTCCTCATGCCTCTAAAATTTAATATATTCATTTGTGCTTGGAGCGACTGTCTATGTCACTTCCACAACCAATTTACTGGGTAACACTAACACGATAACCTTGGATGGACTGGTTGTCAGACTTTTTCGGCTTCTGACGACCCGTAACGACTGTCAAAGATCTACGAATGACCGGAAAACAATAAATACAGTCTTCTAATGTGTACACGTGTGTTGCTGCGGCTATTGTATCAGCGTATTTTCTTACTTAATCAGCTTGTAATATTCCCAGTGCTGGGGCCGTATTATGGCGTATTAATGCCACCATTATTCCAGTGTGAGTGAGAGAAAAGGCCGCTAGCACCATCCTTTTCTCGCAGTGGAATAATGATGGCATCGTATTATGACGTAGTAGTGCCACCATTATTGCAATGTGAGTGAGAGACGGAGCTATACAAGGCCGCTAGCACCATCCTTTTTTCGCAGTGGAATAATGATGGCATCGTATTATGACTTATTTAATGCCACCATTATTCCAGTGTGAGTGAGAGAAAAGGCCGCTAGCACCATCCTTTTCTCGCAGTGGAATAATGATGGCATCGTATTATGACGTAGTAGTGCCACCATTATTCCAGTGTGAGTGAGAGACGGAGCTATACAAGGCCGCTAGCACCATCCTTTTCTCGCAGTGGAATAATGATGGCATCGTATTATGACGTAGTAGTGCCACCATTATTGCAGTGTGAGTGAGAGACGGAGCTATACGAGGCCGCTAGCACCATCCTTTTTTCGCAGTGGAATAATGATGGCATCGTATTATGACGTATTAATGCCACCATTATTCCAGTGTGAGTGAGAGACGGAGCTATATGAGGCCGCTAGCACTATCCTGTTTTCGCAGTGGAATAATGTTGGCATTAATATTTCATAATAAGGCCCCTGGAACGTAAAGGCCTGTCGCGGGCCGTAATCCATTTCGCGGGCAGTACGGCTTGGACGTCCTTGTCTTGCAAACATATGGCCGAAATATAATCGGAAACTAAGCAAACGCGACGATAACCGACTTTTAATGATTTTATACCTACTGAAGATCACGTCTAAACGAGTAGTGTTAATGATTTGGAAAAAATATATGTTAAATTAGAGCACTTTCTTAATAACATAGGAATATTTTAGATTATGTTTATATTACATAAGAGCTCGTGGCTAAGTAATAACTGCCGCACGGGTCGATCCATCAGGTTAAGCTATGCTTGCCGGGGTTGGTCTGTGACTCCTCCGTGCCTCGGAAAGCACGTTAAGCCGTTGCTCCCGGCTGTCATTCGTGGATCTTTGGCAGTCGTTACGGGTCGTCAGAAGCCCGAAAATCGGACAACCAGTCTTACCAAGGGGTATCGTATTACCCAGTTACTGGGTTGTGGAGGTCAGATAGGCAGTCGCTCCATGTAAAATACTGGTATTCAGCTGCATCCGGTTAGACTGGAAGCCGACCCCAATATAGTTGGGAAAAGGCTAGGCAGATTTGTTTATATTATATATAGTGAAATTAATTTGTAAAGTTATATCTACGCGGATAAAAAGCTGAGAATCACACAAAATCTATCAAGCGTATTTTTCTGAAACATTCACCATTTTAAAGATAATTTAATTATTGATCTTTTAGTATACGTGTTTTATTAAAATATATTTGGTTTTATGTATAATAAATTAATGCGTCTGATTTGGGACAGCGCTCCTTGATGCGCGAGTCCTATTACTGGCTGGACGTACGACACGTTGCGTGAGCTCAGTACAGAACATGCAAGCTAACCACTTAAGGTCACTGGCATATATCTGCGTCTTTATCCGGGGTCGAAGGACGAGGAATCAGGGATGATAAATGGTTTTATTTCTGTAAGTAGGTTCGTACAAACACTTACACGTCAAACACTAGGTAAGGTCGGCGTGTCCTATCCGCACCCTTCTTCTTTTCGTGTGGTTAGTGAATAACCTGGTGTCAGAGTTTTAAAGCCGCCCACGGGCCTGTGACTTGGCTTCACATGCCGTCGAGAAATATCTCTCAGGCATGTCGGTTTCCTCACGATGTCATCCGCAACCTAATTACGTAACACACGATCAATCATAACCTGACTCATTTTGAAGGATATTGCTAATCCATTGCTTCATTCTGGCCGATCTTCAAAAGTGGAGATCCAAAAATTCCCGCAAATTATCGCCCAATTTCTCTACTGACAGCTCTCTCAAAAATCCTTGAGAAAGTTGTCAACAAGAGACTTCTGGCATACTTGGAAAAAAATAAGTTACTATCGGACAATCAATATGGCTTTCGGGGTGGCAGGTCCACTGAGGATGCAGTTACTGACTTAGCCGACTTTATAACTTTGAATCTAGGTCAGGGACAGGCATGTACTGGCATCTTCTTGGACCTTGCTAAAGCCTTCGATACGATCTCCAGGAAAATTCTGATCAAGAAAATGTCACTTCTGGGTGTCCGTGGCGTTGCTTTGGAATGGTTTGTTTCATATCTCTGTGTAAGAACGCAAAGAGTTGTGCTAGGGGAATATTGCAGCGACCCATCGACTGTACATTTTGGTGTTCCTCAAGGAAGCGTGCTGGGTCCCACACTTTTTATTATTTATATAAATGGATTATGCAGCATGAACCTCCCACAGGCTAAAATTTTCACATATGCTGATGACACTGCGATAGTTTTTCATGGGAAAACATGGGATGAAGTGCACTGCGTGGTGGAAGGCGGGGTAAAGGCTGTTTCGAACTGGCTACAACATAATCTTTTGACGCTGAATATAGAAAAAACCAAGGCAATCAACTTTGCTATTTCTGAACGTTCTTCCCCTAACAGTGTCTCTTGCTTACGGTTGCACTCTTGTGTTAAATCCGACCAGTGTTTTTGCCCTTACATCAAACAAACTGACTCTATTAAATACCTAGGAGTAGTTGTAGATAACAGATTGACGTGGTCCGCACACCTGAGGGCTCTAAAGGGCAGGATTAGAACAATGCTACGTATATTTAAGCAATTAGGCAAGATTGCTGATGATTCTGTCCTAAAGATGATTTACTTTTCGCTATGTCAGTCCGTTCTTAATTACTGCATAGTGGCATGGGGCGGTGCGGGCAAGACCTCACTAATTAAAGTAGAACGAGCTCAGCGTGCTCTACTAAAAGTTGCCTATAGAAGACCTTACCGGTACCCTACGAATAAACTCTACACTGAAGTGGGAGTTCTTAGGGTGAGACAGCTTTACATACTGTCTGTCACCCAACGTTTTCATAAAACAGCCGTGAGCACTTGTGTCATTTCAAGTCGTAGGGTAAGTTGGGATAAAGTTCGATGCCGTAAAACAATCGGCAGAAGGTGTTACGGTTTTATGGGACCACACTTATACGCAAAACTTAACGGTATACATAATATACTAAAAGATACACAAAAAAAATGCAGAGAGACGGTAACAAACTGGCTTCTTACACTGGACTACGATATGACAGAAAGTCTCTTAGGTTAAGTAAAAACTAACAGTACACACATTGACATTTCACCAATACACGTGCACTCACTAACATACGTATAACATAAATACACTCCATTACAACACCAACACAACTGACTCAAATCACACCACTATACATGCACTCTTTTTATATCTGTTTTAAGTAAAAAAAAAAAAAAAATGTAAGTACCTTAATTTTAATTTTTATGGATAAAATTGTGAACGGAACGAAGGAGCCTGGATCTCACAACACAGGGAATCCTAGTGTGAGGTCTAGGAATTCAACACTTGAATGTAAACTTTGAGAAATAAATTTATTCTTATTCTTATTCTGCTCAACAACATAAAGGAGCCATTCCGAGAAAAATTTACCCCTTACCAAACTGGGCAAAATTGACAATTTTAATATTTCACGACACTAAACGGACATGACGAAATCCCGCTTTATTAACAACAATGACGATAAAACCTTCTTTGTTCTTTTAGAGACAATCATTATTTCATGACATAAGCAGATATAAAAAGTATAATTCGCTAATGAAAGAATGTTTTAAAAACTTCCCAGTATCACGTTTTAGCTGTGACTTAAGTCGACTTCTTATTCAACTACCTGTAGTTCGTACGCCTTTCGTCACCGATTACCGCGTCACGGTTGCCCGATGGGTAAAAAGAAATGGCTGATCTACCATAATAACGTTACTATCCTGGCAACCAGTAACACAAGTTTAAGAAGCCGACCTTAGGATAAGCGCTCTTAAGTTTGCAGTGGATTGCTTAACCTTACTTGTGCCGAGTTTGAGGTCACGGTCTACCACGTAAGGCCACTCGAGCTAATAACTGGACTATTAGTTATTATATCGCGTAATAAAACGATCTAAATGGGAATTTTCCGTTGACTGACTTAAGAAGCGTTATAGGATTTTATATCTAGAATTTGTCAGTAGCAGTCTGGAGTCTGGATTTGTGCCCGGTTGATGACAATAGGCTCGAAGAAGGCTTCTATTACATGGGACTTAAACATAACTGGCGAAATGTGGGTGTACTATAGCAGTAGCAGATCCAGAGGCGGGGCTAGGGGCTCAAGCCCTCCTAATACGTCTTGAGTTCTTCCGTGACAAATATTAAAGCGAACTTGTAGGTACCTAATTTACAATTGTCATCAATTGTCCTTAACCTAATAAGTGCGTACTATCTAAGAACTGCCTACGGCCCTTCCAAACGACAGTCTTTTTTTTTTTGGGTGGGTAATCATGAAATGACTTCTCCCGCTCCTTCGTGTCAGACTCTTACTGACTAAAACCCACCCGTGTTCCTTCTGTTGCCTGTGCAATGCCAGGGGGCTACGGTACCCCTTTCGGACTTTCCCGCAACCCCGGCAGGCAATAGTCTCATCGGACCCCTTCACTCGCTGACATCTCTTTGAGGCGCGCGTGGAACACAACGCGCCGTCGACCCGGGCTTGGGCCTGGACGGCGAGCTACCCATTGCTCACCGTCCGCAAGCCCACGCCTACGGTGGCCGGGAATCGGCTATCGATTACCGACGCCCAGGGCGTCTCCTCCTGCGACGACAGTCCTGGATCCGCCACAGCACTAGGTACACCTCTGCCCAACCCTTCGGGGTAACAAGGCGTGACGTTATGTTATGTTTATGTAACTTACAATAGTACAGATAGGTTTAAAAATAGTACAGATAGTACATTATATCAGCCTGGAAACATCCATTGCTGGGCATAGGGCTCCTTTGTATTCTGCGATGGGAAGTATGGCAGAACGGAAAGGACGCCTATGAGAAGTTTTGCATAATTCAACGTGTTCCTTTTGATGTCACATAACTCTAAGGTGCTATGAATTGCCAAAGGGGCTAAAAAATGTCATGGTAGCTATATCAAAAATGTTACTATAGTGTCTCAGATTTTTTAACAGATAAATTCTGACATTATGTATTTTTGTATTTTTAATATTATCTAAATCAATTGTTATTATCTAAAATAATTATAATTTGACTTCATGACTATTGTAACAATAACAAAACATAACATCACGCCTGTATTCCCGGAAGGGTTAGGCAGAGGTGTCAGTACCTGTACTACACCCACATTTCACCAGTTACGTTTTAAGTCCCATATAATAGGGGGCACATATAATATTAGTGAATTTCTGACTGAAACATTTATTTTCACATAGTTTTTTTTTTTTATGAATGATTTTTTATTTACTGTTGACATTTTAAAATTTGTTATTGTTTAATAAATTCACTTTAAATTAATTATATTGACTTCAAATTAATTACTAACAATCGTTTCTATTCATAATATTTGCACGCCATAGCTCATGGCAAACATGTCTGAACCCAATGATATTAGAAGTAAAAAGACGTAGATAGGTTACCTACCTAACATTCTATCTTCAAAAACGGCACTATGTCACACTATTATATGACACGTGGAAGTAGGAGGGCATGTCGTAATTATCGGGAGCGAAAAAGAGACAAAACGAAGAAAATGTGGCTAGTTAGCCAACTTTTGACGTGCCACTTGCGGAACGTTTATAACCTATCTACCTCTTTTAACATATAATATCATTGTCTGAACCTGTATGTTTTTCTTTATGTTATCCTGCATTCAATTCACGTTTTTATTCTTGTAGGTATGTGTACATTGCGTACACATGTTTGGGAAAATAAATATATCTTTATATCTTATAGGTAAAACTAATACAAGAACTGCCTCGTTGGTCTAGTGGTCGCAAATACTACTGCAAAGGGCAAAGTTTCAATGGGTTTTTCCATCTGGAATTTCTCAGTACCAGCCCGGAGTCTGGATTTGTGCCCGGTGGATGGCAATAGGCTCGCCCCCTATTACATGGGACTTAAACATAACTGGCGAAATGTGGGTAATACAGGCGTGATGTTATGTTATTAATACAAAAATCCTAGCAATCATATTTAACATAATTAACATAAGTTTCATTGATAGGTAGTACGAATAAATCATTTTCATACAAACTAATCATTCATATTTGAGTGTTTAACACAAATAATTCAAGACTGTCGAAATAATTTGTATGAAAAACTAAAACAAAGAAAAAATTGTGTGTGTGTGTGTGTTCATAGTTGATTCTTTGACATAGTCTCATTAATATCCTAGTTATATGATATCAAAAGGAACGCTTATTCAGGGTGGCGGGAACACAAAAAAAAAAAATCTGTTGTTCCATACTTTTGGACCGTGTAGATATTGCACTATTCTATGAAAGAGCAGTTTTTTTTTTTGGAAAATCGACGAAACAAACAACAGGCATTGGTACCAGTTTTCGCGTCGATGCCCCCTGCCACCCAGTATAAAAATACTACTAATAAAAATACAATTACTTATGAGAAGATCAGTCATTTAAAAAGGCGATCATCTTAGAAAGATCAGTGTTGTTTTTAAAGAATGAAATAAATATTCTCATTAGACAAAATATTAGAACTAGTGTCCACGTTTTGTAATTTTTATTAACAGTCGTCCATTTGCTAATTGAAACGACCAATATTATGTAAGCATCTATTACCGACCGGTTTCCTAAATAGTAAAATTAATATTAAATGCGAGTTTTACAATGTCATAATTATGTTATTTGAGACCACTGACTTACGAACGGAAACATAAATGTATCTAGGTCTGAACGTTTATACAGAAAGTGGGCAACGTCGCAAATAGCTGTCAAATATTTCGCTGTTCTGATTAATTTGGCAATATTGCCAAATTAATCAGAACAGCGAAATGTATGGAAATAAGAACTGTATGGAAATAAGAAATATGGCTAACTAGTGAACTAATAAAATAAAAATAAATGTACCTTGTATAGTGGAAAAAAAAAAAGAATTTTATTCATAGAAAGAAAGAAAGAAAGAAAGAAAATATGTTTATTTTGCACAAACAAAACACACAAAAATACAACAGTAGCAGAAAATCATACTAAACTAAAAAAGTAGCCAAAAGCCTCGTATTCAACCAACAAAAAACGTTCATCAAAAGTTCATCAAAAGTAACAATACAATGTGACATAATAATTATTCGGTGAACCACAAACTGAGCGTCGTCGCTTGTATCTTGTGGCTAGTGCGAATTTATCAAAGTTATAAAAGTTAGTATGTATGTATAGTTGGAGATTATTAGATAATTATTACCATAAACAAAAGATGAGTGAAAATAAAATAAAATATTCGTGCGAATATGAACACAACATAAAATAGCAAGTGTTAACGTTGGGCTTGTGCCGTGATGTGTTTGTGTGTGCATGTATGTATATGTGTGTGTGTGAGTGATTGTGTGTGTAGGTGCTATATCAAGGCTTCGGTGTCGTCGTATGATAATTTTAAAAGAGCTGAAGTTATGGGGTTTTACAGGTTGTGGCTGAGTAGTCCTTTAGGTCGCAGATTTTCCAAACTTTTTTGTAAATTTTGGGATGGGGAAAATAGGTACAGCGTCTAGGTAGTACGGATTTAAACTCAAACTCAAAGCATTTATTTCAATTAAACCATTTACAGGCACTTTTGAATTGTCAAGGGGTCGGTCAGTCAAAAATATGAAGCTAGTTGCCCATTCCAAAGCGTAGTCGGTACCTATGGAGAAGAACGGGCAAGAAACTCCACGGACACTCTTTTAAATAAAATAAAAAATTGATACAAAATATTGGTTACATCATTCATTTTAAAATTATGCATGTGAGAACAATGTAATAAGACGTGCACGTTCGTAAAAGCGTCCGTAATAAAAATAAGAAAAAAAGAATCATTCAAAAACTTAAAATAAATTAAAATAAGCCATGGCAGCTAAGAGATGACCAGTCCCAACTGACGGCGCCCGTTCACGAACATGACGCATGGATCAGCACCATTCAGCTCAACCATTTTAAAGGGAGCTAAATGATCCAACACACACTTTAGCATTTGGTATGGGTACTCTGAAGACACGCTTGTTTAATTAATACCGTAACACCGAATATTTAGTTTTAGATGTAAAAAAAAGTATTTGGAAAGTTTCCAATTGCCTTTTTTACAACTAAAACGGTTGCAACAACAAATTCAGTGTTATAATTGCAATTCGTTATTAATGTTCTAGTTCATTAGTTAGCCATATTTCTACGTACCCTGCGTGACAAGTTTTGGTATGGAATAATCACCGTTTCCTTAGGACAATTACTGAGAACCTGTTTTTTACGGACTTTTTTTACTTATCCATCGCCATACTTGAATCTTTAAACAAACCAAACACTTTTCTATCTCAGCATAATTTTCAAAAAGTTAATTAATAATAACTTCAAAAACTCATTGAAACTTAGTGACAAATCAACAAAGTGTTAAAAAGTACTAAACTAGTATAAAAGAAGACCAAAACTGTCAAGAATAAACAAGCAAAAATCACCACTATGTGTACGACATAAGAGCTTATACCATTACAAAGGTCACTAGCAAAGAAAAACAAATACAAGGGAATTTGAACTCTGATTATATGAAATTAAGGACTTCAACAGCTTCAAAAATGGAACTACCCACCTTCTAATACCCAGCGATGGAAATAGAATCAGACATAATATTGACAGCAAAAATGAAAGACAAAACAGAAAGAAGAAGATCGAGCATATTCTCCCTTCTCTCACGAAAGAAGAAATTAACAAGACAATTTTCCGAACCTGGCATATTTACGTTCAATCGGAAGTATTCGGCGGATTCCGCTATCTTGTCGGATTTTACGAAAACAGAAGACGGCAGTTACAAGATGTGCTTGGTGCAGCAAGCTGATTACCGGCACTCTTGTGTTTCTAATGGAGGTTAGTAGAGATTTATAGAAGTATGAGGGTATAAAGTTCACTCATCCTCTATAGAAAAGGACGGATCCTCCGACCAGACGGGTGTCGTTGGGCAATTTTTTTTTTTCATTGTAATTTATCAAAGTACTTCTCCAGTTCTGGGAGGAGCGGGAGGGCGTGTCAGACTCATACTGACTAAAACCCACCCGTGCTCCTTCAGTTGTCTGTACGATGCCAGGGGCCACGGTATCCCTTTCGGACTTTCCCGCAACCCCGGCAGGCATCGGTCCCATCGGACCCTTCACTCGCTGACATCTCTTTGAGGCGCGCGTGGACCACAACGCGCCGTCGACCCGGGCCTGGTCCTTACCGGACGGCGAGCTACCCATTGCTCACCGTCCGCAAGCCCGCGCCTACGGTGGCCGGGAATCGACCTGCGATTCCCGTGGGCTACTGCCTGGTGCGATTGATGTCGGGACGTTGTAAATTATATGCTAATCGCGCGGTAAACTGTGCTTGCGCGTTGTTGGATTTTTCGTGACGGCAGTGTCATACGTAGTTTGCATAGCGATGTAGATTCTGACACAAAAATAATGAAACTCTAGGAGACTCGTGTCAGCCACAGTTCGATAACTAGAGGCTTCCTCAACTTCAAGCTATAGGCTACTGTTGGCACCGCAGACCAGTGTCCGTGTTCTAATCAATCTTTGGCCACACACATTATTTTGGCCATAGTTGCCAGCCACTTTTTCTACGACCATATGTTGCCGCGTTTGAATAGCGACTTGCAATGCTGCGTAAACTTTGTCAAAATTAAAGAACGATGAAACTGGTGGCGACATTGTTGCCTCCATTGATGGTACTAGTAGTTGTGCTGGTAGTTGAACCGACCACAACGTATGACTTGGACAGCGCCTTTATTTCGTGTCGTCTGAACGGGACGTCAACTGGTACGAGATGACGACGCTGAAGTACATTTACTATGGCCGCGTAATCTCGTTTCGCGTTGACGTCCCGTTCACGGTGCGGTGGACAAACAGTGTAATGGTCGTCTTCGTTCGTGGTTCAAGTGTTTCTTCTGACGTGCGGTTTACCGTACAACAGAAGAAACAATTCTGTTCGTTATACGTCTTTAATAATTTGTTCTCGTCCACATTTTGCGGGTCTTTGATTGATAAGTGCTCCGTCTAATCCCGGAATTACCTATGTAAATAATAAATATATCAATCAATATTTAACCCAGATGGTCTTCGAAGAAATTCCTAATGTATATTCGGTTATCTCGGGCGATGCACTTGAAATGTTGAAGTAACTCCCATGATACAGTTTATTTTTATATCCTAAGTCACAGAAATACTACAGAAGGTCGACTCTATAAAAGCAGCGAAAACGCACACGTACATAGACACGCTTCATATCTCACCACTTTTCCAACAATTATTATTAGAATAAATGATAGTAATTGGAAAATCACCGACGAAAATTCAGGTTCCAAAATTAAACTCAAAATGTCAAATCATCACATAAGTCTTAAGATGGATTTAAAATTAGAATTTCGGATTTAAGTATTCAAATAATCAAATTAAAGCACTTAATTTTTAAGTGGGACTACAGATTGTCATGCGCAGATACGTTTTCTGATACTTAGATATTTTTTGGAACGGACTATATGCGTCTTGTGCATGCGTATGTTTCCGTTTAAAGCTGACCTTCTGTACTACTTTGTGGTCGATTTCAATAAAAACATGACTTAGTAACTGCACAGATTAATACTGTTGGTTCGGTGCGCAAAATCATTTAAATAAAATGTGAATTGCTGCGACTGCAATAAAGTGCAATTCAGGTCGCACAGCGCTAATTACCTACAGTTATATTCACCTAGAAGTTGCCTCTCTTTCTATCGCGTAACTCTTATATCTTCTGACTACGTTACGTTCATTGAATTGGTCCGCGTATTTGTAGCTTCATACTTAAAATGTGGAGTGCGCCTTCTGTAGGTACTATTCTGTGCTATCGGTTTTTAAAATAGACATGGACAGTCGTACGTCTGCAAATGACGTATTGCTTATTATATTTACCGGCTGACTTTGAAATCATAAGGAATAGTGGGGGTGAAAGAACTCATTAATTTGAAGAAATTTACTTTTACTCTGGGACCAACTCAACAACAAAAATAAATCTATCAATACCTGTAAGGCCCTTAGAAGAATCGTGTGACCTTGTTTAAGACACGGTTTTATGGGAGCCGTGCCGTGGTGTATCGTCTACAAACTTCTTACACACAGCGAATAAACCGTTCAAAGAGCCAAAGGCCTTTTTTCCACCAGCACCAACAACGCGACGTCAACGATAATGAGATTTACGGCGCCGGGGATCTCGGTATTTAATGGATGGTCACCCATCCACGGATCGACCTCGGCAAATGTTGCTTAACTTTGATGATTGACCCGTGCGGCTGCTATTGCCTAGCTCCTCAGTCAATGTAAAGTTATTTTCATTAGTATAAGTTTCACCTCTTGGAAGGATTAGTTCAGTCAGACAATTTATTGTTCTGTTTCATATCTTTGTCGGGTTTCATCGCGCTATTTGCAAACTAATGTTACTACTATGGATTGATTGGAACAGGGTGTAAAGTTCACTCATCCACCATAGAAAAGGGAGGATCCTCCGACCAGACGGGTGTTGTGTCTGGCGGGCCGACTGCCCGACTGTTGATGTCGGATAGTCTTATATATGTCGTTAAAACAACTTAATATATTTGTTATTACAAGTCCAATATAAGCCTCGTGCAGACTAGCGCAACCCGACACCGGTAATTTTTCTACCGCGAAGTTTTTTTAGAAATTGTATTGTTCGAGTCGCGTCGGCTAGTCTGCACGTGGCTTTAAAAGTAAATTGTATACGCTAGAAAATTAATGTAGTTTATTTTAGCCGACTTCAAAGAAAGGTGTTCGTTTGAGTGCTGCAAACACCTGTAATAATAAAAGCTGTAGTTAGTTTTGAAAAAAAATAAAAAATATGTTTTCGTGAAAATACTTAACTTTTATGATATAAGCAAATACAGTACCCGGTCGTAAATATGACGCACTTAGCCTAAATAAGCAACACATTTTCGTAAACGATTACGACAAATTTGTTTCATTTTGACAGTTCAACAACATTCATTGCGTTATCTAAGTTGTTGAGCAGATTTTTTTTCGAACTTATGAAGCAGTGGATTAGCAGTTTGTTTCAAAACGATTCAAATTCCGATTGATCGTGTATTACGCAATTAGGGCACAGGTTTAAAACACCGAACCTTTTGTTAAGTTAAAGTCCTACTTACAAAAACTGGCCCTTAAATTCGAGTCTAAGTCAATTTTGTATTAAGAACTTTATGGTTGTCAAAATTAAGTTCAAAATACAATAAATGGCTCAATGGTTTTGGCTTGGACAAAAATTAGAACTCGTTTTGTAATGAGAGAGAGACTTTATTAGTTTTATAGTCAGAATTTCTATGGACTTCAGTGAAAGCTCATGAAATTCAAAATATCTTTGCCTCTAAAAGTTCTCAATTTCAAATGGTTCACAAAACAATTTTCCAACTAAAATGAACATTACAGAAAAAAGTGTATCGTTGGTGCCTGTACTAATTAATGAAAATCATTGTATCACAGACACCAGTTTTTTTTTTTTTTGGCGAACCTAACTTCAAATGCTCAATTTTAAAAATCTTAATGTCCCTCGGGAATCATCTCATTTCCGAATACTTAGCAGCTTTCCTCCCATTTTTTAAATAAATTACATTACAACTTTATATACTTCCAAGTCGATTGAGAGCGTCCGGTCTGCACCAAGTGCAAAGGGCAACTGATAGAAATCCGACGACAGAAGAAACACGAAGTTTGCCGATGGACATTAAGAAAATAGTTGTACTGTACGTCGTGTTCTATGTAGAATTATATAGTAGCTGCCAGGTTTCAAGCTAGACAATTACAAAAAATTCCTGATAACCTCCTTAGTCCACAGTAGCGCAGCTAACTCAAGCACACCTCCCTTTCTGCTTATTCCCAGAGCTAGCCGGTGCGGCTTCCGACTCGGATAGCGAAGGCTCCCGAAACGGAATGCCGAACGCGCGACCTTCTGAAATAAAGAAGCTGGAGATTATAGCGGATATCGAGGCGAATTATGTTGCTGATACTAACTTTGATTGTGGCGTGGTGAGTAGAATTTTTATTTAACTTAATGGCGAAAGCTTCTGGATCATATATCCCTCCAGTAACGCTGTGAGGTTCAATTTTACAGACAGTAACCAAGTTTAAATATCTGGGTCACATTGTTACCGAAGACCAGGGGCCCAAGTCTGCTATTTTTATAAATTCGTCATTCCAACACGATCCCATTGTCATTTTGCTAAAAGTTCGTAATCTGCTAAATTCATAATGGTCGATCATTGGTTGATCATTGTATTCCACAAACACGATACTCGTAACGAATTAAAGGAAATTACTGCACAATGACGTTCTCATGGTAGGTCACTGATCAAAGGAACTGTCAAAATTTTAGCAGGTTACCGCCTAAGTCAGTCAGTCATTCATTTGTCATTATGTACGATATGCCCTGCCCTGGAGTTGCATCAGGGAGGCACTCCGGTATCACCGGATGCCGACCTACCTCTGTCGTGTGGTCGAGGCCTATCTGGCAGACAGGGCCATCATCTACCCCGGTCACCAGGGAGAGTGGAACCGGCGAGAGATGTCGTGCGGTGTCCCACAGGGATCGGTCCTGGGGCCGCATCTGTGGGACATCGGATACGACTGGGTGCTGCGCGCCGACCTCCCCAATGGCGTCAGCGTCGTTTGTTACGCTGACGACACGTTGGTCCTGGCGCAGGGGAGGTCGCACCAGGCGGCGGCCGAACTAGCGACACACGGGGTTGCGACAATCGTGGCCAGAATCCGGCAGTTGGGACTCGAGGTGGCCTTGCACAAGTCTGAGGCCATGTGTTTTCATGGTCCTCGGAACGCGCCACCGTCGGGTTCCCAAATAACGGTAGGAGGGGTTCACATCGGCGTCGAGTCGACGATGAAGTACCTGGGACTCGTCCTCGACAGTCGGTGGAACTTCGTGGAGCATTTCCGACGTTTGGCTCCCAGACTGGACCGGGCCGGGGCTGCCTTGAAGCGGCTCCTGCCCAATCTAGGGGGTCCAAACGCCTCCTGCCGGAGGCTATACGCGGGGATCGTGCGGTCCATGGCCCTGTACGGGGCACCGGTGTGGGCGCGTTCGTTGAGGCGGCGGCCTGCCCGCCGGTTAAACGCGTCCCAGAGGGTCATGACCACCCGGCTGGTCCGGGGATACCGCACGGTCTCCGGTGAGGCGGCGAGCCTCCTTGCCGGATTGCGGCCGTGGGATCTGGAGGCAAAAGTCCTCGCGCATATTTGGGAGTGGCGCGGGGAGGCGAAACGCCGGGGCTTGACTCCGATGCCGCGAGAAATCGCGGCACAGCGGATAGAGCTCCCGACGGGATCTCATGGCGTCATGGAGAGTGCGATTGTCGCAACCCAGTGCTGGGCACGCCACTATTGCGGCGATAAGTCCCCTCTTTGAGGAGTGGCTGGAGAGGCGCCACGGCGTCCTCACCTTCCGCCTGACGCAGGTCCTCACCGGACACGGCTGTTTCGGGAGGTACCTGTTTCGGATAAGGCGGGAGGAAACGCCCGGGTGTCATCACTGCGTGGATCGCCCGGAGGACACGGTGGAGCATACGGTGGAGGTATGCCCGGCTTGGGCAGAGCACCGCCGTGTCCTCGTGGAGGCGATCGGTGGCGGGGATCTCTCGCGTCCGGCCCTGGTCCAGGCCATGGTACGGAGCGAGAGGGCATGGGAGGCCGTCACCTCCTTCTGCGAAGCAGTAATGCTCGCGAAGGAGGAGGCGGAGCGCGTGAGGGAGAGGCAAATTTCGCGCCCTCACGCCCCTAGCCGCCGCAGGAGGAGACGCCCCGGGCGTCGGGAATCGATCGCGGATTCCCGGCCACCGTAGGCGCGGGCTTGCGGACGGTGAGCAATGGGTAGCTCGCCGTCCGGTAAGGACCAAGCCCGGGTCGACGGCGCGTTGTGTTCCACGCGCGCCTCAAAGAGATGTCAGCGAGTGAAGGGGTCCGATGAGACCATTGCCTGCCGGGGTTGCGGGAAAGTCCGAAAGGGATACCGTGGCCCCCTGGCATTGCACAGGCAAGAGAAGGAACACGGGTGGGTTTTAGTCAGTAAGAGTCTGACACGCCCTCCCGCTCCACCCAGAGCGGGAGGAGTCATTTGATGATTTCCCACCCAAAAAAAATAAAAAATAAAATAATGGTAGGTCACTGATCGAAGGAACTGTAAAAATTTTTGCAGATTACCGCTTAAGTCAGTCATTCATTTTTCATTATGTACGAGATTACCCATAGATGCCATTTCTTTCAATGGAGTGTCAGTGGCTGATCATTGGAAAGTCATAGTGACGCCAATATGTTAGTAGATTACCAAACTTGTCAAAATCAACAATTATGAAATCAATGATAGACCATTCTGACACTACTGTAATAGCAGACTTGAGGCCCTGAAAGACGACACAGATATGGAAAGGGAGCGCAGGGCATTGGCTGTGAGGGGAAATATGGTGCCTCGAAGGTTTTCTGGTACACGCAAAAATTACACTATTCAAGGCCTACTGCCAAACATTTTACACCAGCAGCCTTTGGGCTAATCATACCCAAAAAGCAAACAATGTACTGCGAATACAATGTAATAATACCTTTAGGGTGGTGTTGAGGCTTCCACCCTATTGTAGTGCGTCAGGTATGTTCGCTGATGCGCATATTGACGACTATTTTGCAATAATGCGGAAGAAGGTGACGCGCAGAGTGGGAGGAAACACCAACCGTATCCTGAGAGTGTTTGCTGAAAGGCTGGATGGGCCTACCATGGGTAGGTTTATCAAGCTTCATTACGAGCACCAATATGCATTCACTTAACAACTTTTAAAAGTGATTTTCTCCTCCTGTGTTGATTGTAATTTTGTGTTATTACGAACATAGTATATTGGAACCCATACTATTATGGAATAGGTCGTATTTCAAAGTTGCAATCGTAATTCCCCGAGTAAATCGCTTTTGCATTTTGCCAATCGTTTACATATTACTTGTGACTTTACTGCCTGGGGCGTGGTGAAACTATCTGTGGTCGATATACTGGTGCCGATTCTCTTGTCACAAATGCGTCTTAACTAGACTAAAAATCACCAAAATTTAGTTTCAATTCTCAATTCTTTATTGCGTACCATAATGTATACAGTTGGTAGGGAAACAGTTACATAAGTCTCAATTATGGACCCTGTCGGGCACAGCATAGATCAAAAGTAGGAGAGGAGGAAGAACACTGGGTCTTATTATAGGTAGGAAGTCAAATAACCAGTATATAGGTTATTAGTAACATTTGTTAAAAAAGAAACCATGTTATTTTAAATTATTAATTAATTATTCTTTCATTTATTTATTATGTGATTTAATTATTTTTATGGCTAAGTTTACTCCTGTCAAACGATGATTTCATAGACTAAAGTGGCACAACTTAACTATATTTTAGTTTGACAGCACCAAGATTGTACTGAGATTTTAATTTAGTGAAAATTTTGACTTTGAATGACAATTTTGCTATTCTGAATTTGACGTTTTTCACCTAAAATTTTAATTGTCTAACTGATTCTGACCATTTTAGATCGCCACTGAAAATGGTGTGGATTATTATTAGTTGTCATGAACTAAAATTCACACGAACATCTCGACTTCGGGTGCAAAAACAGTACTGTACTGGATTTTTTTCTTTTCTTTTGCTTATATCTCGAAAATGGTGTGTCGCAAAAATAATGAAAATAACGACCCCCTTTATGAAGCCCCTAAACCCTTAATACTCAACACGTAGGTAATTTTTTTTTTCCATACAAAATGTGAAATTTTTTATATAAAACACGTCGAGGCTGCGCCATTGCGCGCCTCCGGCTCTAAAAAAATTCACGGGGTAGGGCAAACAAGTATGTACCACGTGGAGTCGCAATTGTGGAATTCGATTTAGTTGTGTCAAAATAATTTTTAAATTTAGAGACTTTTTACTACGGAATAGCTTTAAGATTCTCATAGCCAAAAGTAAGGAATTTTAGTGATAGTTTAGTTAGTTCAGTTCGGTGTACAAGAGAATCGGCACCATTATCCATTTATCACTTTTGTTCTAAGTATATACTAACATAGTTTATAAGATAGTTTAGACACTAACACAATGTGGGCCTATGTAGTCTGTAAGTAAAAGATTTTATTTTTGTAGTCCGCGAAATTCAATTTTTTTTACGTTTTTTTTTTTTGCAATATGCAGGTCAGTTTCACGTTGTATGTTGAATTAAATATGACCGCAACAAATAAATAATTAGAATAAGCAATACAACTCCTTGAGTTAGAATTGGCCTCAAATGTCATGATTTCATGAAATAGTCATTCGATAGGGTAATATGAACACACATATTATTACCCTATGACATCTTTCATTATAACAGCACCGATCCGACTCGGCAAATAACTTGTAATTCAAGTTAGGATTTTAAATCCAATGCATTAAAGTCTATTTTACGTGTGACGGGTTGCGGGCAATGAATGGCTGGCGATCGTAAAATACACTTGAATGCATTTGATTTAAAATCCTAACTTGAATGACAAGTTATTTCCCGTGTCGGAGCGGTGCTGTCTATGCGATGTCCTAATTCATATTTTAATTATTATAATCATGATTGTACAGATAGTGCAATCCACGACGACGCGCCCCACTCCGCGATTACTGTACTGTAAGCTGTAATTTAGTACGGAGCGAAGCGGAGCTCCGCTTCTCTCCGCACTTACAAAACTTATATTAGTGAGAATTCAAGCAGTTTGCGTAGAAAATATATTTATTCACATGCCTTTTGAGGTCACTTCCGGGATTTTCGAAAACGACGCGTTTCTATTTTGCGTTTCGTTTCACCAAAAAAACATAACATAAATAATGAATTGTATCTTTACTCCTTATATATTTTAATAATGATTAAGTTTTAAATTACGTGCATATTCCATAGTAGGATGCAGGTTGATCTTGATCAAAATACGATTTGCGACCGTTACAAATATCCCCCGTATTCATAAACGTTGTTTAAAAGAAACTTTTCAACGTGACGACGGGCCCCGCGACGCGCGTCGTCGTGGATTGCACTATATATAAATATGCTGCTTAAAGTTAAGTACCCCCCCCCCGACCCTTGCCCGTTGACGCGCCAGCCCGCGTTGATGCTGAGCCAGTAGCTTTAAATTCCCCGATTAATAATAATGTATTATTATCTTTGATCCAGCCTGTCCCAACTTGCTATCCTCCCCCCAGCGACGCCCTAAGCCGAGGTCCGTACCCCACAGGGGGTGCCCTTAGCGACCGTTCGCCTAGTTTTAATTAGAATAGTTTTGCCCCTGGCTGGAGGCTTTGAGTGTAGTAGCTTAAGGCAGCCGCAGGATTGTCCGGTTAAGTATGGTCATCACCTCAGAGGTGAGCTACGAGATGCCGTAGTCAAAAAAAAAAAAAAAGTTAAGTAATGATTAGCGCCTGTTTAACCATACATTTTTGACGTTGAAACGTTTCTTTTAAACAACGTTTATGATTATGGGGAGGAATAATAACATGATAATGTTACTAATTTGAGTCACTGTTGTTAGTACAAGCCATTTTCAATGTTCTAACCGGACTGTTCTTCCATTTTTCAGGCTGGGGAGCTCGTAGAAGAAGTGGCAGAAGAGAACAAGTCCCTTCTCTGGTTCCTACTGAAGCAGGTCCGTCCCGGCATGGACCTCAGCAAGGTGGTGCTGCCCACCTTCATCCTGGAGTCTCGCTCGTTCCTCGACAAGCTTTCTGACAACTACTATCATGCTGACATTCTAGGCCAGTGAGTACCATCATACTAGTGAACAGGAGTCAGGGAATATTCCCCACTATTTGGTTTATGGCAGTACTGTGTTGGTCGTCAGTGAAGCAGGTCCGTTCCGGCATGGACTTCAGCAAGATGGTACTGCTCACCTTCAACCCGCAGCCCAGCTCAAACTCAACTCATACTCAAATCATTTATTCCAAATAAACCAATTACAGGTACTTTTGAATTGTCAAGGGGTCGGTCAGTCAGAAAGATGAAGCTAGTTGCCCATTCCAAAGCGTAGTAGGTTCCTATGGAGAAGAACGGGCAAGAAACTCCATGGACAGTCTTTCTCGAGCTTTCCAACAACTGCTACAGCTGACATACTGGGATAGTGAGTAGCATTATGCTGAACTTGACCTACCAACTCGTTCTTTGATTATCAACTGCTAGCCTTCAAATCAAATCTTTTTATTGTGGGCATAGGTTATCCAGACAGATGTTAGGTAAATTACAGTTCCATTATGTTTTGCCTAATAGGCATACAATAATTATGTCAACATGCAGTATAAAAAAATCTTAGATGTCACTTATAAAGAAGTGCAATGAAAACAAAGTAGAATTTTATTGAATGTATCTAGTCGCCCCTTCCAAAAGGTAGTTTTCGTATGGAGAAGAATGGGCAAGAAACTCCACCGTTACTCTTTTAAAATGTTTTACAATATTTTGTATAGGTACATTAGTTATATGATTTATGTGAAGACAATGTTCCTAGATTACAACTACTATACCACAATGGGTAAAAAAATAAAAATCAAGCAACAACAGATAAATTAATTATGTGATAGATACCTACATGGTGCTCACATATTTAAAAACATTGTAAAAGTAGACCATTTTCCTAAAATTTTACAATTTATAAGTCAGTGTGTGAGGAAGTAATCACAGAATGTAAAATCAATATCATATAATTAAAAAAAAAATATATATAAATCATTCAATTGAATTAGCCACTTTGATTTTGTCTAGTACCTGGTCGATGGAGCTCTGTTCGGGTGAAAATAGAGAAAACGAATTTTCCCAGATATGACACCTAGATATACTCTATAGGTTTAGGTAGTTAATTAAAGGTAAACGAAAAAAAAACTACGTGACGAGACAGCTGTCAAGTAACAGAGTAAACGTAATACCTGCCACTTCAGTTACGTCACACCTACCAGGGCCTCAAGTCTGCTATTACAATAGTGTCAGAATGGTCTATCATTGATTTCATAATTGTTGATTTTGACAAGTTTGGTAATCTACTAATATATTGGCGTCATTATGACTTTCCAATGGTCAGCCACTGACACTCCATTGAAAGAAATGGCATCTATTGGTAATCTCGTACATAATGAAAAATGAATGACGGACTTAGGCGGTAATCTGCTAAAATATTGACAGTTCCTTTGATCAGTGACCTACCATGAGAACATCATTTTGCAGTCATTTCTTTTAATTCGTTACGAGTATCGTGTTTGTGGAATACAATGATCAACCAATGATCGACCATTATGAATTTAGCAGATTACGAACTTTTTGCAAAATGACAATGGGATCGTATTGGAATAACGAATTTATAAAAATAGCAGACTTGGGCCCCAGCTACGTCACAATTGTCAAACTCAAAGCATTTATTTCAATTAAACCCATTACAGGCACTTTTGAACTGTCAAAGAGTCCGTTAGCCAGAAAGTTGAAGCTAGTTGCCCATTCCAAAACGTAGATCTCTATGGAGAAGAACGGGCAAGAAACTCCAAGGACACTCTTTTAAATATAGAAATTACAAAATCCTGGGTACATTACTCTTGTTGATTCTATATGTGAGAACAATGTAAAAAAAAAAAAAAAAAAAAAAAAAACGATTAAGTATAAGCCCTGGCACTATAAGAGATGACCAGTCTCAACTGACGGCGCCCGTTCACGAACATGACGCGTGGATCAGCACCATCCAGCTCAACCATTTTGTAGGGAACCGAATGATCCAACACACTCGCCACCATCAGCGACCGATCAGTGTCGGCGTATCACATAATATACGCATGATTCACTGCGGGGAAAGCGCGGAGTCTCGGGGTATCGGACCCGCTACCAACGCCCGCTGCGCGCCCGACACACCACTCAGCTCACAGACGCTCTCCACTACGGGCATTCCCTTGTACCTAGTTGTTAATGTAGCACAGAGCTTTGTACAGAGCTTCACTCTACAGGCCAACGAGCCGTGGTTTGCCGACAACTGATATAAGATTCTTTTTAGATTATAGCTATGTTAAAGGCATTCCATATCTGTAACAGTCATTATAAAATATTACCTTTCTATCTTTCCAGAGCCCAACTGATAGAAGACCCATACCAAAGATTCGTGGCCGTCGTTCGCTGGTACCTCTCTGGCCTGTACCGAAAGCCTAAGGGTCTGAAGAAACCATACAATCCAGTGCTGGGAGAGACCTTCAGATGCTGCTGGAGACATGGACCTGAGTCTTATACTTACTATTTGGCTGAACAGGTGAGCTGATCCTTAGATATTATACCGCGTGTAACTCTAGGGAGATAGAGGATATCAAAAGGAACACATAGAATCAACTGGTATATGAATTAATTTCCATTATTTTTTTGTTTTCTTTTTAATTTTTCATACAAAATAATTTTCTAAAATTCGGCAGTCATGATTATTGAGCTGAATGGCCGTCAGTTGGGACTGGTCATCTCTTAGCTGCCACGGCTTATTTTAATATAATTTAAATTTTGAATTGTTTATTTTTTATTACGGAAGTTATATATGAATGATGTAACCAATATTTTATAACCATCTTTTGATTTAAAAGAGTGTCCGTTGAGTTTCTTGCCCGTTCTTCTCCTTAAGAACCTACTATGCTTTGGAATGGGCAACTAGCTTCATCTTTCTGATTGACCGCCCCTTGACAATTCACCCGACTTACCAGTTGAATGTCGTGAGTTCGAACCAGACGCTTTACTTTCTGTAAATTAGTTAATCACCACTGCTCTCAAAACGGTGAAGGAAAACATCGTGAGGAAACCGGCATGTCCTAGAACCAACGATTCGAAGACATGTGACATCTACCAACCCGCACTGGGCCCGCATTCCTAGAGAGGAGGCCTGTGTCCCACCAGTGGGAACATGGCTGATTATCATAATCTTCTTGTCCTAGTCGCATGGTACGTGTGGTCGGCGCACACTTTTTCTCTTTCCACTCTCCCTTGTCAACCGTCACGCTATCATCCACTCCCTTCTTCGCCACGTAGTAGATACTGAGGCCCACTCCCTCTCGAGGAGAGGAGGCCTGTGTCCCAGGAGTGGGAACATAGCTGATTATCATAATCTTCTTGCCCTAGTCGCATAATACGAGTACGTGGGGTTGGCGCACACTTTTCCTCTTTCCAACCCAAGTTTCCCCTGTCAACCGTCACGCTATCACTCCCTTCTGTTTCATATTATTCCTCACACAATCCATCCATCTTTTCTTTGACCTTCCTCTCGCGCTCCATTCATCAACATTTTTCCTCTCATCATCACATACCAGGCCACACAATTTTCTTTCAACATTTATGTCACTGGCGCCAGTTTTAAACTTCCTTAGAACATGGCTGGGTATGCTGATAGATTTGTTTCACTCGCAAGTTCACGTAAGGATAATGGTTTTTATTTCATTTGCAGGTATCCCACCACCCCCCCGTTTCCGCCTTCTACGTGACGAACAGGAAGGAGGGTTTCGTCATAGAAGGTAGTCTGCTAGCTAGATCCAAATTCTATGGTGAGTACCCTTCTTAGTCGAAGTCATCAACTAATAACTTTTTACAATAAAAAAAAAAAAAACAGCAATTTAGCGAGCAAAACATACGAAGCTTTGGCACGCATTGCTTTGTCACGATAAACGCAGGTGCGGCCGCAACATTACAGATAGTCGAATCCAGTAACTCAAAAACAAATTAGCCGTTTCCTTCGAAAACCTTAAAAGTGAGCTTTCTCCATTTTCCAATCCATTTTTTTTTCTTGTAAATTAAGGTCTTACGCTACCAATTAATCTAAACATTAACTTATTTCTTTCAGGTAATTCAACATCAGCGATCCTAGAAGGATGCGCTCGTATCCACCTCCTCAACTGGGGAGAGACATACGTCACAACGGCGCCGTACGCGCATTGTAAGGGCATCGTCATCGGGACGCTGAGCATGGAGCTCGGAGGAAAGGTACGACTTACCAACACTAGATTTAAATCTAGAGAATTTAAATTTACTTTTCACTTCTCATGCTCTGTAAGTGCTTATTTGTGCAGGATATAGGCTGCAAAAATCGAATTTTGTGCACTAGTGCATTAACGTATCTACTCATAAATGTATCTATATGAAGGCAAAGAAAATGAGCCATACAGCCAAACACAATAAGAAGTTCATAGATAGAATTTGTTATTTTATAATATTTACTATAATTTATTTGCCTTATATGTTTTTAAGACATAAAACAATTTCCTTCAGTATTCAAAACTACTGACGAATTTTAATTAAAGAAATGTTATGTTATACTACTGTTTTATTTCCTCGCAATCGAAGTGAAAAGCAGAGTCTATAACTCGTCCACAAAACCATTTTATCCTCGACATTACTATCAGCCCTCGCCTTCGTCTCGGGCTGTTAAAAGTCTCGGTTAAAAATGGTTCGTTTTGTGCACTTGTTGTAAAATCTACTATTTCCATTCCTTTCCTATTCACAATGAAATGAAATTATAATGAAACTGTTTTTCTTTTCAGGTGCATGTAATGTGCCCGGAAACTGGCTATCAAGCGGATGTCGAATTCAAACTAAGAGTGAGTAAATATTTCGAAAATCATTCTGTAATGTCCCCACTGCTAGGACATAGGCCTCCTCCTCTGTGAGAGGGAGTGGGCCGTCCTCCACCCCGCGGCCCAGTGCGGGTCGGTAGATGTTTATTTAAATAAAAATCAATAATTTAGTCTTTAATTGGCACACTGATGGCACACACACTGATTGTTTATCGATTTTTGTGTTCATCACTACACTATTATATGTGGTATCATTATTTCACAAAATGACAGTAGCTATGTCAAATCTGGAATCGAATTAAAATTCCGAGTATAGGACATGCCGGTTTCCTCACGATGTTTTCTTTCACCGTTTCCACAAAATAAATTGAGACAATTAAAGTTAAGAATAATGAAAAATACATTCTTATAACATTAATAATAGAAACAAAAACTCTTTTATGGCGAACTTAGTCTTGATAGCTTTATTTGATTGATTATTCGTAAATAAATCGATGTATCAAACACTGTTATTTTATAAGCATGAAAGTATATAATATACATCATTGAACTAATCAGAATTCTAGAAAGATACAAGTACAGGTTGCACATTCACTTCGTCTCTCGTATTTTTCGGCCTGTATTCATTGCACAACTGAATATGGCTCAGTCCATTCTCTATGACTAAACTTCAATGCGCCATATTCATGACCAAGCATTGCACTATTTTTATGTCAATTCACAGATGAATGTTCTCTCCGCAAAATCATTCAAATAAAAAGCGACTCTTGTTACGACACAATAAAGTGCAATTCAGGTCGCACAGCGATAATTACCAATTATATTCAGCTTAAAGTTCTCTCTATTTCTATCGCATAACTCTCAGATCTTCTGATTACGTTACGCTCACGACGGGCCCGTCGCGTACTTGTAACTTCATACGTAAAATGCGGAGTGAACCTTCTTTATATCTTGGTGTACCATCGAAGAAGTTCATATCTATACACCGTAAGGACTATTTCTGCTTGCAGCGCTCGACCGCTATAGAACCGGGGCGGCAACAGATGTGGTTATCGTGTTCACGGGATTTTGTTTTCAAACTGCTTAGATATGAAGTTCTTCGATAGCACAATTAATAAGGCTTATCCTAAAAGTTGGCAACGTCGCAAATAGCCGTCAAATATATGTATCTGTATGGAAATATGAAATGTGGCTAACTAGTGAACTAAAATATTGAATATTAATACAAAAATTGAATATTAATTTACCCTCTCTCTTTCCACAGTCATTCCTAGGCAGTGCAGATCAAACGAACTCGGTTCAGGGTAGAATAAAACGTGGCAAGGAAACTGTAGCGGTGATCGAAGGCTACTGGGACGGCAGGATTGATATAAAGGATAAGAAGACTGGGGTAAGCATTTGGGTTCAGTCACGAAATAAAATGAAATTGTTTATTCTGTAAATAGGATATTGGAATCACTTTTACTCGTCATCTTAAAAAATAATTAGAAATTAGCTAGATGAGTTCGGCGTTTCCTATCTGACTACTCTGAGAAGAAAGGCCGAAACAAACTCAGAGGTCACAGTCTCTTTTAAAGTCCAGACATAATCTTGGTCAGGCCATATGAGGACCATGTAGATTAGTCTGAAATGGTCTTTTGAGAAAAGAACCACACAGACTTGAGTGGACCTGTCCTGTCAGTGCAAGCATTTGCCAGTAATCGTGGAGCTCAACTCAGAACTTAAAGAGCTCAACTCGACGAACAATACCAAAGAAAGGGTATTACATTTGGGTAGGCCGCATAAACTACTCAAACTGCCAGACCATCATTAAAACTAAATGAGAAAAAAAAAACCACATAGTCCTCACATTCACAAAAATTAAAATAATAGAATACATTACAAAGTAATCATGTCATTTTGTATAATATATTCAACAATGTCAATGTTTATAATACTGGTATATTTTGATGATTTTATGACAAGGCTTAGCAGAGCGAGCATCTTAATCCCAAGCTTGACGTCAACGTCAAGTCACCGATCAATGACGTCATTTCAGGGACTTGTGGTGAAATGAAATGAAATTGTAACATAACACACCATATAGTACACCCACATTTCGCCATGTATGTTCAAGTCCCATGAAATAGGGGGCGACCAACACTTGATACACACGTGATTCTGGATAGAAGGGCTAGTCTAAAACATCACCACGTATCACCAGGGGGAGGGGAGGAGTTAAAAAGTTCCGAACAAAAAAACATCAAGTGATTAAGAGGGAACAGGGCCCGCGATTCTCCGTACAAACGTATTCCCCGTTTTTCTTCCTGAATAATGCCTCTAGAGCTGTCCATTTTTTTAAAATAAAATCAGGGTCTATAGGCATGTCCCTGTCATTTCCTTTTTTTCAGCAACTATGACCCTCCAAAAATTACAAAAATGCCCCATTTTTACCGCCATGATTAGAGGACTACCAGACTAATTCGGAAAAGTTTTTAGCATAAAAGAAAATAATATGAAAATTTATTAAATCGGCTTAGTTTTCGACGAGAAAAAAGGAGAATGCCAAACGTCGTTTTCGTCAAAACTTTTGTGATATAATCGGTCTGAGCTGCAGTTGTCCCTATCGCACTTTACGGGGTTTAACTCGGTTTTTCGGGCGCAGCGCGACGGCAATAGTTTCTTCAAATACCTATTTTTCAAATTCCTCGCAGCCCCTGTTCCCTCTTAATGGATCACTCCTTGGTATAAAAAAATTCTCACGTCGAATACGCCCCGAAAATTTGTACCTTTTTGACCTGTACAGGTAGACCGTGACAGAAATTATTTTGAATAATTATTACGGGAATTTCTCAGTATCAGCCCGGAGTCTGGAATAGGGATGATGCCTGGGTCAAAAAAAAGAAATTCTATTTAGTCCGTCAGTCAGATAATAATAAAATATTAGACACGTATTTTTTGCTTTATCATATTAATAAAAAATTACTTAGTTAAAACACATTAAAGTTGGGGAGTGGGGGTTGATACGTCACAAGTATGGATGAAATCTACATACAAGTGACGTCATGGCACATTATAACTCAATGTATCGCCGTAATCTTTTGATAAAGTAAAAAAAGAAAAAATACGTGTACGTTTTTTTCATAATCTACATGACGGACAAAAAACATTTTTTTAGTCATCATCCCTATTGTGCCCGGTTGATATGGCAATAGGCTCGCCCCCTATTACATGTGACTTAAAGATAACTGGCGAAATGTGGGTGTACTATAGAAAGAAAGAAGAAACAAAATACGTTTATTTGCGGTAAACATGACCCAAAAAAGAGATTACACAAAAAAAATAAAATAGAAAAGGTTGGGGGAAACACACCCACCTCACATATATAGGTACACCTCTGCCCAACCCTTCGGGGAAACAAGGCGTGATGTTATGTTATGTTTTTCCTATTTCCAGGAGGAATCAAACCTGTTCGACGTAGCGGTACTAAAGGAACAGCGTCTGCCGCGCTACCTCATGAACTTGGACCGACAGCAAGAGTTCGAGTCTGCCAAGCTGTGGATCAGGGTGTCTGAAGCCATCGCCAATGAGGACCAGGTAAGCATTACTCTCGAAAGTTTATCATCGTCCTTATAAAAAGGAGGATCCTCTGACCAGATAGGTCTTTTCAATCGACTTCAAAAAGGAGGAGGTTCTCCTTTCGGTTGTATGTTTTTTTTTTTTGTATGTTTGTTACGCGATCACTCCGCCAATTACGAATTGATTTTGATGATTCTTTTTTTGTTTGGTAGGGCATACTTGAAGTGGTCCCATATAAATTTGGTCAAGATCTGATGAGGGGTTTTTGAGTTACCTTCAATAATACGTATTTTTCCCTTCTAGTATAAGTGGACGATATTCTAATAGTTCCTGTCACTGTAATTTACATAGCAGGTAATGAATATACAAATTTTTGTGGGGATTTTGTGTAGGTACCACAACTAAAAAGTGAAAAATAAAAACTTTTTCACAAAAAATAAAACCGACTTCCAAAAAAAAACACTACAAAGTGAAAAATAACTGATTTCGGAAGTCGGTGTCTGGGGTTTTATTTTCGTTTTTTTGCCACCGACTTCCGAAATTAGTTATTTTATGAAGTCGGTTTTATTTTTTGTGAAAAAGTTTTTGTTTGGTGGCTAATGCCCATTACAGTTATACCAGAAAAGGCATGCGCTTCGGTAACCTTCGTATTTCCGAATTAGCACGAACGTCGCGCCAACGAGTAACCCCCCCACAGAGCCCAAGCTTTTATAGTTATTTATGCAACTGTTGTATAATAAGGGGTATTAAAACACGAATGTGGGTGATAATAGTATCACATGAGTGTTTTAATACCTAATTATGTACAGTTGAATATAAGACTTAATACTAATGACTGAATACTTATGTAAATTCATGGAAAGTTTAATTGCTAAGTATCTAATACCTACAAACAAACTATGTATAGGTAATAATAGAATTATTTATTGTAATAATTATTTACATTTTGGATCGTACAATTATTGAAATGCACTTGAGTATTTGCACCTTGTTGAATGTTGGCAGATCCTGGTTTATATTCACCACTTCATTATTTTAAATTATGGCGCTATGGTAGTGAAACGCGCGGGCATGACAATGTTCTTTTTTTTGAAAAGCAGGTGCATAATGAAATTCAGTACAACATTATAACTCCCGTTTGGATGGTATTATCCCATCATCTGTGACGGCCATTTTTACTATGACACTGGGTGTTTTAATGTTGGCAATAAGCTAACTGTTTCAGAAACTTTTATAGGGGATTTATAGCATGGGCGTAGATAAAGATTTTTACTGCCCCGCTTTATAGTAGCGCACCTATCAAAGTGGCGCGCGCTTTACTTGTGGTTACCAATTGTACAAATACGCTGTGAACGTGTGCGTGAAGACGAGTAACGTCAGCACATAACAAACACATGCACACAGTTTAGACTGCCATTGTCTGTGACGCACAGTGTTCTATTTGATCAAAATAATTTCCCTCTGCTGTTTCTGGTATTTATCGATCAAGGGATGCATTTGTGATGCACGAGTAAAACACCCACGTGTCCATTTCAAATACTTTATTTTATTTTAAATGATGAAATTTAGGTGACCTGTTTTTTTTTTTTACGTAACTGTACGATATATTTATTGTATATAAATATATTTTGATAGAGCATCTTTGGGCGCATATTTTCCAGGTTTTTTCATAAGTGCCCATGTAGGTTTATGAATGAATGAAATGCACCGACTCCAGCGTGGTTTAACCTGCATTGATAAATCGAATGAACCCCAAGATTTGCACTAGATAAGTTATTTATTTACGCCCAAAGACGAGTTAAAATTAGATAGATAGATAGATAGAATACTCTTTATTGTACACCATAAAAATTACAGACATAAATTTAGAAATTTTACATAGGGTGACACAATGGGCGGTTTTATCACTTCGGTCTTTTTTATTATGACACAACACGGCACTGAGTGACAAGTCGGAACCACAGAATATCCATTTAAAAAACGATGCGTTCATATATTTTTTTTACAGTTTTGGACACGAGGATTTTAGCAACTTTTATTTTCTATGGCTTACAAATATTATTACCAGTGTAGGAAAAATTTTAGGCATCGATTTAGTTCAATATTTTATGCAAAAATAATATTTTAATGGTGATGCGCGCGCTGTCACCAATATGAGTCACTGGTCCCGTAGTGTAGAGCGCGGTAACCGACTCAAATTTGAGACACTACTACGTACTTGAAAAGTAGCGATCTTTTACAGACAAAAAATTTGTGTTGAAATATAGAAGTTTCGACGCTCATAACTTCCAATTTTTTTTTCCAATTCTGCTTCTTTATAAGGATGGATAATGACAAGAAAAATTGATGTAATTTTTAGTTTTGAACTTACACCGTGAGACAGACGAGTAATCAATATAGTTACTACGTTTGTATGGAAGAATTACCGGCTAGCGTACACTTAAATACATTTCAAAGTTAAAATATTTTTTATCACTAACCTGAGGGCACGTCTTCCCTACCATTACCGCGCCCCCCGGTCTACTCCTTGATATGCAATGGCTCTGTAGGCCCATGAAGCATGAGGCTCCAGGGGCTAGTAAAAAAAATGGCATAAAATTCAAAATTCAAAAGTCATTTATTCAAATTAGGCTAAGAATCAGCACTTTTCGAACTTCAAAGTTACATAAGACAGTCCCACAAAACGCCCACCCTTCACCACTTCCTAGTGCTTTAGCTGGGAAGAAGAAGTGGCGCAACAAACTCCCCAGCAGCACAGCTGTCTGTTCAATTAGGAAAATAATAGAAACCGTAAAGGGATAGATAATTTATTCAAAAGTAAAATAATTTTCAAAAAGGTCAAAGGTCCCAAAGGTCTGTTCATGAAACTTTACGCGCTCGTTTTCGTTATAAATCTTCGTCTATTTCACTGAATAACATTCATGGGAGAGAGGTGTTGAGATGACTCTACTTAATTGGGTCTCAATTAGACTCTATAGTGCTAATGAACCACTAAACAATTCACAAAATTTTTATTCAATCGATAAGTGCCATAAAAATGCATTTAAATTTTACATTTTCAAATTTCGCGCGTAATTTGACGAAAACGCTGGACGCAGTGGACGCCATATTGCTCTGTGGTCATGACGTCAGTTGGCTGTGTAAACAAATGCAGTGATATTTTTTAAGTTTTTAATTTGTGTTGTCTCTTTTTACAAAACCGTCCTCCATGGTATTATTTCAATAAAAATTACGTTGGTTACGAAAATAATAAAAAGCCTTTATAGATTATAGGTTCGCTGATAGTTGACAGTTTACACGATGTTTACATAGCCGTATGACGTAATAACATGGCGACTACTATCTAATGATGTTATGAAATAGATTAAAAAAGCTGAAACCTTTCAAAACGTTTTCCAACTGCTTTTTGCCTAAGCTATCTCACTATTATAGTTTTAGATTTTTTCTCATATAGAGTAAAACACCCTATTCTTTATTTATTTACAGATAGCAGCCACAGAACAGAAGACGATAATAGAAGAGGCTCAACGCTCGCGCGCACGCAATCTGCTGAACCCCTGGGTGCCCAGAATGTTCTATAAAAACCTGCAGCCTACGCCACCTGAGGGTCAGTACTTTGCAAATAATTATGTCTAGTGTGGGGTCGGTTGAACGTAAAGCCTACAATACATGTACCATCGAAGAAGTTCATGTCTATACACCGTAAGGACTATTTCTGCTTGCAGCACTCGGTCGCTATAGATCCGGGGCGGTAACAGATGTGGTCATCGTGTTCACGGGATTTTGTTTTCAAACTGCTTAGATATGATTTTTTTCGATAGTACAGGGGGACGTCAATAGAGATGTCAGCGAGTGAAGGGGTCCGATGAGACCATTGCCTGCCGGGGTTGCGGGAAAGTCCGAAAGGGATACCGTGGCCCCCTGGCATTGCACAGGCAACTGAAGGAACACGGGTGGGTTTTAGTCAGTAAGAGTCTGACACGCCCTAGCTCCACCCAGGGCGGGAGAAGTCATTTGATGATTTCCCACCCAAAAAAAAAAAAAGAGGGGCCGTCAATATGTCACTCCATAGGTAATTGCTGAAAATCAGCGCTGTTGACGTTAGGTTTGTCTGAAGTCACAGCATTTCGCTGAGCAATGACCTGTTCTTGCACAGATGCGACGAACAGCTTAATTTTTCTTATTATTTATTACAAAAGTAGTTAACTTTGCAATCGGCATTTTGTTTTTCTTATGTTTTTGTTGTCATTTGCTAATGTCGCAACCACAGAGTACGTAATGTCGCAACAGTAATTACGCAATATTGTCTTTGGTCCGTGGCCTTGACATAAACCGATGAAAACATTTTCAAGCGTATAAAATTGTTGGTTGAATACGAGGCTTTTGACCACTTCTGTATTTGTGTATTTTGTGTTTTTTTCTGTAAATATTGTGCGTTTTGTTTGTGCAGAATAAACATATTTGTTTCTTTTCTATGTTGGTCAAGTCTCAGCCAACGCGAGCGTAGGCAAATTGATTCAGGCCAGTACTACGGTCTACACGTTGGTCTATTTCGAAAGAGACCAATGCCAACTGCCAATGTTTACGAGTTTTTGTGGAGCTATAACTATTTAGTCCGTCATCGTCAGTCAGATAATAAAAAAAAAATGTTTTTTTTTTTGCTTTTTATCAGATTAGAAAAAAATGGTTTAGATAGAACACATTAAAGTTGGGGAGTGGGGGCTCGCTACGTCACAGTTCAGTATAAAATCTACCGGAGAGTGACGTCATGACACGTTTTAACTCAATGTATTGCCGTAATCTTTTGATTAGATACGTAAAAAAAGAAAAAATACGTGTCCAATATTTTTTTAATAATCTACCTGAACAGAAGTAAAAAATTGTCGACATCCCTTTTGCGGAGTGCAGGCAAGCGCCATTAATTTGCGCAAAAAAACCGACACTGTCCCGAAGTGAGACGAGTCGTAGCGAGCGATCCCGAATGGTGACAAGGCCAGCCGAACCGTATACACGTTGGCGCTCGCCTGCACTCGGCCCGCTAGGCGAGCATCGACGAACAATGGCGAGGCTAGACAAATAAAAATGAAAAAGGCTAGAAAAATAAAAAAACTCGCCTTTGTCGCTCGCCGGCTGAAAAGGAGGGTACGCACGAACGAACAAGAACATGGTGAACATCGAACACTTTGTTCGCATGAGCGTACCGCTAACGAACATCAAACTAAACGATCGTGGCGATCCAATTTCGTTGTTCTGTGTGGACGGTGTTCGAAAAAAAATTATGCTACATTACGAACATTGACGAAACCATGGCTTGCTCGGTGTTTCTTTGCGAGATCGAATCAGAAATGAGGAGACCCGCAAACGAACTAAAGTCGCTGACATAGCCCAACGGATTAGCAAGCTGAAGTGACAGTGGGCGGGGCACATAGCGCGCAGAACTGACGGCCGATGGGGCAGGAAGTTCTGGAGTGGAGGCCACGTACCGGCAAGCGCAGCGTAGGACGTCCGCCCACAAGGTGGACAGACGAGCTAATAAAGGTCGCAGGAAGCCGCTGGATGCAGGTCGCTTCCAACCGGCCGATTTGGAAATCATTGGGGGAGGCCTATGTTCAGCAGTGGACGTCCTATGGCTGAAATGATGATGATGATGATGAATCATTAGAATCAGCAGTGCAAGGTCTCTAAGGTCATATTGCCCTATTGACCTGATACTAATTAACCTAATACTGACAGGTCAATTTGTGGTTGTATGATGCAAAAAAATTAAGAAAATTTGAATTTTTTGGGTTACCCTGACGCTTTCGTCTTAAGAGGGTAAAAAGTAGCTCGGTATACAACTATAAAAATTAGAATTCGCCTCATAATTAACTTGGTCAGAAACCAATTCTATTGATACTATAAACTTTCTACGCCCCGCGGTTTCACCCGCATAAGTCTCGATTACGGGGGAATATCGGAATAAAAAGTATTCTATGTCCTTCTCCAGGTCATAGTCTATCCATGTGCCCAATTTCATCCAAATCCGTTCAGTTGTTTTAGCGTGAAAGGGTAACAAACGAACAAACTCACTTCACTGTTTGTATGTTTATTACAAAATCACAGAAAAACTGATTTGGATAATAGATTTTAGCACACAGATTGTTTTTAACCTGGATTAACACATAGGTATCGATTAGTACAGATGGTAAGCAGTGATAGCCTAGTGGTGTGACCGTCAGACTGACAAGTCGTAGGTCTCGAGTTCGAACCCAAGGCACGCACCTCTGACTTTTCGGATTCATGTGCGTATTATATAATTATCACTTGCTCAAAAAACGGTGAAGGAAAACATTGTGAGGAAACCGGCATGCCTGAGAGATATTTCGCGACGGCATGTGAAGCCAAGTCAGAGGCCCGTGGGTGGCCTTAAAACTCTGACACCAGGTTAGTTTACTAACCACACGAAAAGAAGAAGAAGTACAGATGGTTGACTCCACAATATCATTAAAATAAAAAGACACTCTTGCTACGACACAATAAAGTGCAATTCAGGTCGCACAGCGCTAATTACCTACAGTTATATTCACCTAGAAGTTGCCTCTCTTTCTATCGCGTAACTCTTATATCTTCTGCCCCCCTAGCCAAGTTGCAAACGATAAACGTGAACGCTTAGTAATCTCCAATAGATTTTCAACTTTATACCTAAGAGCATAAAGTTGAAAATCTATTAAAGACTACTGAGCGTTAGCGACCGGAACGAACGAAAACACTATGTAATCTTCAATAGATTTTCAACTTTATATCCAATAACATAAAGTTGAAAATCTATTAAAGACTACTGAGAGTTTACGTTTATCGTTTGTGACTTGGCTAGGGGGGCTGACTACGTTACGCTTATTGAATTGGACAAGTCGAGCCCAACGAGTACCTACTTGTAGCTTCATACCTAAAATGCGTAGTGACCCATCTGTATCCCAGACCCATAACCAGTCTGGTCAGATTTATGTTAAACGAAGAATTAGAAACTTACAATTTTACTTACAGACTGCCTCGATCATACGAAAACTACCTTTTGGAAGGGGCGACTAAAATCAATTATATATTTTTTTTGTAAATGTTGACGTTCATAAGTGCCTTTTTTGTGCCTAATTGAAATAAATTATTTGACTTTGACCGCAAGCGCTACTCCTGAGCATGAGGTCCTGGGTTCGATTCCCAGGACAGGCAGTGTTATTGGGTTTTTCTATCTGGAATTTCTCAGTAGCAACCAGGAGTGGATTTGTGCCCAGTTGATGGCAATAGGCTCGCCCCCTATTACATGGGACTTAAACATAACTGGTGAAATGTGGGTGTATCCAAAAAAATGACCTCTGTGTTTGTTTACTTACAGGTGTAACGGATCAAGGCTGGGTGTACAAACACTTAAATACGTCGTAAGTACTATTATACTAATTTATTTATTAGCAGTGATAACCTACTGGTGAGAGCTCGTGGCTAAGTAATAACTGCCGCACGGGTCGATCCATTAGGTTAAGCTACGCTTGCCGGGGTTGGTCTGTGGATGGGTGACCATCTTTACATACCGAGACTCCTCCGTGCCTCGGAAAGCACGTTAAGCCGTTGGTCCCGGCTGTCATTCGTGGATCTTTGACAGTCGTTACGGGTCGTCAGAAGCCCGAAAATCTGACAACCAGTCTTACCAAGGGGTACCGTATTACCCAGTTGCTGGGTTGTGGAGGTCAGATAGGCAGTCGCTCCATGTAAAATACTGGTATTCAGCTGCATCCGGTTAGACTGGAAGCCGACCCCAATATAGTTGGGAAAAGGCTAGGCAGATTGATTGAACCTACTGGTGTGACCGTCGGACTGCCAAGTCACAGGTCTCGAGTTCGAACCCAAGGCACGCACCTCTGACTTTTCGGATTCATGTGCGTATTGTATGATTATAACTTGCTTAAAAAACGGTGAAGGAAAACGTCGTAAATCAAATCTGTTTAGCCGTTTTAGCGTCAAAGCGTAACAATCAAACAGTCACTTTTGCATTTATAATATTAGTCAGAATATTTTTGAAGTGAAAACTTCTTTAGCGGCGTTGTGCACTTATTTGTGATGGGTAAAAAATGTGATACTCGCGTCAGGACACGACCTAATCGAAAATTCGTAAGACGGAGCAAAATTATATAACAACGCCATCTAACAATGTACATGTCGTGGCCAGATCTTAAAATTGATAATTTCATGAACATCGACCACTGGTCACATCATGAAGTGGCCTGTCCAGATCATTGAATACTCAACGTTTAACGATATGTTTAACAGTTAAACGCACGACTACTTCATGATGTGGCCAAACATTAGTAATCATATCGTGAAATAGTTAGATTATCCGCCGGTAGAGGCGTTGATGACGCTCTGTTTTTGTTGTGTATCATGGTGGCGACATACAACAAATCAAACAAAGTAAGGTGACCACGCAAAAAAAAAAACCCCAAATATCCTTTCTTTGGTATTGTTCGTCGATTCGTTGAGCTCTTTTTAAGTTCTGAGTTGAGCTACACGATTACTGACAAATGCGTGCACTGACTGGCCAGGTCCACTCAAATCTGTATGGTTCTTTCCTCAAAAGACCATTTCAGACACAAATCTACATGGTCCTCAAATTGAAATGCTCTGACCAAGATTATTTCCGGGTTATTATATACACATTGACATTAATGTATGTTATATATTCATTGACATGAATATTTACTTTATAGTATTATATTATTTTAATTATTGTGAATGTGAAGACTATGCAGGTTATTCCCTTTTTTTTTTTTTTTTTTTTTTTTGTCAATTAGTTTTTATCGTGGTCTGGCAGTTTGAGTAATTTATGTGGCCTACCCAAACGTCCTTTCTTTGGTATTGTTCGTCGAATCGTTGAGCTCCTTAAATTCTGAGTTGAGCTGCACGATAACTGACAAATGCGTGCACTGACTGGACAGGTCTTCTCAATCTGAATGGTTATTTCCTCAAAAGACCATTTCAGACATCAATCTACATCGTCTTCACATGATCTGACCAAGATTATGTCTGGACTTTAAAAGAGACTGTGACCTCTGAGTTTGTTTCGGCCTTTCTTCTCAGAGTAGTCAGATAGGAAACGCCGACCTCATCTAGTTTTGTAAATATGATTGACGTGTAAAAGTATTTGTACAAACCTACTTGCAGAAATAAATCATTTATCATTTATTTATCATTTATAAAAAGTCGATGGACTTTTATTGTCTTTCCAAATATGATATTAAAGAAAACGATCAACTTGGAAGTAGCGCTCGCCGGCCGCTGCCGCGGCGTGAAGTGCAACATAGCACGTAAAATTAGTTTTTCAAAATAAAAATAAATACGCCGCTTAAGTGGTACCCCGACCTAGGTTAGGTTAGAAATGTGACCAAACGCGCGCGAGCCGAGCGAGCGCAGCTGTGCCAGTCCAAGTTGGTAGCAGTTACTTGACTAAGTTTACTACACCTTACACCATGGATAGGATACCCTACATTAACGATATGGCCAAACGTCGACTGACATAATTATCACTAAACGTTGACGTTTTAACGATATGGCCAATGTTAGCTGGCCATTTCATTAAATGGTCAATTCTAAGATCTGGCCACGACATATACACTAAACCTTGAGCTCAACGGAAACCTCTGGTAGAACCTGGTTCGAATAACGTCAAACAGATGGCGTTAGTAACTCAAGCGGCGTTGTGCACTTTTTTGTGATGGGTAAAAAATGTTAAACTTGCGTCAGGACACGTGACCTGATCGACAATTCGTAAGACGGAAAAATGCACAACGTTAATATTCAAGTTTTCACTTCTGCCGTCTGTCTTCACTCCCGGAGTAGGTACAACCCGTTTTTTTTTTTTCATTCTGAAACGAACTCAAAGAAATGCCTAAGAACTTCTAATTGCTTTTTTCCAGGCCGTGGCAAACAGACGAGATACTAGAATACGAAGAGGATTACGTGATAAAGACGCTGAGAGAGGGAGCGTCCTCTGGGAAGCCTCCCGTCGAACTACGGAGGGACCTCGGCAGGAGGGTGTCTGATTCTGACAGCCATGACGAGCTGACGAGGCCTAAGACTTCCGCGTGAGTATATATTATTATTTTTTTGTTATCTTAGCCTACACTATTTAACAGCTGAGCGAAGGTGTCACCCAAATCCTTCCAAGCAACCTTTTCCAGGGCCATCCAACCCTTCCGGTATGCCCCTACGCCCCCCCGGGCGCCTCCAAACTCAAACTCAAAGCATTTATTTCAATTAAACCATTTACAGGCAATTTTGAATTGTCAAGTAGTCGGTCAGTCAAAAATATGAAGCTAGTTGCCCATTCCAAAGCGTAGTAGGTACCTATGGAGAAAAATGGGCAAGAAACTCCATCCTCAGGCCCACCTCGTGCAGACGGTTGCCCAGCGGTCACTATGCGCATGCGGCTGACATGACCCGCCCAATCCTATTTCAACTCGACAGCCATTTTTCTTACGTATAAGATCCCCGTTTTGGAGCGTAAAGTCAAATCATTTATTTCAAATAGGCCCTTCTAAGGCACTTTTGAACGTCCAAATTTACAAAAATAAAAATGTTATTTATTCTAGTCGCCTCTTCCAAAAGGTAGTTTTCGTATGGAGAAGAATGGGCAAGAAACTCCACCGTTACTCTTTTTAAATCTTTTACAATATTTTGTATGGGTAGGTACATTAATTAGATTTGTTACATTATGAAATTTTCTACAAGTAATTTTTTTACTGCAATGCAACAAATCTAACTTAGAGAGATGTATTAATGAGTCCAATGATTATAATTCTGTAAATACATACCTGATATAGTCGCAAATCATATTTTGATCAAGATACAATCCGACACTGATCTGCAAATTGCAAAAAAACGTAACAGAATTTGAATTTGCGGGCTACAATATAATAAATAATGTAAACAAAAAAATAGTTAGCATAATGTTTTAGATTGTAATATCGCATGCGTTCCCTTCATTCTCTACTTTGCTACTTCGAATACAAATGCCAGTAACTTGCCCAAAACCATGCAAGTACCTGCAAGATACTTCCGCGCTGATTGGCGACATGGGTGTAGCTGTACCATGGCTACTAGCCGACTTATGCGGCTCAAACAGCGTGGAGTAGCTGTTATAATATTTGGAGTATAACTCAAGTAAAAGTCCCCCGTTTGCAGGGCAGATCTGCAATTTAAATCCACCCCCGAACCGTCGGAATCCCGAATCTCGCAGCGTATAGATCATCGCAAGCGTTCCAGGTAAGATTTTGTATGTCAAACGTCGGTATGTTATCGGAGGCTTTAGACAGTTTTAGACGAGCCCAGTAATGTGACAGACAGTTTTAGACGAGCCCAGTAATTTGATAGACAGTTTTAGACGAGCCCAGTAATTTGACAGACAGTTTTAGACGAGCCCAGTAATTTGATAGACAGTTTTAGACGAGCCCAGTAATTTGACAGACAGTTTTAGACGAGCCCAGTAATGTGACAGACAGTTTTAGACGAGCACAGTAATGTGACAAACAGTTTAAGACGAGCACAGTAATATGACAGACAGTTTTAGGCGAGCCCAGTAATGTGACAGACATTTTTAGACGAGCACAGTAATGTGACAAACAGTTTAAGACGAGCACAGTAATGTGACAGACAGTTTTAGGCGAGCCCAGTAATGTGACAGACAGTTTTAGACGAGCCCAGTAATCTGTCTAAAATCTGTAATGCGAATGCAAAATCAACAAGTTGTGAGATTTGTGTCATGTGACAAGTTTGGAAACATTTGCATGTTCAATGTTTTCTGGTGTGAAATTTGTTCTAATGTAACAAATCTAACTTAGAGAGACGTATTAATGAGTCCAATTATTATAATTCTGTAAATACATATCTGATACAGTCGCGAATCATATTTTGATCAAGATACAAGCTGACACTGACCTGCAAATTGCAAAAAACGTAAGAAAATTTGAATTTCGTGGACTACAATATAATAAATATGACTTCGGGACTCAAAACGCAAACAAAAATAGTTAGCATAATGTTTTAGATTGTAATATCGCATGCGTTCCCTTCATTCTCTACTTTGCTACTTCGTTAAGCAAAAACACACATATCAGTAACTTGCACAAAACCATGCAAGTACCTGCAAGATGCTTGAACGCTGATTGGCGACATGGGTGTAGCTGTACCACGGCTACTAGCCGACTTATGCGGCTCAAACCGCGTGGCATAGCTGTTATAATATTTGGAGTATAACTCAAGTAAAAGTCCGCCGTTTGCAGGGCAGATCTGCAATTCAAATCCACCCCCGAACCGTCGGAATCTCGTATCTCCCAGCGTATAGGTCATCGCAAGCGTTCCAGGTAAGATTTTGTATGTCAAACGTCGGTATGTTATCGGAGGCTTTAGACAGTTTTAGACGAGCCCAGTAATGTGACAGACAGTTTAAGACGAGCCCATTAATGTGACAGACAGTTTTAGACAAGCCCAGTAATGTGACAGACAGTTTTAGACGAGCCCAGTAATTTGACAGACAGTTATAGACGAGTTCAGTAATGTGACAGACAGTTTTAGACAAGCCCAGTGATGTGACAGACAGTTTTAGACGAGCCCAGTAATTTGACAGACAGTTTTAGACGAGTCCAGTAATGTGACAGACAGTTTTAGACAAGCCCAGTAATGTGACAGACAGTTTTAGACGAGCCCAGTAATGTGACGGACAGTTTTAGACGAGTCCAGTAATGTGACAGACAGTTTTAGACGAGCCCAGTAATGTGACAGACAGTTTTAGACGAGCCCAGTAATGTGACAGACAGTTTTAGACGAGCCCAGTAATTTGACAGACAGTTTTAGACGAGCCCAGTAATGTGACAGTGAGACAGACACTAGTTTCAACCCAATCCAGTGCTGACTTCGCACACTCAAGTCAGTCCAGTTGACTAAGAAAACTACCCGCCTGTTTCCGGTCCCAGTAGCTTCCCCCACCTGACTTACTGCCGATCTCGTGTAAATGAACCTACTGATTGGGTCCGAAATTCCGAGTCACTCGGTCCAGTTACTACCATCGTAAAAACCAGCCAATATGTGTCTTCAAACCCGGTTGCACCATGAATCATAAAATGCGTTTAGCGCTGAACATATTTTAAATATAATTCTGTCTTTGTGATCTTTAAGAGCGTTTACGTTTAGCGAGGGAAGCCAAATTTTTTTTTTTTTTTTTTTTAATCACTCATAGAAGCACGCGTACATTTGTGCGTAGAGTAGGCGCGTTCGCTTACTAAGCCACTTTGATCCGTTCGATTTAGATCAATAATTGATAAAGTAAATACACTCGAGAGCAATGAATCCGGGTCACTTAAAGAATGTTAAAAATCTCGGAAACTAAAAATGATAGGTTAATGCAATAAATTGTATTTAATAGACAATGTAATACTCCTTAAATGAAAGTAAAAAAAATATGAGTCACCATACATTTTATTAACACAAAATTACATAAAGAAAAAAACTGCTGATCTCTCCTTAAAACAAAAATAGGAAACATGAAATTTTTGAACTTTATTACGATTTTTTTGAATTTTAATACTTCGTATTGCCTCCTCGTGCTTCCATTACTGCGTTTACGCGGTTTGGCATGCTGTACACCAAGTTCCTTATACGATTTTGGGGAATATTCTCCCATTCCTCTGTGAGAGCAATTTTGAGCTCACGAAGCGTGATTGGGGGAGGGTTTCGTTGTTTTACGCATCTGCCTAGCTCGTCCCAAGCATGCTCGATCGGGTTGATATCCGGGCTGCGCGCTGGCCACTCCATACGAGTAATGTTCATCTCTTGAAGGTAGTCATTCACAATCCTACCTGTATGAGGTCGGGCATTGTCATGCATAAATATAGCATCCTCACCTAAATTGACCATAAATGGACCAACGTGATCATTGAGGATTTCTTCCACATATCTTTCGCTAGTTAAAGAGCCGTTTTCTATTATCACCAGCTCTGTGCGACTTTCAGAAGAAATTCCGGCCCACACAAGTACAGACCCACCACCGTAGGCTACTTTTTCTTCGATGCATGCTTGCTTGAATCTTTCCCCTGGTCTTCGATACACTCTGTGTCTTCCATCGTGCTTGTAGAGCATAAATTTTGATTCGTCGGAGAACATAACTTTTGACCAATCTTCAATACTCCAATTTACGTGGCTCTGGGCATATCTTAGTCTTGAAATACGATGCCCACGCTCCAGTTTAGGGCCGTTTGCAGGTCTAAGGGGTTTTAAGTTAGATTCAGCAAGCCGACGTCTTACTGTCCATGCACTTGGGTTACTTCCTCCGAGGCGTCGAAACTGATTTGTGAGTTCAGTTCCTGTAAGAAAGCGATTTCGAAGCATGGTGTTCACCAAGTATCGGTCTTCTCGTGCTGTGGTACACCTGGTTCTGCCCGTTCCTGGTCTGCGTAGGTTAGAACCAGTTTCTTCGTAACGTCGGAGAACTCTTTGTACTGTTGACAGCGACACACCGACAGTCCTGGCTGTATCGCGCTGACTCCGGCCGGTTTCCAGCATTGTAAGTATTCTGGTGCATTCTTCAGGCGTAAGCGACATAATTTCAGCTTGAATAATGAATATAGAGCACTATCAACATGGTTTATGTACCCACATAAATGACAGATTACAAACAAAAGCAAAACCAAATGCTGTAATTTCGTAGTTCCATCTTCGAAAGTGGCCCTTTTTCAAATTTGATTTTTTTATGATATAACTTTACAATAACTAAGAAGTTTTAATACCTTCATTTAAGGAGTATTACATTGTCTATCAAATACAATTTATTGCATTAACCTAGCATTTTTAGTTTCCGAGATTTTTCGGATTCTTTAAGTGACCCGGATTCATTGCTCTCGAGTGTATTTACATGGAATTTAAATCCAACTTCAATTTATTGCTATACATATGATTTATAGATAAAACAAAACATTAAATAAATAATTTTATAATATTAAAATGTAACAGTTTATTTATACGCTTCTTCTCGTGTTTATTTTATATTCGGCAAAACAATTTGTTTTTTTTTTATATTTTTTTTTTATGTTCATCTTATTTTACTATTTCTCCGAGCAACAAAATTCTCAACACGTGGTACTCATACCTACCTTATGGGTACTGTTATCATTAGCATGTCGGTGACGTGAGCTCATAAGATTGTTCTCTAACAAAAATCGCTCAACGAGCCTGTGAAGTTTTCACTTTAAAAAAAGTGTGCGTTCAGGGGAACCCCGTCAGGAACGAAGTTCTTTCTCACGTATAATTTATAACCAAAAAACAAAATATTCGCACTAAAACTAGATAATATGATGGATAATGGTGCCGATTCTCTTGTACACCGGACTAAACTAACTAAACTATCACTAAAATTCCTTACTTTTGGCTATGAGAATCTTAAGGCTATTCTTTAGTAAAAAGTCTCTAAATTTAAAAAATATTTTGACACAACTAAATCGAATTTGACAATTGCGACTCCACGTGGTACATACTTGTTTGCCCTACCCCGTGAATTTTTTTAGAGCCGGAGGCGCGCAGTTTGGGCAGCCTCGACGTGTTTTATATGGAATTTTTCACTTTTTGTATGGAAAAAAAAATACCTACGTAATACTCAACACATAGGTAATTTTTTTAAAGGGTTTTATAAAGGGGGTCGAAATTTTCATTATTTTTGCGATAGGACACACCATTTTCGAGATACGAGCAAAGGAAAAGAAAAAAGTCCAGTACAGTACTGTTTTTGCACCCGAAGTCGAGGTGTTCGTGTGAATTTTAGTTCATGGCAGCTAATAATATTCCACACCATTTTCAGTGGCGATTAAAAATAGTCAGAATTAGTTAGACAATTAAAATTTTAGGTGAATAACGTCAAATTCAGAATAGCAAAATTGTCATTTTCACTAAATTAAAATCTCAGTACAATCTTAGTGCTGTCAAACTAAAATATAGTTAAGTTGTGCCACTTTAGTCTATTTCAGAATGGGAAATCATCGTTTGACAGGAGTAAACTAAATTTTGGTGATTTTTAGTCTAGTTTAGACGCATTTGTGACAAGAGAATCGGCACCATTCACTGGGTCAAAATGTACTGTTTTTGAGCAAACAGCGCACGGGTGGCGTAAACGCTCTTAGATGATTAAAAAAACAGAACGATGCTAAAAATTCATATCACGCTATTATTATACGTGATTGGTGGTGCAAGTGCCTTAAGGCACGTCTTTTGAACTTCTTTTGAACGTCAAAATGTACAAGAAATTAGAATTGATTATAGTTGCCCCTCCCAAAAGTGATATTTTTATGTTCTATTCTATGTCAATTTAGGGTGTGTATACTTAATTTGGGGGTCGAGCATTCATAATTTGGGGGAACTCGGTAACTATTTTAACGAATCAAATTCCTAATTTAAGAGATCTCTTATCTAATTTGAATGATCGTATTTCTAATTTGGGGATCGTATTCATAATTTGGGGATCGTATTCATAATTTGTGGGACCGAATTAATAATTTTTGGGGTCGCATTCCTAATTTGGGTGCTTACGTCATTACGTTATATCCCTTATTAGGTATCAAATCCTCACCATTTAGGATTTTTGTACCTATTATGGGGAAAAGTAATTCGAGAAGACACTTACCTCATTTGATTTGTGTCATAGGTTGTCGGATCCTTCCCTTCCAAAGATTTAAAACGTAAGATATGCCCTCATCGTACTTAAGAGGGAACAGGGCCTGCGATTCTCCATACAAATGTATTCCCCTGTTTTCTTCCTGAATAATGCCTCTAGAGCAATTTTGTTTTTTTCATACAATCAAGGTCTGCTGTAGACACGTCCCTGTTATTTCCTTTTTTTCAGCAACTTATTAGTAAAGAAAATATGACCCTCCAAAAATGTAAAAAAATGCTCTATTTTTACCTCCGTGATTAGAGCACTACCAGACAAATTCTAAAAGTTTTTAACATAAAAGAAAATGATAGGAACCTAGAGATACTCTTTCTTAAAATTTTAATGCAAAAAAAAATTTAATCGGCTCAATTTTCGAGGAGAAAAAAGGGGAATACGAAACGTTGATGTCGTATTTTTTTTGTGATATAATCGGTCTGAGCTGCAGCTGTCCCTATCGCACTCTACGGAGGCAGTTTTGAGGAAAGACGACGGCAATAGTTTCTCCAAATACCTATTTTACAAATTCCTCGCAGCCCCTGTTCCCTCTCAAACCGCGAGAAAAGTTTACATAATGAGAAGAGTGAGCTCTTCATCCCGCATGTATAGTTTCCCTGTCAACAAAACAGACACGCGACCATCTTTCGAAGCGATAGGGCAAATCTAACGATTGAAATCTTTGCTCCTTCCCCCTTTTACCTTCCCCGTCCTATTCTCCGCTTGCAGGATGGAATCGCTACTCCTGGTCACTCCACAGACATCAAAACACGTCATCTTACCCGAAAGTGGCCGAAGTAGCTTTCATGATCCAAGGAGCAAGCAATACACGTGAGCAGCATTTTAAATGATAAAGTCCCCACCGACGCTTATAAGTGACCTTGCCAAAAGTGGCAGTTATTTATTTATTTTTAAATAGAACGGCAGAAGCCAGTTACACTATTTAAACATAATATAATTTATTTAACACTGTCATGCATTCTTCTCACAAAAATTCATTCTGACAGTATCATCTTCCATTCATTCGCAAACATATCAAGATCTGTGTTTGAGTTCTGGAGAGCGTTAATAGCTGCTAATGTCCGAGGAATAGGTGACTTGGAGTGTGCGACAGTACCAAGTTGGAATAGCGGTGTTTTCTGCCACGACAGTAATAATTGTCTGGGACAAATAGATTGCAGATTTGATTATGCAGATCAAGAACATCAATAATCCCCCTAAGAATTTTAAATATTAGAATCATCTGATCGCGGGACCGTCTTACTTCTAAAAAATTATTGAAAGTTAAGGAACCCAACAGGAATTCAGTGGGATACAAGAAAGGATAATACCCGTACAAGTGCTTGTAAAGGTATCTAAGGAATGCTTTTTGAACTTTTTCTAAAGCTAACGCATACTGCTTCTCAAAAGGATTCCATACGCACGCATTAGACTCAAGTTTGCTACGAACCAATGCCCCAAAAACAAGCTTGATAATAATCATAGGGGTTGTGGAAGTCACGGCAGTTCCTTAAAACAAATCCAAGGCGCATGAAGGACTCCTTAGCAGTGGATGTGATGTGGTCGTGAAAGTGAGCTTACGGTCGAATATGACTCCCAGGTCTTTCATGGAATCAGTTCTTGTAATTGTGTCTCCATTCAGTTTGTATAGAAAGTCCACCGCATTTGACCGAAAGACATCACGTAGCATTTTGATTGATTAAATTCCATTTTATTTTCTAAACTCTATTTATATACTAAATCAATGTCTGATTGCAGGGCTTGGCAATTGAGCTCAGATTTTATTTCATAAAATAGTTTTAAGCCATCAGCATACAAGAGTTATTATTTTACAAAAGTGGCAGGGCTTTAGCTTGTAGCGGTTACACCGCCACATACGAACTACGCATCAAAAGACATGACGTCACACAAATCCTGCATCGCGCAATTAGAGTTTACCGCGCGAACGAAATATATAAGACTATCCGACATCAACAGTCGGGCAGTCGGCCCGCCAGACACAACACCCGTCTGGTCAGAGGATCCTCCCTTTTCTATGGTGAATGCGTGAACTTTACACCCTGTAACGCGAATGCAAAATCAACAAGTTGTGAGATTTGTGTCATGTGACAAGTTTTGAAACATTTGCATGTTCAATGTTTTCTAGTGCGAACGTATAGTAGGTAATCACACTACTCTTAAGGCCCGCTTGCACGACATATCACTAAATAGGTACGTTTAGTGCTGAACGTATTTAAACCATCGTTTTGTTCTGTCATTCGTTTGAAGATGACAGAGACAGAATTTTGCTGCAAGCTGGCTAAAATTTAAGGATCCTAATCTTAGTCGTTACGGGTCGTCAGAAGCCCAGTCTTACCAAGGGGTGTTACCCAGTCCTCCATGTAAAATATTGATATTCAAATACATCCAGTTAGTCTGAAACCCGACCCTACCGTTGTTGGGAAAAGGCCAGGATCTAAACTGAAGCACGTCGGTAGGAAGTTTCCGGACCGTCTAATCAAGTTCCCTAGCCGTCCTTTTAACACTTTCCTAAATCCTAATTACGATTCCTAAGTTCAGTGTGTAATATGCCTTTAGTTTCGTTTTTATTGTCGAGTTTTAGGCCCTCTTGCACCCAAATCACTGAATGCGTTTGGTAATAGTAGTTTCTGAAACTGTTGCATAATGAGGGGTATTAAAACACGAGTGTGTTTTTATAAACCTGAATGATGTTTCAAATTCGTTTGGCACTAAATGCATTTCGTGTTTTATGGTTCAAGTGGGCCTTATTAACTAACTGTAACTTTAATATTTATTTCATTCGAGAAAACAAACACTTACACAAATATCTTAATAAACAGAAGAAATTACATGTGTAGCTCACGACGTTATCCATGTCTCATCTCACGGTTTTAACGTAATTTAACGCGAAATATTGTTTTTTTTTTATATTTTAGTTTTTAGTTTCAGTACTTTGTTTGAGTTTAGATTGTATTATAATTTTTCTTCCAGTTCTATTTTGTTATAATTTTTATTAATTCTTTAAAAAAAAATGTTGTCATTCACTCTTTAAATCTTGTTTATATTAAGTACTACATTTTTTTTCTAATATATTTTTTCTTTCACAGGCGGACGCTGAAACAAAACCTATTTGCCATAGACAACGCAATAAGAGAGCAAACTTTAGCCATAGAACGACTTTCAAAAAGTGTAGAAGTCTTAACGCAAGGTCAGAGACAAGCCTCCTCCTTTAGACAACAGAATGTGGGAAGGGTACCAACCTCAAGCCACTCCTGGGACCTATTCGGAGGATTCGTCCTAGCGATGGTGTTGCAAGCGTTATTAAATTGGATTTTCTACCAAAAAGACTGAAGAGTGTTGCCACTATAAAATATTCAATGTGATTGATAAAAATTTGAGTATTTTTGAATACTAGGGGATTATGAATTTTTCGATGCTTTGACTATTATTGCTTGGCTTTTGCGAGTTTGGCTGCGAGAGGAATAAATTTCGAAATTGTATTTTATTTATACTTTTTACCGGAAGGTAGTTACTTAAATTCTTTATTCGAATTTTAACTACATGAATTTGTAGGTATAATAAAATTATTTTGTTCTAAAGATGAAAACTTCCTCTTGCAGTTAAATCTGTGTCTTAGAGAGCCTTTAACTAAATAAAATATTATTAAAACGAATAAGGTTCACGGATTATTTCGCACTTTACCCAATTCGGTAATTTTGAATATTATACGAATGGTCAAAGTGAATAATAATCTGTGTAAAATGATTCATTTTAAAACGCGTTGGTAGCGTAAAAAATATTATAATTATTATGAACAATAAATAAAATAAATATTACACCGGACATTTTACGATAAATAATTCTAACAATAATGTATTTGCGTTTTTAATTGAATTGCAGTGTTGCCAGTTAATTTTAGTTTAGCACGTACTGTACATCGACCAATTATTTAGTTTTAACTGTCTATGATGTGTGTTTTGTGAAGTGGCAGTGGTTGGCTTGAAACTAAAGGAAAACTTGATTTACATGGTGAAATTTAACTGCCTATGGCATACAGTATATTGAAGCAGCAATAAAAGTTTAATCATGTAAATCGTACTCCAAATACTATAGGGTGAAGGTAAAAAGTGTTAGTATTTCGTAAAGCCGCGGGCACTTTGACACTCAAATCGCTGTCAAAATAATTTCTAAATTTTTACAAGCTTTATATTAGCTTTGCTTCGTTTGTAGGTATGTTTCGCGGTTACTCGCATTGTCATTCACTTTTATACAATAGGGCGTGCTTGCACAATAAATAACTAAATCTGTTTGGCGCTAAACATATTTGGTATTTAGTGTGTGATGCAACCGGGCGATATTATTGATTGAACAAAATCGAAGGGCCTTAACTAATCGATAAAATTTTAACTATGATTTATCGAGAATCTGTTTACACCAAATAAAGGTGAAAATTCGAACATGATCGGAAACATAGACATAGAGAATGGACAGAGCGTTCCGTATCAGTTGTGCTTGAATATAGACCAAAAAGTGCGAGAGAGACAAAGTGAATTAGTTAAAAGTACTACAGGTATTGGCCGCACAGACGCTTTGTCTCTTTCTAGAGAGGGATCTTTTTTGTGAAGCTAACGCACAGTTCAATTCTCTATGTCTATGAACGGCACCAACTCCGCCATCTTGGTTTTTCGATATAATAGACAATATTTCAGAAAACATTACCGCAAATGTTTTTCGACCGTGTTTCCAGTCAATGTCATCACAACACGTCACAGATAAGTACAGATGGTTCACTCCGCAAAATCATTTAATGAAAAGCGACTCTTGCTACCAAACAATAAAATGCAATTCAGGTCGCACAGCGCTAATTACCTTCAGTTATTATTCACCTAGAAGTTGAGTCTCTTTTCCATATTGTTATTGATTTTAATTTGGATTTCATTTTTAATTTTGTTTTTAATTTGGTTGTTGATTCTATTTTGATTTTGTTTTTAATTTTGATACTGATTGTGAATTCGAATGTGTTTATGATTCTAATTTTGGTTGAATTTATTGTCTTTTATCACGTTATATATTTTTTCTGTAAATTGTTGTTTACATAAGTGGATGAAATAAAACCTATTTATTTGTTATAGATAACTATTTTACAGTAACTACACTTATGTCCATGCTGTTTCAAATTTTAAATTTTAAACACAATATTCTAAATTCAAATATTTTATTTCACATAAGCCTACATGGGCACTTATGAAACGTCAGAAGCTAGGTGCACGGTTCCAATTGGTCGTTTCCTATGGAGAAGAGCCGGCAAGAAACTCCACGGTTACTCTTTTAAAATTAATTGGCTTTTACAATATTTTCAAATAACAGTGTTATTAGGTATGGGAGGACAGTGTAGGTCTTATTTATATAATAATCCGCCAATTAGGGGACCGGCACTGTCTCTCCTTAACACAGGCTAAATTGTAGCCTATCTAGGAGAACAGTATTTCACCCGTCTTTATTGTATAGTGGTACCCATAAAAAAAAATAAAAAAAATACAATTACCTCCATATCTAAAATGCAGAGTGTTCGTGTAACACCTTCTGTACTAATCTGTGACCTAGTTTATATTATTGTATTTAGATGACGTTTATTTGACAGCGTTATTGAGTTTTTACTCTAAGTGGCTATTTTAATATTGATCTATTATTAGTAGGAGCTATAGATAGTGCAATCCACTGAGACGCGCCCCACTCCGCTCCGCTCCGTACTAAAGTACAGCTTACAGTACAGTCCTCGCGGAGTGGGGCGCGTCGTCGTGGATTGCACTGTCTGTAGTGCTTTGTTGAAATTTGTATACTTTGATATAAATTCGTGCATGAAAATGTATCCAAGCACACTATTGCCACTAGCGGGGGATTTTGGAACTAAACTATAAGCGGCTGTTATAAAAGACATGTGTATAATTGTTTAATTAAAATTTTAATGTTGAAGTGATATTTCTGGTCTCTGTTTGTACTATCGTGGTTATCTCGTGTCGGTACGAGCTGTATGAGAGTATCTCATGTCGTGGTAGCAATATTAGCCAGTCGCAAGGTGGTAGCGGAGTTGACTGTATAGAGTGCGCCCGATGTACTATCGAAAAAATTCATATCTAAGTCTTTTGAAAAAAAATCCCGTGAATACGATGACCACATCTGTTACCGCCCCGGTTCTATAGCGGCCGAGCGCTGCAAGCAGAAATAGTCCTTACGGTGTATAGATATGAACTTCTTCGATAGTACCTACATTTTGGGTGAAAGCGCCGGGGTATTCCGTGCAATTCATTTTTTTTTTTTTGCATTTTGCATATTATCATTATTAGGTTGTATGTTGATTAATATAAATGATTATTAGATGGAGTTCGTGGCTAAGTAATAACTGCCGCACGGGTCGATCCATCAGGTTAAGCTACGCTAGCCGGGGTCGGTTTGTGGATGGGTGACCATCTTTACATACCGAGACTCCTCCGTGCCTCGGAAAGCCGTTGGTCCCGGCTGTCATTAGTAGATCTTTGACAGTCGTTACGGGTCGTCAGAAGCCCGAAAGTCTGACAACCAGTCTTACCAAGGGGTATTGTATTACCCAGTTACAGTGCTCCATGTAAAATACTGGTATTCAGCTGCATCGGGTTAGACTGGAAGCCGACCCCAATAGAGTTGGGAAAAGGCTGGCAGATTGATTGTAGATTAATATATGGTTCGCGATCGTAACAAGTATGTATTTACAGAATAAAACCATTACAAGACTTCAAATGGGTAATTTGAAGTTAAAGGTTTATAATATTGAATGACTATTTCACGAAGTCATGACATTTGAAGCCAATTCTAACTTAGACAGTTTTATTGATTTTTCTTTAAAGCCATATTTGTTATGTTCGCGAATCATATTTTAATCAACATTCAACCAGACATTGCCCTGCGAATTGCAAAAAAACAAAGAAAATTTAAATTTCGCGGATTATCTTAGCGCATCCCCCTAAGGGTTCACATCGAGACGTGACGATGCTTGAAGAGGCCAGTGGGTTCGTGCTGTGCCGTGCGACGTCGCGAGGCGCATCGTGAAGTCTCTGGCAGCCCCACGCCTCGCACGACCCTTAAGTTTCGACATTTCTTTTCACATAGATCTATAATTTTTTTCTCACCAATCTCTTTCTATACGTAGTCGAATCAAACTTACATGACATACAATCATGCCTTTTTATTTATAATATTTTATTGTACACCAGAAAATTATATAGCAAAAAAATACATTAACACTTTAAAACGCCAGCTGCTACGATCCTTACATACTCCTTTTGCTTCGTTTACGTTCATACATCTGGTCATACACGCACGCCGGTTGCGAGTACTAGTGATGGATTAATTAGCATTCGCATTCATTGTTAGCATGCGATTGCTCATTTAGCATATAGCAAATGAAATGAAGTTGCGAAATTCTGTGAAATGCTAAATGAATTAATCACTTCGTATTTTTTGATACTATTATACGTCAGAGCGTCGACGCACGCAGCGGTAGCGTGCGCTCTCCGTCGCACCCACGGGAAGTCGGGAATACTAAATCTATCGGTTTCACTTGACCGTTTCTCGTGAATTCGCAAGTGAAATTTATTAGCAGGTTCTGCGAATTTAAGAATGGGTTATGCAATTGTTATCTTAATAAATTTGATTTGCGCGTACTTAGGGTTGTATATTGAATGAATGCTTGTGATTGTATTATTATATTTAAATTATTAGCATTAGCAGATTTAGCAGGGCGGTGCGAAGATTGCTGTTTAGCAATTATTACCTTATTGTCTTTGATTTGTTCGTACTTAAGGTCGTGTATTGATTGAATTAATTCGTGATTATTTAATAATATTTGGTGTGACACGCGCTTGGCGCGCGTCGTTTTGTGCCAAAGTTCAGTACGTTTAGGCAAGTGATAGTGAGAGTTTAGTTTACGTATTCGTTAATTTAGTTAAACAGTAATTAAATTCTTTCGTCTTGTGCTTATTATTGTACAAATAGATAATAGTGTGAACTTAATATCTACCTATAAACAATAGGAGGTAATAGTAGAAGTATTAACAAAATTCGCATACTTCATTAATAACAATTATCGTCATATTAGCAAATAGCATAGCAATAGCAACTAGCATGCTGTGACTCAAGAATTCACATGCTAATGAAATTATTGCGAAATCGCAATAATTGACATTACTAGCGAGTACTACGCACTAGACCAGGGATTCCCAACCGGTGGGGCGCGCCCCCCGAGGGGAGCGTAGAGTGACCAATAGGGGGCGCAGTGGCTCCAATAATTAACTATAGATATTTTATCTTCTTGGTATTAGAAAAGGTTAAGACAAAATAAGTTTTTCTGTATGAAAGGACTTAAGAAAACCGAACCTATCCGAGGCGGCTTGCTACAATTTTCGAGCTCGCTTCGTTCGCTCTTCCATTCTATATTCTCTTGATTCTTCAAATTTTCTGCGTAAGTTGAGAAAGTAACTTCTATTTCTGTTTGTATGATCAAAATAAAATCTAACGTATCCAAGGGGGTGAAAACATTTCCGACCTCACTTAGCTCGCTTTACATTCTTATACTTTTCTGAATGTTGAATTTAAAAGAAAGTTAGGGGGGTGCGTATGTTAAAAGCTTGGGAAGCCCTGCACTAGATTATTTCCCGACTGCTCCAGAAGAGAAGTTGGAAATTTTTGAAGGACTTCTTTCTTTGTCTATATCACACACACACATACACATACATAAACTCACGCCTTCTCCATACGGGGGGTAGGCAGAAACTACAGAACGCCACCTGCTACGATCCTTACATACTCCTTTTGCCTCGTTTTGATTCTTGAACCACGATGGTATGAACAAGAGATATTGTTGCCTAAATTTATCCGATTAAAAGATAAAATAAGTAATAATAAATCTATAGGAAATGCTTTGGCTGACATATTTTAATATATATTATAAAATTAAATTCTGAACAAATATGTAAACCGACGCTTGATACCTTCAAATATGCAATGAACTACAGTCCGTGCGTTGAGAGAATTCTTTCTTGACACTTTACAGTTTTATACTAATGTGTTTTGCGAATTTGATCCTTATTTCTACTACAAATTGTCCAACTGATAGGTGGCAGGAATGTTCTCTCGACGGCCGAACTGTAAGTCGCTATGTGAGACGGGTTTTGAACATGTGTGCAAAAGAAGACATATTTCGCAGTGTGCAATATTCCCCAAATATTTCTCACTTAGATTTCCTAATAATACTAATGGATCGTTTTTTTATACTAAATGATGATAAATTTGTGATGTACCACAGCCAGCTGAGCCAGCAATTACCTTGGATGTAGCACTCAGCGCTACCACGGCACAGCTCGCTTCACTCACTCGACTCGCGCTTGGTTGGTCACAGCATGTCGATTCCCGTTATCACTTCACCGTGAAAACATTTGTGATGTGAGCGTGGAGTGAGCTGTCAGTGTCATCTCACCCTGTTGGAATGACAACTCACTTCACCTAAGTTTTCACGGTGAGATGGTTACAGAATAGCACTGCAGTTCTAACCTCACTTGAGTGAGTTCGTTCTAAAAGTTGGCAAATAGCTGACAAATATTTACCTGTTTTGATAAATTTGCCAATATTAGTGAACTAAAATATTAAATACGAAATGCATTAATTAATATCGTAACACCAAATATTTAGTTATTTGGAAAGTTTCTAAGTGCCCTTTTTTAGGTATAATTGCAATTAATTATTAATATTATAGTTTGCTAGTTAGCCACATTTCATATTTCCATACAGTAATATTGCCAATTTAATCAAAACAGCGAAATATTTGACAGGTATTTGCGACGTTGCCCATTTTCGGAATTTAAAAAGAACAGATACTTAAAAGAAAATCATTGGGTAAAAATGGCGATCATCATTAGAATATTAAAACCTTTTAAAGGATCAATAAAAGTTGTCAAACAAAGTGGTTAAATGTGAAGCTGTCTGGCGTTGGTTTTAAAACAATACGATCAAATGATTGAAAAAAATAGGGAAAAAGTTACAGGTATTGATTTTTTTAAGGAATATTATTAATAATGTCCCTACTTATTCTGTATTTTTGAACGCTACGATATAAAAATATAGTAGTTACGTATATTAACCGGTCAAAGATGATTAAAATGCCTAATTTTGTTACTAATCAATCGATTTAAATCTTTGGCAACAGTTTTAACCTAGGAATAGTTGTCGAAACTGGTAAAGGAAATACGTAGTCGACTCTACAAGTTAATCGGTTAACTGCAAACTATATTTTCAAGTTTGACTGGCTAATATATGAAATAACACAACAAAAATATTGAAATGCTTGAATATTCCTTTCTAATATAAAATATTACGTACTTTGCCCAATAAAGCTGATAACTTTTAAATGAAAAAAAAGTGAATAGAATAATTTTTAAATAGCTAGTGATATGAATATTGATCACAATTTGTTTTCCGTAGGGTGAAATGGAAAGTTGTTGTCCTAGCTATCAATTTTATTTCTTGTAGATTTTGAGTGCAATAATTTTTGGATATTGTTCTCACCGGAAATAACCTCCGGTGATTAAGATTACTTCCTGTTGTGTTTGTATGTCCAAATTGAATAGTTTTTCAATCAAATTTTTTAATATAAGTTTTGTTAAAAATATTTTCTAAAATTAACAATTATTTCTATTGCTAGCGAATGTTGTCACGTCTGTTATGCTTGCGGGGACGAGAAAGAAAAAAATAAATGATATAAAAAACACGGTCAGGGAGATATTACTCTGTTATAACATAATATATCAAACTCAAAGCCTTTATTTCAAATAAACCAATTACAGGCACTTTTGAATTGTCAAGAAGTCGGTCAGTCAGAAATATGAAGCTAGTTGCCCATTCCAAAGCGTAGTAGGTACCAATGGAGAAGAACGGGCAAAAAACTCCATCCTCAGGCCCACCTCGTGCAGACGGTTGCCCAGCGGTCATTATGCGCATGCGGCTGACATGACCCGCCCAATCCCATTTCAACTCGGCAGCCATTTTGCTTACGTATAAGATCCCCGTTTTGGAGCGTAAAGTCAAATCATTTATTTCAAATAGGCCCTTCTAAGGCACTTTTGAACGTCAAAATTTACAAAAATAAAAATGTTATTTATTCTAGTCGCCCCTTCCAAAAGGTAGTTTTCGTATGGAGAAGAACGGGCAAGAAACTCCATCCTCAGGCCCACCGCGGCCCAGTCGGTTGCCCAGCGGTCACTATGCGCATGCGGCTGACATGACCCGCCCAATCCCATTTCAACTCGGCAGCCATTTTGCCTAGCGCCACAACACCCTGTCTTAGCCACATTTTTTAAGGCCATCCTTTCCACCGGCCATCGGTTCTTTGACAAACATGGCCAGCCCAGCTTGCTTACTCTGCAGACTATGTCGGTAACTTCGGCTGTTATGTCTATATTTCAATGTCATTTAAATCTATGACTCATTGATTTATGATCTCTGCCTCGTTGGTCTTGTGGTCGCAAGCGCTACTGCTTAGCATGAGGTCCTGGGTTCTATTCCCGAGTCGGATATAGTGTTATTGGGGTTTTTCCATCTGGAATTTCTCAATAGCAGCCCCGAGTCTGGATTTCAGGATGCCTTCATCACCATCATCATATCGGCTGATAATAATATGATGAAGACATCTTACTTAGGAACAAGTTAACCTTGGAAAACTATGAAAATAACTTTCCTGTTAATTTTTGGTTTGAATTTTGAATAAAACTTGATATCTTGTTTAATGGCCGACAACCCGACCCCCGCGCGTATCTATGCTCGCACTCATAGACATTTGTACACAGCCGCACTCTATAGGCCAAAGAGCGAGATTATGACCCTGTAGAATTGAATACTTTATTTCTCTGTAAATATTGTTTTTATAAAGTTTTCTATTTATTGTTTTTATCGATTTATTTTTGCCTCGCCGGTTTTTATCAAAGTATCTCAATTTGCCGAACCTTTTCCAACTATGTTGGGGTCGGCTTCCAGTCTAACCGGGTGCTACCTGTATTTTACATGGAGCGACTACCTATCTGACCTACCCAACCGAGTTACTGAGTAACACGGTACCCCTTGGTAAGACTGAATGACTGCCAAAGATCTTCGAATGACAGCCTGGACGAACGGCTTAAAGGGGATGCTCGAAGGTAGTCCGCGAAGTTTATGTTGATTAAAATATGATTCGCGACCGTAACAAATATGGCTTTACAGAATTATAATCATTAGAATCAGGAATACAACTCCTTATGTTAGCATAATCTTCAAATGTCATGATTTCATGAAATAGTCATTCAATCGGATTGCTTGAACTCAGAGAGCTGTATTGATGGTTTTTATGATGACAATTCTATAAATAAACATTTGATACGGCCGTGAATCATATTTCGATCAACACAACTTGATACTGACCGGAAAATTTCAAAAAATTTAAGAACGTTTGAATTTCGCGGTCTACCGTGACCCTTTCGCCATAACATAACGTTATTTTCAAGGCACGGAGGGGCCTCGGGGCCTTGTTATGTAATATAACACGAATCTGTCAATTTTTTACAAAAACTCATGTATTCAGTTCCCCCGCAAGTTAAAAGCGTGGCATACCTATTCGTAAATAGTTCTGTTCTAAAACCGTTTTTACAACCAAAATGTTGCCAGACGAAATATTTTAAAAGGAATCTCTGTATTCATAGAGACTGAGTTCCATTGAAATATACGATGTTGCCATTCTCCTAAGTATTATTCCTGTATGTTGTAGATACTTTTAATTTGATTAATTTTGGAGATTACAGCTAAGATATTTTAAATTGAATCGGTTTTAAAAAACGGGCCAATTTACAAAAGTACAGTACAACTATTTTCTTAGTGTCCCTCGGCAAACTTCGTGTTTCTTCAGTCATCGAAGCGTCCGGTCTGCACCAAGTGCAAAGGCAACTAATAGAAATCCGACGACTGACAAAAAACGAAGTTTGCCGTTGGACATTAAGGCGCTGACAACAGACAAACGGTAAAAGTAGGCTTGACTTAATAAAAAAATAAGCCAAATCAATATAGTTTGTGGTAGCGGGAATAATATATGTTAATCTTGAACATATTTCTAAGAACTTAGTTGTTACCAAAACACGTTTACAAAAAAAAAACTCGATACAAATTAACGGTAAACTAACCTTTTAATTTGAGTTCTAATCCCAAATATCTATATTAAATATCAACAAACGTTGGTATTTTAATTAATAACAAGAATGTCTTATTTGAAATGCAGAACTTGGTTGTTTTTTATTTTCGAATACACAACTCATTTTTGAATAAATCGATAATGACTTCATATTTTGCAATAAATTACAAGCGTTGTGTCATTGCGCTTCTCTTTCTTTTCTATGCAGTCCGACAGTGACCGCGGTTTAGCTGTTGTCAGCGTCTTAAGAAAATAGTTGTACTGTAGATGAATATTTTTAAATAACACGCTACGTTAAATCACGCCTGTTTTTCCCGAAGGGTTGGCAGAGATGTTATAGTGACACAATTTCCCAGTTATGTTTAAGTCCCATGTAGTAGGGGGTGAGAAAGTTCCTGTATATTTTATTTTTGAGCCAAAGATCGGTTTAGCCAACTTGTCAGATGTCAGTATCCAAATTATCAGCAAAAAATAGAAATAGTTTATAAATAAAATAGATGAGCGATAAAGCGAATCTTTTTGTTTTTCATATTATTAATGAAATGTATTGTTATTGTCTCAGCAACTTCATTTAACATGTTTGCATGTAATATCACGAACTGCTTTCACTGTGTCACTTAAGGGCAGCTGGTACTTATAGCTCAGGGTTTCCTTTTTTAAGTACCAGCAGTACATCATCAGCAGTGCTATTCTTTAAAAAATATGTGAAAACTTAGGTGAAGTGAGCTTGAAGTGAGCTGTCATTCCACCTGCTGCTAGGGACTGACAGCTCACTCCGAGCTCACTTCACCTAAGTTTTCACGGTGAGATGGTTATAGAATAGCACTGCTGTTTATTCTTGCACATAAATTTGAACTAAGCATATAAGACACCTTGTTTGTGAAACAATAAATAAATAAATAAATCAAAGACAGATGACTAACCTGTGTTCGCGATTTAGTTTGCAAACATAATAACAAAGATGTGTTTTTGGAAAAACAACTTTAACATACATAATACCAGTTAGCCACAGACAATACCAGTCTACGCTACTACTTAAAAAAAGACTTTTCAATAGTACCTACTAGACTTTTCATTCTGAAATTAACTTAATTTACACTGAGGTAAAGTTGATATTCGTGTTAGTGGAAATAACATCAATTTGAATAGACTTTAGGTTGCCAGTTCCGAATGGCTTCAAAAGCCATTTAAAGATGGCTACCACTCTAACCGGATGCAGCTGAATACTGTATTTTACATGGAGCGACTGCCTATCTGACCTCCACAACCCAGTAACTGGGTAACGCGGGTAGTCGGTAGTCTAAGCGAAAAAGTGTTGCCAGTATAAAATCTTAAGCTGTAATCTCCTAAATGGTTATTGTAATTTAATAGATTATAAATGAATATAGAATTTTATTCGAAACATTTATATTTTAAATAATTATGTCTCGTAGATTTGTTGATATTTTTTGTTGTTACTCCAGTGGAATTATATTATTATTTTCACCATTATTTTGTGTTTTTATTTTCGTTTTCGCTTTTTCTGTATCTTTTTTGACCATTACGTACCACAGAATAATACAGATGGTTCACTCCGCATTTTATGTATGAAGCTACAAGTACGAGGCGGGCTCGACTTGTCGGGCCAATTCAGTAAGCGTAACGTAGTCGGAATATATAAGAGTTACGCGATAGAAAGAGAGGCAACTTCTAGGTGAACAAAACTGTAGGTGATTAGCGCTGTGCGACCTGAATTGCACTTTATTGTGTCGTAGCAAGAGCCGCTTTTTATTTAACACTTTCTGTGCCAGCAAGTTAACAGCTCCCAGGTAGAAGATAATTCGTTCGCGTGCCCACAACTCGCCTCCCGCGTCCTACATATTAATTAAATTATAGATATAGGTGGCATATGACCATGCCCAGCACCCGCCTACCGGGTGCAAATCAAAACGTGCTACTAGGGTTCCCAAAAATAAGCTAGGTGTGAATAGTATGTACTTTTGAGTACCTAAGTCTTATAACAATGACTTATTTACTTTAAATGTGATGTACCGCAGATGTACTAATGGATATTATACCGCCAAATTTCCAAGAAACATACTAAATAGAACTTAAATGATTTTGAGGAGTGAACCATCTGTATTAGTCTGTGCCATTACTGTAAAAGTTACAGTTATTATTCTTCCATGAAACGCACAAAAAGGGGAATAGCGTCCTTTCAAAGTTATTTTACGGCTGACTATATTATGCTGGACGTCCACTTCCATAAAATATATGGAAAAACGATCACGTTATAACGTTATCGTGGACGGAAGAAATGCGTCTTCATATAATAAAAACCCAGAAAATACATAGAAACCCAGGACTTCATGCTCAGCTAATTAATTCATACAAAACTCCCATAGAAAACACCGTTTTCTGTTTTTCCCAAATTCTCTGATTTACCAAGGAATTTTTCGAATTTTCCTTTCCTTTAATACCTTATTCGGACTATAACGAACATTTAATAACGAAAATGAACCAAATCGATCCAGCCGTTTGCGATTGATGTCCAGACGCCAGCACATCAACCTACTAACATCTGACAAACTTCTTTAATAGATTTTCAACTTTATCACTATAGCATAAGGTTCAAAGTTGATTGGGATAATTTGACAGTTTCGGGTTGGTTGATGTACTGGCGTCTGTACGAACAGCATTTCACGCTGCCTGTAATATTTTTCATAAACATGACATTTTAAGTTAACAATAATGATGGGAAGCTCTAGAGTTTCTCACTTTGAATTTCCGATTTCACATAGTGATTGCTGAATTTGGAATATACAGGAATAAAAAAATCTGATAGTTGAATATTCAGAAGCACATAAAAATATAGGTAGTTTTTTTTTTAAATTAATGGAAGCACAATAAAATAAATATTATCTATTGGGAATTTCCCACCTTATGATATTCGCCTTTATTCCAGAGTATACTTAAAATAAGAAAATTTAATAATTGGGTAAGGCAAAAATGCTAAAATTTATATAAATATGATATTTTTATTTTAAATCAAGGTCATTATTTTGTAAAGTGTGAAGTGGAGTAAAGATGCCCATTTATAATACAGGGTTAAATTGAATTAGTCACTCGAAATATCAGTATAATAAACAGTTTTTTTTGGTGTAAACTTCGCAGATGATGGGTGTCGATCTGAACACGATAAAACATAAGAAACGTCGTTGACCTCCGAAAAAAAAACAAATCTATTTATTTTGTTTAGTTATAGATAACTATCGAGTCTGCGGAGTTTAGCTAACCAATTTAAAATAACCCTGTAGAATGACAGTTCGATGATTTCCGTTCTTGAAACTGGTTAAGATTTGGTTTCCTATGAAAACGGTTCCATCTTATACCAACGGTCGTGACATAATTTAATACATTGTCGCGACATCGACATGGCGAAGAAGATAATGGCCGTCATGAAAATCTGTAATTTTCACCAGTAATTGTCAAAAACGCTCTGTATTTGGATAGTCGATATTGTGAGACCCTTCGCTGCTTTCGAAACCAAAGCTTTAGTTAGGCTCAGGCTCTGAGGCCCTAGTGTGAGTTTCTTTTAACCATCTCGATCTTACGCATCGACTGCGTTCGGCGCTCCGATTGGCCCTTCACTGGTGACGGCCGGCCGGGCTGCCAATCGGAGTGCCGAACGCGGTCGATGCGTAAAATAGAGATGGTTAAATAAAACTCACACTAGGGCCTCTGGCTACACTGAGGACTGAGGTGAATCCCGCGCGGGACGCGACTGTATGCTTCTATTGTTTTAATGATTCGACTATTCGCAGTTTGAAATGAAATTGTTTATTCTGTAAATAGGATATAGGAATCAATTTTACACGTCATCTGAAAAAAAAACAAATGCTTGATGAGTTCGGCGTTTCCTATCTGACTACTCTGAGAAGAAAGGCCGAAACAAACTCAGAGGTCAGTCACTTAAAGTACAGACATAATCTTGGTCAGGCCATATGAGGTTCATGTAGATTAGTGTCTGAAATGGTCTTTTGAGAAAAGAACCACACAGATTTGAGTGGACCTGTCCTGTCAGTGCAAGTATTTGTCTGTAATCGTGGAGCTCGACTCAGAACTTAAGGAGCTCGGAGGAGATTCGCCTCAGTTTAGCCAATACTTTAGTGGATTTCAGAAAACGTTTGATTTTAAGTTTTGTATGGGACGTTGATTCCATGAAGACAGTCGTTCAGTTTGATTGTATGTTTGATGCCCTTAAATAAATATGACCACAACTTACTGATACATTTTGTATTGTAATAAAACTGCTTATTATTATTAATAATACATTGAAGTACAGGACAACTATTTTTGAATGTCCTTCGGCAAACTTCGTGTTGCGTCGTCGGTGCGGACGCTCTCAATCGACTTGAAAGTTGTTAATACTCTTTTTACTCAATGTAATTTTTTTTTTATTGGAGGAAATCTGTTTGTATTCGGAAATGCGATGATTCCCGAGGGACCTTAAGAAAATGGTAGTACTGCCCCTTAAAAAATAATAATGAATAATAATAGCAATCGTATTATTAAGAGTTGAAAGACTTCCAAGCTACAACAGTTTTCCATTAGCGAAAGGAATTGTTAAGAAATTATTTTAAATTAAATATGTAATAAAAATTTAGTCAAATTAGTCCTAGTAGTTGAATTTATACTTATTTGGGGACAAAATGAGGCATTCACGATGTATTCTCCGAAGGTTAAGCAGAGGTGTAGAGGTACCTATAATAAATTACATATTTCGCCAGTTATGTTCAAATCCGTGCAATAGGGGGCGTACCTATAGCCAATTTGCCTGGGCACAAATCCAGACTCCGGTTGCAGAGAAATTCCTAATGGTTAAATACTGTCCGACCTGGGAATCGAACCCAGAGCCTTTCAAAACTTATTTTAAGAGCATGTTTTGTCCCCAAATTAGAAACGCGAAACATTAGCTTGAATTGATGAAATTATAGTGTACATTGATATTAAATGTAAAGAAAACTAAATTTATTTTTAAGCACTTGAAATATTTATAATGATAATAAAATTTATTAATGATTAATTTGTGGTTATTTTATTACTACTCCACCACTGCTCTCAAAACGGTGAAGGAAAACATCGTGAGGAAACCGGCATGTCCTAGAACTAAAAATCCGATTACATGTGACATCCACCAACTCGCACTGGGCCCGCGTGGTTACAGCCCAATCCCTCTCACAGAGGGAACATTAAGGCTGATCAAGCGAATGTTACGACTCTTGTTACAAGAGAATCACGTCATCAATCATCAGCCTATACGGCGTTCCAAACATGTAAACATTTTTGTGTTTTTGTAAAAACAAACTTTAATACCCACACATAAAGTTCAGTTTCCGCTTCAACTTGAGCTACTGCTATGACTCTATAGTACCACAGATGAATAAGATGGTTCACTCCGTATTTTAGGTATGAAGCTACAAGTGGGTACGCGTCGGTCTCGACTTGTCGAATTCAGTGAGAGTAACGTAGTCAGAAGATATAAGAGTTATCCGATAGAAAGAGAGGCTACTTCTATACTGTTTGCGGTGTAGCATTGTGCGGGTGACAGGTGACAGAAAGGGTAAAATATATTATAATTTACTTGTTTTTACTAATTCTGTATTTTACGTATGATCCGTACTACATACAGATTGTGTACATAATACGGACTCGGTAATAACTGTAGTAAATTAAATAAATTTACCCTTTCTGTCACTTGTCACCATGCTACACCGCAAACAGTATAGCTGAATATAACTGTAGGTTATTAGCGCTGTGCGACCTGAATTGCACTTTATTATAACGTTGTCACTGTCGCTTTTTATTTAAATGATTTTGCGCGGAGTGAACCATCTGCACTAATCTCTGATACCTAGTACCACAGTCTAGAAACCAATACTAAAGTTCGTTTTTGAATCCCAGAGACTAATTTGGCATTTCAACTGATTGTTAGTTGTTTTATCAATTTGGAGTGTGACATTTACACCTGTCAAATTAGTCTCTGGGATTAAAAAACGAACTGTAGTCATTCTAAAATCAAAATAAGATACATTTCCATAGAGTTGATATTTGCTAATTCCGAGTATTTTAAATTTCGAACGTTCGCGTCGCGTTATGGCGACGAAAGTATTTGAAGGTGGATATAACATCAATTGAAAACAAGGATTTCACTAGCCTTTACAGCTGTCCACTGGTGGACATGCCTCTCCAATCGCACGAAATTCATGTCGTTTCTCGGCAACTCTCATCCAGCTGCACCCTGCGACGATCGTCGTTACACCTAAACTGAGGGCGTCCTACCTTACGTTCGCCGATTCGCGGTCTCAGAACATAGAAATATTTTATCCGTCAACACTTTTACTTCCCCCTTATATTCTTCTTTTACTTTCAATTCTTGCAGTCTTTCTACTTTTATTCTTTCTAGAGCAGTCACAGGAACTCGAACTCGGTGACGCCAATGCCTGAACAGACCATCCACCCGACACATAACCAGAAAATGATCAGTCCCTACATTAACACCCCGATATGCTCTAGTATCTGTAGCTTCACTCTTTAATGTTCCATCCACAATCCCAAAGTCGATCATGCTTCTACTGTCTTGCCTTTCCCAACCTTTCTATGATTAAACATAGTGTTCACAGACAAATTCTTCTCTTCGCATATCTCTAGCAAATTCATCCCATTCCCATTCACTCTATCATCCCCAAATACCCCTAATACTTTTTCGTACCTATTCCTCTTCACACCAACAAAACCATTAAAGTCTCCAAGCATAAAAAAAATCTCGCTTCATCTACATCCACTATTCACTAAATCGTAAAAATTCGTCCCTTTCCGAAGGTAAGCTTCCCATATCGGGTGCATAAACGAACAAAATAGAGATAGGGTTTAGGCTCACCTTGGTTCTTACCCATAGAATCCTGGGACTCACACAAACTTAATCTTTCACATATTTCATCATCCGCTCGGAGAGGACAACCCGGAACAAATAGCGGTCAGAGTACCATGTTTGGATATGTCCACTCCCTCTCTTTTCGTCTCATTCAGACATAGCACATCTATCCTTTTATCCTTCACCATCTCACACAACAACTGATGTGGTGTGTGGCGAGCATCACCTTCGCCTCCGAGTTGATTATTAATATTTGAATTTAGTTCCCACGAAAAGCAGAGGAAAAAATCTGTCGACACTCTACAGAGCCCCGCATGTAGAGGTAGGGCTTGTTAGTACCTGGGGGCGCCCGATCCCAGACAACAGGCACGCTTTCGACTAGGTTCCCCCTTAGCCATGCAGATCTCGGCACGGCCACCTTAGCTTGGTTGTGTTATTCATACTACACAGAGGAAAACAACAGAATCCCCCAGCTGTTCGCTTCGCTTTTTACGACACCCACGGGATGAGATAGGATGGTTCTATTCTACTACCCGGAGACCACATACTGTCAAAAAGGCCCAGTATACGTTGGCCGAGCGATGGACTCGCCCAACGTGTACTTGGGGCTTTACTGATACATTATAAACAGACTTTACGAGTCAGTCTCCGCCTTAAGTGAGCGACACCTCACATGGAAAATGACAGCCCGTACAATGCCTTAAGAGGGCCCTTCCCGGTCGTCTATCGTCAACGCGAGCATGGTTGAAAAAGCTTGTCGTTTCATCGAGCGCAAGTGAGAACTGCTAACAAGCAAATGAGAACGCGATAACATTGTACGAAAAATAGTGTGTAAATATTTGTTCCAGGCAATACGTGTTTTTGAGTAAGCCTTACAAGTTTGTAAAATAAATGTTTGTCATTTAGAATCTCCATTAAGTGCGAGGTTTCTATGAAGATAGAAAAAGAAAGAAAGAAAATACATTTATTTGGCACAACAAGCAAAGGCACACAAGTAGAAAGAGAAAAAAAAAATAAGATAAAAGAAAAGAATACAAAATAAAAAGTGTAAAAACTGCGTTACATGATGATGATGTTTTATTTACTTTCACAATTTATGAGTACTTTAAGACCGGCCAAAGTTTAGGTAAAATTTGTGCATAAAAGCAGACTTTTTGACGCACAAACTGAATTTGTTTCTAAAAATATTTATTTTTTGCTTTTATAGAAACCTAGATAAATAGTGTACAAAATAATCTTAGTTTAAAAATTTCAAAGAAAGATGTGTTACAACGCTATAATCACGTACGAGCGTTTGTATGGAAAGTATGACGGGTTGACCGCTCTTATGGGGCCGCTACTGACGTGCCCAAACGCAAGTTTTATAATGCCTAAAAGTATATGATCTACTGCACTAACCAAGATCAGAAAAATATATGATATTCTTCAGGAGATAGAGTGTTGAAAACATAAGTTGGAGTATAGCAAAAACAAATCAATCCTACTTCAACACTATCGTCTTTCTCTTTCAAACTCATAAATATTATTTATTCTATCCGAGCCCGCCCTTAACCACTTGATGAAATCCTTACTTTCTCATAGTGACGATACTATACTTTTAGCTTTGTGTGGGATTAATCGTCTCACATAATACTAGAAAAACACACCTTCCTATATAATAAAGAAAAGGATAATAAACGTATTATTGAAATCCTTAGAACGGTCTTTCCTTTGGTTCCTTTACCTTTAACCCTAATATTATTACAACTAATTTGAGCGATAGAAAAAAATCACAAAGATACCTCAAAATTTTCTTTTAACGATTAAAAGTCATAAATATAACAATAATTCTGTCAGATTATTCTACAAGGAACACATTACCGTAAGTAATAGTGTTTTAATGTTTTAGTCCAATCAATGGATTCTTTGTAAATAGATTCATAGTTCATATTTTGCAATAAATTACCAGCGTTTTGTCATCGCGCTTCAATTTCTTTTCTATGCAGTCCGAAAGTGACCGCGCTTTAGCTAGTGAAGTAAGCCTCATAAATAATAAATGATCGGTTATGTATTAGAATATAATATCTAATACGTACAGAGGATAGTCTTGGAGAAATAATTGATTTTACAGGAAAAGGTACGATGGTTGCAAAAATAACTTACGTAATCTTATGTATTTTTTTTTATTTCTATAGCTGCCTCGGTTCAGAATATCTGCCTTTTGGTCCATTGAACCAATAATATCCTAGATCATGTATGTCTGAAGAATCCCAATGATACCTCTTCGGTAAAAAATGTTCTAAGCGCCTTCGTTTATCGAAATCATAGTGCTTTTTCTTACTTTTCCCTTCTACAGTGTGGAACATCCTGTTCCCTTGCATAAAAAAATCATCTTCGACCGCAAATGTTTTACGTTTGGTTTCATCCGATTTTCCAAAAAATTTCTTTGTTTTTTTCTTTTTCTTATGAAAATCTGCTTTGCTTTTCGAATCTTTGTCGTGTTTCTTCCATTTTTCGACGCTGCCGTCAGCAGAATTGTCGTCATTGTGCTTTTTCTTTTGTTTTCTTTTAATATCTACGCTTTCCTCTGAACTTTTTTTTGGTTCGTGTTTTTTTTTCTTCTTCTTATGGGACCCCGAGCTTTTCTCTTCTGATCCCGATTCTTTTGATTCACTCTCTGCGGTTTCAAAAGAATGCTTCTTTTTATTCTTCTTACTTGCCTTCTGTTTCTTCTTCTTATGGTGTTCTTCTGATGAATCAGATTGCGGCTTTTTAGATTTATGCCTGTTATCAACTATCTGAAATCTTTTCATTCGTCCTAATTGCATTATTTTATGTTTTCTGTCGTCTTCATAATTTTTATGTTTGCTGAATTTCCTAAGATCTTTATCGCATTGATCCCCATCACAAAATTGTACCGGTGTGTTAGAAAATATAAAAAGATCCTTAGTATAATCTCCTTCACTCTGTTTTGCTGAATCACTGGATTGAAAAAGGTTATCAACGTAATCTGAATAAGAAATGGAATTGGGTTTTAAATGAGCCATTTTAGACCGTAAATCTTTCAAATTTGCGAAATTATCTAAGAAGTAAATATGTCGACCATATTGTAGGACTGCTTTTTTAGAATGTGTTCTCTTTGGTCTGTAGTGGGAGTCGATGGCCTGGTACTTAATATGTTTCTCCTCTTCGGCACCTGATCTGTCCACGTGGCCAAGTACCAGCGGTTCATCATCGTAGTCACGCAGGACAAGCAAACGGCTTTCTGTAAGCTGTGCTGTAATAATAGAGAATATCATTAGTTTATTATTGACTTATGTAAGTACCTAGATAAATAACATAAGGTCTATTTAAATGGAGGATACGGTGGAGCATACGGTGGAGGTCTGCCCGGCTTGGGCAGAGCACCGCCGTGTCCTCGTGGAGGCGATCGGTGGCGGGGATCTCTCGCGTCCGGCCCTGGTCCAGGCCATGGTACGGAGCGAGAAGGCATGGGAGGCCGTCACCTCCTTCTGCGAAGCAGTAATGCTCGCGAAGGAGGAGGCGGAACGCGTGAGGCAGAGGCAAATTTAGCGCCCTCACGCCCCTAGCCACCGCAGGAGGAGACGCCCTGGGAGTCGGGAATCGATTGTCGATTCCCGGCCACCGTAGGCGCGGGCTTGCGGACGGTGAGCAATGGGTAGCTCGCCGTCCGGTAAGGACCAGGCCCGGGGCGACGGCGCGTTGTAAGTATTCCACGCGCGCCTCAGAGATGTCAGCTAGTGAAGGGGTCCGATGAGACCAGAGCCTGCCGGGGTTGCGGGAACGTCCGAAAGGGATATCGTGGCCCCCTGGCATTGCACAGGCAACAGAAGGAACACGGGTGGGTTTTAGTCAGTAAGAGTCTGACACGCCCTCCCGCTCCACCCAGAGCGGGAGAAGTCATTTGATGATTTCCCACCCTTTATGCAAGTGTTAATAAAGTTGATTTTAGAATGACTAGTACTGTTGAAAATCTCATAAAAAATATTATGAAGTTGTAGCGGAAACTGAACTTTATGTGTAGGCGTTACAGTTGTTTTTCACAAAACTCGTGTTTGTTTACATGTTTGGCAAATAAATTGCGAATGCAGATTAGATAGAAATAAAGAAAAAATAGCCAAGTGCGAGTCGGACTCGCACACAAAGGTTTCCGTACCTACAATGTTTATTACGTTTACCTACGTTTCTGACTTTAGTAAAAAATAACGCGTTTATGGGGACCCCCTTTAATTTATTAAGTCTATTTCATTTGTTGTTATAGCGAACAATAGAAATAGATACACAAATCTGTGAAAATTTCAACTGTCTACCTATTACGGCTTATGAGATGCAGCCCGCTGACAGACAGACGGACAGCAGAGGCTGTAACAGGGTTCCGTTTGTCACCCTTCGGGCACGGAACCCTAAAAACAAGGTCCTGGGCCTCATTATGAAGTATTGCCATCATTAATCCACTGAGAAAAAAGGATGGTGCTAGCGGCCTTGTGTAGCTGAGTCTCTCACTCACACTGGAATAATGGAGGCATTAATACGTCATAATACGATGCCATCATTATTCCACTGCGAAAAAAGGATGGTGCTAGCGGCCTTGTATAGCTTCGTCTCTCACTCACACTGGAATAATGGAGGCATTAATACGTCATAATACGATGCCATCATTATTCCACTGCGAAAAAAGGATGGTGCTAGCGGCCTTGTAGAGCTCCGTCTCTCACTCACACTGGAATAATGGTGGCATTAATACGTCATAACTCATAATACAATGCCATCAGAATTCCACTGCGAGAAAAGGATGGTGCTAGCGGCCTTGTATAGCTCCGTCTCTCACTCACACTGGAATAATGGAGGCAAAAATACGCGCTCACAACCAGCGTGCGTGTGTGACCAGATGTATGAACGTAAACGAGGCAAAAGGAGTATGTGAGGATCGTAGCAGGTGGCGTTCTGTAGTTTCTGTCTACCCCCATGGGGAGAAGGCGTGAGTTTATGTATTATGTAATACGTCATAATACGGCCCCTGAGGCCAAAATATCCCTAGTGAGCAAAGAATTGTAGCATTTAAAAACACACAGCGCTGGTATTCTGTTAGGTATAAATGTAAGTGTAGGTAGTACGACACAACTTAGATGTAACATCGGCAAAATTCGTAAAACCGATCACCATCCGAACTGAGTGCGCCTTCAAAATCACCAATCGTTAGGTGAAAATGATCTTTACGCAAACGCAATAACCTGTAAAGTCATATAACCAAAATACATTCGTAAAATTTAAATGAATTAATGAAAATTCTCAAATTAATTCTACATCTAAGTTGTGGAGTACTGTACTGGGTGTGGGATTCAGATAAACAGTCGCTCTATATGAGAAACTGGTAGGGATTCAGCTGCATGCATCCGGTTATACGGGAAACCGATCCCGGCATGGGAAAAGGGTAAGCAAATAGAGGGGTGAGTCAATAACTATTTACCGGGCATACCTAAATCACTACCTGCTAAAGTAAGGCCATTTTAATAGGTAACATTTGACGTCTGTCAGTTTAGTGAAAGCAAATCGTAAAATTACTCGTATCTATTAAAATAAATATGTAATCGTAATTGAAAAAAGTTAAGCAATTGTGCAGTTCTAACAAAACGGAAAAATATATTAAAATATAAATAAACTATATAAATTATATATATTACAACGTAACCTTATAAATATATTCTAAGGTTACGTTGTTGAATTTTGATGAACTGTCAAATGTTACCTATTAAAATGGCCTTACTTATTTTTCAAATGGAGAACTTCGGTTCTCCATTTGAAAAATCACAGTAGTAGGTAGTGAGTGACTGCCCAAACTGGGATCGAACTGAAATTCCCACGCACAGTACCTAGTCACGATTGCGGCCACTAGACTGACTGACAGATTCTTATAATCGTACCTATTGATTGCATGTTTTGGTGCCTATGTTTAACTATTCATAATCTCACATCATATCATCAGCCTGCAGCAGTCCACAATAGAAGACAATGACAGACAATGGAGACAATAGAAGACGCCAGCAGTGGCTGGCGTCTTCTATTGCACGCCATTCAACTCCATTTTTGGGAACTCTTCTCATCCAGCTGCTACCAGCCACCCCGTGAAGATCATCGCTACTCCTAGCCTGAGGACATCCTACCTTAGATTACCTACTACTTATTTATAATCAATCTTATAAACTCACCAAAAACAATAAACATACATAAACAGCTAAAATTAATTAATGACATGTTCAACTTTTAACGAAAAAATAACATTTTTGCTAACAAAAGAAAAAAGATTAATCAATGTCTTGGTCGACCCATTGTCAATTTGCAAAAGAAATTATTACTTTCTACCATAGTAATGAATTTTTAATGAAGATGTTTTTTGCATTTCAAGCGTAAAATAAACTACTGTTGTGTCAAATTTTAATTGAATTTTAATTAGTACTGACTACTTTTTTGTAATTGGATGCAAATACTAACTGCTTTCTTTGTATAATGTGTTATCATTCGGAGATCATTCCGTATCGAGGGATTGACGCTTTAATAGTTTTACTACTTATATAGGTGGTATAGTATAAATAGGGGGCGGACTTAGTATCCAGTGGCAGACTTTAGTATTATGGTTAAAACAGGTCGAATATGTCCCAAAATCGAATCGAGGCACTCCGACTCCACCTAGTCCTTTTGGCTGCACCCTAGAGTGTATTTAAAAATCCGTAGGCGCGGAACTCAAACTCAAAGCATTTATTTCAATTAAACCCTTTACAGGCACTTTTGAATTGTCAAAGAGTCAGTTAGTCAGAAAGTTGAAGCTAGTTGCCCATTCCAAAACGTAGATCTCTATCTAGAAGAACGGGCAAGAGACTCCAAGGACACTCTTTTAAATATAGAAGTTACAAAATCCTGGGTACATTACTCTTGTTGATTCTAATGTGAGAACAATGTAAAAAAAAATATAAAAATCTAAAACGATTAAAAATAAGCCCTGGCACTATAAGAGATGACCAGTCTCAACTGACGGCGCCCGTTCACGAACATGACGCGTGGATCAGCACCATCCAGCTCAACCATTTTGTAGGGAACCGAACGATCCAACACACTCGCCACCATCAGCGAAGACATTTAAGTGAGCATGAGGGTGGGCAGCCCCCAGCCTCTACATGCTCACCTTCGCAGCTTCGGCTTGCTGGTCGCCGGGGGCGACCAGCTCCAGCCGCTACGGCTCGCACGGGTGCCTATCCTTTGTTACGTAAGGGCGAAGGGGCTGCACTTCCCGTAGCGCCGGAGACGTGCAGAAGCAACTTTGTTTTTTCTTTTTTTTCAAAAATGGTGCGTCCTCTTTTCATGGGAGTGCTACCAGGGGGGAAGGGTACCCCCCTTCCCCTCTCCCCCCTCCCTCTTACCCTCGTTTTCGTGCCACCGGATACTAAATTTTAACCTAAATAAGGACTAGTACTCAGTGCTCTTACATTTATGCGCACGGCTAAAGTGTGGAACTCTCAGCCAGCGTCTGTGTTCCCTTCCACATATAACAGGTCTGCCTTCAAAGCAAGAGTGAACAGACATCTTCTGCTTAAGCTCGTTGACACCCATCACTTTCCATCAGGCTAGATCGAGGTCAAGAGCAGGTAAATTTCGCAAAAAAAAAAGCAGCAAAGAGAAGGAAAGATTTAGAGATTGAGATTGTGTAGCTTCCAGGTCAGTCATCAAACCAGTTCGATGGTACTGTAACAACAACATAAACATAGTGTACATGTACCTTAATGATTGAGTGCATAGACACCTTTATAATAAGATGACGCCATCTTGTACAACTGCTCCGACTGGGATGTTGTGTCTTTATATGTTTTAATGTGGTCAATAATAAATAACTGTTGTGATTACTTTAACCAGCTTTAATTAGAATCTCCCGAAAACCAACAATTTTTTTTTTTTTTTTTATCACAACCGTTATTTATTATTATAGACACAACATCCCAGTCGGAGCAGTTGTACAAGATGGCGTCATCTTATTATAAAGGTGTCTATGCACTCAATCATTAAGGTACATGTACACTATGTTGTTGTCTATGAGACCTCCTTGTTACAGGTATCATATTATTGTTTTATCATCGGAAAACATTTGCAAATATTCAGAGATTTATATAGTGATTAACTATTCAAAGGTTCCGTTATCTACCGTCCAGTCCTTAATTGCATAATACACGATCAATCTTTTGTTATACCATTCATATCTCATCATAAGAGAGCATACACCTTTCTCTATTTATGATTGTGCATTTTATCAACCAGTGCCTGTAATATGATGTTGAGATAAATAAAATAAATAAAGATTAATAGAATCTGAATCGTTTTGAAACAAATTGCCAATCTTAAGTTCGAAAAAAATCTGCTCAACAACGTAAATAACGCAATGAATGTTGTTGAACTGTCAAAATGAAACAAATTAGTCGTAATCGTTTACGAAAATGTGTTGCGTAATTAGATAACTGTATATGAGTATGAGGAATAGGGTGCAAAGTTCACTCATCCACCATAGAAAAGGGAGGATCCTCCGACCAGACGGGTGTTGTGTCTGGCGGGCCGACTGCCCGAATGTTTTTTTTTTTTTTTTTTTTGTCTAGGTCATCTCGTAGCTCACCTCTGAGGTGATGACTAATTAACCGGTCAATCCTGCGGCTGCCTTAAGCTACTAACTCAAAGCCTCCAGCCAGGGGCAAAACTTATTCTAAATTAAAACTAGGAGAGCGCTCGCTAAGGGCACCCCCTGTGGGGTAAGGACCTCGGCTTAGGGCGTCGCTGGGGGGAGGACAGCAAGTTGGGACAGGCTGGATCAAAGATAAATCATTATTATTAATCGGGGAATTTAAATCTACATTTCTCAGCAAAACGCGGGCTGGCGCTTCTGCGAGCAAGGGTCGGGGGGGAGCGCGACTGTTGATGTCGGATAGTCTTATATAATATGTCGTTCGCGCGGTAAACTCTAATTGCGCGATGCAGGATTTGTGTGACGTCATGTCCTTGATGCGTAGTTCGTAAGTGGCGGTGTAACTGCTACATCACTCCCCTCCGGAGACCGGAGGATAGTGGGCTGAGTCTTGTTTCTTGTGATGCTTCACAGTACCAGTGGAGGTTCCAGTGAGTCGGAACCGGGTGCCGTATAGTTCGGAGTGAGTCGGACCTGTCTGCGGTGATTCCCCAGTGAGTCGGGGTGGCACTGCGTCACGATCCAGTGAGTCGGATGTGGTATAGCGCCGGGTTGTGGCTGACTGCTAGCGTCGACCAGGAGAGGGTAGAAAGAGCTCTGCTTGTGAGACCGGCCGAAAGTGCAGGTGCTGTGCCAAGGTTGCTGATGAGGCTGAGGGTGATGACCAGAAATGCTCGTTCGCTGCATGCTGGTGGTCAGGATACCCGTTGAAGCCGTGGGTGCTGGCTAGCTGTGTGACTCGCCTCACGAAAGCTTGCGGGAGTGATGATGATGATGACTCCAACAGTATTTTCACAATGTTAATCAGTGTGTATGTCAATTAGTTGTGGAGCAGGACCAGCAATGAGCCAAGCATTTTTATCAGTGATGTAATCCCCCATTATAGTATTTAAAACAAGATTTGAATTTCGTCTCAGTAAGTTGAAGTATGTGGGGAGAAATTAGTAGATAATGCATTATATTACAATATCTCATACCTTATTATTAGGTCATGGCGTTTGAACGAGGAGAGGATGTATCGGTGTGATATAAAAATTAAATTAGAAAGAGTGTGGAGCACGTAAGTGAGTTTGTATAGGTACTTGGGGAGTCTATTTACAAGGTATGGGAAGATTGATGAAAACGTGGAAAGTAGAGTAAATGCGGCAAATAAAGTGAATGGCTATTTATTGATTTATTTGATTTACACCTTAGGAAACCAAATAAATTAGATTATATTATAATAAGTACAAACTTAACACATATAAAATAATAACAATTAAGAGGGCTTATCCTAAAAGTTGGCAACGTCGCAAATAGCTGTCAAATATTTACCTGTTTTGATTAATTTGGCAATAATACTGTATGGAAATATGAAATGTGGCTAACTAGCGAACTAAAATATTGTTAATGAAACGCAATAATTAATATCATAACACCGAACATTTACTTTTATATGTAAAAAAAGCATTTGGAAACTTTCCAAATGCCTTTTTTACACCTAAAACGGTTACAACATCAAATTCAGTGTTATAATTGCAATTCATTATTAATATTCTAGTTCGCTAGTTAGCCACATTTCATATTTCCATACAGTAATATTGCCAAATTAATCAAAACAGCGAAATATTTGACATCTATTTACGACGTTGCCCACTTTCAGAATAAACGCCCTTAAATACTATTATTCTCACAAAAATGTAGGCACATAACCATTCAATTGGCGAATTTATCATCGAACAGATCGCAGTCCGGGTTGGCTTCCACGAACTTATTCAGTGCGGCCAACACGCGCAGTATATGCCGATGTTTTCTGCCACGGAGATAATTATTGGGTGTGTAGAGTCGAATCAGTTCATTATAGATGTCAGGCGCATCCGTCATACCCTTCCACACTTTGAGCATAACGCCTACCTGGCCACATGCCCTTCTGGCCTCCAGCCTATGATATCCCAGACATCCTAAGAGGAACTTGGTAGGATAGAGGTAGAAGGGATAGTAAACGAGAGTTCTTCGGTAAAGAAAACGCAGGAATGTTTTTTGCACTTTTTCTAGAAGAAGTGCATACGTTGCTTCGTGCATCACCTGGAATTTACAGGATACCCATCTCCCTTACCAACTTACAGCACAGGTATCGTGTTTGGGCTCAATGAATAGGTTATAGATAGATGATGAACTGGGTCTGGTGATGGAGTAGGAAAGAGAAATGATGAACTGTTTGTGTTGGTGGTATTTTTTTTTAATACATGTTTTAAATAAAACTCGTGGATACAATGGGAAAATTTATTACAAAAGCGAATATAAAATGTACACAGTAGGTAGTCTTAAGTTAATATAATACAGATACACTTCTCAGCACTCACCGGGCAATGTGCGTAATAAGGTCAATTCTCGTACCGGTTATTGTAGAAAAAAAAAATGTTTTTAAAGAAAGATAGAAGGAAAGTATTTATTGGGACAAGCACAGCTGCACAGGAGATCTCAATTAAACTAAACAAACACTCATTAAAAAAAAAAAAAACAGAAAGTCTTGTGCGAGGCCAAAAGGCTCCTATCTAAGCCATGTCATAAAATTTCCTGTTCTGCATTTATGGACTACCTATACAGATTAGATATCCATAAATCTAAGGCTAGTTTCACAGCTGTTCTGGAGACCCGTACGGGCCGTCCGTACACGGAGGACCCGTTGGTAGCGCCTGCAATGCTCTGAAACGAGGGAGTAAGTAGTACCTACAATACGTTGTACTGTCTCTACGGGCTCTACTCGGAACGGGTCGCGTACTGACCAATCCGCGTCGCTGTGAGACAATGTTCTAGCGTCTCACGTGTGTCTCCGTTCCGGCGAGCCCGGGTCTCCCGAACAGCTGTAAAACCAGACTTAAAACGAGAAAACAAAAAAAAAAAAAAAAAAATGTGGAGTCGGACCGTAGTTTGTCTAGTCAATTTTTTTTGTGTAATCTTCACAGACTGTTGGTTATCGATATCTAAAGTCTAAACATGATTAAAACAAAAGAAAACAGATTTTCTCAACTCATTAACAACACTACCATCGGTCATTGATCCCCAAAAAAATCCATCAAGTTTTTTTTAGTTCAATTTTATCGTGTTTAGATCTCAATATCCATCACGCCCGCAGTTTCGCTAGTTAATTCAATTCGAACCTGTATAATAGGGATGTTAAAAAAAAAAATATGTCCTTCTCGTAGATTATTAAAACATGGACACGTATTTTTTCTTTTTTTACATTTTATTTGACGTCGCTCTCCGTTAAATTATATACCGGCTTGTGACTGTGTACACTCCCCAACTTTAATGCGTTTTATCTAAATATTTTTTTATTAATACGATACAACAAAAAATACGTGTCTAATATTTTTTAATTATCTGACTGACGGACTATATTTTTATGTTTTCCCCCAGTCCACATCCCTATAGTTACTCTTTTGGCGCCTGAATGACATTGACTGGGCTGGGCGCTTTTTTTTTTTTTTTTTTTTTTTAACTAGGGCATCTCGTAGCTCACCTCTGAGGTGATGACTACTTAACCGGTCAATCCTGCGGCTGCCTTAAGCTACTAACTTAAAGCCTCCAGCCAGGGGCAAAACTATTCTAAATTAAAACTAGGCGAACGCTCGCTAAGGGCACCCCCTGTGGGGTACGGACCTCGGCTTAGGGCGTCGCTGGGGGGAGGACAGCAAGTTGGGACAGGCTGGATCAAAGATGATTCATTATTATTAATCGGGGAATTTAAGACTACATTTCTCAGCAAAACGCGGGCTGGCGCTTCTGCGAGCAAGGGTCGGTGGGGAGTATTATTTACTCGGGCGGGTCGCGATCGCGGAGGACCTCGGCGGCGAGGTCGGAATGCGGGTCGGTGTCTGTGTTTCTTGTGCACTGTACTTGTGGCCCTATTGCTCTCCTGGAGGAGGGTTATGGGGTCGTCTGGGTCGGTAAGGATTTGCCTTGGGCGGCGGGTCTGACTGATGGCGGCGGGTCTGACTGATAGGGCTGGGCGCGTACTCCGCAAGCATTTGTAAAATTTTAAACAAGATGGCGGCGCGTTAGTTCCGATTTTGACCACGAGTCAAGACATCCTTCTACCATTGTAGATTAGTACTTTAGATGATTAATATACTTATTCATTTAAAATAAAATATAGTTTTTGATGTGTAACCTTCTCGCTTTCGTGCAATCTATGGGAGTGAAAACGAACGGAAGTGTGTAACAGGAAACCGGGAAAGCGCGCGCTATTTGATTTGACCAATGAGCGCGCGCGGTGCTAGAGTTGGCCGTCAGGAACGACCTTGACGAGGCGCCGCCCCTTTAATGTTGCTTATTACCAAGGTGAGATGTCAGGTGTTACATGATGTGTAATATCGGACATCGGACAACTGTAAGGCTCTCTCGTTTTTTTAAATATTATCTACAAGGAAGCGTCAATATGAATTTATTCATGTGTTAATAATTATGACTACATTACGCAAATTGCCCGTAAATAATATTTAATTTGGTTTCATAAGTGCAATGCGGCAAAAAGAATAGATAACTACCTTCTACATATATATGTGATGCTAGAGTGCGTTTCATCAAATAGTTATGTTGCCGTAATGTTGGCTCCACTGTTAAATTAAAAATAAAGAAACAGACCTATTTGGCGTATCGTATTCTTATTGGAGTGGAGCCAACATTACGGCATAGCAACTATTTGATTAAACGCACTTTACCACCAAAGTTAGTTTAACATCTACATTATAGGGATGTTGACTGGGAAAAAAAACTATTTAGTCCGTCAGTCAGATGATAAAAAAATATTAGACATATTTTTTGCTTTATCATATTAATAAAAATTGGTTTAGAAAAAACGCATTAATGTTGGGAAGTGGGGGTCATAAGTAAGTATAAAATCTGGCGGGGAGTGACGTCATGCCACATTTTAACTCAATGTATTGCCGTAATCTTTTGATTATGTAAAAAAAGAAAAAATACGTATCCAATATTTTTTAATAAGTTACTAGACGGACAAAAAATATTTTTTGTCAACATCCCTAGCTACAGTAAGAAATAGATAATAATGGCGACGGATAAATTTACCGCATAGTATTTTAATAAGTACTTGCAACTTAATAAATTTAATATTGACTAAATACATGTTTTATTTTATTTAAAAAGGGTTTGACAATTAAATTTACACAATAAATACATTGACTTAGTTTTAGTTATAATATCAATTTTATGCACGATTGGCAATTCTCAAGAAACACTGCATTTGAAGAAATCACACTTCGAGATCATTTCATTACTTAATTATAAAACTTAATTATCAATAAATAATATTAATGGACAGTAAAGTAATTAATACATTTTTTATGATAATTTCCACAAAATAATTTATAAAACTCAGGACTCAATTGTTCTACAATGGTGAAAGCGTTAGGATAGCCCGCGAAATTCAAATATATAATATAAGTACAATTAATAATATAAAATAAATATATAATTTCTGAAAATTAAAATTTTACGGGCTACATTAGCGCATCCTCCTTAAGTATGGCAACACCAAACGTACACACAACCCATTTATTTCATTTGCAACACTGACAATAAACTACTGGTCGGATCTTTTCCAAAATTTTGACAAAACATGTAAAGTTTTTTATTCTAGAAAAATAGAAAATCATTTTCTTTTTATATTTTGGTCAAATACAATTTTTAATGGACTACTGAATGCATTGAATTAAGCATTCTTCACATTGACCAACACCCATTCATGACTATAACCCTAGGGGCAATTTTTTTTTCAATTTTACAAATACTTTAATTATTTTGACAAGACAAGATGGCGACGAGACAAGATGGCGGTGCTGGTAGCTAAATAAAAAGAGCCGCCCGGGTTGCTCAAGGTCTACTTACGCTAGCTGCAGTCGTTTCATGGCTATCCAACCACCACCATAATCACCCCTCCACAACCCAGTTACTGGGTAACACGATACCCCTTGGTAAGACTGGTTGTCAGACTTTCGGGCTTTTGGCAATGGATATCCACCATCCATTACACATTGAGACCCCTCGTGCATTGGAAAGCACGTTAATGGTCTCGGTTGCCATTCGTAGATCCTTCTTGGTAGACAGAAGCCCAAAATTCTGACAACCAGTGTTACCATGTAAAATACAGGTATGCAGCTGCACCCGGTTAGAATGGAAGCTGACCCCAATATAGTTGGAAAAAGGCTTATGAAAATGTCTTAATGAAAACTCCACTAAGACTTGAATGTGTGTTTTTGGGATACAATATGGCTTTTTAGTTCCTTTCAAATTGTCTGCGGTCAAAGTGGTTAATAACACTTAATACATATATGAATTGTTGCCTATTGCACAATCAGCCTATAACTGCTGGGACACAAACCTCCTCTAGTCAAGAGGGAGTAGACTTTAATCCACCACGCGGGCCCAGTGCGGGTTGGTAGATGTCACATGTCTTCGAAGTTTTGGTTCTAGGACATGCCGGTTTCCTCGCGATGTTTTCCTTCACCGTTTTGAGAGTGGTGCTGAAATAATTTACTTTCCTGCCTACTGAGAATGACTATAAATATTCATACACACTTTTTTTATTAAGTTGTTCATACATTATCAACTAAATTTATATCTAACATTGACCGACCAAGGTTGATAATGACACTTTTATTTACAATGCTCTATACACCGACTAAATGCCCGTATTATATATTATTATAGAAAAATGTTGATTAGAATTCGTTTTGTACAAAATGTAGAAAAGTTTTTTTGTCTATTCTGTCAATTACAAAATTTTTACCTAGTACATTTTTTTTTCTCTAATTTTAAAACCGACTTCCAAAATCTTTGAAATTGCAACGTAAGACTTTTTTTACGACCTTATTTATGGGTAAAATTAAAATGAAAGTCCTTTTGAAGTCGGTAATTTTGTGAAGTCTTCTCATTTTTTCTTGTGAAGCTGCAAAATAAATTCTAATCAAGAATACTTTTTTTAAATTTAATGTCGCGTTTAAATCTATGGATAGTTTATTTAAAAAGCTATTCATACATTTTTAACATTGATTGTTTTGGGAATATTAATTTAATAGATATCTTTGCTCTCAGTGGTATCATAGCCTTACAGTACAACAATTTCCTTAATGTTCGTCGGGAATCATCGCATTTGCGAATAAAAACGAATGCTAATTTCCATGTCCATCGAATATTAGACTTATCGTAAATAATAATTTGAATTCAGAACTAAGTACTTTATTGTTGTTTTGTTTGGATTTTCGTGTGAACTTTATAGAGCTAAAGTACGTAGTTCTGAATTCAAATGATTATACACGATCAATCTAATAATTGATGGACATGGAAATTAGCATTCGTTTGTATTCGGAAATGCGATGATTCCCGAGGGACATTATAAAAATTGTTGTACTGTACATCACGCCTGTAATCCCAATATGTTTAAGTCCCATGTAATACGGGGCGAGCCTATTGCCATCAACCGGGCACAAATTCAGACTCCAGGATGTTTACTGAGAGATGGAAAAACCCAATAACACTTTGAATCTGGATTTGATGCTGCAAATAGCTTGATAGATTTCCTAGAAAGATTACCAACATGATGTTGCTGTTGTGGGTATATTTTGAGGAGCATAAATATTTATTTATATTGTGCTTTAATACCCACAAAAAGAACGAGATGGCTTTAATATTACGGCTATTCAATATTAAAAATAGACGACAAATAAATAATACATTCTGTGCGCAATTTTAACATTGTGAATATATATAATATTTTATTTTTATATATTTTATCATTTTTAATACTGTTTCTTTTAATAGGTAGGAAACTTAAAACTAGTATGGCTTTTAGGAAGCTTATTTGTTAAAGGGTTACATATTTAATAATTTAATTATAATTTAGTAGGTACGTAAATGAAGAAGGATTTAATAAACGAAATGCAGTCAACATTTAGTTGCCCCGCAGTTGCAACGCAGTTGCCCTGCAATTGCAACGCAGTCACCCCGCAGTTGCCCCGCAACTTACGAAATCAAGCCTACGACGGTACCGGTAGCTTTATAAAAAAAAAAGTACATCGAACTAAAAATTACGACACCAACATTTAGGAAAAATCCCTACTGGCTTACTATAATTTCCAGAGCAAATCGATTTGTAAAATTAATAGGTATTAATATTTAATAAGTACGGGTTATTACATTAATCCATACGAGTTAATATTAAATTAGAAACGGTAATCGCATAAATTGTTAAACGTAAGTACTTCAATATTTTTTCAAATAGGTATTTGAGAATTTTTGTTTGAAAGAAGTATGTAGGTTAGGTAGGTAAGTAGGTAGGTAGAAGTGTGTAGGTCGACAAGCTATTTATCGTGATTTTAAACCATATCTGTTGAAATTTCGACGTGAATCCAGTCCTAAATTTCCATAATTAATTCATATGTTGGAATCAATTTGTTACAGGGGTTGATTATAACTCAAAGATATCTTTGAAAAATAATCATTTTTATAATAACGGTAGTAATATTAACAGAAAATAAATACTGCAAAAAGATCTAAATCATAATTTATAACTTTTGCAATATGTATTTTATAAAACGAAGCAACTAAAAAGTTGCTACGTTATAACGTAGCAACTTTTTAGTTGCTCTTTTCACACACATTTTTATCACACACACACTCATTACACACAAGTCTTTAGTTATAAGTAGTTATAACATCTTCTTAACATTGTTCACTACAGTAAAGGTACTCATACACAAGTATTAAATCACTATAGGTAAATAATCACTAAGAGGTATTGATAATCCCGTATCTCTAGTAAATATTTTCACTTTTTGTTATGACAAAAACTATCTTTTAGGGTCAGCGTGAGCTATTTCTTAACATGAATATAACAACCTTTCCTCTAATAGAAATAGCTCGAGCTATATTCTACCGTGAAAATAGCTCATATTTCTTTTTTTTTTCTAGGAAATAGCTCAAGCTATTTTGTAGCATGAACAATGCTCTAGCTATTCAGTATCATGAATATAGCCCATCTATTTTGCAGCATGAAAATAGCTCAAGCAATTATGGAGCATGAAAATAGCTCATTCTATTCTTGAGCTATTTTATAATACGAAAATAGCTCACACTGATAGAGATTACCCAGTCAGCTAGACGATGAGAGCAACGAAGATTATCATACAGTTCGCATCAAATAACTTGCCGCTCTGAAGTAGGCTACAAATGACTGTGCAGTAGTCAATTTTACTTATAAAATAGCAGCACGCATGCGCAACCTAACTTCAGAGCGGCAAAGTTATTTGACTCGAACTGTATAAACACATTAAGTTGGTATCAAAAAGTGACCTTGTGTTTCTCCGTGCTTGTTCCACAGTTGCCGACAGCCATAAATACATGGCTGCTTACTGTTACATATCAATTGCGACACAAATTACCAATTTTCCTAAAAAGAGACAGTTGCACTGGTGTTGCTCATCAGTTGCCCAACAGTTGCGCCACAGTTGCTCGACAGTTGCGCAACAGTCGCCCAACAGTTGCGCCACAAATTACAAAAATTCACTGCTACGAGTCCATAATTCCTGTTATGTCTTAATGTTGTGCTAATGCATTGAAGTACCGTTGTAAGTCGCTATCGGCTCGAAGGACCCAGGCAGAGTTCAGTGCGATCGTATCGAGAGCTGCCGACGCGCCGCGGTAGTCACTGAATTGCTCTTTGAACTGTTAGGGACAGAAATGGTTTTAATAGTTACAATTAACTTGAAAAATAAAAGTTATAAAACTAAAAAAAAGTCACCAAAAAAGGTAAAACAAGACATCACAGACAGACGAATTAAAAATCTGTAGTCATATAATCTGTTTGATTTATGCACGTGTGACTCCAGATTTTTAACTCGTCTATAATAATGTTATTTATATTTTTTTTCGGAATGTGCTGCCCTTTGATTTGATACCTAACACGGTATCTTGTTTTTTTTAAGTTCATGATTATGTCCTCTAGAGGGCGCTTTATTCAATTTAATGTGTCGTCACATAGCCAGCAGCGGACGATCAAGACGCTTACAACGATACCGATCATCGGTCAAATTATAATGAGCAGTTTAGAAGTTATGAGGGAACAGATGAACATACATGCATACCGGTCAAAATCCACCCCCCTTTTTACTTCGCCGTAGTCGGCTAATATATTTTTTTACCATATTTCATATTTCCATACAGTAATATTGCCAAATTAATCACAACAGGTAAATATTTAGAAAGAAAGAAAGAAAGGAAATACGTTTATTTGCGGTAAACATGACGCAAAAAAGAGGTTACACAAAAAAAATAAAAAAAAATAATAATTTGACAGCTATTTGCGACGTTGCCAACTTTTGGGATAACCTTAATATTCTCCATAGAGTAGACAGATAGAATACTTTGGATTGTATACCATTAAAATTTAGTACAAATAAGTACTTTTCTACTTTGCCTTTTGTAGCCTTACTGTCGTCCCGCAGTTGCCTTACAGTTGCTCCACAGTCTCGCAACAGTTGCCCATTATAAACCCAATCAATCTGCCTAGCCTTTTACCAACTATGTTGGGGTCGGCTTCCAGTCTAACCGGATGCAGCTGAATACCAGTATTTACATGGAGCGACTGCCTATCTGACCTCCACAACCCAGTAACTGGCTAATACGATACCCTTTGGTAAGATAGGTTGTCAAACTTTCGTGCTTCTGACGACCCGTAACGACTGTCAAAGATCCACGAATGACAGCCGGGACCAACGGCTTAACGTGCTTTCCGAGGCACGGAGGAGTCTCGGTATGTAAAGATGGTCACCCATCCACAGACCAACCCCGGCAAGCGTAGCTTAAGATTGCACCGAACTTTTTTTTACAAACAAACATGTTTTTATTAAGCTTGTTTGAGTAGTAAATAATTAAATTAAAATGTAGGGAAATATATTATATTGGTATTATTGGGGATACACATACTAGACATTATGCGCGATGGAAACACGATTTGATAAAGTTGCCTCGATAGAATAAATAGGCAAAGTTACCTCGTAACAAGTAATTTTTTTCCTATATTTTACTACTTTTTATATAAATTTTATATTATGATTAATTTACTAAAATAAAGTTCATAGATGACTGGAGCTTTTATGCACGATAGTTTTTTTATTTAAGAGCAATATGATGAAAAAAAAACAACGAAAAGCATTGAAAAAGTACAAAAGTGTGGTTATTTTCTTTACTCTTTACACGTATAGAAAAAGACAGAGACAAAGGCAAATGGTCGCTACGCTCTTAACCTGATGGATCGACCCGTTCTGCTGTTATTACTTAGCCACGAGCTCCTCTGCTCATTATAAACACAAATTAAATAAAAACTTACCCGATAATAATCGTATGGTTGATGGAGACATCTCGCGGCTGCTTGCAAAGCTGATGCTGGGAGCACAGGCTGCGGATGTAGAATACGCCATACACCAGCCGCGCCACGCCATCTAGTGGACATAGAAATGTTTGTTAAGACGCAGATATATGCCAGTGCCCTTGAGTGGTCAGCTTGCGTGTTCTGTACTGAGCTCACGCAACGCGTCGTACGTCCAGCCAGTAATAGGACTCGCCCATCAAGGAGCGCTGTCCCAAATTAGACGCATTATTAATTTATAATACATAAAACAAAAGTATTTTTTTAAAAAGACGTATATTAAACGATCACTAATTAAATTATCTTTAAAATGGTAAAGGTTTCAGAAAAATACGCTTGATAGATTTTGCGTGGTTCTCAGTTTTTTATCCGCGTTAGACATAACTTTATAAATTAATTTCACTATGTAATATAAACATAATCTAAAATATTCACAGATTAAGTTATTAAGAAAATGCTCTAATTTAACATATATTTTTTCCAAATCATTAACACTACTCGTTTAGACGGGATTTTCAGTATAAAATCATTAAAAGTCTGTTATCGTCGCCATAAGAGGTGCTAAGGCGCCTAAAGCGCGGTCACTGTCAGCTTGCATAGAAAAGAAAGAGAAGTACGACGACACAACGCAGGTAATTTATTGCAAAATATGAAGCAATTATCTAATAACAAAAAATCTATTGATTGGACTAAGAAATTAAAACACTATTACGGTAATAAGTTGCTTGTAAAAAAATCAGAATTTCTTGTACTGACGCCAGCACATCAACCTATTAAAATCTGTAAAATTTCTGTAATAGATTTTCAATTTTATCACTAAAACATAAGGTTCAAAGTTGATTGGGAAAATTTGACAGTTTCGGGTAGGTTGACGCGTGCTGGCGTCTGTACATGAATATGATTTTATGTCGTTAATATTTTTTTTGAGATGGAGATACCTACCTATCTCAGAAAAAAAATTGTGAGTTTTTTCTATCGTATCTATCAAATTAGTTGTTTTATGCTTGCAACACACTATCTAACAAGCATAGCCGCGAATCATATTTAGATCAACATACAACTGCAAATTGCATAAAAAAATTAAGAAAAATTTCGCGGGCTACTCTGACGCTTTCGCCTCGTCCGCGAAATTCAACGCCATTGCTAACGCCAGTTGTCGCTGAAAACCAGCGCTGGGCTCTGTCTCGCATAGAGTCCCAGCATTATGCTGAGCTATGGCCGTTTTGCGTGGATGTGACGCATATTTTCCTCCAAATTGTAATTTTCGTGTTTATATTTTTTTCTCTTTGCTTGCGTCATATTGCACCGCAAATAAATGTATATTTCTTTCTTTCTTTCTTTTTGTAAATGTTCTTACGTTGTTTGCAATTTGCAGGTCAGTATCAGGTTGTATGTTGATATAAATATGATTCGCGGCCGTATCAAATGTTTATTTATAGAATTGTAATCATGAAAATCATCAATAGGTATAGCTCTCTAAGTTCAAGCAATCCGATTGAATGACTATTTCATGAAATCATGACATTTAAGGATTATGCTAACTTAAGAGTTTTATTTCTGATTCTAATGATTATAATTCTGTAAAGCCATATTTGTTACGGTCGCGAATCACATTTTATCAACTTAAAGTGTCAGATATAACCTGACACTGACTTGGAAATTGCAAATAACTAAAGAAAATTTGTACTTCGCGGGCTATCTTAGCGCATCCCTCATAACAAGAAATGTTTACGTAAACATCATAGCCATAGACTTACTTGCAGGTAGCAGAACATAGTGCTGTCACCCATAGTCGCCAATCGCGACTTCTCTGTGCTTCGTTCGATAATGTTGAGAAGGCAAACCTAAAAAAAAACAATAAATTCAATTGATGTAAGTACTAGCCGTTCACTTCGAGATGGCCGTTACCTCCCTTCCCGCTTCCTCACACCGCGCCTCAAGTCAGACCCGCTATCTAATTACGCAACACATTTTCGTAAACGATTACGACAATTTTTTTTTAATTTTAACAAGTTTCATTTTGACAGTTCGACAACATTCATTGCGTTATTTACGTTGTTGAGCAGTTTTTTTTTTCGAACTTATTAAGCAATGGATTAGCAATTTGTTTCAAAACGATTCAAATTCAGTCCATTTCGCATCTTGATAGTCGTATGTAACCATAGGTCTGTCCTTCTTTAGTTACTTTGCATTTATTCACCAGCAAGCTACATTCGGATATGGTTCCCGAATTGCCAATTTCCCGTCTGGCCCTCGGAAATTGAAAATTCTTTACGACAATTTGAAAATTCGATTCTATGTAAGTTTTATAATGTGTACGTCGTCGGTAGGTCAAGGTCTCGACTTTTTTTTAAAAGGTTGTTTTTTTTACTCGTTTCGTTTGGCATTTAAAACCAGCTTTTTAGCCAAAAATTACGTAACATATTTTCGTAAAAGATTACGACAAATTTGTATCATTTTGACAGCTCAACGACATTCATTGCGTTATTTACGTTGTTATACCGATTTTTTTTTCGAACTTATGAAGCAACGGATTAGAATTTGTTTCAAAACGATTCAAAATCCAATTAATCGTGTATTACGTAATTAGGGTACCACTTAGTACGGATAGCGAGTTTGCTATCATCGTTTGTTTCTTGTGTTTGTTTGTGCGGTGTAGGGAAGCGGGAAGGGAGGTAACGGCCATCTTGAAGTGAACGGATAGTAAGTAGGTACAGTAAAGGCACAATATTTGTCTAAAGTCCGGTCCGTCGAGAAAATGCGTTTGACACCTATCAGTTGGATAATTTCTAGTACCTAGTAATAAGGATCAAATTCGCAAAACACATATGTGTTTTGCAAATTAACCTGTTAGTTTCATACACTGACCTCTATAGATACCACTGGACTGGCGGCTGTCAAAGTGCTTTTGTGCCCGTTTGATAATCGCCATTTTGGCGCTGTCGGACGTAGCGAGTGTTCTTGGTACTAAAACTAGTGATGTCGACATCAGCGAACAAATATCGATAACTTTTTATAATAAGTGTTTACAATAAATAAACGTATTATCATAATTACTTCTTATATTATATTAAATTAACAACTTACAAAACACTTACTAATCATGAGTAATTGCTTAACTTTAAAATAAATAAAATATAAAAAATAATGATTAAAATCTGACCTCAATAACGATATTATGATATTCATTTTCTTCAGTTGAAGAGTGGTATTACCTTGCTGTATTTCATTAGATCCGGGTAGACTCCTTGATCCACACACAAATTAAATATTAATGCTAGGTAAGGCGCTATGGTCTCAATTATGGAGGTACAGATTTTAATAGACATTCCCCAAAGATCTTAGGTCAATTTGATCTTGATTTGTTTAAAAGCTTTTATTACTGTTAAGGGGTTAATATGCTTAAAGTTAAATTCAATCGGGCATGTTGAAACGTTTGCCCTTAATAAATCAAAAGAGAGCGAGGGCGAGGAATTTAAGGTTTCAGTTGTTTTAAGTGGGATACTGGTAAAGAAATTTACAAATTCTTGAGCAACTTCTTTGCGATCGCAAATGAGACCCCCACATGATGTCTTCACGATGTACGTATGTGTACGTTTAAAAAAAAAAAAAAAAAATGATTATCGATAAGACAGGTGTTTAATTTAATCTGTCAACAAAAAATAACGGAAAAAACGATTATTTTAGAAAAATCCAATTTTATGTACAATGTCACATCCCTAATTAGTTCTCTGGACACACGTTAGTGGCGCTTCAAATAGGCCCAAAAAAATAGCTCTCAAACTTACGGAACAGCCGGTCCAGTGGTATTTATAGAGGTCAGTGGTTTCATATTAATAACAGATTCTAACATGCATAATTTCAAAATGAATGATGTAACCAATATTTTGTATCAAATTTTTGATTTAAAAGAGTGTCCGTGGAGTTTCTTGCCTTTTATTCTAAATAGGTACCTACTACGCTTTGGAATGGGCAACTAGCTTCATATTTCTGACTGACCGAATTCTTGACAGTTCAAAAGTGCCTGTAAATGGTTTAATTGAAATAAATGCTTTGAGTTTGAGTGTGAGAATAAAACAGAAGGCACACTCCGCATTTTAGGTAAGAATCTACAAGTACGCGCGGGATCGACTTGTCGGGACAATTCAGTGACCGTAACGTAGTCAGAAGATATAAGAGTTATGCGATAGAAAGAGAGGCAACTTCTGTGTGAATATAACTGTAGGTAATTAGCGCTGTGCGACCCGAATTACACTTTATTGTGTCGTAGCAAGAGTCGCTTTTTATTTAAATGATTTTGTGGAGTGAAGTATCTATATTCATCTGTGGTATGGTTAATGTTGTGAAAAGCCGACTATTTGTTATATACGTACCTATAGAATAGCCAGTCGTCAGTAGGCGACGCTAGAGCGACAAGCAGAGCCCTGTGTGAGTACAGCGGTCGGGGTGCCGAGTATGAAGCTGTGAGGGCCCTCCAGCATGCTTGCCATGCTGGAAGTCCGTGGGTTCGGACACCGGCTGTGAAGGCTGCCTGTGGGATAAAAGTTATGAAAAATAAGACAAGTCTAAAATGTAGTCTACGCTTTGGAATGGGCAATTAGTTTCATCTTTTTGACTGACCAACCCCTTGACAATTCAAGTGTCTGTAATTGGTTTATTTGAAGTTAATGCTTTGAGTTTGAGTTCTGGAGTTTCTACTTGCGGGTTTAAAAAGAAAAATAATAAAGAAAAAAAAGTAGTTTCTAAGAAAAAAGAGAGAACATTAAAATCTATATTTGTCATTGTATGTTTTTTTCTAAGATATATAAACAACAAGCTGCGCCCCGCGGTTTCACCCGCATAATTTTCGATCCCGTGGGAATATTGGGATAAAAAGTATCCTATTTGTTAATCCAGGTTATAATCTATCTGTGTGCCAAATTTTATCCAAATCCGTTCAGTAGTTTTAGCGTGAAGGAGAGACAAACATACACACTCACAAACTTTCGCGTATATGTAAGGCCATTTTAATAGGTAACATTTGACAATTCATCAAAATTCAACAATGTAGCCTTGTAACGCCGGGCATAAAATAATATATTTTTTCGTTTGGTTAGAACTGCACAATTGCTTAACTTTTTTCAATTACGATTACATATTTATTGTAATAATGACCGATACGAGTAATTTTACGATTTGCTTTCACTAAACTGACAGACGTCAAATGTTACCTATTAAAATGGCCTGACTATTGTTAGCGGAGAATCCTGCGATTGTAGACGTGGCGGGTGAATGAGAGGGGCAGATGGCCAGCTGAAGCGGCGAGCTCATTTCCTCGGGCCTCGGTCATTTCTGTAGCCAGACCCGAATCCCCAGTCAGTCATACTTTAAAGATGCTAAATGCCTTTCAGACTGCCGACCCTGAATGCGATGTGTTTGCGGATGAATGGAGTAAAATTATGATGTGTGGTGTTCTGTGAGAGAAAGTATGCTCGTCCACTGTTCCATGTTAGTTTTAAATTAAATTATTGTCAACGGTATAATTCTTTCTTTGTTAATTAATGTAATTGGTTTTGTACCGTTTTAATTAACTATAAATATAATAAATACAGTTCATTTTGGGCGCATTTTGATTACTTCTGTTTAAATTCAGATCTATTTTTGTTAATTGTTTGCTTAAATAATTTATACACAATTATTTTGTGGACGTAATCTTTTTTTTTTTAATCCAACTTGTTCACTCTACTCATATGTAAAAAAAAGAAAAGAAAGAAAGAAAATACTTTTATATTTGCGGTACACATGACGCAAGCAAAGAAAAATAAAAAAAAAACACGAAAATAACAATTTGGGGGAAAATAACAAGAATATGTAACAAGTCGTGGTGTTTTAATTTATTGACTGATAGGCCTGAGAAATGCTGTCACACAGAATTGCGACACTTTCACTCAATAGTTGCCTAACGTTGGCCCACGGTTGTCTGGCAGTTGATCATGACTCAGTGCCACCAGACAGTAGGCAGGAGACATTTTGAAACTGTCCTCAGCTTATTTGTGAAAAATTATTTAGAGGCGAAGTTTCTTTACTTGGAAAAATAGCACGCAGATGAATCCTATCCCATACTAATAAGGGAGAAAACACGTTGTATTTGCAGGATAAGTTTTTATTCAGTGCGGAAATTTCCACAGGGTGTTCTACCCATGAATATGAACAACTTTCACTGTGGGACCAACTCTGAAATCGCGAAAAAAAAATTTGCTCTTTACAAAAGTTCAATACCAACTCGACCAAAATGTATGAATCTGCTGATTTTTTTTTCGAAAATTTGCGGACTGAATAAAAACTTATCCTGTATATACTTATACAGGGTGATTGGAAGATGGGTGCAAAGCTTTAAGGCGAAGATAGTACAGACCTGTAAAATTGTAAAGGTGCTGTTTTAGTGTTACTGGCAATTCTGATCGTATCTTTCTTTCTTTATCTTTCGATCGTACGCTCTATCGAGGGAGGGGTGGTACTGTATGGAAGATTCGTATTTGCATTGAAATAAAAGCTATTTTTTTTTCTTTTTATACCCGCGAGAAAATTTAAATTGGTCGACAACAATTTGTGTTTGTTTACCTATTTCGGCGGGTTTGCGCATGTGATGGCTTGACCTATTAATAAATAGACACGGCAACGTTTTTAATTAAGATTTTTTGAAAAATGTGACCTATATTAAAAAGTGGTTCAATTGATTCTGCTCGATAAACTGATCAAATTATTTTCAGGTTTGGTGCATTTAACGTTACACGTTGTTTAAGTCGGAAATACGTTATTGAGTTTACTAATCGGGACGCCAGCGCCGCCTGGCGGCGCTCGACAGAGTCTACAACGTAACGCTCGGACATGCCGGAGCTAAGCAGACTTCATCGGTGGCGGTCAAGCAGTGAACACGTTAAGAAGCAGTCGCGCGTTCCGAAAATTATGATGTGTATCTATTACAGTGTGTGAATTGCGAATGTGATTAATGTGATCGTATATTATAATTTGATAACCAACACTACTCACAGTAATTAAAATATGCCTGATAATAACGAGAGAGACACATACCCACCTCCGTTATATAATATATTTGTAATCACGTTCTCGAAAACGGTTACAGTAAAAGTAAAAATGCGAAAAATCGATCTAGCTAGGTCTCATAACTGAATTCTTAATTCGAAAATTCATTTTTCCGTATTTTCACCCGAACAGAGCTCGATCCCCCAAAGTTTAGAACAAGATGGCTACCTTACAATAACGACATGGCAGCACGGAATTAGTAAGTACCTACTATCATGGCAGCATGGAATTAGTATGTACTATCATGGCAGCATAGAATTTGTATTTAATAGAAATTGACTGAATAAATGGAATTAGTATGAACTATCCTATACTATTACCAGGTTGACCAGGTATTAAACGTATATAATTACTTATTATAATGTCTGGCACACTGGTAGGAGCTTGTGGCTCCGTAATAACAGCCGCACGGGTCGATCCATCAGGTTAAGCTACGCTTGCTGGAGTTGGTCTGTGGATGGGTGAACATCTTAACATACAGAGACTCCTCCGTGCCTCGGAAAGCACGTTAAGCCGTTGGTCCCGGCTGTCATTCGCGAATTTTTGACAGTCGTCAGAAGCCCGAAAGTCTTACAACCAGTCTCACCACGGGGTATCGTAGTATTACGCAGTTACTGGGTTGTGGAGGTCAGATAGGCAGTCGCTCCATGTAAAATACTGGTATTCAGCTGCATCCGGTTAGACTGGAAGCCGACCACAATAGAGTTGGGAAAAGGCTAGGCAGATTGAATGTCTCGTACACTTACCTCTTGATAAATATCGGGTATAATAGTTTGGTTCGATTCGAGCCACGAGTCAAACAGGTCCACTGCTTGCTTTGTCACTGAGGGGTTCTCCCATTCAACGCCTGCTGTTAACAGGGCACCGCTCAGCCATCTGAGAACAAAAATAGTCGCGTTATTTAAAACCACAAAAAGTAAGCAAGTATAGATAGTGCAATCCACTGAGACGCGCCCCACTCCGCTCCGCTCCGTACTAAAGTACAGCTTACAGTACAGTTGTCGCGTTGGTGTTTCATTTTGAACTGTTTTAGTGTAATAATTTTATTCTAGGTGCATCGTCTTCACATATAATTATTTATCTAATTTACGGTATCCTGCCTTTTCGCCGAAAATAGTTTGGCAGATTATCACTTGCCAACCAACGTTTCGCCGATGTTTCACTTTGACAACTAACGATTAGCTAATTTTTGTACGACAACGTTTCATTTGGTAGAATTATTGTTAAGCTGATTATTATAATGACACAAAACGTTTGGGACATTTATCATTTGTCAAACATTTCTCTAGGCCACACAACTATTAGACGCATGACGTGTTGTCAGTGTAACAGTTCCCTTTTCATACATTGATATAATGATAATATGATAGGATAATGATACGATATAGGTAGTAGATAAAGTATGACAAACAACGCACGAGCCGAGCCAGCGAAGCGAGCGTGCCGCGGCATGTACCAGAAGCAAATCTCTTTTGTAAAAAGAAACAGTTAAGTTAGGTTAGATCACAATAAAGATAAAGTAAAAAAAAAAACGATACCTTACTAGATTTGGTAAACAATAAACAACTAAATGAATATTACGCAAACTAAAACATTTTGCTACTTGAAAGTTGCCATTTTAAAAAGTGTCATTATGAAAAGCAGACCAAACGTACAGTTGGTAACTGTGAGGTTGGGAAATAAAACAAAATCATATGATAAGTTGGCACATAATTATTCGGCGAAATAAAATTCTGCGAAACGTTAGTTGGCAAATGAAAATCTGGCAAACAATTTTCGGCGAAAAGGCAGAGAACCCTAATGTACCTATACAAAATATTGTAAAATATTTTAAAAGAGTAACGGTGGAGTTTCTTGCCCATTCTTCTCTATACGAAAACTACCTTTTGGAAGGGGCGACTAGAATCAATTCATTTTTTTTGTAAATTTTGACGTTCAAAAGTGACTTACAAGGGCCTTTTTGAAATAAATGATTTGATTTTGACTTTGACCCGACCCAGGAATCGAACCCAGGACCTGAGCAGGTCGCGCTTGCAGCCAAAATACCAACGGGGCAATTTAAAATACCTCTAAGTACTACTCTCAGAAGAGGGTCCTTCCCGATCCATCTATCGTCAACGCGAGCATGTTCGAAAAGCTTGTTGTTTCATCGAGCGCAAGTGAGAACTACTAACAAGCAAGTGAGAACGCGATAACATTGTACGAAAAATAGTGTGTAAAAATATGTTTCAGGAAATACGTGTTTTTAAGTAAGCCTTAGAAGTTTGTGAAATAAATGTTTGTCATTTAGAATCTCCATTATAAGTGCGACGTTTCTATGAATATGTTTTCTTTACTTTTACAATTTATGAGTACTTTATGACAGGCCAAAGTTCAGGTAAAATTTGTGCAAAAAAGCAGATTTTTGGAGGTTCATACTGAATTTGTTTCTAAAATTTTCTATTTTTTGCTTGCATAGAAACCTAAATATAGTGCACAAGATACATATTATATTACCTAGTTTAAAAAAATCAAAGAAAGATGTGTTACAACTCCATAATCACGTACGAGCGTAGGTATGTATAAAAAGTATGACGGATTGGCCGCTCAAGATACTCACAGTTGATCCTCCCCCAGTCCTGCAGCCTGCAGCTGTTCAGTAGAGTAGATGGTCACTTTAGAAGGATGCAGTGTCTTCAGCAGCCGGCTGAGGTGAGGACCTGAGCCCGCCACCAGGAGCAGTTCCCTCCACCAGGATAAGTGGGTGAGGACTACACGCCAGGGTGCCCAGTGGGTTTCTGTGCTGAGTCGAGCTGACAACAAAGGAAAAAGTGGCTTTTACATACCTACAGCAGGCAGAAACTACAGAACGCCACCTGCTACGATCCTTACATACTCCTTTTGCCTCGTTTACGTTCATACATCTGGTCATACACGCACGCCGGTTGCGAGTACTACGCACCTGTCCTTTCTGAAGAACATCACCAATAAGGTCAGTATATGTCCTCCTAGGGCGTCTCCTCCCGGCGTTTTCAGTCACATCTGGCTTGTAAATACATTTTGTTAGTCGTCTTTCATTCATCCTCTCAACATGACCAAACCATCACAGCATACCCTTTTCAATTTTTGTCACTACATCTTCTTTTAACTCTCACCGTTGTCTGATCACATGATTCAAGTGGCCTTTAATAATTAGTTATTTATTTAACTGTTGTATTATAAGGGGTGTTAAAACACGAATGTGGGTTTAATAATAGTATTACATGAATGTTTTAATACCTAATTATGTACAGTTCATACAAGACTTTATCTAGGTACAACCATGTTATGAATCCTCTATAAAACATTCTGAAACCATAGGGTGTTGTACAGTGTTTTAAGAACTCTATGTAAATTAATGGAAAGTTTAATGGCTGGGTATCTAATACAAACAAACTATGTATGTATGGGTAAAAACGGGTTGCACTCCGGGAGTGCCGGCAGAAGTGAAAACTTGAATATTAACGTTGTACATTTTTGATATTTTGGAATGTTTAGGGAATAATTTTGCACCGGTCTACTCTCCCTCCGTCTTGCGAGTTTTCGATCAGCTATCTAATTACGCAACACATTTTCAATATAATTCGAGTGGAATTGATATCATTTAAACTGGAAATCGAAAAATTTGACAGCTTTCGTATTACGTAACTCTAAAATTTTTGATATCAACTGCAGTCTGAATGAGACGCTAAAGAGTGAACGATACGCGTCTAAAAAGGCTATAACTGGAATTACGTAACCATTTTGACAGCGCTGAATTGGTTTAGAATCAACGAGTAATTTGTTTCTTCTGTCAGTTATAATAGAAGGCAATGTACTCCTCGCATTTGATTTTCTTTGTAATATTTTTGGGATTTACTCGTATAATCTCCTTAATTATTACGAAATTATGTAAGTGAACATCGTTTTAATAAATTGTGAATGTGTTTTTGTGTAAAACCTCAATGATAAATCAATAATAGTGATATATTAAAATAATATCGAAGCGGTCGATAAATTAATAATATTGTGAAAATTATCCGCCCATAAGACGACCCACTGACCAAGTTCTCTTCTGTTACAACCTACTAAAGATATATTATTATGATATTTCAGAAACGAGGTATTATAATGAAAGACGAATTCGTACCTCGTACTGTACCTATCCATTGTACTGAGCATAGAAGACAGTGGATTATGTAAGGAAGGACATCAATGAACATACCACACCACCATCTAAGGTACTTAAGTAATAACAATATTATTTTATTTCTAAGTGTTGAACATTGAATGTGTGTTTAGCACAATGTTTTATTTAGGCTCCACTTCGTTTTTCTCCCCAATCGTGCGGAGCTTCAGAATTTTATAGTGTGTAGATGTCTTCAAATAAAACGTTTTCCCAAAATTTCACACTGAGCAAACGCCTAGTTTTTGAGAAAAAAAATCCTAAAGTTTCAGAAATTTTAACCAATTTACGTAAATTAATTGTCATTTTACCACAGATAATGTACGAGTTTCACTCCTAGGTTGTTCCATTTTACGTTCAGACAAAGTGACAGCGGACTCTTATGGTTTTTTATATAAATATTGTAAGTTTTTAACTTACGTTCACTTTTAAATAGTTGCTACCGCAATTAACTTAATTATAAAGTAAATAATATAGTAAATTAAATTAAAAAAATATAGTTTTATTTGTATTATTAAAAGATTGTCTGTAACGAAACGTAATCCAATGTCAGTGAAGCGAGCTCGGGACTTGGGGCACCCCGACACGGACAGGTTAGGTTAGAAGGGGATGGCGGGGTCTAGTGAGCGAGCGTAGCGAGCGAATAGACCCCGCCATCCCCTTCGTGGTTATTTTTTTTTAAACCACCCAGAAATAAGCGGGGCTCCGTCGACAACGCTTTACTAAAAATAACCTTGATTGTTACAAGGTAATATTCCAAGATTTGAGCATATTTTGGTTTGACCTTGACTTTTGATGTGTAAGACCTTGAGTTTTGGGTGCTGACCTTGACCTTGACGATGTGTTTGACCTTAGTATTGCTTGGAAACTAATTTAGACCCGCCACGTGATCTTCCCCGCCCTTAATACTTTGGCGATTTTTTTGAAACTTTGGCATTTTTTTTCTCGGCACCTATGGTTTTGCTTATTTTGGGGATTTTAAAAATACAATAGAAATGGTCTACTCTATCCAAAAAAAAATACCTACTATAAATCAGAGCTGGGGAGAAAACCGAAGTGCTTCCTTTATTTATTTAAACATACATACGTGATATGACATTTAATAAAGTCATTGAACCTAATAATTGTTGTATTCATTGAAGTGTTTAAGGGAGAGGCCAATTAGAATTTATTTTGTGGATGGATGTAATGGATCTTGGAATATACATAATATAGAAGATTTACTTAATTTCTTTTTTTTTTCAGTGGTCAGGCTCAACTTCATTATTGAGGAAAAGTATAAACAAGCATGAGCAAGAATTAGCAAGCAGTACATACATAATCCATGATGAATTCCACAGGAATACATTAAATTTCACTAATCCATACAATATATTTTCCAATTTCTTTTTGCCCCATGTGTAAATATTTCATAAATGTGAATAAAGGCTATTGTCAGTTATTGTTTGCTTTGTTTACCATAATTTATTTCGCTCTATTTACTGAACCTAATGAAAATACATACATAATATCACTGTTTCTCCGAAGAGTTGGGCAGAGGTTTGCCTGTACACACACATTTCACCAGTTATGTTTAAGTCCCATGTAATAGGGGACGAGCCTATTGCCATCAACCGGGCACTACTAAGAAATTCCAGGTGGAAAAACCCAATAACACTATGCCCAACCCAGGCATCGAACCCAGGACCTCATACTCAGCAGTAGCTCTTGCGACCCCTAGACCAAAGAGACATAATTTTATTAATTGTTGTGTTAATGAAAAAAAAAACTTCAATTCTTACATATTTTATAATAAGTTATTTTTTTTTGTAGTTTACACTGTTATCATTATCAATTAACAAAATAGGAACATACATTTATATTACTGTCATTCAAGACTCAACAGTTTTCTAAAACAACAATTATATTTCAAGAAATATCTTCAGTTTCTAAGTAGCAACGCAGCAGGTGCCTTCATTCATGCTGCCTTCATGTCTTCGTAGGTGAAACTCCCCAGGAACTCTACAGTTTTAAAACAAAATCATATTATTTTCTGCTCAAATAAAGTACTTAAACATTATGGGGTTTATTTATAAACGTTACTTAAAGTTAAGTAATGATTAGCAACTGTATAACCATACATTTTTGACATTTGAACGTCATTTAACTTTAAGCAATGTTTATAAATAAACCCTGTGGCAAAGTAAAGTAGGCATTCATTGGGCCCATGGCTGGACAAAAGCCATTAGCCTAGTTATTGCTGCTGTTTGTATAATTTCTTCTTTACTTAGGGCTGATTTTTCAATGTCCAGATATTTTGTAATACTAAATTATGTAAACATTAGTTAGATATACATAAAATATAATTATGATGTAGAAAGTTCGGCCAAGGAAATAAATATTCATAACTTTATTATAAAGTAAGTTGCCTCACTTGATTCTTAACTATGTGACTAAAAGCTTAATTTTCATTCACAGCATTTTTGCCATCTAGCCATCCAACTTCTTTGTTAGGAAATTAAGAAGATTCATGTTGGGTAGTGTTCCATTCATGTATTTTCAGCTCTAGCACCGTCTGTGAAAATATTATGAATATGTTTTGTAGTTAGGTTAGTGGTTACTATAGTTTATTTCAGCATGTAGGTACATATGTACAAAAATATCAATTAACAATTTCAGTTAGAATGTGAGGTTGACGGACAGAGGGACTCACGTTATTCCTATTTATATTGGGTTACTTACTTGTAGTGATAATCTCGACGTATTTTTCGCTATTGAGCAAAACAGTATTGATTTAATGAGAGAATTTTCCAGTTCATCCGGCTTACACAAGCCACAAGAAAAATGTTCCAAAACTGCCTAACATAGGCCCACGTTTCATATAGGATATTAAATTATAATTTGTAAATATAATACAATTTTGTGTTGTTCTCAGTGTTGCCATTTTTTTTCCCCGAGTGCTATAAAAAGAAATAAGATGAGACATTTTTTATAATCCGTTCAACCGATTTTGACTTCTATTGCGTTGGTGACATGACAAATGGCAGCTTCAGTAAACACTTGGTATTGTAACCACTTTTTTGCTTTTAATGTTCAACCGAACACGAAACGGTTTATTTAAATGTGTAATCTTATTTCAAATAGAGTATAGTTTAGTCACAATTGTTTAAATTTTATTTTTCTGTTACTGACATTCGGTCGCTGTTTTGGAGGTCCATTTGAAAATTTGAGAATGAAGATAAAACAAAAGGTCAAAGTATTTTTTTAAACATCATCCAACTTAATCTACAATAATTAATGAAAAAGTTAGTGAAGATGTTTGAATGTTTGTTAGATCTATACATAACTTAGGCATAACGGCAGATTTTTTTTACCCCGGTAGTATATATTTTCCCGTGAAATATTTTTAGAAATGATTTCGTTTTGCGATCACTACTCGGGCGGAGCCTCTGATTGGTTTCAACATATTCACACATCATGGTGAACAGTTTTGCCAAAACAGCGTTCGAATCTGCAGTGGTTTCGGCATTTGAAAGAAATACATCGTAAAATTACTGACACAGGTTTTAGACAAACAATAAAACATGCCATTATCTTGTTATTTTAATATTTTCTCGAGTCAGTTTTAGTAATTGATTGTATTGTTTTCTACAAATTGAATTAAACTAACCACTAGACAAAACCACCAGCCACTAAAAGCAACCCGCAATTTCAAGCAATTTCTTCGTCAGTAGGGGTGTCCAAACCCCCAGGTTTAGTGGAAATCCCACTAAGATGACAACACTGCTTTTCTACGATTTTGTCATTGGCTACAGATAAAAAAAACCGGGGAAAGGAAACGTTTTGTTACGTATTTCAATTATGGTAGTTTTTGGTAGAAAGTGTTTTAAAAAATGGTTTTAAATTTTTCGGCAATCATTGTACATTTTCATTTATAAGCACTATAATAGCATCAGTTATAATTAAAACAAAATTAAATTAAAGCACAATAATTTGGAAATTAATCATGCCTTTAAGGTGGAACAAAACGTATAAATCAAAGACGTATAGCCGTTTTATAAGAACAACCCTATACAATTTCGGTCGATTGATAAAAAATGTTTATCGTAATTCCAATTATGGCATGCGATTTAAATTGGACTTGGTTTCGATTCGGAATTGATATCAAAAATTAAATGTGTTGCGCAATTAGGCTGCTGGGTCACGTGTCGTGACGCGAGTTTAACATTTTTTACCATTATTGAAGTGAAAACTTTTTTAGGCGCGTTGAGCACTTTTTGGGTGAACAAAAATCATGGAACTCGCGTCATCGTCACCGAACGCTTTCCATGAGCTATATGTATACTGTGTATATAATTATGTGTACTTTTTGGGTGAACAAAAAGCGTGAAACTCGCGTCATCGTCACCGCACGCTGTTTTCACTTCTATCGGCAGTCCCCAAAACTGCCCCGCATTTTTTTTTTGCCATGTTTTTGTGAAAGGCTGAAAGATAGTGTCGACGAGGGAGCTAAGAGTTTCAACGAGTGTCATGATTAGTGTTACAAGTGTCACATTGGTGTCAACGTGTGTGTCACGCTGTTGTCAGAGTCTTTCACTAACAGATGTATGATAGTTTCACTGGTGTCATGTCTTGACAAATGCAAAGATTAAAATCGTTAGATTCGCCCGACCGCGTCACAAGATGGACACTTTTCAGTTTCGTTAAAAATAAAAATATCAATTTATTAGAAAATAAATAAATAATAATAATTCCACATTGTATTGGGATCGATCTGTCATCAATTACTGGACTATTGTAGTTAATAAGCCTGATATTGTGGTGATAGATCGACGAGAGCGTCGTGCAATGATTGTTGATATCGCTGTCCCCCATGACGGGAATTTCGTGAAAGCTGAGAAAGAAGAACAAATCAAGTATCTTGACTTAGCACACGAGGTTGTTGACATGTGGGACGTGGACTCTGCAATCATTGTACCGTAGTCGTAATGGTTAATGGCCTAATAGCGGATAGCCTCGACCAACATCTCAGGAGGCTTTCATTGCGCGGCTGGGTCAAGGGCTTGGTTCAGAAACCAGTACTCCTAGACACGGCATGTATAGTGAGGAGGTTCCTTTCTCTAGAGCCCTGACCACCGGCATCTTGGACCCTGTTCTTGATATCGATGGGCCACTATTTTTTATATTTTTAATTTCTTTATCATAAAAATATTTAAAATGTAATTTATATGTATGAAAATTTATGGATATAATAATAATAAAAATAGTATTGTCTCATTTACTCATACTGAGAATCATATCTATCGTTTCATGTAGGATGCTTGAGTACACTCTTCTCAATTGGACAATAGTACGGTGAGATCAAATCTAACGATTTCAATCTTTTGACAAATTTCACAAATGTGAACGAGAATGTCACGAGTATCAATGACAGTATAGCGGTTACACCACCACATACGAACTACGCAACAAAGACTTGAAGTCACACAAATCCTGCATCGCGCAATTAGAGTTTACCGTGCGAACGACATATACAAGACTATCCGACATCAGCACCCGGGCAGTTGCCCGCCAGACACAACACCCGTCTGGTCGGGGGATCCTCCCTTTTCTATGGCCGTTTTCACACTGCGACGATAACGACACCGATATCGGCCGACAATATCGGGACGATATCGGTATGTGATAACTGACAAGATGTAACAGCTTGTTGTCTTGCGGTATGCCACAGCAGACTTGAATAGTCCATCGCCGCGCCATTCCAAAAGTGTAATGGTAATAATGGCAGCAGTGAACAAATGCACTGTGCCGACCGCCGATATCGACACGACAGTCAATGTCGGCCACGATATGGTTGACTACACCGACACAGTGTGAAAGCGTTTAGTAGTAATTATATGAAATTGGTGCCGATTCTCTTGTACACCGAACTAAACTATCACTAAAATTCCTTCTTTTTGACTATGAGAATCTTAAAGCTCTAAATTTAAAAATAATTTTGACAACTAAAATCGAATTTGACAATCGCGACTATTTTGCTAGGCCCCGTAAACTTTTTTTAGAGCCGAAGGCGCGCATGATGGGCAGCCTCGACGTGTTTTAAATGGAATTTTCACATTTTGGATGGAAAATATGAAAAATGATTACTTAAATGTTGAGTTGTAGAGGTTTAAGAGTTTTGTCAAGGGAATCGATTTTTTTATTATTTTTGCGATAGGACACACCATTTTCGAGATAAGCAAAAGAAAAAAAAAAAAAAAAAGATAATATAAAAAAAAATTAAAAATAGATAGAAGAATAAAGATTTTTTTTTTAAATACTGAAAATACTGCATCCATTTTTTTTTTTCTTTTTTTGGAAGTAGTGTGTCACATACTATTTTAATCCACAACTTTTTAAACCGCGATAAAATATAGTTAGATTTAGTTAGACAATCAAAATTTTAGGCGAAAAACGTCAAATTCATACTTAATAGCAAAATTGCCATTTTCACTAAATTAATAACTCAGTGCCATCATAGTGCTGTCAAACTAAAATATAGTTACTTGTGTCACTTTAGTCTATTCCAGAATGGGAAATCGTCATTTGACAGGAATAAACAACACTTTGGTGATTTTTAGTCTAGTTTAGAGGCATTTCGTACAAGAGAATCGGCACCACTATCAGTCCGACGATATCGTGTCGTTATCGTTATCGTCCAATGTGAAAACGGCCTATCTCGATAAGTATTGAAGATAGTTCTTACCAGCAGCGGCTATCGCCCTGCTAGCCGGCAATCTTCCAGCGCGGCTCAGAACGAACGCGTCATCTAATAGAAGCGCCCGTTCAGCCGCTGCACCGCTGGCGTATAGTTCTGCTGCACGTTGTGCTGCTGATTCTGCCGTCTGAGACCATAACACAAATTCAAGAAAATTTAAAACTCATATAAAAAGTACACTTTGTAAACAAGCATATTACAAATTAGAGGATTATAGCCAAGATAAAAATTCTTGGAAACATGCTGGTCCTGCTAGCCATAGGAGAATTTCGAATCTAGACAAAATCGACAAAATTTAATTGTATAATATAATATTTTAAGTATAACATTGATTTTACATTCTGTGATTACATTGATCTCACACACTGACTTATTAGTATTACTTGTTAAAATGTTAGGAATATCGTAAAATTTTACAATGTTTGTAGATTATGTGATCAGTGTGATCACCATGCATATCACATAATTAATTTATCTGTCATTCCTTCATTTTTGATTCTTTTATACTTATTCTTATCTTGGCATAGTAATTTTATTCTAGAAGCATCGTCTTCACATATAATTATATAATTAATGTACCTACGAGTATACAAGATATTGTGAAAACTTTTAAAAGAGTAACGGTGGTGTTTCTTGCCCATTCTTCTCCTTGCAAAAACTAGCTTTCGGAAGGGGTGACTATTATTTTGACGTTCAAAAGTGCCTTTTTGTGCCTAATTGAAATAAATGATTTGTGTGAATATTCCGCACACTAGGCGCTAGATGGCGAGACGGACCGCATAGTAACACTTAGCGGTTGTCATCACGCAACAGCTGTCGCCAAGCAAAGGTGCTGCTATCGGTGGATGTTTGCGGTACTAACGTCGGGCGTCGACCAATAGGGAGACGCCATCAGCCCGCCATCACCGCAAACCAATCAGGACTGAAGATTTGAAAGAATAAAGAATAACGAAGTGTTTTGGGTTTTGCCGGGAGGATTTTGAGGCAGTTCATTTTTATTTCTTCTTCTGGGTGCATTGAAAAATATATCTAAGTAAATATAATTTGTGTAAGATATTCTGATTAAGAAGCTAAGTATTACCTTATTTCCTATATGTTCTCGGTTTACTCATTTAAATATAATATTCGCTGTTATGAGCAATTTGTGTTTTATTTCTTGGGGATAGCTTTGTCATAACTTACTGGAGTTTTATTTGAATAGGAGGTGATTAGATTCCATTGTTATATGAGGTTCCAATAACTTGATCTTAATTACTTATACTTGTGAACATGCTAAAAGGACGTATCTCGACGTACTGCTATCGTTGCTTATTTAATATGTTTGTTCTAATAGGTGTAACATTTGGCTTTGACAAACACACATCATATAGCAGCATTAAATATTAGTGTACCTACTTGTAAGTCATACTAAAGGTAAAGCCAACAAACTTTACGCAGGCTCAATTAAGAAAATATTTCTGTAGCAACGCGGCTACCACACCCCTTTGCATTGGGCGATCGACTCGAAAGCCGTGCTATGCGATTATCGCCTTTAGAGGGAACAGGGCCTGCGATTCTCCATACAAATGTATTCCCCTTTTTTCTTCCTGAATAATGCCTCTAGAGAGCACTCTTTTTTTTTTTTTTTCATAAAATTAAGGTCTGCTGTAGACACGTCCCTGTTATTTCCTTTTTTTCAGCAACTTATTGGTAAAGAAATAAGACCCTATAAAAATTACAAAAATGCCCCATTTTTATCGCCGTGATTGACTTACCAAACAAATTCGAAAAGTTTTTAACATGAAAGAAAATGATAGAAGTCTAGACATACTATTTCCTAAAATTTTAATCAATTTTCGAGGAGCAAAAAGGGGAATACGAAATTTTGAGATATAATCGGTTTGAGCTGCAGCTGTCCCTGTCGCACTCTACGAAAGAAGACTTGAGGTAAGACGAAGGCAATAGTTTCTTCAAATACCTATTTTCGAAATTCCTAGTAGGCCCTGTTCCCTCTTAAAGGTGAGCATGCGGAAAATTACTTGATAGTACATTGTTCAACATGATATGCGACCCAATTTATATAGTATACATATAAAAATTAACTGTCTCGCATTAGTCTCGCAAAAACTCGTTTTTTTAGGGTTCCGTAGTCAACTAGGAACCCTTATAGTTTCGCCATGTCTGTCTGTCCGTCCGTCCTCGCTTAATCATCTCTGACCGTTAGCACTAGAAAGCTGAAATTTGGTACCAATATGTACATCAATCACGCCAAAAAAGTGGTAAAATAAAAATTGGAAAAAAATGTTTTATAAGGGTAGCCCCCCTATATGTAAAGTGGGAAAAGATTTTTTTTTTAATTTCAACCCTATCGTGTGATATATTGTTGGAAAGGTATTTAAAAATGAATAGGGGTTTACTAAAATCATTTTTTGATAATGTCAATAATTTCGGAAATAATCGCTCAAAAGTAAAAAACAATGTCTAACTTTTGAACCATAAGTTTAGAAAATATGAAAAATATCTGAAAAGTAGAACTTTTTATGGACTTTCTAGGAAAATTATTTTGAACTTGATGGAAACAACAGTTTTTGTACAAAAATGATAAAAAGTTGTACAAAATAATTTCTGGACTAAGTTTGTAGTATAATCGTATATGCAAGCAGGAACACTTATTGTGACGGACGGGAAACTACGGAACCCTACACTGAGCGTGGCCCGACACGGTCTTGGCTGGTTTTTTTGTTTTGTTCTCCTCAATTGAAATTTAACAGGACAACGTCTGACGCGTCAGCTAGTTTACAAAAAAATGAACAAAAGAGAAGAAATATTTTTTATACGAATTGCCCTAAAATGTATTTTTTTAAAAAGTCTTATAAAATATTTATTCGCTAACTCCTTAATTTCATTTGATTTGAAATTAGAAACAGAAAAAAATTACATTTATTTGGACACACTTCTTGAAACAATTGCCAAGATTTAACCCACAACAAAAGAGTGTTTGAATTTAAATTTCGCCAACAGATTGCAGTGCAACTGAGGCGTGACTATCGTCACAAATTAATACAGATGGTTCATCCCGCAAAATCATTTAAATAAAAAGCGACTCTTGCTACAATACAATAAAGTGCGATTCAGGTCGCACAGCGCTAATTACCTACGGATATATTCACCTAGAAGTTGCCTCTATTTCTATCGCGTAACTCTTATATCTTCTGACTACGTGACCATGCCCACTGAATTGGCCCGACAAGACGAGAACGCCGCGTACTTGTAGTTTCATACCTAAAATTCAGCATGTGCCTTTTGTCTTCATACACTGTTATCTTATAGATTGACAATATAACGCAGCGAACACGCTGCAACAGACTTCCAAAATAATCAAAGCTCTCCATTACCTCTCCATCAGTCCGGTCCTGTGGTGCCACTCGGTACAGTCCCCTCGCGCCAACGTTGTATCTCACCCACTTGTGTTTACCGAGATCCGGAATAACCACTGGAAAGAATAACTGTGTTAGTTTTACTATAAAAGTACCCGTGGTCACAGATGAATACAGAAGGTTCACTCCGCATTTTAGGTATTAAGCTACAAGTATGTGACGGGCCCGTCTTGTCGGCCAATTCATAGTCAAAAGATATAAGAGGTACCCGATAGAAAGAGAGGCAACTTCTAGGTAATTAGCGCTGTGCGACCTGAATTGCACTTTATTGTGTCGTAGCAAGATTCGCCTTTTAATCATCTGTAATAATCAGTGCCGTGGTGCACACATCATGGCATGAGCCATTATTGATTAATTAGCTCATAGTGGAGATAAACTAATGAAATAAAACTGTTATTAGCAGTTAATAATTATAAGTTTATCCAACCTATAATGTTCCTACTTCTGGGAAATAGGCCTCCTCTCTTCGAAAGGGAGTGGGCCTCGGTATCTACCACGTGGCGAAGAAGGGAGTGGATGACAGCGTGAAGGTTGACAAGGGAGAGCGGAAAGAGAAAAAGTGTGCGCCAACCCCACGTACCATGCGACTAGGGCAAGAAGATTATGATAATCAGCCATGTTTCCACTGCTAGGACACAGGCCTCCTCTCTAGGAATGCGGGCCCAGTGCGGGTTGGTAGATGTCACATGTCCTAGAATTTTTGATTATAGGACATGCCGGTTTCCTCACGATGTTTTTCTTCACCTTTTTGAGAGCACTGGTGATGCAATTATAGTAGTAGACCCCCTGGAGCAGTAGCGGTGTATTAAGTAGTATAATTATTGTGATACGTTCCATCAGGTTAAGCTACGCTTGCCGGGGTTGGTCTGTGGATGGGTGACCATCTTTACATACCGAGACTCCTCCGTGCCTCGGAAAGCACGTTAAGCCGTTGGTCCCGGCTGTCATTCGTGGATCTTTGATAGTCGTTACGGGTCGTCAGAAGCCCGAAAATCTGACAACCAGTCTTACTAAGGGGTATTGTATTACCCAGTTACTGGGTTGTGGAGGTCAGATAGGCAGTCAGCAGCAGGCTTCCGGTTAGACTGGAAGCCGACCCCAATATAGTTGGGAAAAGGCTAGGCAGATGATGATGAATTATTGTGATACGTTAATTTCTATATGAAGCCAATAAAAAGTATTATATGAAACATGTTTCTTCTACCTCCACCTTCGTCTCCGGATCGGACTCCGACTCCGATAAAACCACCTCCGTAACATCCCTAGTTGCAATGTCTGAATTGTCGTCCAAACCCTTTGGAAAAACCCTAAATGTATTTTTTACTTATTTAAATATTTTTAACACTAAATTACTCACTTTCTGTTTCATTCATCCACATCAAATGTGTGACGTTTTCCGTCCACCGCGATATTCGAGTTTTATTGTCAGTGTCGTACCTGGACAGCAGAAACATGATTATAAGACATAAATGGCCTTATTACAAAACAAGGTTTATATTTAGAACCAGCTATCTAATTACGCAACACATTTTCGTAGACGATTTTGACAGTTCAACAACATTCATTGCGTTATTTATGTTGTTGAGCAGGTCTTTTTTTGAACTTATTAAGCGATGGATTAGCAATTTGTTTCAACACGATTTAAAATCCGATCGATCAGGTATTACGTTATTAGGGTACCAGCGCAAAAGCACATTTAGGAAAAAAAACAACGGGTTGCACTCCGGGAGTGCCGGCAGAAGTGAAAACTTGAATATTAACGTTGTGCATTTTTCCGTCTTACGAATTTTTGATCAGGTCACGTGTCCTGACGCGAGTTTAACATTCTTACCCATCACAAAAAAAGTGCACAACGCCGCTTGAGTAACTAACGCCATCTGTTTGACGTTATTCGAACCAGGTTCTACCAGAGGTTTCCGTTGAACTCATGGTTTAGTGTATACATTAATAGATGGCGTTGTTAAATAGTTTTGCACCGGTCTACTCTCCCTCCGTCTTACGAATATTGGATCAGGGTCACGTGTCCTGACGCGAGTTTAACATTATTTACCCATCACAAAAAAGTGCACAACGCCGCTAAGGAAGTTTTCACTTCAAAAAAGATTATTTAACACACTTACCAAGTAGCATTATGATAATTATGCGTGACATTCTTCCACGCCGTGATATTCTCTCTCTCATCTTCCTCAACATCGAGTGGTCCCACCACAAAGGTAACTGGTATTATCCACTTATGTGGTGGTGGTTTAGTGGTTTTGGCTGTGGGGCGCCGCGTGGTCGGTGGTGGGGCTGTGGTAGTGGTAGAGTTGAGGTCTTCTTCCGAGTCGGTGAGGTTTTCTAGTGAGTCATATTTTTAAATGTTAGTGGAATATGGATTTTAAGTTTGGTAAATTGTAAAAAAAAAACAGAAATGGTTTCAAAGCACATAATTTTTCTTCCGTCTTTATATAGTAGCAAATTATATCAACCTACTTTGGCTTAGATATAATGTTCCCTTCTCTATACTGCACTTTATTTCGGCGGTGTACGAACTCCTCCGTCCTAGCAGACTTTGATTGATTTTTGTGGTTTTATAATGCTATAAATAACCATTTGATACGGCCGCGAATCGTATTTAGATCAACATACAACCTGCAAATTGTAAAAAAACGTAATAACATTTGAATATCGTGGGCTACCTTGACGTCTAAATTGCCAGTCATTCGTTCCGGGCGTAGTTTAGCCACGAGTCATTGTGTAGCGACGCCTTAGCCAAAGCACGTGCTATGTACTGTAAGGTTTTTTAATCTTGGCCTAAGAGTGTGGCCAAAAGACACCACAATGTGGTGTACATTGTGGTGTCTTTACATTCTGTGGTCGTATAGTGCCCTTCGTGTCCAGTTTGGGGACCATGTTGGGGCTCCCCCGCTATTGCAGCGCATCGACAATGTTCGCGGAAGCCCGCGTTGATTGTTTCTACCCAACAATGCGCAAGCGAAGCACTTCGGTGGTGCGGCGAGTGCCGAGCGCTAACTGCATGCTGGCCGCGCTCGCGGGAAGGCTTGATTGTGCCATCATTACTCACTGTTGTTGGCGCGCTTGGAAGTATACAGTTACAGTGTCGCTTTCTTTCGTTGACGAACAATTTGACCTAATTTTATGTGTGAATTTTAATTTTAATTTTAATTTTAATTTTAATTTTAATTTTAATTTTAATTTTAATTTTAATTTTAATTTTAATTTTAATTTTAATTTTAATTTTAATTTTAATTTTAATTTTAATTTTAATTTTAATTTTAATTTTAATTTTAATTTTAATTTTAATTTTAATTTTAATTTTAATTTTAATTTGTTCTGCCTATGTTATTAAGGCTATGTTACTTAAATTAAATGCTTTGAATTTGAATTTGAAAAGCGACATGACCAAATCCTATGCTGGCTAGTAACATCGAAAATTCGTGCCTCATCGCAAGAAGATCTACCAATGCCTATGCGTTTGATAGGTGAAAATGAAAAAGAATATTAGAATATTCCTTACCAGGCTCATAGAACAGTTCATCCAAATCAGCTCTGAGATCTAGCGTGAGGAGGTAGTTTACCATTGGAGGCTCCGGATCTGGTGGTTCAGCAGTCATCAGGAATCTGAGGACAAAGTATAATCCATCAGTGCCTGTTCATATCTCTATGAGAAGGCTTTGACGGGAGTAAAAACGCTGGGAGTCAGACCTCGGAATAGCTGTAGTCCACCACCTGGTCACAATGTGAGTTAGTGTTTGTGAAAGGTCTCTTAATAACGTTCTAAGCATTAAAAAAATACAAGCTCAAATTAAAACAACTAACTTTTACGACCATGAGGAACAGGGTGAAATGTTCACTCATCCACCATAGAAAAGGGAGGATCCTCCGACCAGACGGGTGTTGTGTCTGGCGGGCCGACTGCCCGACTGAGCTCGACATGGGCAGGATGTCTCGCTCATGGTCGCGAGTGTGTTGGATCATTCTGTTCCCTATAAAATGGTTGAGCTGGATGGCGCTGATCCTCGCGTCATGTTCGTGAACGGACGCCGTCAGTTGAGACTGGCCATCTCTTATCTGCCAGGGCTTATATTTAATCGTTTTTTTTTAATTGTTCTCACATATAGAAGCAACAAGAGTAATGTATCCAGGATTTTGTAATTTCTACATTTAAAAGAGTGTCCTTGGATTTTCTTGCCCGTTTTTCTCCATAAGAGATCTACGTTTTGGAATGGGCAACTAGCTTCAACTTTCTGACTAACTGACCGACTCTTTGACAATTCAAAAGTGGCTGTGAATGGTTTAATTGCAATAAATGCTTTTTCACACCACCTGCTCGAAAATGTCAAATTATATGTCAAGCAACCTTAACCTAAAGTGAGTCATTAGTGGCCGGGGGCACAGCCGGTCAATAATGTTGTACTGGATTTCATTATGACCCGCTGGTCAATAATGTGATTTGAATTTGGAATCTCACATGCTCAGCAAAATTGGCAGTATAGTACTAACAAACACCCTTTGGTGTCAGAAAGAGGAAAGCTATTCTCGAAACCCCAACTACGCGTGGATGATATTCTCGATTTTAAAAACAAAAATTTATTTAAAAAAAAAAATTTTTTTTCAAATACTAGATTCTGAAGCATTGACGAGCAATACTCAAATAAATTCCAAATCAACAACGTTCCAAATAAAAACTTAACTTTATCTTTCCACAACTGGACTAATGTCTCAAATGTTACCATTAACTTCAATTAATATGTAAGTGCATATAACTAACTAGTTCTAAATATGTTATTCTTACTGTTTGTTTATTTGACAAATACTTTGTTTTTCGTACTATGGCTATTATTTTCTCACAGTAGGTGTAAAACGTAGAGTATCCTCCTCTGGGCTAAAGGTGTCTTTGCCTTGGGCTAGCTGCATTCAGGATTCTTGTATTAACTCCCTCGCTTCGCGAGTTAAATCCCGAATCCTTCATTGCGCTCGAGATTCAATATGACGCCCGTGACATAAGACACAACTTTAGCCCCTCGGTGCATAATCTACTATTAGTTTGAGTTTGAGCTAATTCGATGAGTGTAACTTAGTCAAAAGATATAAGATTTCTACTGCTAGGAATGCCTTCGCGTCGGACAGCAGCCCGTGCTGCGTCTCCCCTACCGCGCGTGTTGACCGCACTGAATAAGCTCGTGGAAGCCAACGGACTGCGATCTGTTCGATAATAAATTCGCCAATTTAATGGTTATGTGCCTTCATTTTTGTGAGAATAATAGTATTTAATTGTTGATAACCGCTATGTAATCATTATACAGGGTGATTGGAAGCTGAGTGCAAAGCTTTAAGGCGAAGATATTACAGACAATTTGAACCATCTATGCCATGGTTATCTTAGACGAAGTCTTACTATTTTTTTTTAAGGTTATAAGTTTTACAAAAAGTATTTATTTAGTATTTATGAATTTTATTTTTTTGTGAATTTAAAATGTCTGTAAACAAAATGTCTAACGACAAAGAAGCCTAAAACTTGTTTTGCTAGATTGCTTACTCATTACCTACTTTAATTAAATAAAATAAAAATTAATTCATTTATCATTTAATTTGGCCAATAACAAGCAGTTTAGTTAAAATTTTGGGAATATTCGAAAAAAAAACATAAAAATTAGGTTAAAAAAAAAATGGTAAGACTTCGTCTAAGACAACCATGGCTTAAATGGTTCTAAATTGTCTGTACCTACTATCTTCGCCTTAAAGCTTTGCACCCAGCTTCCAATCACCCTGTATATACTTACTTTGATTTATGTAATTGGTTTCCTAAGCCGTGTAATAAATAAATAAGAGTAATGCATTAGATTTAAATTACCAAATGTTAGAAGTAGCGAATGTGACATCATATTGAATGGAGAAAAACTGGAATTTATTAATCAAACAGTTTTCCTTGGAATCACGCTAGACGAGAAATTACAATGGGGACCCCATATAACATCTCTCGCGGGGCGGCTAAGCTCGGCCGCTTATGCTGTTAGAAAGATAAGACAGTTAACAGATGTAGAAACCGCGCGTTTGGTCTATTTTAGCTACTTCCACAGTATTATGTCGTATGGCATTTTACTGTGGGGTCGGGCTGCTGACATTGAATCCATCTTTGTTTTACAAAAAAGAGCTGTCAGAGCCATTTATAATCTACGTCGTCGCGAATCTCTCAGGGAACTATTTAAAAAGATTAATATTATGACGGTAACTTGCCAATTCATTTATTCAAATATTATGTATGTGAGAAAAAATCTACATCTTTTTAATAAAATAAGTGATAGACATAATTTTAATACTAGAAATAAAGATAAAATAGATCAACCATTTTTCAGACTATCTAAAGTAAATACATCTTTTATGGGGTACTGTGTTAAATGTTACAACAGAATACCTTGCGATATATTAGAATTAAATGAAAGAAAATTTAAAAATCATATAAAAAGTACACTTTGTAAACAAGCATATTACAAATTAGAGGATTATATCGAAGATAAAAATGCTTGGAAACATGCTGGTCCTGCTCCATAGGACAATTCAGAATCCAGACAAAATCGAACTGGTTGCTAATTTAATTGTATAATTATTTTTTATTATTTTTTTAAACATTTATTTTATTTTATTTTTTGTGATTACTTGAACTCACACACTGACTTATTAGTATTACTTATTATAATGTTAGAAATATAGTATAATTTTACAATGTTTGTAAGTATGTGAGCACCATGCATCTATCACATAATTATGTCATTCCTTCATTTTTCATTCTTTTTACCTATCGTGGTATAGTAATCTTATTCTAGGTGCATTGTCTTCACATATAATTATATAATAGGTGTATACAAGATATAATGATTTTTTTAAAAGAGTAACGGTGGAGTTTCTTGCCCATTCTTCTCCATACGAAAACTACCTTTTGGAATGGGCGACTAGAATCAGTTTTATTATTTTTTGTAAAGTTTGACGTTCAAAAGTGCCTTTTTTGTGCCTAATTGAAATAAATTATTTGACTTTGACTTTGACTTTGCGATAGAAAGAGGCAATCTCTGGTAAATGTAGGTAATTAGCGCTGTGCGCCAAATACAAGGTACTAAATTGTGATAAAGGACCAGAGAATGAAAATGACGTTTAAAAAGTTTAAATGTTGACGCTAAAATGAGAGTTGTATTAATGATTTTATTGATTACTAAGTTAGCGGCCCGCTCCTGCTTCGCACGGTTTTTACGACTTGACAAAACATCGAGATTTCTTATGTAAACGTAACTTTAATATTAACTCATTAAACATATCGGAAAGGTCATGAGTACGGGATGTCAATTGACAACAACAAGCAAGCGTCAAGATGGCGCGCTTCGACAGTATAGCCTTTTTTTTTTTTTTTTTTGGGTGGGAAATCATCAAATGTCTTCTCCCGCTCTGTGTGGAGCGGGAGGGCGTGTCAGACTCTTACCGACTAAAACCCACCCGTGTTCCTTCTCTTGCCTGTGCAATGCCAGGGGGCCACGGTATCCCTTTCGGACTTTCCCGCAACCCCGGCAGGCAATGGTCTCATCGGACCCCTTCACTCGCTGACACTCTTTTGGGGCAAAGCTGCCGATATTCAAAATATATTTGTCCTCCAAAAACGAGCTATTCGAGCAATTTACCAGCTAGGTGCCAGAGTTTCTCTGAGAGATTTTTTCAAAGATATCGGTATCCTCACAGTGGCATCACAATACATCTTCGCCAACATCTTATATATTAGGCAGAATATACACCTATACACTAAAAACAGTGATATTCACAACGTTAACACTAGAAGTAAGGATAAACTACGTGCTCCCTTTCACCGGCTTCATAAGGTTCATAACTCATTTGTTGGGCTTGGTATAACCTTTTATAACAAGCTACCCTCTTGTTTGCTAGATTTGCCTTTTAATGCGTTTAAAACGTGCGTGTAAAGTCCAACCTTTGTTCAAAGGCATACTATTCTATCAACGACTACTTAAATGATAAGAATAGTTGGTCGCTGTGATTAACTCAAGACCATGTTTAAATGTTCTTTCTCCAGAATTAGTTTACCTACTGACAGGTTTTATGAGTTTATATAAAAGTCTATAATTTTACTTTTTATGTACATTTATTTTATTTTTATTTATTGTTGACATAATCTACTCATTACAATGTTTTTTTTAATGAGTTGTATTACAATATGTGGTTAGCTAGCGACCTCGACAATTATTTATTTTACCTCGATGGTCCTAGTTTATCAATATTATTATAACTTCTAGTTACAGCTCTATGTAAGCGGGCACGCCCTTTATGCCTGGAGGCTTTATTTTCTTTTTTTTTAGATATTGTTTACGTTTAGTTATTTTTATTTCTGCTTGAGTATAGTTCTCGATATTTTTGGTTGGTATATTGGCGTGTGCTGGCTGTCATATGGCTATTAATTTATAATTAAAATTTTATTTTGCGTAATGTAAATTATCTTATAAATTATTGTATAGAATCATTTTTTTTTTCCTAACTGAACAGACAGCTGTGCTGCTGGGGAGTTTGTTGCGCCACTTCTTCTTCCCAGCTAAAGCACTAGGAAGTGGTGAAGGGTGGGCGTTTTGAGGGACTGTCTTATGTAATTTTGACGTTCGAAAAGTGCTGATTCTCAGCCTAATTTGAATAAATGACTTTTGATTTTGATTTTTGAGGCGCGCGTGGAACACAACGCGCCGTCGACCCGGGCCTGGTCCTTACCGGACGGTGAGCTACCCATTGCTCACCGTCCGCAAGCCCGCGCCTACGGTGGCCGGGAATCGGCAATAGATTCCCGACGCCCAGGGCGTCTCCTCCTGCGGCGGCTAGGGGCGGGAGGGCGCGAAATTTTCCTCTCCCTTACGCGCTCCGCCTCCTCCTTCGCGAGCATTACTGCTTCGCAGAAGGAGGTGACGGCCTCCCATGCCCTCTCGCTCCGTACCATGGCCTGGACCAGGGCCGGACGCGAGAGATCCCCGCCACCGATCGCCTCCACGAGGATCGACAGTCTAGCCTGACGTTCGTACGAGTCGACGAGGAGCTGCGCCACGCAGCCCCTTTTACCACCGGACACCGTACGGACAACAAGTGCCTAGAAACTGTCCAAGGTTTCCTTTTGTAAATTTTGTCTGCCTCCACGAGGACACGGCCGCGGTGCTCTGCCCAAGAAGCAGCAGAGCAGACCTCCACCGTGTGCTCCACCGTGTCCTCCGGGCGATCCACGCAGTGATGACACCCGGGCGTTTCCTCCGTGTCCGGTGAGGACCTGTGTCAGGAAGGTAAGGACGCCGTGGCGCCTCTCTAGACACTCCTCAAAGAGGGGACTTATCAACGCAATAGTGGCGTGCCCAGCACTGGGTTCCGACAATCACACTCTCCATGACGCCATGAGATCCCGCCGGAGCTCTGTCCGCTGTGCCGCGATTTCTCGCGGCATCGGAATCAAACCCCGGCGTATGGCCTCCTCGCGCCACTCCTAAATATGCGCGAGGACTTTTGCCTCCAGACCCCATGGCGACAATCCGGCAAGAAGGCTCGCTGCCTCACTGGAGACCGTGCGGTATCCCCGGACCAGCCGGGTGGCCATGACCCTCTGGGACGCATTCAACCGGCGGGCTGGCCGCCGCCTCAACGGACGCGCCCACACCGGTGCCCCGTAAAGGGCCATGGACCGCACGACCCCCGCGTATAGCCTCCGGCAGGAGGCGTTTGGACCCCCTAGATTGGGCTGGAGCCGCTTCAAGGCAGCCCCGGCCCGCTCCAGTCTGGGAGCCAAACGTCGGAAGTGCTCCACGAAGTTCCACCGACTGTCGAGGACGAGTCCCAGGTACTTCATCGTCGACTCGACGCCGATGTGAACCCCTCCTACCGTTATTTGGGAACCCGACGGTGGCGCGTTCCGAGAACCATGAAAACACATGGCCTCGGACTTGTGCAAGGCCACCTCGAGTCCCAACTGCCGGATTCTGGCCACGATTGTCGCAACCCCGTGTGTCGCTAGTAAACACGAGTTTAAGGAAAAGCAACCTTAATGTCTACACACAAGGTTCAGTTTGCGCTACAACTTCATTTTTTATGACTTTATCAACAGTACTAGTCAGTCTAAAATCAACTTTATTTATACTCCTATAAAGTCAATGTTTGTTTAAGTGGAAGTAAAATCAATTGGAAACTAGGTTATAAATAGACCTTACCTCTCTTGTTTCAGAAGCACATCATTCCCCATAGAAGAAGCGCATAACAGCGGATAGCCCGGTCGCTCGCACCAGCCGTCCCACGCCGAGCTGCCCACGCCGTCGTCTGTGCCGTCTCGCTCTAACGCACGCCAGAGGTCCCTGGGGAGAGGGAGATAGCGTTAGTTTCGTCCCCCTATTACATTACTAAAATATTCACAAAAAATATTAAAGAATTAAATTATAAAAAGAAACACTGTACTATCGAAGAACTTCATATCTATTTAAATGATGTATGTAATATACAGGGTGATTGGAAGATGGGTGCAAAGCTTTAAGGCGAAGATAGTACAGACCATTTGGAACCATTTAAACCATGGTTGTCTCAGACGAAGTCTTACCAATTTTTTTAACCTAATATTTGTTTTTTTTTTCGGAAATTCCCAAAATGTTATGTAAACTGCATAATTGTGGCCAAATTGAATGATATATGAGTTCATTTTTTATTTATTTAATCAAAGTAATGTGTAAGCAATCAAGCAAAACATTTTTTAGGCTTCTGTGAACATTAGACATTTTTTACAGACATTTAAAGTTCAGAAAATTTGTATCAACACGTTCTTTAAACCTTATTAAAAAAAAAAAATGGTAAGACTTCGTCTAAGACAACCATGGCTTTAATGGTTCTAAATTGTCTGTACTATCTTCGCCTTAAAGCTTTGCACCCATCTTCCAATCACCCTGTATATTAATATTATTTTAATGATGAATTGTATGTATTTGTAATTAGTATATTGGAAATTGGTGTTTTAGTGTATAAATAAAGAAATAATCAAAGAGCCTTTACCTTGCATCGGCACTCGCAAAGCGATGGTCCCGCAACAACCTCGCGAGCGCGGCTCGACCGGCCGCTTCACCCGCCGCTTCTATAGCCATGCTAACTATTGCTGCACCCTGCAAAATAAAGAAAACCTTCATTTTTAAGTAATTAGGTATATAATAGCATTTATTTCAATTAAAACATTTACAGGCACTTTTGAATTGTCAAGGAGTCGGTCAGTTAGTCAGAAAGTTGAAGCTAGTTGTCTATTCCAAAGCGTAGATCTCTATGGAGAAGAACGGGCAAGAAACTCCAAGGACACTCTTTTAAATATAGAAATTACAAAATCCTGGGTACATTACTCTTGTTGCTTCTATATGGGAGAACAAATGTTCCTTGTGCGATGTTCGTGTCCACCTTGTTTTGTCCGTTCGTGCATACACGCCTTAAGATCTCTGTCTGTGCTAAGATGTCATAATGAAAGTAGGCAACGACGCAAATAGCTGTCAAATATTTCGTTGTTATTATTAATTTGGCAATATTACCTACTATAAAGAAATATGGCTAACTAGTGAACTAAAATATTGATTATGAAATGCAATCATTAATATCGTAACACCGAATATTTAGTTTTATTTTGTCCCTCAAATTGTTATTTTCGTGTTTATATTTTTTTCTTTGCTTGCGTCATATTGTACCGCAAATAAACGTATTTTCTTTATTGAAGACATTACCTTGTGCAAAGACAGTTCATCAGTAGCGCCTTCTATGTCAGCACGGTCTAACCTTGGTGATGCGACCGCTCGCACTGAACTGCTTGAGTCTAGCCTGAAACGAAAAGGATTAATTTGAAGATTATCACTGAGATTATCTGAATGATTTCATTTTTGAACGCTCATTCGAACACTATTTTGAAGGCGGGAAAAAATCGCGTTAGGCTTTCCAATTTTAAAAGAACCACGTTGGGCGCCATTATGGTTAATGGCGCCCAACGTGGGACGTTTAAAATAGCCTCCACTAGTTACAATGCATATTCGTATATACCTACCTACTTATATGCTAGGCAGTCTATGATGATAAGTGTTCTTACCTCAGAGCTGGTAGTACATGATCTAGTAACAATGCATCGGCAGGGGGCTGCCCGTCCGTGTGCGGGGGCGCGGGTGCCTTCTCTGCTAGTACTGACGTCAGAGCTTCCAGGAGCCACTGAGAGGACCACCAGCGCGGGGACACTGTGCCGCCGAACCACTGGGGAGGCGATATTGTACTGATAAGTATAAAACTGACATAAAAGTAAAAATTAACACACATAACATAGCATCACGCCTGTATTCCCCGAAGGGTTTGGCAGAAGTGTATAGTACACCCATAATATATACCGCCAGTTATGTGTAAGTCCCATGTCATAGGGGCGAGCCTATTGCCATCAACCTGGCACAAATCCAGACTCCGGGCTGCTACTGAGAAAATCTCGATGGAAAAACCAAAAAACATTTTGCCCAACCTGGGCATCGAACCCAGGACCTCATGGACTATAGTAGAGCAAGCGACACCGAAAAAAAAAAAATGGAGTGGAAATTAATGTTACACAGTATTGTGTTATTTCTGTCACCTTCAAACGATTGACAGAACAAAAGTAATTTAAAAAACTTAAAACCTCGACTGCAAAAACACATAACTAAAAATAGAATAAAAACAAGCAATATGCCTTGGGTACCGCAACAAACAAAAGTTACACCATATTTCAGGTTATTGGTTTTTCCCGCCTGAGGTAGGTATCCAAATTCTATACATTTAAACATTCAAATTCATAATATTCCAAATTACATTTAAACATATAATTTGTATATATTTTTGTAATCACCTTTCAACTTTATTTTATATCCCACTCGATAGGGCAGGGAGTTTTTTTAAAATAAATATCCGTTAGATTGGCGTCAAAAATCCGCCATTTATATTTTAATAATTTTATATAACCAGTGACACTCGCGCAATCAAGACCATTCAACGACATATCATTCATCAAAATCGGTTCAGCCGTTTAGTAGTTACGAGGGAACATAGAGACGGATATAAATACATAGGTACATACAGTTCAAACATATAACCCTCCTTTTGTGGCTTCACTGCATTCGGGTAAAAACAAACCGACGTTTTAAATTCCTTTAGTTTTAAATGTATGAATTGATTTTTGTGCAAGCGGATCTTAATACGATTACAATAATGATGAAAGATCATAGTTATAAAATGTCTGTTCCACTTTAGAATACATTTTTGGTGGTTTAGTTGGTAATCCAGAATCTACACACACAATATTTGACATCTATTTGCGACGTTGAACGTCGCAAATTCAAATATTTCGCTGTTTTGATTAATTTGGCAACATTACTGTATGCAAATATGAAATATCGTTAACTAGTGACCTAAGTATTAAAAATGAATTGCAATTATCACTGAATTTGATGTTTTAACCGTTTTAGGTGGTAAAGAGGATATTTAAATACTTTTTTACATCTAAAACTCAATATTCGGTGTTACGATTTCATTTCATAATCAATATTTTAGTTCAGTAGTTAGCCATATTTCATATATACATACAGTAAAATTGCCGAATTCATCAAAACAGCGAAATATTTGACCTAGACCTCTGTACTTCCAGAATGTAGGTACGCTCTTGAAAACAAATAGGTTCGCTTACGAATTGAGTGCCATCATCTGAGCGAGGTTCCAAGTAAACATTACAGAATATAATTTTATTTTATTAATACTACCACCTTTTGTGGAACTAGTACCCGAATTACGTAATACACGATCAATCGGAATATGAATCGTTTTGAAATAAATCGCTAATCCATTGCTTCATAAGTTCGAAAGAAAAGTCTGCTCAACAACGTAAATAACGCAATGAATGTTGTTGAACTGTCAAAATGAAACAGATTTGTCGTAATCGTTTACGAAAATGTGTTGCGTAATTAGATAGCTGAACGATTTAGAACTATGTAAATCCTTACCTGTTGTGCCAACAATCTTGCTATCGTCTTGGTATCCGAAAGAGTTGGAGGCGACAGTGTGATCAACCCCCAGCCTTCCGAATAAGAGTTTCCACCTTCCACCACCACGATATCTGGAAGAAAAGACATAACGATAAGTCAGAACTGTACTAGTTAGAGGGGATGCACTAAGCGAGCCCGCAAAATTCAAATTTTCTTACGTTTTATGCTGGTTTGGGACCTGGACTGACTTTGTTTCGTTGGATTTTATCTTCCTATCTTTATGCCATTCGGATATCAGCTTGAGGCTGTTTTGCAGAGGCCTCTCTCGGGCAGACATCAGTAGCCAGAATGGCCGTATCATCGGCAAAATTGCCTGCTAGAACAATTCTATCTAGTAGCAAGTCGGCAGTAAATTGCAGGTACAGGGTGGGACCCAGGACACTGCCCTGAGGTACTCCGGCCTGAATTTGATCTGATCTGATTTGAGACGTCATCTCCCCGATTCACTAGAAAGAATCTCTTGCTGAGGTAGGAGCGCAGAAACAGGTAGTTTTTAGGAGAGGTTTTATTTTTTGTTAGTAGAACCTAATGCCATACACGATCAAAAGCCTACGAAATGTCCAGAGAGACTGCAGAGCAGTACTCCTTATTTTCAAAGGAGGTGTTGATTTTTTCCACCAGTCTATGTACCTGTTCTATAGTACCGTTGCCATTCCTAAATAATAACGAATTTTTACCATGTTATTGAATTGATTGATTAAACTTACCGAATTTGGGAAGCGGGTATGATGTGTTCAGCTCAAAAGCGAAGTGTTGTATCGTCTTCTGCACCCATTCAAGGAGCGGTCTGTAAAATAAACATAATTTTTAGGGTTCTGTACGTCCGAATGAAAAACGGAACCCTTAAAGGATCACGCGATGTGACAGACAAGTCACATCCAATTTGCTCCGAATCTAATGGAACGATTGTGTTACACATATGAATTTCTGTGACCCAAAGACGGACGTGTAACGTATATAAATTAATTCTAAATTTAAAGGGGCTGCTTTTGGGGGGCAAATAAGAAAATTTCAAAAAAAATGTTTTGCGTGTGCCAGCTGCGACGCACGATTGAAGTTTACTCCCTAATACGATTGTCTATGAATATGCAATAGGCAAAGAGAATAAATAAAAGAAAAAAAATACCACAAAACTGATTTAGCAGATACTCGTAATGTCAAACAAATTCTGATTAATTTAAAAAAAAAAACATCTGTTAAATGGCATAGTGGCATCGGCAACCCGTCGCCATTTTGTTTTTTAAAATATTTAACGTGCGCCGCTACTTTTGAGAAAAATCAAAATGGCGATGGGTGACTATGCCATATTCCATAGAAAAAATAATATTCGAAAACCCTTTCAATACTAACCCAGACTCATCCAAAATAACTTGCTGATCACTATACAAGCTAATCTCAGGAGGTAGTTGCTCCTCTTCGGGCGGCTCTGAAGTGCCTTCGGGTATGATCGTGGACACTTCGGTAATGTTCGGCGTCGCTTCGGTAGGGAGCTCGGGCGCTGCTCGGCGTTGCAGACGGCAGACGGTGAGGGATATCATATGGGGTGGCATTGGTGGCGTTACTGCGAATTCGTCTTGTAGCTGTAGGAAAAAGATAATAATTATAAATTATTTATTGTTTCAAAAACAGAGTAACAGACATTGATGTATTAAATGAGGTAGATACGGGACTTAGTCACAGCGCCTGGTCCTACTCAACTACGGGATTGCCCGTAGTTGAGTAGGACCAGCACTCAGTCGCGCACGGAACATCGTAGATCACACAGCTCAATAATTTCAGTTTTTTTGTAATAAATACGCGTCAAAATGACTTCTTTAATAATGCAAGAAATAAAAATAAGACACATGGGATTACCTACCACTCGTAAGTACAGCCAAAAATGTTAATTTGTTGAAAATTACAATAATATTTTGACGTTTGCTTCGCCATATTTGTGAGAGCGAGATAGATATTAAAAACATGCGTGAAAGACACGATACGCACACAATGCGCGAGGTGCTAACGCGATTTTCCTCACACGTTAGCGTCGTCTCCTATCTCTATCCTCGTCTATCGGTAACTGTAGCTTTGAGATGACACTGATCACATATGTGTGAGTTTCGGTGCATGTAGTCGTGTGCCGAGCCCAAGTTTACTGATTGCGATGTTAGCGCGTAACATATCTTCCTACTTTTAATACATCAATGGTAACAGATTATTTTTCCACCAGTATTGTTAAGCAAAAACTATGCAACACAATACAGTACTAAACTTTAGTGGAAAAGATCACCTGTATTCTGGGGCCGTATTATGACGTATTAATGCCAAATCAAATCAGGTCATTTATTTTTCGCCAACATGGGTAGGGGTATAGATAATAAACATGTCTTGAATGTTCCCATGCTCTGCCGTCACTTGGGCATGCAAAATATACACATTACAATCAAAATACCATGCTGAATAAGAATAAATATTACAAAATTGGAAAATCATTTTAACCATTTCATTTTTCAATGTCAAGAATTATCTGAAGTAGTCAATAATTGAATGAATGCCACCATTATTCCAGTGTGAGTGAGAGACGGAGCTATACAAGGCCGCTAGCACCATCCTTTTTTCGCAGTGGAATAATGATGGCATTAATATTTCATAATAAGGCCCCTGTAATTAATAATAAATACTAATTAAAAATAAGGGGAGAATGCTCAATTTTCATCTATTTTCTTAAATATCTTTAAAAGTATATGTTTTAAAATTATTCTAAAAAAATATTTGAAATCCTCGCAACAAGCCATTTCATTTAATATGTGACACGGTAATACAGTTTACAAAACTTTATTTTACATTTGCCCCCCATAATCAAAATTAATTTATTAACGTTACATTTCCGTGTTGGGTCACAGAAATACATAATATGTGTACCAAATTTCAACTTAATCGGTCCATTAGATTCGGAGCAAACAGGCTGTGAGAGACGGACAGAGAGAGAGGCACACGAGTGATCCTATAGGGGTTCCGTTTTTTCTCTTGAGGTACGGGTCCACTCTATCTTAAGGTATACTATATTGGAGATACTCCACTGATAAAGAAATTGCGTTCAAGGCACAAAAAAAGTGTATTAGATCAATATGTGGGATACACCAAACAGATTCATGTAAACCTCATTTCATAAACCTCAGGATATTAACCCTCCCTTCTCTTTATATCTACGAGGCCTCAATTTTAGTTTTTTAAATCAGACATTAGTAGCTATGACACACTAAAAAATAGTATTTTTTGTATGGGCATAAAAAATTATAATAAGTTACCCTAGACATTCATTTAATTGGTATTTTTAAAAGGAAGCTAAAGGACTACCTGATCAAGAAGGCATACTACTCTGTAAAGGAATTTCTTGAAGAAAAATAAAAATGTGGTACTGAAATGATTGTGATACATAATATAATGAGATATAAATTATAAGAATAGTATGATATAATATAAAATGTACGAATAATGATAACTTAATATGACATAATGTAAACTGTATAATTGTACTAATGAGTGTGTATATTCTGTTTTGTTGTTTTTTTAAATTATACATAAACCATTTAAATTGCAATGCCTTAACAGGCAACTAAGTTCTAAGAACCTACCTATTGATAACACCTTTAAGATTGTACACTTAGTTCGGAATAAAGAATTTGAATTTGAATACGGAACGACTGACTGACGAACTGAATGAGATAGAGAAAGATGCAAAAGATAAATAGAATGGTTCACTCCACATTCTATGTATGAAGCTACTACAAGTACGCGGCTGGTTCGACTTGTCGGGCCAATTCAGTGACCGTAACGTAGTCAGAAGATATAAGAGTTACGCGATAGAAAGAGAGGCAACTTCTAGGTGAATATAACTGTAGGTAATTAGCGCTGTGCGACCTGAATTGCACTTTATTGTGTCGTAACAAGAGTCGCTTTTTATTTAAATGATTTAGCGGAGTGAACCATCTTTATTTATCTGTGGTTTTAGAAAATGACTGCCACACCGATAGGAGAATTAGTGATGATGCTCTTAGCCGAACTTTTTCTGTGCCTAATTAACGAATGGATACGGTATAGGTACTCCTCACTGATCTAGTAATCGAGGGCGCGACTGTTAAGCTTGGGTTTCTAGATTCAATCCCTGGATCTGGCAAAATATTATTGTGGTTTAAAAAAAAACTGATTTAAATAAAAAGCGACTCTTGCTACGACACAATAAAGTGCATTTCAGGTCGCACAGCGCTAATTACCTACTACATACTAGTATTCTATATTCATAGAAAACGGCCGAAACGACGCGATTCGAAATCTCAGTATGTATCAGTACGCAACAGTATCGAGTGCGCGGCAGCTACGTAAGGTTTATCTACCAAGCGGCCTATTTCAAGGTCGCTGCCGAGATATAATACTGTTACTTCATTATACTGTGACTATGGGTAGTAAAACATATCGTAAACAACTGTGAATGCAACATCGTCATCTTATGGATCGAAGAAAATATTATACCACACCCCCCTTTCCCTTTGTTTGCCGCCCGTGTTAAATAAAAAGCGACTTTTGCAACGACACAATAAAGTGCAATTCAGGTCGCACAGCGCTAATTACCTACAGTTATATTCACCTAGAAGTTGCCTCTCTTTCTATCGCGAAACTCTTATATCTTTTGTCTACGTCACACTCACTAAATTGGCCCGACCATCTGTATTCATCAGCACGGACACTGGGTCTTTGGCCAGTTCATAACAATAGGCTGGTAACAAAATGCAGGTGGGCTATAGATAGTGCAATCCACTGAGACGCGCCCCACTCCGCTCCGCGCCGTACTAAAGTACAGCTTACAGTACAGTCGTCGCGGAGTGGGGCACGTCGTCGTGGATTGCACTATCTATCTTCAAGGAATTATACTAAGTATTTGAATGAAAAAACGACTTACCAATCGATGCCCCAAATAGAATCCAGCTTCTTCGGTCGCTACTATCGGCATATTAGTCAAAGATACGTGGAATCTATGAAAGAAAAACACACCTAATGTTAGTCAATTATTTGTGTCACATCTTTCCTCTCGGTTTCCTGCAATCTGTGGTAGTGATTCCGTGAAAAGGGACGGAAGTGTGTAACAAGAAGCGGGGGAACCGCGCGCTATTTGATTGACCAATGAGCGCGCGCGGTGCTATCGTTGGCCTCAGAAACGATTTTGACAAGACCCCGTTCCTGCTGCTTATTACCAAGGTGGGATCTCAGATCATCATCTGCCTAGCCTTTTCCCAACTACGTTGGGGTCAGCTTCCAGTCTAACCGGATGCAGCTGAATACCAGTATTTTATATGGAGCGACTGCCTATCTGACCTCCACAACCCAGTAATTGGGTAACAAGATACTCCTTGGTAAGACTGGTTGTTAGACTTTCGGGCTTCTGACGACCCGTAACGACTGTCAAAGATCCACAAATGACAACCGGGACTAACGGCTTAACGTGCTTTCCGAGGCACGGAGGAGTCTCGGTACGTAAAGATGGTCACCCATCCACAGACCAACCCCGACAAGCGTAGCTTAACCTGACGGATCGTGGTGGGATCTCAGATGTTACGCATCATATGCGACTACAGTAAGGCTCGCTCGTTTTTGAAGTCTTGTGAAAACTTCTTTAGCGGGTTGTGCACTTTTTTGTGATGGGTAAAAATGTTAAACTCGCGTCAGGACACGTGGCCCTGATCGAAAATTCGTAAGACGGAGGGAGAGTAGACCGGTGCAAAATGATTTAACAACGCCATCTAACAATGTATACACTAAACCTTGAGCTCAACGGAAACCTCTGCTAGAACCTGGTTCGAATAACGTCAAACAGATGGCGTTAGTAACTCAAGCGGCGTTGTGCACTTTTTTTGTGATGGGTAAAAAATGTTAAACTCGCGTCAGGACACGTGACCTGATCGAAAATTCGTAAGACGGAAAAATGCACAACGTTAATATTCAAGTTTTCACTTCTGCCGACACTCCCGTTTGCGGAAGCACATACGGATGGCTTTCACGCCATTATGTGTAAGAAAGCAGCATCCTTACTACAACGTTTACGTAACAGTCGGAATGGCGTCCTGGAGATTATTTTTGCGAGACCAGACCGCCTCTTCCAGACACCTGGGGCCCAAGTTAGCAGACTTTTTTTATAAATTCGTCATTCCAACACGATCAAAATGTCATTTTGCTAAAAGTTCGTAATCTGCTAAATTCTTAATGGCCGATCATTGTATTCCACAAACACGATACTCGTAACAAATTAAAAGCAATGACTGCACAATGACGTTCTAATGGTATGTCACTGATCAAAGGAACTCTCAAAAGGAGATGGAAAACGGTGGGCCTAAATGTAATAAGTTAAGATATGATCTAAAAAATTAGTCATATTTTTTTATCTTAGAATATGAAAAATCACCTCAATTCTCAATCTGGAAGCGGAGAAATATGGAAAAGATAGTTTTCGTGAGATTACCGATTGAGTAATCGATTACACAGTTACGAAAATAAAACCTTTGCACTAAATAATTCACTCAAAGTAATTAAATGCACTATATATACATATGTGCATTAGAGTGCATATAATTACAGTCATATTAATAAATAAAATAACAATTAATTACTGAAAAAACAATATGAATGATTATCGATTTCATATCGATTAAAATTAGTTTTCTATTTTTAGTCTATGTCACTGGCATGACAGCTGACTGACACGGACACTAGACAGTTGCCATATCCCTATGTAGTCTGTGACAGTTGCCAACTGCTCTAATGATCTTGTTTGCTCACTCGTTTCGTGTTTTCCGATGCGTTTTGAGTGCTTTCCCGATTGTTCTTAAAATTTTCACGACCTTTGCTTTGTATTTTACGGATTCCGACCCTGCCTACCTCGCACGACCCTTGCTTTCACACTGGACACCGAAGATCGCTCACACGTTTGACTTGGAATTGTTATTTTGGATTTTACCGCCGGCTTATGGATTGGATATTGTTGAAACTATGGATCGCTGTGTGAATTGTGGGATAACAACTGATCACTGCAATACACTGGCTCGACTACCCACCCTTACACGATGAAACAATTCTGTCAGTGATTCGGCAATGGCTCTCGTACAGGAAGGGAGGCTATAGTAATGCATTACTGTAATTGTATTGTAGGGAGACGAACTGTAGGCTGCTGCGCTCATATAATTTATTGTGCATTATATTATGGTACCTTAGCTGGGCTAGGTACCAAGATCATATAGCACCACCTGCTCAATTCCTAGACGACATTTTAATTATAATTGAAGACGAATAAAACACTATAGGTATTACTTAAATTAATTTTTTATTTTATTTTAGACATCCTTTCCATAACTCCATACCTGTTACCTATATAGGTAGGTAGGACTGAAGTCATTGACGTTCATTGATATGATTTATCAAACATTTCCTACTAAATATAATAACTATTAGTGCAAAAGCACATATTTTGCACTTCAGGAATCAGCTGTTAGTTATAGATTGTAACATAACCTCACTTTTCCATAATCTCTTTTATCTCTGTTCTCAGATTGACAAAATCCGCAGAATTTTCAGTGAAAGGTTGATAATATATAAGCTATTAATTGACACCACTTTCATCTTTTTACAACCAGGCCCAAGATTGTATGTAATCGTTTCAGTCTCCTTTTAGCAGATTACCGCCTAAGTCAGTCATTCATTTGTCATTACGTACGAGATTACCAATAGATGTCATTTCTTTCAATGGAGTGTCAGTGGCTGACCATTGGAAAGTCATAATGACGCCAATATGTTAGTAGATTACCAAACTTGTCAAAATCAACAAGTAAGAAATCAATGATAGACCATTCTGACACTATTGTAATAGCAGACTTGAGGCCCTGGTGGAGTTGGCTTCATACATTAAAGAAACTCAGAGTTATCTACTAACATAGCAGATAAAAATTGTTACTAACTAATTCCTAACAATCTATGGACTTGGACTGTAATGTCTGAAATATTGTATAGGTAGTATATTTTTTTTTATTAATTCTAATAAACAGAAAACTTAGCCAGATTGAAGTGAAAATATTTTTTTTATAGGTACAAGTAGGGTAAAGTGTTAAGGAGATTCTTACCTGTCTCTTACGATAGTAATTTTGAAGGTTGCTCTAAAATGTGGCTCATCCAGGCACGGGAATGCTGAGCGGGCGTGTGTTAGCCAGAATCGAGATACGGCACAGCGACTGTGGAATACCATACAGTAAATATATCTTTTACAAACTCAATTAATAAGTAATGGGGATCAATCAATCTGCCTAGCCTTTTCCCAACTATATTGGGGTCGGCTTCCAGTCTAACCGGATGCAGCTGAATACCAGTATTTTACATGAAGCGACTGCCTATCTGACCTCCACAACCCAGTAACTGGGTAATACGATACCCCTTGGTAAGACTGGTTGTCAGACTTTCGGGCTTCTGACGACCCGTAACGACTGTCAAAGATCCACGAATGACAGCCGGGACCAACGGCTTAACGTGCTTTCCGAGGCACGGAGGAGTCTCGGTATGTAAAGATGGTCACCCATCCACAGACCAACCCCGGCAAGCGTAGCTTAACCTAATGGATCGACCCGTGCGGCAGTTATTACTTAGCCACGAGCTCCTCAATGGGGATGATGACTAAAAATTATTTTTTTGTCCGTCAGTTGCATTACCTATTAAAAAATATTGGACACGTATTTTTTCTTTTTATACTTTATCAAAAGATTACGGCGATACATTGCGAAAATGTGCCATGACGTCACGAGTATGTAGATTTTATACTTACTTGTGACGTAGCGACCCCCACTCCCTAACTTTAATGCGTTTTATCTAAGTCGTTTTTTATTAATATGATAAAGCAAAAAATATGTGTCTAATAGTTTTTTATTATCTGACTGACGGACTAAATAGAATTGCTTTTTTTGACCCAGGCATCATCCCTATTGTGTGTTTGACTGCCTCTGGTCTAGTGGTCGCAAGCGCTACTGCTGAACATGAGGTCCTAGGTTCGATTCCCAGGTTTTTATTTCTGGAATTTCTCAGTAGCAGCCCGGAGTCTTGATTTGTGCCCGGTTGATGGCAATAAGCTCGCCCCCTAATACATGGGACTTAAACATTTCATAATCAATATTCTAGTTCACTAGTTAACCACATTTCATATTTCCATACAGTAAAATTGCCAAATTATTCAAAACAGGTTAATTTTTGACAACTGTTTGCGACGTTGCCAGGATAAACACTCTTAACACGTCAATCATATTTTACAAACTAGATGAGTTCGGCGTTTCCTATCTGGCTACTCTGAGAAGAAAGGCCGAAACAAACTCAGAGGCCACAGTCTCTTTTAAGGCCAGACATAATCTTGGTCAGGCCATATGAGGACCATGTAGATTAGTGTCTGAAATGGTATTTTAAGCAAAGAACCACACAGATTGAGTGGACCACTCCGTGTCCAGTCAGGGGCTGTATTATGACGAATTAAAGCCATTCCAGTGTGAGTGAGAGACGAAGCTATACAAGGCCGCTAGCACCATCCTTTTTTCGCAGTGGAATAATGATGGCATCGTATTATGACTTATTAATGCCACCATTATTCCAGTGTGAGTGAGAGACGAAGCTATACAAGGCCGCTAGCACCATCCTTTTTTCGCAGTGGAATAATGATGGCATCGTATTATGACTTATTAATGCCACCATTATTCCAGTGTGAGTGAGAGACGAAGCTATACAAGGCCGCTAGCACCATCCTTTTTTCGCAGTGGAATAATGATGGCATCGTATTATGACTTATTAATGCCACCATTATTCCAGTGTGAGTGAGAGACGAAGCTATACAAGGCCGCTAGCATCATCCTTTTTTCGCCGTGGAATAATGATGGCATCATATTATGACTTATTAATGCCACCATTATTCCAGTGTGAGTGAGAGAAAAGGCCGCTAGCACCATCCTTCTCTCGCAGTGGAATAATGATGGCATCGTATTATGACTTATTAATGCCACCATTATTCCAGTGTGAGTGAGAGAAAAGGCCGCTAGCACCATCCTTTTTTCGCAGTGGCATAATAATGGCATCGTATTATGACGTATTAATGCCACCATTATTCCAGTGTGAGTGAGAGACGGAGCTCTACAAGGCCGCTAGCACCATCCTTTTTTCGCAGTGGAATAATAATGGCATCGTATTATGACGTATTAATGCCACCATTATTCCAGTGTGAGTGAGAGACGGAGCTCTACAAGGCCGCTAGCACCATCCTTTTTTCGCAGTGGAATAATAATGGCATCGTATTTTGACGTATTAATGCCACCATTATTCCAGTTTGAATGAGAGAAGGAGCTATACAAGGCCGCTAGCACCATCATTTTTTCGCAGTTGAATAATGATGGCATTAATACTTCATAATAAGGCCCCAGTACACGCATTTGTCACGAAAGTCACTTAGTTACTTACTGTCTATGCGCTCCAGTTAAGAAGAATCCTCGCTGTTTGTCACTTCTCTCCAGTTTGGTGATAAACCGGAGGCTTAGGGTGTAGTTGTACTTGCGACGGAGTTTCTCCTAAAAACAAAAGATTTCATAAAGTAATATCAGTTTGTAACTGTTTTACTGAAGTATAAGTCTCGATCCCGTGGGAATATCAAACTCAAACTCAAACTCAAAGCATTTATTTCAATTAAACCATTTACAGGCACTTTTGAATTGTCAAGGAGTCAGTCAGTCAGAAATATGAAGCTAGTTGCCCATTCCAAAGCGTAGGTTCCTATGGAGAAGAACGGGCAAGAAACTCCACGGACACTCTTTTAAAAAAATTATATTCTTACAAAATATTGTTTACATCATTCATGTTGAAATTATACATGTGAGAACAATGTAGAAAGACGTGTATGTAAAAAGCGTCCGTAATAAAAAAAAAACAATTCAAAAATTAAAATAAGCCGTGGCAGATAAGAGATGACCAGTCCCTACTGATGGCGCCCGTTCACGAACATGACGCATGGATCAGCACCGTTTAGCTCAACCATTTTGAAGGGAACTCGACGATCCAACACACACGCCACCACCAGCGAGACATTTGAGTGAGCATGACATACTCTTAGCCGCCAGGGCATATCGAGTCAATGAAAGACGTACCCAGTAAATGGTAGCTTTATAGAAGGTACATGGTCACAGTGCTCACACATGTGCTATGCAATTATACAATAAAAAAAAAAGAGATTGAAGTATCGGGATGAAAAGTATCATATGTCTTAATCCAGGTCATGGTCTACCCGTGTGTCAAATTTCATACGAATTCGTTCAGCTGTTTTAGCGTGAAAGCGTAACAAACAAAACAAACTCACTTTCGCATTTATAATATTAGGATACAGATCGGTCTCGGTGATTTTGGACCATCCAGATACGTTTTTCGCAGGATTAGTTACTCGGATTCTCGGTTATGCCAATGCGAAGAACTAATCAACGTGCGCACTTTGGGCGCGTTTTCGTACAAATTTTACTCGTGCGAGCACATACGAACACGCACGAACGATCCCGACCTTCCAAGTGCTGTGGAAGCGCGTAACCTGAGTGCGAGTTAGTGAAATGAAATGAAATTGTTTATTCTGTAAATAGGATATTGGAATCATTTTAACACATCATCTTGAAAAAAATAATTAAAAATTTGCTAGATGAGTTCGGCGTTTCCTATCTGACTACTCTGAGAAGAAAGGCCGAAACAAACTCAGAGGTCACAGTCTCTTTTAGAGTTCAGACATAATCTTGGTCAGGCCATTTGAGGACCATGTAGATTAGTGTGAAATGGTCTTTTGAAAAAAGAACCACACAGATTTGAGTGGACCTGTCCTGTCAGTGCAAGCATTTGTCAGTATAATCGTGGAGTTCAACTCGACGAACAATACCAAAGAAAGGACATTTGGGTAGGCCGCATAAACTACTCAAACTGCCAGATCATCATTACTACTGAGAAAGAAAAAAAAATATCCACAGTTACAAAAGTTAAAATAATATAATACTTTACAAAGTTATCGTACACATACGTACGCATAGTTCCGACGTCCGAAAACAATCCGAACTTGTTGGGATGTTGCGTGCGTTATCACCGGAACACTACCTACTTGACGGAGAAAAACGTATGCACTCTATTCGTACGACCACGATCATACGTTTACGTACGATACAAATTCGGGTCCAAAGTGCGCGCGGTCTTGGACTTCTATCTATGACATCTACTCAGAGGAGTATTCGATGCAGGGACTGCAGAAGTGGGGGGAAGAGGAGGGCCAAATGCCTCCTAAATTAAAACGGGGGGAGGGGGGGACGTCCCCTCTAATTTTATTACTTGGAAAAGAAGTAAGTACCTGTACTTGTTGAAAGACCTACACTGTCCACCCATAGGTACCTATTACACTGTTATTTGAAAATATTGTAAAAGCCAATTATTTTTAAATGAGTAAGTAACCGTGGAGTTTCTTGCCGGCTCTTCTCCATAGGAAACGATCAATTGGAACCGTGCACCTAGCTTCTAACGTTTCATAAGCCCATGTAGGTTTATGTGAAATACTATATTTCAAATTCAAGTCATTTATTCTAACTAGGCTGAGAATCAGCACTTTTCGAAAGTCAAAGTTATATAAGACAGTCCCCCAAAACGCCCACCCTTCACCACTTCCTAGTGCTTTTGCTGGGGAGGAGAAGTGGCGCAACAAACTCCCCAGCAGCACAGCTGTCTGTTCAGTTAGAAAAAAACGATATATTCTATAGTATGCAAAATACATAATTTACATTTCAAAACACAAAACATAATTTAAATTATAAATTATAAGCCATATGCCATAGCTAGCACACGCCAATATACCAACCAAAAATATCGAGAACTGCACTAAGGAAAAAAAAAATACTTTTGATGTGATTGACTCCAAGACTATCGTTTCTCACGTTTTATAATGTTTCACTTACCTTAAACTCAATATAACTCTGATCAGCCTGAGGATACTCCAGGGTCTTCGAAACCTTGGGCCCGAGAGACCCTCCCGATTTGAAGAGCGCCCGCTCTGTTACGTTCATGTCACGTACGTTGAGGACTACGAAGGTAGTGTCTCTATCTACCTTGAAGTCTATTGAAACTTCGCCTGGAACAAGGAATTGTGAAGTTGAGTTTCCAGGTTAGGTTAACTTCTATATTCATAGAAAACGGCCGAAACGGCGCGCTTCGAAATCTCAGTGTATATCAGTACACAACAGTATCGAGTGCGCGGCAGTTACGCACGAACGCGTAAGGTTTATTTACCGAGCGGCCGTAGGTAGTTATTTCAAGGTCGCTGCCGAGATATAATACTGTTACTTTATTATACTGTGACTATGGGTAGTAAAACATATCGTAAACAACTGTGAATGCAACATCGTCATCTTATGGTTCGAAGAAAATATTATGCCATTCCCCCCCCCCCCCCCCCCCTTCATCATTTCAATAAAAAGCAACTTTTGCTACGACACAATAAAGTGCAAGTCAGGTCGCACAGCGCTAATCACCTTTTTTTTGGGTGGGAAATCATCAATTGACTCCTCCCGCTCTGGGTGGAACGGGAGGGCGCGTCAGACTCTTACTGACTAAAACCCACCCGTGTTCCTTCTGTTGCCTGTGCAATGCCAGGGGGCCACGGTATCCCTTTCGGACTTTCCCGCAACCCCGGCAGGCAATGGTCTCATCGGACCCCTTCAGTTGCTGACATCTCTTTGAGGCGCACGTGGAACACAAAGTGCTAATCACCTACAGTTATATTCACCTAGAAGTTGCCTCTCTTTCTATCGCATAACTCTTATAGCTTCTGACCGTTACGCCCACTGAATTCGACAAGTCGAGCCCGACTAGTACCTTCGTGTAGCTTCATAAATTAAACTTATAAATGATGATGGTAGTACCTGGTGTCAGAGTTTTAATGCCGCCCGTGGACTTGACTTCACATGCCGTCGAGAAATATCTCTCAGGCATGGTTCCCTCACGATGTTTTCCTTCACCGTTTAAACGAAAATACATAGTCAAAGATTAAGTACGGCTCTGGTTATAAATATAAATTCTGTCTAATTTAATATTGTCTTGTTCAGTCTGTCTTTTTTGCAAATCAACCACTTTAGCTTGCTAGATAGCGTTCACTGGTCTGGCCCCGACGGTTTGAAAATGACACGCAGTTTACGTCACTTTCAAAAATTTTCAGAATTTTTCGGTGTTAACTGCCAGTTTTTCATTACGAGAATATCCGTCAGACCTCAGGTAACACCGAAAGATTCTGAAAAATGTGATGATTCTGAAAAAACCGCGGAGCCAGACCGAGCAGACATAAGTAAAAAATCTCACCTCTCAGTTCGCCAGTCGTCAAGTTTGGATGCAACCACAAACTGTAATGTTTGGGTATGATGAACGTCGGCAGACGGGCACCACGCCACGGGAACACAGCCCCATTGCTTGCTAACCGTTCCCTGGAGAAGAGAATTGATAAAATACAAATATATGAATCTTACAAAAAAGAATGAAGGTATTACAAACGTACTAAAATCTGTTATAGTTAGATTCAAACTTAATGGCGGCTCGGAAGTTAGCCACTCGTTGCGCAGTACCCCACCCCTCACCCCCGCTGACACATGAATTCGTTACTGCGCAGCGACTCGCCTCATGTTCCGAGCCGCCATTAAGTTTGAATCGGGCTGTAATGGGAATAAGTCCTGGAATGTTGCTCTTGCACAGGCAACCAAGAAGTTTACTATTACGTCTAAAAAAAAACTGAAATTCTACCAGAATTTAGTTCAACTGGAATTACGCCTCAGACAGGCACACTGTCCGTTCCAAGGATGCTTGGAAGGGATCAAAGAAAGCGATATGGCCGCTCATTGTGTTTTTTTTTTTAATGTATTTTTCTGTTGTACAATAACAATATATAAATAAATGAAGGCAAGTATTTATTTATTAAAACTTTATGCACAGGTAAAAAAAATACTGTACAAAGACGGACTTAATGCCTGAGGCATTTTCTACCAGTCAAGCTTAGGGTGGTGCAGAGACAAAACATGGCAGGTGCTACATAAGCGATAGATAACTTGAAATTTAATACTTAGATACATACATATTTAAAACCGAATAAACTTTGCCAGGAGAAATAACGATAGGTAGAGGAGAAAACAAATCCAGCAAATCAGTGCTGCAAAGATTCTGCCAAGTTTTCACGAATATGTTCACGGTATTTCTTGTATTTCAAATCTTTATAATACACTCACTTGTTAGAAGCAGCGACGCTTGCCTCAGAGTCCGTTGGTGGTTGTCCTGGTATTAACGTCGCCTCTCCAGCACATGGACAATCTGTAACAAATGATATATTTTAAAACAGTTCAGTTAATTTATACTGGTGATAAATACAAACATATAATGGGACAAAGTCTACAAATCAATCGGCCTAGCCTTTTCCTAACTATATTGGGGTCGGCTTCCACTCTAACCGAATGCAGCTGAATACCAGTATTTTACATGGAGCGACTGCCTATCTGACCTCCACAACCCAGCAACTGGGTTATACGATACCCCTTGGTAAGACTGGTTGTCAGACTTTCGGGCTTCTGACGACCCGTAACGACACTCAAAGATCCACGAATGACAGCCGGGACCAACGGTAGAACTTCAGGTTGAGGCTAGCACAACGGCGTGGGGATTGGCACATGAAAAGAAAGGCCTATGCTGAACGGTGGGTAACGTCGGGGTGTGGATGATAATGATGACGAAAAGTGAGACTTTATTGGTCCACAAGCCCACTTGGGCGCCAATAGAAAAGTAAAAGAAAATATATATTATAATGAAAATGAAATAATACTCTAAGAACTATTACTGTGAAGTTTTAGTGGAATATCTTTCGTGACACCCTAAAAAGATAACCATAGTATAGATCTGAACGGCTATATTGGCGCCCAAATGGGACGATCTGTCCCATTTGGGCGCCAACTTAACGAGTTTTTTTTTTTCAGAACTAGTAGTCGTTTGGAATATGTTTTTTTAATCTGATTAAGTTACCCGGTTGTGGAGTAGCATACACCACTATTAGTGCGGTGGCAAACATAGCTGAGAACAACACTGCAGTAAGACATAGCGCTCGCCGCTGTGAGCACACTGCAACTGGAGCGTCACGGAGCTCTCGAGCTTCGCGCGCCTTATCTGTGTCTGGGGAAAATAATAAAACGATTAGTCAAATAAACATAACATCACGCCCTGTTTCCCCAAAGGGCTGGGCAGAGGTGTACCTGTAGTACACCCACATTTCGCCAGTTATGTTTAAGTCCCATGTAATAGGGGGCGAGCCTATTGCCATCAACCGGGCACGATTCCAGACCTCGGGCTACTACTGAGAAATTCCTGTAGGAAAAACCTAATAATAATTTGCCCGACTTGGGAATCGAACCCTGGACCTCATGCTCAGCAGTAGCGGTTGCGACCAACGAGGCAGTCAAATAAAATTATCATTAATCAGGATTGTATCGAAAGAAAATTGTATCCACGACGACACATCAAGCTTTACATTTTCAGTATTAAGCTGACCTCAAATTGTATTTCTTCAAATCTAATATCTTATAACCTTCTTCTGTAATTCTGCCAAGTGTGGAGTGCAAATATTAGGTACACACATTTATTACAGGACAGAGAGTCTTCTGTACAGTGAGATGTCAGCTTATACTGGAAATGTATAGCTTGATATCCAACGTGCAAACTTTGTAGAGTTCAGGAGGGCTACCCTCTTAGCAGGATCACCGTAGTTTTAGTTACGGGTGATTCCTACTCCGTTTCGCCTAACGGACATGAGATTAGTTTTGGGCTTGACCTAAGAATGATTAACACCACGATTCAACAGTTTTCCCTATTCCGAAAGTGTATTTGCCCGTCCGAATAAGTTAATGAGCCGGGTGTAGGTTTCAATCTGAAGCTCCGAATTATTTTTGGACGCCCCTGCACGCTTAGCATAACCACAATAGAAACGGGTTTAGTCGACGGAAGTATAGACAAATAAACAATCACAATCTATCATTTTGTCTATTCTTCCGTCGACAAAACCCGTTTCTATGGTTGTCATTCTACGGGTGCAGGAACGTGATCAACAGTCCACAACAAATCTAAGTATCTAATTAAACTACTGTGACTCACCCGCCAAAAACGCGACATCGTCTAAATCCTGGTCCACCATATTACGCCAGGCAGCTGCTAAAATAAAACAATTTCATACTGTAATGGTTTATTAGTTTATAAAATGCATTAATTACTAAGTTCGGATTTTACCAAAGAGCTGTGTACAATATTCCATAACAATTTTGACACTGACATATCTTGAACGCGGAAATGCTGATCGCGTACTTGTTTCTTTGGTGAAATCAGCCCTTAGTCTTGTGGTGTCAAAACGATACGCTCTCCTAATATTTTATTCATTTATAGTGCGTGCAAGTAGCAACTTCAATAGAATGATTTTGATCCTTTCATAACAGGTGTGTCCTCAGCCAGAAAGTGTCTGAGCCTTGGCTTTTTTAATTAAGGTTTTGTATGTTCAGGTTTGGGGAATAGGGAAATGAGGAATAGGGAAATAGGGAATGAGGTGATAAGACAACGGTGTGAGTTAAAAGAAGAAGTAGTGACAAAAATTGAAAAGGGTATGCTGAAATGGTTTGGTCATGTTGAGAGGATGAATGAAAGGCGACTAACAAAATGTATTTACAAGGCACTATGTGACTGGATTAATTTATAATTTAAATTGTGTTTTGCGTAATGTAAATTATCTTGTATACTATTGTATAGAATCATTTTTTTTCTAACTGAACAGACAGCTGTGCTCCTGGGGAGTTTGTTGCGCCACTTCTTCTTCCCAGCAAAAGCACTAGGAAGTGGTGAAGGGTGGGCGTTTTGGGGGACTGTCTTATGTAATTTTGACGTTCGAAAAGTGCTGATTCTCAGCCTAGTTTGAATAAATGACTTTTCAATTTTGAACTTTGGAAACGCCGGGAGGAGACGCCCTAGGAGGACATATACTGACCTTATTGGTGATGTTCTTTAGAAAGGACAGGTGCGTAGTACTCGCAACCGGCGTGCGTATGACCAGATGTATGAACGTAAACGAGGCAAAAGGAGTATGTAAGGATCGTAGCAGGTGGCGTTCTGTAGTTTCTGCCTACCCCCATGGGAAGAAGGCGTGAGTTTATATGTGTATGTGTATGTTCAGGTTTTTATTCTTGTATCGAATATGAAATGTGAATTTGGTTTAAGCTTGAATGTTAAAGTGTTTTTTTTTCTCAACTTTTTTGTTGGTAGCTGTTTTGTGCTGTTCACCCTCTTTCTTTCCAATCTGTTTTCAGAAGTGAAGACTTTTAAATGGCTGTCGGTCTCACATACTATTTTTATTCTGTTTATTTTAGCTGTAAGTCATCCATAGTTAATTAATAAAGAAATAATTTGATGTACAGACGCCAGCACGTCAACCTACTACAATCTGTCAAATTTCTTTAATAGATTTTCAACTTTATCACTAAAGCATAAGGTTCAAAGTTGATTGGGAAAATTTGACAGTTTCGGGTAGGTTGAAGTGCTGGCGTCTGTACTTTAGAACAAAAATAATTGCTGATCATGGTCAGATAGGCAGTCACTTTGTGTTAAAATACCTACTAGTTATCTGCTGTATCCGGTTAGACTGGGAGCCGACTTCAATATAGTTGGGAAAGGAAAAGGCTAGGCAGATGACAACTATAGCTGCTGACTATGACTTTTCCCAACTACGTTGGGGTCAGCTTCCAGTCTAACTGGATGCAGCTGAATACCAGTATTTTATATGGAGCGACTGCCTATCTGACCTCCACAAACCAGTAACTGGGTAATACCGTACCCCTTGGTAAGACTGGTTGTCAGACTTTCGGGCTTCTGACGACCCGTAACGACTGTCAAAGATCCACGAATGACAGCCGGGACCAACGGCTTAACGTGCTTTCCGAGGCACGGAGGAGTCTCGGTATGTAAAGATGTTCACCCATCCACAGACCAACCCCGGCAAGGGTAGCTTAACCTGACGGATCGACCCGTGCGGCAGTTACTACTTAGCCACGAGCTCCTCGTGACTATGACACTCCTGAATTCACAAATTAAGAGTCAGCTTTAGGACAAAAATTCTGTTTTCTACCTAAATATTTTACAGCTTAAAATATTCTCTAGTTTTAAGGTTAATAAGTACTTATTGACATCACAATTCAGCTGCATCCAGTTAGACAGGGAGACTTTTTACCCGACTGTATTTTTTTTCGTTCCGGGTTGGAAAATCCTCATAGATGTCCTCCGCCGTGGGACGGGTGAAGGGGTCGTCCTACACTTGGACCGCAGTTCATGAGATCTTATGGGCCTTCCATGATCCCCGACTGGTGAAAGCAGACTCATCACCTCATGCCCGCGGGGGGAGTGAGGTGTAAGACTCCCCACGCGACGTCCAATAGGGACGCGAACAATACGGGCCACCGCCTCGAGTCCTGCTACTCCAACATTGTTGGGAACAGGCTAAGCAGATGAAGATGTTAAGCTATCCGGGATAACAGATAGTGATAAAGATATACTAAATGTGCTTACCCTTAGCAGAACCGTTTCTGTCGGCTTTGTATTTGCCGATGGGCTCCATCTGTATGCCGTCCATCTCACGCCGAACGCGGCATGCCGACGATCACCTGTTGACAAATACAGCGATGTTTACCAAGGAACAATTTAGGAATACTTTCCACTGACTTTACATCTTAGTGACATTATTCGGGAAATCTAATTTATGAGAGGGTTACAAGGGTGGTTCTTTTTCGGAATCGATTGCCGATTCCCGGCCACCGTAGGCGCGGGCTTGCGGACGGTGAGCAATGGGTAGCTCGCCGTCCGGTAAGGACCAAGCCCGGGTCGACGGCGCGTTGTGTTCCACGCGCGCCTCAAAGAGATGTCAGCGAATGAAGGGGTCCGATGAGACCATTGCCTGCCGGGGTTGCGGGAAAGTCCGAAAGGGATAACGTGGCCCCCTGGCATTGCACAGGCAAGAGAAGGAACACGGGTGGGTTTTAGTCAGTAAGAGTCTGACACGCCCTCCCGCTCCACCCAGAGCGGGAGGAGTCATTTGATGATTCCCAACCCCAAAAAAAAAAAAAAGTGTGGTTCTTTTATTGAAGCAATATACCACACTGACGTAAACTTTAAACATTATGGTAGGTACATGTGCCAGCAGTAGTTGTGTCTATGCTAGCGGAGTCGGAATGCCGGAGGGAAATGGCTTCCTTCAGTGAAACCGTAATGGTTCTGATGGAGGCTGCCGAGCGAGATCGTAAGAGGATTGAACGCTCGTAGAAGAAAGCGTCGGGGAGGCTACCGCCTCGACGCCTAACACGCCAAAACCCCTGCATCCTTTAAAGCAGGCGGGAATTCGGAATCACAGGCGCTCAAAGTGGACTCTGTCCGCCTACTAAGTGTCCTCAGGGAATATGGCGCACAGTGGTCACGTCCTGCCTTGCACACTTGCACAGTTAGGTTTTGGGAAGATCCCTTTACAGTCTCCCCAGAGATATGCCCTAATAGGTGTTACATTTAGGAGGTTTCGGATCAATATTTTGAGAGGTAACGGTGCCCCTTCCATGGGCAGATGGTGACCACAGGGGTGGTTCTAGTGAGGTCTGAATCCTACACTCCCCGGTCTTATCCCCATAGCCCGGGCGACTTTTGAAGGATGCCCGCGAAAACAAAAAAAAAATAGTTATGCGGAATTTAAGAATGGAACGTTGTTGAGTGCATGAATGTGTGAATGAGTTGAATGCTAAGGTGTAAGCGAGACAGATGACGTATGCCAAAGATCTTGGGATGATGTGGAAGATATTTATAAAGGTAGAATGACAGTTACTTTTGAATGACGGAGAAAAGACGAAATACGTTTTTTAGGGTTTCGTACCTCAAAAGGAATAAACGGAACCCTTATCACCCTCAGTCTTGCTTGCAATACCCTTTTTCTCAGAAACGCTTGGAGATATATCAAGTTGAAATTAATACCAAATACGTAGGTCTATTTTACAAAGCAAGGTCTCACAGCAAATGTAAAGGAAAAACTCCGAAAATCGTTAATTTATAGTCTTATCATTAACGCCCTTTTTTTTTGCGTTTATAAACTTAAGTACATTTGCAGTTGGAGAATTGACCGTGACGTATATCGATCGATATTGGGAGAAAATATCAACTAAGTACAATGTTTAGTTTGTACAGAACCCTTCATTGTGCGTGGTTTGACACGGACTTGGTCGGTTTTTTACCTAAGCTGTAGAAATTGTATGTTTTATACCAGTTTATTTACTAGAATAAACCAGTTTGGGATATTTTACTTTTCCTCTGACCTCAGCCCTTATTCTCACATTCTTGACATTCGCTTCTGTCGGCGAATCTTAATTCATAACCAGTTTTATTTGGCAATACCTTATACTCAAGCCTTCTTGCCATGGAGGGCTTCTCCATGGCAAGAAGGCTTGAGTTTAATTCGTAAAATTGATGTTACATGGTAGGTAAATAAAATATAATTCAATATTATCCTGCAACCACACGATAAAAAGACCCACACCAGCCTCAAGCCCTCAAAAAAAAAACATAAAATTCCTGATTTCGCGCATAATTTTTTGCACAACGAGAACAAACTTTTACCGTAAAAAGTAAAAGTGACGAAGGCAAAAATCCATTCAGCCTCCGCACTGAAAAACTTCAAAGCGGCTGGCAAGTGCTCTATGGAACCAGGAGTCGTATATAATCGAGTAATTACTTCCCACTCTAGTTTGTCTGTGGTTTTAGTTTGCACACGTCGTTTCCTGTTGAACTTCGGTATGAAAGAACAACATGGGGGACGGGTTGGAGTTTGAAGAGTAAAATGAGCGAAATGAGGCTTTATTTCTGCCCGTGGGATTATTTCTGTAGTTACTATACTGTGTTTACGTAGAATCATGATGTACCAGCCTTTTCCCGCGGGTTCGCCCTCGTGAAGGTCGGGAATTATCCCACGGGAACGTAGCTACTACCGAGATACAAACCATCCTATGTCCTAATCTAGATCATGGTGTATCCGTGTATTTATATTTTGTACCAATATAATTTAAAAGAGTGTCCATGGAGTTCCTTGCCCGTTCTTCTCCATAGGATTTATAATATAAGTACCTACCTATGGAAAGCATGGACATAAAGACTTATAGCTGGGTTTGTAAAAAAACGGCTAAGTGCAAGTCGGACTCACACATGAAGGGTTCCGTACCGTATGAAGACCGAGCCAAAAAAAGGGCGAAAGAAACACGTTTCTTGTAAGGTAACTTGGGTAACCCCTTTAATGTTTGACTTTATTTTACTTTTATTATAGCGGCAATAGAAATACACAATCTGTGAAAATGTCAACTGTCTACCTATTACGGTTCATGAGATACAGCCCGCTAACAGTAAGTGGAGGCTTAGTAGGGCACATTGGCACATTTCTAGTACGGAACCCTAAAAAACGACTTAAAGGCCAGTTACCACCCAAAACACCGGACGGATGTTGTATCACTCAATACGTCCTCTATGCATTGCATCATAACATAACATTCATTTCATTACATAATGCGCCATGTTATAATTATGACATATTATTAAATACGTCAAAATGTTCAAACAATTATTTTTGACAGCAGCAGATTGCATCTGCCGCGCTTCAGTCGCCGACGGAACGAAATGTTGCCATTTTAAATATTATATTTATATAAACATTTAGGAAGTATTGTATTTATTTTATTTTATGCTGCACCGGTTGACGTCATCACGTCAACGCCGGCTGTCGCTGAAAATCAGCGCTGGGCTCTGTCCCGCATAGGGTCGCAGCATTATGCTGAGCGATGGCCGTTTTGCGTGGATGTGACGCATATTTTCCCCCAATTTATTATTCTCGTGTTTTTTTTTTCTTTTACTGGGCTGATTTTAAACTACGGAAATGCGGTTACCCGCAATCTATCTGTATCGCATCGGAACAAAAAGATGATGAACAGGGTCTGGTGATGGAGTAGCAAAGAGAAATAAGGAAATGTTTGTGCTGTTTTTTAAAGTTTTAATATAATTTCACTTGTTTTCTTAATTCTCTGCAAATACTTAGCACTTTACTGTGCTATGCATGTGCATATCGCGTCATCTTACGCGCAATAGACATTTGAAACTTTACTATCGCAAAATAAGATATGAAAACAGCTTATTACCTATATAGGTACTATCCCACTGGAGGGCAAAACCCACTTCTCTAATGTACTGAGAAGGCACAAGCATTGCTCACCACGCTTGCTCAAGACGTGTTGGCAATTGTATTTAATAAATGTAGACCTTCACCGATAGCTGTAATGATCAAGATTAACTCAGAAAGAAAAACAAGATACTTATACGTAAATAAATTAATTCAAAAATTCAAACCATTAAAAAACAAACTTTAAAAGTTACCATTTTTTTTAAATTTCCCAACAAAAACAAACTTCCATTAAAAAGTATAAAGAGGCGATGGTATGAAAGTCATTCAGCCTCCCCTCTAGTGCTCTACGCAACGCGTTAATAACGCGGCCATTACACTCCCCTCTATTTTCCCGCGCTTTTTTCTTCTACTAGGCACGATTCCCCCGTGCCCCATTAAATGATCTCTCTTGTCTATGGAGTCTTTATGTTTTTATAGTTGAGGCAGGTTTGATAAAGTAAAAAAGAAGGAGCGCCATATTTTTAACCTACAAGTAGTTGTTCCGGGCCTGGCTGTTTGTGTATCCGAGCTTAAAAACGTCACAATGACGGTATCAGAAAGTACAATTTAGACTTTTCAAAATTCTTATTGTTTATAACTATGATATAATGTAACCTTTAATATATGACAAACATCTATATTTATTGTGTCGACCAATAGTTCCCTTAGTTCTAGTCAGAAATTTTACTTAATGACTCTTCTTATGACATAGAATTTTTCTACAATTTTTACGTGAAGTTCCTCGCGGAATTGTTATTGTATTTTAGGAATTTCGCTTTTTATATAAGCTTATGGCTGTTGGGGTACTTCTTGGTGTGTTGTGTGGTGTACCGGCGCTACGCCCGGCGGCTGCCGACGCGGACGCGCGGTGCTTTAGGCGATGTTTGTCACAATACAGGTGAAATTCCTAGTGTGGGGCAAAGTTTTTTTTAAATGAAGTAATGAAAGAAAAAACTTTTTATTTTTAGAATAGAATGGAAAACATTTATTCGACACAGACACAACACAACAGCAACAAACGCATTAAAAAAAAAGAGAACAATAAACATAACAATAAAATTGCAGTAAAATTTAGCTGAGCGTGCCCATACCGAAAGGGTTACCATCTCAGCAGTTGCTGGGCGTCAGACACCCGGCGCTGGTTTTCATTTGGCACCCCGCAGTGACACACGGACGTAGGTAAATAAAACACCTGTCTTAGTTTGACAGATGAACACAAGTATTCCACATGGAGCGGCTACCTTTCTCCACAACTTAACCTGGGTTACAGGATACCCCTTGGTAAGACTTGTTGTCAGACTTTTGAGCTTAAGACTACCCGTAACGACTGTCAAAGATCTACAAATGACAGTCTTTCTGAAACACAGAAGGGTCTCGGTGTATAATGGATGGTCACTCATCCACGGACCGACCTCAGCAGGCGTTGTGCGTAGTCTTGAAGCGTGCCGCTGTTATTATACAGCTGCAAACCTCTTCATCCCCGTCATCTTGTCAATATCCGTGTCACAGTAAAAACCAAAAACATATAAGCACGAACGAACGAAACATGGTGAACACGGAACATTTGGTTCGTATAAGTGGACGTAAATTAGCAAACTGAACACGAAAACCATTGGATTTCGAAATTGGATCGCCACGAACATTTTTGACGAACAGTGTTTGATGTTCGTGTTCTTTTTCGTTCGTGCGTACACGTCTTTAGGCGTGTTGTATGGTAAAGACGAACATTGAACACGGCACATTTGGCTCGTACGTGTGAATGTATGTAAATGAGCAAAGCGAACACAAACACAGTTCGAGTTGTGTTTGTGCTCAACCGCCCCACTCTTTTTAGTAGCCATGGATTTGAAATTGGATTGCCACGATCATTTTTAACGAACACTGTGACGTTCATTAGCGGTACGCACATGCGAACAAAGCGTTGGATGTTCGTGTTGACCATGTTCTGGTTCGTTCGTGCGTATACGCCTGTACCCTGATTGCGTAATACACGATCAACAATCAGAATCTGAATCGTTTTGAAACAGATTTCTAATCCACTGCTTTATAAGTTTATAAAAAAAAAACTGCTCAACAACGTAAATAACGTAATGAATGTTGTTGAACTGTCAAAATGAAACAAATTTGACGTAATCTTTTACGAAAATATTTTGCGTAATTTTTGCTAATTACAGCTGGTTTTAAATGCCAAACAAAAAAAAATCGAGAACGACCTTGCATGTACACATTATAAAACTTGCATAGAATCGAATTTTCAAATCGTCGTCGTAAATAATTTTCAATTTCCGAGGGACTAGACGGGAAATTGGCAATTCTGGAACCATATCCGAATGTAGCTTGCTGGTGAATAAATGCAAAGTAACTAACTAACGAAGGACATACCTATGGTTACATACGACTATCAAGATGCGAAATGGACTGAAGCTAGAGGTGCTAAACCTCAAGGAAGACTTTGTATTGCCAATTCTAATTATTATAATTCTGTAAAGCCATATTTGTAACGGTCGTGAATCATATTTTAATCAACATAGAACCTGACACTGACCCGCTTATTGCAAAAAACTAAAAAAGCAAATGAATTTCGCGAGCTACCATAAGAAGACGTTTGGCGTAAAATTATACTCCCAAATATAAATGCCTAACGGGTATTCTTGATAAGCCCACGTACGCACAAACGTAATAAAATCGCGGCGATTTTTTCGTGCACTGGATTTTCAACGCTCTGCTTAGCGCCGAGAGTTGAAAATCCTACAGTGTGTTTTATCAACGCGCTGGGACGAGAGTGCGTCCCAACGCGTTGGATTCTCAACGCTCAGCTCAACACCGAGCTAACGTGGGCTAACACTATAAAAATATACGACTTATCTTCAGATAAGCTTTTATCCAATATATTTTTATATAGGCAGAGGTGTACCTATATTACACCCACATTTTGCCAGTTATGTTGAACTCCCACGTTGTAGGTGGCAAGCCTATTGCCACCTACAAATCCAGACTCCGAGTTGCTACTGAGCAATTCCAGATGGAAAACCCTAATAACAATTTGTTCAACCAATGAACATCATATTCCACAGTAGCGCTTGCCACCACTAGACTAACGAGGCAGTCCTTCCATGCATGATCATTCAAATATTGTTTCTCAACAATATCTTCTTCCAGAATTTTCGGATAAATTCCGGAATATTTCCCTGCGATGTGAGTTCTCCCGGAATGTGTCCCAAGGCATCCTTCGCCTGTACGGTGTGGGTATTTAACAGTAGCTTCGGCCCGCGACTTCGTCCGTGTGACATTTCGGCCCCGACCCACCGCGTCGCATCGCATCGCCCGCCCGCACTATTACTTCGTTTTCGCTTAGCGTGCGTTCTGACTTTTTTTTGTTTTGCTTGTCTCCTGAAGGTCATAGCGTGATGTTATCAAGAATTGGGCTATCATAAACCAAAATATTTTTTCAAATACGACTGGTAGTTTCGGAGATTACCCCCTACATATATACTTACAAACAAACAAATACCTCTTTATAATATTAAGTGTAGATGTGTGATAAGTATGTGTGCATATTATTATTCATTGTCAATTATGAATGATTTAATATATAATCTTAATTTATTATATATTATTATCTTCATCATCATCATCATCAACCTATAACGTTCCCACTGCAGGGACACGGCCTCCTCTCAATGAGAGGGAGTGGGCTATAATCCACCAAGCGTGCCCAGTGCGGATTGGTAGATGTCACATGTCTTCTATTTTTAGTTCTAGGACATGCCGGTTTCCTCACGATGTTTTCCTTCACCGTTTTGAGAGCAGTGCTGATGTAATAAATTACACAAAGTAATGCGTCTGTCTGGGTTCGAACCCACGACTTACTGTTCGTAAGTCTGGGCCGCCGCCACTGGGCCACCGCTGTTCTTATTATCTTAAGTATTGATAAAATGAAAAAAAAATAAAGGACCACCAAAGCGGAGACGAGAAGAGATGTTTTTCAGCTAAAGTTTATCCACTGAAGCTGTTCGGAGATGCGTACTGGCTAGAGCGGAGATGTGTGCTGGCTAGAGCGGAACTGAGCTGCGAGCGGCGAGCGTTGGATTTTGGCCTCTCACTGCACGCCGCTTACATCTCTTCTTGGTCTCCGCTGCGCGCCGTCGGTGGCCAGCTTGCGAGGAACAGCTCACATCTCCGCTTTGTACCGTCGGCCAGCTCAATCACGGCAAGGCACAGCTCACATCTCCGCTTCAATCGCGCCATACAAACAATTATGATACATCTCCGCGTTCGAGCCTTAACTTAACATAAGTTTTTCAGTTTACTTTAGTTAATTGCCAGAGCCTTACGATAATAGGTAAGGAAGCGCCCATGTTCCTACGAAGTACAAAGGGATTTCCATACTTTAAAAAAAAAAAATGCAGCCCGGAGTCTGTGCCCAGTTGATGGCAATAGGGTCGCCACCTATTACATAGGACTAAAACATGACTGGCGAAATGTGGTTGTACTAAAGGTACACCTGTGCCGAACCCTTCGGGGAAATACAGGCATGATGTACCATATTTGGCGCAGCTGTGAGGCACAATACTATTTTAAGTTTTTTTTTTTTTTTTTTTCTGTGTATTATTGTTTTTTGTGTGAATATTGTGTGCCTACCTCAGATAAATAAATTTATTTACTTTCTTTCTATGTTGCTTATGTGTCTAATAATTGCACTTAGGTACTTATATACTGAGCTTATAATACTTGAACATAGATGAGAAATAGGAACAACAGTCTTTAATAATATGAATTTATGTAGGTACCTAATGTTTATCTAAAAAAATCGATCTCTTCTGGAAGCTTTTAAGATAATTGGTAAGTATTCCTATTTTTGTCAACCCCGACATACTACCTATTAAGTTGACATTACAACATAGGTCGTAATATGATGGAGGTAAGTGTACATCCGTAATGAATATTGACACGGGGCAAGCGTCGGTCATTTTGGAGATGCTTAGTTACGTATTTTGAACTATTTATATATCTACGAAATGAAAATTTGCGAACCGAGTCTTGTATATCATTAAATACTATGCACTAAAATGAATTGAAAAGTAAATGCGAAATTGCGAAGTTAGTAACTGTATCGTCCATTTTGCCTCCGAAAAAGATCAACTTACATTTTAATCATAATCAAGCAAATGTATTACAAAATATAAGTCCTCTCTCAAATAGAACCGCAATTTCCAAACCTCATTTCCAAACACAAAAAAATAACATTCAAATAAAGAACACTCACCGATCGGTTTTCCGCGGGAAATATCAGAAACAACACTTTTTTTTCACACTGCACTGGAATATTCTTTACTATATTTTTATTTTACACAAACAAAAATCGTTGGTTTCGCTCACGTTGTATTTCCACGAGGGGCGCCGGGAAAATAATGCGAGAGAAAATCGATTACCGGCAGGAGCTTCGCGGTGGAGCGAGATGGGTGTATGTGAAAGCGCGGGCGGTAGAAAGAGAGAGAGAAATGGGGGATGTGTGCATGAGGTGTTTGAATTTTGTAGTGGTGTGAGTACCTAGGTCCCGGTAAATAGGGTTCATTTATGAAGGGGTACTATCGTTGCGGAGAATTCTTCTTTCGAAGCTTCGAGATTTTAAAGGAATGGGAGAGGAGTGAGAATTGACTTCATTACATTTAAGTATGCTATTCTTAAAACAGTTTTTGAAGTCGATGCTTTAATTTGATCTTGATTCTTCAAGAATTCGTATCAGTGTGAATCTATCATTTTTTGTCTAACCTTCTCAAATCGTCGACAAAACCCGTTTTAATTGTGTTCAGCATGACCGACGCGTGAACCGAGCAAAGTAAAGGTTTTTCGTTTATCCAGAGGGTTCAGCAGCAGCCTTGAGTTCAGATTTGTACCCGATTGATACCAATATTCTTGCACCCATGACATGTTACCTAACACAAAAAACAGTTTTTTTAAACACATCTTTATGACCTAAAAAATAAAAAAATATCATCAAATGATCATACCTATCACGTCAACGGACTTTCGTTATGTAATTTAATTTGACTTTTGGCTTAGGTATACAGGCAAATTTTTGATACCTTGGGTTACATTCAATTTTCGCAAGGATCTACATTTTTTGAAAAATAAAATTAGCTTATTTATTCGCCGATAATGTAGCTTACTAATGTGAAATAATTGTTTAAATGGGTTAAGTATTTTTTTAGTTTATCCATTACAAACATAAACTTACAAAAAATCTAATCTTTCCTCTTTATAATATTAGTTTAGAAGTTATGATGAGCTAGAACGATTTTTGAAGTGAAAACTTCTTTAGGCGCTCTTTCTGAACAGTGAACGAAACTAAACCGTCACGCTCGGGTTGGTGACGCTGAATGGGTATATGTACTTGGCTCCAGTCGGTCGGTGACGTTGAATCGCGTATTCGGCTCCAGTCGTAAGTTTTCACCTGGTCATCTGCATACACCGTGTTTTTTAACCGACTTCCAAAAAGAAGGCGGTTCTATGTTCGACAGCTTTTAAAAAAAATGTTTGTCCATTGATATTGGTGCCGATTCTCTTGTACACCGGACTAAACTAACTAAACTATCACTAAAATTCCTTACTTTTCGCTATGAGAATCTTAACGCTATTCTGTAGTAAAAAGTCTCTAAATTAAAAAATATATTTTGACACAACTAAATCGAATTTGACAATTGCGACTCCACGTGGTACATACTTTTTAGAGCCGGAGGCGCGCAGTGGGGGCAGCCTCGACGTGTTTTATATTGAATTTTTCACTTTTTGTATGGAAAATAAAAAAAAATATTACCTACGTGTTGAGTATTATGGGTATGGCGGTTTCATAGGGGGTCGAAAATTTCATTATTTTTGCGATAGGACACACCATTTTCGAGATATAAGCAAAAGAAAAGAAAAAAATCCAGTACAGTACTGTTTTTGCACCCGAAGTCGAGATGTTCGTGTGAATTTTAGTTCATAACAACTAATAATATTCCACACCATTTTCAGTGGCGATTAAAAATGGTCAGAATTAGTTAGAAAATTAAAATTTTAGGTGAAAAACGTCAAATTCAGAATAGCAAAATTGTCATTTTCACTAAATTAAAATCTCAGTACAATCTTAGTGCTGTCAAACTAAAATATAGTTAAGTTGTGCCACTTTAGTCTATTTCAGAATGGGAAATCATCGTTTGACAGGAGTAAACTAAATTTTGGTGATTTTTAGTCTAGTTTAGACGCATTTGTGACAAGAGAATCGGCACCATTTTCGTCAATTTTGGACCGATTTTGAATATATTTTTTTCATTAGGTAGAGAAAGCTTGCGTGGTGGTCCACCCATATAAATTGTATTACTTCCAAAATTAAAGTTACCTATTTCTCACTTAGTAGTGTTTTTTTTGTCGTTTTTTATTTTTATTTGTAATTTTATCACTCAATTCTCACCTACAACTCACCGCCCCTTTTCTCATAGTTCCACACTGTAGTGCTGTCATTCTGTATGTGGAGCAGTAGGGATGCACGAGGGTGCAACTACAGTGCTTCATAGTGCATAGTACCACAGATTAGCAACATTGTTTTGATTTTACCAACAAAAAAAAAAAAAAAGATACTGGGTTGGTGCTGGTGGCTAAGTAATAACAGTCACACGGGTCGATCCAAAGACTACTATAGTATATTGGCAAGGTCGATCGATCAGGTAAAGCTACGCTTGCCGGTGTTGGTCTGTGGATGGGTGACCATCTTTACATACCGAGACTCCTCCGTGCCTCGCCGTTGGTCCCGGCTGTCATTCGTGGATCTTTGACAGTCGTTACGGGTCGTCAGAAGCCCGAAAGTCTGACTACCAGTCTTACCAAGGTCTTTATTAATTTATTTATCTCTGAATAGATTCTTTTCTATTTTGTGAATGTAAGAACGCTGTAGGCTTAGTGGACTGTAGATTTGTTGACCATCATTATTTTGTTAAGTACCTAGTACTTGTTGAAAGACCTACACTGTCCTCCCATACCTAATAACACTGTTATTTGAAAATATTATAAAAGCCAATTATTTTTAAAAGAGTAACCGTGGAGTTTCTTGCCGGCTCTTCTCCATAGGAAACGACCAAATGGAACCGTGCACCTAGCTTCTGACGTTTCATAAGTGCCCATGTAGGTTTATGTCAAATAAAATATTTTGAATTTGAATTTGAAATCTGGGTATCGTATTACCCAGTAACTGGATTGTGGAGGCAGTCGCATGCATCCGGTTAGACTGGAAGCAGACACCAACATACTTGAGGCGGATATTATTTTAGAAAAAAAAACCGGCCAAGTGCGTGTCGGACCACGCACAATGAAGGGTTCCGTAGTTGGATTGGAATGAATTTATCCCAATAACAAACTTAAGATTGTAGTTGAAAAACATGTTCTCCCATACATTCCAACTGCAAATGTAAGTTTGTACGCACAATATTGATTTACCATGTTGTTATTTTAAGACTCAATAAGCCTTTCCCAAATATATTGGGGTCGGCTTCCAGTCTAACCGGATGCAGCTGAATAACAGTATTTAACCTGCCTATCTGACCTCCACAACCCAGTAAATGGGTTTCGGGCTTCTGACGACTCGTAACGACTGCCAAAGATCCACGAATGACAGCCGGGACCAGCGGCTTAACGTGCTTTCCGAGGCACGGAGGAGTCTCGGTATGTAAAGATGGTCACCCATCCACACACCAACCCCGGCAAGCGTAGATAACCTGATGGATCGAATCGTGCGGCTGTTATTACTTAGCCACGAGCGTTTTTAAGACTATGGACTTCTTTTAGGTTGTCCTGTAATATAAATGAGTAAAGAACCAGACTCAGCATTTTTTTTAATTTTAGGCTCATTAGTTTCGGAGATAATGAGAATGGTCCATTTTCATCTATTTTCTTAAATATTTTTAAAAGTAGGTACTTTTATTTATATTTTTTGTTTTTAATTGATATAATAATGCCCTTTCATTTGATATGTACAGACGCCAGCACGTCAACCTACCCGAACCTGTCAAATTTTCCCAATCAACTTTGAACCTTATGCTTTAGTGATAAAGTTGAAAATCTATTAAATAAATTTGACAGATTGTAGTAGGTTGATGTGCTGGCGTCTGTACAAGGTACCTACCTACAGATAGCAAAAATTTTATTTTTAATTTTATAATGTTCCCCCGAAAAGGGTCCCGCATGTTCAAAATTCATTTATATTTACGTTACACGTCGGTGTTTGGGTCACAGAAGTTCATGTGTACCAATCCAATTTCAACTTAATTGGTGCAGTAGATCCGGAGAAATTAGTTGTGACAGACAGTCAGCCAGCCAGCCAGACGCACGAGTGATCCTCTACTATGGATTCCGTTTTTAGGGTTCCGTACCCAAAAGGTGAATCGGGACCCTATTACCTACTAAGACTCCGCTGTCCGTCTGTCACCGGGCTGTATCTCATGAACCGTGAGACAGTTGAAATTTTCACAGACGATAAAAAAAAAAAAAAAAAAAATTGTTAATTTTCTCCACAGTATTACTCTTAATAATTATTACCTTATTTCTACGGTGACATACAGGAGGGGCATTATATTGTGGGAGACTGGTGCCAAAACTAGGCTCAGGGCCTGTATTTCAGGTCACCAGTACCCTAATTACGTAATACCCGATCAATCGGAATTTGAATAGTTTTGAAACAAATTGCTAATCCAATATGTTCGAAAAAAAAATCTCCTCTACAACGTAATTAAAACGCAATGAATTTTGTTGAACTGTCAAAATGAAACAAATTTGTCGTAATCGTTTACGAAAATATGTTGCGTAAGTAAGTAGATAGCAGGACTCCTCCATTTAAGTTTAACTAATTATGTTATTTATGTACTCGTTCAAACGATATGCAGTTAGGACGTGATAACTTTATTTTTATTTTTATAGCTTTTATATTGATTACCTATAGTTGTTTTTTTTAAAGTTGGTATGGTTAGTATCAGGGTGGGAGTGTGGTTGAGTGTGTACTGATGATGATGTATTTCTGTTGCCGCTATAACAACAAATACTAAAAACAGAATAAAATAAATATTTAAGTGGAGCTCCTAGACAACATATCAGCAGCAGTATCCCATACAGCATATTCCATGCTTGCGTGGATGTGACGCATATTTTCCTCCAATTTGTTATAAATTCGTGATTATTTGTTTTTTTTTCTTTGCATGCGTCATATTTTACCGCAGATAAACGTATTTTCTTTCTTTTCTTTCTATACAACAGACATGATTTTTTTTACCGTTTTTATAGATAATTTTAGTTCGACTCGCACTTGGCCGGTTTTATTCCTTTTGAGGAACTGAACCCTAAAAATAGAGAACTCGGAGATTAATGGTATTAATGGTAATGCTAACAATAATTAACAGTTAAAATTAGCAGTTATTTTTAGCAACTGTTAAATTTAATCACAAACAGATTGTTAACGTAATTAATTCTCATTTCCTTCATACTTTTCACAGTCTTAGGACTGTCAACTTTTCCTGTTGGCGTATACACAATATACAAACAGTCAAACAAATGGAATTTTCACTCACAACACTATCTACCACAAACAAACCCGCGTAAACCTTCGCAACGAAGATTAGTCTTATTTAACACTAGTTAAATGTTAATGTAACATTTCCGAATTCCGCAGTTAGCAGTTAGCACTTAATTAAATCAACTCGCTCAAACTTAACAATCTAACTGTGACTGAATCTGCAGGACCATTATTGCTTTGTTGTGAGTTGTGACTGCTATATTTAACAGCTATCCCAGAATTTATTTAGCAGGTGTTGACACTAAAAAAAATTAGCAGTGTTAATTTAGCAGCTTATTAATTTTAGACCCATCCCTAGTCACTACCTATCAATACAACACAATATATATGTTCAGCAAAATCTTTCGGATTTACAGTTTTACAAAATTTTCCGAAATACCGAAAAATCTCTACCTTGAAACAGATTTTTAAGCATCTCGTAATGAAAAAATCCTTTTCTAGTACTTTTTTTTACATAAAATTATTCGTGAATAGTTACTTTACTCATTGATAAGTCTTTTTTCTATCAAAGACAAGAATGTTTTCAAGAAATACTATTTTTTGTTTAAATTTTCACAGAACTATTTTCTTATCACTTAAGTTTAACCTACAGTGGTGAAAAAAAAATGTAAGATTTTGCTGAATATATATTGTGTTGTATTGATAGGTAGTGACCCAAGCTATCACCCCCTGCAGTATGTCGTGCTATTTACTGGACACCCTGTATAAAATATAACGCATGACTTGATACCGAATTTTTCTTGAGCAGTGGGATCAACAGGGCGATAATGATGTGTCAAAATGTTGCCCCCTGTTCTCGCCAATGTACTGGGGGTTAGGGTAAATCCCGTTAAGTGTGTAGCAGAGGCGCTCAAAGTTTTTACGAACAGCGACGATTTTTCTACTATTTTTGATCTCATTTTTTTTTTTAAGTCTGTTAAAAAGTAGGTAAATATCTAGTTTTTGAGTAAATCCAAGATTCAACAGATTTTTGTTAAGAGCGCTTATCCTAAAAGTTGGCAACGTCGCAAATAGCTGTCAAATATTTACCTGTTTTGATTAATTTGGCAATATTACTGTATGGAAATATGAAATGTGGCTAACTAGCGAACTAGAATATTGATAATGAAATGCAATAATTAATGTCGTAACACCGAATATTAAGGTTTAGATGTAAATAAAGTATTTTGAAACTTTCCAAATGCCTTTTTTGCACCTAAAACGGTTACAACATCAAAGTTATAATTTGCAATTCATTATTATTAGTTCACTAGATGCTCACATTTCATATTTCCGTATAGTAATTTTGCCAAATTAATCAAAACAGCGAAAATAATATTTGACATCGTCTTGCGACGTTGCCCACCTTGCGCTATCGTAGCAAGCTCATGTTGTACTATTGAATGACTAGGTATTTCATGAAATCATGACATTTGAGGATTAGGCTAACTTGCTAAGTTGTATTGCTGATTCTAAAGATTATAATTCTGTAAAGCCATGTTTGTAACGGTCGCGAATCATATTTGAATCAATATACAACCTGACACTGACCTGCAAATTGCAAAATACGTACGAAAATTTGAATTTCGCGGGCTACTTTGACGCTTTTGCCATAAGCATAACATTCTGAGGAAATCACAGACAATAAATTCATGGGAATAAAAATACTTTGAATCAAAATTGGAACAAAGACTTTTAGAATCGCTGGTTGGTATGGGGAAAATGGGACGTAGTTTGAGAATTGTTGTTCGAAAAAAAACGGAATAAAATAATTATTTACGAAAACTAGTGTAGTTTTTGTTGGTATATATAAATTGTAAGCTATCGTAGTTGAATGTTCCATGTTATTATTATTCCTTTTATCATTGTTGATAAATTATATTTTGTATCTAACTTACCTACTGTCTTAGAGTAAAATTTAATGTTGTAATAAGATTTACAACATTAAACATTAACATTTTACATAGGTAACATTTTTTTTTGTTTTTTTTATTTATTTATTGTGTAATTTAATTCTATGATTTATTTAAATTCCGAGGAGCGAGTGGCTAAGCAATAATAGCCGCACGGGTCGGTCCATTAGGTTACGCTACGCTTGCCGGGGTTGGTCCGTGGATGGGTGACCATCTTTATGTACCGAGACTCCTCCGTGCCTCGGAATACGCGGTATAAGCCGTTTGTCCCAGCTGTCATTTGTGGATCTTTGACAGTCGTTACGAGTCGTCAGAAGCCCGAAAGTATGACAACCAGTATTGCCAAAGGGTATCATGTTACCCAGTAACTAGGTTGTGAAGGTCAGATAGGCAGTAGCTCGATGTAAAATACTGGTATTCAGCTGCATCCGGTTAGACTGGAAGCTGACCACAACATTGTTGGGAAAGGGTTAGGTAGATGATGATTAATTTATAAACGATTATTTGAAATTTTGCATGCCGTAAGGTAAAATATATCGGTGCTATCATTATAAAAGTACCACCTTATCTTTTTACCTAGACTATAGGTAAGCAAATAGGTTTACCTACGTAACTAGGTATACGTGAGCGTTTATCGTGAAAGTGGGCAACGTCGCAAATAGATGTCAAAGATGTCCCTGTTTTGATTAATTTGGCAATGTACTAAGTATGTATGGTTTGGAAACATGAAATGTGGCTACCTAGCGAACTAGAATATTAATAATGAATTGCAACTATAACACTGAATTTGATGGTGTAACCGTTTTAGGTGTAAAAAAGGCATTTGGAAAATTTCCATATACCTACATACTTTTTTTACATCTAAAACTTAATAATCGGTGTTACGATAAATTATTGCATTTCATCATCAATATTTTAGTTCACTAGTTAGCCACATTTCATATTTCCTAGTAATATTGCCAAATTAATCAAAACAGTATAAATATTTGACAGCATTTTGCGACGTTGCCAACTTTTGAATAATCGCTCAATAAATAATTTCTATTTACGAACTAGTATATTTTTATACAAGTGGTAGTAGGTACCATAATGAATGGGACTTGCACCCGAATTACGTAATCCACGTTCAATCACTATCTGAATAATTTTGAAGGATATTACTAATCCATTGCTCCATTATGTTCGAAAATGTTGTCTGCTCAACATCGTAAATAACGCAATGAATGTTGTTGAACTGTCAAAATGAAAGCAGTTGTTACTGTCACTGTGCGTTTGCACTGGCGAAACATCACCACAAAACATGTTGAAATCTCAAGTTCCTGTCAAATATTGTATGGAACTTTGACAGAAACTAACGATTTCAACATGTTTTGTTGTGAATATTTCGCCAGTGCAAACGCACAGTAACTGCGTTAACCTAACCTAACACACCTCCATAATTATATACGAGAATAATCTTACCCTAGCGACCTTCGTTAGGGTCAAAATCATTAATTTTTCAAAAGGTTACCTACTTGAGTAAATAGATTATAAGTTGTGGGTCGTATGTTTTAGGTAAGTGAGGATAACATACGAGCTACTTACGAATGATTAATGGGCATATGGAAGTTAGGTATTTATCATTTGTTTATATTTTATTCAGATTTGACCGTAGCTGCCAGCATTGTCATTATTAGGGTTCCGTTCGTCTGAATGAAAAAACGGAACCCATATAGTATCACTCGTGTGTATGTTTGGCTGGCTGTTTGTCCATATGTCACAGCCAATTTGCTCCGAATCTAGGGGAAGGTGGTCTGAGATGGCATAGTGTTTGAAAAGTTTGATTTTTGAGAAACTAGTAACCAAATAGAAATAAATAGCAATTTTGTATTAAAAAGTGGTTTATTATCATCATAAAAACAATCAACAAAACGAAATAAAACAATTTTTTCTTTGGATAATAATTAAATATAAAAATATTTTGAAAATCCGTCTCACCCAACCCCTGTAGGTAAGATGGCATACACCAAACTGGAGGCACTAATTTATTTGCAAACATCGCAGATAACATTTTTAGCTGTTTTTGGTAACCCAATGCATTCTGCGTGGCACCACTGGCGACAGACTTGACATTGAAGCCACCATTCCCTGGAGCGAGAATGACTCCAGGGCACATTGCAATATATGCTGGATGGGTCTTCATCGTCTGAGGCGACCGGTTCTTCCTCATCACTGGAAACTGCCAACACGATTCTTTTCTTTATTTGTCGGGTAGATTTTCTCTTATTGGCTGCTTCTTTTTCAGCAACGACAGCTTTCAGTAATGCTATATCTGGTGATGCATTCAGCATCCCGAATTTACCTTTCATATGAACGGTAGTGCTATTCTGTAACCGTCTCACCGTGAAAACTTGGTGAAGTGAGCTCGGAGTTAGCTGTCAGACCCTAGCAGCAGGTGGAATGACAGATCACTTCAAGCTCAGGTTACAGAATAGACCCGCTGATTGTTTTATTTGTGAAGATTTAGGCAAAGGTGAAATATCTGCTATTGTTAGACTTGACTTGAATTGTGATCGTGGGAGCTCGGGATGTTTCTTAGCAGCTTCTTGTCAAGCAAGTTTTCTCAAATCAGTCCTTGTTATTCAAAAAAAACGTACCTCCAGCTCTTGTAAATGCTAAATAATTTGCCTTTCGAGTTCTGTATTAAACGTAGTTTTATGACCACCTAATTGGGTGAGATGGCATACACCCTATGCCGTCTCACCCGGTAGGTACATAATCTAGAAAATAAATAGAACTTATTTTGTTTGACAAGCTACGTAAGTTTGCTTATTACAATATAATATTCAAACTCTACTCTAAAAGAAAACATTAATAGTTACCTGTTAGCTAATGTGGAAAACCCGTAATCACGATATGTCTTCAGCAAAATTTTTTTTTTTCGAGGCTAATGTTTACTAAAACTGACGTAGTGACCGCCTCGATTGATGTCGCACTGGCCCCGGGCTTATCGCGATGAGTTTACGTTAGGGACGCACGGTTGCATGTATGGGCGCCACTGGACTACAAATGGCAAAAATATTGAGACTGTGCCATCTCAGCCGCTATGCCGTCTCAGACCACCTTCCCCTACAGGACTAATTTAGTCGAAATTTGGTACACATATGAACTTCTCCCCACCTTATCTCGAAATACAGAACCATTTTTTTTTAAATTACAGATTGATGGTGTTTGATTCATGGTTCTTGACTCATAGTTTACAGGAAAACCTAAAGTCTATGGTCTAAAAATAACATGGTAGATCTTTCAATATTGTGCGTACAAACTTGGCACGAAACGCACTTGGCCGGTTTTTTAGGGTTCCGTAGTCAATAAGGAACCCTTATACTTTCGCCATGTCCGTCTGTCTGTCTGTCCGCGGTTTAGCTAAAAAAAAACAATTATTTAGGGTACCTCCCCTACATGTAAAGTGGGGACGATACATTTTTTTATTCGTCCTTCCCATAGTGTGGGATATCGTTGGATAGGTCTTTCAAAAATATTAGGGGTTTGCGAAGACCGTTTTGATTAAGTAAACCGTTCGTGACTTATCAAGCTTTAAAATACCAATTTTCGTTGGAGTCAAGTGTCCCCCCCCCCCTCTACCAACTAAACGGTTGTAGTTAGAAATTCAAATGTCACGGCATTAGTACTTATATATAACGAAGTTTAATTAAAGGAAAACTATCACACTTACAAGCTTTACAAGTTTACGAGTAATAATCGACCAACTTAAATTTGCGGTTGCAAAAACATGTTCTCCCTTAAAATTCCGTATGGGAGAACATGTTTTCAATTACAAAGTTAAGTTGGTTCTTACGATAAATTCATTCCAACTACGGAACCCTTCATTGTGCGTGGTCCGACACGCACTTGGCCGGTTTTTTTTATTTTATTTTGAAATTGTAGCTTTAGGGTCAGTCTAATCTGCCGGGGTTGCGGGAAAGTCCGAAAGGGATACCGTGGCCCCCTGGCATTGCACAGGCAACATAAGGAACACGGGTGGGTTTTAGTCAGTAAGAGTCTGACACGCCCTCCCGCTCCACCCAGAGCGGGAGACGTCATTTGATGATTTCCCACCCAAAAAAAAAAAAAAAAAAAAAAAAAGGGTCAGTCTAATGATCCCAGACCCTAAAACTACAATTAAAAAAAAAAAAAAAAAACTAAGTAAGTGCGTGTCGGATCACGCAAAATTAAGTTCCGTAGTTGGGATAAAATTTCTCCCACTTACAGAATATAAATTCGGTAATTAAATGGGAGAAATTTTTGAAAGTTCAGTTTAAGGTTTGCTGGTCAGGGTCCGAGGGCCCTCCTGAGCTTGAGGGCCCCTGAGTATGGTACCGTCTAGCCCTCCGATAGCTACGCCACTGCATCCGTGGTAATTTCCCTAACTTCTCTGCCCACCCATGGTCCATATTCTGTCCAAAATATCTAAAGCATTGCTAAAGTAAGGCCATTTTAATCATTGACTTATAAACCATGGACTTGAAATGTTTGACTATAGAAAAAACAGATATAATTACAGATAGGCATATCGACGCCAAAATCAAAAAAATACTGCTATCTCTTTTTAACTTTAATAAATTTGTTAAGTGAAAAAGGATAATAGTGTTTTTGACAGTTACTATATTGGCAACCCTACATTTTCTAGTCATTGAAATACCTATTTGCGGCCGGTTCGCCATTTTATCCTCTCGGTGTTTGGTACCAAAGTTGGGTACGTAACCTGTCAAATGATCTTGTGTTGTGGTTAAAATTTGTGAATTTTGGAGTTATTTGCTGTGTTATTGCGTTTAAACTCGGCCCTATGGTGGAAATCATCAATAGCAAGATGCCCAATTGCAATATAATCGGATGTGGCATCAAAAGAAGCGGACATCACCCGAAAATAACTTTGCACCAGTACGTACATACATTTCAGCTATCTTTAGATTTAGACGATAAACAAAAGATTCTGCATTCGTTGAAGAGCTTCAACAGTAAAGCATTCATATTTTCCCTTTTGCCATTATTTTCAAGTTTTACTTCACGAAATCATTTTCTTGTTATTGAAGGGATAGAGTAGTGCATTTAGACATTTTATTTATCGATAATGCTATTTTATGTTTTTTTTTAATTGGTTTTATGTTTTACTTTCAACGTTGCCTGCTAATAAACGAAAAAAGAAAAACTATTGTTGTGGAAAGTTTAAAGAAGGCCACATATTCTTGTTCTTTTCACTTTGAAGAATAATGTTTCAACCGGATACTCAATAAATTAACATTATGTGACGATACTTTACCTTCACGAACCTTATTGGTAAGTAACATGTTATAAATTTGTCCAACATGATTCTGTAGTGGCTGGTGTTGAAAATGATGGTGATGTCCTCATTTGCAATATTTGTTTGTTTGGTAGCAAAGAGTGATGTAAAGAATGTGTTTGAGTGTGGTCTTAAGACTTAAGATCAATTAAAAATTCTATTAATAAAGTCAAGAAACAATAAAAATACTAATCATTTTTTTGCTTGTTTACAGCCTGCGATTTGAACAAATATGTGGCAATATCTGGCATTTTAAATGAGAATGATCAAAATCAGACAAACTCACAATGTAAAAGAGTTATATATGAATTTGAAATACAAATATTATGGGAAGAAATCTACTGAAAGCATATCACATAGAAATTACCTGAACAAAATTGTATTGTTTAGAACTGAATGAGATTGATTTCTTTAATATAACTTTATTATAATTAGTGTTGTCTTTTAATTAAAACCCACAATCATTTGCTTGTTAGAAACTTAGCATCAAAAATATTAATTATGGTGGCTCCGCCAATTTTCAAAATTTCTTTTTTACTGGTTATCCGTGAAATTCAAATCTGTATGTTGATTAAAATGAGATACACAAAGATAAAATAATAATAATATAAATTACAATATTTCATTTAAAAATTACCATCTGCGGGCCATTGACGGAGCCACCTTTTAGAGGTATGAGGAACAGGGTGTAAAATTCATTCATCCTCTATAGAAAAGGGAGGACCCTCCGACCGACGGGTGTCGTGTCTGGCGGGCAACTGTTCGATAGATTTTTTGAAGTGAAAACTTCTTTAGGCGCGTTGAGCACTTTTTGGGTGAGCAAAAATAATGGAAGTCCCGTCATCTTCACCGGACGTTTTCCAAGAGCTATATGTATACTGTATATATGTGTACTTTTTGGGTGAATAAAAAGCGTGAAAGTCGTGTGATCGTCATCGCACACTTCCTATGAGCTATATGTATACTGTGTATATATGTACATAGATATATCGGCAATGAGATGAACTTGTTGCATGGTATACAATGGACTGAAATCAGTTACAGAATACTAGTTCGATAAAAAGCTGTAAGTATATAATATCTGTCCGTTTTCAACCTATTATAATGGGAAACATCAAAATAAGTTCTACTGTTTAGCCGCGAAATAATGACGAAGCAATTAAATTAAACAAACAAATGAAAGGCATCAGTTAGAAAAATTGGGGTATTTTTACCCGTAAATATTGTACTGTGACATTATGAAAACATTCTCACAATCTTTTATCGATATTATAACATAGAAATATAGATAAGGGCTGCCCTAGTAGACGCCATTTTATCCTCTCAGTAAAGTGTAGGTATGGCACGTTTTTCTTGTAGGTATGCCAAGTCCATGTTTTATGTCAATGATTTTAATAGGTACATAACATTTGACAACAAATACGCAACACATCAACCTACCCGAAACTGTCAAATTTTCCCAATCTACTTTGAACCTTATAAGCTTTGTGATAAAGTTGAAAATCTATTAAAGAAATTTGACAGATTGTAGTAGGTGCTGGTGGTACCTAACCTTGTAACGCCGGGCATGAAATAAAATATTTTTTCGTTTTGTTAGAACTGCACCATTGCTTAACTTTTTCAATTACGACTACTTAATATTTATTGTAATAATGATCGATACGAGTAATTTTACGATTTGCTTTCACTAAGCTGACAGATGTCAAATGTTACCTAATATAATGGCCTTACTTTATTTATATTTCTTTTACGATAGCTTGATCTCTGCGATAGCTGTAGTAAAATCACGCTTAAGAAGTCCTGAATTTCATAATAGTACCGACCAGTAACTGTCAATGTCATACTTTATGGGCATGCCGACTTAATGAATGAATCCTACCTACCCTAGGAATGTCAGTTTGACATATGTCACAGACTGCCGTGAATACTATACTAGATAAAAGATAGCTTGATCTAAGCTATCTTATATGTAGTATAGTAATCACGGCCATTTTTAAATGAAAAAAACGATAATCTAGTAACAATACTCTTCGTGTATGCGTATGTATTATAGGAACCATTTCCGAACGAAAGTTTTGTGGTCAGTTGTCATTTTTTTTCATTCTGTCACTGTCAATCAGTTTTTGGTGGAGCGTTCTTGTTTGGGTTAGCGACGGAAAACGCACTCTTTGTTTTAACACATTTCTTTAGAACTTTAGTGAATTAATACTACGACAACCTCCGAAAATGGCTGTAAGTACTATTCATATATCTTAAAACTATATAAAATGCAAAGCATGCTATCAAGCCGGTAAACTCAAACATAACCTCACTTTTAAAACACAATATTCATGTTTTTTTTTTCAATTTATTCAGCTTATCAATTTATAATTTTAAATTCTAGTCAATAGCAGCGGCACAAGTACAAGAGGTGCGGTCAATTACTCGCATCGAACGGATTGGTGCACATTCACATATAAGAGGATTAGGTCTAGATGATTCCCTGGAACCTAGGGCCGTGTCTCAGGGTATGGTGGGACAGAAGATGGCTAGAAAGGCCGCCGGAGTAGTCCTACAGATGATTCGAGAAGGTATGTATTAAATAAACTTTGTTACTATGGTAACGGTAGCTTGTATGCATAAACAACGTTGCATGGAAGCTATTTGGGATAGTCTCCCAAATATTGGATGTTTTTGTTTTTTTTAAAACGTTGCCCCACTCTAGGAATTTCTCCGGTATTGTGGGTGCATTTACAAACATTTAAACTCACATACTTAAACAGCCAGACCCGGAACAACTACCTGTAGGTCATACAAATATTTGTTCCGTGCGGGAATCGAACCCGCGACACGCAGCGCAGCAGTCAATCGCTTAACTACTGTGCTGACCGTGCCGTAATGTGATGGATGTGTCTTGAAACAAATGAGAGAATATATGTATTGCCTAAGGAGATTGGCAGAGGTGTACACCCACCAGCGCCGGCCCTAGCACTTGATCACGGTAGAGCAAAATTGTCTTTTAGCATCCTTTGGTCGTCGCTTTCACTTCGTAAATTCTACTTCGGTTTTATGTTAAATATATTATAATAAATGGAGAAGCTGACTGACATATCAATGCAGAGCCGAAACTACTGGGACTGGAAATTGTGCACACCGCTTCCTTTTATAAAGAAGGGGAGCACTAAGAAGGGTTTTTGAAAATTCCACCTTTAAGGGGGTGAAAAGGGGGGATTTCGTTTGTATGAAATATCATATTCCTTGAGTTAATAAATTTGAAACTTGGCACAAAAAGTCAAGATAGTATTTCAATCATTAGACTTTGTACTACACAATTTTTGAGCAGTAAATCAATCTGCCTAGCCGTTTCCCAACTATATTGGGGTCGGCTTCCAGTCTAACCGGATGCAGCTGAATACCAGTATTTTACATGGAGCGACTGCCTATCCGACCTCCACAACCCAGTAACTGGGTAATACGATACCCCTTGGTAAGACTGGATGTCAGACTTTCGGGCTTCTGACGACCCGTAACGACGTTCAAAGATCCACGAATGACAACCGGGACCAACGGCTTAACGTGCTTTCCGAGGCACGGAGGAGTCTCGGTATTTAAAGATGGTCACCCATCCACAGACCAACCCCGGCAAGCGTAGCTTAACCTGACGGATCGACCCGTGCGGCAGTTACTACTTAGCCACGAGCTAGAATTTTTGAGCAGTAATGTAACAAAAATGATTAGGCTGAATTCACAATAGTATTCAATCATTATGTTATGCTACTAATAGGACTTGGATGAGGCAGACCTGACCTGAGTTTATAACCTGGATTAACACAATTTTAACAATGTTCAATATTTGGTAGCTTGTCGCTTGGTAGGTGGTCCCATATAAATTTTATTAACTTTGCTTGGGTAGTTTTTAAGTTAGCTTCAATAAATCCTTTTTTTTTCTACTCTCACTGTTATTTACATAGCAGGTAGTGGTACTCGAATACCACAACTAAAAAGTGAAAATTAAAAACATTTAAAAAAAAAAAAAAAAACAATTTCCAAAAAAAGAGTACGAAAATTCAAAACCAAAGACACCAACTTCCGAAATTAAAGTTATTTTTCACTTTGTAGTGTGTTTTTTGGAAATCGGTTGTTTTGTGAAAATACAAAGAAGCAGGATCATGCTTCGCACCTGTAAACAAACCTGACACAGTAAACTCTTCTTAAATCCATTTATCTGTGGTCCACAGCATGTACTTTACTGTACTGTGTATGTACACGTATTTACGGACGCATTTACGAACGTGCACGTCTTTCTACATTGTTCTCACATGCATAATTTCAAAATGAATGATGTAACCAATATTTGTATCAAATTTTTGATTTAAAAGAGTGTCCGTGGAGTTTCTTGCCCGTTCTTATCCATAGGTACCTACTACGCTTTGGAATGAGCAACTAGCGTCATATTTTTGACTAATCGATCCCTTGACAATTCAAAAGTGCCTGTAAATGGGTTAATTGAAATAAATGCTTTGAGTTTGAGTATTTTTTTCCAATACATCTGATTAGCCGTCATCTAGGGATGTTTTATGTTGCGGATAGTCGCATCCGTATCCGCGATTGCGCAGCTTCCGCATTTATCAACCGACTTCAAAAAGGAGGAGGTTATCAATTCGGTTGTATTTTTTTTTTTTTTTTTTTTTTGTATGTTTGTTACGCGATTACTCCGCCAATAATGAAGTGATTTTGATGATTCTTTTTTTGTTTGGTAGGGCATACTTCAGAAATGGTCCCATATAAGTTTGGTCAACATCTGATGAGGGGTTTTTGAGTTAGCTTCATTAATACGTATTTTTCCCATCTAGTATATGTGGACGATATTCTAATAGTTCCTGTCACTGTAATTTACATAGCAGGTAATGGGTATTCAAATTTTTGTGGGGGTTTTGTGTAGGTACCACAACTAAAAAGTGAAAAATAAAAACATTTTCACAAAAAATAAAACCGACTTCCAAAGAAAACACTACAAAGTGAAAAATAACTTTGATTTTGGAAGTCGGTGGCAAAAAAACCAAAATAAAACCCCAAAGACACCGACTTCCGAAAACAAAGTTATTTTTCACTTTGTAGTGTTTTTTTTGGAAGTCGGTTTTATTTTTTGTGAAAAAGTTTTTTTAGACATCCACATCCGCATGGAGACGTATGGTAAATGGGATGCAGATGTGGGTGGAAAAGGGTGAATAAAAGTAAAATCCTAATCAACAAAATGGAATCATTTAAATGATATATATTTATCAGTATAGCTCTAAATCGTCACATTTTCTCGAAATAGTCTTACTTATAACCATCAAACACATACAATTTCGTGACCTAGAGTTTTAAATGATTATAACTAAGTTATTATTTTATTATAATTGCCGCGAATAGAATTATGATCAACATACAAAGAAACAGCGCTGCAATTTCCAAAAAAACGTAATAAATTTTGATTTTTTTGATCCGCGGATGTGAGCCGCCAAAAATACGATCCGCGAATGTAAAAAATCTACAACATCGCTGGTCCATATTACTGCTTGTAATATAGTTCGATTAAAAGTTAATGGCGGCTCGGAAGTGCGCTGCTCGCTGCGCAGTACCCCACCCCTCACCCCCGCTGACCCATGAATTTGTTACTGCGCAGCGACTCGCCTCATGTTCCATCCGGCTCCGCCATTAAGTTTGAATCGGGCTGTACCGGTCTATTACTTGCCTACTGTAGGGCAACCGCCTTGGGAGGAGGCATTTTCAGAGAAGATATAATAATTGATCATCACAATTTCTCAAACTCAAACTCAAAGCATTTATTTCAATTAAACCATTTACAGGCACTTTTGAATTGTCAAGGAGTCCGTCAGTCAAAAATATAAAGCTAGTTGCCCATTCCAAAGCGTAGTAGGTACCTATGGAGAAGAACGGGCGGACACTCTTTTAAAGTGAGGCCTCCATACAACGCTGCAATACTCCAAAATACATCGCGCGAGACTGTTGTATAACATTATTTCCGTGCTAGTTTAATAAGTAAGATGCTTTCATCATATTATTATCAGCCGATATGATGATGATGAAGGCATCCTACTTCTTAGCAAGTTAGTTTTAGGAAACTCAAACTCAAAGCATTTATTTCAATTAAACCATTTACAGGCACTTTTGAATTGTCAAGGGGTCGGTCAGTCAAAAATATGAAGCTAGTTGCCCATTCCAAAGCGTAGTAGGTACCTATGGAGAAGAACGGGCAAGAAACTCCACGGACACTCTTTTAAATAAATAATAAATTGATACAAAATATTGGTTACATCATTCATTTTGAAATTATGCATGTGAGAACAATGTAGTAAGACGTGCACGTTCGTAAAAGCGTCCGTAATAAAAAGAAGAAAAAAAAGAATCATTCAAAAACTTAAAATAAATTAAAATAAGCCATGGCAGCTAAGAGATGACCAGTCCCAACTGACGGCGCCCGTTCACGAACATGACGCATGGATCAGCACCATTCAGCTCAACCATTTTGAAGGGAGCTAAATGATCGAATCTCAATATTATTATTGCTTATCTTGTGTCTTTTTAGGTAAAATAGCGGGTCGAGCAGTGTTACTAGCTGGACAGCCGGGCACAGGAAAGACAGCCATCGCCATGGGGCTCGCACAGGCCTTGGGACCTGATACTCCATTCACAAGCATGGCTGGTAAGTGAAAATTTATTGAATTTGAATACGTTTATTGAAATTAACATAAATATTTCCAAATATTAGAGCCTTAAACTACAGGAATATTATAATTGGATTCTGAATTAGGAATAAACCTTTATCTTAGGTACCGCAGACCGGGGTTACTTTGATCAATATTAAACTTTGAAGGTTCATATCTTTTAAATTTGTGGGTGTAAAAAAATACTAAATAAATCTAGTGATCGGTTTTTTTATTACTCTCGATTCCTGTAATAATAAGTGAAAAAAATTACCTTGATTTTGAGAAAAAAAAAATTAACTGCCTGATCAAAGTCAAAGTCAAAGTCAAATAATTTATTTCATTTAGGCACAAAAAAGGCACTTATGAACGTCAACATTTACAAAAAAAAGATATAATAATTGATTCTAGTCGCCCATTCCAAAAGGTCGTTTTCGTATGGAGAAGAATGGGCAAGAAACTCCACCGTTACTCTTTTAAAATATTTTCACAATATTCTGTATACATTAATTATATAATTATATGTGAAGACGATGCACCTAGAATAAGATTACTATAAGTACCACGATAGGTAAAAAGAATGAAAAATGAAGGAATGACATAAATTAATTATGTGATAGATGCATGGTGCTCACATATTTACAAACATTGTAAAATTATACGATATTCTTAACATTTTAACAAGTACTACTAATAATAAGTCAGTGTGTTCTTCACTGTGTTCAAGTAATCACAGAATATAAAATTTATGTTTAAAAAAAAAAAATATTATACAATTAAATTGGCAACCAGTTTGATTTTGTCTAGATTCTAAATTGTCCTATGGAGCAGGACCAGCATGTTTCCAAGCATTTTTATCTTGGATATAATCCTCTAATTTGTAATATGCTTGTTTACAAAGTGTACTTTTTATATGAGTTTTAAATTTTCTTTCATTTAATTCTAATATATCACAAGGTATTCTGTTGTAACATTTAACACAGTACCTACCCCATAAAAGATGTATTTACTTTAGATAGTCTGAAAAATGGTTGATCTATTTTATCTTTATTTCTAGTATTAAAATTATGTCTATCACTTATTTTATTAAAAAGATGTAGATTTTTTCTCACATTCATAATATTTTCATAAATGAATTGGCAAGGTACCGTCATAATATTAATCTTTTTAAATAGTTCCCTGAGAGATTCGCGACGACTTAGATTATAAATGGCGAGATCAAAGTTATACGTAGGATGGGGTTACTTTGATACCCCTTATTTTATTGCGTAATTACAAAGTAAGTATTGCGTAATTGCAAAGTGATTACGCAATTAAATAAACCCAATTACAATGCCAATACAATTTAAATATAATTACCCAATTATAATGCCAATACAATTTAAAAAATAAAAATCTATCAACTAGAAAAATAAATATTGTCGCATGGGGTAACTTTGATCTAACAATTGATTTGATTGTTTGAATGACAATATATTTACCTTTTTCAATTAAAATGATTGGTGGATTCCCAGCGTGTCCTCAGGAAAGGATTAAACAGTTGTTCAGTGTTCATAACTCGGAAAAAAAACTACCTAATTGCGTTTCGTTTTAAGTAATTCACGATTTTATATGAAATGGAAGTTTCTATCAAAGTTACCCCGTGATTCAAAGTAACCTCGGTTTACCGGTATAGTTTTCAATATGTGACCACCATAATGGGCCTTATTAGAAGGCCAAAAGTCACCCAAAGGGCAATGGAGAGGGCTATGCTTGGATTTCCCTGCGTGATATAATCAGAAATTAAAAGAACCAAGGTAACTTTAGAGGCATGAGGAACAGGGTGTAAAGTTCACTCATCCACCATAGAAAAGGGAGGATCCTCCAACCAGACGGGTGTTGTGTCTGGCGGGCCGACTGCCCTACTGTTGATTTCGGATAGTCTTATCTATGTCGTTCGCGCGGTAAACTCTAATTGCGCGATGCAGGATTTGTGTGACGTCATGTCTTTGATGCGTAGTTAGTATGTGGCGGTGTAACCGCTACATAACCAACATAGCCTGAAGGATTGCCAAACTTAAGTGGCAACGGGCAGGGCACATGGCTCGCAGAACAGATGGCCGATGGGGCCGAAAGGTTCTGGAGTGGCGACCGCGTACCGGTAGACGTAGCGTTGGAAGGCCTCCCACAAGGTGGACCGATGACCTGGTGAAGGCCGCAGGAATCCGCTGGATGCGGGAGGCACAGAACTGGTCGAAGTGGCGGTGCTTGGGCGAGGCCTATGTCCAGCAGTGGACATCTTTCGGCTGAATGTTGATAATGATTCAACTACTAAATTCTCTCAGCACCATGGGTGTATCCAAGATGGGGCAAGGTGGGGCATAAAATTCAAAATGACTGCGCGAAACAAAGCAGTATCGATGAATTGAGTGTGCATGCGTAGTTTTAGTTTTATCGAGAGGACTTCCTGCTACTTACTATAGAGTTTATTTACTCCTGCACCACCCCAAAAAAAAATGCTGATAAATAAGTGATTTTAGTCCTATTATGTGTTCTGTTGAGGAGCTCGTGGCTAAGTAATAACTGCCGCACGGGTCGATCCATCAGGTTAAGCTACGCTTGCCGGGGTTGGTCTGTGGATGGGTGACCATCTTTACATACCGAGACTCCTCCGTGCCTCGGAAAGCACGTTAAGCCGTTGGTCCCGGCTGTCATTCGTGGATATTTGACAGTCGTTACGGGTCGTCAGAAGCCCGAAAATCTGACAACCAGTCTTACCAAGGGGTATCGTATTACCCAGTTACTGGGTTGTGGAGGTCAGATAGGCAGTCGCTCCATGTAAAATACTGGTATTCAGCTGCATCCGGTTAGACTGGAAGCCGACCCCAATATAGTTGGGAAAAGGCTAGGCAGATGATGATGTGTTCTGTTCATTTGTTTAGTTCACACATTTTTGTCATTAACCTGAAGCCTATTCATTAAAATTTAAATGTTTTTCCTATCACATGTCATATGAAACTTGTTCAGGCTTAAAAGAGTAACCGTGGAGTTTCTTGCCGGCTCTTCTCCATAGGAAACGATCAATTGGAACCGTGCACCTAGCTGCTGACGTTTCATAAGTGCCCATGTAGGTTTATGTGAAATAAAATATATTGATTTTAAGAAGAGGCGGTCTTTTAACATGGTCCATACTTCCAGGTTCTGAAATATTCTCTCTGGAGATGAGCAAGACTGAAGCTCTCTCTCAAGCCATAAGGAAGTCTATTGGCATAAGGATCAAGTAAGTTTTATTAGATTACCTAGATAGACCACAGATGTGCCAATATCGTTGTATAGTTGTTATCGATGTATTTTCCCTAGATGTGCCAATTCCCAGCAAAATCCTCCTAAAGAGGTATTAAGCAAAGGGAAGGACGGGAGGGGGGAGGGGAGCGGAGGGGGGGGGGGCATTAACACAACCGTGTCATTTAATAGAATGAATGGGATTTACTAGTTACAGCTATATGTAAGCGGGCACGCCCTTTATGCCTGGAGGTTTTTTTTCTTTTTTAGATATTGTTTACGTTTAGTTATTTTTATTTCTGCCTGATTATAATTCTCGATGTTTTTGGTTGGTATATTGGCATGTGCTAGCTGTCATATGGCTATTAATTTATAATTTAAATTATGTTTTGTGTCGCTTAAAGTAAATTATCTTGCATACTATTATATAGAATCACTTTTTTTCTCACTGAACAGACAGCTGTGCTGCTGGGGAGTTGGTTGCGCCACTTCTTCTCCCCAGCTAAAGCACTAGAAAGTGGTGAAGGGTGGGCGTTTTGGGGGACTGTCTTATGTAATAATTTTGACGTTCGAAAAGTGCTCATTCTCAGCCTAGTTTGAATAAATGAATTTTGATTTTTTTTGAAGATATAGTGAAAGAAATTGAAAAGGGTATGCTGAGATGGTTTGGTCATGTTGAGAGGATGAATGAAAGGCGACTAACAAAATGTATTTACAAGGCAGATGTGACTGGAAACGCCCCCTAGGACAGTGGTCGGCAAACCGAGGCTCACGAGCCGCATGCTCTCTTTGGCCTATAGAGTGCGATTCTGTACAAATATCTATGAGTGCGACCGTAGATACGCGCGGGGGTCGGGTTGTCGGCCATTAAGCAAGATAAGAATCCAGTTTTATTTAAAATTCAAACTATAATTCAAAGATTTATTTCCAAAGTATTAACATAAACATAACATCACGCCTTGTTTCCCCGAATGGTTGGGCAGAGTTGTACCTATAGTACACCCACATTTCGCCAGTTATGTTTAAGTCCCATGTGATAGGGGGCGAGCCTATTGCCATCCACCGGGCACAATTCCAGACTCCGGGCTGCTACTGAAAAAAATCCAGATAGAAAAACCCAGTAACACTGCCCGCCCTGGGAATCGAACCCAGGACCTCATGCTCAGCAGTAGCGCTTGCTACCACTAGCTAGACCAATGAGGCAGTTCCAAAGTATTGTCACCATAAATTATTTTTATTTTATTTTATTTATTTGGGACAAAAAACAGTTATGCGTTACAACATTAATACTTAGCTAAGGTATAATAGTAAACAAACGCACAACCCACACTGTTGTCCACGGATAAATATCGATTTTAAAGGAAATAAGGAAACGGACGCATACAGAAAGAAACCAACTCAAGACAGCGCTCACCGTCCAGATTTAGTCTGTAGTCACACCATAACATCAGCAAGAAGCAGTCATCGTTAAGGACGACCAGAAAGTAAATCAATAGCCATTTTTCTAAATTTGTTCTGATTAAGAGGGAAAATATCTCAAACTCAAAGCATTTATTTCAATTAAACCCTTTACAGGCACTTTTGAATTGTCAAAGAGTCAGTTAGTCAGAAAGTTGAAGCTAGTTGCCCATTCCAAAACGTAGATCTCTATGGAGAAGAACGGGCAAGAAACTCCAAGGACACTCTTTTAAATATAGAAATTACAAAATCCTGGGTACATTACTCTTGTTGATTCTATATGTGAGAACAATGTAAAAAAATATATATATATAAATAAAAAACGATTAAAAATAAGCCCTGGCAGATAAGAGATGACCAGTCTCAACTGACGGCGCCCGTTCACGAACATGACGCGTGGATCAGCACCATTCAGCTCAACCATTTTGTAGGGAACCGAATGATCCAACACACTCGCCACCATCAGCGAGACATTAAGTGAGCATGACATACTCTCAACTACCCTGCTCTTTCAAGTCAAAATCAACATAATAACATAGTAAAACGACTCCATGGTACTCACATTTACAAAAATTGAAAATAAAAATGCGTCTAAGTTATACAAAACTATAGTTTGCAAGAATTTTACCACCAAAAGAAAGAAAATCAATATTGGAGTATTCAATAATTAAAACTTAGTTTAATAAAAAAAACAAAATAAACAATAAGTTCGTAGTCAGAAAAAATAAAAAAGGGGAAGCAACTCTACAATTTTTTTCATTTTTAACTAGTGAGCCCAAGTGACTGTGGAGCAGGACCAGCATTTAGGCAAGCATTTTTATCTACGATATAATCATCCAACTTATAGTATGCTTGTCTACATAGTGTGCGTTTAATGCAAGTTTTAAATTTCTTCTCATTTAGTTGAAGAATATCGAGTGGTATTTTATTATAACATTTTACACAGTACCCCATAAAAGAAGTGTGTACTTTAGACAATCTGAAACGTGGTTGATCTAAACACATATTCATATCACATTTCTAATAATCGGCGGAGGGGAGCTCTCTCCCCAGCGTTTGTTCTACACTTCTCTGTGTAGAACAAACGGGTTGCTCGCACTTCCCACCGACTAACAGTCCTAGGTACTAAATAACATAGTAACATACATAGCAGGACATCGAAAATTAATCATTAACTGTACTTTGAAAGTTTTCCAAGGTTAAAAACTTGATAATAAGTAAGATGCCTTCATCATATTATTATCAGCCGATTTGATGATGATGATGAAGGCGTCCTACTTCTTAGCAAGTTCATTTTAGGAAGCGTTGTGGAGTGAAAGAGGATGGGAGTTTTAAGGATTAAGAGAAGTATTGAGACAGTTTGGACACAGAAAGGATTGCCTCTCATAAGAAATCTTAGTTGTATAATATATTGTCTTTGGTGTATAGTATTGATATTTGGCTCTATTGACTAATGAGTTAGCCGACCACTGGTCTAGGAGGACATATAGTGACCTTATTGGTGATGTTCTTCAGAAAGGTCAGGTACGTAGTACTCGCAACCGGCGCACATACGGCAAAATGACCACTTTAGGTGGCCAAAAATCAAAGATATGAAATAATATGAGCTTTTATACTTAGAAATGTTTCTGATCTTTAAACATTTCACTTTTTATGAAAAGTAAAAGTGGAATGAAATCATCATTTATTATTAACTATGGTAAAAAAATGAAATTATACTTTTGTTATATAATAAACATACCTGTGACTTCTATAGTCCAAAATAAATTTTGAGATTTTTGCACCAGTTGAACGAAAATGACACGTTTTAATGCTTCCGTGTTTCGAATGCAACTGCTGTACACTGCACAACGCTTATCTTTCGGAGCCTCGGGCGCCTTTGTTATAAACATAAAAAAGGATATTTATGCCCAGCACGATGGAACAACTATCTGACTACCCCCATGGGGAGAAGGTGTGAGTTTATGTATGTATGTACAGTGCAACTATTCTCTTAATGTCCCTCAGCAAACTTCATGTTTCGTTAGATTTCTATCAGTTGCCTTTGCACTTAGTGCAGACCGGACACTCAATCGACTTGGTGCAGACCAGACGATCTCAATCGACTTATAAGTCGACTTGGTTCAGACCGGACGGTCTCAATCGACTTGGTGCAGACTGGACGGTCTCAATCGACTTATAAGTCGACTTGGTGCAGACCGGACGCTCTCAATCCTCCTCATGAGCGAGCATTACTGCTTCGCAGAAGGAGGTGACGGCCTCCCATGCCCTCTCGCTCCGTACCAGGGCCGGACGCGAGAGATCCCCGCCACCGATCTCCTCCACGAGGACACGGCGGTGCTCTGCCCAAGCCGGGCAGACCTCCACCGTGTCCTCCGGGCGATCCAACTAACTAACTAACTGTTCTTTTTCAGAGAAGAATCAGAGATAATAGAAGGAGAAGTAGTGGAAGTGGTGGTAGAAAGGGCAGCGGGGGGTGGTGGGGCGCGGGTGGGACGTCTAACCCTCAAGACTACTGACATGGAAACCAACTACGATATGGGGGCTAAGATGATTGATTCACTGCTTAAGGAAAAGGTAAGGAATTTTTGAGTAAGCATTTGTCAATTTACCAACTTCGCCAAACATACAGAAAGAAAGATAATAAATATATTTGACTCAGGTTAAGACACATAATGTACACAAACCGAAAAAAATAACTTAAAATTGTATTGTTTGCATCACGGCTGCGCCAAATAGGGCCAGTTCAACATAAATGCCAGACAACTATTGTCTGACGCTGGTTTTCAACTGGACCTTATGTTATATATATACAGTATGGAAAACACATATGCAATAAATTAAACCACATACTTGTTACCGTCTTTTCTGACGATACACAAAAAATGGACGAAATCGGTCCAGTAATTAGGTCAAAAAGTAGAGTTCTAATTTTGATCATATTTGAACACTCTGTAGAATTGGATCACTAGGTCAATGATTCAATGAACTTGAATCCTTGAACATTGAAAAAATACTTCGAGATTTTGATTTCGTCAGTAAATTGTCAAACTAGGTATCAAAGCGCCAGCACCGACAAAATTGCCGCTCTTTCAAGGTACACAGAGCTAGGGCTATACAGGGTGTTTACTTTTATAGAATTTATTTTGATATTTATTTGTTTGAAAAATTCATTTTTTTAATTTACGATTTAATATTTAATTTTGCTATACTTCTGTGGACTAGTATTACTTGTGGTTTCAATTATTGCATATACATATGTGGTTTCCATACTGTATAACAATGTTTGGCGATGTTGGTAAGTTGGTTGTCTTACCAAACTCGACTAAAATCTAGCTAATGGTGTATTTGTATAGTGTAGAGTAAGTAAATGTAAGGTTGGGCATGTTTGGCGAGGTTAGTTCAGTTTACTGGTCTTGCCAAAATAAAAATAAAAACGAATAAATAGTAATTGTTGGTAATTCTAGAGTAAGACAATGCGAATTTGATTATTTTTTATTGCCAAAATAATCTAGCCAAAGGTTTGTAGTGATACATGCTAAATTGGCCGGTTATCCAGTTTTGCCAATATCTTTGAAAATGTTCCTTGTATATATTTAGAGATGTGGGTAGTAAAATATTAATTTTGGTATGTTTGGTAGTTGGGAAGTTTTACAGTCTTGCCAAAATCAACAAAAATATTACTTTTAATAGGGACGATGACTGGGTCCAAAAAAAACAATTCTATTTAGTCCGTCAGTCAGATAAGAAGAACTATTAGACATGTCTTTTTTGCTTTATCATATTGTAGCAGTTACACCGCCACATACTAACTACGCATCAAAAAGACATGACGTCACACGAATCCTGCATCGCGCAATTAGAGTTTACCGCGCGAACGACATAGATAAGACTATCCGAAATCAACAGTCGGGCAGTCGGCCCGCCTGACACAACACCCGTCTGGTCGGAGGATCCTCCCTTTTCTATGGTGGATGAGTGAACTTTACACCCTGTTCCTCATGCCCCCCAAAAAATTAATAAAAAACGACTTGGATACAACGCATTAAAGTTGGGGAGTGGGGGTCGTTACGTCACAAAAGTATAGAATCTACATACTCGTGACGTTATGGCACATTTTAACTCAATGTATCGCCGTAATCTTTAGATAAAGAAAAAAAATGTGTCCAATATTTTTTAATAATACAACTTAGGGACAAAAAAATATTTTTAATCATCATCTCTATTGTCGAGTAGAAAATGGCATTATACATATTGTAGAATGGAAAATGTTTGGTAAAGTTAAAAAAAAAATGTTTTTATTTTACAATAAGAAAAATGGCAACTATCTATGTAAAGGGTATGTGAAGGGTGGGCGTTTTGGGGGCCTGTCTTATGTAATTTTGACGTTTGAAAAGTGCTGATTCTCAGCCTTGGCCTTGTTTGAATAAATGACTGTTTTTGTTGAATTTTGAATGTATTATTTAACAGGTCCAAGCCGGCGATGTGATAACAATTGACAAGGCGACTGGAAAAATCAACAAGTTAGGTAGAAGTTTCGCTAGAGCCAGAGATTATGACGCCACTGGTAAGTTATTTCATTATTATTGAATATTATTCTGAAAGTGGGCAACATCGCAAATATATGTCAAATATTTCGCTGTTTTGATAAATTTGACAATATTACTGTATGGATATATGAAATGTGGCTAACTAGCGAACTAGAATATTGATTATGAAATGCAATAATTAATATAACACCGAATATTTAGTTTTTGATGTGAAACAGGTATTTGGAAACTTTAGAAATGCCTTTGTTACACCTAAAACGGTTCCAACATCAAATTCGGTGTTATGATTGCAATTCATTATTAATATTCTAGTTCACTAGTTAAAGTTAGCCATATTTCATATTTCCATACAGTAATATTGCCAAATTAATCAAAACAGGTAAATATTTGACAGCTATTTGCGATGTTGCCAACTTTTAAAATGAACGTAACAGCGTTAATTTTAAAACATAATTTTCTTCGTAATTTTTTTTATTCCAAAAGTGTCAAAACGAAATTGGCGGCATACTAAAAGAATTAAAAATCATTATGCTCTGGGATTTTACTATTAAAAATAAAACATTATCTATTTGGTTCTAATTCTGGATCAGGGAAGTTGTTGAGAGGAGCTCGTGGCTAAGTAATAACTGCCGCACGGGTCGATCCATCAGGTTAAGCTATGCTTGCCAGGGTTGGTCTGTGGATGGGTCTTTACATACCGAGACTCCTCTGTGCCTCGGAAAGCACGTTAAGCCGTTGGTCCCGGCTGTCATTCGTGGATCTTTGACAGTCGTTACGGGTCGTCAGAAGCCCGAAAGTCTGACAACCAGTCTTACCAAGGGGTATCGTATTACCCAGTTACTGGGTTGTGGAGGTCAGATAGGCAGTCGCTTCATGTAAAATACTGGTATTCAGCTGCATCCGGTAAGACTGGAAGCCGACCCCAATATAGTTGGGAAAAGGCTAGGCAGATTGATCTGGATCAGGGAATCAACATTCTTGTTTGCAACTTCCACAGGCCAGCAAGCTCGCTTCGTACAGTGCCCAGAGGGTGAACTCCAAAAGCGTAAAGAAGTAGTCCACACAGTAACTCTACATGAGATCGATGTCATCAACTCTAGGACACACGGCTTTTTAGCGCTTTTCTCTGGTAAGTGGTGAAGATATAAAGTTTTTTTTTTTTTTACTAACCCCTCGGTTTCACCCGCATAAGTTTCGATCTTGTAGGAATATCGGGATAAAATTCATAATTTTCGATTCGATTCCCAAGTCGTGCAAAGTATTATTGGGTTTTTCCAACAGGAATTATTAAGTAGTAACTCGGAGTCTGGAATTGTGCCCGGTTGATGGCAACAGGCTCGCCCCCTATTACATGGGACTTAAAAAACATAGCTGGCGAAATGTGGGTGTACTACAGGTACACCTCTGCCCAACCCTTCGAGGAAACAAGGCGTGATGTTATGTAGAAAAGTATTGCAGATTGTCCACAGACAAACATCACACTAATATTATAAAGGCGAAAGTTTGTGAGTGTGTATGTTTGTCTCTTCTTCACGCTAAAACTACTGAACGGATTTGGATAAAATTTGACACACGGATAGATTATAGCCTGGATTAACACATGGGATACGTTTTCATCCCGATATTCCCACGGGATCGAAACATAAGCGGGTGTAACCGCGTGGCGCAGCTAGTTTAAAACTACAAATTAAAATAAGCCATGGCAGCTAAGAGATCACCAGTCCCTACTGACGGCGCCCGTTCACGAACATGACGTATACTTGATTATGTTTACAGGTGATACCGGGGAGATAAAGTCCGAGATTCGCGAACAGATCAACGGCAAGGTGGCTGAGTGGCGTGAAGAGGGCAAAGCTGAGATGATTCCTGGAGTATTATTCATTGATGAAGTAAGTTTTTTTTTTACGTTTTATAAATAAGGCTGGTTTTACAGCTGTGCGGGAGACCCGTACGGGCCGCCCGTAATCCGGAGACCCGTACGGGTATCGCGAATCCAACCTAGTTAGTGACTAACCTGGTGTCAGAGTTTCAAAGCCACCCATGGGCCTCTGACTTGGCTTCACATGCCGTCGAGAAATATCTCTCAGGCATGGTTTCCTCACGATGTTTTCCGTCACCGTTTTAACCTAACAAAAAACCTGTTTTTAATTAAAAACAGTTTTTTTTTTTTGTGATTTGCGGAACATCATTTTAAAATAATTTAACGATCTTAGACACGACATTCTAAGTGAGAATTCAAATTGATGAAGAGATTGGTTATCTCCAATTTCACTAAGCCCAGTTTCTTTCTTCCCGAAACTTTTAAATCATAACTAAAAACAGAGACATAACATTAATGGGGAACCGTTATGGAGCATAATGTAAAAGCGAACGTAGTGAGCTCGAAATATTTAGCATCTTTTTTACCGTTCATACAGAATTAGAAGTAAGTTTATTGACTTAGCAGAAAAGATTCAGAAATAAGAGAATAATGGATGCTAGAGCGATCGAAGCGATGCTGAAGTTGCAGGAATAGGGATGATGACTAGGTCAAAAAAAAGAAATTCTATTTAGTCCGTCAGTCAGATAATTTAAAAATATTAGACACGTATTTTTTGCTTTATCATATAAATAAAAAATGACTCAGATACAACGCATTAAAGTTGGGGAGCGGGGGTTGATACGTCACAAGTATGGATAAAATCTACATACAAGTGACGTCATGGCACATTATAACTCAATGTATCGCCGTAATCTTTTGATACTGTAAAAAAAGAAAAAATACGTGTACGTTATTTTTTCATAATCTACACTACGGACAAAAAACATTTACATTAACGTAAGTTGTGCCAGAAAGCGTTTTATACCGTTAAAGATTTCATTGAGGACAAAAAGGCTTGGGATTGAGCTGCTCCAATTTATTATATATATATTTTTTTTTTTTTTTCATTTTGAATTTTGTTTGTTTTTCTGCTAACTTTAAATTATATACAAAATGACATGAATATTTACTTTGTGAAGTATAATATTATTATTATGATGTGAGGACTATGTGGGTCATATATTTAGCTATATTTTACTTTTTGTTATGTTAATCTGGCAGTTTGAGTACTTTATGCGGCCTACCCAAATATCCTTTCTTTGGTATTGTTCGTCGATTCGTTGAGCTCTTTTTAAGTTCTGAGTTGAGCTACACGATTACTGACAAATGCGTGCACTGACTGGCCAGGTCCACTCAAATCTGTATGGTTCTTTCCTCAAAAGACCATTTCAGACACAAATCTACATGGTCCTCAAATTGAAATGCTCTGACCAAGATTATTTCCGGGTTATTATATACACATTGACATTAATGAATGTTATATATTCATTGACATGAATATTTACTTTAAAGTATTATATTATTTTAATTATTGTGAATGTGAAGACTATGCAGATATTCCCTTTTGTTTTGTTTTAATTTTTTTGTTGTCAATTAGTTTTTATCATGGTCTGGCAGTTTGAGTAATTTATGTGGCCTACCCAAACGTCCTTTCTTTGGTATTGTTCGTCGAATCGTTGAGCTCCTTAAATTCTGAGTTGAGCTGCACGATAACTGACAAATGCGTGCACTGACTGGACAGGTCTTCTCAATCTGAATGGTTATTTCCTCAAAAGACCATTTCAGACATCAATCTACATCGTCTTCACATGATCTGACCAAGATTATGTCTGGACTTTAAAAGAGACTGTGACCTCTGAGTTTGTTTCGGCCTTTCTTCTCAGAGTAGTCAGATAGGAAACGCCGACCTCATCTAGTTTTTAAAATATGATTGACGTGTAAAAGTGTTTGTACAAACCTACTTGCAGAAATAAATCATTTATCATTTATCATTTATCATTTATTTTTTTAGTCATCATCCCTATTCATTCAATGAAGTCGAGAGTCAATAAAAATACAATAGTTGTACGCCTATGCGAAATAGATTACAATTATCTGTATTAGAGTATGGAGTTACTATGGAAGAACTTCATATCTAAGCAGTTTGAAAACAAAATCCCGTGAACACGATGACCACATCTGCTACCGCCCCGGTTGTGTAGCGGCCGAGCGCTGCAAGCAGAAGTAGTCCTTACCGTGTATAGATATGAACTTCTTCGATGGTAATTTTGATTAAGAATCTGGTTTCTCATATTTCGGGGGGGGGGGGGGGGGGTGAAGAAACCAAAAGCCCCCCTGCCTACGGCCCTAGTTTTAACGTACGTACGTATGACAATATATCTATTATCTATCTAAACCATATCTGGTTTAATATAGAAGAGAGAAAAATACAAATTTAAAGTTGAAGTTAAACCATGTCAAAGTAAATATCATTTGCTCTTTTTTTTTCTTCTAATTATGAATCCGTCTCACAGTACATCTGTCATACCAACAAAATCTAATAAAGAAATTACTTCAGAACTCCGAAAACCATTTGTCCTTTTTAGGGTTCCGTAGTCAACAAGGAACCCTTATAGTTTCGCCATGTCCGTCTGTCCGCGGTTTAGCTCAAAAACTATTGGTACTAGAAAGTTGTAATTTGGCATGAGTATACAAGTTAAGACGCAAAAAAGTTATAAAATAAAATTTTGAAAAAAAACAATTATTTAGGGTACCTCCCCTACATGTAAAGTGGGGGTAATATTTTTTTTTTCGTCCTTCCCATAGTGTGGGATATCGTTGGATAGGTCTTTCAAAAATATTAGGGGTTTGCGAAGACCGTTTTTTGATTAAGTAAACCGTTCGTGACTTAGCAAGCTTTAAAGTACCAATTTTCGTTAGAGTCAAGTGTCCCTCCTCTCTACCAACTAAACGGTTGTAGTTAGAAATTCAAATGTCACGGCATTAGTACTTATATATTTAAACGAAGTTTAAAGGAAAACTATCACACATAAGTGGGCTTTACAAGTTTACGAGTAATAATCGACCAACTTAAATTTGCGGTTGCAAAAACATGTTCTCCCATATATTCCGTATGGAGAACATGTTTTTAATAGCCTATTAGATTTCCGACCTCTGAACTGTTCTCACTTTGTGAGGTCCTCACAGTGAGACAGTTGTTCGTCCTTCAAACAGTTTTTAAGAAACACTAGCTTCTGCCTTACTACCCTCAGCCCCCAACAAACAAGCGGCGTGCCGACAGAGTTTGTAAGACTGAGCGCTGCAGGTTAGCGTTGGTTTGTCGCCACTTCAACCATACCAGCTCTAAACTTTACAATGACATAAATATAAGACTTAATATTTACCCTATGACTAAAAATCTACTGAAGAGAAAAGTGACTGCCTGGCTTAAATCCTTGTCTTATGAAGAAACTGAGCAACTTATGGTATCATAACACGGTAAACACACACCCTCACACACATACACATACACCCATCACCCCACCTCCACTCTACACTTATACTACATATTAACCTCCACATAGAGTATATTCTTTGTGAAGTCTGGAACAATATCTTTATAAATATTTTGGGGTCGGGCGTCGATAGCTGCGCCACAGTATTTTACTTTTGTGGCTATCTTCGTTTTTCATTTGTAAATTGTAAACTTAAGTTGTTCCAAATAAACTAAACGTTTTATACTTATACTTTTTTTTCAATTACAAAGTTAAGCTTGTTCTTACGATAAATTCATTCCAACTACGGAACCCTTCATTGTGCGTGGTCCGACACGCACTTAGCCGGTTTTTTTTATTTTAATCAAAATTGTGTTAGGTCGTTACCTAACACAATTTTGACAAGTGGACTAGCCCACTTGTAGCTTCATACCTAAATTGCGGAGTGATCCATCTGTGACACCTATTTTAATTTGAAAGTTATTTAAAACCCAGAACTTTTTTTGCAGGCTCACATGCTTGATATAGAATGCTTCTCGTACTTGAACCGAGCCCTGGAATCAGAGACAGCGCCCGTCGTCATTATGGCTACTAACCGGGGTATTACCCGCATCCGGGGCACCAACTACAGGTCGCCGCACGGAATACCATTAGATCTGCTGGACAGAATGATTATAGTTCCAACCTCGCCGTACTCTCACCAGGAGCTGAGAGAGATTCTTAACATCAGGTTAGTTTTGTAAAATATTTTGTTGTGTAACATCTTTTTTCTCAAATCTGTGGGGGTGATTTTGTGAAAAGGGACGGAAATGTGTAACAGGAAGTCAGGGAAGTTTAAAAAATATATATAAATCAATCTGCCTAGCCTTTTCCCAACTATATTGGGGTCGGCTTCCAGTCTAACCGGATGCAGCTGAATACCAGTATTTTACATGGAGCGACTGCCTATCTGACCTCCACAACCCAGTAACTGGGTAATACGATACCCCTTGGTAAGACTGGTTGTCAGACTTTCGGGCTTCTGACGACCCGTAACGACTGTCAAAGATCCACGAATGACAGCCGGGACCAACGGCTTAACGTGCTTTCCGAGGCACGGAGGAGTCTCGGTATGTAAAGATGGTCACCCATCCACAGACCAACCCCGGCAAGCGTAGCTTAACCTGACGGATCGACCCGTGCGGCAGTTACTACTTAGCCACGAGCTCCTCTGTTTAAAAAATATATATATATATATTATTTTAATTTTTTATTATTAGACCAAAAACAATAAACTTGTTACACAATTTGTCTTAGCTACTTATAATTTATCTTAAGATTAATTCAGTTACAATGGTGTCTAATTGTTAGCATCTGCTGCCGAACTAGGTTTATAACCTGTGTTTCAGCATGCAGCGCCTCAAGCCCTCGAAATGGGTTATGCAGCTGGTATGAGCTTATCAACAAAAGCAGTTAATTAAAAAATTAATATAATTACAAAAGAAAGAAAGGTTCCTGTCCTCTAGGTGTGTAAGGTGAAGAACACACACACACACATGGAAATCACATCCTCTCTCACACACACACACACTCACCGTGTGTGTGTGTGTGTGTATGAGAGAGGATGTGTAGAGAATTAATAGTTATTTGTGCAACAAGAGAGCAAAGTCGTTTTTTGCTGCGAGTGTTGATTTTGAATCCCGAGTAAGCGAAGGATTCTATAATTGAATCACGAGCGTAGCGAGTGATTCTAGGTTAGAATCCTGAGCGCTGCGAGGGATTCAAAGACACGAGATGCAAATAGCTTTGCTCTCGTGTAACACATACAACTTTTCACCTCAGCAGCGAGAACATACAACATGTAAAAAAAACCCTGTCCGATCCGTGCGGGTGTTGTTAGGTATCGTACTGTTAGCACATTTATGTGGAAATTTTCAGGAAAAAAGAAAAAAGAATCCGTACATTTTTTTTCTATGGTGAATTTGACCGAATTTTACATTTGGTGTGAGCGGCGGCCGTCGTTTAGCGGGTGTCTAAAAGTAATAAGTTATGAGTTTTGCTATTTTTTTATGGATTTGGGGTAATTTTGGAACTAAAAATGTGAATTTTAAATACCAATAACCATCAATAATAATCAAAAAATACTGTTTTGTAATGTTACTGCAGTACCATATGCCCATTTTGCCCAGATTTTCGGATCGGGCAAGGTTTTTTTTTACAAAGTCTTCATCTCCTCGTATTTTGCAGCCACCATCTTGGATTTATATTTTGATTTCACTATCGACTTTAGCACCCTCGAAAACTATGAAAAGGACACCCATGACGAAAAATGTGAAAATTTTCGCAGCCGCCATCTTGGATTTTTATTTTGACTTCACTATCGGCTTAAGCAACGTTGAAAACCATAGAAACGATACCCATGAAGAAAAATTTGAAAATTTTCGCAGCGGCCATCTTGGATTTACATTTTGACTTCACTATCGGCTTTAGCAACCTTGAAAACCATAGAAACGATAGGTACCCATGAAGAAAAATTTGAAAATTTTCGCAGCCGCCATTTTGGATTTACATTTTAACCTCACAATCGGCTTTGGCACCCTTGAAAACTATGAAAACGACACCCATTATGAAAAATGTGAAAATTTTCGCAACCGCCATCTTGGATTTTCATTTCGACCAAATTCACACTTACTATCTCTCTCTTTCTCTTTGAATTAGAAGAAGACAGTCGCAAGCGCCTTTTCGCGTGACGATATAAGCCACTGCACTCTTACCGCAAGCCGCTTAAGAACTTCGTTCCAAAAATTTTATAAAACAGAATTTAAATAAAACCTCTTCAGATGATTTGCAATTTTACAGCCTTACTAATAAAAATAAGTTAAACATCTGTTTAACTATTGTATTGTTATACAATGTATAAGCTGTGAATAGGCGTTACACACTACTCTTACTAATAATCAGTGTATACACAATGCATAGTTACCCCCTGCTTATGACAAAAACCACTGGCAACATTAGAAGGTGCGTTCTGAAACTGGTACTGCGTATTATCATTGACATTTTTTCATTCGGAAAAACATTCATAACTTTAGACTTATAAGTTTAAAAAATTTAAATTTTAATAATTACGTCCATTTTATTTCCAAAATATTGATTTAGCGTTCTTTTACGAATTAAAAAAATAGATTATTGTCACTAGTGATGCTTGCATTAGGTTAAGAACGCAACAGTAAAAGCTGTTATAGGCCGCTTTCCGAATTAGAACATAATCGCTCACAGCGCTGACATCGATAATTGGCGTTCCGATTAAGATATCACGATTATGACAGCTGAGGGCTGTCAACAATTCGGAACGCTCGTGAACGCGTTCACGGTTCTCGCTCAATGTCAAAACTTGCATATCATATTTCATTGTGTATATACCACACATTTCTTCTTCTTTGTTTAGGTGGCGAAGGGTAACCAAAAATACAATTTCGAAAATGCCACGTTAGTTCAAAGATAAGATGCGAGTCAAAACAAAACAGCACAACTGTCATTTTTGACAGCGCTCACGGTTATATTAGTAAAAGGCTTGGTCAGCGTTATCGCAAGATGGCGTATGTCATGACGTCATCTATGACGATTTAAGACACAACGTTATCATGCCCACGTTAATACGGTACGGTTGTTAGCACGCTCAAATCGCTATACAGCGTAACTCGGAATGCACCCATAGTCAATCTTGAACGTCAAAATATATCAAAGCGAATTCAGCACGACTGAAATGATAAAAATGATGAAGAGATTTTTTTTCTTTAATATTAAATGGTTGAAACTAATGACATTTAACTAATTCAACAATGTTTCTTGCATATAATTTGCTGAACCTTTATTTAAATCGAAACTCATTTTCTTGCAAACAGCAAGGATCATATCGATGTTTATAACATTTTCTTTTATGATTAAGTATCAATTTCATCTAAAATATCGAAATATTGTAAATAATCCATGGTTTTCAAACTCAATACGACAAAAGCAACTAGTTATTATAGGTTATACAATCGCTATACAAGGTCCGAGGGCTGAATAACGGTTGTACAAATTCTCTTTGATTATTGACATTTATTACACCAGATGTATACAACTGAAACGTCAAATATCGTTTATTGGTAACGTTGATGTTATATCCCCGATATACGTCGTGTGTAAAAGTTTATTAGTAAGGCTGTTAATGTTTTAAGTATATCCGAACGTTTTATTGTTTGTTTCTTTTTTGGGCGTAGTAGGTAGATATGGAATTTTGAAATCGAACTTCGAATCGATTTGTTTCTATCTCTCGCTTTTTTCGTATCAAAGTGAAAGTGACAAAACTAATTGAAGTTCAAATCTTTAGAATTTTGTGAGTAGACCCAACACTACTCTCGGCATTTAAAAAAAATAATTAAAAAGTTACTTTGTCTCACGCTCGCAGCAAAATCGAATTTTGCTCACTGTTTTTTGACAGCAAAACCTGCTTGTTTGAGGTGCTGAGGTGAAAATAATTTTAGCTAGTAGATTCTTTAGGTCAAGCCGACAGTGCGCGCTATTTCATTTGACCATTGAACGCGCCTGGCGCTAGAGTTAGCCGTCAGAAACGACCTTGACGCTGACCGCCTTTGTTGCTTATTATCAAGGTGAGATGTCAGATGGGCTCACTCGTTTTTATTTTTATTTTTAAACAAACAACTGTCCTCTTCGAGGCGCACGCGGCGCCAAAAAACCTCAAATGTAAAGGCGGACCACCAGTACCCAGAATTTTGTAATATCTTGATTTAAAAGAGTGTCCTTGGAAAAGAAAGAAAGAAATAATAATATTTATTTGGACACAGTTCGTGAAACACAATAACTAAATAAAAAGGTAAAATAATCATAAAGCAATAATAGTGTGTGCCTCACGGCTGCGCCAAAAAGGTTCATTTCAGCATTAATGCCCGACAAATGCTGTCTGACGCTGGTTTTATAACGAACCGCTATGGACAAGTGACGGGGAGTACAAACAGTTTCAACATACCTAATACATAATTTTTATACATCTAAATAAATAAGTACCAAACTACTTAAGATCTATTTTTTTTTTTTTTTCCAATTTATGTTATTGCTTGGAGTTTTTTTTGCCCGTTCTTCTCCATAGAGATCTACGTTTTGCAATGGGCAGCTTCAAATTTCTGATTAAATGACCGACACTTTGATAATGTGTACTGTCGCGCTTGAATTTGCCGCTAGAGGCGCTAGTGTAGAGTGAGGTCTACAAATGTCAAATGTCACTGTTCGCGAAATTTTTACTTAATCGTTAAGTGTCATAAAAATGCATTTAAATTTAGCATTTTAAAGTTTCGCGCGTAATTTGACGAAAACGCTGGACGCAGTGGACGCCATATTGCTCTGTGGTCATGACGTCACTTGTCTGTGTAAACAAATTTATAGATTAAAGGTACGCTGATAGTTGACAGTTAACACTTTCTAAGTTTACATAGCCGTATGACGTAATAAAAGGCGACTACTATCTAATGGTGTTATGAAACAGATTAAAGTTGAAACCTTTGAATTGAATTCGCTGTGTTATAAAACTTATAAACTAAAACTAACGTTTTCCGACTGCTTTTTGCCTAAGCTATCTCAATAATATATTTTTAGATTTTTTCTCTTATAGAGTAAAACACCCTATTATGGCTTAAGATTTAACAAGCAACAACTCAGTTAGCTTTTTAAGTAACAACTCAGTATCTAATTTGGTAGCACTTGGAGGAAGAATAATATTTTCACCTCAGCACCTCAAACAAGCAGGTTTTGCTGTCAAAATACAGTGAGCAAAATTCGATTTTGCTGCGAGCGTGAGACAAAGTAACTTTTTAATTATTTTTTTTAAATGCCGAGAGCAGTGTTGGGTCTACTCACAAAATTCTAAAGATTTGAACTTCAATTAGTTTTGTCACTTTCACTTCGATACGAAAAAAGCGAGAGATAGAAACAAATCGATTCGAATTAAAATACCTACTAGGCCCAAAAAAGAAACAAACAATAAAACGTTCGGATATAATCAAAACATTAAAATTGCAAATCATCTGTTATGGTTTTATTTAAATTCCGTTTTATTAAATTTTTGGAACGAAGTTCTTAAGCGGCTTGCGGTAAGAGTGCAGTGGCAGATATCGTCACGCGAAAAGGCGCTTGCGACTGCCTTCTTCTAATTCAAAGAGAAAGAGAGAGATAGTAAGTGTGAATTTGGTCGAAATGAAAATTTTCACATTTTTCATAATGGGTGTCGTTTTCATAGTTTTCAAGGGTGCCAAAGCCGACCGTGAGGTCAAAATATAAATCCAAGATGGCGGCTGCGAAAATTTTCTAATTTTTCTTCATGTTTTTTTCTTTCATCGTTTTCAAGGTTGCTTAAGCCGATAGTGAAGTCAAAATAAAATGGATTTTTATTTTGACTTCACTATCGGCTTACTTAAGCAACCTTGAAAACTAGATGGCGGCTGCGAAAATTTTCAAATTTTTCGTCATGGGTGTCTTTTTCATAGTTTTCGAGGGTGCTAAAGTCGATAGTGAGGTCAAAATATAAATCCAAGATTGTGGCTGCAAAATACGAGGTGATGAAGGTTATTTAAAAAAAAAACCTTGTTCGATCCGAAAATCTGGGGAAAATGGGCATATGGTACTGCAGTAACATTACAAAACAGTATTTTTTTGATTATTATTGATAGTAAGAAAGTTATTGGTATTTAAATTTCACATTTTTAGTTCCAAAATTATCCCAAATCCATAAAAAAATTGCAAAATTCATAACTTAGACACCCGCCGCCCGCACCAAATGTAAAATTCGGTCAAATTCACCATTGAAAAAAAAATTAGGGATTATTTTTTCTTTTTTCCTGAAAATTTCCACATAATTATGCTAACAGTACGATACCTAAGAACACCTTCACGGATCGGACAGGGTTTTTTTTTTACATGTTGTATGTTCTCGCTGCTGAGGTGAAAAGTTGTATGTGTTACACGAGCGCAAAGTTATTTGCATCTCGTGTCTTTGAATCCCTCGCAGCGCTCAGGATTCTAACCTAGAATCACTCGCTACGCTCGTGATTCAATTATAGAATCCTTCGCTTACTCGGGATTCAAAATCAACACTCGCAGCAAAAAACTACTTTGCTCTCTTGTTGCACAAATAACTATTGTCTGCTTTATGCTTGCCGATTTTAGGAACATTGTAATGTAAATATTAATTTGATGTTTGAAAATGTATTAAAATAAACTTTATTTAAAGTAACGGGTACCTAAATATATGCAAAACTTATCAAATAAAAGTACTGACAGGACCTTACACGTCAGTGGCGCCAAGTGGTGAGCACAAAAATGATTGCCCACATTCAAAAGTGCCTGTAAATGTTTTAATTGAAACAAATGCTTATGAGATTGAGTTTTTGAGTTTTGCCAATTGTCCTAAGCGGCTGTAAATATAGTTCTGTCACTTGTACATGTGGGCGTAGCTACTAAGGTGCAAAGTGGTCCTGTACCCTAATTACGTAATGCAAAATCAATCCGAACCTGAATCGTTTTGAAACAGATTGCTAATCCATTGCTCCGTAAGTTCGAAAAAAAAATCTGCAGAGCAACGTAAATTACGCAATGAATCTTGTTGAACTGTCAAAATGAAACAGATTTGTCGTTATCGTTTACGAAAATATGTTGCGTAATTAGAAAGCTGGGCACCAAACCCCTTGGGGGCGCCCACAGTATCCGAGCCGGGAGGTCTTCTAAGTCAATGAGGCCCCCAGCCTAGGGCCTCAGTCGGCGAAAAGGTTTTAGAGTAATGTGTTAAGTTTACTGAGAAGGAAATCCACCGCGATCCAATAAGGCATGGCCCTTAAAACAAACTCTAACCAATCCGAGTTAGGGTGCTAAAATTTTCGAGCTTTTATTATTGTTCTGCATAAAGCGAGAAAGTAACTCCTATTTGTGTATGAATGGTCGAAGAGCTCGTGGCTAAGAAATAACTGTCGCACGGGTCGATCCATTAGGTTAAGCTACGTTGCCGGGTTTGGTCTGTGGATGGGTGACCATCTTTACATACCGAGACTCCTCCGTGCCTCGGAAAGCACGTTAAGCCGTTGGTGCCGTTGGTAAAGTGGTGATTGGGTTTTTCCACCAGGAATTTCCAGCCAGGAGTCTAGATCTGTGCCCGGTTGATGGCAATAGGCTCGCCCCCAATTACTTGGGACTTAAACATAACTCGCGAAATGTGGGTATACTATATGTACACCTCTGCCTAACCCTTCGGGGATTACAGGCGTGATAATATGTTATTATCACAGTTTAGTACAGGTTGTTCACTTCGCAAAAACATTTAAATAAAAAAGCGACTCCTGCTTCGACACAATAAAGTGCAATTCAGGTCTCACAGCGCTAATTACCTACGGTTATATTCACCTAGAAGTTGCCTCTCTTTCTATCGCGTAACTCTTATATCTTCTGACTACGTTACTCCCACTGAATTTGACAGATCAAGCCCGCTGCGTACCTACTTGTAGCTTCATACCTAAAATGCTGAGTGAATCATCTGTGGTAATAAATATGTTTATTTTGGCTTCAGGTGTGAAGAAGAAGATTGTCAGATGTCAGGAGATGCGCTCACAGTGCTGACGCGAGTAGCCACAGAGACATCACTGCGTTACGCCATACAGCTTATAACTACCGCTTCTCTTGTTGCTAAGCGTAGGAAGGCTACCGAGGTACGTAAAATCTATGTAGACATAGAAAACTGTTCCGTGACTAGTTAAACTGATATTGGGGCCGCTTCTCTTGTACCATCACTAAAATTCCTTACTTTTGGCTATGAGAATCTTAAACTATTCTGCAAAAATAAATTTCTAAATTTAAAAATTATTTTGACACAACTAAAATTGAATTTGACAATCTCGAGTCCACGTGGTACTTGTTTGCCCTACCACGTGTTTTTTTTTGAGCCGGTCGCGCGCTTTGGGGCAGCCTCGGCGTGTTTTATTTGGAATTTTTCACTTTATGTATAGAAAATATGAAAAATGATTACCTACATGTTGAGTTTTAGGGGTTTCGGGGGTCGAAATTTTCATTATTTTTGCTATAGGACACACTATTTTCGAGATATAAGCAAAATAAGAAAACACACAGTATGTTTTTGCACCTAAAGTCGAGGTGTTGGTGTGAATTTTACTTCATGACAACTAATTTTATTCCACGCCTTTTTAATCGCGATTTAAAATAGTCAGATTTAGTTACGACAATCAAAATTTTAGGTGAAAAACGTCAGACTTTTCACTAAATTATTAACTCACTCACAGCACTCGTCGTAGTGCTGTCAAACTAAAATATAGTTAAGTTGTGTCACTTTAGTCTATTTCAGAATGGGAAATCATCGTTTGACAGGAATAAACTAAATTTTATCGTGATTTTTAGTCTAGGTTAGAGACATTTGTGACAAGAGAATCGGCACCACTAACAGTCTAACTAAACCAGTAATAGAATGCTCCTAACGGAATTTAAAAAATATCATAGGTATAAGAAAGGTATAGTTCCTTAGCCGGTCCCGCAGGCGGCAGCAGACGGAAGGTACTTCGTAGAAACCAGTCGTGTCGCGGCGACACGTCGTCTGCTGCTGCCGCCTGCAGTCGACTACGGAATTGTAACTTTAGTAAGGTATAATATAGTCCTCCTTATCGATTTCGATATAGGTAATTGCTGAAAACCAGCGCTGTTGACGTTAGGTTGGCCCGAAGTCACAGCATTTCGCTGAGCAATGACCTGTTCTTGCACAGATACCTTGCACAGATACGATGCACAGTTTAATTTCTCATATTATTTATTACAAATGTAGTTAAGTAACTCTGTAATCGGCATTTTGTTTTTGTTATGTTTTTGTTGTCATTTGACAATGTCGCAACCACAGATTATGTAATGTCGCAACAGTAATTACGCAATATTTTCTTTGGTCCGAGGCCTTGACACTACGCCTTGACATCAACCAATGAACAACATTTCAAAACGTTTTTTTTTTTTTGCTGGTTGAATACGAGGCTTTTGGTTACTTTTGTATTTTTGTATAATTTTTATTTTTTTTCTTTTGTTGTGCGTTTCGTTTGTGCAGAATAAACATATTTTCTTTCTTTTTTCTTTCTATAACGGCGACCCTTCGAAATCACTTCCTTGCGTGTGCCCTTAGATGGCTCGCTAGACCGAATTTTGTTTTGAACACCCGGTCACAACTTGAGCAATAAAGTTGGCCTGCAGTGTTGTATGTATACGTGTAGGAGGGCTTAGGTCTCTGTTTGTCTCGGAAATAGCTTCGTGTCGCTTTTTTTCGAAAGATTTAATGCTTTTGTGAATAGTTGAGCGCCAAGATGACCTGTGTAAAGCGAGTCGGCCTCTATGTAGATACAATTCTATGAAGTTTAAAAAATATTAAATTGAAGTTGGCAAAATTACCAATCTCGCCAAAATTCAATCAGAGCAACGTAATGAATAAAAACACACTGGAATTCTTATTTTTCGTCGAAATTGGCGAAGTTGCTAAGTTTTCCAACTTCGCCAAAACGATTACAACATTATTGTACTTGCATCCAACGACCCTTGAGCGACCACCTTTACAAATTGAAATAAATAAATAAACCTTATACAGGGTGGAAGGGACATCGACGCGAAAACTGATACCATGCATTCATTACATGATTATAAATCCCCAATTGTTGAAATTTTTCGTCGGTTATTAAAAAAAAAACAGCTGTTTCATAGAAAAGTTCAATACCTACGCGGTCAAAATGTATGGAACAGCAGATTATTTTTTTAATAAAATTTCAAAGCTTGGGGGTTCAGAATCATGTACTAAATCCATGGTATCAGTTTTCGCGTCGATATCGGGATTCCACCCTGTATAAATAAATATAAATCATAAATAAATATACTACGGTTTATTTAATAAAAAAGATTATGGCCTATAATCCTGTTTCTATGATATCTTTCCATTTGTTTACGAACCTTGCCAAAGTTGCTGAAAAACTGAAATTCCATTGGGATTTCAAACAGTATTTTTTCTTTCATACAATTTGGCTTCAACAAATAAAACCTTATGTTATATTTACACTATAATTTGGTCCCCAGGTCAGCATGGAAGATGTAAAGAAGGTATACTCACTATTCCTAGATGAGCATCGTTCAGAACAGTTCTTGAAGGAGTATCAAGATGAATTCATGTTTAATGATGGTTCTGGTGGTAAGTTTATACCTATCAATAATAAAAACCTAGGCTAGGCCTTAGCTAAACTTTGAGCGGGAGGCTAACAGAGGAATTCAGGTGAGCAGCAACGGTTGGGAAGCTTCATCGAGTCTTCTCGTCGCGTATTCCACAAAGCCTTAAGACGATGGTCTTCAATCAGTGCGTCCTCCTGTTATAAATGTGGACACCCACGGTACGGCTGATCCATAAATTCAAGGTCGCTCAGCGAGCCGTGGAACAGGCTAGGCTTGGAGTCTCTCTAAGGAATCGAATCCGGAACGAGGTGATCTGGCAGAGAACCAAAGATGTTGACATAGGTCACAGAATAAGCAAGCTGAAGTGGCAATGGCCGGCCATGTTAGCCGCAGAACAGTTGGCCGTTGGCACAGTATAAATATGGACAGTACAGAAACTACGTAGTAAACGTTCGAAACGGCACACTTACACAGACGTGCTCATTGACGAGACCCCAAGCGATTGTCGCGGTGCTGTCAGTTGCGGGTGCCGTGTCTAAAATAGAGGGTACGTTATTATTTCAACAAATAGGCCTAGTTTACATACTGTCCATATTTATACTGTGCCAACGACCAACTGTTCTGCGGCTAACATGGCCGGCCATTGCCACGTGTTCTTGAGTGGAGGCCGTGGATCCGCCGCATTATAAAGTATTATTAATTTGATTACTATAATTTATTGTCTTGTTTCAGACGCTCCGCAACTGATGGAAGTATCGCAGTAATTATTTTCTCAATGATTCCAAAAACTGCTTTAAAATAATTAATTTTCGTTAGAATGTCATTTTGGTTCTACAAGAAGTCGTATGTTTAAGTTACTTTTAAGTTAGTATTATGTAAGTTTATAATAAATGTCTAATTACATGGCTTTTTGTGTTTTTTTAATGAGAGGGGAAGTTAAGCTTGCTTGTCAGTCCCGCATATGAGATTCCCATAACCCCAGTTTCAGTTTAATAATAATTTTAAAAAAAACAAGAGACTTCCAGTAAAATCTTAGCGAGACTATAGTTCCATTTGTTCGTTACAGTGGAAGTCTCTGGCTCTTTTTTTTTTTTTTTTTAACTAGGGCATCTCGTAGCTCACCTCTGAGGTGATGACTACTTAACCGGTCAATCCTGCGGCTGCCTTAAGCTACTAACTTAAAGCCTCCAGCCAGGGGCAAAACTATTCTAAATTAAAACTAGGCGAACGCTCGCTAAGGGCACCCCCTGTGGGGTACGGACTTCGGCTTAGGGCGTCGCTGGGGGGAGGACAGCAAGTTGGGACAGGCTGGATCAAAGATGATTCATTATTATTAATCGGGGAATTTAAGACTACATTTCTCAGCAAAACGCGGGCTGGCGCTTCTGCGAGCAAGGGTCGGTGGGGAGTATTATTTACTCGGGCGGGTCGCGATCGCGAAGAAACACAGACACCGACCCGCATTCCGACCTCGCCGCCGAGGTCCTAATGCGGGTCGGTGTCTGTGTTTCTTGTGCACTGTACTTGTGGCCCTATTGCTCTCCTGGAGGAGGGTTATGGGGTCGTCTGGGTCGGTAAGGATTTGCCTTGGGCGGCGGGTCTGACTGATTCTACTCGTGACATAATTGGCGGCCTCGACAACCAGAGGGTTGCGGTGTTTGGCGGCGGACTCAAAGAAACGCTTGGAATTGCGTTTGAGAAATTGGTGGATTGTGGGGATCTTTAGGTCGAGATGGAGGATCTCGTTCCTAACGTACCAGGGGGCACCGGTGATTTTCCGGAGAAATCTATTTTGGAGCGTTTGCATCCTATGAATATGGCGGGGTTTTGCGTGTGCAAATACGGCTCCCGCATAGGTCATGATGGGACGAACGCACGCCGTGTACGTACGCAATTTGCACTTAAGTGACATTTTGCTACGTGCATTCAGGACGGAGTGGAGTCTACCGAGAACGAAAGCGGCTCGCGAGCGGACCTGCTTTATGTGCTCACTGAAGGTGAGATGCTGATCTAGGACGACACCTAGGTATTTGGCTCACTTCTCCCAAGGGATAGGCTTGCCGAACATGGTGATGGGTCGGGGGGGTTTGAACCTTTTGCGCGGTTTCCTAAAGAGAACCGCTTGGCTTTTATCCGGGTTGACTTCGATCCTCCACTTTCTAAACCAGGTGCCGAGCATGTCGACTGAGGTCTGGAGAGTGTGGGCTATCGAGTCAGTGCTGGTACCCTTGTAGTAAATGGCCGTATCGTCTGCGAACAGAGCCAACTGCGCCCTTTTACTCTTTGGGATATCGCTGGTGAAAAGCGTGAAGATTAGGGGGGAGAGCACAGAGCCTTGAGGGACTCCTGCGCGGATAGGACGAGGGGAGGATATCGCTCCTTCGATGCGGTAGCGGAAGGTGCGGTTTGACAAAAAGTCCCGTAAGATGAGCACGAGACGATCCGGCACACCGAGTTTGTAGAGCTTATATAATAAGCCGTTGTGCCAGACTTTGTCGAACGCTTTCGCTATATCGAAGAATATTGCACCGGTTATCAAGCCGCGCTGGAAGCCCGCGCATATGCTTTCAATAATCCGGTGGGCCTGATGCACGCTAGAGTGCTGGGTTCGGAACCCAAACTGTTCGTTGGGGATGAGGCCCTTGGTTTCGGCATAATCTCTGAGGCGCTTATAAATAAGCCTCTCATAGACTTTGCCGAGTACCTTGAGCAAACTGATGGGGCGGTAACTCGACGGCTCGGTCTTGGGCTTGCCGGGCTTCGGTATGCCGATGACCGTGGCTTCTTTCCATGCTCGGGGAAAGATGTTATTGCTTAGGGCACCATTGAAGATGGTGGCCAATAGCATTATCAGGTGGGCAACTCTGGCTCTCAAATAGTTCTACTATAAATACTATTTTGGTGTAATATTGCAATATTTTATAGCAGATTTTTTTTAATTTAATTTGGTAACATTATACTAGTGCCGCTCCAAAACATACTAACAGAAATTAATATTTTTAAGATAATTCTGAAATAAAATTTGAAAACGCCTTATAGTATCCGTGTATTTCTATATTCTTTCAATGCTGGTTTGTAATCTTTGTTTCATCATCAATTATTTTCCTTGTAACAAAATACTACATCACTCGACTACAAACAAGAAATCATAATCGACTAAATCTGACTCTTTAGATGTTGACGTTTCTACATCCCTAAACTGCGATTGATTTTTCGACATACTTCTGTCGTGAATAATTTTGGTGTGGGTTTTCGAAGTTAAATTATCAGTAAAATCAAAATGTTCGCCGCCAGGAGCCTTTTCAAAGCCAATGCCCAAATCCTCAAGAATGTGGCTCAGCAGAGGAACATGAGCGTAATCGCTACTCCCGCTAGGAACAAGATTTCCACAGGCGTAAGTACATTTTGGTAGTTTTAGAGAGATTATCCTTTTATTTCGTCATATTTATTCATTTAAAACGTTCCTAAAGAGTATTCCGTGATATATACGGATGATTTTATCTTTTCAGAACGTAAAAAAACGATTTTCAAATTACGTAATTTTACAAGGAAAAGTTATAGGTTATCTACTGAAGTCCTAAGTACCATGTCAATTAAAATTACTACTATGACGAATTTACCCTAATTTATGGTCAACGTTATGTTTAGTTCTATTTATGTTGATGAATGATGGATTAATAATTGTTACATTATTTTCAATATTAATTGTACATAAACAGCATAATCTTTACAAAGTATATGATTGTTATTTTTTCAGACTAATGCACATTATCTGATTGGTTTTAGGTTACATTTACTAAACAGTCTAGAGATATATTGCTCAAAACCAACAAGGTGCAATATTAAAAATAATAATATTGAAAACAACATTTTCAAAATGTTTAACTTTTGTTTAAATCTGCCTAATGGCTGGAATAGGCCAGTCGGCTTTTAATGCCATTGTTTATATTATATATTTTTGTAAAGGTTAGCAACTTACGCAGTATGGACCAAATCAAATTATCAGGAGTATTATAAAATCATCACCATTTACCCATCAAACGATTGCCTTCTAGATGCCGTTTGCATGTAAGCGCTCAACGGTTTCCACAATTATATTTATTGTTGTTTCTAGTGTATTTTTCTAACAAAAAATCACCAGTTCATACATTTGTGGGGTGAATCTTATTTTTTTCTAAATATTGTAATATATCTAAACTATAGTAATATTAAAAAGAGAAAACATTTGTTTTTTTTAAATGTTTGTAACATTTCTTTCACCAGTGGAATGATTTATTATCACTGAGAAACACAATAATTTATAAAGATATCACGCGGGCGAAGCCACTAGCTGAAGCTAGTTTTATAAAAAATAATTGTGTTATTATCATTTCAACAAAGCATTTTGCTACCACAGATATTTTTGAAGTGAAAACTGTTCTAGGCACGTTGATGTATTTTGGTAGTGGGTAAACTTCTGGATTCGCATAGTGCTGGGTTATAGAATATAGATGGCGCTAATACCAGTTTTAAGTTTTCGCTTCTGTCAGCAGTCACCATGCCTACTTATTTTTTATTTTTTTTCATTCATTTAAATGTATTTTGGACATCACTGACATCAGTGAAGGAAAACATTGTGATGAAACCTGGACTTATAGTGAATATAAGTTTGAATTTGCCAACCGGTCTTGAGCAAGCGTGGTGATAAATGCTTCTCTGTATGAGAAGAGGCCCTTGCCCTGCCGTGGGACATTAGATAACGAGTAGTAGCGGCCAAGTGGTAACGGTTCCGACTTTTGTAGGTCGTGGGTTCAAACCCAAGCAAACGCTTGACTTTGTGTAAATAATTTCTACGCCACTGCTCTCAAAACGGTGAAGGAAAACATCGTGAGGAAACTGTAAAAAAATGTCCTAGAATCAAAACTTCGAAGACATGTGACATCTACCAACCCGCACTGGGCCCGCATGGTGGATTATGGCCCACTCCCTCTCACAGAGAAGAGGCCAGTGGCAGTGGAAATATTATAGGCTGATTATGGTATGTTTGGCTACAATAAATCTATTTTTCTCTTCCAGGAGATGTTTTTCCTAGTCAGCTCAATGGTGATCGGCTGGTCTATTGTCCCCGCCTGGGTCCTCTTTAACATCAAGAACTACAGGAACAAGGAATAAACACACAGCCAAGTTTAGACAATTATATGTAGATACAGTGTGATATCAGATATGTATTATGTTAAGTAAACGGTTAATTTAACAATATGGATTTTTATTTTAAGGATAAATACACGTAAAACACACCTGGTTCCCTAGACCTATACAGGGCCGTCTTTACCCGGGGGTGCAAGGGGTGCGAAACACCCGGGCGCAGGGTCATGGGGGCGCCAGCCGATCGATCGTAATCACAATAATGTTATGAAAATATTGTTTGCAAAATGCGCCTCATGCACCTTTCGGCACTATACGCCTTGCAACTTCGGTGTGCAAGCCAATTTAGATCTTATTACTACATTAAAATTAAATTTATATTGCAACAAACATGGCAAATTCAGAGCGAACAGTTTCTTGCTGGCTCGAATCTGTCCGACTTTTTTTATTCGATCATGATTTTAGTTATAAAACATATTCTCCCGTACATTGATATAAGTCACTGTCAATCCCCCAACTACAAATATAAATTTATATCCGCAAAAAAAAAAACATGTTTTAAAACTACAAATTAACGATTTTCGAACTTTCGCCGTGAGAGCTTACTTCTTGCCAAATTTCATGATTCTAGGTCAACGGACGGAAAGTACCCTTTAGGTTTTAATTTATTTGCGAGTAGGCATCAACATACGGAAGAGGTAGATACGGGACCTAGTCACAGCGCCTGGTCCTACTCAACTAAGTGATTGCCCGTAGTTGGCACTCACTCGCGCACGGAACATCGTAGATCACACAGCTCAATAATTTCAGATTTTTTGTAATAAATACGCATCAAAATGACTTCTTGTGCAGCTAAACAGTGCTTTAAAGAAAAATAAGACACACGGGATTACCTACCACTCGTAAGTACAGCCAAAAATGTTAATTTGTTGAAAATTACAATAATATTTTAACGTTTGCTTCGCCATGTTTGTGAGAGCGAGATAGATATTAAAACATGCGTGAAAGACACGATACGCACACAATGCGCGAGGTGCTAACGCGATTTCGCTCGCACGTCAGCGCCGTCTCCTATCTCTATCCTCGTCTATCGGTAACTGTAGCTTTGCGACTGTGAGATGACACTGATCACAGATGTGTGAGTTTCGGTGCATGTAGTCGTGCGCCGAGCCCAAGTTTACTGATTGCGATGTTAGCGCGTAACATATCTTCCTCCTTTTAACACATCAATGATTGTCGCATTTTTTTATTGCGTTGAGTTAGAAAATTGTTATTAGAGCTCCAAGGGGCCGTAGACCTTTGATATTAATTTTAACTTGACGCCTACACACGTTCCTGAGAAAAAGGGTCTTGACGGACTGACAGACAGACGGACAAAGAAGTGATCCTTTAAGGATTCCGTTTTTTCTTTTGATGTACTTAAAACAGGAACACAATATTTTTTGTTTGTTGGCAATGGGGGCGCAAGCTGATTTTCGCACCCCGGCGTCCAATATGGTTAAGACGGCCCAGGGGCCCTATTATGAACTCTTATTTCCAGGCAGTTTACGGCGTAAACAGAACTGCCTTGCAATTTCGTATTATGAACTCGTCAAACAAGCCAGTCAGTGGTCACGTGACACCCTGGCCGGCTTCTGCCCGACTATTGGCTGGAAATACCGTATTATGAACGTTCGTTTGACATTTCTTGACATATTAAAACTGATATTAAGTAACCTCACAATCCAGTCAATTTCCGCTACTTCATAGGAGTTTTTATTGAATGGTTTTGGATATTTTTGGCGAAATTATTCAGAGAAAATATCACGTGTGACGAATATGTACCGTTCGAGTTTCTGGAAACTCCGGAAAGTGGCACTTCTGATCAAAATACCAAAATAACGGTAAAATTAAAGTAAAGTAAAAGTTTATATAACAAAATAGTTACAGAAATGTACACAAGTAGATATAACTAGTGGGTAGACTTATTCTAGGCATTAATCAGTGTGTTGCAAAAATTTCTGTACATTATATGTAACCCTGCCTCTTAAACTAGGCTAACCTGTATTTTAAGAGACAGTGTCTAGCTTATAAATTCATTTTTATACAACAGTGGACAGTGTCGATCTACCTTATCAACTTGACAGCAGTAATAGTGGTGCGTGTACGAGTAAAATGTGGAGGGGATGTGTAGTGGTGTGATGAGTTATGTGCTTGTTGTGGGTTTGTATGTGTGAATGAATATAGAGTGAATGTGTGTGGATGTATGTCAGTATGTGTGAATATGTTTGTAAGTGTGCGTTTTTTCATTTAGGCGATGTAAGTGAGTAAAGACTCCGTGTGCGTGTATGTGTAGTCACAGTAATTGAAAAACTCCTACAATGTTTCAAACTAAACATAAGTTAGGCTCCGCCGAGGGCGATAACTCTCATCCATTGAACTATAATAATTTCTATAACAGCTTAATAAATGGTGCACCATGATAATTACAAAATATTACCATGATAGAAAGAAAGAAAGAAAATACATTTATTTGGCACAGACTAAAAGGCACACAAGTAGAAAGAGAAAAAAAAATAAGATAAAAGGAAAGAATACAAAATAAAAAGTGTAAAACTGCGTTGCATGATACCAGCAGGAATGTGTGCCTCGCGGCTACGGTTATAGGTAAATATAACATGTTGAAAACTGGATATTTAGTAAAAACACCACACCACCATATCCATTCATTATCCATATTTTTGTTTATACTCTGAAACGAGTAGGTACTTACTTGCGAAGGGACATAATACATTCTGTGTAAAAAGTACTGGGAATTGTTCAATAAAACCATTAAGTAATTTATTTGTCAAAATTTATTTTGTCGGCTCCAAAGTAGGCCCTTTCGCTTGCAATACAGCTACGCCAGCGCTTGACCCAGTCCTCCATACATTTTTGGTAAGCTGATTGAGATATGGTCTAAAACTCCTTCAGCGAATTTTCTTTTATAGCTTCAATCGACTCGAAACGTCTTCCTCGAAGAGGTAATTTTAGCCTCGGGAACAGGAAAAAGTCAGACGGAGCCATATCATGTGAATACGGCGCTTGGTCGATGACATTTGCTGAATTTTTGGCTAAGAACTCTTGCACAATGATGGCTTTGTGTGATGGTGCATCATCATGGTGCAAAATCTATGAATTGTCGTTGCACAAATCTGGGCCGTTTTCAGCGGATATTCTCTCGAAAACGCCTCATAATGCCTAAATAATACTCTACTTATATTTATCACTGTTTATCCCTCTGGAAAAAAATCGTTGGGCACTACACCGCGGTAATCTAAGAAAACTATCAGCATAACTTTCGTGGTACTTTTTATAGAGAGTATTATACAAACAATACGATAGTATTATTTTATTAATTGCAACAATAAACATTTTCCAAGAATGAAGTTGTCAAATTCCCCGTTTAACATCAAGTGGAATACGTTCGGAAAAGTTATTGTTAAAAGAATCTCGCGTTACAATTTACAAACACGGAAAAAATAAATAAAAATGAATTGTATAGCACAATAAACATTGCCTTCATATTTTCACCTACTTTTAGTAACTATATTAAGATATATTTATTATTTTTATCATAAAATACGTGATCTAAATAAAACCGTGGTCCAAATAAAACTGGTTTTTTAAAAGTTCGTAATAGGCCCCCAGGGGGCCTATTACGAACTTTTAAAAAACCAGGCAAGTTCCAGGCAATTCATTTCACTGGCTGGATATATTTCGTAATGACATCGGTAATTCTGACCGACTTCACGCTGGCTAGTTTGTCCGTGGCTGGCTTGAAATTCTCTGCCGTAACGTTCAGAAACACAAATAAATATTTAACGGTAAGTTACGGTTTTATTTAGATCACGTATTTTATGATAAAAATAATAAATATATCTTATATAGTTACTAAAAGTAGGTGAAAATATGAAGGCAATGTTTATTGTGCTATACAATTCATTTTTATTTATTTTTTCCGTGTTTGTAAATTGTAACGCGAGATTCTTTTAACAATAACTTTTCCGAACGTATTCCACTTGATGTTCAACGGGGAATTTGACAACTTCATTCTTGGAAAATGTTTATTGTTGCAATTAATAAAATAATACTATCGTATTGTTTGTATATTACTCTCTATAAAAAGTACCACGAAAGTTATGCTGATAGTTTTCTTAGATTACCGCGGTGTAGTGCCCAACGATTTTTTTCCAGAGGGATAAACAGTGATTATAGAGTATTATTTAGGCATTAAGAGGCGTTTTCGAGAGAATATCCGCTGAAAACGACCCAGATTTGTGGAACGACAATTCATAGATTTTGCACCATGATGATGCACCATCACACAAAGCCATCATTGTGCAAGAGTTCTTAGCCAAAAATTCAGCAAATGTCATCGACCAAGCGCCGTATTCACATGATATGGCTCCGTCTGACTTTTTCCTGTTCCCGAGGCTAAAATTACCTCTTCGAGGAAGACGTTTCGAGTCGATTGAAGCTATAAAAGAAAATTCGCTGAAGGAGTTTTAGACCATACCTCAATCAGCTTACCAAAAATGTATGGAGGACTGGGTCAAGCGCTGGCGTAGCTGTATTGCAAGCGAAAGGGCCTACTTTAGAGCCGACAAAATAAATTTTGACAAATAAATTACTTAATGGTTTTATTGAACGATTCCCAGTACTTTTTACACAGAATGTATTATGTCCCTTCACAAGTAAGTACATACTCGTTTCAGAGTATAAACAAAAATATGGATAATGAATGGATATGGTGGTGTGGTGTTTTTACTAAATATCCAGTTTTCAACATGTTATATTTACCTATAACCGTAGCCGCGAGGCACACATTCCTGCTGGTATCATGCAACGCAGTTTTACACTTTTTATTTTGTATTCTTTCCTTTTATCTTATTTTTTTTTTATCTTTCTACTTGTGTGCCTTTTAGTCTGTGCCAAATAAATGTATTTTCTTTCTTTCTTTCTATCATGGTAATATTTTGTAAGTATCATGGTGCACCATTTATTAGGCTGTTGAAATTATTATAGTTCAATGGATGAGAGTTATCGCCCTCGGCGGAGCCTAACTTATGTTTAGTTTGAAACATTGTAGGAGTTTTTCAATTTTACCGTTATTTTGGTATTTTGATCAGAAGTGCCACTTTCCGGAGTTTCCAGAAACTCGAACGGTACATACCTATTCGTCACACGTGATATTTTCTCTGAATAATTTCGCCAAAAATATCCAAAACCATTCAATAAAAACTCCTATGAAGTAGCGGAAATTGACTGGATTGTGAGGTTACTTAATATCAGTTTTAATATGTCAAGAAATGTCAAACGAACGTTCATAATACGGTATTTCCAGCCAATAGTCGGGCAGAAGCCGGCCAGGGTGTCACGTGACCACTGACTGGCTTGTTTGACGAGTTCATAATACGAAATTGCAAGGCAGTTCTGTTTACGCCGTAAACTGCCTGGAAATAAGAGTTCATAATAGGGCCCCTGTACCTTCCTATAGAAGATACACCTACATTTCGCCAATTTAATAGGTAGGGTCGAGAATATTGGAATCGACCGGACACAAATCCAGACTCTGGGCTACTACTGAGAAATTCGTAATAAAAACAAAAAATAACACTGCCCAATCTGGAAATCGAACCTAGGACCTCATGCTCAGCAGTAGCACTTTCAACCATTAGGGTTCTGTACCATAGATAGAAAAATGGAACCTTAAGGTGAACGCTCACTTATCCGAGCCGAACGCGTCGAATGAAACGAATTTTAGAATTCTTTACTTGAAATTCTTTGAAACTTCGCACGAAAACTTGAACGAATGCCTTTTGCAGAAACTATAGAATGCTACCTATTACTTACAATCCTTACACTTCATTTTTGCCCGAGTATCTACCTACTACGCTCCCGCTCCACCTGACCTTTCTGAAGCGCGGACCACACTCGCAGAGTAGGTACTTCGTAAGCCACACTGAACACATTTTTATAATGTCTAAGTGTTCATGAACTTAGTTTCTTTCCCAGTGTGTTCTGCGCTTTAGAGAACATCACCAATATGGTCAGTATTATAAAAATAAATAAAAAATAAAAATTGTTTATTTCAGACAAAAAAGTCCATAAGCAAGGCAAGGTTGTTAGTAACAAGAATTTTGCTTATATCTAATGTTAGTAATTAAAAAGTAACACAAACTAGACACCGTCTACCCCTGCTCAGCAGGCTCATCGGTCCCGCAACACATGGAGTTCAGTGAACCTACTGAGCAGAACAGTATCCATTCTCTCGCCAATCATCCTGAGGACGCTATTTCGGCTCCCCCGTACTCGGCGCACCACCGACGCAACTTTTTTACGCATAATTGCGTAGAAGTCATCTACGCTGGCGTCAGCAAACATACAGGATGCACTACAATATCGAGGGAGCCGAAACAGAGCCCTGAACACATTATTGTACTGGACGCGTAAGGCATTGTAGGCTCTCTGTGTAAAGTTTGACCACAGGCCGCTCGTGTAGAATGTCTGGCAGAATGCCTTGAACATTGTTATTTTAACAGGAGCGGTACACCGAGCGAACCTGTGTGCCAACATATTACCACGCACCGACAATGCCCTGCGCTCCCTCTCAATATCCAGTTCGTCACTCAAATTCTCAGTTACAATGTGACCAAGATATTTAAATTGTGCAACACGACTTAGAGGTACACCATTAAGTAATATAGGTGGTATAAAGATATTATTTTTATTTTTACATTTAAATAACATGAACTCACTACAACCATAACTAACATTATGTCCTAGGGTAGGGGTCTTCAACCTTTTTCAAATCAAGGTCCGAAAATACTTTTATTTTTGTTCGGCGGGTCGCAACATGGGAAATTAATTCTAATCCATTATAAACTTATAGGTAGGTAAGTACAGTAGGTACCTTGCAGTTATTTATTCTAAAAGATTAACAAGGCTAGAAACAGCAAATAATACTTATAAAATTAATTTAGGGTGATTGGAAGTCTTCCAATCACCCTGTATATTAAAGCACTACCCCGAGCTAAGTGGCGCCCTCATTGAATAAAAAATCGTAGCATAGCATAGAAAAAAAATAATGGAATCTTGGAGTGTGTTACAAAGAGGATAAAGTATGCTACGATTTTTTATTCCATGAGGGCGCCACTTAGCTCGGGGTAGCGCCTTAAGGCGAAGATAGTACAGACCATTTGGAACCATTTAAGCCATGGTTGTCTCAGACGAATTCTTACCAATTTTTTTAACCTAATATTTAATATTTTTTCGGAAATTCCCAAAATGCTATGTAAACTGCATAATATGGCCAAATTTAATGATATATGAGTTCATTTTTTTATTTATTTAATCAAAGTAATGTGTAATCAATCAAGCAAAACATTTTTTAGGCTTCTGTGAACATTAGACATTTTTCACAGACATTTAAAGTTCAGAAAATTTGTATCAATACGTTTTTTTAACCTTATTAAAAAAAAAAATGGTAAGGCTTCGTCTAAGACAACCATGGCTTAAATGGTTCTAAATTGTCTGTACTATCTTCGCCTTAAAGCTTTGCACCCATCTTCCAATCACCCTGTATAACTGCTCTTAACTAATTTATCAATAGGTATCTGTCCCAATAGTGGTTGTTGCAATTAAACTGTTTTCAAGGCTATCGCCTTGAAAATAAACAAGATATCTATGATTGATATGATATATCAGTGATTCTGGTCCTTTTTCTGGACTTTACGTTACTTTTTCATTCGAGAAAATAACTGCTCGCATAGATATGGTGGAGCCCTATAAAGTGATGTAATTTTCAGTGCATGATTTCTCATTAAAAAACTGAAATGTGGATGTAATTTGGTGGATGTTTTTTGGTCTATTTTGTTGTGATTTGTAGATATGAATAGTAGTATGTAAAATTTATTTTGCCAAGCTATTGCCGGGCCGCGGGCGCGTGTGAAGTGTCCTAGAGCGTTTCAGTTATCTATTTCTCTTATCTTTATTTGTGTAACTCATCCAGCGGCTCTACATAAAATACTTATTTGTGTTATTTAAAGGTAGGTACCTTTTTTCAAATAGCTTTAGGTAGGTACCTAAAGCTATTTGAAAAGTCTAAGGGTCAGCGCAGACAGAGAGGAATAATTCCCGCGCGGTCTCGGGCATTTTCTTTACGGGCGGCGCGGGCATTCCCGCGTATCTTCGAGGACGCGCGAGCATTTTTTGTCAGGTTCAAGCATTTATGCACTTTATTTTAATAATTTTAAAGTTTATTTTCAAGTGCGTTAATAAAAAACTCTCCGCTGCGCTCCGTTCTGTCTGCGCTGACCCTAACCCAGGGCCAAAGGATACTCACTCCACAAAACATATTATTACAGAAAACAAAATGAAACAAACCAAATTATACATAAATTTATGATTTATTATCACAAAATATAAAACATTATTCTTATAACACTATTACAGGCTCATAGGTCCATCTGTATTAAAAAGTCCACCTTTATCGATAACATTTTTTTAAATAAATAATGCTTTCTTTCTATAAGTATTACACATAATTAAAATACAAAAGGCAACACCTTTAATTCCCTGTGCTTAAATTATAAGCCACTAAGTATGAGCACAGATTAAAACAGATGGTTCACTCCGCAAAATCATTTATAAATAAAAAGCAACTCGTGCTACGGCGACAATAAAGTGCAATTCAGTACCTACCCTAATTACGTAATGCAAAATAAATCCGAATCAGAATCGTTTTGAAACAGATTGCTAATCCATTGCTCCGTAAGTTCGAAAAAAAACTGCAGAGCAACGTAAATAACGCAATGAATGTTGTTGAACTGTCAAAATGAAACGGATTTGTCTTAATCGTTTACGAAAATATTTTGCGTAATTAGAAAGCTCGTCGCACAGCGCTAATTACCTACAGTTATATTCACCTAGAAGTTGCCTCTCTTTCTATCGCGTAACTTTTATTTCTTCTGACTACGTTACGGCCACTGAATTCGACATCTAGCCCAACACGTACCTACTTGTATTTCGATTCAAACTTAATGGCGGCTCGGAAGTGCGCTGCTCGCTGCGCAGTACCGCGCCCCTCACCCCCGCTGACCCATGAATTCGTTACTGCGCAGCGACTCGCCTCGTATTCCGAGCCGCCATTAAGTTAGAATCGGGGTGTAGCTTCATACCTAAAATGCGGAGTGTCCCATCTGTATTATTTCTTCTATGGTATAATCTAGATTATTATAGGTACTCATAGTAATTATGACCGACGACCTTCCAAATGTGGTTGTATGCTGGGAGAGGCCTATGACCAACAGTGGACTGCGATAGGCTGAGTTGAATTTGTTACATTTTTTTCGATAAAAATATAGGTGCTTCATAAGCACGGTGAGTTTTTTTTTTATCACGCACTGGATTTTCAACAGTCGGTACTAAACCAAGCACAACCCAATAAGAGCGCATTTCTTCAAATTTGTTTTTTGCTGTGCCTGACAGGGTACACGATTGTTACAACAAATGTTTACTTACCACCGAAGCATATAAATTGTGGAATGCAATAAATGATTGAGTAAGTACTAGTATCCAAGAGCGTCAAAAAAAGCTGAACTTGGATTTTCAACTATCAGCGCTCAACAGCGCGTTGAAAATCCAGTGTGCGACATTAAATCACCCGTGGGTACGAAGGTTAACAAGTCTTAAGTTAGTTATAACCTAACCAAACAACGACAACGCTGATTGCCGCCAAAATCGGCGAAGACTTAAACAAGATGGCGGCTCCCCGTACAATTGGCGCGCATTCTCTCTCAAGCCATTCATATTCGTCTGTAAATTGTCGCTTTAAGAGAATAGGACCGATCGTGTTGAGTACTCGCTGGTGGTAATCATTCAGATATTTAATCTGAAAAAGAAAGTATTTTATATAATCTACACTAATAAATAACAAAGCTACTTTCTGGTTGGCTTGTTAGTTTGAACGCGCTAATTTCTGGAACTAACGATCGGATTTGAAAAAATCTTTTTGCATTTGATAGCCCAGTACTTTAGGAAGGTTATTTAACACCATGTTTCGACCCTTAGGAGCCGAGCCAAAAGAAAAAGTCAGAAAGAACGCTAAGCGATAACGAAGTAATATCGCGGGCGGGCGATCGATGCAATGCGGTGTTCGGGGGCCGAAATTTCACGCGGGCGAGTCGCGGTCAAAAGTTAGTTTAGAATAAAATATTAATAAATAAATATAATTCTTCTCTAATATCGGAACGAATTCTTAGATAAAAAAAAAATGTACTTAAACATCTAAAAACCCTGTCCGATCCGAATCCGGGCACATAAATAAAATTACCAAAAAGTATTTTTTATTATTATTATTGAAAATAAAAAAGTCATTGCTTTTTAAAAATAAGATATTTAGTACTAAAATTACCCATATTTAGTACTAAAATTACCCATATTTAGTACTAAAATTACCCATGGCCAGTCTGGTATTGCCATCTAACCCGGATTGGTCGGCTTGTTTGGCAACAAATCAAATACAAACTCAAACTCAAAGCATTTATTTCAAATAAACCAATTACAGGCACTTTTGGATCGTCAAGGGGTCGGTCAGTCAGACAGATGAAGCTAGTTTCCCATTCCAAAGCGTAGTAGGTGTCTATGGAGATGAACGGGCGAGAAACTCCGCGGACACTCCCGCTAAAGTCCCACCGTGACCATTATGCAACTTTCAACTCCACCCACTTTTCATAGAACTCATACGCCATGCCGCCATGCATATGAACCCTCAGGGAGGGTTGCCGGCATTACGTTTGCGCTAAAGTTAGCCATCGCGGACGGTCAACGGAATGAGGTTTAAAACCGTGTTATAAAACACTGTAAAACGAAGTAAAATTGTGTTTTCTGTTTTTATCTTGCCGCTATACGTAGTTTCTAACCTTTAACATTTTTAGTGAATATTTTTAAACGTGAACAAAAAATTAATAAAAATTAAAATGCTTGGATTTAAAAACCAACGCATATACTAATAAATCTTGTTAAAATAAACATCAGACTTTCATTTCACAGTTTTATAATGGTGTATTCTATAAGAAAAACCTACATTGCAAATGAGCCCTCCGCGAGGGCTCCTGGCATCCCATATGCGACAAGGTGAACCCTCCAGGAGGGCTACCGGCACTGAACGAGTTCAACTAACCTCAAAATCAGTGAGAAGGTCGATATCCAGGCATGCCACTTGATGCGGTGCAAGGGATATTGTGTGGAAGCCCACAGCGCCTCGGCCATCGAAGTCACCTACCAAATCCGGAGCCTGTAAGGAGAGATACTGAACATTTAAAATGACATCATGACATGACATGAATAACATGAACACTTTTTAACCGACGAAACAAAAAGGAGGTGGTCAAGTCGACGCGTAGTTACCTATAGCTATATTTTTTTTATGTATGGACTACTCGTAACTTTTTACGGAGCAGTCCGATATGAACGATTCTTGATTTACTGCGGAGGATATACCTCGAAGTTGGTCCCATGTAAAATTGAAAACTAAAATCCATCCCTATGGGGTTGATTGATTTTTCACCTACTGAATTTTCAACTACGAACCGAATCTGTTGTAATTTCGCGCACATAATGTTTCGGATGACACAACCACATATTAAAGACCAGGGGCCCAAGTCTGCTATTTTTATAAATACGTCATTCCAACACGATCCCATTGTCATTTTGCTAAAAGTTCGTAATCTGCTAAATTCATAATGGTCGATCATTGGTTGATCATTGTATTCCACAAACACGATACTCGTAACGAATTAAAATAAATGACAGCACAATGACGTTCTCATGGTAGGTCACTGATCAAAGGAACTGTCAAAATTTTAGCAGATTACCGCCTAAGTCAGTCATTCATTTTTCAATATGTACGAGATTACCAATATATGCAATTTCTTTCAATGGAGTGTCAGTGGCTGACCATTGGAAAGTCATAATGACGCCAATATGTTAGTAGATCACCAAACTTTTCAAAATCAACAATTATGAAATCAATGATAGACTATTCTGACACTATTGTAATAGCAGATTTGAGGCCCTGGAGTTGATCTGATGATGGAGAAGGAAGACAGTAGCGAGAGCTCTTCAGCAAATTGCTGAGTGTAATGGTAGCTTGATGGATCTTCGTTCAATGTGTGTTTGGCGACGCCTCAAATTTTTTTGAGTACCTACATAAATTAGTTTAGGAGCATAAGGGCGTTTATTCTGAAAGTTGGCAACGTCGCAAATAGTTGTCAAATATTTCGCAGTTTTGATAAATTTGGCAATATTAATGTAAGTATGGAAATATGAAATGTGGCTAACTAGCGAATATTAATAATGAATTGCAATTATAACACTGAATTTGATATGGTGTAACCGGTTTAGGTGTAAAAAAAGGCATTTGGAAAGTTTCCAAATACCTACTTTTTTACATATAAAAGTAAATGTTCGGTGTTACGATATTAATTATTGCATTTCATTAACAATATTCTAGTTCGCTAGTTAGCCACATTTCATATTTCCATACAGTATTATTGCCAAATTAATCAAAACAGGTAAATATTTGACAGCTATTTGCGTTGTTGCCAACTTTTAGGATACGCCCTCTTAACCAGACAACACTGGCCCGCCGCGTACTTTTATATCTTCATACCTACATAAATGCGGAGTGCGCCTTCTGTAATACTTATTCTGTGCCTGTATACGTTACTTACTCGTATATGATCAGGAAACTCGTTCATTTGTATAGTTTCCACCAGATCTTCATGACGTATACCGTATTCACCAACTTCGTAATAACCAGGTTCTAAAAAAACAAATAAGTAGATATTTTATCTTCACAAACTTCTACAGATCAGCCGACCTCAATCTGCTTAGTCTTTTCCCAACTATGTTGGGGTCGGCTTCCAGTCTTACTGGATGCAGCTGAATACCAGTATTTTACACGAAGCGACTGCCTATCTGACCTCCACAAACCAGTAACTGGGTAATACGATACCCCTAGGTAAGACTGGTTGTCAGACTTTCTGGCTTGTAACGACTGTCAAAGATTCACGAATGACAGCCGGAACCAACGGCTTAACGTGCTTTCCGAGGCACGGAGGAGTCTCGGTACCTATGTAAAGATGGTCACCCATCTACGGACCAACCTCGGCAAGCGTAGCTTAACCTGATGGCCCGAACTGTGCAGCTGTTATTACTTAGCCACGAGCCCCATTTAGTAAGGACACAGATGTATACAGATGGTTCACTCCGCATTTTAGTTATGAAGCTACAAGTAGGTACCCGGCGCGCTCGACTTATAGGATTCAATGAGAGTAACGAGTCAGAAAATATAAAATAAAAATAAATAATAAATAAAAGAGTTAGAATATTATAAACGTATATTTATATATATAAAAGAAAGTCGTGTTAGTTACACTATTTATAACTCAAGAACGGCTGGACCAAAATTAATGATTTTTGCTTTGTTGGATTTGTCTCCACCCCAAATAGGAGAATAACTATTAAAATATTGAAAAACTTCACGAGAAAAAGAATATTAAGAAAAAACATGTTTAAAAAAAAATTGCACCTATGATATCCCGGTATAAATGCCATAAATCTTAACAAAAAGTACTAGGCTTGCATGAATTTGCGATAATAGTATTACAATGATTAATTAGACGTTGTGCACAATTTCTGAACAGTAACCTAACAAAAAGTACTAGGCTTGCATGAATTTGCGATAATAGTATTACAATGATTAATTAGACGTTATGCACAATTTCTGAACAGTAACCTAACAAAAAGTACTAGGCTTGCATGAATTTGCGATAATAGTATTACAATGATTAATTAGACGTTGTGCACAATTTCTGAACAGTAACCTAACAAAAAGTACTACGCTTGCATGATTTTGCGATAATAGTATTATAATTTGTGCACAATTTCTGAACAGTAACCTAACAAAAAGTACTAGGCTTGCATGAATTTGGGATAATAGCATTATTACAATGATTAATTAGACGTTGTGCACAATTTCTGAACAGTAACCTAACAAAAAGTACTAGGCTTGCATGAATTTGCGATAATAGCATTATTACAATGATTAATTAGACGTTGTGCACAATTTCTGAACAGTAACCTAACAAAAAGTACTAGGCTTGCATGAATTTGCGATAATAGCATTATTACAATGATTAATTAGACGTTGTGCACAATTTCTGAACAGTTACCTAACAAAAAGTACTAGGCTTGCATGAATTTGCGATAATATTATTACAATGATTAATTAGACGTTGTGCACAATTTCTGAACAGTAACCTAACAAAAAGTACTAGGCTTGCATGAATTTGCGATACTAGTATTACAATGATTAATTAGACGTTGTGCACAATTTCTGAACAGTAACCTAACAAAAAGTACTAGGCTTGCATGAATTAGCGATATTAGTATTATAATGATTAATGAGACGTTGTGCACAATTTCTGAACAGTAACCTAACAAAAAGTACTACGCTTGCATGAATTTGCGATAATAATATTACAATTTGTGCACAATTTCTGAACAGTAACCTAACAAAAAGTACTAGGCTTGCATGAATTTGCGATAATAGTATTACAATGCTTAATAAGACGTTGTGCACAATTTCTGAACAGTAACCTGACAAAAAGTACTGGGCTTGCATGAATTTACGATAATAGTATTACAATGATTAATTAGACGTTGCGCACAATTTCTGAACAGTAACCTAACAAAAAGTACTAGGCTTGCATGAATTTGCGATAACCGTATTACAATGATTAATTAGACGTTGTGCACAATTTCTGAACAGTAACCTAACAAAAAGTACTAGGCTTGCATGAATTTGCGATAATAGTATTACAATGATTCTTTAGACGTTGTGCACAATTTCTGAACAGTAACCTGACAAAAAGTACTGGGCTTGCATGAATTTACGATAATAGTATTACAATGATTAATTAGACGTTGTGCACAATTTCTGAACAGTAACCTAACAAAAAGTACTAGGCTTGCATGAATTTGCGATAATAGTATTACAATGATTAATTAGACGTGCACAATTTCTGAACAGTAACCTAACAAAAATTACTAGGCTTGCATGAATTTGCGTAGTATTACAATGGTTAATTAGACGTTGTGCACAATTTCTGAACAGTAACCTAACAAAAAGTACTAGGCTTGCATGAATTTGCGATAATAGTATTATTACTATGATTAATTAGACGTTGTGCACAATTTCTGAACAGTAACCTAACAAAAAGTACTAGGCTTGCATGAATTTGCGATAATAGTATTACAATGATTAATTAGACGTTGTGCACAATCTCTGAACAGTAACCTAACAAAAAGTACTAGGCTTGCATGAATTTGCGATAATAGTATTACAATGATTAATTAGACGTTGTGCACAATTTCTGAACAGTAACCTAACAAAAAGCACTAGGCTTGCATGAATTTGCGATAATAGTATTACAATGATTAATTAGACGTTGTGCACAATTTCTGAACAGTAACCTAACAAAAAGTACTAGGATTGCATGAATTTGCGTAGTATTACAATAGTTAATTAGACGATATGCACTATTTCTGAACAGTAACCTAACAAAAAGTACTAGGCTTGCATGAATTTGCGATAATAGTATTATTACAATGATTAATTAGAAGTTGTGCACAATTTCTGAACAGTAACCTAACAAAAAGTACTAGGCTTGCATGAATTTGCGATAATAGTATTATTACAATGATTAATTAGACGTTGTGCACAATTTCTGAACAGTAACCTAACAAAAAGTACTAGGCTTGCATGAATTTGCGATAATAGTATTACAATGATTAATTAGACGTTGTGCACAATTTCTGAACAGTAAACTAACAAAAAGTACTAGGCTTGCATGAATTTGCGATAATAGTATTACAATGATTAATTAGACGTTGTGCACAATTTCTGAACAGTAACCTAACAAAAAGTACTAGGCTTGCATGAATTTGCGTAGTATTACAATGGTTAATTAGACGTTGTGCACAATTTCTGAACAGTAACCTAACAAAAAGTACTAGGCTTGCATGAATTTGCGATAATAGTATTACAATGATTAATTAGACGTTGTGCACAATTTCTGAAAAGTAACCTAACAAAAAGTACTAGGCTTGCATGAATTTGCGAAACTAGTATTACAATGATTAATTTAGACGCTGTGCACAATTTCTGAACAGTAACCTAACAAAAAGTACTAGGCTTGCATGAATTTGCGATAATAGTATTACAATGATTAATTTAGACGCTGTGCACAATTTCTGAACAGTAACCTAACAAAAAGTACTAGGCTTGCAAGAATTTGCGATAATAGCATTATTAAAATGATTAATTAGACGTTGTGCACAATTTCTGAACAGTAACCTAACAAAAAGTACTAGGCTTGCATGAATTTGCGATAATAGCATTATTTTAATGATTAATTAGACGTTGTGCACAATTTCTGAACAGTAACCTAACAAAAAGTACTAGGCTTGCATGAATTTGCGATAATAGCATTATTACAATGATTAATTAGACGTTGTGTAAAATTTCTGAACAGTAACCTAACAAAAAAAACTAGGCTTGCATGAATTTGCGATGATAGTATTACAATGATTAATTAGACGTGCACAATTTCTGAACAGTAACCTAACAAAAAAAACTAGGCTTGCATGAATTTGCGATGATAGTATTACAATGATTAATTAGACGTTGTGCACAATTTCTGAACAGTAACCTAACAAAAAGTACTAAGGCTTGCATGAATTTACGATAGTAGTATTACAATGATTAATTAAACGTTGTGCACAATTTCTGAACAGTAACCTAACAAAAAGTACTAAGGCTTGCATGAATTTGCGATAGTAGTATTACAATGATTAATTAAACGTTGTGCACAATTTCTGAAGAGTAACCTAAAAAAAGCACTAGGCTTGCATGAATTTGCGATAATAGTTTTACAATGATTAATTAGACGTTGTGCACAATTTCTGAACAGTAACCTAACAAAAAGTACTAGGCTTGCATGAATTTGCGATAATAGCATTATTAAAATGATTAATAAGACGTTGTGCACAATTTCTGAACAGTAACCTAACAAAAAGTACTAGGCTTGCATGAATTTGCGATAATAGTATAACAATGATTAAATAGACGTTGTGCACAACTTCTGAACAGTAACCTTACAAAAAGTACTAGGCTTGCATGAATTTGCGATAATAGTATAACAATGATTAATTAGACGTTGTGCACAATTTCTGAACAGTAACCTGACAAAAAGTACTAGGCTTGCATGAATTTGCGATAATAGTATTACAATGATTAATTAGACGTTGTGCACAATTTCTGAACAGTTACCTAACAATAAAAAGTACTAGGCTTGCATGAATTTGCGATAATAGTATAACAATGATTAATTTAGACGTTGTGCACAATTTCTGAACAGTAACCTAACAAAAAGTACTAGGCTTGCATGAATTTGCGATAATAGTATTACAATGATTAGTTAGACGTTGTGCACAATTTCTGAACAGTAACCTAACAAAAAGTACTAGGCTTGCATGAGTTTGCGATTATAGTATTACAATGATTAATTTAGACGTTGTGCACAATTTCTGAACAGTAACCTAACAAAAAGTACTAGGCTTGCATGAATTTGCGATAGTAGTATTCCAATGATTAATTCAGACGTTGTGCACAATTTCTGAATAGTAACCTAACAATAAAAAGTACTAGGCTTGCATGAATTTGCGATAATAGTATAACAATGATTAATTTAGACGTTGTGCACAATTTCTGAACAGTAACCTAACAAAAAGTACTAGGCTTGCATGAATTTGCGATAATGGTATAACAATGATTAATTAGACGTTGTGCAAAATTTCTGAACAGTAACCTAACAAAAAGTACTAGGCTTGCATGAGTTTGCGATAATAGTATTACAATGATTAATTTAGACGTTGTGCACAATTTCTGAACAGTAACCTAACAAAAAGTACTAGGCTTGCATGAGTTTGCGATTATACACTCAGGGGCACATTTAACCGTCCACTCATTCGAAATTCCATATCGTTTGTTTATGTTAACTTGGGCTTTGACTACTAGGCGTAACTTTATAAGTGGGTATATCTGACATAAAGAAAACACATATACCCGCGTTTTTTTTTACTTTTGTGGTTTTTATTCAACAATAATCAGTTCAGTAGAAATTTGACAGTCTCGCCTCTCGTTTTGTGTGAAGGATAAATTTGTTTTACAACGTTGTCTTACCATTGTTTCGAACAAAACCGAGGTATTGAAGTACTGTGACCTTATTTACACTAAAATAATGCCACTAGACGTAGCTGGAGCAGCTAGGGCTGTGGCACTTGCAGACGCTGGGTTCAGCCAGCGTCGGATTGGACGAATGCTTGGATACCCACGAAGCACTATCCAAGATGCTATCCGGCGTTTCAGAGAGACCGGTTCCTACACAAGGAGACCAGGACAAGGTCGTAGACGGTGTACGTCAGAGAGAGATGACCGTTACATCGTCTCAAACGTTCTTCGAAATCGGTTCACAACGGCTTCTGAGGCTCGTAACCGCTTATTTGAGGTACGAAATGTAAGTGTGAGCCTAAGAACAATAAGAAGAAGGTTAGCAGAGAGGGATCTGGGATCATTTCGACCGGCTCGAGCAATGGAAAGCAGTTCTCTTCTCTGATGAATCAAGAATCGCTTTACGAGGTCCTGATGGACGTCAGCGGGTGTATAGACGCCGTGGTGAAAGGTTTGCTGAATGTGCTGTGGTTGAAACAGTGGGCTACGAAGGAGGCTCGATTATGGTGTGGGGTGGCATTTGTTACGAGGCCCGTACAGAGTTGGTGGTCTTCGATAGAGGCAGCGTAAATGCTCATAGGTACGTGACAGAAGTCCTAGAACCACATGTGATGCCATTTGCTCCATTCATTGGCGATAATTTTGTTTTAATGCACGACAACGCTCGTGCACACACCGCGAGAATTGTCACAGAGTACTTGGACGCCATAAATATTCAGAGATTACCATGGCCAGCTCGGAGTCCTGACCTGAACCCGATAGAGCATGTATGGGACAACCTAAAAAGACGAATTCGGAGTCGAACACCAGCTCCTAGGACCATCAGTGAGCTGAAAACTGCAGCTGTTGAGGAGTGGAGGAACATTCCACAAAGCGACATCCAAGACATAATGGACGGGCTTACAAATCGATTACAAGAGGTGATTAGGGCCAGAGGAGGAAATACACATTATTAGTGCGATAATTAAGAGCATACTTTTTTTAAATTAAAATTTTGCTAAATGTCGTTTTTGGTCAGAAGACTGCATATTCGCATTTTGAAATTTTTTGTCTTGATTAAACCATTTCACAACTTACACATGTTTTATTTGTGTTCTCAAAGATTCACCCAAAGTAATTTTATAACAAAATTAGTTAAAATCCGATACAATTTTGAAATAATCGACAAAATGTAGGTGGCCGGTTAAATGTGCCCCTGAGTGTAGTATTACAATGATTAATTTAGACGTTGTGCACAATTTCTGAACAATAACCTAACAAAAAGTACTAGGCTTGCATGAATTTGCGATAATACTATTACAATGATTAATTTAGACGTTGTGCACAATTTCTGAACAATAACCTTACAAAAAGTACTAGGCTGGCATGAATTTGCGATATTAGTATTACAATGATTAATTAGACGTTGTGCACAATTTCTGAACAGTAACCTAACAAAAAGTACTAGGCTTGCATGAATTTGCGATAATAGTATTCCAATGATTAATTAGACGTTGTGCACAATTTACCTGAACAGTAACCTAACAAAAAGTACTAGGCTTGCATGAATTAGCGATAATAGTATTATTACAATGATTAATTAGACGTTGTGCACAATTTCTGAACAGTAACCTAACAAAAAGTACTAGGCTTGCATGAATTTGCGATAATAGTATTACAATGATTAATTAGACGTTGTGCACAATTTCTGAACAGTAAACTAACAAAAAGTACTAGGCTTGCATGAATTTGCGATAATAGTATTACAATGATTAATTAGACGTTGTGCACAATTTCTGAACAGTAACCTAACAAAAAGTACTAGGCTTGCATGAATTTGCGTAGTATTACAATGGTTAATTAGACGTTGTGCACAATTTCTGAACAGTAACCTAACAAAAAGTACTAGGCTTGCATGAATTTGCGATAATAGTATTACAATGATTAATTAGACGTTGTGCACAATTTCTGAAAAGTAACCTAACAAAAAGTACTAGGCTTGCATGAATTTGCGAAACTAGTATTACAATGATTAATTTAGACGCTGTGCACAATTTCTGAACAGTAACCTAACAAAAAGTACTAGGCTTGCATGAATTTGCGATAATAGTATTACAATGATTAATTTAGACGCTGTGCACAATTTCTGAACAGTAACCTAACAAAAAGTACTAGGCTTGCAAGAATTTGCGATAATAGCATTATTAAAATGATTAATTAGACGTTGTGCACAATTTCTGAACAGTAACCTAACAAAAAGTACTAGGCTTGCATGAATTTGCGATAATAGCATTATTTTAATGATTAATTAGACGTTGTGCACAATTTCTGAACAGTAACCTAACAAAAAGTACTAGGCTTGCATGAATTTGCGATAATAGCATTATTACAATGATTAATTAGACGTTGTGTAAAATTTCTGAACAGTAACCTAACAAAAAAAACTAGGCTTGCATGAATTTGCGATGATAGTATTACAATGATTAATTAGACGTGCACAATTTCTGAACAGTAACCTAACAAAAAAAACTAGGCTTGCATGAATTTGCGATATTAGTATTACAATGATTAATTAGACGTTGTGCACAATTTCTGAACAGTAACCTAACAAAAAGTACTAGGCTTGCATGAATTTGCGATAATAGTATTCCAATGATTAATTAGACGTTGTGCACAATTTACCTGAACAGTAACCTAACAAAAAGTACTAGGCTTGCATGAATTAGCGATAATAGTATTATTACAATGATTAATTAGACGTTGTGCACAATTTCTGAACAGTAACCTAACAAAAAGTACTAGGCTTGCATGAATTTGCGATAATAGTATTACAATGATTAATTAGACGTTGTGCACAATTTCTGAACAGTAAACTAACAAAAAGTACTAGGCTTGCATGAATTTGCGATAATAGTATTACAATGATTAATTAGACGTTGTGCACAATTTCTGAACAGTAACCTAACAAAAAGTACTAGGCTTGCATGAATTTGCGTAGTATTACAATGGTTAATTAGACGTTGTGCACAATTTCTGAACAGTAACCTAACAAAAAGTACTAGGCTTGCATGAATTTGCGATAATAGTATTACAATGATTAATTAGACGTTGTGCACAATTTCTGAAAAGTAACCTAACAAAAAGTACTAGGCTTGCATGAATTTGCGAAACTAGTATTACAATGATTAATTTAGACGCTGTGCACAATTTCTGAACAGTAACCTAACAAAAAGTACTAGGCTTGCATGAATTTGCGATAATAGTATTACAATGATTAATTTAGACGCCGTGCACAATTTCTGAACAGTAACCTAACAAAAAGTACTAGGCTTGCAAGAATTTGCGATAATAGCATTATTAAAATGATTAATTAGACGTTGTGCACAATTTCTGAACAGTAACCTAACAAAAAGTACTAGGCTTGCATGAATTTGCGATAATAGCATTATTTTAATGATTAATTAGACGTTGTGCACAATTTCTGAACAGTAACCTAACAAAAAGTACTAGGCTTGCATGAATTTGCGATAATAGCATTATTACAATGATTAATTAGACGTTGTGTAAAATTTCTGAACAGTAACCTAACAAAAAAAACTAGGCTTGCATGAATTTGCGATGATAGTATAACAATGATTAATTAGACGTGCACAATTTCTGAACAGTAACCTAACAAAAAAAACTAGGCTTGCATGAATTTGCGATGATAGTATTACAATGATTAATTAGACGTTGTGCACAATTTCTGAACAGTAACCTAACAAAAAGTACTAAGGCTTGCATGAATTTACGATAGTAGTATTACAATGATTAATTAAACGTTGTGCACAATTTCTGAACAGTAACCTAACAAAAAGTACTAAGGCTTGCATGAATTTGCGATAGTAGTATTACAATGATTAATTAAACGTTGTGCACAATTTCTGAAGAGTAACCTAAAAAAAGCACTAGGCTTGCATGAATTTGCGATAATAGTTTTACAATGATTAATTAGACGTTGTGCACAATTTCTGAACAGTAACCTAACAAAAAGTACTAGGCTTGCATGAATTTGCGATAATAGCATTATTAAAATGATTAATAAGACGTTGTGCACAATTTCTGAACAGTAACCTAACAAAAAGTACTAGGCTTGCATGAATTTGCGATAATAGTATAACAATGATTAAATAGACGTTGTGCACAACTTCTGAACAGTAACCTTACAAAAAGTACTAGGCTTGCATGAATTTGCGATAATAGTATAACAATGATTAATTAGACGTTGTGCACAATTTCTGAACAGTAACCTGACAAAAAGTACTAGGCTTGCATGAATTTGCGATAATAGTATTACAATGATTAATTAGACGTTGTGCACAATTTCTGAACAGTTACCTAACAATAAAAAGTACTAGGCTTGCATGAATTTGCGATAATAGTATAACAATGATTAATTTAGACGTTGTGCACAATTTCTGAACAGTAACCTAACAAAAAGTACTAGGCTTGCATGAATTTGCGATAATAGTATTACAATGATTAGTTAGACGTTGTGCACAATTTCTGAACAGTAACCTAACAAAAAGTACTAGGCTTGCATGAGTTTGCGATTATAGTATTACAATGATTAATTTAGACGTTGTGCACAATTTCTGAACAGTAACCTAACAAAAAGTACTAGGCTTGCATGAATTTGCGATAGTAGTATTCCAATGATTAATTCAGACGTTGTGCACAATTTCTGAATAGTAACCTAACAATAAAAAGTACTAGGCTTGCATGAATTTGCGATAATAGTATAACAATGATTAATTTAGACGTTGTGCACAATTTCTGAACAGTAACCTAACAAAAAGTACTAGGCTTGCATGAATTTGCGATAATGGTATAACAATGATTAATTAGACGTTGTGCAAAATTTCTGAACAGTAACCTAACAAAAAGTACTAGGCTTGCATGAGTTTGCGATTATACACTCAGGGGCACATTTAACCGTCCACTCATTCGAAATTCCATATCGTTTGTTTATGTTAACTTGGGCTTTGACTACTAGGCGTAACTTTATAAGTGGGTATATCTGACATAAAGAAAACACATATACCCGCGTTTTTTTTTACTTTTGTGGTTTTTATTCAACAATAATCAGTTCAGTAGAAATTTGACAGTCTCGCCTCTCGTTTTGTGTGAAGGATAAATTTGTTTTACAACGTTGTCTTACCATTGTTTCGAACAAAACCGAGGTATTGAAGTACTGTGACCTTATTTACACTAAAATAATGCCACTAGACGTAGCTGGAGCAGCTAGGGCTGTGGCACTTGCAGACGCTGGGTTCAGCCAGCGTCGGATTGGACGAATGCTTGGATACCCACGAAGCACTATCCAAGATGCTATCCGGCGTTTCAGAGAGACCGGTTCCTACACAAGGAGACCAGGACAAGGTCGTAGACGGTGTACGTCAGAGAGAGATGACCGTTACATCGTCTCGAACGTTCTTCGAAATCGGTTCACAACGGCTTCTGAGGCTCGTAACCGCTTATTTGAGGTACGAAATGTAAGTGTGAGCCTAAGAACAATAAGAAGAAGGTTAGCAGAGAGGGATCTGGGATCATTTCGACCGGCTCGAGCAATGGAAAGCAGTTCTCTTCTCTGATGAATCAAGAATCGCTTTACGAGGTCCTGATGGACGTCAGCGGGTGTATAGACGCCGTGGTGAAAGGTTTGCTGAATGTGCTGTGGTTGAAACAGTGGGCTACGAAGGAGGCTCGATTATGGTGTGGGGTGGCATTTGTTACGAGGCCCGTACAGAGTTGGTGGTCTTCGATAGAGGCAGCGTAAATGCTCATAGGTACGTGACAGAAGTCCTAGAACCACATGTGATGCCATTTGCTCCATTCATTGGCGATAATTTTGTTTTAATGCACGACAACGCTCGTGCACACACCGCGAGAATTGTCACAGAGTACTTGGACGCCATAAATATTCAGAGATTACCATGGCCAGCTCGGAGTCCTGACCTGAACCCGATAGAGCATGTATGGGACAACCTAAAAAGACGAATTCGGAGTCGAACACCAGCTCCTAGGACCATCAGTGAGCTGAAAACTGCAGCTGTTGAGGAGTGGAGGAACATTCCACAAAGCGACATCCAAGACATAATGGACGGGCTTACAAATCGATTACAAGAGGTGATTAGGGCCAGAGGAGGAAATACACATTATTAGTGCGATAATTAAGAGCATACTTTTTTTAAATTAAAATTTTGCTAAATGTCGTTTTTGGTCAGAAGACTGCATATTCGCATTTTGAAATTTTTTGTCTTGATTAAACCATTTCACAACTTACACATGTTTTATTTGTGTTCTCAAAGATTCACCCAAAGTAATTTTATAACAAAATTAGTTAAAATCCGATACAATTTTGAAATAATCGACAAAATGTAGGTGGCCGGTTAAATGTGCCCCTGAGTGTAGTATTACAATGATTAATTTAGACGTTGTGCACAATTTCTGAACAATAACCTAACAAAAAGTACTAGGCTTGCATGAATTTGCGATAATACTATTACAATGATTAATTTAGACGTTGTGCACAATTTCTGAACAATAACCTTACAAAAAGTACTAGGCTGGCATGAATTTGCGATATTAGTATTACAATGATTAATTAGACGTTGTGCACAATTTCTGAACAGTAACCTAACAAAAAGTACTAGGCTTGCATGAATTTGCGATAATAGTATTCCAATGATTAATTAGACGTTGTGCACAATTTACCTGAACAGTAACCTAACAAAAAGTACTAGGCTTGCATGAATTAGCGATAGTAGTATTACAATGATTAAATAGACGTTGTGCACAATTTCTGAACAGTAACCTAACAAAAAGTACTAGGCTTGCATGAATTTGCGATGATAGTATTACAATGATTAATTAGACGTTGTGCACAATTTCTGAACAGTAACCTAACAAAAAGTACTAGGCTTGCATGAATTTGCGATAATAGCATTATTACAATGATTAATTAGACGTTGTGCACAATTTCTGAACAGTAACCTAACAAAAAGTACTAGGCTTGCATGAATTTGCGATAATAGTATTACAATGATTAATTAGACGTTGTGCCCAATTTCTGAACAGGGGCATGAGGAACAGGGTGTAAAGTTCACTCATCCACCATAGAAAAGGGAGGATCCTCCGACCAGACGGGTGTTGTGTCTGGCGGGCCGACTGCCCGACTTTTGATTTCGGGTAGTCTTATCTATGTCGTTCGCGCGGTAAACTCTAATTGCGCGATGCAGGATCTGTGTGACGTCATGTCTTTGATGCGAAGTTAGTATGTGGCGGTGTAACCGCTACAGTAACCTAACAAAAAGTACTAGGCTTGCATGAATTTGCGATAATAGCATTATTACAATGATTAATTAGACGTTGTGCACAATTTCTGAACAGTAACCTAACAAAAAGTACTAGGCTAGCATGAATTTGCGATAATAGCATTATTACAATGATTAATTAGACGTTGTGCACAATTTCTGAACAGTAACCTAACAAAAAGTACTAGGCTAGCATGAATTTGCGATAATAGCATTATTACAATGATTAATTAGACGTTGTGCACAATTTCTGAACAGTAACCTAACAAAAAGTACTAGGCTAGCATGAATTTGCGATAATAGCATTATTACAATGATTAATTAGACGTTGTGCGCAATTTCTGAACAGTAACCTAACAAAAAGTACTAGGCTTGCATGAATTTGCGATAATAGTATTATTACAATGATAATTTAGACGTTGTGCACAATTTCTGAACAGTAACCTAACAAAAAGTACTAGGCTTGCATGAATTTGCGATAATAGCAATATTACAATGATTAATTAGACGTTGTGCACAATTTCTGAACAGTAACCTAACAAAAAGTACTAGGCTTGCATGAATTTGCGATAATAGTATTACAATGATTAATTAGACGTTGTGCACAATTTCTGAACAGTAACCTCACAAAAAGTACTAGGCTTGCATGAATTTGCGATAATAGCATTATTACAATGATTAATTAGACGTTGTGCACAATTTCTGAACAGTAACCTAACAAAAAGTACTAGGCTAGCATGAATTTGCGATAATAGCATTATTACAATGATTAATTAGACGTTGTGCGCAATTTCTGAACAGTAACCTAACAAAAAGTACTAGGCTTGCATGAATTTGCGATAATAGTATTATTACAATGATAATTTAGACGTTGTGCACAATTTCTGAACAGTAACCTAACAAAAAGTACTAGGCTTGCATGAATTTGCGATAATAGTATTACAATGATTAATTAGACGTTGTGCACAATTTCTGAACAGTAACCTAACAAAAAGTACTAGGCTTGCATGAATTTGCGATAATAGTATTACAATGATTAATTAGACGTTGTGCACAATTTCTGAACAGTAACCTCACAAAAAGTACTAGGCTTGCATGAATTTGCGATAATAGCATTATTACAATGATTAATTATTAGACGTTGTGCACAATTTCTGAACAGTAACCTAACAAAAAGTACTAGGCTTGCATGAATTTGCGATAATAGCATTATTACAATGATTAATTAGACGTTGTGCACAATTTCTGAACAGTAACCTAACAAAAAGTACTAGGCTAGCATGAATTTGCGATAATAGCATTATTACAATGATTAATTAGACGTTGTGCGCAATTTCTGAACAGTAACCTAACAAAAAGTACTAGGCTTGCATGAATTTGCGATAATAGCATTATTACAATGATTAATTAGACGTTGTGCACAATTTCTGAACAGTAACCTAACAAAAAGTACTAGGCTCTCATGAATTTGCGATAATAGCAATATTACAATGATTAATTAGACGTTGTGCACAATTTCTGAACAGTAACCTAACAAAAAGTACTAGGCTTGCATGAATTTGCGATAATAGTATTACAATGATTAATTAGACGTTGTGCCCAATTTCTGAACAGGGGCATGAGGAACAGGGTGTAAAGTTCACTCATCCACCATAGAAAAGGGAGGATCCTCCGACCAGACGGGTGTTGTGTCTGGCGGGCCGACTGCCCGACTGTTGATTTCGGGTAGTCTTATCTATGTCGTTCGCGCGGTAAACTCTAATTGCGCGATGCAGGATCTGTGTGACGTCATATCTTTGATGCGAAGTTAGTATGTGGCGGTGTAACCGCTACAGTAACCTAACAAAAAGTACTAGGCTTGCATGAATTTGCGATAATAGTATTACAATGATTAATTAGACGTTGTGCACAATTTCTGAACAGTAACCTAACAAAAAGTACTAGGCTTGCATGAATTTGCGATAATAGCAATATTACAATGATTAATTAGACGTTGTGCACAATTTCTGAACAGTAACCTAACAAAAAGTACTAGGCTTGCATGAATTTGCGATAATAGTATTACAATGATTAATTAGACGTTGTGCACAATTTCTGAACAGTAACCTAACAAAAAGTACTAGGCTTGCATGAATTTGCGATAATAGCAATATTACAATGATTAATTAGACGTTGTGCACAATTTCTGAACAGTAACCTAACAAAAAGTACTAGGCTTGCATGAATTTGCGATAATAGTATTACAATGATTAATTAGACGTTGTGCACAATTTCTGAACAGTAACCTCACAAAAAGTACTAGGCTTGCATGAATTTGCGATAATAGCATTATTACAATGATTAATTATTAGACGTTGTGCACAATTTCTGAACAGTAACCTAACAAAAAGTACTAGGCTTGCATGAATTTGCGATAATAGCATTATTACAATGATTAATTAGACGTTGTGCGCAATTTCTGAACAGTAACCTAACAAAAAGTACTAGGCTTGCATGAATTTGCGATAATAGCATTATTACAATGATTAATTAGACGTTGTGCACAATTTCTGAACAGTAACCTAACAAAAAGTACTAGGCTCTCATGAATTTGCGATAATAGCATTATTACAATGATTAATTAGACGTTGTGCACAATTTCTGAACAGTAACCTAACAAAAAGTACTAGGCTTGCATGAATTTGCGATAATAGCATTATTACAATGATTAATTAGACGTTGTGCACAATTTCTGAACAGTAACCTAACAAAAAGTACTAGGCTTGCATGAATTCACGATAGTATTCAATCATTATAGTTATGCTACTCATGGGATTTGGATGAGGCAGACAGATAGGCCTATCTATACCCGTCCTTACAAACATCTCGAAAATCTTCGAGAAAGTTATCAACGCTTGGGGTTAGGTTGGGTAGGTAGGTGCGCCGTAGATAAGAACTTAGTGCTACCCGTGCGAAGCCGGGGCGGACAGCTAGTAAGTGTATATAATAAAATTGTTATTTTGTAATTTTGCTTACAGGTACATTTAACTGTGTACTCAATTGTGTAGACATTGTGACCTAAGACATCGCCTTGGATAAGTCTGTAAAGGTGGATAACTCTTATTATTTATTTATTTAAAACAAACAGTGTTTTAGAAAGTGTTATAGAAAGAGAGGCCACTGCTAGGTGAATATACTCGTAACTGGTGGTAGTTAACACTGTGCGACCTAAATTGCACTTTATTGGGTCGTAGCAAGAGTCGCTTTTTATTTAAATGATTTTGCCGAGTGAACCATCTGTACTACTCTGTGGTAAGAAGCTTTGGCTAAATAACAGCAGAATGGTTCTAACTCAACCACGAGCCCCTACTTAGTGGTCGTGGCTAACAAACAGCTTACTTACCGTTACTATAGATCATGTTAGGTGCGATTCCAGGGTCATCAGCGGTTGGGCCACTAAGGATCCAGATGGGCCCCTCGTGCACGTTCAGAAAGTGACCCACCCCGTGACCTGTTCCGTGGCCGTAGTTGAGGCCTACGTCCCATAGCGCTTTACGGGCTAGGACTTCTATTACATTGCCCTGAAAAAGGAAAAATGGGGTTTTAGTATCATGGTACCTCTTACATTATTTTTCAATCAATCTGCCTAGCCTTTTCCCAACTATATTGGGGTCGGCTTCCAGTCTAACCGGATGCAGCTGAATACCAGTATTTTACATGAAGCGACTGCCTATCTGACCACCACAACCCAGTAACTGGGTAATACGATACCCCTCGGTAAGACTGGTTGTCAGACTTTCGGGCTTCTGACGACCCGTAACGACTGTCAAAGATCCACGAATGACAGCCGGGACCAGTGGCTTAACGTGCTTTCCGAGGCACGGAGGAGTCTCGGTATGTAAAAATGGTCACCCATCCACAGACCAACCCCGGCAAGAGTAGCTTAACCTGATGGATCGACCCGTGCGGCAGTTATTACTTAGCCACGAGTTCCTCCATTTACATTATTTGACAAAAGTGAAAATGCTATACGAAGGTAGTACCTATCTACCGATTTTGCATAATTTGCGATGCAACAGAACTATTGAGTCATTTTATTGATGATTTAAAATGTATGATAGTAACTGTGTTTTACCCATTGTGTTAGATTTAAGTTTTTGATTGTTTTCCTCAACGGGGGTGACATTATCATTAGGTGACAACACTGTCCCTTTAAATTATATGAAGAAAAAAAAAACGATTGAGTCGATATCAGACAAACACACTCACAGTGACAAGTCGGTGTCTTTGGTTTTGAATTTTCATTTTTTGCCACCGACTTCCGCAATTAAAGTAATTTTTCATTTTGTTTTTTTTTTTGGAAGTCGTTTTATGTAAAGTTTTTAGTTGTGGTACCTACCCCACACAAATTCAAATACGACTACCTGTTATGTAAGTAAATAACAGTGACAGGAACTTATGATAACATCATCCACATAGAGACTAAGTGGGAAAAATACGTAGGTATTAATGAAGCTTACGCTAGAACTACCCAAGCAAAGTTAATAAAATTTACCTCTGAAGTATGACCTACCAAACAAAAAAAGAATTATCAAAAATCAATTCATAATTGGCAAAAAAACTGTTGTTTTTTTTTTTTTAATATCTTTATTTCCCCTAAGAAATTGCTGCTTCAAATTTAAATCAGAAGAATGATAATAACTTACCATTATCCCTGTCGGCAGCACCGTGGTGGCTAAATTGATCTGTCCCTTCAGCACTCGAGTGAACGTCATACGTTGCGCGTCAGTCGGAGTGCCGCTCATATGACGCGTCCGAGTTATATCTGTGGTGCCTTCACTGTTGATTAAGACGTAAATAATATTTAAGTAATGAGGTCGTCCATAAATCACGTGAGGCTTGAAGGAGGCGGAGGGGAAAAATATTGCGAAATATCACGAGGGGGAAGGGGGGATTTTTTCGTTTAACGCTCATTTCTAAAATGAAAAGCGGCACTAAATTAAAATATTATTCTCTCTTTCTTTCTATATAAAGAGAAAATATTTTGTATTTTTATTTTTGATACTTTGCACCAAAAATATACTCGTGGTTTTGGGTAGGGGGCTTTTTATTCTGCTCCAAAGGCTATCCAATGTAAAAATAATGTTGAAATACGCCTGGTAGTTCCAGAGATTCAAACAAAAAGGCAGTGTATAGTGCCGCTACCGACACTCACACCTCTCGGATAAAGTGCCGCTAGCGACATAATAGTGGCGCTGCCTCGGCTTGGCTAAAGTGCCGTAAGAATTGCATTCATTGTTATTGTCACTATCACTGCGGCACCGCTCGCTTCGCTCGCTCGGCTCGTGCGTTGTGTGGTCACAGTTCTAACCTTTTTGTTTTTTGTTTACGGTTGGCAATCCTCATGGATGTCCGCCGCCCTGGGGAGGTCGGAGGGGTCTGTCAGACTTACCCCCGAATACTGAAACGTCACTCAAAATTTAAGTAGCACTTATATTTAACAGATACTCAAAAGTGACGTTTGACAATACGAAATCTAAAGTTTAGGAGCTGCTCAAATGTTAAGCAGCACTTAAATTTTGAGTGACGTTTCAGTATTCGGGGGTTACTGACTAAAACCACCCCGGTGTTCCGTCTCACACTTGCACCGGGTTCACGGGATCTAACGCGACTTCCGCGATCCCCGGCTGGTCTGCCTCTGCGGGCCACCTCGAGTTGGGGGGAGTGAGGTGTTAAACTCCCCCCTTACATAATAGAGAGGCGCGCGTGAAACACTACGCTCCATCATATCGGGTCCTAAGGAGTAGGGGGCGACGGATTTCCCCAGATCCTTCCTTTCTTCCCTCTTCAGTTTTTGATGTGTAACATCTTTCCTCTCGCTCTCCTGCAATCTGTGGGAGTGATTCCGTGAAAAGGGACGGAAGTGTGTAACACGAAGCCGGGGAAGCGCGCGCTATTTGATTTGACCAATGAGCGCGCGCGGTGCTAGAGTTGGCGTCGGATGGTACCAACCTATTTTCCGAGAGGTTGGTACTGTCAGCCAAGATGTCAGATGTCACACATCATACGCGACAACTGTAAGGCTCGGTCATCCGTCTGTCTGTCTGTCCGCGGCTTAGCTCAGGGACAGTACTAGAAAGCTGTAATTTGGCATGGGTATACAATTATACATACTAATCACGCCGATAAAGTAGAAAAATTTTTTTTTTGGGTTTACATTTAAAGTAGGGATGTTTTTTTTAATTCTCGTCTATCCCATGGTGTGGAGTGTCGTTGGAAAATCGTTCAAAAATATTGTGAGTGTGTGAAAATCATTTTTGGATTCAGGGATTCCTTTGCGAAATAGCAGTGCAAATTTTTGTTAGTGTCACCACGTTCACATTAGCAACCCCCCCCCCCGTCCCTCCCTCTGCCAGCTTAATGGTTGGTTCTGGATATGTGAAAACACGGCAGTTGAAACTATCACAGCTAAGTAGGCTCTACAAGTTAACGAGTAGATAATAATAGACCAACTTAAGTTTGTTCTTGGGATAAATTCATCCCAACTACGGAAACGGAACCCTTCATTGTGCGTGGTCCGACATGCAAATAGCCGGTTTTTTTTTATAGTACAGATTTTAGAAAAATAGCTACGACATCGCGTTACACACTCAAAATCAATGTGTGTTAGACTGCGTCTATGAAGTTAGTATCATTTAAAATCTACAAAAAAAAAAGGAAAGTGTCAATTCAATAACACAATTTTTTTTTTTTTATACGTTGCCCCCACTCCAGGAATTTCTTCTGGATTGTGGGTGACGCAGTGCAGCAGTCAATTGCTTTAAGAGTCCTATTACATTTTTGACGCAAATTCATGATTTTTGACGTTGTAATTTTCAGCAGCAGTAAGATATTTTAATAATTTGATTAGGTATAATAACTATAGTGCCATTCTTTTTCTTGTAAGTTGGAGTTACACATTATTTTCGTGTAATTTGCTGAATTGACTTGAATTGAATTTCCGAATTGAATCATGAATTTCCGTAAAAAAATGTAATAGGACTCTTAACCACTGCGCCAACCGTGCCGTCTTTAATAGGGATGATGCCTGGGTCAAAAAAAAAAGAAATTCTATTTAGTCCGTCAGTCAGATAATAAAAAAATATTAGATACCTACGTATTTTTTGCTTTATCTTATTAATAAAAAATGACTCAGATACAACGCATTAAAGTTGTGGAGTGGGGGTTGATACGTCACAAGTATGTATAAAATCTACATAGGTACAAGTGACGTCATGGCACATTATAATTCAATGTGTCGCCGTAATGTTTTGATAACGTAAAAAAAGAAAAAATACGTGTACCTACGTTATTTTTTCATAATCTACATTACGGACAAAAAACATTTTTTTAGTCATCATCCCTATTCAATTCATTTTGGCTCTTGCGATACTGGAACTCCTAATAAAAGAGACAGATGTTTGTGTCTGAAGTGAAAATAAATAAATTACAAATGACACCTTTTCATAGTTTTTTTTTCATTTTCCATTCTACTTATTGATTTATCCACGTTCATTTCTAAGGAAATGTATGGTATTTCAGGTCCAGAAGAGACTTTTAATCCATAAACGAAACTTCACCGATTGGGCATCTAATATAAAAATCAATGGCCGTGCATTAGTCTGACAAAATCTCCCTAGCCTCTTCCTATCTATGTTGGGGTCGGCTTCCAGTCTAACCGGATGCAGCTGAATACCAGCATTTTACATGGAGCGACTGCCTATCTGACCCCCACAACCCAGTAACTGGGTAATACGATACCCCTTTTTAAGACTGGTTGTCAGACTTTCGGGCTTCTGACAACCCATAACGACTGTCAAAGATCCACGAATGACAGCCGGGACCAACGGCTTAACGTGCTTTCCGAGGTACGGAGGAGTCTCGGTATGTAAAGATGGTCACCCATCCACAGACCAACCCCGGCAAGCGTAGCTTAACCTGATGGATCGACCCGTGCGGCAGTTATTACTTAGCCACGAGCTCCCACGCCGTGCATTAGTCTGGCAAAAACTCCAAAATGGCTCGACCGATTTAAAAAGTTTGTTTTTGTTCCGTCTCAATAGAGGGGCCGGAAGGAGGAAAAAAAAATTGGAAGTACCCAAAGGATCAGCTGAAAAATCGAAATTGACATTTTTACAGGAGAACGTCTGACGGGTCAGCTAGTCATAAATATAAAACGTTGACATTAACGTTTTTCTAGGAGACTGTACTTTTTTTCCAAAATCCATGAATGCAGTTAGTAAATTACTCAAAAGTTAAGGACAGTCTTCTAAACACGTTTTTCTGTAGCCACAACGGTTAAGGTAGCTGTCCTTAGCGGGCGGGTAACCCGCGGGGAGGAGCGATGGCTAAGCACTTACTGCCTCATCTCAAAAATCCAAAATACTTACAAGTACTGTCCCCCAGAATCCACAAGCAGCATATCATCAGGTCGGATGTATCGCTGTGTCCCCTCTCGTTGGGGGCTGTAATGTATGATCGCGCCGTTTTCACCAGCGCCCGCGATTGTGGAGAATGATGGACCCATGAAATTCTCTTCTTGACTGGAGAAGAAGCATTATATTTTTTTTTTCTTCTTTTTAGACGTTGCCACTAGGAATTTCTCCTGTATCGTGGGTGCATTTACAAACATTTAAACTCACATACACAAACAGCCAGACCCGGAACCACTACTTGTAGGTCATACAAGTACTTGTTCCGTGCGGGAATCGAACCCGCGACACGCACAGTAGCAGTCAATCGCACGGTGCACCATTTTTTTTTTTTTTTTGGGCTGGGTAATCATATAATGTCTTCTCCCGCTCTGGGTGGAGCGGGAGGGCGTGTCAGACTCTTACTGACTAAAACCCACCCGTGTTCCTTCTCTTGCCTGTGCAATGCCAGGGGGCCACGGTATTAATTCCTTTCGGACTTTCCCGCAGCCCACGGTGCACCACTGTGCCGTCATAAATAGAAGTTAGGTAGGTACTAAAAAAGTTTAAAAAGTGTGTGTTTCACGACTGGAGTTTACTTCTTACAACGATTGTCTTTGAATATGCACAAGGCAAAGAGGGTAAATAAACACATCTCACTAAAAAAATAAAAAACCTTACAAACTAACGATTACATCTGACACTTACCGTCTGAACTGCTCCATTTGATCTGACAGGTCAATTTCAGAGACCTGCAGTCCTGCAGCGACTTGCCGCTCCACCCAATGTAAGGACCGGACCACTGCTACGCCATCTTTTATATGGGCTAGACGGAAACCCTGGTAATAACGAAAATATAATACATTTTGTAGCAAACAAGCAGGCTAAAAACATGGCGTCGGTGCGTTTCCTCTGAGACGTGCAGGAATTGACCAATCACATTGGTTGAAACCCACAACAGATTGTACTTCGGCGAGTGTGCCCATGAACTCCACGACTTCATTCCACCGGCCCCCTTCTACCATCGGACATCTAGACGCACTGCAGGTTACCATCCCTACCCAGTTGATATTCCACCAACTCGCACTAAGCGTTTTCAAACGTCTTTTATAATGCGCACAGCAAAGGAGTGGAACTCTCTGCCTGCGTCTGTGTTTCCGAACGCATACAACCCGAATCTATTCAAATTAAGAGTGAACAGGCTTCTTCTGGGTAAGCTCACTCCATCGTCGATTTTGTCTCTGTCACCTCTGACCTAGACTAGAGTCAAGAGCAAACCCATCATAAAAAAATAATTTAAAAAAAATAACGAGACTCGTCGGGTGAGTCTCACTAATCCCGTTGAGTTTTTACACCGCGACTACATGTGACCAAGAAAACGCTTGTTTATTTCAATAATTCTCGACTCGATATTATGACCTCTTTATCGATATGACCCTAGATATTGTTTTTGATAATTTATCTATTGACAAAATGGCTATATAAATATTATAATAACCCCTTACTGCATGAATTATGATGGAGGTTAATAAAAAATGTTTTTTTCGTAGAAACGTGTTTATTTATCTTTATTGAACATAAATCAGTCAAAAGAAAAAAAAAATATTATTATTTATGAAATTACATGATAGAGCCACATCTGGCCTCGTATGCATTCTAGTGAAAATCAAGTAAGGACATATCTGGCTTGGTATGCATAGCTGTTAAATTTTGTGAAAATCTTTGAAGCAGTTCTGCTTGTCATTATAGCCTATGAAGACCTCGCATTTTTCACATTTTGTGTAACTGCGTAACTTTGAGCAGTTTTGACACAATTGACGATTATTTTTTTACCCAAACAAGGAAGTGGTCAATGCTGTCAGTCCGTACGGACGTCAGTACCTATATCTTGATGTCATATGTTGCTGCGTAGTAGCATATGCTGGTGCTTTTCGTTTTTTTTTTTGAGGATATCGGAGATTTAGGCATACTCGATGGAGTGCCAGCTCGGCTTGATGAAGTGACAGCTCGGCCCAATGGAGTTCCAGCTCTAGACGTCGTCGGTGTTCCCAGAAGGCTGGCTGGATGACCACGTTTTTTTGCCTGTGAGAGCAGTTTCCCTGCTTTACGCATATGTTCAGAAACTGCAAGCTTAAAATCAAACAATGGCATGTAAATGTTGTTGTTGACTGCTCAACTATGGATTCAATTATATCGTGAAGAAAAAACTGAAAAAGTCGGCTGGTGAATCCAATTGTTTCATTTCTTCCGGCAAATTCGTGTTGCCTGTGAATTTAAAATGTTCTTCGACGACTCCATTTTTTCGTTCTTCCATACAGTCGGGTCTTTTTATACTGTTTAACTTTCGATTTTGCAGCCTGCAAGTACTGTAAAGGTATATCATCATCGGAACATTCGAAGTCACACTCAGGTACGCTAATGTGCGTCTTTTTAGGTAAGCGGGAAGAAGAAGGTTCGTATTTCAGGTCAGAATCTGAAGCAAGCTATCTTCACTCAAAAAGCCATCATCTAGTATAGGATTTACATGCTTGAAGCGTGCAGGATCCATTTATGAAAAAGCATAGTACAGAAGCTTGAGTGCATAGGAAGCCATATTTGACAAGCATTATTTTGACGGGAACGCATACCAAGCCATATTTGGAGTTTGCAAAAAACCGGTCAAAAATCAAACGAAAATAAAACTAATTACAAAAATAACTTACTATTATCGTAGTTGTTAAGTTTTGGGTTGGTGGTTATATAATGAACACTGTATTTATCTTAATATTGTTTATTAAGCATATATAACTTTTTTATATAGAGAGCAGACAATGGACTCCATGAACGGAGGTCGAAGCACGAGCATTAACCACAGATAACATATTGTCTATAGTTTAGTGACGTGCCATGTAATAAGTAGTGATGTGCTTAACGTTTCTCAACACTCTTCCTCAAATTTAACTTTAAATAACATTTATTAAATTTGCCTATGAAACATGAGCACATTTAATCTAGAAAAAAAAATAAACTTAAGTTACAACAAAATACTATTTAGTTCTTTAATTTTACTCAACATTTTATAAAGATTTATATCTTTATATAAAACAATAAACTAAGTAACTATTTAACTTTGTAGTCACCATTTGGTAGGCTCTATAAAAAAAAACTTAAACAGAAATTAAGTCATTAATTGCTTAATAAAGTTTATAAACTTTTCTTTACACAGGCTTTTAGTCATTAAATCAGCTAAATTGTTATCAGAATTTACATATTGAATAGAAATTATGTTTTTATTTATAACATCCTTTATAAAGTGATATTTAATATCAATGTGTTTAGCCCTTTTGGAATTCTCAAAACTTTTGCAAATTAAGATGGCACTTTGATTATCAACAAAAAGTTTTACATTAGATAAACAGTTTAGGTTATTTGCAATACCTTTAAGATTCAGGACTTCTTGTGTAGTAGTAGCGGCCACATACTCTGCCTCTGCCGTTGAGAGTGCCACACATCCTTGTTTCTTTGAAAACCATGCGATTGGATTACTTCCATGTAGTATTATTCCTCCACTCACACTTTTTCTGTCCTTGTTATCTCCTGCCCAGTCTGCATCCGAGTAGGCATATAAACCATAGTTCTTACTCTTCCTGAATATTAATCCTTTTTCCTTAGTGCCTTTTAGATATCTGAGTATTCTTTTAGCTGCTTTCCATGTACTTTCATTTGCTTTGTCTAGATATCTGCTTAAATAGTTTACTGAATATGTTATATCTGGTCTTGTTGCAGTAGCTATGTAAAGTAGACTTCCTATTAGTTCTCTGTATCTTTCATTAATATCTTCTTTATTTTCTTCTTCTAGTATCTTATAATTTGTTTCCATTGGAGTTTTCATATCTTTACATTCTGACATATTAAATTTATTTAACAACTTCTCAATTAGTTTTGTTTGTTTTATTTCTATTGTATCTTCCTTTCTAGTAAATTCTATTCCTAAAAACGTTTTAATTTCTCCAAGTTCTTTTGCTTTAAATTCTTCTTTTAACTTCTTTATTATTTCTTCACAATTTCCAATTATTATTATATCATCAACATATAATATTATCCAGCAATCTTCTTTGAAGTATAGACAAGTATCATATCCTGATCTTTCGTAGTTATTCTTTTCCATGAAATTATTTATTTCATCATTCCAGCACTTCGGTGATTCTTTTAATCCATACAGTGCTCGTTCTAATCTTAATACTGAATTTTTCTCCTTTGTTGTGTAACCTTTTGGTGGTTTTATGTATATTTCGGATTTTACTTTACCGTTGAGGAATGCTGTAGGTATGTCTAATTGTTTAATAGGTAGGTCTTCATTCACAGCTTTAGATATTAACATTCTTACTGTCGGTGCTCTAGCAACCGGTGAGTACATTGCTTCATATTGATTTTCCTTTTGTTGGAATCCACGTGCTACTAGTCGTGCTTTCTTTGTTCCATCATCTTTTTCTTTAAATATCCATTTAGTATCTATTGTTTTCTTGTTTGCTGGTAATTGTACTTCTTTCCATGTTTCTAGATTTTCTAATGCTTTTAATTCTTTGTGTACAGCTTCTTTCCATTCTGTATTTTCCATTGCTTCTTCAAACGAGCTAGGTGTATTTGAGCTCAGGCAAATAACTATATTTGTCTCATACTCATCAAGATGCGCAGGAGGTTTTACTATTCTTCCTGATCTTGTAGTTTTCGCTTCTCTTGTTGTGTCTTCGTTTATATTTCCCTCATTAGTGACATGTTCGTTTCCTTTTCCTTGCACATTGCTAGTTCCTTGTTTCTCTTCTTGTCTCAACTCTATTTTATCTTCTTGGTTTTCTATTTCTTGAATATTTCTCCTTTCTTTGTTTTCTTCATTTTTATATACTGTATCACTTTCATCGAATCTCACATCTCTTGATATTATTATTGTATTTTCTTCTGGGTTCCACAATCTGTATCCTACTGTATTATAACCAACCATTCTTGTCTCTTTTCCTCTTTTATCCAATTTGTCTGATTTAGGTATAATAGTGGCCCACGCCTTTGCCCCAAAAACTCTCAGTCTTGATAAGTCACTGGTTCCGTTTTTCATGAAACACGGTGTTTTATAATTTATAGCTGAAGAAGGTGACCTGTTCAGCTGATAGGCAGCACATTGAATAGCTTCACACCATAAAGTTTTAGGCAAATTAGTCTCTGCAAACAAAGTTCTCACCTTATCACACAAAGTACGATTTAATCTTTCCGCTACTCCGTTGGACTGTTTTGTGTAAGGTAAGGTATATTCTACACTTATTCCTTTTTCCTTACAAAAATATTTTAACTTGTTGGCCGTATATTCCCCACCTTGGTCACACCTGATTCGCTGAACTGTACTTCCAGTTTCATTTTCTAACCTTCTTATATAGTCAATCAATTTTTGTGTTGCTTCAGATTTGTTTACTAAAGGGAACACCACACAGAAATGAGAATAATCATCTAATACTGTCATGAAATATTTCTCACCATTTAGTCCAAACTCCTTGACAGGTCCCGCTATGTCTGTGTGCAACATTTCTGCTACCCTTATGGATCTTGGTCTTGATATCTGCCCAAATGGTAGTCTGGTCGCTTTTCCCGCCATACATGAGCTGCAAGCTTTATTACTTATTGGTAATTGCATAATACCTAAACATTTTCTATTTAAATGTCCTAAACGTTTGTGCCAAAGAGCATCATCACATTGATTTTTACCTGTACTAATATTACACACTTCATGACATACATTAGCATTTAATTTGTACAATCTTCCTTCAGAATAACCTGTAATGACTGAATTGTTTCCTTTAATACCAACTTTATATTTATTAAACTTTACATCAAATCCGGCTTCAGTTATCTTTTTGACTGAAAGTAAGTTGTAGGTTATGTTTTCTACAATTAAGGCATCAACATTTATTTTTAAATTTTTGTATTTTATTTTTAAATTACCTTTTTTATTAGTATGTATATACTGGCCGTTTGCAACTAATATTTTTACACTTTTATCTAGTATTTGAATGTCTGTCATGTATTTTTCAAATTGTTCACTTACAAGATGTTGTGTGCATCCTGAGTCCACAATAAAGGTGATATCATAGTTTTTGTCCACACTTTTAGCACATAAAACGCTTTCACTGGCTATAAAACCGATCTCTGATTCACTCACTAATGAAGTAGCACCTTGTCCCAGGAAGCCTCGGCCTCGGGATACTCGTCCTTGATATCTTCCTCTTCCCCTGCGATTTTGACCATAACCTCGACCTTGGCTCCGTCCTCCTCTGTATTTTCCTTGTTCCTTATTACCAGTATTCTCCTTATTATTACACTCATACGACTTGTGCCCTGGTTTCCCGCATGTGTAGCAGGAAATCATAAATGCGTTCTCCTGGTTCACTGTATCGGTGCTGATGCTGATCTTAGTTTCGGCATCTAACAGCCTGGCCTTGACAAAATCAAAACTCAACTTCTTTTCTGAGGCCATTGTTTCTATTGATGTAATTACAGGGTCATATTCTTTCGGCAGTGATGAGAGTAGGTAGCAAATTTGATCTTCTTCATCTACTTTAACGTCGATGGCTTCCAGGTCGCTGATAATCGAACTGAACTTTATTAGATATTGTTGCAGCGGCTCATTACATTTTAAAGAGATTAGTTTCCGTTTTAGGTGAAATCTGTTAAAAACACTCTTTCGTTCAAAGATATTTTCGAGTAGGCTCATCATTTCTTTAGCAGTTCTGCCATTCTTTATGATTTCTATATATTTGTCGGACACGCTTTGTGCTATGAGCGACTTAGCTTTGGCGTCGTCTTTTTTAGACTTATCTTCAGTAATTTCACTTTCCCATAATACGTGTTCCACTTGCTTTTCTTGCAAAATTAGTTTTATTCGGAATTTCCAAGTACTGAAATTCGATTTTTCATCCAAACACGGCAAATTAGACACCGCAGCGCCCGCCATTTTTTCTTCACACTTTTTTTTTTTTGCTTTTTATTACGTGGATCGCAACCCAATTTTAACTTCACTCAACCACGCTCTGCTACCATGTTAAGTTTTGGGTTGGTGGTTATATAATGAACACTGTATTTATCTTAATATTGTTTATTAAGCATATATAACTTTTTTATATAGAGAGCAGACAATGGACTCCATGAACGGAGGTCGAAGCACGAGCATTAACCACAGATAACATATTGTCTATAGTTTAGTGACGTGCCATGTAATAAGTAGTGATGTGCTTAACGTTTCTCAACAGTAGTCGATGATTTTAAGAGTAAACAACAATTTTTATTGAAAATCTCAGTCACTTTATTACTATTATTTTTCATTGATAAAAGTTTCAATAAAATGTTGCACTTCACTCGCCGGCCGCGTTATGAAATAACCGCAAATAGTTTTGAAACAGATGATTTACCACATACAAAAAAACTTTTTCACAAAAAATAAAACCGACATCCAAAAAAACACTACAACGTCTTTGGGATTTTATTTTCGTTTTTTTGCCACCGACTTCCGAAATTAAAGTTATTTTTCACTTTGTAGTGTTTTTTTGGAAGTCGGTTTTATTTTTTGTGAAAAAGTTTTTATTTTTCACTTTTTTGTTGTGGTACCTACACAAAACCCCCACAAAAATTTGAATACCCATTACCTGCTATGTAAATGACAGTGACAGGAACTATTAGAATATCATCCACATATAATAGATGGGAAAAATACGTATTATTGAAGCTAAAAACCCCTCATCAGATCTTGACCAAATTTATATGGGACCACTTCTGAAGTATGCCCTACCAAACAAAAAAAGAATCATCAAAATCAATTCATAATTGGCGGAGTAATCGCGTAACAAACAAACAAAAAAATAAAAAAAAATAAAAACATACAACCGAATTGAGAACCTGCTCCTTTTTGAAGTCGGTTGAAAAATACATTTCGTTTTAAGAAGAAACACTTCATAAGGTACAATTTATTTTACGATAATTTAATGATTAGTTAAACTAAAAAAATAACAAACTTTAGAAGCCATGAATGGCTTCGTATGCGGTAAGGGGATAATGTCTACAATGCGTAATTTGGTACTACATATTTTTTACACTGACAGATATTTGTTTTTAGATATAGATTTGTTGTGACGTAATGCGTTCAACGCTAACAACTACTTATAAAATAGTCGCTCAATACACTTGTAGTAGAACACACGTCTTTTCATTTTAAAATCCTATACAAAGTAAAGTGAACCTTGTCGTTATCAACATATGGTCGTATTCGAGCCGAATGCAGCAACTACGGAGCGGTAAACACCTGGCCGATTGAATAAAAGAACCGCATTCCACAGCGATAAGGATTCGTAGAAAAACACCTCCTTCACGGATAGTTATGAATATGTGGGCAACCAGTAATTAGCACTACCTACTACGGAAGATTATCAAGTTTTACGAACAATTTTGATTGAAGATTTGTTTTAAGTGGAATATAGTGAAACAACAATGAGTACTACGAAAGAACAACAGCAATATCTCGCTATATTGGAAGATGGTGCTAATTTGCTACAAAAAACTCAAACAAACTTGAAAAAGTGTCCAAAGGGAAGACTAACAAAAGGTTACATAGATGCACGTGTGAAAATTATTGATGAATATTGGATGTCATTCAAGAACGCACATGACGGGTTAGTAAAAATAACACCCAAGGAACAAAAAGGAATTTTGTCATACTTTTTGAACGAAGAATTCTTTATTTATGAAGAACTATACAGCTCATTAAAAGGGGATTTGCAAGATATGCTTACCTCGTTAACGGAATCGTCATCGATGGATGCGAGAAATTCAAGTATGAATGTATCTTATACATCGCAAAATATAGTGCATTTACCGAAAATAGAATTACCCAAGTTTAATGGAAATTATGAAGCATGGCCGACTTTCAAAGATTTGTTTGTTTCTTTGGTGCACGAAAATAATAACCTCAGTGATGTACAGAGATTACATTATTTAAAAACAAGTGTGAGTGGAGAAGCTGAGGCATTATTAACCCATATACAAGTGACATCCAGCAATTACTCAACTGCATGGGATATTTTGAATAAGAGGTATGGTAACAGACGTATAATATTAAACTGTATTTTGAAAAGATTATTTTACCAGAGGAATATGACTTCGCAATCAGCCGTCCAATTAAAAGGCTTGTTAGATACAACTACAGAATGCCTAAACAACATGGAAAATTTGAAAATAAATACCGCCTCTTGGGATCATGTAATAATATTTCTGCTCGTTCAGAAGTTTGACCCAGAGACACATAAAGGCTGGGAAGAGTATGCCTATAAGGAAGACAGCGAAGCATTGCCTACTTGGAGTGAATTAAAAAACTTTATGGAGTCCAAGTTCCGTACCTTGGAATTAGTTACCGGAATTACAGCTAAAAATAATACAAGAGAGAAACAAATCAAAGAACGTTCTTATCATGTTGCCACACCAAGTACAGAGAAGACCTGCATCATGTGTAAAGATAACCACACGCTGTGTCACTGCAAGAAGTTTATTGATATGAAATTAGAGGAGCGAACCGAATATGTTAAAAACAAACATTTATGTTTTAACTGTCTAGGACTTGGACACTCTGTAAAGAGATGTAAACTACCAGTGTCCTGTCAGAAATGTCATCGACGTCATCATTCTTTACTACATGAGACTAAGAAAACAGAACCACCGGCTACACCGAGCACCTCACAACCGTTGGTTTCACAGCATGTAGCAGAAGAGAAGGAAGCAGTTCATGTGAACACAGTGATTGCGTCGCATCATACAACTAGACATGGAATAGCACTGTTAGCGACCGCTATAGTGGAAGTAAGAAATACAGAGGGTCAAATCATTTCACTACGCGCGCTGATAGACCAGGGTTCGCAGGCTACATTCATAAGCGAGAAAGCGACTCAACTATTGAAACTGAAGCGACAACCATTTAAAGGAAGTGTTGTAGGAGTGGGATCTAAGAGAACAGAGATCAAACACGTGGTACAGCTTAATGTAAGATCACAGTGGGACCATAATTATAGTTTACCGATCCAAGCCTACGTGATGTCGAAACAACTGACCACCAAGATACCTACCAAAACAATTGTCAATCAGTCATGGCCTCACCTCGAAGGGCTTAACTTGGCTGATCCGAGTTACTTAACACCTGGTACTGTAGATCTGCTATTAGGAGTCAAGGAATACGCACAGATTATACAGCCAGATTTAATAAAAGGTCCACCAGGCACACCAACTGCACACAAAACAAACCTGGGTTGGATTATTTTCGGAGATATCTATGAAAACCCACAAAACGATACCTACCTTGTAATGCATCACCAAGTTGACGTAGACGAAATGTTGAAATCGATATGGGAAATAGAGATTGACAAGGACAGACATTTAACAAAAGAAGATAAGCTTTGTGAAGATATCTACGAAAAAACAACAACTAGAAATGAGGAAGGAAGGTACATAGTCAAATTTCCTTTCAAAACTTACAGTCCACAACTAAATGAAACGAGCACGAGCACAAAGCTACAAACACCTGAAGGAAACACAAAGGAGATAGCCAAACAAAGATTCTTTCAACTTGAGCGGAAGTTTAGGAAGTCATCAGACCTGAAAAAAGAATACACAAAAGTCATAAATGATTACATAGAACAAGGACACATGGAGAAGATTCCTGAAAGAGAAAAAGAAACAATATCAGTTTACTTACCTCACCACGCTGTGGTTCGTACTGATAAGGAGACCTCTCGAACACGCGTTGTCTTCGATGCTTCCTGCAAAGGCACAAATAACATTTCACTAAATGAAGAATTATTGGTTGGTCCGCAACTGCAAGATGATTTGAGAAACCTTCTTATGAAATGGAGAATGAAGCGCGTCTGCTTCATGGCCGATATCAAACAAATGTATCGCCAAATATTGGTGACTCCTGAAGACGCAGACTTCCAACGACTTATCTGGAGACCCGATGAGGGTGATGATTTAGACGAATACCGTTTGCTGAGGGTAACATTCGGTATAGCATCTGCACCGTATTTAGCTGTTAAAACACTCCACCAAACAGCTGATGATGAAGGAAGAGATCAACCACTTGCTGTGCAATCCATCAAGGGCAATTTTTACATGGATGACTGGCTTGATGGAGCTGATGACACTGAGACTGCTATTTCTCTAGCCAAAATGGTAACAAAGATTCTACAAATGGGTGGTTTTCAACTCACGAAATGGTCATCAAACGATATTAATTTTATTAAATCTATAGATGAAGAAAAAAGGTCAACCAACGCACACATAGACATGAACCTTGATGGAACAATAAAGGCATTGGGCATTGTGTGGAATCTGAAAACTGACACATTTCACTACAACCTGACTTTACCAACATCTGAAAGTACTTATGTAACAAAACGAAGTATTTTATCTGACATACAAAGGCTTTTCGATCCACTTGGTTGGATTGCACCGAGTACAGTAATGGCAAAAATACTGTTACAGAAACTATGGCTCGAAAAGGTGAATTGGGATCAGAACGTAAGTAAAAGGTTACGTGAAGAATGGAATCAGATAAGATCAGATTTTGCTAGTGTGAACGATGTACAAGTTAACAGATGGCTTGGTACAACGGAAACAAACAAAACAAATATACAAATACATGGTTTCAGTGATGCTTCTATACGGGCTTACGCTGCTGCAGTATATATAAGAACTGAAACAAATGACAAAGTTGAAATAAAACTCATTGCTGCTAAAACAAGAGTAGCACCCCTGAAGACAATATCCTTACCAAGACTAGAGTTGTGTGGTGCATTACTTCTCTCCAAGCTTATGAAACAAATTGGGCTAGCAATGAAAATTCCAACTTCCGATATGTATGCATGGACAGATTCCTCTATAGTTATAGCGTGGCTATGTGGTGATCCCAACCGATGGAAAACGTTTGTTGCCAACCGCGTCGTTGAAATTGTAGAAAACCTAAATAACAATCGCTGGTATCATGTACAGTCGAGTGATAATCCCGCAGACTTAGCCTCTCGCGGAATGTTGTTGTCCGAACTGAAGAAATGTGACTTGTGGTGGAGTGGCCCTGGTTGGTTATCTGAAAAGGAAATAAAGATTAGTAAACAGGAAGTTATGACAACAGACATGGAAAGAAAAACAAAGAAAGTTATTACTCATCTCAGCACAGAAGAACAAGAGAAATCTATAACTACACAATTTGACAATTTTAACAACTTACCAGAATTACTAAAAGTTGTTTGTTACTGCAAAAGATTCTTGAACTATAAGGTCAATGTGAACATAAATAAACAAATATCAACACAAGAATTAGAAGATGCACTGACAATTTGTATAAAAAGAGTTCAAGAAGAAGAATACATGGAAGAAATAGAAAGATTAAAGATAAATAAACAAGTGAAAAGGAGAAGTCCGTTGCGATCCCTCAACCCTTATCTTGATGATAAACATATCCTCAGGGTGGGCGGTCGCCTCAGACACGCAAACATACCGGATGAAAGTAAACATCCAATTATTCTCGGAAATAAAAACACATTGACGCCTCTGATTATAGCCGACGCACACTTTAAGACACTTCACGGAGGAATTCAATTAATGTTATGTTATTTAAGATCAAAATACTGGATTTTAAAGGCCAAAACGATAGCTAAGAAACATGTTCACAGATGCCTTATTTGCGCTAGACTTAGTGCTACTACTAGATCTCAAATGATGGGAGATTTACCCGATGAGAGAGTGACTCCATCCAGGCCATTTTTGAATAGTGGTGTAGACTTCGCGGGACCATTTCAGATTTTGTTATCAAAAGGCCGAGGAAACAGGACAACTAAAGGTTATGTTTCTATATTCATCTGTATGTCTACGAAGGCAATTCATATTGAGCTTGTAAGTGATCTTACTTCGGAAGCGTTTATCGGCGCTTTTCGACGTTTTGTTGCCAGGAGAGGCAAATGTAATCACTTGTGGAGCGATCAAGGACGTAATTTCGTGGGAGCTGACAAGGAGCTCCGAGATGCCTGGAACGAAGCAAGCTTACAGTTTACTGGAGAAATTGCAGAAACACTAGCCACAGAGGGTACTCAATGGCATTTCATTCCCGCTTACAGTCCAAATTTCGGTGGATTATGGGAAGCCGGTGTTAAATCTATAAAATTCCACCTGAAAAGAATTGTAACAACTCACCTGACATACGAAGAGATGACGACGGTACTCTCCCAAGTGGAAGCCTGCTTGAATTCCCGTCCGTTGTGCCCAATTAACGACACTGATCCAGATAACACGAACCCACTCACGCCTGGACATTTCTTAATTGGAGAAGTACCTATTGTTGTCCCATCACCCGATATGAAAGACATAAGGCTGTCCAGCTTATCTCGCTGGCAACACACACAGAAACTTGTTCACGACTTCTGGCGGCGATGGCAGAATGAGTATTTATCCAGATTGCAACAGCGTCCTAAGTGGCATAAAATAGAAGAAGAATTTAAGATCGGAGATGTTGTCTTGATAAAAACTGATAACTTGCCTCCTGGAAAATGGTCCTTGGGACGAATCGTCGATAAGCACCCTGGTCCGGACGGTCTTACGAGGGTGTATAGTGTCAAAAGTGGTAATTCCGTAACAAAAAGAACTGTGACAAAATTATGTCTATTGCCATTCAATGGAACCTAATATAATTTTTTAGAAATACTCATTTTTGTTGATATATTTTTTTTTACATGTTAAATAATTACCCCCACCTACAGATTTATATAACGTTAGCAATTGTGATAATTATGTAACACTTTGAATAATTGTTTCCAAAAAGACCTACAGGCCTTTTGGTGGGCGGTATGTTGTGACGTAATGCGTTCAACGCTAACAACTACTTATAAAATAGTCGCTCAATACACTTGTAGTAGAACACACGTCTTTTCATTTTAAAATCCTATACAAAGTAAAGTGAACCTTGTCGTTATCAACAAGATTAATTATATCTTGTTGTGACCATTTTCTGTAGCATATATCGTGGATTATGAATATTATGATCATAGCAGACATTTGAAAAAACGCTCATAATGGGAATACGGAGACATTTTGTAGAAGGACATGAGTCTCACTATTTATATGCTCTGTGAGTCTCACTATTTCCATTCGTCGTTTGTTAAGTCAATGGGAATAGTGAGACGTTTAAAAAAAAAAGTGTAGTTTCAGTATTACGAGTACCATTGCATTGGGTGATGGTAATAGTGAGACCCACCCCTCTCGTCTGATCTATGATTAGTCGATTAAAAATTATATTTTATCTGTGTTCCTACATTGAGAAGTTTTATTTACAGTTTTATTTACCTGTAGTTCCACATTATTCTTCACACATTTTTTCAGAGCAACTGGTGAAATCGAGGTAGAAAGAATCCTAGCTGGGCCTTCCTGAAAAAATAGAGAGAGTCAGCTGTCGTACAAAAAAGTCAATATTAAATTAAAAATGTATGATTCGCGCTATTGGTTAAGTTGGATTTTAAACTTTCAGCGCTGAGCTGAACGTTTAAAATCCAACAGCGCGCTTATATTCAGGAGTCGCATAGTGAAACCGACTTTTATTGAATTTATACTTATGATCACGTCTAAGCGAGTAGTGTTAAAGATTTGGGAACAAGTATACTTATGTTAAATTAGAGCATTTTTTTAGTATAGTGTAATTAATTTTGTAAAGTTATGTCTAACGCGAATAAATAACTGAGAATCACGTAAAAACTATCAAACGTAATTTTCTGAAACCTTCACCATTTTAAAGATAATTTTTGAATTTGAGAATTCTTAATATCATAAAGGCGAAAGTTTGTGAGTGTGTATGTTTGTCTCTTCTTCACGCTAAAACTACTGAACGGATTTGGAGAAAATTTGGCACACAGATAGTTTATAACCTGGATTAACACATAGGATACTCTTTATCCCGATATTCCCACGGGATCGAAACTTATGCGGGTGAAACCGCGGGGCGCAGCAGTAAACAATATATTGCTGTACGACAACAATTTTGTCATTGTCATACTCTGGCAGTTCTCGAATCGGATGCGAGTAGCGGAAAATGACGCAAGTTTATTGAATTTAACTACCACGGTTTCGCTGTTATGGTTTCGCAGCGGAGGTGTGCTACCAGAATAAACGTTACAATACAGGCGAATGCTTCGGGTGAGGAAGCATCTTTACACAGTTTCCAGCTACGGAATGGTACCTTTATGTGAGCTACGCAGGAATGATTTTATAAAGTGGGATTTGAAGGAAGTTTTTAAACCAATTTAACATACCTCAATGGCTAATAACACGGCGTGGCTAGCTTCATCAGATACCCAAATAGTCCCCTGGTCACCCAATTCAATCTGAAAAAAAAACCTTGAATATAAAAACTGATAATAGTAAAAAAAAATGTTTTGACTCGTTTCTCGTTTGTATGTCATTTATGTGCAGTTAATCCAGAAAATATATGCGCTTCGGTAATTTTCGTGTTTCAGAATTAGGCCGAACGTCGCGCTATAGAGTAAGTAACCCCCACAGACAAACCTTCTAAGTTTTGTACTGCCGCACTTTGTAGTAGTTTACCTCTCATTGCGTGTTTGTATGAAATTTTCTGTTGAAGTTCTTCATCTGTCACTCAAAAGTATAGTTTTTTTTTTATGCATACAGATGTGCATTACAATTACAATTATAGATTAACTTTGTAATCATTGTACCACAGATTAATACAGATGGTTCACTTAAAAATTTAGAAATTCCCAAAATTTTATGTAAACTGCATAATGATGGCCAAATTGAATGATATATGAGTTCATTTTTTTATTTATTTAATCAAAGTAATGTGTAAGCAATCAAGCAAAACATTTTTTAGGCTTCTGTAAACATTAGACATTTTTTACAGACATTTAAAGTTCAGAAAATTTGTATCAATACGTTTTTTAAACCGTATAAAAAAAATAAAATGGTAAGACTTCGTCTAAGACAACCATGGCTTAAATGGTTCTAAATTGTCTGTACTATCTTCGCCTTAATGCTTTGCACCCATCTTCAAATCACCCTGTATATGTCTGATCTGTAATAATTTATGGTAATACAAAGTGGGCAAGTACTTTCATGGTATTAAAAGCTCTATATTAGATCTTATCATCGCGCGTTCGCCGTTCGTGGTTCCGAAGATAGACGATAATTGCCGAAGCGCAAACTTTTCCTGGGAGATCTGTAAGTTCTCACCGATAGATCTTTGAGGTAGTCAAATATATCTTCATAAGGTCTTGTTTCTACCAGTGTGTTTTCAGAAGCAAAATGGGTAGTAATGTTACTGGCCAGGACTCCATCATGCCAGAATAGGATCACACTACCGAAATTGGGCTGAAAAAAAGGCAGACTCTTTAACCGACGTCAAAAAAGGAGGGAATTTAGGGACATGAGGAACAGGGTGTAAAGTTCACTCATCCACCATAGAAAAGGGAGGATCCTCCAACCAGACGGGTGTTGTGTCTGGTGGGCCGACTGCCCGACTGTTGATTTCGGATAGTCTTATCTATGTCGTTAGCGCGGTAAACTAAAGGTAAACTAAAAGAGTAACCGTGGAGTTTCTTGCCGGCTCTTCTCCATAGGAAACGACCAATTGGAACCGTGCACCTAGCTTCTGACGTTTCATAAGTGCCCATGTAGGTTTATGTGAAATAAAATATTTTGAATTTTTTTTTTTTTTTTGAAACTCTAATTGCGCGATGCAGGATTTGTATGACGTCATGTCTTTTGATGCGTAGTTCGTATGTGGCGGTGTAACCGCTACATTGTCATCAATATTCTAATCTGCTAAACCTTTCCCAAATTTGTTGAGGTCGGCTTCCGGTCTAACCGGATGCTGATGAATATTTTACATGGAGCGACTGCCTATCTGACCTCCACAACCCACAACCCAGTCAATGGGTAAAATTTTCATCGATAGTATGGATATGTTATATCTTAGAGTTAGTAGTTCAGTTTGTTGTTCAAAAAGTACTGCCGAATTGAACAACAAAGCCAACCCGAAGCAATGAGTCTTTTTTGAGATTTTACCGTTACTAGGTGGCAGCACTGAGACATCAGGTCTGGGCACCTGTCAAAAGTCATCATATATTTTAAATTCGTTGTCGAAATAGAACACCCCTGTCAAAGTGGCGCCAACTGCTGGCGTGAATTCGGTTTTCATCCCTCACGTGCTGTAAACTTCGTTCGGCATTTTCCGCCAGTGAATCGGTTCGGGTTGGCTCGGTAGGTACTATATTATTTTTTTACTAATAATATTAGACAACCTCGGGTTCCTGGATTCAATCGAATCCACGGAGGTAGTCAAGAAAAGGTTTTTTTTTACTTACCGAACTTGGGTTGGTCCTAATAATAAGATAGGAAAAGAACACAGGATTAAACGGAATATCGGATCCACGAATGTTGAGTGTGTCTGGAAATAACAAAAAAAGTTAAAGTAAGTAGGATTCGTGCAAAGGCCGCAGGAATCCGCTGGATGCGGGAGGCACAGAACCGGTCGAAGTGACGGTGCTTGGGGGAGGCCTATGTCCAGCAGTGGACGTCTTTCGGCTGAAATGATGATGATGACGATGAAGTAGAATTCAATTTTTTCAACAAAAAAAAAACTTTCACATACGTTCTAGGCATTCATACAAATAAATAAATTCTGATTCTGAACAAGTTTCCCGTTTACGTTTTAAATGTTACGTTATAACATAATCTGCCTTTAATGGTCCCACTGCTGGGACCCAGTGCGGGTTGGTAGACGTCACATGTCTTCGAATTTTTGGTTCTAGGACATGTTTCCACACGCTGTTTTCCTTCACCTCCTTCATGAAATTATTTACACAAAGTAAAACGCCTGCCTTTTTTTTTTTGATTACGGGGGGAAATCCTCATGGATGTCCTCCGCCCTGGGGAGGGCGGAGGGGTCTGTCAGACTCTTACTGACTAAAACCACCCCGGTGTTCCGTCTCACACTTGCACTGGGGATCACGGGATCTAATGCGTCTTCCGCGATCCCCGGCTAGTACCGGCCCGCCTACGCCTCTGCGGGCCACCTCGAGTTTGGGGGGAGTGAGGTATTAAACTCCCCCCTTACATCATAGAGAGGCGCGCGTGGAACACTACGCGCCGCCATCTCGGGTCCTAAGGAGTAGGGGGCGACGGGTTTTCCCAGATCCGTCGCCCCTGGGCCCATTTAGGGGGGCCGGAAGAGGGCGTTATCCGCCCTTCGCCGACGCCCGGTGCGTCTGCTGCGGATCAGGTTAGCGGAAACAATCTCCCGCTCCCTTTCCGCAGCCTTCTTCTGCGAAATGACTGTTTCGCAGAAGGATACCACCGCGTCCCAGGACTCCTCGCTGCCGACCATCGAGTTGATAACGGCCGGCAGCGACTGGTCACACACACTCTGCCAGCGTGTGCCCAGCCGTGTCCTCCCGACAGACGACGCAGTGGTGACACCGAGCGTCCGGCTCCCTGTTTATGCTATACAGGTACTTCCCGAAGCAGCCATGCCCCGAGAGCACCTGCGTTACCCGAAACGACAGGGAGCCGTGCCTCCTCCCGAGCCAGCGCTCGAGCCTGGCCCAACCCACGACCGACCACTCGTAACTCGGGGCCGTCACCACAAGACCACCAGTGCTGGGTATATGTATACTTACAAGCAATATCGTCTAGCGCAGTTAAGAGTAACACAGAGGCGCCTCTAGTGTTTATTTGTTGAAGTAACTCCCAAATCTTTGTAAACGACTGCTGACCTAAAAAAAAAAAAAAAAAAAAATGTTTTTATAAAATAATCACTATGCTGTTTGCGGTATAGCACGGTGCGGGTGACAGGTGACAGAAAGGGTTTTATTTAATTTACTACAGTTATTGCTGAGTCCGTATTATGTACACAATCTGTATGTAGGTACCTACGTGTATCATAGTCGTAAAATACAGAATCAGTAAAACCAGTAAATTATAAAATATTTTACCCCTTCTGTCACCTGTCACCCGCAAACATTAAAGGAGTGATCACACTTAAGTGTGTACATACTAATGAGGGTTTTTTTATGAAAATTCACACCGCCAGTTGGCGCCACTTTGGCAAGAGGTCTTCCATTTCGACAATGATTAACCCTTAGTTTACCTGGTGATCCCAAATCACTTAATTTACCCGATGGAGTCCATGAGACTCCTTGCACAATAATCATTGATTATGGTCAAAATAAAAGCAAAATATGTACTCAAAAATGGTTTATTATACTTAGCAACATTATACTTATATGTTTTAATATCACATTTCGTTATAAGTTTGTAACAGTCTTCTTGACAATTGAAAAACCTAATAGACTAAAAAATAAGAAAACAAAAATCAATGGCAACTTCTGGCTCAAAACTTAAATACAATATATTATAATTTTAAACTATTTCCTTCTATAATAAGTTTAAAATATAATGAACTTTTAAAAACTAAATAAAAATTGGAACACGTTTATACAAAAAAAAAAAACCTGCACCGCTTTTTACTCTTTATCTTTAGCTGCACACCGAACACAGATTTTCTTTGTACATGCCAAACATACCGGCTTCACACAGCTATGGCATAAGTATACTGTCTTTCTTTTCAGGCGGCTGGGACATATATGACAGTATTTTCTTTGGTCTCTGGGCAACTTTTCATCTTGAGCATTTTGGTCATCTGTGGGTAGGGGTACTTTGATGATCTCTTGATGAGCTTTTTGTTCGTCCACTGCTGAATAGTTTCCATCATTTGGCCATCAAGTAACAGTTGAAACGACTCCAAAGGTGAAAGTGGGCCATTCTCATCTATAGCATTTTGAATTGAAGGAACACGAATAATATTATGAGCCTGCGAACGTACATTTCTTGATGGTGATCTCTTGACCATTTGTACCGATTTTTTCCGTAATAATATCTTGCATTCTCACCTGAATTCTGTGTTTCCTCGTCGCTTGACGTGTCAGGTGAGCGAATCTGAGTCATGGTTAGAAGGTATGCATCCATCTTCTGAATCGGAAAACAATTCGTTTGGCACTATTTCATCTTGTGGTCCATCGTGTTGTTCTTGCTCCTCGTCGTTAGACTCCTCATCATCACATCTGAGCCAGTCTAGTACTACCGAGTCAGCTTCGGGTTGAAGTAAATTGACTGACCGACTGTGTGAAGCCATTTGGTAGCCTAAAACACAAAAATAACACTGAATAAATGATAACGTAACAATCCAGCGAAATAATATTTTTATCACACAAATACCCCCATGGAGTCCAGCGGACTCCATAGGCACAATTACTCACCTATACGCGTGGCGCAGCCGCACGACCTCTTCACCCCGCGTCCGGACTGCTACTGCAGGAAGGTACTGAGACGCGCGAAAACAAAAACGCGACAATAAAGTTTTTAGACCAAAATGAAACTTCGCGCGGAGTCCCTGGGACCTAACAGATAAATTAAGGGTTAAAAAATATATATGATGACGTTCATCATTATTTTCATTCATTCGTTCATCATCCAGTCACGACTAAAAAAAATATAGGCGCTTTGACAGGTGCCCGGACATGACAGACGTCAGGATGAAATCAATAAATAATCATACAAACAAATGTCAACTTTACTGTGGTGTAAATAAAGTTGATTTCAGAATGACTAGTACGCATAACGACTTAACAAGCTAATATACTTAGCTACTATAATTTCGTCTGTACATATTAGCTAATGCCCGGTATGCAATGCCTTTCCGTTATTTTATTTTTGTTAGAATCCTTCTCTGGCGCAGACAACAACTTACCAAAGTTTCATCACATTCAGTCGAATTCAAATTAAATAACATGTTGACATTTGTTTGTACTTATGCGGAAACAAGGGTTTGAATATACTAGACTCACCGGTATACTGAACGGGTAACGGTAGCAATTCATTGTGAGGCCTCTCTGGGGGTCCGTCGTTCAGCCTCATTCGTGCCAAGTCCACTAGATTTTCATATATAGCTTCTAGTGTCACATTCGCTGCTGCTAATGCTGTCTAAACATGAAAAAGTCTTTAAGTATTTTAAGTACAGGTCACTTTAACGCCAGTAGCACACCTCCGCTCCGCCGCGAAACCGTAGCAGCGAAACCGCAGTAGTTCAGTTCAACTATCCTAACCTTAACCACGGTAATATTATCATACAGTATTGTAACTCGATCGTATCTTGGAAATAAATGCCTACAGCCGCGCGGTACGTAAACATGCGATAGGGCTGCCCGCCTCCAGCATTTTAATTATATTTGCCTACTTTGTGACGAGTAATTTTAATAACTTCTTAACTCAGCTTATTGTGTCGCTTATTGTGACACAATAAAATTTTATTGTTATTTGGACACATGGGGTGCAATCGACATTTTAAGAGTTAACGTCTACGGAATACTGTACGTCGTTGGAATACTGTATGATAATATTACTGTGCCTTAACTGTATCCCCTTAAATAATATTTCCATAGTGAAGGATCTAGGTGTTCTCTTTGATGGCAAACTGTCCTTGACCAGCCACCAGCATATTGAAGCCATAGTCAATAGTGATTTTAAAATGTATGGATTTGTGATGAGATCTTCAACAGAATTTAAGCGTAACTCAACCTATATCTATCTGTATAAGACGCTCATTCGCTCTCAGTTAGAATATGCGGTCCCTATTTGGAACCCTTTCTACCAAAAGTACGTAGTTGGAATAGAAAGGGTCCAGCGCAAGTACTTCCGTGCTATGTAGGTACTACAGAATTTTATGGGACTAAAACTTATCTGTCATACTCCCAACTTCTTGATAAGTACAAGCTTGTCAGCTTGGAGAACCGGCGCAAATACCTGGAGGCCAACGTACGTGCTTCATGATATTGATCACAATCACATTGATCTAACGAGTAAGCTGTGTTATTCTGTCCCCCGCACAGTTCATGCGCGTCAGGTTCGTGCGGTTCCTACTCTGTTCGCGCTAAATTCTTGTCGTACGAACTCTGGCTTATGCTGCCCTATTCATAGAATGTTGGAATCCTATAATTCAAATTTCATTGATATTGATATATTTGCATGCTCGAAAAATACATTTAAATCTAATATTATTTAAAAAAAAAAAAAAACTTAATTGTAATATTATTATTTTCGTTTATTTATTTTTCTAACATATAAAATACATTTTTAAATATTTTTTATATTATTATTATTATTTAATTATTGCATAATTTAAGTAAATGAAATTGTTTCTGATCTGATTTGTTTTTGTAGCTATAGCTAGCTTTTAGTAACTTACTTATTTATTTCATAATATTTGTTAATTTTGGAAATGCTCGTCTAGTGGCAACCACTGATCTCTAAATATGTCCTAACTGCGGATAATGCACTGGACTGCATCATTACTACTTAGTTTTGTTAACCTTATGTATTATATATGTTGTTGTTTTTTATTATACCTTAATACTTACATAGATTTAAAAAAACTTCATGTTCCGCTACACGAATTTCGAATAGCGGAACATGACGCGAGTCAGTTGAATTGAACTACTGCGGTTTCGCTGCTACGGTTTCGCGACGGAGATGTGCTAAGCAGTTTGAAAACAAAATCCCGTGAACACGATGACCACATCTGTTACCACCCCGGTTCTATAGCGGCCGAGCGAAGCAAGCAGAAATAGTCCTTACAATGTAGAGATATGAAGTTCTTCGATGGTACCAGAAACTAATCTAATCAGCACACATAACATCACGCCTATATGTTGCTTAAGGGTTAGAAAGAGGTGCACCTATAGTACATCCACATTTCGCCAATTATAGGGTAAGTCCCATGTAATAGGGGGCGTGCCTATTGCCACGAACCGGACAAAAATTCAGACTCCAGGCTGCTACTGACATTGCAGACCGCCTCGTCGGGCGGCTGGTGCGGGTGGGGCCGGATTTGGCGGAGAGCCAGTTTGCTTTCCGCAGGGGGCGCTCCACGGTTGACGCCATCATGCGTGTGCGAGCCCTCACGACGGGGGATGCGGTGGCTCGGGGTGGGGTCGTCTTGGCGGTGTCTCTAGACATCGCCAACGCCTTCAATACCCTGCCCTGGAGTTGCATCAGGGAGGCACTCCGGTATCACCGGATGCCGACCTACCTCTGTCGTGTGGTCGAGGCCTATCTGGCAGACAGGGCCATAATCTACCCCTGTCACCAGGGAGAGTGGAACCGGCGAGAGATGTCGTGCGGTGTCCCACAGGGATCGGTCCTGGGGCCGCATCTGTGGGACATCGGATACGACTGGGTGCTGCGCGCCGACCTCCCCAATGGCGACTCGAGGTGGCCTTGCACAAGTCTGAGGCCATGTGTTTTCATGGTCCTCGGAACGCGCCACCGACGGGTTCCCAAATAACGGTAGGAGGGGTTCACATCGGCGTCGAGTCGACGATGAAGTACCTGGGACTCGTCCTCGACAGTCGGTGGAACTTCGTGGAGCATTTCCGACGTTTGGCTCCCAGACTGGACCGGACCGGGGCTGCCTTGAAGCGGCTCCTGCCCAATCTAGGGGGTCCAAACGCCTCCTGCCGGAGGCTATACGCGGGGATCGTGCGGTCCATGGCCCTGTACGGGGCACCGGTGTGGGCGCATTCGTTGAGGAGGCGGCCTGCCCGCCGGTTGAACGGGTCCCAGAGGGTCATGGCCACCCGGCTGGTCCGGGGATACCGCACGGTCTCCGGTGAGGCGGCGAGCCTCCTTGCCGGATTGCCGCCATGGGATCTGGAGGCAAAAGTCCTCGCGCATATTTAGGAGTCGCGCGGGGAGGCGAAACGCCGGGGCTTGACTCCAATGCCGCGAGAAATCGCGGCACAGCGGACAGAGCTCCGACGGGATCTCATGGCGTCATGGAGAGTGCGATTGTCGCAACCCAGTGCTGGGCACGCCACTATTGCGGCGATAATTCCCCTCTTTGAGGAGTGGCTGGAGAGGCGCCACGGCGTCCTCACCTTCCGCCTGACGCAGGTCCTCACCGGACACAGCTTTTTCGGGAGGTACCTGTTTCGGATAAGGCGGGAAGAAACGCCCGGGTGTCATCACTGCGTGGATCGCCCGGAGGACACGGTGGAGCATACGGTGGAGGTATGCCCGGCTTGGGCAGAGCACCGCAGTGTCCTCGTGGAGGCGATCGGTGGCGGGGATCTCTCGCGTCCGGCCCTGGTCCAGGCCATGGTACGGAGCGAGAGGGCATGGGAGGCCGTCACCTCCTTCTGCGAAGCAGTAATGCTCGCGAAGGAGGAGGCGGAGCGCGTGAGGGAGAGGCAAATTTCGCGCCCTCACGCCCTTAGCCGCCGCAGGAGAAGACGCCCCGGGCGTCGGGAATCGATCGCGGATTCCCGGCCACCGTAGGCGCGGGCTTGCGGACGGTGAGCAATGGGTAGCTCGCCGTCCGGTAAGGACCAAGCCCGGGTCGACGGCGCGTTGTGTTCCACGCGCGCCTCAAAGAGTGTCAGCGAGTGAAGGGATCCGATGAGACCATTGCCTGCCGGGGTTGCGGGAAAGTCCGAAAGGGATACCGTGGCCCCCTGGCATTGCACAGGCAAGAGAAGGAACACGGGTGGGTTTTAGTCAGTAAGAGTCTGACACGCCCTCCCGCTCCACCCAGAGCGGGAGACGTCATTTGATGATTTCCCACCCAAAAAAAAAAAAAAAAAAAAGGCTGCTACTGAGAAAATCCAGACGGAAAAACCCGACCACCGAATCGAACCCAGGACCTTATGATCAGCATGAGTAGTGCTTGCGACCACTAGATCAACGAGGCGTCAGGTATAACACCCAAAAAGGTTTAGCAATAGTTATTAGCTATACACAAATTTAAAAAACGAGAGAGCCTTACAGTAGTCCGATATGATGTGTAACATCTGACATCTCATCTTGGTAATAAGCAACATTAAATGGGCGGGGCCGCGTCAAGGTCGTTTCTGACGGCGAACTCTAGCACCGCGCGCGCTCATTGGTCAAATCAAATAGCGCGCGCTTCCCCAGCTACCTGTTACACACTTCCGTCCCCATTTCACGAAATCACTCCCACAGGTAGCAGGAAGCGAGAGGATAGATGTTACACATAAAAAAAAAACAAGTTTAACCAGAACACTATTTACATTGTATATCCCTACAATATTCAGGGCGTATGATAAGCCTGTTTATAGTACTATCGTATCATCATTTTCGCCGAAAGACATTCACTACTGGACATAGGTAGTACTAACAGATAAAATTCGTGGCGCCAAAAATTCGCTCCGTAAAATCTTTTAAATAAAAAGTCACTCGGTGACTGATTCGAAAATCGAAAACTAGCGGTCGATTCCTTTGACTCGAAAAACATCTCGATTGTTTTGTAGAACGGCGAATCGTTGGTTGACTGGATGGTTTATTTTAACGACTTTGATTCTTTCGATTGTTAAAACATCTCGGAATCGCCCATCGCTAGTTCACTCCGTAAAATCATTTAAATAAAAAACGACTCTTGCTACGACACAATAAAGTGCAATTCAGGTCGCACAGCATTAATTACCTACAGTTTAAATATTCACCTAGAAGTTGCCTCTCTTTCTATCGCGTTACTCTTATATCTTCTGACTACTTTACTCTCACTGAATTGGCCCGACAAGACGAGCCCACCGCATTTTGTAGCTTTATACCTAAAATGCGGAGTGAACCTGACCATCTGTTATCATCTGTGACTAGACCTAATAAATCATGATCTGTCTTTTTCCAAGTATATTTTATTTTATTTTACAGTTTTTGGAATTTTACAGCTAGACACTTTTGCACAATTTAGAGTAACAAAATAAGGCCAATTAAAAGTTTTCACGGTTATAAGAGAACATAAACAAAAAGTATTTGAGAAGGTAGACAGTTGAGTAAAGACAGTATCTTATACGTTTCAAACAGCGCAAACTGTTAGCAATTAATTTACGTGATTTAAAAAGATATTACATATAATCTTTTTTAATTTAGATATACCCGTATTGAAAACGTCGATGTCGACGTCCCGGCAGACCGCATTATACGTATGACTCGCTCTGACTAAGTATGAATTCCGTCTGTAATTCGTTCCTACCGTAGAAGTATGCAAAAGATAAGGATTGCGCAGAAAAGCAGAAGGAACCCGCAGTCTGATTTTGTTCAGAAATTCAGGAAGCTCGGTTGAACCGTTAGCAATTCTAAATAAAAACGCCAAATCCGCAATACTTATACGCTCAGAAAGAGGAAGTAGATGAAATCTTTTGATGATATCTCCTCGCTTTGTGGGGAGGGCGATGGTTCACTTACTTCTAAGGTACGCCAGGAGCTCCTTGTGTACGTGGTAGGGTCAACTGCCACGACAGAGTGTAGTGGCATGTTGGACACCAACCACTGTTGAAGAGATAGGTCCGTTCCTGGGAACAACATAAATTAAATTGATTGAAAGTTATGAACCAACGACTTTTTTTTTTTTTTTTTTTTTTTTTTTTTTACTATAAAATATTGATATTATTGAGAAATTAACTGTAAACCACTAAACAGATCATTGTGAAATTTGACAGATAGGTAGCCTGGAACCTGGGCGAATGCTACTTTTCAACCTGGATCGCAGACGAATTCGCGGGTAAGAATTTGAAAGAAAGAAAAGGTTTATTTGTCACAGAAACACGTGCATACCTACAAAAAAAACAACAATAAGTATAAACATAACAAATATTGCGCAGCTGCACGTCATGAGTGTGACAAAAAGGCATCCAGTCAGCATAATGCTGTGCTATGGGGGACCCACAGCACAGCACAGCGCTGATTTTCAGTGGTCACCCGAGAAATAGGTACGGAAATCGAGCCCAGTCAATATTGGCGACCTATGAAATTGGCGTTTTTTTCTCAAAAATCTAGAACCTCGTCCGTCACTTCTATGATTTAAAATATTCATCAATTGCTTGATATTATATCGAATAATGACCATGATAGACAATTTTTCTAAACATAAAAATACCTTAAAAATCTTCTTTTTGCTAGCAGAAATGACCACTATTTGTTTTAAAACTTAACCAAAACTTATTTTTGTCGCTTAATCTAAGTGGCATACGTTAACTTAGTTTTTAAACATTAGTGCATAAAAGTTTTAAAACATTAGTGTTCATGGTTGATAAATAAATTAAGAAAATGTTAGCATGAAAAATGCAACTTCTTTAAAATTCTCCTTACAAAACGCCAATTTCATAGGTGGGAACCCAATATTAAGAAATCCAGTGTATTTAAAATGTTAATAAATACAGTGTGTAAATATTGAGTAAATCCAGTCTACACTAAACATCTTTAAGACAATGACATTAGAAGTAAAAAGACGTAGATAGGCTACCTACCTAACATTCTATCTTCAAAAACGGCACTATGTCACACTATTATATGACACGTGGAAGTAGGAGGGCATGTCGTAATTATCGGGAGCGAAAAAGAGACAAAACGAAGAAAATGTGGCTAGTTAGCCAACTTTTGACGTGCCACTTGCGGAACGTTTATAACCTATCTACCTCTTTTTACATATAATATCATTGCTTTAAGAGGTTATGTTGTTTGTGTGTTTGTAAGAGGTCAATCAATCAATCAACTTAGCCTATCGCAGACCACTGCTAGACATAAGGCTCTCAGGCTGCGCCACAATACCCTGTCCTTCGGCTTCCGCATCCAGTTTGTCCCACAGCGGTCCATCTAGCTGGGGGGCATAACTTCAAATGAAGTTATCCGGAAAAGAACCTGCGTCTGATCTTATCGTTCAAAGAAACTCCGAGCATAGACCGCTCCATTGCGCGCGTGCGCTTATCTAAAAAGTTGGCAACGTCGCAAATAGCTGTCAAATATTTACCTGTTTTGATTAATTTGGCAATAATACTGTATGGAAATATGAAATGTGGCTTACTAGCGAACTAAAATATTGTTAATGAAATGCAATAATTAATATCGTAACACCGAACATTTACTTTTATATGTAAAAAAAGTATTTGGAAACTTTCCAAATGCCTTTTTTACACCTAAAACGGTTACAAAATCAAATTCAGTGAACTGTTATAATTGCAATTCATTATTAATATTCTAGTTCGCTAGTTAGCCATATTTCATATTTCCATACAGTAATATTGCCAAATTAATCAAAAGAGCGAAATATTTGACATCTATTTGCGACGTTGCCAACTTTCAGAATAAACACCCTTAAGAGGGCGACTAAAGGTACACTAGCGCCACTCCTTTAAAAAAATATTATCTCGTAACTGAGAAGGAATTATGAAAAACGGCTAGTAAGGACCCTCGGCAAGTGTGTCTAGAATTTTTTAATACCTTTTATTTAACTTCTTATTGAGAAACGACGCAATAAAATTCGATCTAAATAAAAACGGCCACATTCCTCTAGATCGTATTTTGTTGCTTCGTTTCTCAATAAGAAGTTATATAAAAGGTATTAAAAAATTCTAGACACACTTGCCGAGGGACCTTTAGGCGCCCTCTTAAGGTGTGTCCAAACATTGAGCAGCAATCGTGCGTGGGAGCCGCGCGCGGCCTGCCGCGCTGTTTGGACTACTGCCGCGCGCGGCCTGCCGCGCTGTTTGGGCTACTGCCGCGCGCGAACGCTTCTACAGGTGTGTCCAAACAAGAGCGCGGAAGCAACACGAGGAGTTTGCAAGACACGTTTCTACCGCGCTCTAGCTACGACCAAACCGACGAATGTTTGCATGGCTGCACATCTGAGACACGCCGCAATTTTCAGTTGGCAATATCAATCTGCTTAAGCTTTAATACGTCCAGACACAATTAGTGACGAATGTTTCCTAAAACTGTTTGTGCGCGGCAGGTAAACAGAAGCGTTCGCGCGCGGCAGCCGTCCAAACACAGCGCGGCAGGACGCGCTCGGCAGCCGCGCACGATTGCCGCTCAATGTTTGGAAACACCTTACGAGTATCTAACTGCGGCGCACTAACATTTTTAGGAAACATTCGTCACTAATGTCTGGACGTATTTCTGCGTATAAAAATGGACAATGTAACATGCACCGATTCGTTTCATTGAAATGTATGGATGAGTAAGGGATCCATGGATCCATCAGGTTAAGCTGATCTAGCCGGGAATGGTCTGGCCATCTTTATATACCTACCAAGATTACTCTGTACCTCGGAAAGCACGTTAAGCCGTTGGTCTCAGCTGTCATTCGTTGATAGTTGTTACGGGTCGTCAGAAGCCCGAAAGTGTGAGAACCAGTCTTACCAAGGGGTCAAGCAAAAATAAAGTGTGACAACCAGTCTTACCCAGTAACTGGGTTGTGGAGGTCAGATAGGCAGTCGCTCCATGTAAAATACTGGTTATTCAGCTGCATCCGGTTAGACTGGAAGCCGACCCCAATATAGTTGGGAAAAGACTAGGCAGATTATTGAAAGCTACACAATTCCCCCCTTAACCCCATAAAAGTTTCTATTCCAGAAAAATACATGGTTCCTTTGGAATTAATATTTTTTTCAAAATAATAATTTGAAGAAAATAAACGGGAGAAAAGCTGATAAAAGCCAGTTGACTATTGCCTCATACTATTCATTTTAGTTAGCCAGTGTTACAAAGGGTATCGTAGGTACTAGATAACAACCCAGTTACTGGGTTGTAGAGTTTAAAAGACAGTCGCTCCATGTGAAGTACTGGTATTCAGCTGCAAACGGTTAGAGCGGAAGCCGACCCCAACGAAGTTGGAAAAGCTAGATGATGCATTTTAGTTTGTAGTTTTTTAGAGGCATTAGGAACAGGGTGCAAAGTCCACTCATCCTCATTAGAAAAAGGGAGGATCCTCCAAACATTGGATAGTCTTATTTATGTCGATCGCGTGGTAAACTCTAATTGCGCGATGCAGAATTTGTGTGACGTCAGGATTTTTGTGTGAAATCAGGATTTTTGTGTGACGTCAGGATTTTTGTGTGACGTCAGGATTTTAGTGTGACGTCAGGTCTTTGATGTTCGACTGTGGTGATGGAGATGCCGCTACAGTTTTAATAGACCTACCTTGTCTCATCAGGGTCCACAATGTACCATCGACTTCTACCTCGAACTGCGTCCAGTATCGTGCATCAGTCCACACGAGTGCCTTGTCGGCTGTCACTAGAGCTGTGCCTGATGACCCTCGCAGGCCTGACAGCCATTCACGACGGGCGTCCGCTGGGGATATGTATTGTGACTGAAAAGTAAAGTAATATTTATGGGACTTAAGATCCAAAATCCTGCTATCACGGTCTCACTTCGGCTCGAGATGATGCGAAGATTAGGTGAATATTATCGCACGCGCTTGTAAGCTTGGAAGAAATAAAATAGATACCTATGAGCTAGGTTTTCGAAAAAAAATAGTTATTTATGCAACTTTTGTATAATAAGGGGGTGATAATGGTATCACATGAGTGTTTTAATACCTAATTATGTACAGTTGCATACAAGACTTTATCTACACCCATGTTATGAATCCTCTATAAAACGTTCTGAAACCATAGGGTGTTGTACAGTGTTGCAAGAACTCTATGTAAATTCATGGAAAGTTTAATTGCTGAGTATCTAATACCTACAAACAAACTATTTAAAGGACAAACAAACAAAACAAAAAAAGGAAAAGTACTTTAAAAAAATAAAAATAATATAAAAAATATTGAACACAAATGGCGGGATACGACGTTAATGGGGAGGGACGGGCAAAGCTAATTACAGATGTCACCACCGTAACTGTTGCTTGTCATTAATGTTTATAATTGGCGGTTAGAAACTTTACTGCAAAAACAAAACGCAAAAAAATGTATTCCTTAATGCCAGTAGCTGATTTAAAAGCAGTATTAAAGAAAAAATGCTTGTCTAACTTGGAAAAAAGCGGACCTTGTTGCAAGGTAGGTAAGTAAAAGTAGGATAAATCTTGGATTTAGTTTCGTCACCATTTTTTTATTGACATTATTTAAATTCCAATTTTATCTTATTACAGACTAGAATCATACGATAAAAACTTTGGTATTAATAGATAATGAAGGAACTGCCGAATACCTAAGATTGAAGACTAAATGTATGGTATTTGACAATTCTGACAGTACAATCAGCACCAGTGATTATACGCCACCTACCGGGATAAAAAGTCAGCGTGTCTCCTCATTCGAATAACCAATAAGTTTTTTTTTTAAATGGCGCTATGGTAGTCAAACGCGCGGGCATGACAATGTTCTTTTTTTGAAAAGGAGATGCATAAATGAAATTCAGACAACATTATCTTCCGTTTGGATGCTATTATGGTTACTATGACACTGGGTGTTTTAATGTTGGCACTAAGCTAACTGTTTCAGAAACTTTTTTATAAGATTTATACCATGGGTGTAGATAAAACTAATTTAGACCCAGGAACTGAAAAATATTGTTAGCATAACAAAATTATCATTTAAACTTAAAAACATAATCGGAATATAATGTCGCCACTGCAGGGACAAAGGCGATCTGTGAGAGGGAGTGGTCAGCATCCACCCCGCGGGCCCAGTGCGGGTTGGTAGATGTCACATGTCTTCGAATGTTTGGTCCTAGGACATGCCGGTTTCCTCACGATGTTTTCTTGTTGAGAGCAGTGATGATGAAATAATTTAGACAAATTAAAGCGCCCGTCTGGATTTGAATCTACGACCTACATCTCGGTAAATCGTGGCTGTTTTCACTGGGCCACCACTGCTCCCCACTGATTAGGTATTTAGTTACTTACTTGCTGCTACGGATCCCTTCATGGGCGAGTCCGATTCGCATTTGGCTGATTTTTTATTTAACGATTTTGCGGAGCATATACATTCAAGCTACTTACATTATGGGCATCAGCAGTAGGCACGATATAGGCGTCTACTTTCATGTCTAACATCACGTTCCGCATGGCCGCCAAACGATCAGCTGAGGTCTCGCGACTGATCTTGCTAGCCGGGATGTCACTTACTGCGGAAAATGAAGGATTAATCCCAACAAATGTTATAAATGCGAAAGTGAGTTTTTGTTACGCTTTCACGCTAAAACGGTGGAACTGATTTCGATGAAATTTGGCACATTTAAATTATATCGATAGTCCCACTGGATCGAGAATTATGCAGGTGAAAGCACGGGGCGCAGCTAGTCCAGCTAGTATTACTATAATAACAATAGGAATGGGGGGCTGTCTCGTTGGTGTAGTGGTCGCAAGCGCTATTGCTGAGCATGAGGTCCTGGGTTCGATTCCCAAGTCGGGCAGTGATATTGGGTTTTTTCATCACGAATTTCTCAGTCAGTGTTGGATTTCGTATTCGTTTATAATTTTCATTGTAGGGTAGAAGTAAAAATGACTTGCAAACTGCGACACTATCCTATCATGTCCCATCCTTTTCCCACATGCACACCTGGACTATCGCTGTCCTTGTCACCACCGACGGTGACTGTGTGAAGATTCTCGAACACTTGAACGAGAGTAGCGTTACTAAGAGCATGCTCCCTTATTAATTTATTACTAATTTACGGTTGCGAATTGCCTCGAAGCATTTACGAACTATTGTCTAAAACACTACGGAAAGTGCATGTTTATGTGGTGAAAGGCGTCAGTGCGCCCCCTCGTGTGCTGCCCTGAATCCAGCAAGGACTCGAACCCTCTGCCGACCGACGCGGAGGACATATTGAAGACGGCGATTCTACAGGTCAGTGGTGCTGCATGTTTCCTGCCAAATTCCTTTTTCCATATTCACCAGTTCGTCGTCCAAATTCGTGTCGCATTTGCAAGGTCAGACCTACCTACGTACTTTTCAACCCCCGCAATAATACAGTCCACTAATCAATCAACCAGCTCCCTGCGTCTGGGATAAACGCAAACTATTTTATATTTCCGCCCAAGTATTTGGTGTAAGGCGCCACCAGTCAGCCTGGGCCTCAAGTCTGCTATTACAATAATGCCAGAATGGTCTATCATTGATTTCTTAATTGTTGATTTTGACAAGTTTAGTAATCTACTAACATAATGGCGTCATTATGACTTTCCAATGGTCAGCCACTGACACTCCATTGAAAGAAATGGCATCTATTGGTAATCTCATACATAATGACAAATGAATGACTGACTTAGGCGGTAATCTGCTAAAATATCATTGTGCAATCATTTCTTTTAATTCGTTACCAGTATCGTGTTTGTGGAATACAATGATCAACCAATGATCGACCATTATGAATTTAGCAGATTACGAACTTTTAGCAAAATGACAATGGGATCGTGTTGGAATGACGATTTTATAAAAATAGCAGACTTGGGCCCCTGGAGTCTGGATTCGTGCCCGGTACACTGTACTATAGGAACGCCTCTGCTTAATCCTTCACGGATTACAGGCGTGATAATATGTAACAAAGGGAAAACTCGAGACGTTCTTTTCAAGAATCCACAAGAATACTAAGGTCAGAATTTGCCTGGTATCACAACAAAAAAATACTGGATGGGACACGATCCTCAACACTGGGGGAGCAATCATAAAGACGACATTTTTGGTTGGTATATTGGCGTGTGCTAGCTGTCATATGGCTATTAATTTATAATTTAAATTATGTTTTGCGTAATGTAAACTATCTTGTATACTATTGTATAGAATCATTTTCTTTTTCTAACTGAACAGACAGCTGTGCTGCTGGGGAGTTTGTTGCGCCACTTCTTCTTCCCAGCAAAAGCACTAGGAAGTGGTGAAGGGTGGGCGTTTTGGGGGCCTGTCTTATGTAATTTTGACGTTCGAAAAGTGCTGATTCTCAGCCTAGTTTGAATAAATGACTTTTGAATTTTGAATTTTGAACGAAGAATCCCGATTATTAGGTACAGTATGCGCAAAACTTTTTGAGCTCTCGGAAGTTGCACGCGAGTGGCTGCGCAGTAAGTAAAAAATGTTTCACAGCTTACGGTTTAGTATTCGGGCCTACGTTCAGAGGGCTCATATAGTTTTATGAGAACTGTATAGGTAGTACCTAACTTCAGAAATTATAATCTAGTGACTACACGTATCGGCTTGAGCCGGTCAAAATAATAAAATATTAAAAGCGTAATAGTTCGACGCGCTGTCGAGTCGCGACGTCCGAACCGAAACAAGGCGAATGTCGTCTTTTTCGTTTTTTTAACATGGGTATAAAGCCCTTTCTGACCGGCTCAAGCCGATAAGTGTGATCAGTCCCTAACTGGGCCAATCAACGAATTGCGGCCTCGAAGTCACTAGTGCAAATGTGTCTCTAATCTGCTGTCCAAATCTCTTATTATAGTTCTCGCGTTTTGGCATGGCATTGGCAATAGCGGTCACTGCCCTTTCCCTAATATATCTCCGTATGAAACCAAACAATAAACTATGTATGGGTTTTCGTTATTGGAACATGTTGAAGGTCAGGATAGATATTGATTCAGGACGTTAACGGACTTTATTTTCCAGTTTTTGAAATAAAAAACGCTACAAAATGTAAGTGGGTCAATGACCGGTCTTGCTATGCGAAAACGAGACAGCTATAGCTGTCGTGACATCAGTAAAATCACTGGGTCGTTGGCAAAAACAATTTAAAAAAATACTTACCAAAAGTAGGTGCATCTGGTTCGGCAGAGTTGTAATATGGTATGTGACCACATACTATATTTGTTGTTAATCTGTAAGTAAGGAAAATCTATATATATAAATGAATGTTTGTCTGTGTCCTCCCCCCCGACCCTTGCTCGCAGAAGCGCCAGCCCGCGTTATGCTGAGAAATGTAGATTTAAATTCCCCGATTAATAATAATGAATTATCTTTGATCCAGCCTGTCCCAACTTGCTGTCCTCCCCCCAGCGACGCCCTAAGCCGAGGTCCGTACCCCACAGGGGGTGCCCTTAGCGAGCGCTCGCCTAGTTTTAATTAGATTAGTTTTGCCCCTGGCTGGAGGCTTTGAGTTTAGTAGCTTAAGGCAGCCGCAGGATTGTCCGGTTAAGTAGTCATCACCTCAGAGGTGAGCTACGATATGCCCGACAAAAAAGAAAAAAAATAATTGTGTGTCCTTTAGAGAATCGTAAACTGTGCATTAAAAAAAAAAGTAGGGTAGGTAGGTAGGGTAGGTAAGAAGGGTAGGTAGGTAGGTAGGGTAGGTAGGTAGGGTAGGTAGGAAGGGTAGGTAGGCAGGGTAGGTAGGTAGGTAGGGTAGGTAGGTTGGTAGGGTAGGTAGGAAGGGTAGGTAGGTAAGGTGCGCCATAGTTAAGTACTTAGTGCTACCCGTGCGAAGCCGGGACGGACAGCTAGTTAATTATAAATATAGGCACATTTAGGCTAAAACTTCACCACGTATCACCAGGGGGGAGGGGCACGGATTTAAAGTTGCTAAGGTAGGTAGGTAGGTATTTAGTCTGTCAGACTATGCTATCATTACCCCTGGAGATTTCAGAAATGCACTTTTAGTAAACTAAAGCACTGTTTAATACTAATAATACAATTTTTTCTGGTGTTGTAGGTACATCTGAGGTCGGGGAAAAAGCTACGCATAAAAAGAATTAACAGTTACTTACATAAAACATATTGTAAACGCCCAAGCAAGCATCTCTGCCATTTTCCACAAAATAACACTGAGTACTGAGTTGAACTGAATTATCAAATCTAATATTTACCTATCAGTAGCATTATATAGTATTATCTCAACCCATTGTTGATAATTACGGATTAGATTACTATTAATCTTTAGCACGCGATATTGAAATAATCCTTGATAAAGATTTAGGAGAAGGTTCGTTTTATTTGACAGTGGTTAAAATCACCGGTTCTTTTATAAAACAAATCTTTATTTCAAACATTTCAATTTCGCCGAGCTTTTAAAAGCTCCAATCGAGTCTGCAATGACTTGTTCATAGCTAAATGCAAGTCCACGATGAGCTCTTGAAAGCTCCATGCAAGTCCGCGGTAAGCTCTTGAAAGCTCCATGCAAGTCCGCGATGAGCTCTTGAAAGCTCCATGCAAGTCCGCGATGAGCTCTTGAAAGCTCCATGCAAGTCCGCGATAAGCTCTTGAAAGCTCCATGCAAGTCCGCGATGAGCTCTTGAAAGCTCCATGCAAGTCCGCGATGAGCTCTTGAAAGCTCCATGCAAGTCCGAAATGACTCTTGAAAGCTCTATGAGTTCGTAATGAGCTCTTCTTGAAAGGTCCGTTAAAATAAACTTAGGATAAAACACGTGAGTGATAAATTGTACCTAAACATTAATAATGCGGTTGCGGTGCGGTTGTGGAATTCACTTCCGCCTGACATTAGGGACTGCCAAACTGTTGCAGTATTTAAAAGAAGAGTGAAAGAACACTATCTTTCCACTTCGTCTTAGTTGCGTAGGTATTTATGTTGTATTTTATTTATTTTAGAAGTATGTATGTATGTATTTTCGTAAGTATATTGTCATATAATTTGTTTTATTTTATTAAGTGAATTGTTTTGATTTTATGTATTTTACTTTCTCTCTACTCTAACACACGGTGTCTACATCTCTTTTTACCCTCTGTCCTATCGCAGGTAGGTATGCTGGAAGAGATTTCATTAGAAATAAGCATCACCTTTGTACGTATTTTTCTGTTCTTTTAATCTTGTCTGTTTATTTTTGTGTGTACATAAATGGTTAAATAAATAAATAAAATATTTTTTTATTAGTGATGTGAGTGAGAAACAATTATAATATGTAGATGTCGGAACCAGATCTTAAAATTGATAATTTCATGAAATGAACATCGACCGTTGGTCACATAATGATGTGGCCTGACCAGATCATTGAATACCTACTCAACGTTTGACGATATGAACAGTTAAACGCACGACTACTTTATTACGTGGCTTTATTAGTGATCATATCGTAAAACAGTTACATTATCCGTGTTATTTATGATTATGGGTTAGGTTAGAACTGTGACAAACCGCGCGCGAGCCGAGCGAGCGAAGCGAGCGGTGCTGAGGCAGCAGCCGGCGAGCGCTACTTCCAAGTTGATCGCAATTGAACTTTAGCTGACTTATTTCATGAAATGGGCAATTCTAAGATCTGGCCACGACATAGATAGGTACTGATATTATGATGCTGACCTTTGTGATAACTTAGGCAAATAATCCATTTCGAGATAAGTAAGAATTGCTTAAATATTACAACAACAAAAAAACAGTATATTGATCCATCCATTTATTTTCACAATAAAATATTATAAAATAAATTGTTTAATACATACGACATAATACAGGACAATATCTATGGTTATTACCATAGGATATTTGACTGGTTAAGAATACGGGGTTAAATTAAATTAGCTAGCTAAACTTCGCAGAAGCGATGGGTTTCGGTATATCTAAGACAGATTTTCTCAACAAATACTTCAAGTTACAACACTACAAACGGTCGTTGATCCCAAAAAAAACATACAATTTATTTTTGTTTTTATTTTGTCGTGTTTAGATTAGTGTCCAACCAAAGATAAATTTTCAGCCAAAAATTAAAACGAAAAAGATGCTTCGGCTTTAGTTTTATTTTCGGTGAAAATGGAGCCAAAAATGATTTAGGCATAAAAAATATTAGTATTTCCGCTGTACTCTGAAATCTAGTTTGTTTTTTTTTACACCTAGGGAGAGAAATAGCAAATATAGACAGCTTTAAAAGAAGTAAAACACGATAATTCTATTAGATGATACAAAAGTTCGTGTATTTCTTGTTGTATTTATTCACCGGATATTGCAGAGTTTTACGAAGTAGGCCAAATGACGCGTGCCAATTTCGAACTTCTGATTTTCGACTTGCTCGAAGCTTCGGTTCATGGGCAATAATGAAAATATGGCCGAATCATGATTTTAATCTGTCGCGCGCGCAATTAGCAGACACAATAGAATTTTATTGTTATCTGTCTCCAATATGAGACACCAGTATTATAAAGGTTAAGGCCGATAATGGCCGAAAACGAAGAGTCGGTCGGTCTCTAGTCGGATATCTGGTCTAGTGACCGACCGCAAAACTGCAGACGAGTTCGTCTGCAGTTTTGCTAGCTACTTTAATTTGAACCTGTGTAGGCTCGCTCCCTATTACATGGGACTTAAACATAACTGGCATGGCCGGGAGGTGCGCACCAGGACTGTTCGCTCCCAGCTTCTGTAAATCCAATGCTGGTGAGCGATCACCGCTTCAACGCTTAGTCGACACATACAATAAGCGATTCATAAGAGATAGCTTGAACTCTGCGACAGCTGTCAGTAAAATAACGCCTATGAAGTCCTGAATTTCATAATAGTACAGACAGTATTCTGTCAATGTCATACTTTATGGGCATGCCGACCTAATGAATGAATGAATTCCCACCCTAGGAATGTCAGTTTGAAATATGTCGCAAAGATCAAGCTATATTGTATGTAGTATAGCTTCTATCAGTCAAATACACAATTGAAAAGATTTGGTGATTTTATTTCAGATTCTGTAAGTTCATGCGAGGAATTTCGAAATCTAATATTACTGACAGATTTGTGATTACTTAACCTAGTGCTTTTATATAAGCTGTTAAGCTATTGGTATGATTTAGAGCATTTAAACTGGGGATAAATAGACAAATTGACAGTAATAGTTGCACTGCACAAGGTTCTCAAACTCAAAGCATTTATTTCAATTAAACCATTTACAGGCACTTTTGAATTGTCAAGGGGTCGGTCAGTCAAAAATATGAAGCTAGTTGGCCATTCCAAAGCGTAGTAGGTACCTATGGAGAAGAACGGGCAAGAAACTCCACGGACACTCTTTTAAATAAAAAAATTGATACAAAATATTGGTTACATCATTCATTTTATGCATGTGAGATCAATGTAGAAAGACGTGCACGTTCGTAAAAGCGTCCGTAATAAAAAGAAAAAAATAAGAATCATTCAAAAACTTAAAATAAATTAAAATAAGCAAAATCACTTGATAATTAATATGACACCATATGACACCTTACTTTGACACTTATTTGCAAATACTGGCCTAGAGTCCACGCCACCACTGAAGTTCGGCGGAAAATTGTGGAACTACATGTTTTTAAATGCAATGACATAAAAACTAGCACCGCGTCTATCGGACTTGAGTGGTGGCGCGGACTCTTACTAGTCTTTTCACACTTATTTCATAGCAGCAAGCCAACAGCAACCTTATTGAAACCAAAATAAGGATCACTATAATTTTGACAGACTTGTCAGCAACCCAACGTTAGCCCCAGCCTTAGAGCCTGTCCACACGAGGCGTTGCGGCGCCAGAGCGGCGCCGGAGCGGTGTCGCTGCGGCGTCCTACATACAAATATCCATGGTATGCCACACGGTGCCATTCCGGCGTCGCACCGCACGTACCCAATCAACTTTTAACCTTTAGTGTTATAGTTGAAAATCTATTAAAGAAATTTGACAGATTGTAGTCGGGCGACGTGGCGTCTGTACGTGACTTGCAGCCCGCAAGATGAGGCGGGAAGGGGTGTATGCGTCGGGACATGTGGTTTGTGCTTTGTCAAAAACAGCTTAACGTGTTTTTCGAGGCACGGAGGAGTCTCGGTATGTAAAGATGGTCACCCATCCACAGATCACTCTCGGCTAGCGTAGCTTAACCCGATTGACAGACCTTTAGGGGCATGAGGAACAGGGTGTAAAGTTCACTCATCCACCATAGAAAAAGGGAGGATCCTCCGACCAGACGGGTGTTGTGTCTGGCGGGCAGACTGCCCGACTGTTTTTTTTTTTTTTTTTTTTTTAACTATGGCATCTCGCAGGTATACCACTAAGGTATTTACTGCTCAACCGAACAATCCTGTGGCTGCCTTAAGCACTACACTCAAAGCCTCCAGCCAGGAGCAACTATTCTAAATTAAAATTAGGCGAACGCTCGCTAAGGGCACCCCCTGTGGGGTACGAACCTCGGCTTAGGGCGTCGCTGAGGGGGGGACAGCAAGATGGGACAGGCTGGATCACGGATATATTATTATTAGACGGGGAATTTAAAGCTACGCGCTCAGCTGCGGCGCGGGCTGGCGCTTCATCGGACAAGCGCCCGACTGTTGATGTCGGATAGTCTTATATTTATGTTGTTCGCGCGGTAAACTCTAATTGCGCGATGCAGGATTTGTGTGACGCAATGTCTTTGATGCGTAGTTCGTATGTGGCGGTGTAACCGCTACAGACCTGTGCGGCAATAATTACTTAGCCACAAGCTCCTTTACTGGGCAAATCTCAACTTAATAGTCATTGACCATTGCTCGTGTCTTCTCTGTACGAGAAGAGGCTTTTTCCCAGCAGTGGGACAGCTACAAGCTGATATTATATGCAGTATTTAATTATCTATCCCAGTTCAAATACTCTAAGGGCCAATTTCACCAATCAAACTGAACGCGACCGCATCATCTAAACCGCGTTCACCAGCTGTCACTGTCATAATAAATAAAATAGTTTATTTCAAGTAACTAAACTCATTTAAAAACATAGATTACAAGCACAGGCAAAAACGAACACTCTGAAGGTAACAATATGTCTGCTGCAAGGATTGCCGGATATAAGGGCAACAACAGAACGGTGTTGGCGCTGCCTCGCACTCTGTACACCAGAGACGCGCACCGCTTGCGCTTCGTCGCGTGAAAGCAGTCGATGCGCGCCTTCGCGAACATATCCAAAGCGCTGCAGTGGCGGCGCAGCGCCCTGAACGCGTTATTGAACTGGACGTGGAGTAGTAATGTCAATTATTGCGATTTCGCAATAATTTCATTAGCATGTGAATTCTTGAGTCTTAGCATGCTAGTTGCTATTGCTATGCTATTTGCTAATATGACGATAATTGATATTAATGAAGTATGCGAATTTTGTTAATACTTCTACTATTACCTCCTATTATTTATAGGTAGATATTAAGTTCACACTATTATCTATTTAAATAAGCACAAGACGAAATAATTTAATTACTGTATATCGAAATTAACGAATACGTAACCTAAACTCTCACTATCACTTGCCAAAACGTACTCAACTTTGGCACAAAACGACGCGCGCCAAGCGCGTGTCACACCAAATATTATTAAATAATCACGAATTCATTCAATTAATACACGACCTTAAGTACGAACAAATCAAAGACAATAAGGTAATAATTGCTAAACAGCAATCGCACCACCCTGCTAAATCTGCTAATGCTAATAATTTAAATATAATAATACAATCACAAGCATTCATTCAATATACAACCCTAAGTACGCGCAAATCAAAGCTATTAAGATAACAATTGCTTAACCCATTCTTCGCAAATTCGCAGAATCTGCTAATAAATTTCACTTGCGAATTCACGAGAAACGGTCAAGTGAAACCGATAGATTTAGTATTCCCGACTTCCCGTGGGTGCGACGGAGAGCGCACGCTACCGCTGCGTGCGTCGACGCTCTGACGTATGATAGCATGATAGTATGATATAATATAATTAATTTAGCATTTCACAGAATTTCGCAACTACATTTCATTTGCTAAATGCTAAATGAGCAATAGCATGCTAACAATGAATGCGAATGCTAATTAATCCATCACTAACGTGGAGGGTACGAGTATACTTTGCCCACAGGCTGCACGTGTAGAGGGATGTACAATAAGCTATAAAGAGCGTTAGTTTTACCTCCCTCGAACAACGCACAAACCTACGCGCTATCTTATCACCTCTAACTAACAACGCGCAACGTCCTCCGCTCTCGCTCAATGTCATAATTCTTAGAGAATATTGACACTGACAGCTGTTGAACGCGGTTTAGATGGGCTGATCGCGTTTAGTTTCATTGGTGATATTGGCCCTAAATATTAGACAATCATAAAGTTATTATAAGGAATGTGTAGTTTTAATAACTATTTACTTAATTTACTGTTCATTTGGTTTAGAGCTTAGTAATAACTGTTTGAATACTAAAGGTAGCATTCCGTACCCGACCGCAGGAGGCAACTGCAGGCGGCGTGTCACCGCGACAAGGCTGGTTTCTGTGAATTTCTATGAAATACCTTCCGTAGCTCAACACGTCGTTGGCAGCTACGGGCGAGCGACAGGCGACACGTGCAGCCCGACCGCAGACCAGTAGTGCCGCCAACGCTCGAGCGATAACACGTTTTTCTATCTTCTATCTACAGACTGGAATACGGGCTCGGAATCATGACAGCAGCGACAAGCCGCCGCGACACGTCGCCTGCGGTCGGGTACGGAATGGTAGCTATACAGAAATCCCAAATTAATATCTACAAGACTGACTGAGCTCCTTAAGGTCTGAGTTGAGCAACACGATTACTGATAAAAATGTGCACTGACTGGACAGATCTACTCAAGATTGTGTGGTGCTTACCTCAAAAGACCAATCTACATGGTCCTCACATGATCTGGCCAAGACTATGCCTGGACTTTAAAAAGAAACTGACCTGAGATAGGAAATTTCGGCTATGTCTAGGTGAATTATTTAAGTACGTGTAAAATTATTCCGATATCCTATTTACAGAATAAACAATTTCATTTGGGTCTATTTAGCGCAGCCGTGAGGCACACAATATAATTTTAAGTTTTTTTTCTGTTTTAGTGTGAATATTCAAATTCAAAATATTTCATTTCACACAAACCTACATGGGCACTTATGAAACGTCAGAAGCTAGGTGCACGGTTCCATTTGGTTGTTTCCTATGGAGAAGAGCCGGCAAGAAACTCCACGGTTACTCTTTAAAAAATAATTGGCTTTTCCAATATTTTCAAATAACAGTGTTAATAGGTATGGGAGGACAGTGTAGGTCTTTCAACAAGTACCAGGTACTTAACAGAATAATGATGGTCAACAAATCTACAGTCCACTAAGCCTACAGCGTTCTCACATTCACAAAATAGAAAATAATCTATGTAAAGATTAATTAATTAATTTAAATAAAAACCTATTTTAAACGAAATTAAGTGATTGCTATTACAACTGTAACAAATCTGAATAATTATCATGTCTACAAAAGCCACTAATAAAGAGTTGAAATTATTGTGTGCCTTAACCTAGGTCGAAATATTTTATTTTTTTCTTTATTGTCATTTGTCGAGTCTAATCTGTCGTAGGGTCTTTAAAAAACATTCAAATTGTATAGAATCATTTTTTTTTTCACCACTCCCGCACGAAAGAAGTGTCTTTCCTCTACGAAAAAAGTGAGGAAAGTTGGTTTTTCCTCACTGCTCGAACAGTGAGGAAAGTTGGTTTTTCCTCACTGTTTGAACAGTGAGGAAAGTAATGATCCCGTTCAGAAACTAACCTTGCTCGATTTTTTTATGTTAAGTTTTAAAGATATTTTAAAATATAAAGAATTATTTTGATTTGCTTTGTGTCTATTTAATTTATTTACCTATGATGAATGAATTCTTTCGTGCGGGAGTGGTGAAAAGTTTTGTATGCAACATGTGAGCAAGTTCATTGGCTTTGGCATTGGCTTGGGAAAAACGAACTTTCCTCACATGTTGGATAAATAACTATTTTCTAACTGAACAGACAGCTGTGCTGCTGGGGAGTTTGTTGCGCCACTTCTTCTTCCCAGCAAAAGCACTAGGAAGTGGTGAAGGGTGGGCTTTTTGGGGGACTGTCTTATGTAATTTTGACGTTCGAAAAGTGCTGATTCTCAGCCTAGTTTGAATAAATGACTTTTGAATTTTTGAATTCTGTAGATTGTGTTAGGATTTCTGTAAAGCATACTATGTAAACATATTATTTTCTAAAAAAAATAAGTAATTTTTACAATAAATGCAATCACGAATGAAGATACCTAGTTGAAAAATATTTAATTAAAATAAAATAAATATTTACTCTCATCAGTCGTTTTTCTACGAGCATTCAATTAGCTTTGCTAATTACTTACTTACTTTTTTTACTATCGAAATTTTATCCGAAATATATAATTATTTTTATCAAATGTAAAAAACGAGCGAGCCCTACTGAAGTCGCAAATGATGTGTAACATCTGACATCTCACCTTGGTAATAAGCAACATTAAAGGGGCGGGGCCTCGTCAAGGCCAACTCTAGCACCGCGCGCGCTCATTGGTCAAATCAAATAGCGCGCGCTTCCTGTTACACATTTCCGTCCCTTTTCACAAAATCACTCCCACAGATTCACAGAACATTAATACTTGCCGGAAAGCGGGAGGTAAGATGTTAAACATCAAAAACAAGCCGTTTAGATATTTGGACTATCCAATTTTTTTTATTAATATTCTCTTCAACTAGCGGCTAGTTAATTATAGGAATCGATCAGCCCCCCTAGCCAAGTCACAAACGATAAACGTAAACTCTCAGTAGTCTTTAATAGATTTTCAACTTTATGTTATTAGATATAAAGTTGAAAATCTATTGAAGATTACATAGTGTTTTCGTTCGTTCCGGTCGCTAACGCTCAGTAGTCTTTAATAGATTTTCAACTTTATACACTTAGGTATAAAGTTGAAAATCTATTGGAGATTACTAAGCGTTCACGTTTATCGTTTGCAACTTGGCTAGGGGGGCAGGAGTAGATCATTTTAATTTTTTCCTTCCCTTTTTTTTGGGGTTGCGTTCATTTATACTTCTATCCTTCTTATAAAATATACAAAATCATGTATAACAAACAACAAACAAATATAGAAATATTTTTTTTTAAATATTACTTACAGACTAAATTATTTTTATCGAAAATATCGGTTCACAGCCATTTTATACAGGGTGAAATTGAATTCATGGGCATTCTGTAGAGTTGTCATTGTACATGATTATGAACAGCTGTTCCCTACATTTATGTTCGCATCGTTCATAATGAAAAGTACAATGACCCCCTAAGAGGATGCCCATGAAATCAATTTCACCCTGCATAATGTATGTCAGCCGATAAATAAATCCCTGTTTCATGGGCACTTAAAATGTTCTCGTGGACTGGCTCACTATTATGTCCGAGATACACGAGGCTCATTTCTCAAGCCAGCGGCGGACCATGACCACAACAGAAACGGGTTTTGTTGACGGAAGAATAGTTAAAATGACAGATAAACAACAACAACAATCTGTCATTGACAAAATGACAGATTGTTTATTTATTTAGTATTACCACTTACATTTGTTTTTGAAAATGAAAATGAAAAATACTTTATTGCACAATAGGTTTTGCAGTGAATACAGTAAAAAAAGTTACACTTTACAAATGAACACTTGTATGCTACAACAATGGTGGGGGTACTGTCCTCTTAGACAGGCTATACAATAGCCTGTAGTAAAGAGAAACAGTGCCGTCTTCTTCTTTTCGTGTGGTTAGTAAACTAACCTGGTGTCAGAGTTTTAAAGCCGCCCACGGGCCTCTAACTTGGCTTCACATGCCGTCGAGAAATATCTCTCAGGCATGCCGGTTTCCTCACGATGTTTTCCTTCACCGTTTTTTGAGCAAGTGATAATTATATGTATAATACGCACATGAATCCGAAAAGTCAGAGGTGCGTGCCTTGGGTTCGAACTCGAGACCTACGACTTGTCAGTCTGACGGTCACACCACTAGGCTATCACTGCTGTGCCGTATCCCTCTAGGAGTGGAAAATCAGTTGCTTAGTGTTTTTGTACAATTCAATATTTTAATTATTACGTATAGTAACGCAAAACAAAAGAAAATAAAAAGATAATAATTAATGAAAATGCTTGAAAGTATAGTTTTTACAGGTCGGAACCCAATACAACAATGTAGTCGTGCACGTTTTCTGCAGCAAAGTGTATTGTGGGTTGCTCCAACAATATTTAATAAAATTCCAATACATATTAGAATCATTTCAGAGATTAAATTATTTAAAAAGAAACTCCATGACCTGTTAGTCGATAAATCTGTAGCGGTTACACCGCCACATACGAACTACGCATCAAAGACGTGACGTCACACTAATCCTGCATCACGCAATTAGAGTTTACCGCGCGAACGACATAATATATAAGACTTTCCGACATCAACAGTCAGGCAGTCGTCAGCCCGCCTGACACAACACCCGTCTGGTCGGAGGATCCTCCCTTTTCTATGGTGGATGAGTGAACTTTACACCCTGTTCCTCATACCCCTAAAAATCCTATTACTGTTTAAAAGACTTTATGTCAGACAAGTCCCTTTAAAAGTTTAAACAATATTTTGACCAAGACCATGGTGCAGTCAGTGCTGCTAACCACACAATGTTAATAATTTAAATAATTTGTATTGTATGCCCAAAAGGCGGGACATATTTGACCAACATTACTGTAATTCTTAACACCTGTATCTATTTCTGTACCTATGATCCACAATAAACATGATTGATTGATTGAGTCATAATTTCCACACTCAGAGACGTGACCCAAAAACGTCATGTTTATGTCATTTTGTCAATGACAGATTGTTGATTTGTCATTATGTCTATTCTAAACATTTAAAAACCCGTTTCTATGGTTGATAAGCTACGCGTGCTGAGACTGCAGTCCCGATATAGATTAGCGATCGCTATACGACCGAATTCGGTCGCAAAGTCCTAATGGCGTCGCTAGACGGCTTAACAAGCACAAAAAGGACGTGCTTCCCTTTCTCCGTTTTATCGATTTCATTGAAATGGGTGTGTTGGGGGTGAATGTGGTAGTTTGTGGGGGGCGAATTTGGGAGTTTACGGGGTGAGTTTGGCAGTTTATGGGGTTGAGTTTGGTAGTTTATGGGGGTGAGTGTGGGAGTTTGGGGGGGTGAGTGTGGGAGTTTGGGGGGGTGAGTGTGAGAGTTCGTGGGGGTGAGTGTGGGAGTTTGCGGGGGTGAGTGTGGGAGTTTATGGGGATGGGTGTGAATGTCTCGTCACTCCACCTAATACACCGGAAAGGTAGTATCAACATCGAAGGCCCACGCGTGCAGTCCTCCTATCATGTCCTTCACTTTGTGTCGATGTTCTTCTGGCAACATATCGAGTACCATCTTAGCCGCTAGCTGGGAGTCGTTGCCGCGACGGCAGAGGAAGATTACTGGAAATTAAAAAAAAAAAAAATGTTTAATTTTTTTTTTTAATTTCTGGGTAAAATACGGTGTAACGGAGCAAAACTTTGAAGTAATAATAGTTTATTGCTAACAAGGACGCTAAGTAAAAACGGGTGCGCCAAAGTTCACCTAAATTTTCAACTCCGATAATTGGAAATCCGAAAATGTTCTTCCTAACATTTTTCATCCTAACAATCACAATTCCTAACTACTCTGTCTCTAATGTTCATAATTCCGAAGCATTCAACTTCTTAATGTCAGTAGCAATAAACATCTATTATACTTTTATTTGTTTTCCTATATTTTCTCAGCATAACCATCTTTTACACTATTATTCAAAGTCATATCTTTTTGTTTAGATTTCTTTTTATTCATAATAATCAGTATTATATACATTAATTTTGCGAAACTTTATTGTCACATAACATACAATAAGAATAATAGTACCATGGTACAAGTAGTTAAATACATGTTTTCATATACACTTTTCAATTAAATTAGTTTAATATTAGCGGCTATAGCTTTCAAATAATCACTTTTATTGGTGTATTTTTGGAAGCCAGAGTCACGCTCCAGTCATTCAGTCAAGTTCCAGAAACGAATCGGTCTTATTCATAATTATTGATTTAGGTTAGGTTAGAACTGTGACCACAACGCACGAGCCGAGCGAGCGAAGCGAGCGTGCCGCGGCAGCGGCCGGCGAAGTGCCAGAACCGAATCAGTCCTATAGTTATTGGTTTAGGTACGGTTAAAACTGCGGTATAAACTCCCAGGCCATATAGTAATTATGTTTAGGGATAAAAGCGTTATGATAAAAAACAGTAGGAGTTTAAATATATTTACATTAATGATATTATTAATTACAATTTTCGGAAACATGAGAGTTATGAACATCGCCGGTAGCACTACAAATAGTATGAATGAAAACTTTAGGATGAAAATTTTTAGGAAGAGTGATCATTCGGATTACAAATCGTTAGGAAGAACAATTTCGGGTAAAGAACTTTAGTTGAGCCAATATGGACCCAGTAAAAACATACCCGAGTAGGTGCTTTTTGAAATCTAACTTCTATTGTTTTAATAATAATAAAATATATTCATTTATTGAACACCCTTAGCCAAACATAAATTAACAAATTAATAATATCAATTAAAATACATTTAAATCAAATGAAAATAAATTATTTTAAATCAAAAGCAAAATGAATCAAATAAAATTAAAAATAAATAATCAAAACAATAAAATTAATACCCTCTCTCCGACACTGGTATAGCAACATGTCTGCTAGAACAATGCCGAATGAAGAGGCAGTCCAGCCTTCCCACAATCATCGCCAGTACGATGTTAGGGCTAACCCATACCCTGCACACCAAGGACTGCTCATGGTCGCGTGAAAGCAATCGACACTTAAATACACGTTTTCAAGTTCGGCTGTGATACCCACGACTAGTTTTAGAATGGGGACTCACTTGAAGACGATACAAAAACCTTCAAAATACTAACGGGGCCGACTGATAGCCACAGTTCCTTAGGCCCCTGAGTTACTCTGAGATCCTTAGTTCCACTATCGTCCCCTGGTAAGATCCTTGGTCTTAAAAGGTTCCCCTACCAGGGGCCCAAGTCTGTTATTTTTATAAATTCGTTATTCCAACACGATCCCATTGTCATTATGCTAAAAGTTCGTAATCTGCTAAATTCATAATGGTCGATCATTGGTTGATCATTGTATTCCACTAACACGATACTCGTAACGAATTAAAAGCAATGACTGCAATACGACGTTCTAATGGTAGATCGCTGATCAAAGGAACTGTCAAAATTTTAGCAGATTACCGCCTAAGTCAGTCATTCATTTGTCATTATGTACGAGATTACCAATAGATGCCATTTCTTTCAATGGAGTGTCAGTGGCTGACCATTGGAAAGTCATAATAACGCCAATATATTAGTAGATTACTAAACTTGTCAAAATCAACAATTATGAAATCAATGATAGACCATTGTGACACTATTGTAATAGCAGACTTGAGGCCCTGTTTTCTGCTAGACACTTACCACTCACTGCACTCTGCTGTATGTGACACAGTGGAACTCTGAGTTTGTCTGTCTACCTACGTATTGCTACGTACTCACCACTCGTCGGACTCTGCTCCACACAGCGCAGAAGTCGCTCCAAAGCGGCGCCACTCAGTGCTTCAACTGGCCAGCTGTGCGCTCCCGATATGTGACACATGTGGAACTCTGAGTCCGCGCGCACATCTACTATGTAGACTGGTTGCTTCTCTCTGAGGAGTTGGGAGACTTCGGGGGCTGATATACGATTGTGTTTTGGGAGGATTTTGAGGTCTAGTTCCTGGGAAGAAAAAAGTGGTTTTTAGGAGTGGGGCTAAAGGCATAGATGTAATCTAAAGTAAGCTTAGCTATATAACATTATAAATGTGAAAGTGAGTTTGTTTGTTGCGCATTCACGCTAAAACGACTAAACAGATTTGGGTGAAATTTGGCACATCGGTAGACCATGACCTGGGTTAGGATATAGGATACTTTTTATCCCGATATTTCCACGGAATCGAGACTTATGCGGGTGAAACAGCGGAGCGCAGCTCGTATTACATAAATCTGCTAGACTAACAAAAATAACCGTCCATGCATTGTCGCACTCATGCACTAGGGGTTCCGTACCACACAAAATATTATACTTTAAATAATTATAGGCCATAGACACATGTATTTTCTCCAGTCTCCGCGGCCATGTCCTTTACACCGTCGTCGAGTCTGTGGAAAGTCTGGAGTCTAAATGTATTATTGTAATTTATATGGACATCATGCAGTGATGCAAATAATTGCTCATGCAATATCATAAACCGTGCAAAAGTAGTTGTAAAATTATAATGAGGTAACGTGGGCACGTGGTTATTGGCGTACAGTCCATACAAATCAGGGCTTGAAAACGTTACCAATTCACATTAAAAGTAACGTTAAGTATCGGTATTTCCGTAGATGTTTCCTGCAGGCCTAACATGACACACGCGACAATTACTCACTCTCGCGTGAGTAATTTTTGTCGATTCCGGTGTCTTTCTCGTTTTCTGACAGCGCTTCCATACAAAATAGTCGACTCCTTCTGTCAAAATTGATGTTTTCTCGACAAACCCTAACATGGCACCTTAGTTATCTCGATTTTTGACAATTCAACACGAGATAATCTCCGATTTTTCTATCATTTAGTCGTATTTACTCGTCGTCGATTTTGACGACGAGAAGAGTAGACAAAATTATGATACAAAAAAAAAAACTCCAAAATAACATGGCAGTTTCATAATTGTATTTATTTTAGTCGTCATTTTATTTTACAATAATATTAATAATGAAAGTACTTAGTTTTAAACTACTATTTATATTGGAACGACGTGTTATAGATGGAATTTTTCGTTTTTTGTATGGAAAATATGAAAAAATATTACCTACATGTTGAGTGTTAGGGGTTTAAGGGTTTCATAAAGGGGGTCGAAATTTTCACTATTTTTGCGTTAGGACACACCATTTTCGAGATATAGGCAAGAGAAAAGAAAAAAAGACAGTATTGTTTTAGCCGCGTCGAGGTGTTGGTGTAAATTTTAGTTCATTTTTTAATCGTTATTAAATACTTAGACAATCAAAATTTTAGGTGAAGAACGTAAAATTCTGAATAGCAAAATTGCCATTTTTACGAAATTAATAGCTCAGTGCCGTCAAACTAAAAATATAGTTAAGTTGTGTCACTATAGTCTATTTCAGAATGGAAAATCGTCGGTTGACAGGAATAATCTAAATTTTGGTGATTTTTTGTCTAGTTTAGAGGCATTTGTGACAAGAGAATCGGCACCATTGAATGAATGAAACGGAATCTCAAGCTATCATAAAAATAATTTGTTTTTAATAACTTGCAACATCGGTTTCTCGTCGCGAGATATAGAAGTGTTAGTGCCTTTTTCGAGATAACTCGTCGTTTACGGTCATGTTAGGGATTAGAATGACGTCAGAATCGTAGACAAATATCGACAAAACGAGATAAAGAGCTTTCTCGCGCTTGTCATGTTAGCCCTGCTGGATATCGGTACGATATGGTAGTATTACTTAGTAGCATAACATAATAATAACGTTAAAAATTGCGTTAAAAATTAACGGTATTTTTAATGTTATCGTAAAAATAGCGGTAACTATGACCGGTATTATTTTGGATATTTTATGAAACGTTGCCGTTTGCTCAACCAACCAAGAATACAACATAGAATAGCAAAGAGAATATTAAACACGCAAATAATCGTACGGGCACAGTCTTAGCGTCAATGCAGTTTCTTTTGCGATTGGACGAGAGCGACGGTAACAAAACTAACTCTTAACGATACAATTTTCGATAGCGTAGATTTTAACGTTACGTATGTTTAACAACAAAATATGCCAGATATAACGTTGAATATTATAACGTTATTTATTAGTTAACAATATCTGCATCAAAAGGCTGTAACGATACCATACTTTTAACGGTCAAACTCAAAGCATTTAATTCAATTAAACCATTTACAGGCACTTTTGAATTGTCAAGGGGTCGGTCAGTCAAAAATATGAAGCTAGTTGCCCATTCCAAAGCGTAGTAGGTACCTATGGAGAAGAACGGGCAAGAAACTCCACGGACACTCTTTTAAATAAAAAAAATGATACAAAATATTGGTTACATCATTCATTTTGAAATTATGCATGTGAGAACAATGTAGAAAGACGTGCACGTTCGTAAAAGCGTCCGTAATAAAAAGAAAAAAAATAAAGAATCATTCTAAAACTTAAAATAAATTAAAAATAAGCCATGGCAGCTAAGAGATGACCAGTCCCAACTGACGGCGCCCGTTCACGAACATGACGCATGGATCAGCACCATTCAGCTCAACCATTTTGAAGGGAGCTAAATGATCCAACATATTCAGAATATTATTGACATACCTACATTTGCTTACATCTCCACGCCCTCATACCTACGCATAAAAGAAAATAAAACCTCTTCTGATAAAGACGACTTAATGCATACATTATATCGTAAATATTTTCTCTAGTAACCAAGGATAAAACAGAGGAATGCATTTGTATGGAATGACCGCCAATGATCACGTGACCAGATTTCCTCATAAGAGCGATTATTCTGAAAAAAAAGCAACGTCGCAAATAGATGTCAAATATTTCGCTGTTTTGATTAATTTGGCAATATTAATGTATGTAAATATGATATGTAGCTAACTAGTGAACTAGAATATTAATAATGAATTGCAATTATAACACTGAATTCGATATTGTAACCGTTTTAGGTGTAAAAAAGGCATTCGGAAAGTTTCCAATACTTTTTGTAGATCTAAAACTAAATAATCAGTGTTATAATATTAATGATTGCATTTCATTATCAATACTTTAGTTCACTAGTTAGCCACATTTCATATTTCCATAGGTACAGTATTATTAGACAGCTATTTGCGACGTTGCCAACTTTTAGGATAAGCCCTCTTAAGAATCATGCAATAGTAGACTTTTGGATTTATTTTAGGTAATAGCAACAATTAAAACAACAATAACATTTACAAAATATAATTAAAAATTGTAATTATAATAACAAATTCACGCTTAAACCTAAACAATGATAAAAATCAGTCAATGATAAGAAATTCTAATAAATTCAATACATTTTTCGTTTCTTTCAAAAGTACAGTGCTGTGACCGTCGGACTGCGAAAGTCACAGGTCTCCAGTTCGAACCCAGGGCACGCACCTCTGACTTTTCGGATTCATGAGCGTATTGTATAATTATGAAATGCTTCAAAAACGGTGAAAGAAAACATCGTGAGGAAACGGCCAGAGAGATATTTCTCGACGATATTTCATATGCCGTCGCACGAACAAGAAAAAAAGCGGCCAAGTGCGTGTCAGACCACGCACATTGAAGGGTTCCGTAGTTGGGATGAATTTATCGCAAGAACAAACTTAACTTTGTAGTTGAAAGACACGTTCTCCCATACGGAATGTATGCGAGGACATGTTTTTGCAACCGCAAATGTAAGTTGGTCGATTATTACTCGTTACTTATAAAGCCTACTTAGCTGAAAAACTACTAGCAAAGAACGGTTGGCGAAGGTTGGGATTTGAATAGATAGACAATTCAATGACTTCACCCGATGGGCTCTTGTCACCAGGTGCAGCTGTTTTAGAACCCAATGGCTTGGCACGCGACGATGGGAAGAGACCAGACGGAATGACCATAATGCCTTGGAAGTTGGGTAGGCCCTTGGTGTGGGATGCAACCTGTGTGGACACCCTTCCGCCATCCCATCTTCCTAGCACGGCGGGCTGTGCCGGGGCGGCTGCTGCACGTGCAGATAACCTCAAACGGCGGAAATTTAACAACCTTTTTGGTAGCTATATTTTTGAGCCCTTTGGGGTTGAAACACTAGGGCCGACTGCTCATCGAGTATTGCTGTCAAATAGGATCCCATAACTATGATCATAGACAATATGAATCATATTTTAGTTATATAACTCCTACATCTCTGATCCTATTTCTATGATAGTCTAATAGGGCTCTTTGGGCCACTGCTCATTCAAATTATTAACCTCGTAATAAAATCCATTACATTTCTCCCCTTCAAACCCAAAATTAATATTATTATGCTGTTTCACCAAATCACACACATCATTTTCATGCTTTGGTTTGAAAATCCTTAAGTTCTTCCTACTCAGAACTTTTGCAAATGTTTTCCTAGAGGCGGGATTTGTACCTTTACCTATCATATCTTTTACGTATATGTTGTAAAGTTGAAATTGATTTTTGACATTCAAATCTATGTATTTAATATTTGAGTTTGAAGTTATACAGTACTGGCATTTAGAGTCGATTTTCGGTAAACTTTCTATATACTCCACTACATTTTGCGACTTTAAAGGCACTTTCTGGGATCTGGGCTTCGATTCTTTGACCAACCAACAGCGAACCATGGCTTCTTTAATACCTAAAGTGTTTAAAAAGGTTACTCTGCAAACTTGAACATTCACCGAATTCAAAATTAGATGGTAACGCTTCGAATCGCCTTTTCGAGACGCAATTCCTTTGTGGCTTGTTCTTCTGCGCTTAGCTGGCACAGAATCAATTAAAGATCTAACAAATTTCTTTTTTTCTTTCCATTCTAACTGCCAGAAGTGTTGAAAGATTTGACATCTGTCAGAATCTGACAGTTTCTTACAGTACCGTGTGTTACTCTTTGAGCAAACGTCTGATTTACAAGGAGGTCCTAATCTTCTTTCTGATTTGAGCACGTCTTGGACCCAAGATTTCTTTTCTCCTGCTGTAGTGGTTCGGAAACCGAAGTAGCTCTGTCCTGTCATTCGTTTTTCCTTCTCTTGTTTTCTTCTTTCCGATTTTAAGCGTGATTCTTGCTTCTTCTGTGGGAGAAGAGTGGAGATAGAATAGTGATGTAAAAACATCGATAAAAAAGTAGGAGATAAGTAATGGGCTTCTCTTTAAAAAAAACTAATAAGTTAGTGAACGAACAAAAAACCGCAAAACATTTTACAAAATATACAGAATTCAAAGCGAAACTTTGCACTGAAAGTAATGATTAAGGAGAGCAAGTTAATGAGCCTTGTTAAGAAAAATAGTGATAAATGCTTATTTATGCACATTTTCGCCACAATACGAGCAAAGCAAATAATTGAAAATAAGTACTATAAAATCATAATCATTTATTTTCTCAGAATAAAATAAATAAAAGAAGCCCATTATTAAATAATAAATTCAACACCGCGAATGTTGCAATACAAATAATAATTTGAAAAGTAAGGGCGCAGACTGGCGGACGGCACGGCAGAGTATTTTAGATTTATCAATTGAATTGAATACTTATCCAGTCGAAATAAGGTATATATTTCAATGCTCGGTGATGGAGCTTGGAGCATCGCAGCGAAGCTTTCCGTCGATCACCGAGCATTGAAATATATACCTTATTTCAATTGGATAAGTATTAAATTCAATTGATAAATTTAAAATCCTCTGCCGTCCCGTCTGCCAGTCTACGCAGGCCATAAAATAATAAAAGAAAGAAACAAGAAACAATCAATTTTGAATACAAACTTACCTTGAACATTCGCAGTTTTGATTTTCTTTAACACATTTAAATTTTGATAAGTTCACATAATTTAAATTCGTTTCATCGACTTTTAGCCGCAGACGTTTAGGGACTTAGGCCGTTTGTCCACCGCCACGTCAAGGGGACGTCAACCAGAACGAGGTGACGACACCGAAGTAGCGATACCACAGATTAATACAGATGGCCCTGTCCGCAAAATCATTAAAATAAAAATCTACTCTTGCTATGACACAATAAAGTGCAATTCAGGTCGCACAGCGCTAATTACCTACAGTTATATTCACCTAGAAGTTGCCTCACTGAATTGGCCCATGCCGAGCCTGTCGCGTACTTGTAGCTTCATACCAAAAATGCGGAGTGGACCATCTATATTAATCTGTGGCGCTACATACATTTACTATGACCGCGTTTCCACCGCACAACGTCAACGGGACGTCACGTTCAATTCGAATAATCTCGTTTCTCGTTGACATCCCGTTCACGTTGTGCGGTGGACAAACAGTGTTAGGATCTATACGGAACGTTTTTATTAAATTATATTTTCTAAACACAAATCGTGGTTACAGCTACAGACACAAAATATCTCTCATGCATAAACACCTAGTACCGAATTATTTGCATATAAAAAGTATGTCTCTATTATGTAAAAATCAGCTACAGTCCGGCCGTTGAGAATGCGTTTTGGACACCTGTCAGTCAAATACAAACGAATATATGTTTAGCGAATTTGATCCTTATTACTACTAGAAATTGTCCAACTGTCAGGAATGCATTCAATCGACGGCAGGACTGTAGTATTTAAAATCCTACTTGATACGGGTACGACAAACCATCACAATGCGATATCTACGAAAAGATATTTTTTTTACAAAATATATTATTTTAAATGACACTTACATACCAACCCTGTTTTCGAGGAAGCGAAAAGAAATAATGAAAATATAATATTATTAATCAAATAGTCAGTCAATCAGAGCAGTGGCAAACCGCCTTTATGTTTTTTAGTCGTGACTGAATGACGAACGAATGAACGAAACGAATGATGAACGTCATCATATATTTTATATTCATTGTCGAAATGGTCAATTGGTGGAGTGAATTTTCATGAAAACTCAAATTGAAATAAATAGTTTGAATGTTACCTTATCATTGGCAGGTGCCCTGCAGTACGCTTCGTAATCCACTAGATGCGTGATGGTGGGGCTGTCTGAACAAGCCGCGCACATGGAGTTGCGTTTGCGGAGGCGGACTGAAATACACGGTAGAATAATACCTAAGAGCGTTTATTGTGAAAGTGAGCCACGTCGCAAATAGATGTCAAATATTTCACCGTTTTGATTAATTTGGCAATATTACTGTATGGAAATATGAAATTTGGCTAACTAGTGAAATGGGTATCGTGTTACTGGGTAATACGATACCCCTTGGTAAGACTGGTTGTCAGACTCTCGGGCTTCTGACGACCCGTAACGACTGTCAAAGATCCACGAATGACAGCCGGGACCAACGGCTTAACGTGCTTTCCGAGGCACGGAGCGTTTAATGAGTTTTTTGCCAACATACCTATAACTACGACTCGCTCCTTAAACTCGTCCCCATCTAAAGCCGAAAACCTTTTGCTTAGTAGTGTGTCTAAAAGTAGTCGCATATTTAGCTTCGAACATGTAACGCCTCGTGATGTAGTTAATGTTTTTAACACACTCAAGTGTAAAAACACTGGTGATTACTGGGGAATCTCCATTAAACTTTTAAGTAATATAATAGACATCGTAGCCCCCTATCTAGCTGTTACTTTTAATAAATGTGTTGATTTAGGAACTTTTCCTGACCTCATGAAGAGTAGTAAAGTCATACCATTATTTAAATCAGGTAATAAAAATGACGTTGGCAATTTCAGGCCTATTTCTATTTTACCAGCATTCAGCAAAATATTTGAAAAGTTAATACTCAAGCAGTTGCTAAGACATTTTAATTTAAATAGCCTCCTTCATAATGAACAATATGGCTTTACAAAGGGTCGTTCGACTACAGATGCGGGTGTTGCTCTGCTGAAACACATATTTAACGCATGGGAGAACTCTCAAAATGCTATTGGAGTTTTCTGTGATCTCTCCAAAGCCTTTGATTGCGTGCACCATGACACGCTTTTGCGTAAACTGCGTCATTACGGTGTGCTAAACGAAGCTCTAAACGTTTTAAATTCGTATTTAAATAATAGGTCGCAATGTGTAGATGTTGATGGTGTAAAATCTTCCGGGCTACCAGTTCAGTTAGGTGTACCTCAAGGCTCAATACTGGGTCCATTCTTGTTTTTAGTGTATATCAATGACTTACCATTCTATTTAAAGGATATCTGTGAAGTTGTACTGTTTGCAGATGATACTTCTCTTATTTTTAAAGTAGACAGGAATAGACAAGATTTTGACGATGTAAACAGTGCACTTTCAATGGTTACGGATTGGTTTACGACAAATAACCTAGTTCTCAATGCCAAGAAAACGAAATGTGTAAAGTTTGCCCTCCCAAATGTTAGAAATCTAGGACCCAACATCGTCTTAGATAAAGAGGTGCTTGAAACTGTAAACTCGGCAGTTTTTCTGGGCATAACAGTAGATGCAAAACTTCAGTGGGGCCAACATATATCGAGCCTAGCGGGAAGGCTCAGTTCGGCCGCCTACGCTGTCAGAAAAGTAAGACAATACACTGACGTTGATACAGCTCGGTTAGTCTATTTTAGTTATTTTCATAGCGTTATGTCCTACGGTATTCTGCTTTGGGGCAAAGCAGCAGATATTCAAAATATATTTGTCCTCCAAAAACGAGCTATTCGAGCAATTTACCAGCTAGGTGCCAGAGTTTCTCTGAGAGATTTTTTCAAAGATATCGGTATCCTCACAGTGGCATCACAATACATCTTCGCCAACATCTTATATATTAGGCAGAATATACACTTATACACTAAAAACAGTGATATTCACAATGTTAACACTAGAAGTAAGGATAAACTACGTGCTCCCTTTCACCGGCTTCATAAGGTTCATAACTCATTTGTTGGGCTTGGTATAACCTTTTATAACAAGCTACCCTCTTGTTTGCTAGATTTCCCTTTGAATGCGTTTAAAACTAAAGTAAAGTCCAACCTTTGTTCAAAGGCATACTATTCTATCAACGACTACTTAAATGATAAGAATAGTTGGTCGCTGTGATTAACTCAAGACAATGTTTAAATGTTCTTTCTCCAGAATTAGTTTACCTACTGACAGGTTTTATGAGTTTATATAAAAGTCCACAATTTTACTTTTTATGTACATTTATTTTATTTTTATTTATTGTTGACATAATCTACTCATTACAATGTTTTTTTTTTAATGAGTTGTATTATAATATGTGGTTAGCTAGCGACCTCGACAATTATTTATTTTACCTTGATGGTCCTAGTTTATCAATATTATTATAACTTCTAGTTACAGCTCTATGTAAGCGGGCACGCCCTTTATGCCTGGAGGCTTTATTTTCTTTTTTTTTTTTAGATATTGTTTACGTTTAGTTATTTTTATTTCTGCTTGAGTATAGTTCTCGATGTTTTTGGTTGGTATATTGGCGTGTGCTAGCTGTCATATGGCTATTAATTTATAATTTAAATTTTATTTTGCGTAATGTAAATTATCTTATAAATTATTGTATAGAATCATTTTTTTTTTTCCTAACTGAACAGACAGCTGTGCTGCTGGGGAGTTTGTTGCGCCACTTCTTCTTCCCAGCAAAAGCACTAGGAAGTGGTGAAGGGTGGGCGTTTTGGGGGACTGTCTTATGTAATTTTGACGTTCGAAAAGTGCTGATTCTCAGCCTAATTTGAATAAATGACTTTTGATTTGATTTGATTTTGATTTTGGAGGAATCTCGGTAAGTAAAGATGGTCACAAAATCCACGGACCATCCAACTTAACTTGATGGATGGACCCGTGCGGTTACTTAGCCACGAGCTCCTCAATTTGTATCCTCTTTCTCACTTCGAAATGAGGTCAATAAACTCACCAGTTTTAGGCACCATATCTTCAGCATCAAATATGAACATTCTCTCAACAAGTAACTTCTGCGGAGACATGTCCAGGATGTATTTGAGAGCCTCCATCGCTTGAAGAGTGCCTGTTAAATTAAATGTATTAAGGTACCATTCCGTACTCGACCGCAGGAGGCAACTGCAGGCGACGTGTCGCCGCGACCCGACTGGTTTCTATGAACTTCTATGAAATACCTTCCGTAGCTAGCGACACGTCGATGACAGCTACGGGCAAGCGACAGACGACACGTGCAGCCCGACTGCAGACCAGTAGGGCCACCAATGCTCGAGCGATAACACGTTTTTCTATCTTCTATCTACCGACTGGCATACGGGCTGTTGCCGCCTGCGGTCGGGTTCGGAATCATGACTGCAGCGACATGACGCCGCGACGTGTCTCCGCGACATGTCGCCGCGACACGTCATCTGCAGTTGCCGCCTGCGGTCGCGTACGGAATGATACCTTTAAAACCACCTGGTACCTTTTTAAAAACTTCGAATTTGTCTGGTAGTCCTCTAATCACGGCGGTAAAAATGGGGTCATGTAATTGTAAATGTAATTTTTGGAAGGTCATATTATCTTTGCCAATAAGTTGCTGAAAAAAAGGAAATAACAGGGACGTGTCTACAGCTGACCTTGACTTTATGAAAAAAAAATGATTTCTCTAGAAGCATTATTCAGGAAGAAAAAAGGGGAATACATTTGTATGGAGAATCGCAGGCCCTGTTCCCTCTTAAACACCTAGAAACCTATGTGGTAATGTAATATTTTTTTAAAATCTTGCCTATAACTCCGGGAACTGGTCCTGCCACCCCATGAGCTGAGCAGGAGCCCACCGCGTCCGGTGACGGCGGCGTCGGGAACACGCAGCGGTAGCAGGGTCCTCTATATGTTACACCCTAAGAAGATAAAATATGCTGTAGATACTTTGTGCAATACAATGGCGCCCAACGGCATGAGACCTGTGACATGTGTATTTTTCTGAATAATCATGTTTTTTTTCTTCCAAAAATGATTTAGAAAATTTGTCATTACATTTTTTAGTTATATGTCGGCTATGAAAAATAAAACCGAGATGGAAGACATTATTTAAAAAAAAAAACTATTTATTTGTATACAAGTGTAGTAAATCCACAAAAATGCCCCGATGATAAAAAGAAAAAAACTAAAACGACAAAATATTACTACTTTGTATTTTTTTGTTTCATTGGTCGACGCAAATATGGGCTGGGCGTCGGCGTTAAACAGATGTGGTAATCGTGTTCACGGGATATCGTTATCTGCTCATATATGAATTTCTTCGATAGTACATCATAGTACAACACAATTCGGCGCTATAGCGCGAAGTCAGGCTAGCGCTATAGCGCGCGCTAAGTACGCGTTCTATTTGGCGAAACCTTTAAAGGTTTATTACGTCAAATAAAATATTTTTATGTAACTGAAAAGTGACTCACCTTTTGACCAGAATGAGTATCGCTTCTGTATCCATATATGGTTAGCTGCCCCTCCATCTTGAGAGCACTGCCCGATATTAGAGGACGCTGTAATAAAGAACATGTTAGTTGAAGTATAACATTGAAAGAAAATACGTTTATTTGGGGTAAACATGACGCAAAGAAAGAACAAAACACGAGAATAACAAGTTGAGGGAAAATATGCGTCACATCCACGCAAAACGGCCATCGCTTTCGACTACCTTGCTGGTCTGACGCGTTCCAATATTAACCCCTTTGTCTTCACCCCTGTCGACCCGGGAGAGATCAAAAAGATAATCCTTTCCATTAAATCCAAAGCTGTGGGCTGCGATAATATCAGCCGCCATATGATCGTAGCGGCTCTTGATCAACTCCTTCCTGCAATCTCCCACATCATAAACGTTTTCCTTTACACCGGTGTTTTTTCCCTTCCCTCTGGCGTGAAGCCCTTGTTCGGCCTCTGCCTAAGATACCCAATCCCCCTCTTCCTAGTCACTATCGCCCAATTTCCATCCTTCCCTTTCTATCTAAAGTGCTCGAGGCCAGTGTTCATAAACAATTCTCCAACTTTATTCACCGCAACTCCCTCATCAGGCCATCAACTAAAGTTACAGTCTTAGTGTTAATTGACTTCTTCAATGCTTTTAATACCGTCAGTCACGAAGTCCTTTTATCCATCCTTTCCTATCTTATGGTCACTCGGGAGGTATTGGAATGGTTTTCCTCTTATCTTCAGGGGCGTCAGCAGTCTCTTTGTGCTGGAGACTTCGTCGGGTTGGTGTGATCTTGCAGCTGGCGTCCCCCAGGGCGGTATATTATTTCCTCTTTTGTTCTCTATTTTTATTAATCTCATTACCACTGAACTTCAGACTGCGTATCATCTTTGTGCTGACGATTTGCAGCTTTATTGCCAGGTACTCGTAACTGTGGACAATATATCTGATGCAATTGAGGAGCTAAACCGGGATTTAGGTGTGGTTAAAATTGTTCTGATCGTTTTAGGTTGGCGGTTAATCCTACCAAGTGTCAGGCTATCATTACCCCACACCACACTCACCACACTAGCACCCACAGTATGAGGAAGCTGAATGGCTTAACTGTGCCACCTGTAATGTTTGACAACTCAGTCATCCCGTTTAGCTCCGATGTTAAAGATCTTGGTCTGCATGTTGACACATGTCTTGACTGGCGAAAACAGGTCTGTAAGTAAAAAAGTCACCGGATCGCTGCGGTCGCTCTGTCGGTTGAAAAACCTTCTCCAGCACTGGTTTTCAGCGACAATACATCTTGCCTGTATCAGCGAAGAGGAATGTAGAGGTTTTTGGTATTCACCAGTTATGTTGAAGTTCTAAGGTGTCAAGTTGGGTTGGCAATCCAACCGGTCACAAATCTTTACTCCGGGCTGGCATTAGCAAGATGAATACAGATAGTTCACTCCGCAAAATAATTTAAATAAAAAGCGACTCTTTAGCAAGTCGATTTTTATTTAAATTATTTTGCGTGTGGAATTTCTTGCCCGTTCTTCTCCATAGGAACCTACAAAGTTTTGGAATGGGCAACTAGCTTCATAATTTTGACTGACTGACCCCTTGACAATTCAAAAGTGCCTGTAAATAGTTTGATTGAAATGAATGCTTTGATTTTGAGTTTGTAAAACACCACATTCCCAAAACATTACATTCTCTTGTGCCTAAACGGACCCTGGCTCGGCTCGTGCGTTGTGGTCACAGTTCTAACCTAACCTACCTTTCAGCCATTTTCATTTGCTACTGCATTTTTAGTCAATCCAGTCATTCTAGTGACTTGATATAATATCCAGTATAATATCTCAAAACGGTGAAGGAAAATATCGTGAGGAAACCGGCATGTCCTAGAACCAAACATTCGAAGACATGTGACATCTACCAACCCGCACTGGGCTCGCGTGGTGGATTATAGCCCACTCCCTCTCATTGAGAGGAGGCCGTGTCCCTGCAGTGGGAACGTTATAGGCTGATGATGATGATGATGATATAATATGTGAAACAAATACGATCAATCAATACGAAGGGCAGCAAACTAACGTCAACAATCAAACAAAATAACAAGTGACAGTGGTGATAACAATGCAATACTTACGGCATTTTAGCCGAGCCGAGGCAGCGCCACTATTATGCCGCAAATAGTGGCACTCTATACACTATATTTATTATTTGTAGTTATAGCGGCAATAGAAATACACACACAATCTACAAAAATTTCAACTGTCTACCTGTTACGGTTCATGAAATACAGCCCGCTGACAGACAGACAGCCGGGCAGTACGGAACCCTAAAAATTTATTTCCCTGATTTTACTTACCTTAGTAAGACAGCTGAGGTCGCTTAGCAAGTACCTAGTAGGTACATTATCAGTACAATCCAGAATGACGTCATATTTAGAAGCTATTTCCAAAGCGTTCTTAGAATCTAACTGGATGTTGTAAGGTATTATCTTTATCCGGGAATTTATACTGAAAAGGAAGGAAAAATATAATTATTTTAAGGCGCAGGGTTCCGAAAACGGTTTTTTTTTAAAGCAGTGTATCTCTTAAACCGTAAATAATTTTGACCAAAAAAAAAAGAATGATATTTTCAAGTCTTATTTTAATACTGTGATGGAACTCAAATCATAATTAAACATACATTAATGCTTCAAAAAAATCTTCAAACACACCTCATAAATTGTCTTTAAAAGCAGTTTATACCTTCACTAACAATTATAATTAAAAATATACCATAAAATGTCTAATGCCAACCTGCATTCAGTGATGGATTATGATGAGTAATATGAGCAATATGATGAAAAAAACAACGAAAAACATTGAAAAAGTACAAAAGTGTGGTTATTTTCTTTACTCTTTACACGTAAAGAAAAAGACAGAGACAAAGGCAAATCGGAACCCTGCGCCTTAATAAAAAAGCTGTCTGCACACATCAGGGGCCGTATTATGAAGTAATAATTTCATCATTATTCCACTGCGAAAAAAGGATGGTGCTATCGGCCTTGTATAGCTCCGTCTCTCACTCACACTGGAAAAATGGTTGCGTTAATATACCCTGAGCAGTGGTGGTAGGGACAAGTGAACGATGCGCTCTCTAAAGTTGTGCATTGGTTTTAAAATTTGAATAATCTTCGTTTGAATGAAAAAAAGACTAAACTCATTAAATTTTCAACGCCAAATGACAGGCAGCCAACTGCTAATGTTAAAGTTAATGGAATAGAGCTGGACCCTGTTGAGTCGACAGTTTTTCTTGGAATCACTATTGACGGTAAATTACAATGGGGCCCTTATATAGAAAAATTGTCAGGAAGGCTAAGCTGTTAAAAAAATTAGACAGATAACTGACGTAGACACAGCCAGAATTGTTAATTTTAGTTATTTTCAGTCTTAAGTCATATGGAATTCTTCTCTGGGGAACCTGTTCGGATATGAATACTATCTTTGTTCTACAGAAAAGGGCTGTTCGAGCCATTTACAACCTAGGTCCAAGAGATTCCTTTCGAGAAAAATTCAAAGAAATAAATATTCTGACTGTCGCCTCACAAATTATTTTTGAAAACCTATTTGTATGTACACAAAAATATATCAAATTTTAAGAAGATTTCCGATATTCATAGTTTAAATACCAGGAATAAACACAACCTTGCTGTACATCGCACTCGTCTCCACGGAGTAGGCAACTCGTTCATGGGTCAATGTATACGCTTTTACAGCAAACTTCCCATCGACATTCGAAACTTACCCATTAAACGATTTAAAAGCTGTATTAAAACCAAACTTTGTGAAAAAGGGTACTATAAAATTTCAGATTATTCAGAAGATAAAAAAGCATGGGTTAAGGATTGAGCTGCTCGCTCTGCTAAGCCTTGTGATAAAACCATAAAATCTGACATTTTTTATTATTATGTAAAATCATCAAAAAATACCAGTTTTAATATACATATTGACATTGTTGAAAATTATAATACAAAATGACATGATTACTTTGTAAAGTATTATATTGTTTTAATTATTGTGAATGTGAGGGGGACTATGTGGATATTTTTTTTTTCTCTCATTATTTCTTTCTCGATTAGTTTTAATGATGGTCTGGCAGTTTGAGTAGTTTATGCGGCCTACCCAAATGTCCTTTCTTTGGTATTGTTCGTCGAGTTGAGCTCCTTAAGTTCTGAGTTGAGCTCCGAGATTACTGACAAATGACCATCTTTTCTCAAAAGACCATCTCAGACTAATCTACATGGTCCTCATATGGCCTGACCAAGATTATGTCTGGACTTTAAAAGAGACTGTGACCTCTGAGTTTGTTTCGGCCTTTCTTCTCAGAGTAGTCAGATAGGAAACGCCGAACTCATCTACTTAGCTATTTATTTTTATTTTTAAGATGACGTGTAAAAGTGATTCCAATATCCTATTTACAGAATAAACAATTTCATTTCATTTTCATTTCAGGGGTGGGTCGTTAAATGATTTTCGCGAAACGTAACGTACAGTTCTCGCAAAACTTTATGAGCCCTCTGAACGTAGGCCCGAGTACTAAACCGCGCAGGACACAATGAGTGCAAAATCATTTATTGTAAGCTGTGAAACATTTTTTACTTACTGCGCAGCCACTCGCGTGCAACTTCCGAGAGCTCAAAAAGTTTTGCGCATACTGTAACTAGTGACTTCAAAGGTGTCACCTGTTTTGAAATCACGTGATTTTAGCATGGACGAATAAAAAAGTCGGACGGATTCGCGCTAACAAGAAACTGTGTCACTCAAGTCGGCCAGCTCGCTGTACATATGGGTAAATATTTATGTGTGTGTTCGAGTAACGAACCGAATTGATAACTTTGAATTGTGGCTATCGCTAAAAAGTGGAACTCCCTGCCAGAGTCTGTGTTTTCTCATCCTTACCTAAGTCCCCTCCGTCGCGTCTGTCTGCCTGTTCGCGATAAACTCAAAAACTACCGAACCAGCCAGTGGCTTAATTGCCAAGAGCCTCTGCCAACACCTAAGGAGGCTCTCGTTGGACAACTGAATTAAGGGCTTGATTTAGAAAGTTCCTCTCTCTGGAGCCCTGACCGCCGCCGGTAGCTTGGACCCTGTTCCCGATACAGATGGGTTTCTTTTTTTATATTTTTTTTTAGTTTTTATTCTAATATTTTAAAATATAATTTATGTGTAAAGAAAATTTAAAAAAAAACATACCTCCTCAGTGTAGCGGCTGCCGACTCAGCCTTGCTAGTGTTCTCATCCTGTTCAAAGTGCAGAATTTGTCGATGTATGTTTGTTAACTCTACAACATCGTAGTCTATGATGCCGATCTCACCTGCGAAGGAGAATAGTAAGTTCGTTATCATAATCAGCTTATACTATAGCAGTCCACAGATATTAGTGCCTTAGGCCTCTCCAATGGCATAATCGTCGATAATATTCACACAGGCCTCATCTCGGTGAGAGAAAGTGGGCTGTAAAGCTTCGTGTAGACTAGCGCGACGCGACAGTGCGACGTAACAGCGCGATGCGACACCGGCTATTGTTATACCGTGAAGTTTTCTTAGAAATTGTATTGTTCGAGTCGCGACGTCGCGTCGCGCTGGTATGTACGAGCCGTAACCCACCACGCGAGCCCACTGCGGGTTGGTAGATGTCACATGTCTTTGCTAGCTTCATATTTCTGACTGACTGACTCCTTGACAATTCAAAAGTGCCTGTAAATGGTTTAATTGAAATAAATGCTTTGAGTTGAGTTGAGTTTTGATTTTTATGTTCTAGAACATGCCGGTTTCCTCACGACGCGATGTTTTGAAATTCAATACATCGTGAAAAAACGGAACCCTTATAGGATCCCTTCGGTCTGTCCGTCTGTCACTCTGTCTGTCAAAAGGTACCCTTTTTCTGAGGAACGCGGGGAGGTATCAAGTTCAAATTTATATTTAAAGAATACGTAGGTCTACGGTCACTTGGAGCTCTAAAAAAACCAAGCTACTAAGAAAAAGCAATAAAAAAAAAATACGACATATTTTGACACTCGCAAATAAATCAAATCTGAGGGTACTTTCCATAGACTAGAATCATGAAATTTGGCAAGAAGCAAGATCTCACAGACAAGTAAAAACAAAAGCCCGAAAATCGTCAACTTGTATCATAATCACATTTTTTTTTTAATTCGATTACAAACTTACATTTGCAGTTGGAGAATTGACCGTGGTGTATATCGATGTATGAATGAACATGTTTTTCAACTACAATGTTAAGTTTGTTTTTGGCATAAATTCAGCCCAACTATGGAACCCTTCATTAGGCACCATTGTTTTAGAAATCGTGCGACCAATATTCAGCAGCGGACGGAATAAGGGACTTACCAACACCAGCCGCAGCGAGATATATAGCCGCTGGACAGCCGAGGCCTCCGGCGCCTACTACGAGAACTTTAGCCTCACAGATGCGACTCTGACCCTTGACTCCTATGTCTCGGAGTAGGATCTGACGGCTGTATCTGTTTGAGGAGTAGATTATGTACAAGATAGTGTGAAAGAACATCAGCAGACAAAATAATCTATTATTCGACGGAAGAATAGACAAAATAACTAGATAGATTGTGATTCTGTCATTTTGTCTATTCTTCCGTCGACAAAACCCGTTTGCTACGCGTGCTGGACAACTTACCTCTCTATAGCCCATTTGGGCAGCTGCCCACATCTGACCAATGGTTCTGGACCACTGGCCTCGGCTGGTGGTGCCCCAGACGTAAAATCCCTGTAGTCTGACTGTGCCTGTAATTTTTATTTATTTATTAATTCCTCTTTCAAACTATAGTTCTTTCTAATGTATTAGTGTGGAGAGGTAGTTCTCGACGGCTTGTGAAGCCAAGCCAATGGGCGGCTTTAAAAGTCTGACACCATGTTAGTCACTAGCCACGTGAAAAGAAAAAGTGTGGCCATTAGGATTGTGTTGACACTTCAGCACATCTCCTCGCTACTGCAGCGCGTTGGAGATGTTTGCGGAAGCTCGTACCGAAGGGTTTTACGCGATTATTAAAACAGCTTCACTACGGCTTTTGTAGACGAAAGAACAGACAAAATGACAAATTGTGAATCTGTCATTTTGTCTATTCTTCCGTCGACAAAACCTGTTTCTATTGTGGACATGCTACGCGTGCTGAAGAGAATGAGAGACCGCCTCTGTGGTCTAGTGGTAAGACCACCTGATCAGACCCAGATGGCCTGGGTTCGATTCCCAGTGGGGGCAATTTTTTTTTGCTTGGTTCTGTCGTCATAATAACAATGTTAACAGCATTGTTGTGTTTCGGAAGTTAGAGGTAAGTCCAGTTCCTCTGTAGTTGAGGATCGAGGAGGAGGTGAAGCTTGTTTCCACCTTCGGCCTGATCATCACTTATCATCAGACCAAGAGCTTCCCCATACTTGGAAAAAAAAATACAGTTGCAACAGCATCCTGAGAACTGTAGCGGAGAGCTTGAATCATACTAGATAATAAGTTGTTTTATTAATTGTTTCTATTTAACACTATGGATTCTTTGTTCCAAAATAAAGTGTTTTTTTTTTTTGTTTAAATTTTAGTGCCGTATTTTTTGCCATTTTGAATTTAACTGAATGCTTAAATACAAGCTGCTAAGGTCAGCTAAAAAAAAAAATATTTCAATTATATATTTAATAATTAAAGGTAATATGCAGACTTTCTTCCAGAAATAAAACTCATCATAGATGTTTGAACCACGGAAAAATAAATTTAAATATTTGTACTAGCAAATGTAGTTTAAACAGGTGATAACGATTGCAAATACCTAAACTAATACATTATTTTTAAACATTCAACAAAATTAAATCTTTTAATTCTTTGAAATAAACATAACATATCATCATGCCTTGTTTTCCTGAAGGGTAGGGCCAGAGGTGTACCTGTAGTACGTTAAATCCCATGTAATAGGGGGCGAGCCTATTGCCATCAATCGGGCACAATTCCAGACTCCGAGCTACTACTGACAAATTCCTGTTGGAAAAACCCATTAATACTTTGCCCGACAGATCACAAACGGTACATGAGTGGATCCACCGTTGTTAGTACGGTGGGCATGCCTACAACGCCAGTTGAGGTTGATAGGCTGATGTTCCCACACATTGTGTGCAAGCATACAACCATACCAAAGGAGACAGGGCAAGTGGTCTATGGATTTGTAGCTATATGGTTTTGATATATAATGTATCGAAAGTGAGCGACTCCTAATCCAACGTGACCTTTTTAGACAATTGGATCTGCTCCTGCAACAGTATGCCAATAAAGGTGTGATGTTATGCTCATCTAGCTGCTAATTGCCGCCAATTAATTAGTAGAAGTGTGATGATTACAGGCAGGAGACACCACCACAAATAAATGGTTGATGTCAATGTCCCCTATAATTACAATATGCCGGAGGTATTTTTACAATAAAGTGTCATTCTGCCAGCATTAAGGTACGTGAAAAAAGATATCTTTAATTTATTCAAAGCTATCTACTTACTTCGCATACTTCTCGGCGAAGTTTCTCCATTTCTTTCTCTTTTTCTTTTAGAGTTTTACGCAATTCTTTGATTTCATTCTCTAGTGTTAATAACTGCTCCATTTTGGAAGATTTTAAAACTGTTTTCTTTTATTTAGGACGTGTAAATTGGAATTTTCGGTCAATACTAATTTGTATTAAAATAAACACATTGCCGCACACCACAAAAACAACAATAAAATTTGCATATGAGTGAGAAAGCAGTACCGTTTCTTGCAAGAGTGAAAGTGAAAGCAATAAAAACATGCTGTTTTACAACATTTTTACAACTTGCAGTGAAATTTGAAGTTTCTAGTGATGGCACCGGTTTTTTAAATAAAATAGATCTTTCGTAAATATAGTCGATAAATTAAAATGATTTCATAATTGTCTATTATCCGATGACAAGTCTGAAATTCAAATCGCTCGCTTTCCATCAAGTGAGACAAAGTGAGATCATACTTCCGATCCAACAAAAAAAAAAACCCAATGAACTTTGAACATCTATTAAAGAAATTTTACAGAATGTAGTAGGTTGATGTGATGGCGTCTGTTACATACGTCGCCGGTGATTTTAAAATCTCACATCTGCAATTATTGAGGTCTAAGTCAGTGTCTGCAATGGATTTTGACGTCGCTAACGACAAATCGACTGACAAAATCTGTGTGTGGACGTGAGATTTTGAAATCCAGCAACTTGCCGCCGACAAAAGTCACTGCGTGTGTCTTACAGTCTGCCTGTCGAGAGAATACGTTGTTGACAGCTGTCAGTTTCATAATAACGAGTATTTTTAGCGAATTCGATCATAAAAATTACTATACTAAAAATAAAGTTACGGCCGCGCGCTACGCGTTCGGCGGCGTGGGCACGCGCTCGCCACCCGCGCCGGGAGCCGCGCGCGCCCACGCCGGCCGAGCTGATAGAAATTGTCCACTGGTGTGAGGAAAGCATTCTCTCGACGACCGGACTGCAGCATAAAGCCTCGTGCAGACTAGCGCAATGCGACACCGGTTATTGTTATAGCCGTGGTTATACCGTGAAGTTTTCTTAGACATTGAAATCTTACTGTGCGTTTGCACTGGCGAAACATTCACAACAAAACATGTTGGAGTCTCTGTGTTCTGTCAATTTTCCATTCAATATTTGACAGGAACTAACGATTTCAACATGTTTTGTTGTGATATTTCGCCAGTGCAAACGCACAGTTAGAGTCGCGTCGCGCTAGTCTGCACGAGGCTTATTGGATATTAGTATTCTCTATGGCAAAATGATTTTCTCGCCATCTACAGTCCCTAGATTAAAATCAGGTATTCCCCTAACCATAAAAGTAGGTTAGGTACCTATGTATTATCTCAAGAGTGAAATAAGTGGAATGACTACAAACAGAGCATTGTAATCATGACAACAGTGTATTTCATAGTTTCAAGTGTATATTTATAGCTTTATCAAACAAAAACGTTTCATTTATATTGAAATTACCGTAAGTTCTCAACTACTTGTAATAAATACATCTTTGTGTTCGTAAATCATTGCATAGTATAACTGTTTACTGTAATAATAATCCAGGATATTTTATTATAAAAACATATGAATACCTTTTAGATACTAGGTACTAAAATAATTAAACTAACGACGGTAAAAAAATAACTTTGTCACGACGGTAATTAATTTATCAATGCAATTATAGATACGAACGTCAAATATTATGCGTCATTAGGTAATGATGTTTATTAATGAAAAAGTTATGGATTTTGTGAGGAATGAGTAGGAAACAGAACGGAGTATATGAAATGAAGAACAAAACGTGTTGCCCCGACCCCAAGTAACATGGAACAAGGATACGTAGTATCTCTAAGTAGTCTGTGGAACAAGGGCAGGAAGATGACTTTTGTTTGATAACACGTCCTTTACCTACATAGGTATACAAAGATTATTTGTTACGGGTTAAAAGCTAGTAAGAATAAGGGGTGCGCCAAAGTTCACCTAAATTTTCAACTCCGATAATTGGAAATCCGAAAATGTTCTTCCTAACATTTTTCATCCTAACAATCACAATTCCTAACTACTCTGTCTCTAATGTTCATAATTCCGAAGCATTCAACTTCATAATGTCAGTAGCAATAAACATCTATTACTTATACTTTTATTTGTTTTCCTATATTTTCTCAACATAACCATCTTTTACACTATTATTCAAAGTCATATCTTTTTGTTTAGATTTCTTTTTATTCATAATAATCAGTATTATATACACTAATTTTGCGTAACTTTGTTGTCACATAACATACAATAAGAATAATAGTACCATGGTACAAGTAGATACATGTTTTCACACTTTTCAATTAAATTAGTTTTTAATATTAGCGGCTATAGCTTTCAAATAATCACTTTTATTGGTGTATTTTTGGAAGCCAGAGTCACGCTCCAGTCATTCAGTCAAGTTCCAGAAACGAATCGGTCTTATTCATAATTATTGGTTTAGTTTAGGTTAGAACTGCGACCGCGGTAGCGGCCGGCGAAGTGCCAGAACCGAATCAGCTTGGTAAATGTTTCTTTCTGAGTATGAGCGAAGCGAGCGTGCCGCGGTAGCGGCCGGCGAAGTGCCAGAACCGAATCAGCTTGGTAAATGTTTCTTTCTGAGTATGAGTGAAAATATTATGGTAATTATGTTTAGGGATAAACGCGTTATGATAAAAAACAGTAGGAGTTTAAATATATTTACATTAATGATATTATTACTTAATTACAATTTTCGGAAACATGAGTGTTATGAACATCGCCGGTAGCACTACAAATAGTATGAATGAAAACTTTAGGATGAAAAATTTTAGGAAGAGTGATCATTCGGATTACAAATCGTTAGGAAGAACAATTTCGGGTAAAGAACTTTAGTTGAGCCAATATGGACCCAAGAATAAGCTTCAACAAAAGCTAGTAAGAATAAGTCTCAGACCAAATAAAAAACCAATACAGAGCGCTGCGAACAATACCTACAGTGAAGCATGCCAAAATACATGGGATCAGGAGGCAAAAGTCCTCGCTCGCATTTAGGAGTGGCGTGAGGAGGCGAAACGCCGGGGCGTAACTGCTGCCGCGAGAAATTACGGCACAGCGGACAGAGCTCCGGCGGGATCTCATGGCGTCATGGAGAGTGCGATTGTCGCAACCCAGTACTGGGCACGCCACAATTGCGGCGATAAGTCCCCTCTTTGAGGAGTGGCTAGAGAGGTGTCACGGCGTCCTCACGTTCCACTTGACGCAGGTCCGCACCGGACACGGTTGTTTCGGGAGGTTCCTGTTCCGGATAAGGCGGGAGGAAACGCCCGAGTGTCATCATTGCCTGGGTTGCCCAGAGGACACGGTGGAGCATACGCTGGACGTCTGGCCGGCTTAGGCAGAGCATCGCCGTGTCCTCGTGAAGGCAATCGCTGGTGGTGATCTCTCGCATCCGGCCTTGTTCTAGGTCATGGTACGGAGCGAGAGGGCATGGGAGGCCGTCACCTCCTTCTGCGAAGCAGTAATGCTCAAGAGGAGGCGGAACGCGTAAGGGAGAGGCAAATTTCGCGCCCTCACGCCCCTAGCCACCGCAGGAAACTCCCTGGGCGTCGGAAATCACAGGCTGATTCCCGGCTACCGTAGGCGCGGGCTTGCGGGCGGTGTAGCTCGCCGTCCGATAAGGACCAGGTCGACGGCGCGTCGTGTTCCACGCGCGCCTAAAAGAGATGTCAACATAACTGGCGGGGTCGGGAAAGTCCAAAAGGGATACCGTGGCCCCTAGCAACGTACAGGCAACTGAAAGTACACGGGTGGGTTTTAGTCAGTAAGAGTCTGACACGCCCTCAAGCTCCAAGCTCAAGTTATTTGATAATTTCCCACTTAAACTTGTAATGATCGTTAATTTAGCCCTCGAGTCTAATGCTAGTTGGCGTTGCTAGACTCGCCACAGTAGTTAGAATACTTTATTAAACGACTGACAAGTGACGGTGGCAGTAAAATAATTATACCCGAGAAATTCAATGTGATTTGGCGAATGACAGAAAATCTAACGGTTGCTCCGTGATTTATAATTTCTGGATATTAAAACCATCATTGTTTGGAAATTAGTACATAATATATATGCATATTGTCGTTGGTGCAGCATTGTGAATTGTGTGCGAGTAGTGGAAGAAACGGGGTAAGTGTTTGCGTCTATTTAACGAAGTGTAGGTTGGATAATTGGAGATGTTTTGCAAGGCTGATTATTTTCATTTTGTCCTCAGCTTGCGGAAACGCCCTTATTGTCTAGACATAATCATAATCCATAAACTACATAGTGTGGATTAAAGTTCGGCTTCAATTGACAAAGCAACTTACTGTTTCATCGCGAAATACCGAACGACATATTCGCCACAGTATGCAAGGTACCGTTGGTCTCGAGGTATAAAGGCAGATTGGAACTTAGGGCCTATGCAGACCACGTTTTTTAAACGCGCCGTCGACGCGCGTTAAAACGCGCGTCGCTGGCGCGTTTTTATCCTGCAGAGCAGTTTGTTGTCGTTTGTATATTTGTTGACTTGCGTGCGTATCGCGTCTGTATCGCTACAAACGCGCGTCGACGGCATAGGCCCTTACAGTCATCAAGTTCGATCCCGGCCCGAAGGTTTTCTTTTTGCATTGTGAAAATATTGTTATAGTCTTTATTACTTGTTGTTTACTTTATTTAGTTTTATTAGTTATAGTTTGCAAATGGGATTTATTGATTTCAATGTTATACATTAAAATTATACAAACCACCTATTTTCATCTTTCTAATATTATAATCAGTTTACTAGAACCCCGGTCATCACAAACTGTATACTTATTTAGCTAAGTTAAAAAATATATAACATATAAAGTATTTTTTTAAACTTAGCATCGCATTATCAAGGCTAATAATGCCATGTGTAGCTGTTCCAGTCTGAAATAACGCGCCCCACTACCGCATTTTACGTAGACGGCGCGGCGCCTTTCTTATATAGTTTAGTTAAATCCCATTCAAGTTGGGGAGACAGACATCTTCCGGGGAGTGACGTCATGCCACATTTAAACATATTGCCTACTCAATGTATTGCCGTATTTTTTTGATTATGTAAAAAAATAAAAATATGTTTGTGTCCAATATTTTTCAACCGACTTCAAAAAGGAGGAGGTTCTCAATTCGGTTGTATTTTTTTTTTGTATGTTTGTTACGCGATTACTCCGCCAATTATGAATTGATTTTGATGATTCTTTTTTTGTTTGGTAGGGCATACTTCAGAAATGGTCCCACATAAATTTGGTCAAGATCTGATGAGGGGTTTTTGAGTTAGCTTCAATAATACGTATTTTTCCCACCTAGTATATGTGGATGATATTGTAATAGTTCCTGTCACTGTAATTTACATAGCAGGTAATGGGTATTCAAATTTTTGTGGGGGTTTTGTGTAGGTACCACAACTAAAAAGTGAAAAATAAAAACTTTTTCACAAAAAATAAAACCGACTTCCAAAAAAAACACTACAAAGTGAAAAATAACTTTGATTTCGGAAGTCGGTGGCAAAAAAACGAAAATAAAACCCCAAAGACACCGACTTCCGAAATCAAAGTTATTTTTCACTTTGTAGTGTTTTTTTTGGAAGTCGGTTTTATTTTTTGTGAAAAAGTTTTTTTAATACTCTACCCGAAGGACAAAAACATTGTTGACATCCTTATTTTCGTACAGATAGTAACCTCCACTCTGCTTCCTAATCGCTTACGGTACTAGTGTGTAAAATACACTAACGGAATGTTGCACTCTTGTACCTACTGTAAGCGTTTAGGAAGAAGAGTGGGGGAGTCTTTGTGGATGGCATCATCTGTAGGTACTGCTAGTCAAAGTTCTCCCCTCATAGTTTTCAACTTTTCTCTGTGTTCCCTTCTCCAGGGGATCTATCTTCCACAAACTCCTTAGAGGCGTTTGTGGAAGCAGTCGTGGCGTGAAGGCGTTTGTGGTGCGGTCTGTCAGTCTAGAGCCTAAGTCAGCTCGCGTTTCCTAGGCCTCCTTTAGCGACGAGGCCCGTCTTCGGGCATCCACTACATTTTACATACATGGCCCGCCCAATCCCACTTCAGCCTAGCAGACTAAAATACAAAATATTTCAAATGTGTTCGTAAAAAAACTTTTTCACAAAAAATAAAACCGACTTCCAAAAAAAACACTACAAAGTGAAAAATAACTTTGATTTCGGTTTGATATTATTTTTTTGGAAGTCGGTTTTATTTTTTGTGAAAAGTTTTTATTTTTCACTTTTTAGTTGTGGTACCTACACAACCCCCACAAAAATTTGAATACTACTACCTGCAGTACCTGCTATGTAAATTACAGTGACAGGAACTATTAGAATATCATCCACATATACTAGGTGGAAAAAATACGTATAATTGAAGCTAACTCAAAAACTCCTCATCAGATCTTGACCAATCTTTATATGGGACCACTTCTGAAGTATGCCCTACCAAACATAAAAAGAATGATCAAAATCAATTCATAATATTGGCGGAGTAATCGCGTAACAAACACAAAAAAAAACATACAACCGAATTGAGAACCTCTTCCTTTTTGAAGTCGGTTGAAAAGAGATGAAACGCCCAATTTTAAAGCTATACTATCTATAACTATCGATAGAATCACCAGAAAATTTAAACATAAGCGGAATGGAAGGCAGCGCTTGTATAAAAAAAATAAGTAGGCCATTTGAGATTACCGAAAGACTACATTTTCGTCCTGATAAATATTAAAACAAGTCTCAGTGTTCTAGTTTAGGCTTATTAACTTAAATATATTTATCGCAATGTCAAATACATTATAATTACCTATTACAATAAAAAAATAATCAGGGACATCGATCCGCGTTTGTTAACGTTTTTATTTTATTTATTGATTTATTTTACACGACTTAAGAAACCAATTATATAAATCTAAGTATATATAATATAATAAGCACAAACATAACTTATTAACGAATAACAAAACTTAATAGTAGATTTTACAACAACTGCACAAAATGAACCATTTTTTTCCGAGACTTTTAGCAGCCCGAGACGAAGGCGAGGGCTGGTAGTAATGTCGAGGATAAAATGGTTTTGTGGACGAGTTATAAACTCTGCTTTTCACTTCGATTGCGAGGAGATAAAAAGTATAACATAACATTTCTTTAATTAAAATTCAAAGTAAAATTAGTACTTACCTACAGTTTTGAATACTGAAGGAAATTGATTTTCCCGGCATATTAACGGTATAATTCTGAATTTTACGACATTGATTAATATCAATGTCGTAAAATTCAAAATATGCCGTTGGCTTGGACTGCAGACCTATACAGCCTACTATTTAATTAATTTTGTAATCATAATTTTCTTAAATTAATTAAATAACCTACCGTAGTTGAATTTAAATTTTAATATCTTTTATGTCTTAAAAACACATAAGGCAAATAACAATTAAAGTAAATATTATAAAATAACAAATTCTATCTATGAACTTCTTATTGTGTTTGGCTGTATAGCTCATTTTCTTTGCTTTAATATAGATACATTTATGAGTAGATACGTTAATGCACTTGTGCACAAAATTAGATTTTGTGCAGCCTATATCCTGCACAAATAAGCACTTTCAGAGCATGAGAAGTGAAAATACTATTATTCTCACAAAAAAGTAGGTACATATCCATTAATATCTAATATTCATAAAAATCTCCCATAATGAGCTTAGAAGGAAATGTGCAAATGGTATATATAATATTGGAACACATTTTTTTTTTGTCATAGGACAATATATGTAACTCAAAACTAGATTAGTTTAATTTAATATATTTTTTGCTTCTTTTTTCTCTCTTCACGTACAACTTCCATATGCATGCGGTGTTTACCTTTATGTGATTGTTGCACTAATGTATAATAATTCATTGCATGAAATCTTTTGTATAAAACCAGTGTGAACAATTGTTGGTGAACCAATAAATAAATAAATAAAATTGGCGAATTCATTATCGAACAGATGACAGTCTTTTGGCTTCCACGATCTTATTTATTGCGGTCAACAGACGTAGCACGGGCTGCTGTCCGACACAAAGGCACGCCTAGCAGTCGATTTTTTTTGCCAGGCCGATTCTTTGGCAATTGTAGAAATGTGATCATGAAAAGTAAGCTTCTGGTCAAATGTGATACCCATGTCCTTAAAATGTTGGTTAATCTAGATAATTTAGTACCATTTATTTTGTATTCAAAAGCAAATAGGTGTCGCATTCGACCAATGGTAATTTTGTAAGGGTTTCGTACCCAAAGGGTAAAAAAGGAACCCTATTACTAAGACTTCGCTGTCCGTCCGTCCGTCTGTCACAAGGCTGTATCTCATGAACCGCGATAGTTAGACAGTTGAAATTTTCACAGATTATGTATTTCTGTTGCCGCTATAACAACAAATACTAAAAAAAGAATAAAATAAATATTTAAGGGGGCTCCCATACAACAGACATGATTTTTTTTGCCGTTTTTGTAGATAATGGTACGAAACCCTTCGTGCGCGAGTCCGACTCGCACATGGCCGTTTTTAGGGTTCCATAGCCCTTATAGATTCGTCATGTCTGTCCGTCTGTATGTCACAGCAACTTTTTTTCGAAACTATAAGAACAAAAAAATAAATTTTGGGGGTTCCCCATGCTTCAGAAACTCATTTTTTTTTTCATCAAACCCATCCGTGTGGGGTATCTATGGATAGGTCTCCAACAATGATATTGAGTTTTCTAATATAATTTTTTTCACACACACTTCCAAAGTGGTAAAATGTGCCCCCCCCCCCCCCCCCCTGTAACTTAAAAAATAAGAGAATGATAGAACTAAAAAAAATATCTGATGTACATTACCATGTAAACTTCCACCGAAACTTGGTTTGAACGAGATCTAGTAATTAGTTTTTTTTTAATACGTCTTAAATCGTAAACTATTATTAAAACATCGATCAGTTACAACGAACTACAAGAACTTTTTCTTTTTATGTTACTTGCTTACGGAGCCCTTCATGAGCAAATCCGACTCGCACTTGGCCGGTTTTTTTTTGTAGGATATTATTAAGTAAATTACTTCTCCCGCTCTGGGCGGAGAGTGTGTCAGACTCATACAAACTAAAACCCACCCGTGTTCCTTCAGTTGCCTGTACGTTGCCAGGGGCCACGGTATCCCTTTCGGACATTCCCGCGACCCCGGCAGGCATCGGTTCTAGCGGACCCCGTCAGTTGTGCTGACATCTCTTTCAGGCGCGCGTGGTACACACAACGCGCATTTGGAATAATTGAACTCCATTTTATTTTGAACTACCCATTTATGTATGACTTATATAGTTTTGAATAGCTTCGCTATCCGATACGGAAATCATGGTTTTGTTATTGTTATTAGTAATTAAGTGTTTATTTATTTTACCTCGATGGTCCTAGTTTATCATTTATAACTTCCAGTTACAGCTATATATAGCGGGCACGCCCTTTATGACTGGAGGCTTTTATTTAGATATTGTTTACGTTTTTGTCCTTATTTTATTTGTATTTCTGCTTGAGTACAGTTCTCGATATTTTTGGTTGGTTTATTGGCGTGTGCTAGCTGACATATGGCTATTAATCTATAATTTAAATTATGTTTAGTGTTGCGTAATGTAAATAATTATGCATACTATTATTAAGAACCATTTTTTTTTCTAATTGAACAGACAGCTGTGCTGCTGGGGAGTTTGTTGCGCCACTTCTTCCCAGCAAAAGCACTAGGAAGTGGTGAAGGGTGGGCGTTTTGTGGGACTGTCTTAAGTAACTTTGACGTTCGAAAAGTGCCGATTCTCAGCCTAGTTTGAATAAATGACTTTTGAATTTTGGTGGTTATCTAAAGATCTGTAGATTATCTAAAGTACATTCTACGCCAGCACATCAACCTGCTACAATCTGTCAAATTTCTTTAATAGATTTTCAACTTTATCACTATAACATAAGGTTCAAACTTGATTGGGAAAATTTGACAGTTTCGGGTAGGTTGACCTACTGGGGTCTGTACATTCATCTTTTATGGGGTACTGTGTTAGGTTACAACAAAATACCTTGTGATATATTGCAATTAAATTAAATAAACTGATATTAAAAGTACACTTTGTAAACAAGCATATTACAAATTAGAGAATAATATCCAAGATAAGAATGCTTGGAAACATGCTGGTCCTGCTCCATAGGACAATTTAGAATCTAGACAGAATCAAACTGGTTGCTAACTCAATTGTATAATTTTTATTATATTACCTTGATTTTACATTCTGTAAATTACTTCCTCACACATTGACTTATACATTGTAAGATTTTAGGAAAATCATCTACTTTTACAACGTTTGTAAATATTTTAGCACCATGTAGCTATCACATAATTAATTTATCTGTTATTGCCTCATTTTTAATTATTTTTACTTATTGTGGTATAGTAATTTAATTCTAGGTGCATCGTCTTCACATATAATTATATAAAAAATGTACCTATACAAAATATTGCAAAACATTTTAAAAGAGTAACGGTGGATTTTCTTGGCCATTCTTCTCCATGCGAAAACTACCTTTTTGAAGGGGCGACTAGAATCTTTTTTTTTTTTTTTTTTTTGTAAATTTTGACGTTCAAAAGTGCATTTTATGGGCCTTTTTGAAATAAATGATTGGATTTTGACTTTCTTGACAGCACTATAAAGTCTATAGCTATAATGTTTTGAAAGTACGTTCACTTGTCTTGCACAGTCAACCACACATCAGTGGTACCTACTACATGCACTACGAAAAGGCAGTGTCCATGTCAAATTGTTACAATAGAATATTTTTATTTGCATTAAAACATGGTACATTAATGGTCTTTATAATTAAACCACAAAACTATAGTTAGCAATGAGCGAATGTACCTAAAAGACGTCCACTGTTGGACATTGGAAAAGCCTATGTCCAGACGCCTAAGGCCGTAAGAACGACCGGCCCACAGTGATCAATTGGCCAAACAAAAAAACCCCCCGCCTGTTTATGGTATTTATCGATCAAGGGATCCAACTATAATGCACAGGTAAAACACCCACGTGTCCATTTAAACTTTTTTTTTTAGTTGTGAAAATTAATGTGACCTTTTCATTAAAAAAAAATTAATTTATTCTAAAACGTAACTGTACAAGATTTTTTTATATATAAATATATTTTGATAGAGCATCTGAGCGCAAATTTTCAAGTACCTATTTATTTTTGTAAAATCTCCTCCGGATACCGAGTAATACTTTTTTTTTCAGTTTTTTTTTTTTCTCTCCCTAAAACCTCAAAAGTGCGACAAGACTTGACACTAGCACATAAATATTGCTCGTAACAACAGAGGGATTTTTTTAATCATTTGGAACACTGTGCGGGCCCTATCAGTTTATTCTAAATATGTTTCAATAACAAAATCGTGATTCGTATAAAAAATAGCTACCTATAATATCAAAGAAATGTTTGGTTATATATAATATATAAATGCGTAACTTAGAGCTAAAGCCGCCGCCGGAGCCACTAATACTAATCTTACCGTCAATTCGGAACTGAAAAATTCAGTTTACTTAAAACAGTTATTTTTGACTTCGTCCAAGCTCAAGGCTAACTGGACGGTAGCGCCAATCAAAGGACTTTCTGATAACATTGAATTACACTTTATTATTAGTTGCATAAAGTGCAAAGTTGTACAGACATCGACGCTCACACCAAATGGGTCTTCAGGCATCTTCGAGCGCGCTCACGCGTTCAATTTTGTACTTTATGATATTAACTATAAAGTTTATTATTCAATGGTCCCAGAAAATCCTCTGCGCTGTGCTCAATGGCGATAATTTGGAAGTATTTGTGGCATAATGTAGTTTTTCTTTCGTTTCCAATGACCTTCACAGGTCATATTTGCCTTTAAGCACAAAATCTTTGAACATTTGACTCTGCTTTAGAGCTCTCAATCTTTCTTTATTACAATCTTCCATTAAGACTACAGGGGATAGTTTGCCATATTCAGTTTTGGTTGAAGCTTCTACAGGGCTGTTAGCCTTTTTACATGGTTTATCAGTGTTATGTACACGTATGTCCTTAGTCACTTTGTTGATACCCAGTCGAGCTTCTTCTTTAATTCGCACGTTGTCCAGTCTTAATGAATTAATTCCCGAACTGCTAGCGTTATCTGACGCTTTTTTTGCGAGATCGCTTTTAGATAATGGGCTGGATTCGGCTTGTTTGTTGGGTTTTGTTTTAACTTGTGCGTTTGCGGTGCTGCTTGAGGCCTGGTTGTTAGGTTTTCTTTTAACTTGTGCGTTTATGTTAGAAGAGTTACATTCAGCTTTTGGTTTTGCGCCAGCATCTAAGATCAACCTCCTTTTCTGGTTGCCTTTTTCGTCTAAATATGCCAGTCTAGCGTTTAACCGCGCCATTATCTGTGGCAAAACTACAAACTTCTCGTAAAAATCAGGGCCTCTAGTATAATTAGCTTTCTGACTTTCGGGTTTTACTAACCGTTTCTTTTTATAGACCTTTTCGTCTTTTTGAATGGCTTGGACAGTGAAATTCGGTAAAGAGTTGTTTATTTGACTATCGACCGGGCATGGTTCAATTTCAGAAGGACGAGGTACGTTTTCGTTACTTCCACTTTCGAATTTGGAATCTTCAGTTACGCTATTCAAACTTAAACGAGAAAATTCTGGAATGACATCTGTTTTTTTAATCTTTTTAGGGCTCTCTCGTTCTCGTGCCTCGGTTGAGTTACCCTTAGACGAATTACTAAAAACTTTGCCAAGAACTATATTTTCCCATTTTTTCTGCATCAAAACTTCATTGATTATATCTTCGGGATCCGAATCTGGTTCCGTAAAAACCTTTGGCACTAAAACTCTTGGTTTCTTTTCAATAAAATCATGTTTAGTAATAGTTTCTTCCTCAGTCTGGGTAGTATTCGTCCAATCAATTTTTTCACCAGACTCTAGCATATCAAAAAATTGTGTAAAACCAGCATCACAAACTTCAGAAGCATTAACAGGGGCATCAACTTCATCAGTATCCTCTTTCTTTTTAATATGTTGCGGAGTCACAAAAATATTCTGATACAAATCAACTAAATCAAAATCCCGATTTTTATCAAGAAACGCCGGGTTAAAATCTGAGTCCTGAAATCCCGAATCTTGTGAGCAATCATCGATATCTACAAGTTTATCAACCTTGGTCGCAACACTATTTTTGGCGCCATTTTTCTCATGTTCCAAAATGTCGACATTAAAATTCTTTAATAAGTTTGGAGGAATCTTAATTTCACTTTCTTTTGAAGAATTGAGCTGCATGTTGGCTGCTTCCGTACCTGAAAAAGAGCACCCTTGTTTTAATTCTAATCTAATGTAGAAAGAACATTAGCTAGAACAAAAATCATAATAATTATCATGGCCAATAACAATGATATTAGAAGTAAAAAGACGTAGATAGGTTACCTACCTAACATTCTATCTTCAAAAACGGCACTATGTCACACTATTATATGACACGTGGAAGTAGGAGGGCATGTCGTAATTATCGGGAGCGAAAAAGAGACAAAACGAAGAAAATGTGGCTAGTTAGCCAACTTTTGACGTGCCACTTGCGGAACGTTTATAACCTATCTACCTCTTTTTACATATAATATCATTGGCCAATAAAGTCAAATCCTGTTGATTACTTTGAAGTTTGAACAGTGCTGTAAAACTTTAGTGTAATTTGTCATACATAAACTAACAATTTTTAAGGTATTTTGAACCTTCTAACAGTGACTATAAAGGTTATTTAAAGTAGAAGTCTGTGAACTTGAAAAACTAATAACCAATTTAATGTCCCTTTCTGCTTGGTTATGATAATTATTATGTACCTATGTGGCGTTTAGGAGTCAATATAACATAGGACCATAAGCTACTATAGCTCAGACAGGATTGCCTCATTCTCAGCTAACTCAACCAAACAAGAATAGACCAAGTGTATGATCTAAACTTCAACAATACTTTTTCAATTCATAATCATTCATTTTTATAATAATCTATATAATAAAAATGAATTGCTGTTCGTTAGTCTCGCTAAAACTCGAGAACGGCTGGACCGATTTAGCTGATTTTGGTTTTGAAATATTTGTGGAAGTCCAGGGTAGGTGAGAAAATATGGAAAAACTGCGAAAAATAGTAAAAACAACAATTTTATTTTCTCATACAAACTAGGCTTGCATCTTTGACAGACGTCACGGGTCGTCAGAAGCCCGTAAGTCTGACAACCAGTCTTACCAAGGGGTATCGTATCACCCAATTACTGGGTTGTGGAGGTCAGATAGGCAGTCGCTCCATATAAAATACTGGTATTCAGCTGCATCCGGTTAGACTGGAAGCATTTTTTTTTTTTTTGGTTGCGAAATCATCACATGACCTCTCCCGCTCTGGGTGGAGCGGGAGGGCGTGACAGACTCTTACTGACTAAAACCCACCCGTGTTCCTTCAGTTGCCTGTGCAATGCCAGGGGGCCACGGTATCCCTTTCGGACTTTCCCGCAATAGACTGGAAGCTGACCCCAACGTATTTGGGAAAAGGCTATGCAGATGATGATGAAACTAGGCTTGCATGAATTTACAATAGTACTATTTCATAGGTAGGTAGGTATGTATATAGGTAGGTAAGTAGGTATGTAGGCAGGTAGGTAGGGTAGATATATGTAAGTAGGTAGGTATGTATGCAGGTAGGTAGGTATGTAGGTAGGTAGATAGGTAAGGTAGGTAGGTAAGGTAGGGTAGGTAAGGTAGGGTAGGGTAGTTAGAGTAGGTAGGTAGGGTAAGTAGGTGCGCCGTCGATAAGTATTTAGTGCTACCCGTGCGAAACCGGGCCGGGTAAAGCTAGTACTGAATAAATATTTTTTGTTATTATTTGATTATTTTATATGTACTTTTTATAAGTGTATCATGGATAACACTGACATTGGTGAAGAAAACATTATGAGGAGACCTGGATTTATAACTCTTTATAAGTCTGTCTTGAGCAAGTGTTGTAATTAATGCGCCTTTGTACCTACTGTTGAAAAAGTCATAACGAATATGAAGTTGTAGCAGAAAACTGAACCTTATGTATAGACGTTACCTACAGTGGTTTTTCCTAAAACTCGTGTTTGTTTACTTGTTTGGCGAATAAATAGCGATTGCAGATGACCTATACAGGGTGGATCATTGAGATGGGGCAGTAAGTGTAGTTAACCATTGTAGCTACAGGAAAACGGTCTTATGATGAGACTGTCCCTAACTTTTTGAGACATTTTGATCTGCATTGACAGATTTTGAAAAAAAATACAGTCAGCAAGAAAATAGGCAGTCTTCACAAAAAGATTTTTTGATGCCAATCGATCCTGTTTCTTTTATGGATCAATAAACTCTACTAGACCAACTAAGGTTTGAGTACTTGAACAGTCAGAAATCGCAAGACTTCCTTTTTTACGATGGACAGAGAGCCAAAAATAAACGGAATACCTACGCGTTATAATTTAATTTCCTTTGAGAACAAGATAAATAGTTTGTTGCTTCTGATTTCCGACGTTCTTATTCTGAAAAAATTAACCTGTGGGTCAGTTATACACAGGGTTTGTACAATGCTCTACGAGTCCAATATAATTACTATAAATGTATGTTTGTTGTGTACAATAAAGTATTATATATAAATAAATAACGCGTTCCGGGTAATGCTGGGGTTGCCGCGCTTCTGTAGCGCGTCGGGGATGTTCGCGGACGCACGTGTTCCGGATTTCGGCTCGCTGCTGCGTCTGCGAATCGCATCACTGACGCGTCGGGTGCGCGACAGCCCCAACAGCCTCATGGCGACTGTAGCCGGCAGGGTGGATGGCCATGGGATGGCCTTCTAATGTCACTGGATGGCGGCACACAGACCGGCATTCAGATACGTGAGATAGTAGGAGACCCACATGTATGTGTGTGTGCCTAATTGTTATACGAACATAGATTTTAAGTAATTTGTAATAATAACACGCTATGGGCCTTTGAAGTCTGACCATAAAGTTTATATTATTATTATCTTCTATATTCCACTATAATACATTAGAATAAAAAAACATTTAAAAAAATATAAAAAATAGTAGCCCACCGGTATCGGGAACAGGGTCCAAGCTACCGGCGCGGCGCGGCGGTCAGACCTCCAGAATGAGGAACCTCTTAACAATGCGAGCCGTGTCCAGGAGTACCGCTTTTTTAATCAAGCCCTTAATCCAGCTGCCCAACGAGAGCCTCCATAAGTGTTGGTCGATATTATAATTATTATTATAAAAAATAAAATTGAAATTTGAAATTCAATGATTTTTTTGTTATTTTCGGCCAGTCTGCATCGTAAAAAGTAGTTGTTTCATTTCCTACGAAATGTATGAGAAAAGTTTTTTTTGCATTTTTTGACTTTTCTAGTACCTACTCAAACGTCAGTTGGTCTAATATAAATTTTTGTTCCATTTTTTGTTTGAAAAAGGACCGACCGGCATCAAAATTTTTTTTTTGTGATATCTGCTTATTTTTTTGCTGACTGTAGATTTTTTTCAAAATCTGTGAACGATTACCCAAATGTTTGAAAACGTTAAGGACAGTCCTAAGATCGTTTTCTTGTAGCAACAACGTTTAAGGTACCTGTCCGCACTGCCCCTCTCAAAAATCCACCCATACGGGGTGTTCAAAAATAATACCAGTCTTTTATTGTCCCACTGCAAGGCAAAGTAGGTCAAGTCAATAAATAATACCTATTGGTTTTTGTCTTTTTCTTTTGCTCTCTGTGAGAAAACGTTCTACAACTATGAATGTAGGTTTTTCGGTACCAGTAATGGACTTTTCCATTACTAGTAAACACAGATTTCATCATCTGCCTGGCCATTTTATAAGGAGCAACTGCCTATCTGACCTCCACAAACCACAACTCGCCATAAGCGAGTGTATGTTCCTTGACCCACACTAAACAGTAAACACGGATTTATTATATTAAAAAAAAACATAGTTATTCATGCTTTTATTTCATTCTTAATTTAAAAATAAACACATGCTACAGTAAAAGTTTTGTCTATCGTTAACTATTTGGTAAATAATAATAAATTATTTATAAATGAATTTATTGTTGTTGGCACTACTTTAATGGTATTCTTAAGTTGCTTGTATATGGTATTCGTATTAAATTATATTGTATAATAATTTTCTTACTATCAAATTCACTGATAAGTCGGATGCACTGATGTGATAAATGTGTCAAAAACTTTTTTAACGTAAACTTTTTTTATTTTTAAACTGTGTTATTCACTTGAATAATGCAACGCTGCTCTGATGTTAAATGAGAGCACAGACTGAATGAGAGACTGGCTACCAGCTTCAACAAATTTTAGAACACAAACACACACAGGATTAGTAAATCAAAAGCAAAAGATTGTTATTATCTTTGTAAGTAATTTGCATTTGTATGTGTACACAAACAAACTGTCAAAAATTATAAGTGCGGTCCTAGACATTAGCGATTACTTATCTCGTGTTCTTGTCTTGAAATCTCGATTGACACTAAAACACCGCCGTTACCAGACTTTTAATGATTTTATACTGAAGATCACATCTAAACGAGTCGTGTTATGAGTTGGAAAAAATATATGTTAAATTAGAACATTTTCTGAATAACTTATTAAAATGAATATTTTAGATTATGTGTAGATTACCTATCTAGTGAAATTAATGATGCGGCATTGCCACTTCACTTCTCGTACTGCTACAGTACCCCACGAGTCACGAAGACCCCACGAGTCACGAAGACGCCACGACGCAACACACCGTGCGTAAAACGGTCGCGAAGTCGTAAAACACTACAATATACAGCCACATTCCGCACCCGCGTTATTACTTCGTTTTCGCTTAGCATTCTTTCTGACTTTTTTTCTTTTTGCTTGGCTCCTAAGGGTCATAGCGTCAAGTTTAATACCTTCCAAATGCAAAAAACAACTCTACTGGTAGTTCAAGAGATCAGAGCGTTCAAACAAACACACCAACAAACTCTTCAGCTATATATTAGCTTCCACCAGCGGCTTCGCTCGCGTGATATCTTTATAAACAATAGCCTATGTTACTCAGTGATAATATAAAATTCTACTGGTGAAGTAATTTAAAAAAATCGGTTCAGCAGTTTTTGAGTTTATTCATTACAAACAAACATACAAAAAATCAAATCTTTTCTCTTTATAATATTATTATTAGTTTAGATTAATTAGTATATTGATTATATTATATTATAGTTTAGCAGATAGAATATTCCAGCAGAATCACTCTGTTGCAGCGCCTCGACCGGTGGAGCTCCGCATGCAATATTCATGAAACTTCTAAAAAAATATGTAAAAACCTATGAAACTCAGTAGATTTCATTTTAGTTCTTATTCGCGCAACGCATCGTGTGGACTACAAGCAGAAGCAGTCGCACTTTGTTTTGCTTTTTTTTACCGTAGCGTTTGCCGTAGTGTGGGACCGCCTTTCCTTTCCCGAACAATATCGGGGAAGTCCAGAAAACCTTTAGGCTATAATTGGTTTTTTAGGGTTTCTACCATAAAAATACATAGTATCATTTATTTGGGATTCCTAATTATTTTTGACGATATACACTCGAGAGCAATGAATCCGGGTCACTTAAAGAATGTTAAAAATCTCGGAAACTAAAAATGATAGGTTAATGCAATAAATTGTATTTAATAGACAATGTAATACTCCTTAAATGAAAGTAAAAAAAATATGAGTCACCATACATTTTATTAACACAAAATTACATAAAGAAAAAAACTGCTGATCTCTCCTTAAAACAAAAATAGGAAACATGAAATTTTTGAACTTTATTACGATTTTCTTGAATTTTAATACTTCGTATTGCCTCCTCGTGCTTCCATTACTGCGTTTACGCGGTTTGGCATGCTGTACACCAAGTTCCTTATACGATTTTGGGGAATATTCTCCCATTCCTCTGTGAGAGCAAATTTGAGCTCACGAAGCGTGATTGGGGGAGGGTTTCGTTGTTTTACGCATCTGCCTAGCTCGTCCCAAGCATGCTCGATCGGGTTGATATCCGGGCTGCGCGCTGGCCACTCCATACGAGTAATGTTCATCTCTTGAAGGTAGTCATTCACAATCCTACCTGTATGAGGTCGGGCATTGTCATGCATAAATATAGCATCCTCACCTAAATTGACCATAAATGGACCAACGTGATCATTGAGGATTTCTTCCACATATCTTTCGCTAGTTAAAGAGCCGTTTTCTATGATCACCAGCTCTGTGCGACTTTCAGAAGAAATTCCGGCCCACACAAGTACAGACCCACCACCGTAGGCTACTTTTTCTTCGATGCATGCTTGCTTGAATCTTTCCTCTGGTCTTCGATACACTCTGTGTCTTCCATCGTGCTTGTAGAGCATAAATTTTGATTCGTCAGAGAACATAACTTTTGACCAATCTTCAATACTCCAATTTACGTGGCTCTGGGCATATCTTAGTCTTGAAATACGATGCCCACGCTCCAGTTTAGGGCCGTTTGCAGGTCTAAGGGGTTTTAAGTTAGATTCAGCAAGCCGACGTCTTACTGTCCATGCACTTGGGTTACTTCCTCCGAGGCGTCGAAACTGATTTGTGAGTTCAGTTCCTGTAAGAAAGCGATTTCGAAGCATGGTGTTCACCAAGTATCAGTCTTCTCGTGCTGTGGTACACCTGGTTCTGCCCGTTCCTGGTCTGCGTAGGTTAGAACCAGTTTCTTCGTAACGTCGGAGAACTCTTTGTACTGTTGACAGCGACACACCGACAGTCCTGGCTGTATCGCGCTGACTCCGGCCGGTTTCCAGCATTGTAAGTATTCTGGTGCATTCTTCAGGCGTAAGCGACATAATTTCAGCTTGAATAATGAATATAGAGCACTATCAACATGGTTTATGTACCCACATAAATGACAGATTACAAACAAAAGCAAAACCAAATGCTGTAATTTCGTAGTTCCATCTTCGAAAGTGGCCCTTTTTCAAATTTGATTTTTTTATGATATAACTTTACAATAACTAAGAAGTTTTAATACCTTCATTTAATCTGTCGCGCGCGCAATTAGCAGACACAATAGAATTTTATTGTTATCTGTCTCCAATATGAGACACCAGTATTATAAAGGTTAAGGAGTATTACATTGTCTATTAAATACAATTTATTGCATTAACCTAGCATTTTTAGTTTCCGAGATTTTTAGGATTCTTTAAGTGACCCGGATTCATTGCTCTCGAGTGTAATATTTATGCAATAATCGGAAAAAACTTTTACTTTGTAAGTATTTGTAGCTATGTTCATCTGTGAATGAAAAAAAAATGGATGTGTAGCGGTTACACCGCCACATACGAACTACGCATCAAAGATATGACGTCACACAAATCCTGCATCGCGCAATTAGAGTTTACCGCGCGAACCAAACATATAAGACTATCCGACATCAACAGTCGGGCAGTCGGCCCGCCAGACACAACACCCGTCTGGTCGGAGGATCCTCCCTTTTCTATGGTGGATGAGTGAACTTTACACCCAGTTCTTCATACCCCTAAAGATGTGTATAATGCCGCTATTTGCAGCATAATAGTGGCACTGCCTCGGCCCGGCTAAAGTGCCGTAAGCATTGCATTGTCATTGCCCCTGTCACTTGTTATTTTGTTTGATTGTTGAGGTTTAATTCACCGCCCTTTGTATTGATTGATCGTATTTGTTTAAGATAATTATATCAAAAGTCACTACAATGACTGAATATACGAAAAATTAAGTATTAAATGAAAATGGCTGAAAGGTAGGTTAGGTTAGGTTAGAACTGTGACCACACAAAGTCAGTGTCCGTTCAGGCACAAGAGAATGTAATGTTTTGGGAATGTGGTACTTACCCTATTTAAAATTGTAGTTTGTGGAATGTGATGTTCTATATCGAAATAACCATCAAATCTACACAATCAATCTGCCTAGCCTTTTCCCAACTATATTGGGATCGGCTTCCAGTCTAACCGGATGCAGCTGAATACCAGTATTTTACATGGAGCGACTGCCTATCTGACCTCCACAATCCAGTAACTGGGCAATACGATACCCCTTGGTAAGACTGGTTGTCAGACTTTCGGGCTTCTGACGACCCGTAACGACTGTCAAAGATCCACGAATCATCAAACCTACACATCAAACAAAATATAAAGTGACAGTGACAATGCAATGCTTACGGCACTTTAGCCGGGCTGAGACAACGCCACTATTATGCCGGCATTTTTTCCGATATGGATATTGAGTGTCGCTAGCGGTACTCTATACACTGCCAAAACATTTTCAAACAGCCAACATTATAAAATGTTCAAAACAGTAGGTAACGATTTAATTTAGCCTAGTCTAGAAGGCCGCTTTCCATTTTATTTTATAATCGCACACAGCGCTGCGCTGACATCAATAATTTGCGTTCCGATTTAGATATCACTTAATGACAGCTGAGGACGGTCAACAATGGTGGCCTTGCACAAGCCCGAGGCCATGTGTTTTCATGGTCCTCGGAACGCGCCACCGCTGCACCGTCGGTTTCCCAAATAACGGTATGAGGGGTTCACATCGGCGTCGAGTCGACGATGAAGTACCTAGGACTCGTCCTCGACAGACGGTGGAACTTCGTGGAGCACTTCCGACGTTTGGCTCCCAGACTGGAGCGGGCCGGGGCTGCCTTGAAGCGGCTCCTGCCCAATCTAGGGGGTCCAAAAACCTCCTGCCAGAGGCTATACGTAGGGGTCGTGCGGTCCATGGCCCTTTACGGGGTGGGCGCGTTCTTTGAGGCGGCGAGCCTCCTTGCCAAATTGCCGCCATGGGATCTGGAGGCAAATCGCGCATATTTGGGAGTGGCGCGAGGAGGTGAAACGCCGGGGATTGACTCCGATGCCGCGAGAAATCGCGGCACAGCGGACTGAGTTCCGGCGGGATCTCATGACGTCATGAAGAGTGCGATTGTCACAACCCACTGCTGGGCACACCACTATTGCGGCGATAAGTCCCCTCTTTGAGGAGTGGCTAGAGAGGTGCCACGGCGTCCTCACCTTCCGCCTGACGCAGGTCCTCACCGGACAGGCTTTTTCGGGAGGTTCCTGTCGGTATCAGGCGGGAGGAAACGCCCGAGTGTCATTACTGCGTGGATCGCCCGGAGGACATGGTGGAGCATACGCTGGAGGTCTGGTTGGCTTAGGCAGAGCATCGCCATGTCCTCGCGGAGGCGATCGGTAATCTCTCGCATCCGGCCCTGTTCCAGGCCATGGTACGGAACGAGAGGGCATGGGAGGCCGTCACCTCCTTCTGCGAAGCAGTAATGTGTAGCTCACCGTCCGATAAGGTCGACGGTGCGTTGTGTTGTGCGTGGATCGCCCGGAGGACACGGTAGAGCATACGGTGGAGGTCTGCCCGGCTTGGGCAGAGCACCGCCGTGTCCTCGTGGAGGCGATCGGTGGCGAGGATCTCTCGCGTCCGGCCCTGGTCCAGGCCAGGTTCCCAGAGGCGGAACGCGTGAGGGAGAGGCAAATTTCTTGCCCTCACGCCCCTAGCCGCCGTAGGAGGAGACGTCCTGGGCGTCGGGAATCAATTGCCGATTCCCGGCCACCGTAGGCGCGGGCTTGCGGACGGTGAGCAATGGGTAGCTCGCCGTCCGGTAAGGACCAAGCCCGGGTCGACGGCGCGTTGTGTTCCACGCGCGCCACAAAAAGATGTCAGCAAGTGAAGGGGTCCGATGAGACCATTGCCTGCCGAGGTTGCGGGAAAGTCCGAAAGGGATACCGTGGCCCCCTGGCATTGCACAGGCAACAGAAGGAACACGTGTGGGTTTTAGTCAGTAAGAGTCTGACACGCCCTCCCGCTCCACCCAGAGCGGGGAAAAGTCATTTGATGAAACCGACACAAAAAAAAAAAAAAGGCAGTCAACAATTCGGAACGCTCGTGAACGCACTTACAGTGCTCACTCAACGTCGAAAACATTTATTTGTATACACCACAAGTTTCTTCTTCTTCTTTGGTTAGATGGGGATGCGACGGTAGCCAGAAGAAAAATTTAAAAAATGCCACGTTTGTTCGAAAATACGGTGAGCTATGATGCGACTGCGAAAGGCATAATTATTTTAATATAATTATTGTTTGGCCGAATGTTATTAAGTCCGAATTTACAATGGTATACTTTTAAGATGGCAGAATTTTATTTGGAATAATTTTATCAGCCTTAATGCCATTGCTAAAAAAACATTTTTAAGATTTAATTAAAATATTGTCTTAAAAAGTCAATATGTTTTGCTAAAGCAAAAGTTAGTGACAGGAACGAATCGCTACAAAACTGACTCCACTTATTCTTGTCTGTCGTACCTTATTATCGCCCAGGGGGTTTTCTACGGCGGCTAGGGGTGTGAGGGCATGAAGTTTGCCTCTCCCTCACGCGTTCCGCCTCTTCCTTCGTGAGCATTACTGCTTCACAAAAGGAGGTGACGGCCTCCCATGCCTTCTCGTTCCGTACCATGGCCTGGAACAGGGCCGGATGCGAGAGATCACCGATCGCCTCCGCGAGGACACGGCGATGCTCTGCCTAAGCCAGCCAGACCTCCAGCGTATGCTCCACCGTGTCCTCCGGGCGATCCACGCAATGATGACACCCAGGCGTTTCCTCCCGCCTTATCTGGAACAGGAACCTCCTGAAACAAACGTGTCCGGTGAGGAACTGCGTCAGGGTGAGGACGCCGTGGCGCCTCTCTAGCCACTCCTCAAAGAGGGGATTAATCATCGAAATTGTGAAGTGCCCAAAACTGGGTTGCGACAATCGCACTCTCCATGATGCCATGAGATCCCGCCGGAGCTCTGTCCGCTGTGCCGTGATTTCTCGCGGCAGCGGAGTTACGCCCCGGACGTTTCGCCTCCTCGCGCCACTCCCAAATGTGCGTGAGGACTTTTGCCTCCAGATCCCATGGCGGCAATCCGGCAAGAAGGCTTGCGGACTCACCGGAGACTATGTGGTATCCCCGGACCAGCCGGATGACCATGACCTTCTGGGAGGCGTTCATATAAAATAAAATAAAATATAAAAATCTTTATTGCATTCCACATAATCAGGACCGGCGGGCTGGCCGCCACCTCAATGAACGCGCCCACACCGGTGCCCCGTAAAGCATGGCCCTTTACGGGGCACCGGTGTGGGCGCGTACGACACGACCTCCGCATAGGGCCTCGGTTGGTTTGGACCACCTAGGTTGGGCAGGAGCCGCTTCAAGGCAGGTCTACCCCTAGAGTGTAATTTAAGCCCGCGTAGGTGCGGAAGTGTGAGGCGGTCCGTGAGCTGAAGAGCAGGTGACCGGCGAAACAAAGTATTTATTTCAAATTTCGAATTGTCAAAGAGTCGGTCAGTTAGTCAGAAAGTTGAAGCTAGTTATACCAAAACGTAGATCTGTCGAAACACGAAGGACACTCTTTTAAATTCAGAAATTACAAAGTCTTGGGCACATTATTCTTGTTGCTTCTTTACGTGAGAAAAATGTAAAAAAAAAACGAGTACAAATATAAAATTAAAAATATTGTGGTTGGCTTACGTTCAATTTTTTATGATACGATTTTCGGAGAGCTTCTTCCTGTACCCGGATCTGTACCAGACATAATCTTGATCATGATCTTGGTCAGATCATGTAAGGTCCATGTAGATTAGTGTCTGAAATGGTCTTTTGAGGAATGAACCACACCGAATTGAGTGGGCCTGTCCAGCCAGTGCACATATTTATCAGTAATCATGTAAATCAACTCAGACCTTATGGAGCTCAGTACTCTAATTACGTAATACACGATCAATCGGAATTTGAATCGTTTTGATACAAACTGGTAATCCATTGCTGCATAAGTTTAAAAAAAATCTGCTCAACAACGTAAATAACGCAATGAATGTTGTTGAACTGTCAAGATTAAACAAATTTGTCGTAATCACTTACGGAAAAGTGTTGCGTAATTAGATAGCTGTTTGTATAATAAGTCCATGCGCAAGGTTCACATGTCATGATTACTCATGATGTCATCTATGACGATTCACGGGAAATCGTTATCGCGCTCACGCAAATTCGGTACGTGTTTTAGCATAATCAAATCAATTACAGCAACTCGGAACGCAGCCAAAATATTGACTGACACTGACAATCAAATTGACGTTTCAAATTCGCATTTTGCTTCTTTGCGTTTGCGATCTCCGGTTGTGAAGCTATCGCAAATTATTGTTTGTTACGATAAAATAACGAATAAATTTATCGCTACGACGTATACACTCATAATTTATCGGTAAACACAATTGAGATCAATATTTGACTGCCGTTTTTGGCTTAGAACTAGTGTATTGGAGTGAAAATGTGATCGAAAATATGTGTCGGCGTTTTGAGATCATATTTCAGTGTTCTAATAACAATTTGCTTGATTGTTTCGTAGAAACGAAGTGTTGTGTTCGTGGTTTACGATTTAGCAGCCGTCGAGTGTGTCAGACGTAAGTATACAGTATTTTTTTTATGCCCCATTGAAATTCTTGCTAACCTCGATTGTTACACTGTAAATATTCAGTTTTGTGGTATTTTAGTAACCTAAGAAGTATATGTATACGTATTTATACACATTACCATTAACAAAAAAAATGATTTTTGTTATTTTTTGAACTAAGTAATTACTTTTCAATAAGATTCCAATTAGGCATTGTACACCTTCCATACTTGTTTTAAAGCATAGAAAAAAACTCCTTTTCATGTAAGTACTGATGAACACACCCTTTCAGTTGTTATTCTTTGTTACCAAAGCAACAGTAATACAAGTTATCTTGAAGTTATTCTGTAGTAACCTATACTACTCTTATATTGTATTTGCCGTGGTAAGAACTCAATGTCAACGTCTCGACAGCATCCATCATTGTTATTAGTCTGTCTCACTCTCACTTATGGAGCTTACGGAGCAGGTAGCAAACAATCTATAAGACGCAAGGCGTTGCAAATTCCTATTACTACTGATATAAATGGCTTGTCTCAGTTTCGCAGCAAATTCTTTACTGGTAACTTAATTTTCTGCCCGTAAGTTTACTGGAACTATGCTAAGGGTAGTGTGGTGATACACAAATGGATAGAACACAGAGTGAATACATAAAACAATGTCTGAAAGTGGCACCGGTGACTGAAAAGTTGTGTGGGAGGTGCGGAGGAATGAGTAAAATTTTGTGAGGAAGATTTGAGGATGAGGATGTACGGGAAGACAGAAGAATTAATCGATGTTGACTGTGTGAAAGATGATATGGCTAGAAAGGGGGATACTACTGAGATAACGTACGTACTATTACTGACAGGACAGGTCCTTTCAAATCTGTGTGGTTCTTTCCTCAGGAGACCATTTCAGACTAATCAACATGGTCCTCATATGGCCTGACCAAGATTATGTCTGCACTTTAAAAGAGACTGTGACCTCTGAGTTTGTTTCGGTCTTTCTTCTCAGAGATAGGAAACGCCAAACTCGTCTAGCAATATTTTTATATGGCGTGTAAAAGTGATACCATTATACTATTTACAGAATAAACGATTTCATTTCATAACGACTAATAGAGAAGTATGGAAGAAAAGGAAATGTTGCGCCAATCCGAAATAAATTGGGATGAGGGGAGGAGAATGGTAATGACAATTAAATTTACTGGATCTTATCTAGAGATGATGAAACAGGCTGTTATACCTACTTCTCCTTAGAGTGATCATCGAACCCTCAATTAGTTGTAGTTCCTAGATCTTAGTTACATTTATTTAAAAATTTATAAATACATAAAAAACGGAACCCTATAATGGTTCCGTTTTTTCCTTTGAGGTTTTTCCTTTCCTTTGAGAACCCTAAATATATAATTTTGTTAACTAAGTTCTAGTAACTGTCACAGCCTGTCACAGCCAATTTGCTCTGAATCGCCTGTACAAATATAGGTAGTTGAAATTTGGTACACACTTTTCAAGGGGTAAATTGGGAAAAAAAGAAAAATGTTTTGCAAACTGTAACGTATGGCATACCAAATGAAAGGGCTTGTTGTGAGGATCACAAGTATATTTATTAAAATAATTTTAAAATCAATACTTACTATTGAAGATATTTAACAAAATTACTGAAAATCGACCCTTGTCTCCGTAACTCATCATCTGCCTAGCCTTTTCCCAACTATATTGGGGTCGGCTTCCAGTCTAACCGGATGCAGCTGAATACCAGTATTTTACATGGAGCGACTGCCTATCTGACCTCCACAACCCAGTAACTGGGTAATACGATACCCCTTGGTAAGACTGGTTGTCAGATTTTCGGGCTTCTGACGACCCGTAACGACTGTCAAAGATCCACGAATGACAGCCGGGACCAACGGCTTAACGTGCTTTCCGAGGCACGGAGGAGTCTCGGTATGTAAAGATGGTCACCCATCCACAGACCAACCCCGGCAAGCGTAGCTTAACCTGGTGGATCGACCCGTGCGGCAGTTATTACTTAGCCACGAGCTCCTCTTTATCCTTGTCTCCGTAACTACTGAGTCCAATTTTTAAAAATAAATACAGGGAATGGTTCTTTACTCACAGATTTCAAGAAAACCTATAAGAAGTCTAGATCTAAAATAATTTGTTATATCGCTCAATATATGGGATAATGTATGGGAGAATATGTTTTTCAAATACAATGTTAAGTTGGTTCTTGGGATAAAATTCATCCCAACTATGGAACCCTTCATTGTGCGTAGTCCGAAACGCGCTTGGCTGGTTTTTTTAATGTTTTATCATCATTAAATTCAAACTCAAAGCATTTACTTCAATTAAACCATTTACAGGCACTTTTAGCATTGTCAAGGGGTCGGTCAATCAGAAAGATGAAACTAGTTGCTAATTCGAAAGTGTAGTAGGTTCCGTTAGAGAAGAATGAGTACGAAACTCCATTGACACTTTTTTAAATAACAAAGATATCCATCAAGTCTGTGAAGTTTTGGTACACATAATTTTATGTGAAGGTATATTAGAATTATAGTATGCTATGTCAATATTTCTGCCCCATTGGTCTCGTGGTCGAAAGCGTGTCTGCTGAGCGTGAGGTCCTGGGTTCGATTCCCGGGTTGGGCAGTGTTATTTGGTTTTTTCATTAGGAATTTCTCAGAAGCAGCACAGAGGTTGGAAGATGGTGGTGGGTGATACCCTCATGCTTTGGTGCGCACTTAAAGCGGTTGGCCCTGCCTGCGTCTGCACGCAGAGCATGACAACCATAGAAACGGGTTTTCTACGGGTTTTGTCGACGGAAGAATAGACAAAATGACAGATTGTGAGCCTACGTTCTCACGGACGTAATAATATCGCGCACTGGATTTTCAACTCTCAGTGTTGAGCCGAGCGTTGAGAATCCAACGCGCTGGGACGCACTCTCGTCCCAGCGCGTTGAAAAAACACTTGTAGCGGTTCATACTACTAAATTGGTGACCCCGAGTATGAAAGTCAACGCAGCCTTCGTGCAACTACTTCAGCGTGACGTCATCATCATCATCACTCCCGCAAGCTTTCGTGAGGCGAGTCACACAGACAGCCAGCACCCTCGGCTTCAACGGGTATCCTGACCACCAGCATGCAGCAACGCGCATTCCTGGTCATCACCCTCAGCCTCATCACCCCGACTCACTGGGGAATCACCGCAATCATCTCAATCAGCGCAATCACCGCTATCACCTCAATCACCACAACCGCCGCAATCACCGCAGACAGTTCCGACTCACCGCGAACTATGCGGTACTCGGTTCCGACTCACTGGAACCCCGACTGGCACTGAAGCATCGCAAGATACAAGACTCAGCCCACTATCGACCTCCGGTCTCCGGAGGGGAGTGATGTAGCGGTTACACCGCCACATACGAACTACGCATCAAAGACATGACGTCACACAAATCCTGCATCGGCCCGCCAGACACAACACCCGTTTGGTCGGAGGATCCTCCCTTTTCTATGGTGGATGAGTGAACTTTACACCCTGTTCCTCATGCCCCTAAACACTGTTGGAATTTCAACTCTCGGCGTTAAGCAGAGCGTTGAAAATCCAGTGCATGAACAAAATCGCCGCGGGTAAAAATTACCCGTGCGAGCCCTGGCCTGATTGTTTATCTGTCATTTTGTCTATTCTTCCGTCGACAAAACCTGTTTCTATTGTGGTCATATTAAGCGAGCTGATCTCTCTCCGGTCGTATCTACTGGTCGGTCGGATTGCCGTCCCATTGGAATATGAGAGTGAGGGACGAGTGGGTGCAGCTGTGACTGCACACACACCTGTGCACTATAATATTTCCTGCATAGATGGCTAATCTCCGCTGAGACAGGCCGCCATGGCCGAAAGTCGGTCTGAAGGACTTTTATGTCATTCTTTATTTTTTACCTACCTCTATGAAAAAATGGCGTGAGTGATTGTATGTACAAACTTGTTATTTCCAGTGTATCATGATGGAAGGCTGCTGTTCCCGCTTTACGGCGGCCGAGGGCGGCGCCCGACTCGCTGCAGCCGCCGCCACGAAGAATATCCTCGCTGTGGAGTATGCCAGCTTCATACCTGTGCGGCTGCTGTATGAGAAGGCCTATCAGATTCGTGGGTAAGATGTCCTGTTGATAGCTCACTTCTTAGCAAAAAGCCCTTTCATTCAATTTCTGGAGTGTAAAGTTTGCCACTGGACTGGCAACAAATTGCTCACTTTTAGATTTCTACCAGTGGAATAGCCTTTTATCTACTAAGTAGGGATTGATGACCCAGACCAGCAAACCTCGCATTGAACTATCATAATAATTCCTTTTTGTTTTATAAAAAATATATTTTGAATGTTACAGATAATATTAATTTTATTAATATTTTTATTTATAACCTTCGGAATGTCAATAAAATAGCTTACAACACGACTTTAATCATGGCAACTCATTTGAAAGAATACCTGACAGAGGAATTCCCAACAAGTTTCGAGTTCTGTTCGAAACTTGCGGAAACACACAACACAAAGGCTTTTTGCCTAACAAAAATATTACCGAAATCAACAAAATCAAAATGTAAACAAAGGCGTCGCTTTCTGACAGCGTACAGCCCTTCGTTCACCTTCGGTTCGGTACTACCGGGAATGAAACTAGTAAATCCTGTTTTAATCCAGGTTATAAACTTATGAAACTATTTAGTTCAATGATATTAGAAGTAAAAAGACGTAGATAGGTTACCTACCTAACATTCTATCTTCAAAAACGGCACTATGTCACACTATTATATGACACGTGGAAGTAGGATGGCATGTCGTAATTATCGGGAGCGAAAAAGAGACAAAACGAAGAAAATGTGGCTAATTAGCCAACTATTGACGTGCCGCTTGCGGAACGTTTATAACCTATCTACCTCTTTTTAAATATAATATCATTGATTTAGTTGGTTAAGTATTTTATTACGAATGTTGTCATTTATCGAGTTTACCCGCGCTTTGCTTGACAGATTTGAACAGAAAATGCTTATTGTAACCTAACATATAATATAATAATTAGACATATAGCCTCGCGGACTTTTTTGTGGGTAATTTACCTACTATAAAAAAAAGAAAGAAAAAAAAAACAGAAAAAAAAAATACTTTGAATAGTACTGTGTGCCTCACGGCTGCGCCAAATAGGCCCAGTTCAGCATAACTGCCAGACAACTAGTGTCTGACGCTGGTTTTCAACTGGACCTTATGTTACGAGGACGTCTTACGGATGTAAATCAGTTTTATAATGTGTAAACATGAAGTACATTAGTTGATACAACTATAGTTTTCGCAGCGTACACCAATTAATGACTTTTGCAGGCAAATTTTGGATACCTTGGGTTACATTATTGCAATTTTCGTAGGGATATCTGCCTGCCTGCCTAGCCTTTTCCCAACTATATTGGGGTCGGCTTCCAGTCTAACCGGATGCAGCTGAATACCAGTATTTTACATGGAGCGACTGCCTATCTGACCTCCACAACCCAGTAACTGGGTAATACGATACCCCTTGGTAAGACTGGTTGTCAGACTTTCGGGCTTCTGACGACCCATAACGACTGTCAAAGATCCACGAATGACAGCCGGGACCAACGGCTTAACGTGCTTTCCGAGGCACGGAGGAGTCTCGGTATGTAAAGATGGTCACCCATCCACAGACCAACCCCGGCAAGCGTAGCTTAACCTGACGGATCGACCCGTGCGGCAGTTACTACTTAGCCACGAGCTCCTTTCGTAGGGATATCTAATAACAAAAATTTATTTAAAAAAATGCCCATGTTACTCGCTGATAATGTAGATTTTCATAGATTTAAATCTATTAACTATTTTTTGAGTTTATCCTTTACAAACAAATATACAATAAATCAAATCTTTTCTCTTTATAACATTACTTTAGATAATTACTCATTTACTAATCAACCCATCTTCCTTCCAGGTCTCTAAACGAAGGCAAGAAACGTTCAGTTTACATAACTCGCGCTACCCGGGTTCAAGTTGTGGCCTTCGAGCTCAAGATACTCACTGACTTGGGCACGGTGGCAGCACTAGCATACGAAGATGTGCATGACTGGGTCGCTGAGCTGGAGTCGAAGGAGGTAAGGATCTAGTTGTGTCTAGAATGTTCTTTTAGCTCAAGATACTGATTGACTTAGGCACGGTGGCAGCACTAGCATATGACGATGTGCATGACTGGGTCACTGAGCTGGGGACAAAGGAGGTAAGGATCTAGTTGTGTCTAGAATGTTCTATCAACACAAGATACTGACTGACTTGGGCACGGTGGCAGCACTAGCTTATGACGAAGTGCATGACTGGGTCACTGAGCTGGGGACAAAGGAGGTAAGGATCTAGTTGTGTCTAGAATGTTCTATCAGCTCAAGATACTGATCGACTTAGGCACGGTGGCAGCACTACTAGCATACGAAGATGTGCACGACTGGGTCGCTGAGCTGGAAACGAAGGAGGTAAGGATCTAGTTGTGTCTAGAATGTTCTATCAACACAAGATTCTGACTGACTTGGGCACGGTAGCAGCACTAGCATATGACGATGTGCATGACTGGGTCGCTGAGCTGGAGTCGAAGGAGGTAAGGATCTTGTTGTGTCTAGAATATTCTATCAGTACAAGATTCTGATTGACTTAGGCACGGTGGCAGCACTAGCTTATGACGATGTGCATGACTGGGTCACTGAGCTGGGGACAAAGGAGGTAAGGATCTAGTTGTGTCTAGAATGTTCTATCAACACAAGATACTGACTGACTTAGGCACGGTGGCAGCACTAGCTTATGACGATGTGCATGACTGGGTCACGGAGCTGGGGACAAAGGAGGTAAGGTTCTAGCAAATCTGTATGGTTCTTTCCTAAAGACACTATTTCAGACATTAACCATCTCTCCGCCACCACCATCACCACCACCGTTTAAAAAAATAAAAAGAATGGAAGGAGAAATTGAAAATATAATTCGGTCTGGGGGATCATTATTAACAGCATTTATTTTACTTTATTGGGACATAAAACAGTTACACATTACAATAAACGAGTGACAGAATAAATTAAAAACTAGGTAAACGTAACCCACACCAATGTCCGCGAAATAATGGTATATTATAGTTACTTTAATACGTGCGTCGATTTTACAGAAAATTATAAAGTACTCGTACTGTCTCGTAGGTATTTTGGAATAAATACCTATAGGTATAAGATGGCTATTTCAAAGATGCAATAGCCATCCTTTTAAACTTAGTCTATTTAAGTTCTCAGTCATACAAATTTTCGCATCGTTTAACTGTTGTTAAAGCAAAATGAGCCCTATCAACTTGGGACCAAAATTCAAATTCCTACCCTACAGATTTTTCCTTAACATTAAAAGTCAAAGTCAAATAATTTATTTCAATTAGGCACAAAAAAGGCACTTTTGAACGTCAAACTTTACAAAAAATAATAAAACTGATTCTAGTCGCCCATTCCAAAAGGTAGTTTTCGGATGGAGAAGAATGGGCAAGAAACTCCACCGTTACTCTTTTAAAAAAATCATTATATCTTGTATACACTTATTATATAATTATATGTGAAGACAATGCACCTAGAATAAAATTACTATACCACGATAGGTAAAAAGAATGAAAAATAAAATGAAGGAATGACATAATTATGTGATAGATGCATGGTGCTCACATACTTACAAACATTGTAAAATTATACTATATTTCTAACATTATAATAAGTAATACTAATAATAATAAGTCAGTGCGTGAGTTCAAGTAATCACAAAAAATAAAATAAATGTTAAAAAAAAAAAAAAAAAAAAAAAATTATACAATTAAATTAGCAACCAGTTCGATTTTGTCTAGATTCTGAATTGTCCTATGGAGCAGGACCAGCATGTTTCCAAGCATTTTTATCTTGGATATAATCCTCTAATTTGTTAAAAATTTTTACATTACAGGTCGTAATCTGCACATCTTCAGTACTAAAAAAGATCTTAGAAGACCAACACCTGACGATGAGTAATATTAACGTACTCATTATGGATAGCTGCCATTTAATATACAGGGATGATGATTTGAAATATGTAAGTACAATTTCTAGATAAAAGATAAAAGATAAAGATAAAGATAATTTATTTGTCAAACATGCGTTTACATAAACTGACTCATCAGACATGCAAGGTATTGAATTAATAGATGTTGTGTGCGTCCATGTTTTGCCAATAACGGCGTACAAATTTTGTAGGTATAGAAGATTACATTTAATTGCGTTTTACATAATTATTGTCATTCTAAATTTAATTACAAAATACAAAACAAATAAATAATAATTAATGTCAAGATATTATAGGTATATTATAGTCAAAATATATTAAATTATGTCCAGAATCTATGTATATTAACTATGTATATTAGACGTCGGAATAGAAAAGTCCTTTTCATTTAAAAAATCTATGACATTGTAATACACTTTACTAACTAAAAAATTCCTCATCTTATTTTTGAAAAGTGACAAGGGCAGTTCTCTCCAACTTTTAGGTAGCTTATTAAATATGTTAGGAGCCATACAGAAGACACTTTTGCACATGAGGGTTGTTCTCGCAGTATGAGAGCATATCCTGCTATTGTCGCGCCTATTACGTGGGACTACTTCATCTAATCGTTTAAAACAAATAGCTAGCATTCCATATTTGCCCTTAAGGGTGCACTAGTCGACGGCTCGAACTCGGTGGGCGTGACTAATATGCATGTTAATTAGTCTAACTAATTATTTATTTAGTTTTATAGACGAAGATTTATAACGAAAACGAGCGCGTAAAATTTCATGAACAGACCTTTGGCTTTGGACGTATAGATATTATGGAAAAACTATTGCATGTATCTACTTAAAATAAAATTATTTTAACTTTTGAATAAATTATCTATCCCTGTACGGTTACTATTTTGCACATTTTCATACTACATAAGTTATTTATTTACGCCCAAAAATGAGTTAAAATTAGTGTTGAAATATGAAAGTTTCGCCGCTCATAACTTCCAAACCAACTTTTTTTCCATTTCTGCTCCCATATCAGGGCTAGATAATGACAAGACAAAATAATTTAATTCTTAGCTTTGAACGTACACTGTTAAACAGACTAGTAATCACCTTACTACGTTTGTATGGAAGAATGACCGACTAGCGTAACCTTAAGTGACGTTTAAACGTCAAAAATGTATGGAACAACAAGCGCTAATCATTACTTAACTTTTAAGCAGCGTTTATGAATAAGGGCCTAGCATGTGGGGGTGTCATTTTCTAGAGCTCATCGAAAATGATGAAACAGGCAGCCCCCTGTTTCACCAAATGAAGAAAAAAAGAAGAGAAAGTGACTATAATCCTAACTTTAATATTATAAATGCGAAAGTTAGCTTGTTTGTTTGTTTGTTACGATTTCACGCTAAAACAGCTAAACGGATTTGTATGAAATTTGGCACTTGGGTAGACCCTGACCTGGAGAAGGACATAGAATCAACCTTTTATCCCGATATTTCCACGGGATCCAGCTAGTATATAATATGTGTAGATTTATTAAATAATAATAATGAATTATCCACAGATAATGAAATCCTACAAACAATGCCCACAAGAAGACCAGCCAACAATCCTAGCGTTAACTTACCCGCTTTTCGCACCAAATAAAAAAGACACCGACGTAAAAGACAACCCAGAAACTAAAGACGAACATACTGTACAAAGAGAAGAAGAGATGACAGATGAAGATCGTCAAAGAAAGAAAGAAACGCAAGATGCTCAAACGGCTTTACTGAGGAAGAAAGAGACGCCCGATAAATCGACGGACGAGAAAGAGATGGATGAACCGTCAGGTCAGGAATATTTACATTATTACCTTTTTTAATGTACAGCTCTGCCTTATCAAGCGTAATGGTATGTTATGTAAATTATTGTATTTTTCACTTCTCATGCTCTGAAAGTGCTTATTTGTTCAGGATATAGGCTGCACAAAATCGAGTTTTGTGCACTAGAGCATTAACGTATCTACTCATAAATGTATCTATATTAAGGTAAAGAAAATGAGCCATACAGCCAAACACAATAAAAAGTTCATAGATAGAATTCGTTATTTAATAATATTTACCATAATTTATTTGCCTTATGTGTTTTTAATGCATAAAAGATATTAAAATTTAAATTCAAGTACGGTAGGTTATTTAATTAATTTAAGAAAATTACTTTAATAGTAGGCTGTATAGGTCTGCAGCCCAAGCCTAATATCAATGTCGTTTAATTTTACTTTGAATTTTAATTAAAGAAATGTTATGGTATACTACTGTTTTATTTCCTCGCAATCGAAGTGAAAAGCAGAGTTTATAAGTCGTGCACAAAACCATTTTATCCTCGACATTACTATCAGCCCTCGCCTTCGTCTCGGGCTGCTAAAAGTTTCGGATAAAAATGGTTCGTTTTGTGCACTTGTTGTAAAATCTACTATTAATTATTCGTGAATGTGAGGACTATGTTGGCAATTTTTTTTTTGTTAGATTTGTCAATTATCTGGCAGTTTGAGCACTTTTTGCGGCCTACCCTAATACCCATTCTTCGGTATTGTTTGTCGAGTCTTTGAGCTCCTTAAGTTCTGAGTTGAGTTACACGATTACTGACAAATGCGTCCACTGACTGCACAGGTATTCTTTCCTCAAAAGACCATCTCAGGCACTAATTTGCATGGTCCTCACCTCACATTATCTGACCAAGATAATGTCTGGACTTTAAAAGAGACTGTGTCCTCTGAGTTTGATTTCTTTTCAGAGTAGTCAGATAGGAAAGACCAACCTCATCTAGTTTTAAAACATTTTACACGTAAAAGTGTTGCAATGATACTTTAAATATCCCATCGAATAAGTGAGACGGATACTACAGACAAAGCCGAATATTCTATAAAAGTAAGACGGATACTCGTGTAAAAGTGTTTATTAAAACCAATTTATATATTAATAAATATCATTTATCATTCATCAGGTGCGTTACCAAGGATGACAGTAACAAAGTATGAAGAAATGGGCTTGTATGAAAATGTAGATGATTTCGATATGTATGAGAAGCTGGAGTGGAAGATTGAAGAGTTGGAGCAGGAGCTGTGCTGCCAGATGGATCTGGCTGAAGATATTGATGGGGGGAAGAGGTGAGTAGATTTATTTGTAGAATAATTTATTGTTTGTTCACTAGTGGATGTTAAAAGAGCTATATGAGAATAGCTCATGTTGCCAAAATCAAAATCCATTTATTCAAGCTAGGCTGAGAATCAGCACTTTTCGAGCGTCAAAATGACATAAGACAGGCCCCTAAAACACTCGCCCTTTTATCTTTCTATCTGTCTGCTGCCGACGCTGGCTGAAAATACAGTTGTTGTATTTGAAATTAGAAAAGAAATTGTCTTCGATTCATTCATATTACTTTGAATTATTTTATGGATTCCAGCAAATAGCAACATTAAAACAGGCTGTGTGTTTTTTTCAAGGTGTTTGCAAATTATGTATTTTTTTTCCTTTTTATTAAATGCTACTCTTTCTTGTCCTGTTGAATCACTACTATATTTTTCCTCCTATAGTCTATTTCTAAAATTACTCATTTTGTTCCAGAATATCGTCCTCAGCAAAACCACGTGAAATAATAATAGAATATTCGGCTCGATCTTCAGACGAAAAACTCTCTCCAATATACACAGAACTAGAGACATACATGAGAGAGACCGTGCAGGACGCGTTATATTTTATTGAGGACCATCGGTAAGCTTTTTAAACAGTACATAATAAAAATACATTGCTTCTGCTCCGCTGAAAAAATTACAAATTAACTCGGATATTTTCAAACAAAACTTAATTTTAACATTTTGGTTTGTAAGTGACTTAACAGCATAGAATTGAGTTTGAGTATCCGTCCAGGTGAGCTTAAAGAAATTTAAAATAAATAGCCGTAAATATTTTACGCAGCAGCAGAGCAGGGACCAGTAGAAATGGCCCCGACTTACGAGTTGTACGTCTTGGGTTCAAACCTAGGCGGGTTAGTTTGTGTAATGTATTTCATCACCACTGCTCTCAAAACGGTGAAGGAAAACATCGTGAGGAAACCGGCATGTCCTAGAACCAAAAATTCAAAGACATGTGACATCTACCAACCCGCACTGGGCCGGGGGTGGAGGACAGCGCACACCTTCTCAAAAAATAGAGGATGCCTGTTTCTCAGCAGTGGGGACACTACAGGCTGATTATATAATTGTGGCACATCGACTTTTTGAAAAAGTTCCGCTTTATGTAGCGTCGTTTCTGTCATGGTATGGGCACTGTATAGGCATGTAACGCAGAGACATGAAGAAAATCTGTTGAAGAAAGTTTTAAGAATTAATGTATGGCTGTATATAATATATTATTATTTAAGGTTTTCTTGTAATTTAACCTTTCATTTACAGACACGACCCTACAGAGATTTACGGAGAAGAGATGTATGATGAATTTATGAGCATTCCACACCCCACCATTGATCCTAAGAACATATTCAAACAGTTTCTATATGTTCTTGAACAATTAGGTGAGTTTTCTTTAGTAAATTATCAAAATTCTCATTACTTAAGAAATAATGTTTTATTTGATAGAACTATAGACACTATTTAATTATTGTAAGAAAATTGTGTATCGGATGTGCCAAATAGGTTGAGTGCAGCATGATTAGTAAAAGCAGTTATTTATGCATGTTAAGTATTGTGGCATTTAACAAGCCCACACTAATTATTTCAGGTCCCTACGCAGCCGACAAAGCAGCAGTTTGCCTACTAACAAAGCTAGAAAAACTAAAAATAAAAATACCCTATGAAAGACATTTTATCCTAATGTGTTTATGTACCACCGTCTTTATAAAAATTCGATGTTATACCGAGTTACTATTCGACCAAATCGACGATGAATGGGAAAGAATTAAGACATTCTCGTCCCCAAAAATAATGAGATTTGCTGAAATTTTGGAGACATTTAAACCGCCGGATACTCGGAACCAGAATTTTGTTAGACATGACAGTGGTAATATCCTGACGGATACTAAAGATGACAATGAGACTGGTACTAGTGGTTGTGATACAATAAATAAAGAAAGCATAAAGAAAATGTTAAATGATATTGAAGAATGTGATTTCACGACTTTAGGCAACAAAATACAAGATAGAGTTAATACTTACGAGTCTAATTTAAAAGATCTTGACTCTCCCACCGATGATAACTCTAAAAGTAGCTCAATAAATCCGGATACTCAAATATGTCAGACGGATATTAAGGACAGAAGTGATAATAGCAATGATATTTCAAATAGCCCATCGAATACTACTATAAGTGAGACTGATAATACAGATAAAGCCGAAAATTCCATAAATAAAATGGATACTCGTGTAAGTGGAATGGATATTCGTGGCAACGAAATTATGGTGCAACAGAGAGGTCTAATAGGGTTTACAAGGCGGTCCGGATATAGACTAAGGTATTAGTATTCCATAATATTATTTAAGGACTTGATAATATCGTAATGTTAAGAGGGCGTAACCTAAAAGTTGGCAACGTCGCAAATAGCTGTCAAATATTTACCTGTTTTGATTAATTTGGCAATAATACTGTATGGAAATATGAAATGTGGCTAACTAGCGAAGTAAAATATTGTTAATGAAATGCAATAATTAATATCGTAACACCGAACATTTACTTTTACATGTAAAAAAAGTATTTGGAAACTTTCCAAATGCCTTTTTTACACCTAAAACGGTTACAACATCAAATTCAGTGTTATAATTGCAATTCATTATTAATATTCTAGTTCGCTAGTTAGCCACATTTCATATTTCCATACAGTAATATTGCCAAATTAATCAAAACAGCGAAATATTTGACATCTATTTGCGACGTTGCCAACTTACAGAATAAACGCCCGTAAGAAAATTACTTTATGTCTATGATTTACGACTTGTTGCTATAGTGGTTGAGAAATCCTGGGTTCAACCCTCAGGTCGCTTTAAGTGTTATTGTCGTTATTCAGTAGCAGTTCGAAGTCTCTATTTGTGCATGGGTATTAGACTTACAAATATCACCAAAATCGCTTTAGCCGTGACAACGTTATAAAGTGAAAGACAAAGAAAATCACGCCTATAATTCCTGATGGGTTAGGAAGAGGTGTACCTATAGTACACCCACATTTCGCCAGTTATGTTTAAGTCCCATGTAATAGGGGGCGAGCCTACTGCCATCAACTGGGCACAATTCCAGAGTCCGTCTTGCTGCTGAGAGATTCTTCAAGTTTAATATGTATGAACTTAATCAATGTGTAAATGTCATGTTTGTTTTGACTGCCCTGTTGGTCTCGTGGTCGACTGCTGAGTCTATGGGATCGATTTCTGGGTCGGGCAGTGTTATTGGGTTTTTCCTTATGGAATTTCTTAGTAACAGCCCGAAGTTGGCGGTGAGATACTCCGGTGCCTCGGTGCGCACGAGTCGCCGTCGGTCCTGCGCCGGATCTCTCTCCGGTCGTGTCGGATTGCCGTCCCATCGGACTATGAGAGTGAGGGAAGAGAGAGTGCACCTGTGTCTGCGCACACACGCCTGCACTGATATCTCCCGCGCCAAGGTTGGTCTCCGCTGACATTAAATATCACGTTGATCTTTCAGGGGTAAAACCAGACTACAAAGAAATAACGCCGCAAGAGTACTCCAGATGCAACAAAACCCAGATGCGTTGTGTGGGATCGTGTATATGAAAGAACCGCTGATCGCGAAGATTATGTTTAGCATAATGGTGGTGAGTACCCCGTGGCGTGGTCGGTCCATCAGGTTAAGCCACACTTGCCGGGATTGGTCCGTGAATGGGTGACCATCTCTACATACGTGCCTTGGAAAGCACGCTAAGCCGTTGGTCCCGGCTGTCATTCGTGGATGTTTGACAGTCGTTACGGGTCGTCAGAAGCCCGAAAGTCTGACAACCAGTCTTACCAAGGGGTATCTTATTATCCAGTTACTGGATTGTGGAGGTCAGACAGGCAGCCGCTCCATGTAAGATAGTGATATTCAGTTGCCTCCGGTTAGACTGGAAGCCGACCCAAACATAGTTACATAGTTGAGAATAGGCTAGGCAGATTAATTGATTTGATTTATTTTAATTTATGTTTGGCAATGGTCGTTATTCACAATACAAAACAAAATATGGGAAACTAAGTATTTAAGGTGTACCATGAACATTATTAAATTAATTAATTGTTTAAATTTTGTAAACATAAAACAATGTTTACGGATTAGGCTAGTAACTGTTTAAATAATTTGTCAATAAACACGTTTATTTAAATTTCAAATAAAAAAAATGTAAATTTAAGATAAAAAACACAACAAAAATCACATGAAAACAAAAAAAAAATTTTTTTTTCTGTTTTTAATAAAGCATATCTTTTAGCTATACACTTCTAAATGCATACTCACGATCAAAGGCCTCACGTTTTCAGCTGAAATCTCTTTCCAAGCAATTTTCAAAGCGTCAATCGGTTGCAGACCTCTTGCTCACTCTCTCCAACCTTTTGTTTCAATTGGTCCCACATGTGCTCGATTGGATTCAAGTCCGAACTGTTTGCTGGCCACGGTAAAACTTGAATCTGAGAGTTTTCCAGCACAGACTGGGTCGCTTGAATCTCGGAATTTTTAAATGAACGCAATTAATTACCTACATAGATTCCTATAATTACGACATTTTCACAATTTATTTGACCCCCAAATCTGTAAAAACAATACTTTAAGTTTTATTTTTTAATTAGCATTAGGTATATTTCTTATTTTTTAGTTTGCTGTGTAGACTCAAGTGTTATGGTTTATTCTAAACCAAAAAAACGTTATTTTGTACGCCATAAATGGCAAAACATGCAGATCTACCTGTTATTTTAAGACCTTGCACATATTATTTGATGTATACTCATGTTTTTACAATAAATATATTCTATTCTATTCTTGAGCTGTGTGTGCACATAACGCTGAGGAGTTACGGAACTCTCATTTAAAATAGCGAGCTCAGTTTTGCCGTGTAAGCTAATCCCACTCCAAATCATGAAAGAGCAGGGTAGTTGAGAGTATGTCATGCTCACTTAATGTCTCGCTGATGGTGGCGAGTGTGTTGGATCATTCGGTTCCCTACAAAATGGTTGAGCTGGATGGTGCTGATCCACGCGTCATGTTCGTGAACGGGCGCCGTCAGTTGAGACTGGTCATCTCTTATCTGCCAGGGCTTATTTTTAATCGTTTTGATTTTTATATTTTTTTTACATTGTTCTCACATATAGAATCAACAAGAGTAATGTTACCCAGGATTTTGTAATTTCTATATTTAAAAGAGTGTCCTTGGAGTTTCCTGCCCGTTCTTCTCCATAGAGATCTACGTTTTGGAATGGGCAACTAGCTTCAACTTTCTGACTAACTGACTGACTCTGACAATTCAAAAGTGCCTGTAAAGGGTTTAATTGAAATAAATGCTTTGAGTTTGAGTTTTAGTTGAGTTTTACGTTGGGACCACTGAAACGGTCAACTTCATGTATGCAGGCTTCTGAAAATCGCTCTTAAAATTGGTCCGTGGGTGGTTGACCATCGATTACATCAGGTCAGAACCGGTCAAAATGAAAAAAAAAAAATCCGCGCATTAATCTTGCTTTATCGGTATCGCTTACCTACTTTATTTTACTCCGATTATAATCAGTTTTTCGCAAACTAATAAAATTTCACATTGATTGCCAGACCTGTGAACCTAATTAGCCGACTAAAAGTCTCTAACACGAGATTATTTTTGAAGTGTAACATCTTTACTCTCATTTTCTTAAGTGATTTAGTGAAAAAGGACGGAATTGTGTAACAAGAAGCCGGGGAAGCGCGCGCTATTTGATTTGACCAATGAGCGCGCGCGGTGCTAGAGTTGGCACTGTTAACCAAGATGTCAGATGCGAATACTGTAATGGCTTCATAGTTTTTTTTTATTCTATTTTATTTAGAATTTGATGATTTACTTAACTAACCTTATTAACCTAACTTGGCTAATCTCTTAATTTGGTTTAGCAAAAAAAAAAAAACTGCTTCTGTAGTAACCAACATTGAAAAGTCAATCCAATCATCTTTTCACAGGCGGCATATTCACAACACTTTTATTTCACAGGACATGTCCCGTACCAACAGTCGTCTCAGCTATATAAGCGCACAGTACTGCGCCACTGAGACTCCTGCCGACCCTGGTACGGAGCCGCGTGAATGTCAGCGACAGGGGAAGAGGCAAGAAGACGTGTTAAAGAAGTAAGTTGTACTGGCTCCATACCTATTTCTACAGCACCGCTGCGGCCGTCGGAGGGGCGTATAGAATCGCTACTGAATGAATACCTACTAATGGTGACCGTGGTTTACTTTATCAAGTACTACCCGTACGCGATAATATGAGACCTGGATTTTTCAACGATGAAAAAAAAATTGACAAACAAACAGTAAGATTATACATACAAACGTTTAGTCAGCGTTTCGTTGTTAACTGAACTCACCCTTACTGCTTACTAAAATGGATTGGTACTGTGAGGGTTTAACCTCACAGGGGGTTAGTAGCTATAAATTAAAATATGCGGAGGTACTTAAAGAGGTCCAGAGGACCGCTGTATTTCAAACTCAAGTAATCACAATAAAATCGAAGCACGCTTGCACGACTTGGAGCCCTGAACCGATCTGACACAGAACAAATGCTAGGCACGTAAATATTTAAAAGTAATTCTATATTTAAATATTAGAATGTCTGCCAGTCATAATACAGCCAGCCATTAAAACACTACAGTACCATCTGACGGCTAACTCTAGCACCGCGCGCTCATTGGTCAAATCAAATAGCCCGCGCTTCTTCGGCTTCCTGTTCAAATTCAAAATATTTTATTTCACATAAACCTACAAGGGCACTTATGAAACGTCAGAAGCTAGGTGCACGGTTCCTATTGGTCGTTTCCTATGTAACACACTTCCGTCCCTTTTCGCGAAATCACTCCCACAGGTTGCAGGATCCCAGGGATTGCAGATTGCAGGAAAGCAGTTACACATAAAAAAAACTAATTTATTTTTTATTGTTCACAGATTTCGTATGCATGAATGTAACTTACTGCTAGCGACTTCAGCTTTAGAAGAAGGTATCGACTTGCCACGGTGTAACCTCGTGTTGAGATGGGACATACCCGTTTCGTGAGTATTATATTTTTTTATCGATTTAAAAAAAAAATGGATGTTCCCCGGTTTCTCTGTCAATTGTGGACCGATTTTGCAAGATAGCTGATTTCCAAAGGCAATATATTTTTAATGAATAAAAATAGTTCTGTTTGTAAATTATGTTTTTAAGCCTTAAAATCTGGTAATGTCGATAATAATAACATTGTCAAGTGGTTGCCTGCAGCATTATGGACTTATGGGCATATTTGCTTGGCTTGTTCTAAACGAGTCTAGTTATTTACAGTAACCAAAGAATGTATTGAAACACTAAAATTTTGACACAACTATATCAATTTATATTACAATAAAATTTGGTTGGAGTGTCTAACGTTTTGGGTTATTCCAATAACGCCTGCCCCGCCCAGGGAATAGTCATGACTAAAAATATGGGATGACTAAAAATTTTTTGTCCGTCATGTAGATTATGAAAAAATTACGTACACGTATTTTTTCTTTTATACATTGAGTTAACACAAGTATGTAGATTTTATACTTACTTGTGACGTATCAACCGCACTCCCCAACTTTAATGCGTTTTATCTAAGTCATTTTTTATTAATAATGATAAAGTAAAAAATTCACGAGGAGCTCGTGGCTAAGTAGTAACTGCCGCACGGGTCGATCCGTCAGGTTAAGCTACGCTTGCCGGGGTTGGTCTGTGGATGGGTGACCATCTTTATATACCGAGACTCCTCCGTGCCTCGGAAAGCACATTAAGCCGTTGGTCCCGGCTGTCATTCATGGATCTTTGACAGTTGTTACGGGTCGTCAGAAGCCCGAAAGTCTGACAACCAGTCTTACCAAGGGGTATCGTATTACCCAGTTACTGGGTTGTGGAGGTCAGATAGGCAGTCGCTCCATGTAAAATACTGATATTCAGCTGCATCCGGTTAGACTGGAAGCCGACCCCAATATAGTTGGGAAAAGGCTAGGCAGATTGATTGATAAAGTAAAAAATTCGGGTCTAATATTTTTTGTTTATTTGACTGACGGACTAAAAAGAATTTCTTTTTTGACCGAGTCATCATCCCTATTGTACTACATTTTTCTACCAGGTATCGTTCCTACGGCCTGTGCCGCGGACGAGCTCGAGCGACGCGATCCACAGCAGCGTTGTTATGTAGCAGCAGTCCCGAGACCACGCAGATGTTACTACATAATGTTGCTACTTATAGAGAGCTCGATCAGGTAGGAATCTGTTCCATAAAGTGGAGTCGAACTCGTAATAGGGTGTTTTACTCTATATGAGAAAAAATCTAAAAATATATTATTGAGATGGCTTAGGCAAAAATCAGTCGGAAAAAGTTAGCTTTAGTTCATAAAATAGCAAACTAAATTTTAAAATTCAATTCAAAGTTTTCAGCTTTTTTAATCTGTTTCATAACACCATTAGATAGTAGTCGCCATGCTATTACGTCCTACGGCTATGTAAACTTAGGAGTGTTAACAGTCAACTATCAGCGTACCTTTAATCTATAAATTTGTTTACACAGTGAACTGACGTCATGACCACAGAGCTATATGGCGTCCACTGCGTCCAGCGTTTTCGTCAAATTACGCGCGAAATTTGAAAATGCAAAATTTAAATGCTTTTTATGGAACTTAACGATTGAATAAAAATTTTGTGAATTTTTTAGTGGTTCATTAGCACTATAGAATCTAATTGAGACAGTTTTCAAAAATGGGTGTAATACCCTATTGTGTTACCGGGTCGTAGAGGTAAGGTTGAATGTCACTTGCTCGTCATATCGTTATCACACATAGGTCCACATTGAGTTAGTGTCTAAATTATAAACTAAGTTAGTATATACTTAGAACAAAGGTGATTAATTGACTGACTGTTAGGCAATTTTAACCTTAATTAAGTTTTAATTGAGCACGATTAGCTGATATTCAGAGATGAAACTAGTATCCGGCTACAATCTAGTATCCGACCTATTCGGTATCATTTTATTATCCGGCCGGATACCAGATAGTAGGTGAGTATCCGGCCGGATACTGGATTTCAAATAATAATGATTATGCGTATTTTATTTATAGATTCTTTAAAAACAAGTGCGAGTCTGAGTCGCACTAGGGTTCCGTAACACCAAAACTAAGCTTAGTAATAGGTCCAGATTTCACCCTTTGGCTACGTAACCATAAAAGAGTTTAATATTGCTAAAATTGTATGATACGGTGACGAAATTTGTATATGCTAGGCGTGCCTTCGTTTCGGACAGCAGCCCGTGCTGCGTCTCCCCTACTGCGCGTGTTGACCGCACTGAATAAGCTCGTGGAAGCCAACGGACTGCGATCTGTTCGATGATAAATTCGCCAATTGAATGGTTATATGCCTACATTATTGTGACAATAATAGTATTTAATTGTTGTTATTCGTTATGTGTTATGTTTGTACTTATTATACAGGGTGTCCAGTAAATAGCACGACATACTGCAGGGGGTAATAGCTTGGGTCACTACCTATCAATACAACACAATATATGTTCAGCAAAATCTTACGGATTTACAGTTTTACAAAAATTTTACAAAGAAAATTGATCTGTGAAAATTTTAACAAAAAAAACTATTTCTTCAAAACATTCTTGTTTTTGATAAAAAAAAAAAAAAACTTATAATGAGTAAGTATTCACGAATAATTTGATGTAAAAAAAGTTCTAGAAAAAGATTTTTTCATTACGAGATGCTTAAAAATCTGTTTCAAGGTAGAGATTTTTCGATATTTCGGAAAATTTTGTAAAACTGTAAATCCGTAAGATTTTGCTGAACATATATTGTGTTGTATTGATAGATAGTGACCCAAGCTTTCACCCCCTGCAGTATGTCGTGCTATTTACTGGACATCCTGTATAATCTTTGATTTATGTAATTGGTTTCCTAATAAAATATGGGACAGCTCAACGTATTAGCGGTCGATCTTGACATCGCCTTTTAACGTTGTATCATTGTGATATTCTGCTTCGACCCAGTGTTTTACGATATAAAAAAAAAAAAAAACTGCTGATTTTCATAACGTTCATGGTACAACATTATTATAATGTTGGTTAGAAAATCTTTAAAAAGCGAAGAGTTCTACATATTATTTCAAGCATTACTTCGTAATTGTCATGAGCGCCATCTATACTAATGAATGCGCGTAATCATACCGCTTAGCTGAACCTTTTCACCATAATTCATATTCGCTTGTCACATGCAAAATGTTTCAACCAAAAGCTGACTCCAAAATTATCGATTTGTTGTTCTATTGCCGTACGCATAATTTTATAAGTTTAATTTAATGTCGATGGAAAATTTTAACATAAGATATTACCTAAATAAAATTTTAAAATTTGTCATAATGACAATAGCCAATCCTAATCTTTATTTCAAAACATCTATGAAGGTGTAGCGGTTACACCGCCACATACGAACTACGCATCAAAGACATGACGTCACACAAATCCTGCATCGCGCAATTAGAGTTTATCGCGCGAACGACATATATAAGACTATCCGACATCAACAGTCGGGCATTAATAATAATATTAATATCTGTTTGATCCCAGCCTGTCCCATCTTGCTGTCCTCCCGCCAGCGACGCCCTAAGCCGAGGTTCGCACCCCACAGGGCACCCCCTGTGGGGTACGAACCTCGGCTACCTCGGTACGAGCCCTTAGCGAGCGTTCGCTTAGTATAACAGAATAGTTTATGCCCCTGGCTGGAGGCTTTAAGTTAGTAGCTTAAGGTATCCACAGGATAGTCCGGTTAAGCAGCTGCGACTTCAATCTGAGAGTCAACCGCGAGATGCCATATAAAAAAAAAAAAAAAAAAAAAAAAAAACAGTCTGGCAGTCGGCCCGCCAGACACAACACCCGTCTGGTCGGAGGATCCTTCCTTTTCTATGGTGGATGAGTGAACTTTACACCCTGTTCCTCATGCTCCTAAAAAGGATAATTTCGTTACGAACATTATTGTGTTTTGTGATCTCAATGAGATGTACTTAATATAGGTAATGATGGTTTGTTTTTCAGTGGTTTGCCAAAACTACAAATGCCATACAAACAGCACTATTCATGTGCTTTCATGGCACCAGCTACCTTATTATGACTGTCTAATAAACAATCGAATGACTAATTCAATCTATTCTTCGACTGACAAAAATACTTGTTTTTATTTCCGAGAAATAGGTACAGTAAGTTGAGGTTTCGTTTGCTTACGGTGAAGTAAAGGGTTACTTATTGTCAAAAAAATCAATTTAAGTCATAACTTTTCGAACACTTACAAAAGCGCGGAATGACATCGCCGCAATAACTATCACATCATTTTAAACAATAAAACGAATTCATTACTTCAGCACTTGGAAAATAAAATACTATTCACAAAATATTAATTTCAAAACAATAACAAATTCGTCGTCGCGTCCCGTCGCGCGGACTTGCAACTCACTTTACGCGGGTCAACAAAGCGGATAGTGCATTTGCGCGAACTTAATGCCTCTCAAAATAAAAATTACTTTGTGCGCATGTGCGCTCAAAAGCCGGCCTTTACATTTCATAGAAATCTGCGTATAAGTACTTACCAATATATCAACAAATGTAAACGTTTCTATAGCAATTTGTAGGCGAAAACTGTGAGACAAAGAAAGGTAAGGCAAGCCAGATAAGAAGCTCACGAGTGTGAGCGAGAAGGCGCATTTATATGCACTGTATTGGCGCGTAGGTTTGACAACAAAGCGCGGAATTTAAATTTTATTCGTACGATACGATTACTATATGAATGATTGAGTTCAATGAGTGCGTAGATCTGGCAACCTAGCCCAGTGCGCGCGGCAGAAAAAGCGGGGATTTTGAAATTTGATTATTCCTATTCCTATGACATGTATGATTGAGTTCGAGTTCATTGACTGCTATTTTTTATTGGTAGGCTTAGTTTTGTTCTTGTGAATTATGATTTTATTAGGGCAAGCCGGGCATTTTGGCTTCTATGAAGGTACCGCCACTGCTTCGATGGTCAGCGTCGATAGACCGCGGTCTGCGTATACCCTTATTAATCCAGACTTGCCTGTTCTCTCCCACAGATTATCAGCAGAAAATGCGGCTGCGGCATTCAGGACGAACCTCCACAAACAGAAGAAGATCATGCTGACGCGTTCACAAACTTTGTCAAACCTTACTCTCCTAATGACAATGTCACAATCCTAAATACTACTATTACTAGTCAGAAAATTAATTCTGAAGATACTCACAAAAGTAAAGATAGTATTGTCACGTCTGGATCAGTTAATGACGGCGTCATTAACTTGAAAAATCATAAAGATGCAGGAAGAAGAAAATCTAAGGACAAGAGAGAAAATGATGCAAATTTAGAAACAGAAAAGGACTTTAAAGATAGTGCCAGTAAAAAGATTGACAAAGAAAATAGCAAAAATAATAAAAATATATGTTTAGAAAACGATTCTATTAACAATGATAGCAAAATACAAATTTCTAAAGAAAACAACAACAAACTAACAGATAATTGTATAGTAAATAATAATTTAGAAGGTGTTAATAATAATAGAATTACAAGCAGCATAGAAAATGAAAATAACAATCTCTTAACAAACCACAAAGTTAACGAAGCTATGGATATAGTTAATGACACGATTAACACAGTTAGTGACGCGATAAACACAGTTAATGAGGTCATAAAAAAAGATGGAATGGACGATCTTATACACCAAATGGAAGATTTAACCGCTATTGGTAGTATTAATGTCGAAAATACACAACAAAATAGTGAAACTGGAGAAATCGAAGTTAATCTTGATAATAATAAAGTAGAAATTGATTCTAAGCATGAAAATCAACATAAAATACAAAATTCAGAAGAAATTATCGATGAATATCACAAACCTCATGACACTAATATCGAAATAAGTAGCAACGATATTCCAAATTCGATCAATCCAGACAATATTTCAAAACAATTGACTATCACTGATACTGAGAATCATGATACTCAAATTCCTAAAGAAGAAGAACCAAGTGTGTATTGTAATAAGTGTTTTAATGTAAAACTAAATGGTGTATGTTTGTGTTCAAATGTGAATCTTTATTATCAGTTATTAGCCAAAGCTAATCTAAGTAGAAGTGATAGTAGGCAGAATTTAAGTGATTCCGATAGTTCGGCGAGTGTGGATCTGAGTACAGCGATTCCGCTGATTAATCGGTGAGTTTTTTTTAAATATATATTTTTTGATATTTTAAAATATTAACCCTTAAGAGGGAACAGGGCCTGCGAAAAATTAGAAAAATAGATATTAGAAGAAACTATTGCCGCCATCTTACCTCAAGTCTGCCCCCGTAGAGTGCGATAGGGATAGCTACAGCTCAGACCATTTATATCACAAAAAAAATGACGAAATCGAAGTTTCGTATTCCTCTTTTTTCTCCTCGAAAACTAAACCGATTCAATTATTTTTTACATTAAAATTTTAAGAAAGAGTATGTCTAGGTTCCTATCATTTTCTTTTATGGTAAAAACTTTCTCGAATTTGTCTGGTACTCCTCTAATCACGGCGGTAAAAATGCGGCATTTTTGTAATTTTTGGAGGGTTGTATTTTCTTTACCGATAAGTTACTGAAAAAAAGGAAATACCAGGGACGTGTCTACAGCAGAACCTGATAATATGAAAAAAAAAATGATTACTCTAGGCTCTAGAGTAATCATCATGCATCTAGAGCTAGAGGCATTATTCAGGAAGTAAAAAGGGGAATACATTTGTATGGTGAATCGCTCTTAAACATTTACGGACACCCCAAGCATTTATTCGCAAACATTCGAAAGCCAGACGTTTATTGTGTGTCTCGAACATACTGCTCGACAATAAGAGCTTGAATTGCTCAAAAATTTGAGCGGGAATTGAAAGCTCAGCGAAGGCAGTAGAACGAATGCTCACGGCGATTTCAATGCCAGAAAACTACTCATCTGCAGCAGTATTAAATAGTACCGTAGGAATTTATTTTAACTTGATCATTTTAAGCAGGGATGTTGCGGATATTCGCATCCGCCTCCGCAATTAAATAATAAATAAATAAAAATTGTTATTGCAGACCACATGATCTATTAAAAAAAAAACCACATAAATTTAAAATACCAAAATCAAAATTAAAATCAACATTGAAAACAAATTTTAAATAAAAAAAATGGAATTAAAATTAAAAACATTTACGCGGCTATTTGCAGCCACCGTTTGTAGGTCTCGGTAGCATACATCCTATCAGCAAGGTTCTTAACTATACTGTTTCTACACGTATAGTTCGATTCAAACTTAATGGCGGCTCGGAAGTTAGTTACTCGCTGCGCAGTACCCCACCCCTCACCCCTGCTGACCCATAAACACGTTACTGCGCAGCGACTCGCCTCATATTCCGAGCCGCCATTAATTTTGAATCGAGCTGTACCAACCCTGGACATGAAGCAATTCTGCTTCTCTGATTGGGCGTGTTCACCCTCGCCTCCGCGAACATTCCAGAGGCACTACAGTTTCGCTTCTACCCCATTAGATGTCTGTAGATGTTATTGTACTGAACATGTATGCCATTCCAAGACTTCCTTGTATATTCAGTCCAGAGCTGGCACGTATAGAAACCGAATGCAAGCCCACCGCGGACCGTTCTCATTTATTTACACCTCCGCATTGGCTTCCGCATTAATCAATGAAAATGATAATCAACAAAAACTTTTTCACAAAAAATAAAACCGACTTCCAAAAAAAACACTACAAAGTGAAAAATAACTTTGATTTCGGAAGTCGGTTTCTTGGGTTTTTTATTTTCGTTTTTTTGCCACCGACTTCCAAAATCAAAGTTATTTTTCACTTTGTAGTTTTTTTTTTGGAAGTCGGTTTTATTTTTTGTGAAAAAGTTTTTATTTTTCGCTTTTTAGTTGTGGTACCTACACAAAACCCCCACAAAAAAATTTATACCAAGTAAATTACAGCGACAGGAACTATTAGAATATCGTCCACAGGTGGGAAAAATATGTATTATTGAAGCTAACTCAAAAACCCCTTATCAGATCTTGACAAAATTTATATGGGACCATTTCTGAAGTATTACCTACCAAACAAAAAAAGAATCATCAAAATCAATTCATAATTGGCGGAGTAATCGCGTAACAAACATACAAAAAAAGAAACATACAACCGAATTGAGAACCTCCTCCTTTTTGAAGTCGGTTGAAAATGGAAATTATTATTATTTAAATATCGTGGCTAAGTAATAACAGCCGCATGGGCCGATCCATTAGGTTAAGCTACGCTTGCCGGGGTTGGTCCGTGGATGGGTGACCATCTTTACATACCGAGACTCCTCCACGCCTCGGAAAGCACGTTAAGCCGTTGGTTCAGGCCAGCCAAAAGGCTTGTGAATAAATATATTTTCTACGCAAAATGCTTGAATTCTCACTAAGGTAAGTTTGTAAGCGGGATTTCTGCTTGAATAAAGCACAAAAATTATTTAATTTATATGATTTGGGGCTAAAAACCACCTTAACAAAACACATGTAAACAAAGCAGTTACGTGCCAAATGACGTCACATCCTGACCGCGACAGAAACGGAAGTTTGAACTGTAGTAGAAAATTGCTGGAGTTTCATAATTTTTTCGAGCAACATGCAGTAGTTGAATTTAACTTTTAATATTTTTCTTAGGTTTATATACGCGTTCCCACTATGTCGTGACGATTAATTTATCGTTGGAGAATAGGGATGATGCCTAGGTCAAAAAAAAAAAAAACTATTTAGTCCGTCAGTCAGATAATAAAAAAATATTAGACACGTATTTTTTGCTTTATCATATTAATAAAAAATTACTTAGATACAACGGATTAAAGTTGGGGAGTGGGGGTTGATACGTCACAAGTATGGATAAAATCTACATACAAGTGACGTCATGGCACATTATAACTCAATGTATCGCCGTAATCTTTTGATAACGTAAAAAAAGAAAAAATACGTGTTCGTTATTTTTTCATAATCTACATTACGGACAAAAACATTTTTTTAGTCATCATCCCTATTGGTAGACGAAAGTCGTGGACGACAGTTAATCGTGTCGTCCTGTTGTGAACAAGTCCATTAAAATACACAAGCCACGTCTCTTTATACGACACGATAATCTGTCGTCACGACATATGGAGAACGCGCCCTTACTGTCTTTTATTGAAGTAGTGAAAAAAAAAATGCATATTTATTGCCGCGAATTTAATTATTATCAACATACAACGAAACAGCGCAACAAATAGCAAGACGTAAGAAATTTTTAATTTAGCTTTGCTGCCTTGACGAATCCCTTAAAAAAAACTTGAGATCTGCAACATCCCTGATTTTAAGATAGTGTAAACTGCGCTGTTCATCTTTTTAACCGACTTCCAAAAAGGAGGAGATTCTATGTTCGACTTCTTTTCTTTTTTTTTTCCCCAATTTCTCCGTCTATTGTGGAACGATTTTGAAAATTCTTTTGATATTTTTTGTTTGAAAGGGTATGCTCTCGAGGTGGTTCCATATAAATTTTATTAATTTTTCTGGGATAGTTTTTGAGTTATATTCAATAATACGTATTTTGTCCACTTAGTCCATGTGGATGATGTGATCATACGTATTTGAATTTATGTGGGGTAGGTACCAAAACTAAAAATAAAAACTTCTCAGTGCCAAAAAACTAATTTCTTGCCAAAATTCGAATCCAGGCTTAACAAAAAAACACTTCAAGTTACATAACATAATTTTAATTTAATTAATATTTTTTTATTTTATATTTAGTTTTTTTTTTTTCACTTTTTTTTGGAAGTCTGTTGTTTTTTTTTTGTAAAAAGTTTTTGCCATTTGATGAACCTAAAAGATAATTCAAGTTTTATTTTCATGCTTGCAACAATAGGTTTACTGTGTTCGGGAATAGTGTTGCTGCCAACACTGCACACAAAAATGTGTGTGCCTAATATTTTCAGTAATACGAGATCAAGTTGCTTCAGCAATGTTATGCAAGGCGAGTTGGTTACTTAGAAATAGGAAGTCTGACAGAAACTCCTACAGATAGTGCAATCCACGACGACGCGCCCCACTCCGCGATTACTGTACTGTAAGCTGTACTTTAGTACGGAGCGGAGCGGAGTGGGGCGCGTCTCAGTGGATTGCACTATATATACCTACCTACCAACCTACATACCTACATACCTACCTAAGAACCTTGTCCTGACAATAACGAACACAACAAAAAAGAATTATCCAATTTGGTGCCGCCGTTCTCAAGGTATGGCGTGACCAGAGAAATAGGAAATAGGGATTCATTTTTATATTTATATAGATAATAAATACAACTTTTTCTCAGATACTGCGGCAAACTACCCTCAGACACATTCACACGGCTCGCTCCTCAATGGTGGATGGAAGAAGTACAACTACCAACCACTGGATCTGACGAAACTAAGACAGCGTACATTTGCACCTTGCGACTGCCTCTCAACTGTCCCGTCAAGTACAATATCGTGGTGAGTTTAAGATAAGATAGAAGAATGATTTTGCCTGTATTTCCAGAAGGGAGAGTACCTATGTCGTCATCTGCCAGCATCCTCAACTATGAGGTACCTATGTCCCCCATCTGCCAGCATCCTCAACTATGTGGTACCAATGTCGTCATCTGCCAGCATCCTCAACTATGAGGTACCTATGTCGTCATCTGCCAGCATCCTCAACCATGAGGTACCTATGTCGTCATCTGCCAGCATCCTCAACTATGAGGTACCTATATCGTCATCTGCCAGCATCCTCAACTATGAGGTACCTATGTCGTCATCTGCCAGCATCCTCAACTATGAGGTACCTATGTCGTCATCTGCCAGCATCCTCAACTATGAGGTACCTATGTCGTCATCTGCCAGCATCCTCAACTATGAGGTACCTATGTCGTCATCTGCCAGCATCCTCAACTATGAGGTACCTATGTCGTCATCTGCCAGCATCCTCAACTATGAGGTACCTATGTCGTCATCTGCCAGCATCCTCAACTATGAGGTACCTATGTCGTCATCTGCCAGCATCCTCAACTATGAGGTACCTATGTCGTCATCTGCCAGCATCCTCAACTATGAGGTACCTATGTCGTCATCTGCCAGCATCCTCAACTATGAGGTACCTATGTCGTCATCTGCCAGCATCCTCAACTATGAGGTACCTATGTCGTCATCTGCCAGCATCCTCAACTATGAGGTACCTATGTCGTCATCTGCCAGCATCCTCAACTATGAGGTACCTATGTCGTCATCTGCCAGCATCCTCAACTATGAGGTACCTATGTCGTCATCTGCCAGCATCCTCAACTATGAGGTACCTATGTCGTCATCTGCCAGCATCCTCAACTATGTTGAGGTCGGCTTCCAGTCTAACCAGTATTTTACATGGAGCGACTGCCTATCTGACCTCCACAACCCAGTTAAAATGTAACACGATACACCTTAGTAAGACTGGTTGTCAGTAATTTGGGTTTCTGATTTCCCGTGATGACTGTCAAAGATCTACGAATGACAGCCGGTACCAACGGCTTTCCGAGGCACGGAGGCGTCTCTATAGGTATGAATTCAATGGTCACCCATCCACGGACCGACCTCGGAAGCCTTGAGCGAACGACCCGTGCGGCTGTAACCTAGCCACGAGCCCCTCTACTAATACAGTCAAATACACTATTGAAATGATTTCGTGATTTTATTTGATCAATACTAATATTATAAAGAGGAAAGATTTGATTGTTTCTTTGTTTGTATTGAATAGGCTCCGAAACTACTGGACCGATTTGAAATATTCTTTTACCATTAGAAAGCTTAGTTTTCAGGGAGTAACATAGGCTACTTATTATCCCGGGAAAAATAACGGGTCCCGCGGGAAAGACTACGGGAGCGAAGCCGCGGGCAAAGTGCTAGTAGTAAATAATTTAAGGAGTTCTATTTTTACGTTAAAGCCCCAAGTTATAAGGGACGAGCTCATTTGCCATTTTCTGGGCACAAATCCCGAAAACGGATCGGAACTTGAAAAAATCCTGCAGCGAAAACCGAACAACATTTTGATCAACATGGGAATCAAACTCAAACTCAAAGCATTTATTTCAATTAAACCATTTACAGGCACTTTTGAATTGTCAAGGGGTCGGTCAGTCAAAAATATGAAGCTAGTTGCCCATTCCAAAGCGTAGTAGGTACCTATGGAGAAGAACGCGCGAGAAACTCCACGGACACTCTTTTAAATAAAATATAAAATTGATACAAAATATTGGTTACATCATTCATTTTGAAATTATGCATGTGAGAACAATGTAATAAGACGTGCACGTTCGTAAAAGCGTCCGTAATAAAAAGAAAAAAAGAATCATTCTAAAACTTAAAATAAATTAAAATAAGCCATGGCAGCTAAGAGATGACCAGTCCCAACTGACGGCGCCCGTTCACGAACATGACGCATGGATCAGCACCATTCAGCTCAACCATTTTGAAGGGAGCTAAGAATCGAACTCAGAACACCGTTCTGCAGTCTTCCCTTTTGGAAGATCCTCGAGATCCTCCTAAAACATTCTCTTCTTTCCAGGGTCACCCGATGCCAACGAAGGTGTTAGCCAGACGAATGGTTGCGCTCCAAGCGTGCAGGATCCTCCACAAGTCCGGGGAACTGGACAACCAGCTCATGCCTATTGGTAAGTTTATTCTACTTCCATGACATTTAACCTTTATAATACTGGTGTCTCATATTGGAGACAGATAACAATAAAATTCTATTGTGTCTGCTAATTGCGCGCGCGACAGATTAAAGTTACCTCATGATAAGGATGTAGACTGGAAACAGAAAAGCTATTTAGTCCGTCAGAAAAATAAACCGGCCAAGTGCGAGTCGGCCTCGCGCACGAAAGGTTCCGTACCATTCGATTACTGACAAATGCTTGCACTGACAGGACAGGTCCACTCAAATCTGTGTGGTTCTTTTCTCAAAAGACCATTTCAGACACTAATCTACATGGTCCTCATATGGCCTGACCAAGATTATGTCTGGACTTTAAAAGAGACTGTGTTATCTGAGTTTGTTTCGGCCTTTCTTCTCAGAGTAGTCAAAGGAAACGCCGAACTCATCTAGTTTTTTTTTATGTGACGTGTAAAAGTGATTCCAATATCCTAATTACAGAATAAAAAATTCCATTTCATTTCATTATCTATAAAAAACGGCAAAAAATGATGTGTGTTGTATCATGCATGGGAGCCCCAAATATTTATTTTAATCTGTTTTTAGTATTTGTTGTTATAACGGCAACAGAAATACATCATCTGTGAAAATTTCAACTGTCTAACTGTCACTGTTAATGAGATACAGCCTGGTGACAGACGGACAGCGGAGTCCTAGTAATAGGGTCCTGTCATTCAAGTCATTTTTAGGGTTCCGTACCCAAAGGGTGAACCTTTGGGTACGGAACCCTAAAAATGACTTGGATAAAATGCATTAAAGTTGGGGAGTGGGGGCACGCTTCGTCACAAGGCAATAAAATCTACCGGGGAGTGACGTCATGCCACATTTTAACTCAATGTATTCCCGTAATCTTTTGATTACGTGCAGACGCCAGCACATCAACCAACTACAATCTGTCAAATTTCTTTAATAGATTTTTTACTTTATCACTAAAGCTGAAGGTTTAAAGTTGATTGGGAAAATGTCCAATATTTTTTAATAACGTATCAAACGAAACAATTTTTTGTCAACATCCCTATTGTAATTTAGAGTTTTGAGGAGACCTACATAATTTAGGTTTTGCCCATTCATACTCATCTTTTGTCATTTAAACATGAGTGAAATCTAGGTGTACTATAGGTACACTTCTATCTAACCCTTCGGGGAACATAATATATGTGTGATGTTATGTCATATATCTATTGAACATAACTTATGCTGCAAAGTGTAGATTAGCCAGTTAAGTCGACTCTAAGCGACTTTTAAAAATTGTATACTGAAGATCACCTCTAAACGAGCAGTGTTAATGATTTGGAAAAAATATATGTTAAATTAGAGCCTTTACTAAATAACTTAATCTGTGAATATTTTCGATTATGTTTATAATACATAGTGTAATTAATTTGTAAAGTTATGTCTAACGCGGATAAAAAGCTGAGAATCACGCAAAAACGATCAAGTGTATTTTTCTGAAACATTCACCATTTATAAAATAATTTAATTACTGATCGAAAAAATACCTTTTGTTTTATGTATAATAAATTAATAATGCGTCTAATTTGGGACAGTGCTCCTTGATGGGCGAGTCCTATTACTGGCTGGACGTACGACGCGTTGCGTGAGCTCAGTACAGAACACGCAAGCTAACCACTCAAGGTCACTGACATATATCTGCGTCTTAACGTCAGTTGGCAGCGGGGGTAAATGCCCAGAGAGATCACTTCTTTGTTTTCATTACTCTGTCGAAACTTCAATGCGTTTTGGTTGTATCACGTTTTTTTGTGCCCGAAAAAGTCAGCTTCAAGTGTATTTTTTTTTGTTTCTTAAATACATTCTGCTATATTTTTTTTTTATCATTTGTCCAATTATCCCTATGTTGTGCCTTCTCCGGCCAATCGGTCAGAAACGAGTCCAAATTGTCACGCCAGCATTGTTTATGCCTGCCCGGGTGACGACGCCCACCATCAGGCACCCACTGTGTGACGATCTTGGCCATCTGTTTTGATGAATCCTATAGATGTGACCCGCCCAGTCCCAATTCACAGAGCCATTCATACTCCATAGATATATAAATTTTATATTTTCACAATATGTCCTCTTTTATAAATGTATGTTAAAGTTTATCATTTATTCTTGCACTAATATTTTGTAATCAGTCTATTGTAAAGAGCTCAAACTCTACACGTCAACGAATTATAACGTTGATAAATTGAAGAGTACAACTGTGACGTAGCATGACAACTGAAGTGACAGGTGTTACGTTTAGTCGGTTACTTGACAGCTGTCACGTGTTTTTTTTTTTGTTTACCTATAATACTACCTAAACCTATGGAGACTTAAACATGATACTTTAGTAGATGGCTCTGTATTAATACATAATATACAGTGAAAGAAATTTCGTTGCAATCGGGGGTCCCACGACATCTCCCGACTATTTTTATTATGTTTATATATTTATGTAAAAAAAAAAACTGATTTGGAGTCACTTTTGAAGACTACTGTAGTGATGCTGTCAAAACAGTTAACAAGGGCTCAGATTCGGCCAGAGTGCAAGTAATTTTTTTATGAGTGACATTTTTCCCTCGCTTTTCTGCTATTTGCAATCTGTGGGAGCGATTTCGTGAAAAGGGACGGAAGAGCGCGCGTGGTTCTAGAGTTTGCCGTCAGATGGTACATCCCAAACGGGATGAGGATGATTATGATCAGCCAAGATGTCAGATGTTACACATCATATGCGACAACTGTAAGGCTTGCTCATTTTTAACCGTCATCTATTAATTTTGCAACTTATCCCGTTAATATTTTATTCTAAAAACTCCTTATTTTCATTAATTAACAGGTAAAGAAAACTTCAAAGCTGTAGAACTAGAGGCCGTGAACACGATGTGCGCCTACATCGGAGGCGATCACACGGACACACACGACTCCGCGCGACCCGGCTCCACCAAGAGACGGCAGTACTATTATAAAAGAGTAAGTTCAATATAATCAAGTTATAAAGATAGACTAGACAATATAGAGGGACAGACAGACAGACAGACTAACGGAGGGAGAAAGTCAAGCTTATAGGCGTATAGACACTACAGACGAAAAGGCAGACGGACTCTTAGGACGGATAAAACAATAGACGGACAGAATGACAGATAGAAACGTCAAACTTCGAAGCAGTGCAAATAGAGGCTGTGAACGCTATATGCGCCCTACATCTGAGGCAAACAAACAGACACTCGACTCCGCGCGACCCGGCTGCACCAAGAGACCCAGTACTATTATAAACGAGTACTCATTTCTCTTATAATATATAACTGGTGATATTTATGTGTTCAAACTCAAAGCATTTATTTCAAATAAACCAATTACAGGAACTTTTGAATTGTCAAGGGGTCGGTCTGTCAGAAAGATGAAGCTAGTTGCCCATTCCAAAGCGTAGTAGGTACCTATGGAGATGAATGGCCAAGAAACTCCACGGACACTCTTTCAAAGCAAAATATGATTACAAAATATTGATTACATCATTTATGTTGAAGTTATAAATGTGAGAACGATGCAAAACATTAAAAGCGTCCGTTAGAAAAAAAATAAAAACAATTCAAACATTAGTGTGATATACAACATATCGTCAGTTGTAGGGGACAGTAGGGCAGATTCAAATAAATACCATGGTCAACTGAAAGGCACATGCCACTGTATTTCAACAAAACTGCGTAAATACTTATAACAATGAAATAACTGTGCTCTTTACAATGGCCGCGATGGCGTTCTTCTTTCTTTTATTAAACTTCAGCTTCTCAAACTCAGGAGAGAAAGGTAGCTTGCTAAGAACGCTCTGACGAGAGAAGCAGGGTGCCAGCGCCGTCTTCTTGAGATGTTCTTGGTGTCTTGGAGCCGAGTTATTGTGAGTGAGCCCGGAGCCATGCGTGCGCAGAACTATATTAACTCGCGCGGGACGCGGTACCGAGGCGCGGGGAGACAGCTTCGCGCCAAAACTTCCACCAATGCGCACGCGCCATCTGTCAACGTGCGCATGTCCCCCTCCGGCTATCTTCCCATTGGTTGAAATATATAAGTCCCTGAATTTCTGCTTTCAATGACGTCTTCATCCACCAATGGCATGGCCTACTTTAGCATCTTAAAAGTTTATCAAAACTGCGAAACTATGTACTCCCTTATGTACCTCAACGAGTTTCCTTCAAGTTCCTTATAAACTGTACATGGACCTTATATACTTGACTTGTACATAGTTTAAAGGGTAACTAACAACCATTAAAAACGATGGACTAAGTTTCAATTTCATATCTCCACCATATAGCTGTAATCGGCTAACATTCCGACTATCTCGTAAGTAAATAACAAGTTATGGATGTACTTGCTATTCCGTTGCGTTGTAAAACGTTTGTAGGCATGTTAACTATTTAGCTACGTAAGTAGCTATTTTTACAACATTAGTTATGTTATTTTTATATATATAATTCTTCTGTAAATGTGTTTGTCACCTAACTCCTCCTAAACGATTTGGTTGAAATGTTGAGTGTATATTTGAGTGGGTCCCTGGATGGTTTTTAAAATACAATTGGATCCGGTAGGTGGCATTGTTCGGGCAAGACAACGTCTGCCTGGTCCGCTCGTATTATATACAATACTAGTCAGTCTAAAATCAATTTTATTTACACTAGCATAAAGTTGAGGTTTGTTTAAGTGGAAATAACATAAATTGGAAACAATTATTTAAATAGACCTTATGTAGTTTACTTATTTATTTATATGTATAAAAATTATGTATTAGGTATGTTGAAACTGTTGGAACTCACCGCCCCTTGTCCATAGCATTAGAAAACCAGCGTCAGACAGCATTTATCGGGCATTAATGCTGAAATGAACATTTTTGGCGCAGCCGTGAGCACACACTATTATTAATTCTTTATGATTATTTTACCTTTTTATTTTGTTATTGTGTTTCACGAACTGTGTCCAAATAAATATGATTATTTCCTTCTTTCTATATAGTTATAATTATAATATACCTCTGCCCAACCCTTCGGGGAAACACAGGCGTGATGTTAAGTCATGTTATGTAATTTCACAAGGTCTTTAAAGGCCGGCCTCATACAGACGGAACTCCGTTTCGGAATTTCAAATCGGACATAATTTTGAACGGGGAACTACTGTACATAGAGTGTATATAGAGTTGTTAATACTTTTTGCAAAAGAGTATTAACAACTCTATATACTTCCAATGCAAAGGGTAACTGATAAATCCAACATGTTTAATGTAATCCGTTATGTTTTGCGTAATGTAAATTATCTTGCATACTACATATATTATTTAGAATCTTTTTTTTTCTAACTGAACAGACAGCTGTGCTGCTGGGCAGTTTGTTGCGCCACTTCTTCTCCCCAGCTAAAGCACTAGGAAGTGGTGAAGGGTGGGCGTTTTGGGGGACTGTCTTATGTAATTTTGACGTTCGAAAAGTGCTGATTCTCAGCCTAGTTTGAATAAATGACTTTTGAATTTTCACGACTGACCAAACACGAAGTTTGCCGAGGGACATTAAGAAAGTAGTTGTACTGTACGTGTGTGATGGTTCCTTGATTTTGTATGGATTTGCTGCCTTTGAAATTCCGAATTGATGAGGTTCCGTATGTATGTGGCCGGCCTTACAGATGGACAGACCACCTGACAGATCGACAGACAGACCACCCGATCGATTGTATGATAAAAAAGCTATTGCCGCTTAAAAAAAAAAAAAACAACTGCTTTATACATTTTATCGAACATAGAAATGTATGAAGCAGCTGATTCTTATTTTCTTCATTTTAGATTATTGTGTTCAATTGTTCATTATAATTAGTTCAATGACCCATTTTCGAGTTTCAGTATTTTAATTTATTTTTAATTTTTATAAATAAAAAAAAACGTTGCCCCACACTAGGAGTTTCTCCTGTATCGTGGGTGCGTTTACAAACATTTAAACTCACATACACAAACAGCCAGACCCGGAACAACTTATTGTAGGTCATACAAATATTTGTTCCGTGCGGGAATCGAAACTGTGACACGCAGTGTAGCAGTCAATTGCTTAAGAGGGAACAGAGCCCGCGATTCTCCATACAAACGTATTCCCCATTTTTCTTCCTGAATAATGCCTCTAGAGCTGTCATTTTTTCAGGGTCTCTATAGGCATGTCCCTGTCATTTCCTTTTTTTCAGCAATTAATAAGTAAGGAAACTATGACCCTCCAAAAATTACAAAAATGCCCCATTTTTACCGCCGTGATTAGAGGACTACCAGACTAATTCGGAAAAGTTTTTAGCATAAAAGAAAGTAATAGGAACCTAGACATACTCTTTCTTAAAATTTTAGAGTAAAAAATTATGAAATCGGCTAAGTTTTCGAGGAGAAAAAAGGACAATGCCAAACGTCGTTTTCGTCAAAATTTTTGTGATATAATCGGTGAGAACAATGTAGAAAGACGTGTACGTAAAAAAAAAAGCAATTCAAAAATTAAAATAAGCCGTGGCAGATTGCAGAGTGCAGCTGTCCCTATCGCACTTTACGGGGTTTAACTCGGTTTTTCGGGCGCAGCGCGACGGCTATAGTTTCTTCAAATACCTATTTTTCAAATTCCTCGCAGCCCCTGTTCCCTCTTAACCACTGCGCCAAACGTGCCGTCACACCTTGTATGTCTAACCACCAGTCTTATCAAAGGAGTATCGTGTTACCCAGTTACTGGGTTGTGGAGGTCAGATAGGCAGTCGCGCCATGTAAAATTCTGGTATTCAGCTGCATCCGGTTAGACTGGAAGCTGACCCCAACATAGTTGGTAAAAGGCTAGGCAGATATGTTAGATGATTTGAGATTTTACATGCCTATAATATTTCTTTTTACAGACCGCCTGGGCCTTCACCGACTGCCAACCAGTCATAGACACGGCTGATTCAGAAATATTCCCTGGACAGGACCCGGAGGAGATAGACATTGAGAGTGACACCGAGGCTCCTAAGGAAGATTGCAAACATAAGGAAAAATATAAGGAGGCTAAAGTTAAGGAGGGTGGAGGTGAGATTTACTATGTTTACGTACACAATCAGCCTATAATGTTCCCACATTTCCCTCGAACTCTATTTAGTCTGACCATAAATACTGTTACAATTAAAAATAAGAAAGATATTACATTTGAATTTGGAATCTGTCATTTTTATACGATTGTTAATTGAGTTTTCTAATTTTGGCGCCAATATTCTTCGTGACAATATTTATGGCAAGACTATTCCAAGTCGATTGAGAGCATCCAAGGTCAACTGATATAAATCCGACGACTGACGGAACACGAAGTTTGCCGAAGGACATTAAGAAAATAGTTGTACTGTACTTACATACGTGTTGAATTTATAACCTTTTTTAAAGTCGGTTAATCAAATAAATTTATTTTTCTCTTGTCCCACAGCTAAAAAACGCAACATGCTTTACGCAATAGTATCAAAACTATGGTGTGCCTTACCAGAGAGATACAACACCCGCGGTAGAAGACTCCACGCCCCGCAGCTAGCGAGCCAAGCGATAGGCATCCTTATGTCCAGACATGAACCTGACAAGTAAGTCGAATATTGCTTGTGATCATTTGCCTAGCCTTCTACAAACTATTTTGGGGTGGGCTTCCAGTCTAACCAGATGCAGCTAAATGACAAAATTTTACATGGAACGAATGCCTATCTGACGTTCACAACACATCTACTAAAACACGATACCCCTTTTTTTTTTCTTTTTTTTTTGGGTGGGAAATCATCAAATGACTCCTCCCGCTCTGGGTGGAGCGGGAGGGCGTGTCAGACTCTTACTGACTAAAACCCACCCGTGTTCCTTCTCTTGCCTGTGCAATGCCAGGGGGCCACGGTATCCCTTTCGGACTTTCCCGCAACCCCGGCAGGCAATGGTCTCATCGGACCCCTTCACTCGCTGACACTCTTTGAGGCGCGCGTGGAACACAACGCGCCGTCGACCCGGGCTTGGTCCTTACCGGACGGCGAGCTACCCATTGCTCACCGTCCGCAAGCCCGCGCCTACGGTGGCCGGGAATCCGCGATCGATTCCCGACGCCCGGGGCGTCTCCTCCTGCGGCGGCTAGGGGCGTGAGGGCGCGAAATTTGCCTCTCCCTCACGCGCTCCGCCTCCTCCTTCGCGAGCATTACTGCTTCGCAGAAGGAGGTGACGGCCTCCCATGCCCTCTCGCTCCGTACCATGGCCTGGACCAGGGCCGGACGCGAGAGATCCCCGCCACCGATCGCCTAACACGATACCCCTAAGGGCCAATGCACGCGATGCGTTGCCGCATCAGCGCGGCGCCAGAGCGGTGTCAAATTCAATATAAATTCCAAAGTCATTTATTCAAACTAGGCCGAGAAATCAGCACTTTTTGAACGTCAAAATTACATAAGACAGTCCCCCATAAACGCCCACCCTTCACCACTTCCTAGTGCTTTAGCTGGGAAGAAGAAGTGGCGCAACAAACTCCCTAGCAGCACAGCTGTCTGAATAGTTATGTCGCTACTAATATTGATTTTCTTTCTACTTGGTGGTAAAATTCTTTTAATGTCACAAATACATTGCAAACTATAGTTTTGTATAACTTAGACGCATTTATTTAAATTTTTGTAAATTGAGTACCATGGAGTCGTTTACTATGTTATTATGTTGTAATTTGACTTGAAAGAGCAGGGTAGTTGAGAGTATGTCATGCTCACTTAATGTCTCGCTGATGGTGGCGAGTGTGTTGGATCATTCGGTTCCCTACAAAATGGTTGAGCTGGATGGTGCTGATCCACGCGTCATGTTCGTGAACGGGCGCCGTCAGTTGGGACTGGTCATCTCTTATCTGCCAGGGTTTATTTTTAATCGTTTTTGATTTTGATTTTTTTAATCATTGTTCTCACCTATAGAATCAACAAGAGTAATGTACCCAGGATTTTGTAATTTCAATATTAAAAAGGGTGTCCTTGGAGTTTCTTGCCCGTTCTTCTCCATAGAGATCTACGTTTTGGAATGGGCAACTAGCTTCAACTTTCTGACTAACTGACAGACTCTTTGACAGTTCAAAAGTGCCTGTAAATGGTTTAATTGAAATAAATGCTTTGAGTTTGAGTTTGCTGCGGCGTCCTTCATACAAACTCTGAGACTGGTTGACATTATTTTGGAATTCTGACTACCCGTAACGACTGCCGAAGTTCTACGGATGACAGACGGGACCAACATACGGCAACTCTTTGTACTTTTTCGTGTAGTGAACTAACCTGGTGTCAGAGTTTTTGTGCTGCCCATTTTGGGCCTTTGACTTGGCTTCACATGCCGTCGAGAAATATCTCACGGCAATTAATCATTTTGTCTTCTCGACCTCATTGAAACATGCACCGTTTTGTGTAGTAAATACGTTACATATTTAAATACACGAGTGCGTTAAATCGCCTTTCGATTCTCGCTTGTATAAATGGCAAACTGCCTACATCTAAGTACTCACACCGACCCGCATTCCGACCTCGCCGCCGAGGTCCTCCGCGATCGCGACCCGCCCGAGTAAATAATACTCCCCACCGACCCTTGCTCGCAGAAGCGCCAGACCGCGTTTTGCTGAGAAATGTAGTCTTAAATTCCCCGATTAATAATAATGAATCATCTTTGATCCAGCCTGTCCCAACTTGCTGTCCTCCCCCCAGCGACGCCCTAAGCCGAGGTCCGTACCCCACAGGGGGTGCCCTTAGCGAGCGTTCGCCTAGTTTTAATTTAGAATAGTTTTGCCCCTGGCTGGAGGCTTTAAGTTAGTAGCTTAAGGCAGCCGCAGGATTGACCGGTTAAGTAGTCATCACCTCAGAGGTGAGCTACGAGATGCCCTAGTTAAAAAAAAAAAAAAAAAATCTAAGTACTCATGAATTTTATTTTCTTATTTAATTAATTTATATTTAATTAAACATAGACAAGAGTAGGGGAAAAATTATAGATGATATGGCTAGAAAGGGGGTGATTATCGGGGTGAAGACTGAGAAGTATAGAAGAAATATGGATAAATTGGGGTAAGGCCGTTTGTCCACGGCATGCACCGTGAACGGGACGTAGTAGCGACAGTAAATTTACTACGGCCGCGTAATCTCGTTTCTCGTTGACGTCCCGTTCACGGTGCGGTGGACAAACAGTGTCAGGACAAGAGATTGACAATATTTAATCAATCATGTAATAAAGACTCAATACTATCTTATAATAGTCATATTAGATTGACCACGAAATCAAAGCCAAATGCTGTTATTATTTACCAAATTACGTTATAGCTTTAAATACGTTCCTAAGTAAAATATTCTTCAAACTCAAAGCATTTATTTCAATTAAACCATTTACAGGCTCTTTTGAATTGTCAAGGGGTCGGTCAGTCAGAAATAGGAAGCTAGTTGCCCATTCCAAAGCGTAGTAGGTACCTATGGCGAAGAAAGGGCAAGAAACTCCACGGACACTCTTTTAAACAAAATAAAAAAGATATAAAATATTGATTACATCATTCATGTTGAAATTATGCATGTGAGAACAATGTAGAAAGACGTGCACGTTCGTAAAAGCGTTCGTAATAAATAAAAAAAAAAAAACAAAGAACCATTATTAAAAAAAAATAAGCCATGGCAGCTAAGAGATGACCAGTCCCAACTGACGGCGCCCGTTCACGAACATGACGCATGGATCAGCACCATTCAGTTCAACCATTTTCAAGGGAGCTAAATGATCCAACACACGCGCCACCATCAGCGAGACATCTGAGTGAGCATGACATAATCACAGCCGCCAGGGCACATTCAAGTCCATGAAATTAGTCTTAGTAGCTCATTCGTTAACGCTGCCCCCCGCCTCGCCGCGCATTCCTAACGCGCGGTATATCTCGGTCACACTATAGTTTAATATTTTGACCATTAAAATTTCGAATTAAAGAAAAGAAAGAAAATAATATGTTTATTTGCGGTAAACATGACTCAAAGAACACAACAAAAAAGAACAAGTTGAAGTCGAAAGTCAAATAATTTATTTCAATTTGGCACAAAAAAGCACTTTTGAACGTAAAAACGTACAAAAAAAAAAAAAAAAATCTTGTCGCCCCTTCCAAAATTTAGTTTTTGTATGGAGAAGAAAGGAGAGCAGCGGTGGCCCAGTGGTAACGGCCCCGACTTACGAACAGTAAGTCGAGGGTTCGAACCCAGACAGGCGCATTACTTTGTGTAATTTATTTCATCACCACTGCTCTCAAAACGGTGAAGGAAAACATCGTGAGGAAACCGGCATGTCCTAGGACCAAAAATTCGAAGACATGTGACATCTACCAATCCGCACTGGGCACGCGTGGTGTATTATAGCCCACTCCCTCTCATTGAGAGGAGGCCGTGTCCCTGCAGTGGGAACGATATAGGCTGATGATGATGATGATGATGATGGAGAAGAATGGGCAAAAAACTCCACCGTTACTCTTTTAAAATGTTTTCACAATATTTTGTATGACATTAATTATATAATTTTATGTGAAGACGATTGACCTAGAATAAGATTACTATACCACGATAGGTAAAAAGAATGAAAAATGAAGGAATGGCAGATAAATTAATTATGTGATAGATGCATGGTGCTCACATATTTACAAACATTGTAAAATTATACGAAGACATAACATCACGCCTTGTTTCCCCGAAGGGTTGGGCAGAGTACAGGTACACCCACATTTCGCCAGTTATGTTTAAGTCCCATGTAATAGGGGGCGAGCTTATTGCCATCAACCGGGCACAAATCCAGACTCCGGGCTGCTACTGAGAAATTCCAGAGCAAAGTGAGTGAGAGTTTTGTTTTCCCGGGTCGGGCAAAGTGTAAAATTATACGATATTCCTAACATTTAACAAGTAATACTAATAATAACTCAGTGTGTGAGTTGAGGGAAAATATGCGTCACATCCAAGCAAAACGGACATCGCTCAGCATAATGCTGTGACCCTGTACGAGGCAGAGCCACAGCGCTGGTTTTCAGCGACAACCTGCTGCGTTGGCGCATGAATTCTTAAAACAACTTTTACTAACGACCGTACATTATAAACTTATCACTGTGTATATTCTCCAGTTTGCAGATCCCATCGTTCCCTGTATACACTCGTTCTGGAGAAGTGAGGGTGTCTGTGGAACATGTGCCCGACGCTGATGTTCGAATGTCACCGCGACGAGCGAAGCTTGTTAGGAGGTAAGAATTTATCGCTATGTTCAATAGGATTGATGCCTGGGTCAAAAAAAAAAAAAAACTGTTTAGTCCGTCAGTCAGATAATAAAAAAAGTATTAGACTTGTATTTTTGCTTTATCATATTAATAAAAAAATACTTAAGATGGGGAGTAGAGGTCGCTACGTCACAAGTAAGTATAAAATCTACTTAGTTGGGACTTTTTTTTTTGTGTGGGAAATCTTCAAATGACTTCTCCCGCTGGGTGGAGCGGGAGGGCGTGTCAGACTCTTACTGACTAAAACCCACCCGTGTTCCTTCTGTTGCCTGTGCAATGCCAGGGGGCCACGGTATCCCTTTCGGACTTTCCCGCAAATACTTGTGACGTCATGGCACGTTTTAACAAAAAAATACGTGTACGTTATTTTTTAGTCATCACCTTTAGAGGAGTCCCGTGCAGAATATCAGTAATCATTGTTGATTAAGGCGGTTCCACACCAGCTCACGCGCACGAACCGTGCACGCTAGGGGCGTCACATTCTACGCGTGCGCGCCTGTAGCGAACGGTTCGCGTGCAAGGATTCACACCTGCGCAATTGAAGCTCACGCGCATGCACCGTGGAGAAAAGGTGTCCATACTATGTTCCTAAGTAGCATGCGAATCGCACTTTTCGTGCTCGCGAGAGGACATTTAACTTGCACGCAAACTACTCGCTAGCCGGTCGCGAACATGTCCAAAGGTGTAAAAGGTGAACCGCACTGTTCGTGTGCGTGCGCATGTGTGGATCCACATTTACGTGTACGTATTACAATGTTGAATACTTTTTTCTTGTGTCGGTGTTTCCGTAAACCAGCGATTTTAATAAGCGCAGACTAGTATTTTTGTGTAGCTATATCTTTCTGTCATAAAGATGTGTCGTACGCTAAGAGCGGGAAGTCCGCTCGGAAGCATTTCGTCTCTCGCATAGAAAGTGATTAAACGTGCCAACGGGCTTTTCGCTCTAGAGGATGGCGCTTCTGAATTACAGAATAGGATAAAGATACACGAAAACGCAGATTTATTCGATTTCACACTACTGTCTAACTAACTCAGCTTAGTTGAGCATTAGTGTGGGTTTTTTCCTGGTGATACGTGGAAAGGTTTTAGACTAACCACCCCCCCCCCCCCCCCTACCCAGAACCACGTGTTTTTTTTGGAATTAAGTATCTTAAACTACACACTACTGAATTGGGAGTGTTATCTTTAAATACAGTTATAATAGGTATGATGCCTGGGTCAAAAAAAAGAAATTCTATTTAGTCCGTCAGTCAGATAATAATAAAATATTAGACACGTATTTTTTGCTTTATCATATTAATGAAAAATGACTTAGATACAACGCATTAAAGTTGGGGAGTGGGGGTTGATACGTCACAGGTATGGATAAAATCTACATACAAGTGACGTCATGGCACATTATAACTCAATGTATCGCCGTAATCTTTTGATAACGTAAAAAAATAAAAAATACGTGTGTGTTATTTTTTCATAATCTACATTACGGACAAAAAACATTTTTTTAGTCATCATCCCTATTGTTGCCTGGCAACGGCGAGTCCAGGTCACGCGCGGTTGTCGATTTAGAAGTCCGTTCAACGAAAATATAAATACATGTCTCTCTCATCTCACTACACCCCGCTCCCCTTGTAATTTTTCCGAACTCCCTCACCCCCCTTTCCAGCCTCACGTAATTAATGGATGATTTTACTATTACCACTTACATTTGTTTTTACAGGTTACAATGTAGTCACAATTTCCACTCTCAACTCTTTTAAACGGTCCTATTTTGACTGGCAGGGTCCAAAGGAGATGTTCCAAATCCGGCCCAGAATGTGTACAGTACCTCGAAAAATCGAGAAAAATCTATGGAATTCGGGAAAAATACAGATATATTGCTTAAATGCATACTTTTCTTGTAATAATTTGATATTTATCAATTATTTGTATCGAGTTTCAACATGGCGTCTCACCAATTTAGGTACTCTGTGGTTAAAAACAATGACAGTAAACCATAGATCGGCCATTGATCATAGATCATGAACTGTCTACTGTCACTTCAATCGCTTTCGTTGTCGTTCGCGGTTTGATGTTCGTTTTGTTTTAATTTCTCGAGTCTACAAAAGACTGAACGAAACGCAGTGATTTGACAATTAAGACAAATAAACATGTCAAACGTCATTAATCAAACAACATGACAGCTTACCGCCATGACGGGTTTTTGTTGTGTGTTGCAATTTCAAGTGTACATTCTTGTGTTTTACTACCAAACAAAGCCAACTTAAAGTAATTGGATGATTGAAAACTGTTTTAATTGTGTTTCCCCATTTTTTTGTATGGTGTACATAGACGTGGCCGGGGCTCCATACATTTTGAAACATCTCTTTTATATCTGTCGATGAACGTGGATAATCAATTTTAACAAGTCCCTAGTAACGACTCTGAGTACTAGTTACATGACACTAGATACTACTGATGTAACTAGGAACATGACAACTGTTTATTATTATTATTTATTTATTTATCATGAACAAAGTTTATAAACAATCTTAACTTAAGAACTATGCTCTGCAAAACCGTTTTCACGGTTTGTCTGTGGGAACAGAACAAACATTACAAATAAGTCAAATGACTGACTTTTTCCTAAATAAATGGCTTATTTCTTACAAGCTGCGCCCCGCGGTTTCACCCGCATAGGTTTCGATCCCGTGGGAATATCGGGATGAAAACTATCCCATGTTTTAATCCGGGTTATAAACTATCTGTGCGCCAAATTTTATCCAAATCCGTTCAGTAGTTTTAGCGTGAAGAAGAGACAAACATCACTCACAAACTTTCGCCTTTATGATATTAGTGTGATAGAACTACTCAATTACTTACTTGCTCTCCTTCAACAATCTACAAACCACTTTCCTAAGACCATCGCTTACAAACTTCTGAAAAAGAACTGCTTAAGTAATTTGGCAAAATTACCTTTTATTTCCTGACTTCATAAGGTTGAGAAGGTATGGCACTCTTTTATCAAGCGTTCGGTCTCCAAAATAATTCCTTATTCTAGGTACATCAAATTTACCTGCTGATACCATCCTAGTTGCGTGGTTATGGCTAACTAGTGGGTTGGTGTTGTCGACACACTGGGATCACTGGCTAAAAATAAATATAATTGAGCGGCGCGCAATGATTATTGACATAACGGTCCCGCAAGACGGGAACCTCGTGAAAGCTGAAAAAGATAAGCAGATTAAGTATCTTGACTTGGCTCCCGAGGTTGTCGACATGTGGGATGTGGATACAGCAATCATTGTGCCGATAGTCGTGACAGCCAATGGCATAATAGCCAAGAGCCTCGACCAATATCTGAGGAGGCTCTCGTTAGGCAGCTGGATCAAGGGCTTGATCCAGAAAGCGGTACTCCTGGACACGGCACGTATCGTTAGGAGATTCCTCTCTCAGGAGCCCTGACCGCCGGTAGCTTGGACCCTGTTCCCGATACCGGTGGGCTACTATTTTTTATATTTTTAAATGTTTTTTTTTTGTTTTTATAAAAATATTTAAAAATGTAAAGTATAAGTATATAAGTTAAATAAATGAAAAAATAATATAATTGAAATAATGTTTTCTTTTTGCTACAGATTCATGCGATTCGTGTTTTCTGACGTACTGAGAGTGCGCCGGCGCGGTATGAAGTTACAAAGCGAAGGATCTACTCACAATAACTATTATATTGTGCCAACTGTTAAGAGTAAGTTTTTTATGTTAAAGCTCAACACACACACATGGCGGGTGCGTGTCGGGCGCGGGTCGGGACGGGAGTGCGGCGGGCTTGTATATATTGTAATTGCTTGTATTATCTATATGGATGTCATCATACGAAACGCGTGACATCGACGCAGAATATTGATAATCAATTGCAGTTATGACATTGAATTTGATGTTGTACTCGTTTTAGGCGTAAAATAGTTATTTATCCAACATGTGAGGAAAGTTCGTTTTTCCTATGAGTTTTGATTTTGAGTCTTGAGCGAACGAAGGATTGAAAAATAGAATCACGAGCGCAGCGAGTGATTATAAATTTCAATCCTGAGTAAGCGAAAGACTCAACAAAACGAATAGCAAATGAACTTGCTCACAAGTTGCATACAAAACTTTTCACCACTCCCAGCAAGAAAGTATTCAGTCATCATAGGTAAATAAATTAAATAGACACAAAGCAAATCAAAATAATTATTTATATTTTAAAATATTTTTAAACTTAACTTAAAAAAATCAGGCAAGGTTATTTCCTGAACGGGAGCATTACTTTCCTCACTGTTCAAACAGTGAGGAAAAACCAACTTTCCTCACTGTTCAAGCAGTGAGGAAAAACCAACTTTCCTCACTGTTTTCGTAGAGGAAAGACACTTCTTTCGTGCGGGAGTGGTGAAAAAGGCATTTGGAGAGTTGACGAATACTTTTTCTAACTCTAAAAGTAATTATTCAGTGTTACGATATTAATTACTGCATTTCATAATCAATATTCTAGTTCGCTAGTTAGCCACATTTCTTATTTCCATACAGTAATATTGCCAAATTAATCAAAACAGCGAAATATTTGACATCTATTTGCGACGTTGCCAACTTTCACAATAAAACTCTCGTAACAAAATAAAACTGGTATTAGCGCCATCTATAATCTATAGTACAGCACTACGTAATCCATAAGTTTATCCCCTACTAACAACGCGCTTAAATAAGTTTTCACTTCAAAAATAACGAAAGACAACCAACTTACATTAAATTAATAAGAAATCCATGACTTCTATCTAGCCGGAATCTATTACAAAAAAAAAACACTTTAATCTTTAATCCATGACAGCCCATCATTTTCCAAACCTCTATAATCAGCTTAACCTTCATTCCAGCTACCCAGCCCGATGGGACCACCAAAATAGACATCGACTGGTCATTCCTAGAGCTCATCTACCAACACACAGAAGAAAAGAAAATATCCGATATCGAAAAACCGATCATCTGGACAGATGCGCCAGAAGATGAACAGAAGGTAGAAAGAGAGGGCAATAAGAAGAGAAAGGGTAAGAAAAGGATGGCGAACCCTTTGCTGAAGACAGGAGAAGTTTTTGTTTTTGATGCCGAGAAGTATAGGGAAGCTGTTGTTACTCCATGGTATAGGAATCAGGATCAACCTCAGGTTAGTTTTTTATTATTGTCTTTTGAATGTGTATTTCCTCTCGCTTACCTGCAATCAAGATCAAATAATAAAAAATAAAACTGAGAAACACAAAAAAACAAAAAAAAAGTGTGTAACAGGAAGCCGGGAAGTGCGCGCTATTTGATTTGACCCCGCCAGAGTTGGCCCCGTACCTTTAATCTTGCTTATTACCTTAATGTTGCTTATAATTACCAAGATGCGATGTCAGACTCGCTTGATTTTTTAAATCATAAGCTTAGATTTATGTTAGGAATAATTACTATGCAGTTTTACGTTGGATAGATTGAGCGAAAAAAAAAAACATTTGAACGCAACAAATATATTGGAATAAACACTTCTATAATTGTTTTACCTCTCCACTATTCCGTTGCCTACTCAAGTATTAATATCCGGTACGGCTCGCAAATCCTTTTTTAGGGGCATTGGGTGTAAAGTTCACTCATCCACCATAGAAAAGGGAGGATCCTCCAACCAGACGGGTGTTGTGTCTGGCGGGCCGACTGCCCGACTGTTGATTTCGGATAGTCTTATCTATGTCGTTCGCGCGGTAAACTCTAATTGCGCGATGCAGGATTTGTGTAACGTCATGTCTTTGATGCGTAGTTAGTATGTGGCGGTGTAACCGCTACATCACTCCCCTCCGGAGACCGGAGGTCGATAGTAGGCTGAGTCTTGTATCTTGCGATGCTTCACAGTGCAGCTAAGGTTCCAGTGAGTCGGAACCGGGTGCCGCATAGTTCGCGGTGAGTCGGAACTGTCTGCGGTGATTCCCCAGTGAGTCGGGGTGGCGCTGCGTCACGATCCAGTGAGTCGGATGTGGTATAGCGGCGGGTTGTGGCTGACTGCTAGCGTCGACCAGGAGAGGGTAGAATGGGCTCTGCTTGTGAGACCGGCCGAAGGTGCAGGTGCTGTGCCAAGGTTGCTGATGAGGCTAAGGGTGATGACCAGGAATGCGCGTTCGCTGCATGCTGGTGGTCAGGATACCCGTTGAAGCCGAGGGTGCTGGCTGTCTGTGTGACTCGCCTCACGAAAGCTTGCGGGAGTGATGATGATGACGTCACGCTGAAGTAATTGCACGAAGGCTGCGTTGACGTTCATACTCGGGGTCACCAATTTAGAGGCATGATGGAACAGGGTGTAAAGTTCACTCATCCACCATAGAAAAGGGAGGATCCTCCAACCAGACGGGTGTTGTGTCTGGCGGGCCGACTGCCCGACTGTTGATTTCGGATAGTCTTATCTATGTCGTTCGCGCGGTAAACTCTAATTGCGCGATGCAGGATTTGTGTGACGTCATGTCTTTGATGCGTAGTTAGTATGTGGCGGTGTAACCGCTACACTTTCAAATTCAAATTGTTTTTTTTTTGCTTTCATTAATTCGGAACTTACTTATACCTATTGTAACAACTAAATGTACACCATTTAGTTGTTACAATATAAGTAAGTTCCAACATGAAACCCAGTTAGGGCACGGAAACATTATAATAATAATAATTTTAACATAATAATAACAATTTTAACATAATAATAATAATTTTAACATAATAGTAATAATTTTTTCACTTCTCATGCTCTGAAAGTGCGTATTTGTGCAGGATATAGGCTGCACAAAATCGAATTTTGTGCACAAGTGCATTAACGTATCTACTCATAAATGTATCTATATTAAGGCAAAGAAATAGAGCCATACAGCCAAACACAATAAGAAGTTCATAGATAGAATTTGTTATTTTATATTAAATATTTACTTTAATTTGTTTGCCTTATGTGTTTTTGAAGACATAAAAGATATTAAAATTTAAATTCAAGTACGGTATTTTATTTAATTAATTTAAGAAAAATATTTTTACAAAATGAATTTAATAGTAGGCAGTATAGGTTTGCAGTCCAAGCCAGCTAGCAAGTATCAATGTCGTAAGATTAAAAAAAAAAAAACGGCGGGAAACAGCTCTTGTTTTTTAAAAATGTTATGTTTAGAAATGTTATGTTATACTACTGTTTTATTTCCTCGCAATCGAAGTGAAAAGCAGAGTTTATAACTCGTCCGCAAAACCATTTCTCGTATTTATTATGGTTCGTTTTGTGCACTTGTTGTAAAATCTACTATAAAATCATAATAATAATTTTATTTTAGAGTAGTGTGCGTTTTATATGTATGTAATTATTTATCTAGCTATCATACTAAATATTTTGTTCTAGGTATTCTGCGACCGAGTAAAAGCATTTTTGTGTTAGATATTCTTTTAATTTCTCGTTAATTTTTTTGAATTTGATTTCTTCTTTTCACATCCTAAGGGCACGTCTTCCGTACCATTACCGCGCCCCCCGGTCTACTCATTGATATGCAGTGGCCTCTGTAGCCCCATGAAGCACGAGGCTCCAGGGGCTAGTGCAAATTTTGGGGTTCATTCGATTTAACAAGTCTGGTTAACGCTGGGGTCGGGGCATTTCTTTAATTCATTCATTCATCAAATGAACAAAAATAAACGTTAATTGGATTAAACCAGTGTCAATATACGCGCTTACTAACCTAAATATCCAAGCGCATAAAAATTGTAATTTACATTCTGCTGACATTGCATGCACTTGTCCCACTTTAGTTAAAACCGACCATATCAAATATCTGGGCGTCACGATTGATACAAACCTGAATTTTCGCAAACATATCGATTTATTATGCACCAGAGTGCGTAAACTAATATATATTTTTAAGAATTTACGTAACGTAGCCGACTTCAAATTAATTAGACAGGTTTATTTAGCTTTGTGTCAATCTATTATTACCTACTGCATAACTTCCTGGGGAGGTGCCGCTAAATCAATTTATCTGCACCTAGAACGCGCCCAAAGAGCAGTATTAAAGGTCGCTACTTTTCGTCCTTTCAGATTTCCTACAAACCAGCTTTACATGGCATGTAAGGTGCTAACAGTACGTCAATTATTTGTTTTGAATGTAGTTTTATTTCAACACACTGTACTTTTTAACCCAGTACCTACAGATAAGAGAAGAAAAGATTTGGTTTGTGCTAACTCTCAGACTAAACATGCCTTCACTAGACGATTTTATTTATTCTTAGGACCCTACTTGTATAACCAGTTCAATAGACTGCTAAAGATTTATAGCCTATGTTATAATAGGTGTAATTTACTAGTACAAGAATATTGGGCAAAACTCAATTGTGCGGACACGGAAAAACTACTAGAAATATTAAAATAAACTTAATATTATTCTCTACCTTATTTACTTTAATATTATTCGTTAATTTATTTGAACTTAATATAATATAATTTAGTTTTAAAATAATATACTTACCAAATTAATTACTCTTACAATCATTGAAAATATATCTTCTTTTTAAATGTTAATTTGTGAAATGCTGGCCTGAAACACAGGTTTTCATAAACCTAGATCAGGCAATTCTACTTTACATCTAGAATTAATTTTTCCTCAATTGCAATTAATGTAAATCATTATCTTACTTTAGACTTGAATAAAAAAAAATATTTATTTATTTTATTTAATATGACAGGATGTACTGAACTGAACATTTTTAAGCAAAAATAAGACACCTACTTAAAATTTTAAAATGTATCCTCTTCCCTATATTTTTAACGATGACTACAGTGAAGTTAATACAACACATAATATTACGCCTGTAGTCCACGAAGGGTTAGGCAGAGGTGTACCTATAGTACACCCACATTTCGCCAGTTATGTTTAAGCCTCATGCAATAGGGGGCGAGCCTATTGCCATCAACCGGGCACAAATCCAGATTCCGAGCCGAAATCCCTGAATAACACTTAGCACGACGCGGCATACACAGCAGCAGCGCTACAGTGAAGTTATCTTGTTATGTTTCTTTCCAGTTCTTCCTAGTAGCCGAAATATGCTGGAACCTATCCCCCGACTCTTCATTCCCTTCTGCGTCGCATCAGAGCTTCAGGGACTACTACAGCACTAAGTACGGCGTCAGTCTCACGCAGAGAGAGCAGCCGCTGTTGGATGTAGACCACACCAGTGCCAGGTTGAACCTGCTCACACCGAGGTATGAATTTAAAAAAAGTCACTTTCCGTCTGTCACCAACTCTAGTTTTAATATCTTCTGTCACCCTTTCACATTCACCCTCCCTCTTTCACCTTCCCACGTCACCCTACCATGTCATGCTCCCACGTCACCTCCCACAGTCACCCTATCTTCGGTCACCCTCCCTCTGTCACCAACTCTAGTTTTAATATCTTCTGTCACCCTTCCACATTCACCCTCCTTCTTTAACCTTCCCACGTCACCCTACCATGTTACGCTCGCACGTCACCTGCCACAGTCACCCTATCCTCGGTCACCCTCCCTCTGGCACCAACTCTAGTTTTAATATCTTCTATAACCCTTCCACATTCACCCTCCTTCTTTCACCTTCCCACGTCACGCTACCATGTCACGCTCCCACGTCATCTCCCACAGTCACCCAACCCTCGGTCACCCTCCGTCTGTCACCAACTCTAGTTTTAATATCTTCTGTCACCCTTCTACATTCACCCTCCCTCTTTCACCTTCCCACGTCACGCTACCACGTCACCTCCCACAGTCACCCTACCCTCGGTCGCCCTGCCTCTGTCACCAACTGTAGTTTTAATATCTTCTGTCACCCTTCTACATTCACATTCCCTCTTTCAACTTCCCTCTTTCACCTTCCCACGTCACGCTCCCACGTCACCTCCCACAGTCACCCTACCCTCGGTCGCCCTCCCTCTGTCACCAACTCTAGTTTTAATATCTTCTGTCTGTCACCCTTCCAAATTCACCCTCCCTCTTTCACTGTTTATTCACTTTCAGGTTTATATCGCCTTGTATAGATAGTGCAATCCACTGAGACGCGCCCCACTCCGCTCCGCTCCGTACTAAAGTACAGCTTACAGTACAGTCGTCGCGGAGTGGGGCGCGTCGTCGTGGATTGCACTATCTGTAGAGATTGATTCATAGAGTTTCTATTGAATTTTACATACTTATTTGCCTTGATTCGATTTCATATTATTGTTTTTTTTTTCATCTTTAATCGTGTTCTGTTCTTTTCCACAGATATGTAAACCGAAAAGGCGTAGCCCTACCGGTCTCCTCCGAACGTACCCGCCGAGCGAAACGCGACCGTTTAGACCAGAAACAAATACTAATACCAGAGTTATGCAGAGTACATCCGTTTGCGGCGCCACTGTGGTTCGCGACTGTGGCGCTACCGTGTGTGTTGTACAGGTACTAATAGTTAAATATAATATAAAAAATAGTGGCCCATCGGCATCAGGAACAGGGTCCAAGCTGCCGGTGGTCAGGGCTCTAGAGAGAGGAACCTCCTCACTATGCGTGCCGTGTCCAGATGTACCGCTTTTTGAATCAAGCCCTTGACCCAGCCGAGCAATGAGAGCCTCCTGAGGTGTTGATCGAGGCTCTCCGCTATTAGGCCATTAACCGTAACTTTATTATTATGACATTTCTCGGGACCCTAGGGTCCCGGACCTTTGGAAGGCGTACGAGGGGCCGAAGCCAACTCGCAGAGGCCCGTTAGACGTGTCTAATGAAACGAGGCACTAACCGACGATTATCCCTGTACGCACTAATCTAGTGCACCCACGGACAACCCCCGGTTAGTGCAGGACTATTGCAAGATATGGAAACAATGATATTGGATTATGGGTTTGGGTGGCTAAGTGAACTGGCTATCTAGAACTATGGAAATACTGTGGCCCCTGCCTGACCAATATCTTACCTCCATCTCCGGACCGGAACAAACGCACTCTAATCATCCCCAGTACCCAGTACAGAACCACTTTCGCCCGGCACCAATTTTGCATTCTTGGTTCCTATCTGTACAAGAATATCAATAATAAAAAATAATGGATCTAAACTCCCATAACCTGAAAAACAAATTGACTGAATGGCTATTGCAAAAAGACTATGCATTCACGGAGTCTTTACTTACTTTCATAGAATAATCCCAACAATCATTACTCTACCCGACTCACACTCAACACACGATCACCCACTCATCTACCAATCCTTATCCTTGCATCCGCACACTCTCTCTCACACGCACCCGTAGAGGCACTCACTCCCATACTCACCACTCACACACTTACACATACTTATGAACACTCACTCACACACACACACTACACTCAAACACATTTTCACACCGGCACACAAATGCAAATAAATGTATTACTTAACCACCCTTGCGCAAAACACCCTGGCTGCTGCTATATCTACATGACTGATCGCCCTGTATGACCTAGCACTGTCTCCTAAGATACAGGACTACCTAGTCTAGGAGACAGGGTTACATAACCTGTGTAGATTTATGTAGATATATCTTACTATTTTGTACATCTGTTTTTCTGTATCATGAATCTTGTGTGTATCGTAATAAAGATTATAATTATTATATTATATTAACCCCTATAACATTTGTCCACAGAATCAACGCGCTTCTTATAGCAGATGAGATCCGTCGTGCGGTCGCGATAGACGTGGGTCTCGGCATACCTAAGATCAATGACAAGTTTACCCCCAAGTTTCAATGGCCGCCGTTAGACTTCGGGTGGAGTTTGGCTGAGGTACGTTCATGATTGTTATAATATATTGTAGATTTTACAACAAGTGCACAAAACGAACATTTTTATCCGAGACTTCTAGCAGCCCGAGACGAAGGCGAGGGCTGATAGTAATGTCGAGGGTAAAATGGTTTTGTGGACGAGTTATAAACTCTGCTTTTCACTTCGATTGCGAGGAAATAAAACAGTAAGTAGTAGATAAAAAATAACATTTCTTTAATTAAAATTAGCACAGTTTTGAATACTGAAGGAAACTGTTTTTCCATATTAACGGTATTTTATATCTTAAAAAACACATAAGTCAAATAAATTAAAGTAAATATGATAAAATAACAAATTCTATCTATGAACTTTTTATTGTGTTTGGCTGTATGGCTCATTTTCTTTGCCTTAATATAGATACGTTAATGCACTTGTGCACAAAATTCGATTTTGTGCAGCCTATATCCTGCACAAATAAGCACTTTCAGAGCATGAGAAGTGAAAAAACTATTTATTACCAGTTGCGCCCCGGAGTTTCACCCGCATAAGTCTCGATCCCGTGGGGATATCGAGATAAAAAATATTTATATCCTATGTGCTAATCCAGGTCATGGTCTACCCATGTGCCAAATTTCATCCGAATCCGTTCTGCCATTTTAGCGTGTAAGCGTCAAAAATAAACAAACTGACTTTCGCATTTATAATATTACTAGCTGCCCGTCCCGGCTTCACTCGGGTAGCACTTATATACGGTGCACCTACCTAAACCACCACCACCACCTACCCACCTATCTACCCTCCTTACCCTACCTACCCTACCCACCTTACCTACCCTCCTTACCCTACCCACCTACCTTACCTACCCTACCTACCCTGCCTACTCTACCCTACCCTACCCACCCTACCTACCCTACCCTACCCACCCTACCTACCCTACCCTACCTACCCTACCCACCCTACCTACCCTACCCTACCCACCCTACCTACCCTACCCTACCCACCCTAACCACCCTACCTACCCTACCTACCCTACTTAACCTACCCTACCTACCCTACCCACCGTACCTACCCTACTGAAAACCTTCTCCTGACAATAACAAACAACACAAAAAAAGAATTAGCGAAATCGGTCCAGCCGTTCTTGAGTTATAAATAGTGTAACTACTTAACACGACTTTCTTTTATACAGGCTGAATTTTTTGTCACCGTCCAAATGTTTCTAGGCATTACGTATGTTTCACTAACTCCATTTTTGAAAAAGAATCGGTGCGTAAAATTTTCATATTAAATCATTTTCTCGAAAGAATTATGCGCTCTGCGTGGTATATAATAACTTTGTGAGGTGATATCTCAATATTTTTGTATTGAGTGATACTAAAAGAAAAAAACACGTATTCAATGATTTTCACCAAAGATTATTATATCAAAATTTGGACGGTGTCTAAAAATTCAGGCATATATAGATACTAATCTATTATAAAAGAAAGTCGGGTTCAAACCACGACAGGCGCATTGCTTTGTGTAAATAATTTCATCAGCACTGCTCTCAAAACGGTGAAGGAAAACATCGTGAGGAAACCGGCATGTCCTAGAACCAAACATTCGAAGACATGTGACATCTACCAACCCGCACTGGGCCCGCGGGGTGGAGGACGGCCCACTCCCTCTCACAGAGAGGGCCTGTGTTCCAGCAGTGAGGACATTATAGGATTATTATGCTTATAAGGGATAAGGATATTACTTGTGTAGCGGTTACACCGCCACATACGAGCTACGCATCAAAGACATGACGTCACACAAATCCTGCATCGCGCAATTAGAGTTTACCGCGCGAACGACATAGATAAGACTATCCGACATCACCCGACCCTTGCTCGCAGAAGCGCCAGCCCGCGTTACGCTGAGAAAAGTAGATTTAAATTCCCCGATCAATAATAATGAAAATTTGATCCAGCCTGTCCCACCTTGCTGTCCCCCCGCCAGCGACGCCCTAAGCCGAGGTTCGTACCCCACAGGGGGTGCCCTTAGCGAGCGTTCGCTTAATTTAACATAGAATAGTTTATGCCCCTGGCTGGAAGTTAGTAGCTTAAGGCATCCACAGGATAGTCCGGTTAAGCAGCTGCGACCTCAATCTGAGAGTCAACTGCGAGATACCATATCAAAAAAAAAAAAAAAAAAAAAACAGTCGGGCAGTCGGCCCGCCAGACACAACACCCGTCTGGTCGGTGGATCCTCCCTTTTCTATGGTGGATGAGTGAACTTTACACCCTGTTCCTCATGCCACTAAACTTGGGATATGAAAATCTTCTATTCTCTCTCGTCTTTCATTATAGTTATGAAATGAATGAGGTCTGATAAACGCGCTTGTCATAGTTTTAATCAGGGATCACTTAATCTATTAAGTGATCCAAAGAAAACATGAACTATGGTTTGGTTTTCTTAAGGTGCTTATTCACCGGGAACATAATGTGAATGTGAGGACTATGTTTATATTTTTTGATTGCCTCGTTGGTCTAGTGGTCGCAAGCGCTACTGCTGAACATGAGGTCCTGGGTTCGATTCCCAGGTCGGGCAGTGTTATTGGGTTTTTCTTTCTGGAATTTCTCAGTAGCAGCCCGGAGTCTGGATTTGTGCCCGGTTGATGGCAATAGGCTCGCCCCCTCCTATTACATGGGACTTAAACATAACTGTCGAAATGTGGGTGTACTACTACTTGAATGACAAGTTATTTGCCGTGTCGTAGCCGTGCTGTTATAATGAGCGATGTCCATAAATGAAATGAAATTGTTTATTCTGTAAATAGGACATTGGAATCACTTTTAAATGACATATTAAAAAAATATAAAAATTAGCTAGATGAGTTCGGCGTTTCCTATCTGACTACTCCGAGAAAAAAGGCCGAAACAAACTCAGAGGTCACAGTCTCTTTTAAAGTCCAGACATAATCTTGGTCAGGCCATATGAAGACCATGTAAATTAGTATCTGAAATGGTATTTTGAGAAAAGAACCACACAGATTTGAGTGGACCTGTCCAGTCAGTGCAAGCCTTTGCCAGAAATCGTGGAGCTCAACTCAGAGCTTAAGGAGCTCAACTCGACGAACAATACCAAAGAAAGGGTATTACATTTGGGTAGGCCACATAAACTACTCAAACTGCCAGACCATCATTAAAACTAAATGAGAAGGAAAGAGAAAAAAAATAACATAACATCACGCCTTGTTTCCCCGAAGGGTTGGGCAGAGGTGTACCTATACTACACCCACATTTTGTCGTGGCGAGCCTATTGCCATCAACCGGGCACAAATCCAAACTGGGCTGCTACTGGGACATTCCGGATGGAAAAACACAAATACACTTTGGCCGACTCGGGAATCGAACCAGCGACAGCGACCACTATGCCAACGAGGAAAATTTCAATCAAAATGATACAATTTTTGTTTTTTATTCAGGTGTTAAGTCAGGACTCTGAAAAGCATGAAAAGAAAAGAGAAGACGAGGAATCTAAGAAAGAACACATAGATAAAGAGTTGAGGTAAGAATGTAACATTTAAGACATCAATATTTTTCCACGTCACAGTAAAATATATTAAATTAGCTGCGCCCCACAGTTTTGCCCACATAAGTCTTGATCCCGTGGGAATATAAAAAGTATCCTATATCCTAACCCAGGTCATGGTCTACCCATGTGCCAAATTTCATCCAAATCTGTTCAGCCGGTTTAGCGTGAAAGCGTAACAAACCGTTGCTGTGGACCCGAGCCTGTCGTACCCATCCCTTTCAACCAAATACGTAGGTGGTTACAGGGAATCACCCACACACAAGCAGGACAATGGTGGTCCTCGACACCGGGCTGCCGGCAGTCAAAGGAAGCTATGCCATCCTTGGATAGCAGGCTGACCAGGCGTCTTTTACGCCTGGACAGGAACGGCCTGCGCCTGGTGACAGGGACCATCACGGGACACTGCTCGCTAAACAAACACTTCCACACAATAGGCATAACGGACAGTCCTCTGTGCAGGGCGTGCATGGAGGCTGAGGAGACCGTTGCGCACGTGCTCTTTGAATGCACGGGCGTCACCCAGATCAGAATAAACACCCTCGGGTCACCCAGATCATACACAGATGTCCTAAGCAAACCAGGAGACCTAATCACCTTCTGGAGGGAGGTGGGCTGGTTGGAATAACCCCCCAAACGGCCGCTATGTCCCACGCACAATGGTCCACCTGACGGACTGAGTGCGGAAACCAAACCCCATAACATAGAACATAGAAGCGTAACAAACAAACAAATTCACTTTCGCATTAATAATATTAGTTAGTATAGTTAGGATTTTCTGTTCGTTTATATAAATTTATTGCATTTTCAACTTTACAATAAAGACGGGTGAAGTACTGTTCTCCTAAATAGGCTAGAATTTAGCCTGTGTTAAGGAGAGACACTGCCGGTCCCCTAATTGGCGGATTATAATATTAATATAGTCTGTTTGAAATTTAAAGTTTGAAACAGCAACTGGACATAGGGTACAATATTATCTATAACAAATAAGTAGGTTTCATATTTTCATCCACATGTAAACAACAATTTACAGCAACAATACATAAACGTGATAAAAAGACAATAAATTCAACCATAAATATAAAAAAGAACTTCCACTCCTTTTTTTGTATTTGCAAAATGCTATACATAAATATTATATAGCTTACTATGTCACTTCCACAATTAAGACGAATCTAACGATACCTCATATGTTACAATACATTAAGCCGTATAGACTACAGAGCGTGCCAAAAAAATAGCCATACTTACATACATGTATACTCGTAGATAGTGCAATCCACTGAGACGCGCCCCACTCCGCTCCGCTCCGTACTAAAGTACAGCCGCTCTATTCTGTAATAATCTCACGGTGATAACTTAGGTGAAGTGAGCTGTCATTCCACCTGCTGCTAGGGACTGACAGCTCACTCAGAGCTCACTTCACCTAAGTTTTCACGGTGAGATGGTTACAGAATAGCACTGCTGCTTACAGTATAGTCAATCCACGCGTCGTCGTGGATTGCACTATCTGTACTCATTAGAAATATAGAAGAAGAAAATAAATTTATTTGACTCCGGTATCATCACCTTCGTCATTCATCCTTCCTCTTTCCCCGTTCTTGGTCATTACCTTCCTTCTAGGGCAGTCGGGTAAAAGGAAATATGTTCAAAAGTAGAACAATATCCTATGAGTATACTTTCCATCCTGGGTTACTTCCGCTTGGTTTTTGCAACGAAAATCAACGCCGTTTCAAAATTAAACTCAGTTCAAGCGATCTGAATCATCAACATCATCATTTCAGTTGGAAGACGTCCACTGCTGCACATATGCCTCTCTGAGCACCAACACTTCGACCGGTTCTATGCTTCTCCCATCCAGCAGATTCCTGCGGCCTTCACCAGGTCCATCGGTCCATTTGTGGGAGGCCTTCCAACGCTACGTCTACCGTTACGCGGTCGCCACTCCAGAAACTTTTAGCCTCATCGGCCATCTGTTCTGCGAGCAATGTGCCCTGCCCATTGCCATTTAAGTTTGGTAATTCTTCGGGATATGTCGGCTACCTTGGTTCCCCCTTTTTTTTTTTTTTTTTGGGTGGGAAATCATCAAAATGACGTCTCCCGCTCTGGGTGGAGCGGGAGGGCGTGTCAGACTCTTACTGACTAAAACCCACCCGTGATCCTTCTCTTGCCTGTGCAATGCCAGGGGGCCACGGTATCCCTTTCGGACTTTCCCGCAAACCTTGGTTCCCCTGCGGATCTCTTCATTTCTGATTCGATCGCGTAGGGAAATTACAAGTGATCTAAATGGCTGTTCATAATTCAGTCAACGGCGACCACAGTAGTTGACATACTTTTGAAATTTTGTTAGCTAGTTTTTGTTTTGATTAGTGTTCCAGTAATCGGATGGTAAAACTTTTTCAACTCACCTGCAAGTTAAGCTAAACCAAAGGAGAACTCAGTCGGAATTCTGCTTTTTATTAGTGGACGATCCATAAACTCAAACTCAAAGCATTTATTTCAAATAAACGAATAACAGGGGCTTTTGAATTGTCAAGGGGTCGGTCAGTCAGACAGATGAAGCTAGTTGCCCATTCCAAAGCGTAGTAGGATCCTATGGAGAAGAACTGGGAAGGAACTTCATGGACACTTTTATTGTTACAAAATATTAGTTACATCATTCATGTTGAAATTATACATGTGAGAACAATGAAGGAAAACGTGCACGTTAAAATCGCCCCTAATAAAAAGAAAAACAGTTCAAAAATTAAAATAAGCCATGGCAGAATCCTGGGTACATAATTCTTGTTGCTTCTATATGTAAGAAAAATGTAAAAAAACCAAAAACAATTCAAAATAAGCCCTGGCAGAAAAGAGATGACCAGTCCCAACTGACGGCGCCCGTTCACGAACATGACGCGTGGATCAGCACCATTCAGCTCAACCATTTTGTAGGGAACTTAATGATCCAACACACTCGCCACCACCATTGATACATGATCATAAAAAAAGCGATATCACACCTTTCTATTATTCTTCTAGGGAAAAAGAAGAGAGCGTTGAAAAACCAGAAGGAGAAGAGAACAGCTCAGAAGAGAAATCAGACGAAGAAGTGAAAGAGAAGACTATTAACGATATATTGCAGGAGAAGGAAGAGGCGGCGGCTGAAGCTGCTGTGAGTAGTTCTTTTTTTTTGTCCCTTGGCCTTGGGTTCACCGATAGGATGCACCCTAATCTTATTACAATCTAGCCTTAAAAATAGACACATACACATACATACATAAACTCACGCCTTCTCCCCATGGGGGTAGGCAGAAACTACAGAACGCCACCTGCTACGATCCTTACATACTACTTTTGCCTCGTTTACGTTCATACATCTGGTCATACACGCACACCGGTTGCGAGTACTACGCACCTGTCCTTTCTGATGAACATCACCAATAAGGTCAATATATGTCCTCCTAGGGCGTCCCCTCCCGGCGTTTCCATTCACATCTGCCTTGTAAATACATTTTGTTAGTCGCCTTTCATTCATCCTCTCAACATGACCAAACCATCTCAGCATACCCTTTTCTATTATTGTCACTACATCTGCTTTTAACTCACACTGTTGCCTTATCACATCATTTCTCAGCCTATCATTCATAGTTAGACCACACATGCTTCGCAAGGAACGCATTTCCACAGCATTAATCCTAATTTCATGCTTCTTTAGGCACACCCAGCATCCACTTCCATACATAAGCGTGGGCACCAGCACACCTTCTCAACTCTTTCTTATCTTATTTCTCATTTCCAATATCTATGTTCTTCACACACTAAGAATCTCTGCGTTCTTCTAACAATCTTTTCCTACTTTGTCCTTCTCATACTTCTGACTTTGTTCATTCTTCCTTTCATATTCAGTTCATTCTTCTATGGAATGCGCTTCCTCTTGATATCAGGACGGCCACCAGTCGGTATGCATTTAAGCGGAAACTGCAGAGTTTTTTGTCAAATTAAATAGAGTAGAGTGAGTACTTGAATTTGTATATATGTATACATATAATATAGGTATATATTTGATTAAATATGTATGTATTATTTCTAATGATATTATTTTCATAAAAAAATGTTTTTTCTTTGTTCCTCTCAAACAGAGCACCTGTCATCTAATCTCTTCACCACCCTTGGTTGACTGGTAGAGAATGCCTAAGGCATTAAGTCCGCCTTTGTACTTTTTTTGAGTGTGAAAAGTTTAAATAAATAAAACTGCCCATATCAAGTTGGTTCAACTTCAAGACCCCAAACAGATCCCTTCTATGAGACTCTTATCGAACATTCCATCAATAAGTGATGTAATTCCTCCACAACTCCACACAATTAGGCGAGTTAGTTTTCTTCATCATAAAGGCAAACTTATTACATGGAATGTGTCCCGATCTAAGTCTATGAGCTGTAACAACAAATTTCCCACTTAACTGACTATTAATAAACCAGCCCCCCTAGCCAAGTCACAAACGATAAACGTAAACTCTCAGTAGTCTTTAATAGATTTTCAACTTTATGTTATTGGATATAAAGTTGAAAATCTATTGAAGATTACATAGTGTTTTCGTTCGTTCCGGTCGCTAACGCTCAGTAGTCTTTAATAGATTTTCAACTTTATACTCTTAGGTATAAAGTTGAAAATCTATTGGAGATTACTAAGCGTTCACGTTTATCGTTTGCAACTTGGCTAGGGGGGCTGGGCACACGAAATTTTCCAACGAACGTCTATTAAAATACTCCTTCCAATCACCGGAACACTTATTTTTAAATTTAGGCAACACTTCTGAATAATCTATCGATAAACTAGCTGTCCCCCGACTCCGCACGGGTAGCACTAAGTACTTATCTACGGCGCACCTTCCTACCTACCTACCCTACCTACCTACCCTTCCTACCTACCCTACCTACCTACCCTACCTACCTACCCTACCTACAAACCTACCCTACCAAAATACCTACCCTACCGAGATAAAAAAGGTTCCTATGTCCGGCTCCTGGTTCTAAGCTACCTCCCCACCAATTCTCAGCCAAATCGGTTCAGCCGTTCTTGAGTTATAAATAGTGTAACTAACACGACTTTCTTTTATATATATATAGATTAGTTTCCTTTCCATTTTTAGCTGCATATTTTGCCAGCATAGTAAAAATACTGTTTCTTTCAGTTTGAAATAGGCACATGGAGCAACGACATGGCTTCGTCAATACCCGAGACATCAGAATATGATGACTTGAGAGAACCTTTGCCGCCTAACCTGACATTCTGTACTTCGGCTTCAGGTACGTGTGATGTAGATAAATAAAGAAATACTAAAGAAACAACGGGTAGCACTCCGGGAGTGCCGGCAGAAGTGAAAACTTGAATATTAACGTTGTGCATTGTTCCGTCTTACGAATTTTCGATCATTGTCACGTGTCCTGACGCGAGTTTAACATTTTTTACCCATCACAAAAAAAGTGCACAACGCCGCTTGAGTTACTAACGCCATCTGTTTGACGTTATTCGAACCAGGTTCTACCAGAGGTTCCCGTTGAGCTCAAGGTTTAGTGTATATATTGATAGATGGCGTTGTTAAATAATTTTGCACCGTCTTACGAATTTTCGATCAGGGTCACGTGTCACGTCGTGTCAAAAATTAAAGAAGTTTTCACTTCAATAATTTTTGATGTGTAAGATCTTTCCTCTCGTTTTCCTGCAATCAAGTGAATTTGTGAAAAGGGACGGACGTGTGTCACATGAAGCCGGGGAAGCGCTCCTTATTTGATTTGGAAAATGAGCACGCGCAGTGCTAGAGTTGGCCGTCAGAAACGACCTTGACGAGGCCCCGCCCCTTTAATGTTACTTGTTACCAAGGTTATATACGAACTGTAAGACTCGCTCGTTTATTTCAAAGTTGCAATCGTAATTCCCCGAGTAAATCGCTTTTGCATTTTGCCAAGCGTATTGCTCGTGACTGTACACTAACCATAAAGTTTTCTGAACTATCCTATAGGTGGTACAAATTGGTGCGATCCTATAGGCAGACCCAAGTTTAGCCAATACAACCCGGCGAAGAACTTCTCTATGGCGGACAGTGACGACTCTTTTTCCAGGTAAGTAAATATTATTTTTCTTTTTTAGTATCGATTATAAACTATCTATAAACAGCAATTTGTATCTATATTAAGTATATATATCAAATGTGTGTGTGTGTATGTTTAATTTGTATCTTTATTATTTATGTTGTAAGGACAGGTGCCTAAGTGTCATTGGGTTTTTCTTTTTATAATTTATCCCTGAAGGGTTGGGCAGAGGTGTACCTATAGTACACCCACATTTCGCCAGTTATGTTTAAGTCCCATGTAATAGGGGGCGAGCCTATTGCCATCAACCGGGCACAAATCCAGACTCCGGGATGCTTACTGTGTAATTCCAGATGGAAAACCCAATAACATTTTGCCTGACCTGGGAATCGAACCCGGGACTTAATGATCAGCAGTAGCGCTGGCGACCACTAGACCAACGAGGCAGTCCATGGTTAATTTATTTACTCTCCAGCTGCCCGCCCCGACTTTGCACGGATAGCACTAAGTACTTATCTACAGAAAGAAAAAAAAAAAAAACAGAATAGTACTGTGTGCCTCACGGCTGTGCCAAATAGGCCCATCTATCTACCTACCCTACCCCTACCCTACCTACCTAATTACCTACCTACTCTACCTATCTACCTACTTACATATCTATCTATCTATCTACCTACCTATTATTTATTTATCTATTTATATATACTTAATTGTACACCACAAAAATACATAATAAAAAAAAAATATCACAACACACATAACATCACGCCTTGTTTCCCCGAAGGGTTGGGCAGAGGTGTACCTGTAGTAGTTACACCCACATTTCGCCAGCTATGTTTAAGTCCTATGTAATAGGGGGCGAGCTTATTGCCATCAACCGGGCACAAATCCAGACCCCGGGCTGATACTGAGAAATTCCAGATAGAAAAACCCAATAACACTTTGCCCGACCCGGGAATCGAACCCAAGACCTCATGCTCAGCAGTAGCGCTTGCAACCACTAGACCAACGAGGAAAGAAAACAAAAAAAAAAAAATAATAATTAAACACTACAAAATATACAATGGGTGGCCTTATCGCTTTCCGCGATCTCTTCCAGGCAACCTTGGAATGGACAATAATCCCACCTCCCGCCTCACATGGTCCCTCCCGCCTTGCGGCATACGGACACGATAAGGAGACACACTCTGGCTCTTGTATCACTACATCCGTAGCTTACTACCAGAGTGTGCTTTTAAACTCCAAACCCTCACATGCATACCCTGTCCCTTCTGTCTTCGCTTCTCCCCTTTCTGGGGCTTCACGCCCGAGCAGTCCTGTATAATTAAATTAAAATAAATTTTACATCATTATTCATCATTTCCATTAAATACAATAATTAATATCAATTCTATTATTATAATTTATAACCTAACTAACACTATTCTCTAATTCTTTCCGCAGGCTGTGCCATTTGTGAGCAAAGGACACCAGCCTACGGAAACCCTCTGCGCTGGCCACTAGCTCCCGGTGGAACACCGGTCCTACCTCCTCCCTTTCCCATCCTCCCAGCATTATTTCTCTCTCCTCCGCGTACAACGGACAGTCCCACAGGACATGGTCCCGAGTTTCATCCGCCAGCCCACAATAGCATTTAGCAGTGTCGCATAGCGACATTGCGTGTAGGCGGCTCCTGAAGCTCCCATGCCTTGTAAGGATCTGAGAAGTGACGTAGTCTGGCTCCACCCATCCCAGCGACAGCCTATCCGCCACTGCCGGAAAGAACTTATACAGGTCCCTGCCATCTCCGGAGGCTTGCCATCGCTCCTGCCACCGAGCAACGACCTCCGCTCTCACCTTCCCAATTGCCACCCTGCGCTCTCTAGACACTAAATTGGAACACTCCTGCGCGACTCGTCCCGCACGACAGACCTCCAGATCGGCCGGAAGCACTCCCGCCAGCACAGGCAACGCTGCGGTGCTGACCGATCTGTACGCCTTTGTCAGTAAAATGAGTGCTGGGCGCTGCGTGCGGAGCAGCGTACTCCGCACTGCATATCTGTCCACACTCCGCCACCATACGGCCGCAGCATATGTCAGTATTGCCACATAGGTCCCTGCAAACAGGACCTTTAGGGCCCTGTACTTAATGCCCCAGGAAGACGCCGAGACCCTCGACATCTTCCCGAAGGCATTCACAGCCCGTTGGCCGGCCAAACTAGCATGCGGCACGTAGGAGCCCGCTTCATCGATAACAACGCCCAGCAACTTGGCCTGCACCACGTGCGCGATCGAGGCACCGTCTATGCGGATGGTAGGGGGACGTTTGAACTTACCCTTTAGGGTAAGTGTCTGCGACTTTGCAGTAGAGAATTCGAGGCGGTTCCGCTTCCCCCAAGCGGACACCGCCTCCAGCGACAATTGAGCATTACGCTCAATCGCCGCCCGACTCGGTGCCTCGATCACGACCGTGATGTCGTCTGCGTAAGCAACCGCCCGGACACCCTCCGGCCACGGCAGCCTTAGGATGTCATCGAGCAGGAGGTTCCAAAGTGTCGGCCCAAGAACCGACCCCTGGGGACAGCCCATAGTGGACTGCTTCCACACCACCTGGTCGCCCATGAACAGTCCTACCCGCCTATTACTGAAATAGCTGACTAAGATCTGATATATGTTGGGCGGGCATCCGCCCTGTTTAGCCTTTGTTAGGATCATGGGCCACCAGGCGTTGTCGAAGGCGCCAGAGATGTCGAGCAAAACTACTTGGACATAGTTTTCCGAGGAGGACGCCACCCGGTCAAGGATCGCATTCAGCGCCGTGACCGTCGACCTACCCCTCGAAAAACCATGTTGATCAACCGATATACTACGATAGAGGCAGGGTGCACATGACAGTATCAGGCGCTCCAGCACCTTCCCCAAAATGGGGAGAAGAGTGAGCGGTCTGTACGCCTTGGGATCCGAGAGCGGCCGATCATTGCCCTTTGGCAAGACGACCAACTTGCCCTCCTTCCAAATATCTGGGAACACACCCCCGCTCACACATGCCGAAAACATAAGGAGCATCTCCGCCCCGCTAACCCTGTAAGCCTGACCTATTATTCTGGCTGTGAGGCCATCCAGACCGGGGGCTGTGTTCGGTAAATCCCTGATTAATCCGAGACTCCCGTCCCGCTGGAGAGCATGCTGCGGCTAACCTTACTTGTCGATGATATGAGGTATCCCTCCCAGGGTCATCGTCCGGGCACAAAACATGTAGGAGGCCCGCGGCGGTGCCCTCTGCCGTCATGGAAGAACCGTCCGCCAGCCTAATGCCTTCCATGACATTGGCAGGGGGGCGCACTCTGCCCGTCGCCGCTCTATAAGCCAACCCGCATGGGTCGTCGTTCCCCGACTCCGCTATTCCCCGAAAGAAAGTGACTTCAGCCTCCCGCATGGCGGTTTTGTAGGCTGACCTCACTGCGTGCAGAGAGGCCAGCAGTTCCCCCTCCCTTGAGTCCCTAGACTTACGCGCCTGCTGCCAGGCACTCCGTGCGCTGTAAACTCTCCGCCGGTGACTGTCCAGCTCTGGGGACCACCACTCGTACCCCCCGGTATCCTTCCTGCCTCGCTTGCCTAAGCAGGCCACCGCGGCGCTCGTGAGGATTTCCGAGTACTGGGAGCAGATTACTTGTGCCGGCTTCCACGTTTGAAGCCTACCCATCCTGTTGTGGAGCACATTGCGAAATCGCTCGTAATCCACTCCCTTCTCACGGAAGGATACCGTACTGCCAGCCAGCGCCTCAGCCCGACCCGCTGTCCGCGCGGTGCCCACACCAACCTCGAAGGTGATGAGCTGGTGGTCGCTCACACTCAACCCCTCATGGACCATCCACTGTGACACTGTGAGTCCCCTGGTGCTAAGAGTAATGTCGACGTTTGATTGGCCATTTGGTCCGCTAAATGTGGGGGGTTGACCTTCCACGTTATGTATAGTAAGACCCCTCCCCAGAATGAAGCCCTCCATCTGGCTCTTCCTATACTCTGTGTCCGGCCCCCTACCCACATACTGCCTACGTTCACAGTGCCACAGCGGTGAGTGAGCATTACTATCTACGGCCACCAGTACGTGGTGTCCTGCCAGCTGGTCCAAGACCCTCGTCAGCTGCTGCAGATGGACGGCTATGTCCTGGCTATACTGGCAGTATACTGACACCACGTACAAATCCGTCGCCGATGCTAGATGGCTGATGTGGGCCACCGCGCAACGGTCGGTGCTGAGGTGTCTCAGGAAGGCGACAGCAACCCCAGGGTTTGCCACTACTATACCCGCCTTGGACTCTGGTCCGAACTGGATGGTCCTAGTATCGCAGTACTGCTCCTGGACCAGTACAAGGTCCAGACGCAGAGTCTTGGCAATAGCTGGCAACTCCAACGTGGCCGATGCTGAACCCTGGAGATTAAGCTGTCCCACCCTGAGCAATGGCTGTCTATGCATAGCTGGTCATGGAGACCGCCTGCTTCTCCGCGTATACACGCGCTGGACAGTCAATGGCCGCCGTCTTATGGGACTTAGCGTCCGGCCTCTTGAATCGCCTACACGTGGCGCAACACTGTGTCTCGGCCTGGCACTCCTGTGCCTTGTGGCCGCTATCCCCACACCTGCCGCAAACCATTGCGGCCGCCCTGCAGTGCTTCTCCGGGTGCCCGTACTGCTGGCACTTTGCATAGCAAGTCACCCGGACGAAGTCACAAACCTCCACTGAGTCCCAACCTACGTAAACCCTCCCCAGCCCTAAAAGTTTTTCGCGGAGCGCAGCCGACACCTCAAACACGACCGTCGTGCTACGCCCCCCACGCCTACCCTTTTTAAAGGCGAAACACGCCTGTTTGTGCAGCCTAGAGGCTGGCCAATCGGCGTCCTCGGCGAGGTTGACCCGATGCAGGTCCTCCAGGACCTCTTCCGCTACAGGGTTCCCACTCAGGTTCCTGAGGGCCACAAGTGGCCTCCGGGACTTCGGGTCGGCAGACCTTAATGTGGTGGGGGCGGCCTGCTTCAGCTTCTGGGCAGCCGCTGTCGACGCCGTTTGCACGACGACGCCAGCGTTGCCCACTCTCCGCACCCCTTGGACCTGGATGCCACTCTGGGCTGGCTGCACCTTGTCCTGCAACTCCTTCAGAGTTGCCTCCGACGACTTGATGCCCTCAGTGTTCGGGTAGAAAAGTACTGAGGGCCCGCGCTGCTCAACCGCCATCCTGGCTTTGCCACTGGGCAACTTAAGAGTGCGAGCATAGTTCATCCCCGTTTCCACAGCAGCAGCCGCCCTTGGCGGGGCTGCACCAGCCTGCTGCAGCTCAATTGAAGCCACCTTTAATTTCATGGCCGTGATGCCATGCTCCGCCTCTGCCAGACGCAGGTTCAGTGTCGCCACAATTGCCAAGATGTCCTGACCGTAACCCGCGATCTGCCCCTTGTCGCTCATGTTGAGTTTGTTGGAGGCGTTAGCCACCCCGCTGATCCCCTTGACCGTCGTGTAAACCTCATCTATGAGGTCAACGCTGGACCGAGCCGCCAACCCCTGCGCTACCGGAGTGCTCGAGGCACCCGGTGGGGAGCCCGCCTGAGGCGAGTCCATACATACTGCGCGGCCCGGTGCTGTCATAATGTCGCTAATCGGCGGCGCCTTGTCGCCCCATTGGCCTATTCTGCTCCGCTGAGGGCCCTGAACCTCCTGAGGGGAGGACAGCGGTCTCTTCATAGCCTGGGCCGGTGGAGACACCTTCCCGGGCGGCAGACATTCCTTTCTAATAGGGGGGATATTTTCCGTGGCCGCGCTGAAACTAGATGGGGGGGTCCGCATAAGGGACTTCCTCGGCACAAACCCTATTCCTTCTCGCAGCTCCTCCAAGCAGCGGAGCTCCTCCTCTCGCCGGGACAGTTCAGCGTCGATGGCCAGCCGAAACCCGTCCCCATCATCCTCGTCTGCCATGTTCCGGCAGTAACCTTACTAACCTAACCGTACACAATATCAACTATCAAGAGATGACACACACTTATCTAAATCTAAAAAGTTGTGGTAGAAATATTAAATTTCTACCACTTCAACAAATACTAATTAGGAAATAACTGGCAACAAAAACAATTAAAGACATAAACTACCATAAACTAAACTAAGATTGGCAACACCACTGCAGTGACACCCCCAGATGACACTGACAGATGACAGTGACAGACGCCACCGAAGTAGACACTGACAGCTGACAACCAACAAATGCCACCCGGCCGTGACACTGACAGCTGGCACTGACAGCCAACACTGACACCCAAGAAAGATGTCAGTAGATGACAGTGACAGTGACAAGTGTCACCCAGACCGACAGTGACAGCCGACACCTGACAGATGACACTGACAAGGCCCACTGACACCGCCACCCAAGATGACACTGACAGCTGTCACTCGACTAACTATTGACAGCAGTACAATACCACGCGGCTGTCCCAACCTCAAAACCACGTGCACCTAAGGATTATAACCTGTATGGTACTGAATCCGTCCGTGTTACAGAAAATAGTGGGATTACAGTACCTTGCCACGAAGTACCAACCAGTTGGCGGGTCGCCTGTCACTGAATTTCAGCACAGCGTCCCCGCAGAACTTCTCACAACACTAAAAACACTAAATTAACCTAAAAACTATCACCGTGTCCAAATCACTCACTTCAAAAACAATAATAAATAGCGTTCGTGTAATAAATAACAAGAACAACAATATAAAGCTGAAATTCAGCACGGCACTCAGCAAAACAGTAATAAAATAAATTTTATTAAATATTTTGCGGAGCGCAACAACACGTCCGTCCACTAGCGCGGTCGGGCGTGAAGTCCTTGGAATGGACAGTGATTTGCGTGGACATAAACCTACCTATTCTACCTACACACCTGTCTACCCTACTTTTACCTACCTATCCTATAAGAACCTTGTCCTGAGAATAACGAACACAACAAAACAAGAATTATCCAATTTGATGCAGCCGTTCTCAAGTTATGGCGTGACCAGAGAAATGGGGATTCATTTATAGATTTAATTAATCATTCGATCAATCAATTCATTAAAATTCGTACAAAAAATTAAGAAATACCTTTTAAAGAAACTATGTTTCCCAGCGATCTAGATTCCGATGACACCGACCTTGATTTCGATGGCAGTGACGATGATACGGACAACAGTGGCTTCTGTAGCAGCAAGAATACTAACAGTGAGTATATTGTTATTTCACATATACTCACGAAATGCGCGTAGGCAGAAATTACAGACTACTCACATATACATAGTACGCTACCGTTAATACGTTGACGGACACTTACAGTACTACTTAAAAACCAGCAGTGTGTTTTTTCAATGCGTCCCAGCGCGTTGGATTCTCAACGCTCGGTTCAAAACAGAGAGTAGATTTTTTTTTTTTTTTTTTGACTAGGGCATCTCGTAGCTCACCTCTTAACCGGACAATCCTGCGGCTGCCTTAAGCTACTACACTCAAAGCCTCCAGCCAGGGGCAAAACTATTCTAATTAAAACTAGGCGAGCGCTCGCTAAGGACACCCCCTGTGGGGTACGGACCTCGGCTTAGGGCGTCGCTGGCGGGAGGACAGCAAGTTGGGACAGGCTGGATCAAAGATAATTCATTATTATTAATCGGGAATTTAAAAGTACAAAATCCAGTGCGCGATATTTTTATGTCCATGCGAACGTTAGCTAATGACGGAGTGGGGCGCGTCTTCGTGAATAGCACTAACTATAATTCTTGTGTTTAAATCTAAACTATTAAATTAAACTTGTACACTGTGTAGTGTATCACACCTGGGGGCAATTCCCGGATTTTAAATTACGGTTGCATTCTAATGTCAGTCTCAATCTGTCAAAAATACCACCAAATTACTTACATTTTTGACAAGGTTTAGGGTTCCGTTCCTCAAAAGGAAAAAAAACGGAACCCTTATTGGATCACTCGTATGTCTGTCTGTCTGTCCGTCTGTCTTTCACAGCCAATTTAATCTGAATCTAATGGACGGATTGAGTTGATATTTGGTACACATAAGAAAGAAAGATAAATAGGTTTATTTGTCACAGAAACACGTGCATATAAAAAGACAACAATATTAACATAACAGAAATAGTCGGCAGCTGCACGTCATGACTGCGACAAGAAAGGCTTCCACTCAGCATAATGCTGTGCTATGTGGTCACCCGAAAAACACGTACGGATATCAAGTCAGGTTCAGTTATCATATCAACTTCTGTGACCCAAAAACGGATGCGTAACGTAAATAAATAAATTTTGAATATGGGGGCACATTTCGGCGAAAAATTGAAAAAAAAAATCAAAGAAAAGTTTTGCAAACTGTACTGTGTGACATATCAAATGTAACGGCTTGTTTTTAGGATCTTAATTATTTTTTTTTTAATAATTTTACTTTAAATACTTTTAAAGATATTTATCTCGGAAACTACTTTTTTAAAATAATTTTACATTTAAATTTTGAAAACATACAGAAAATAGTTCTATACTTATAGATTACAGGACAACCTATGAGAAGTCTATTTGCAGTTGGAATGTTTGGGAGAACATGTTTTTCAACTACAATGTTAAGTTTTTCCTTGGGATAAATTCAGCCCAACTACGGAACACTTCATTGTGTGCTTGCGAAATGAAATGAAATGAAATTGTTTAGTCTGTAAATAGGATATTGGAATCACTTTTACACGACATCTTAAAAAAATAATTAAAAATTAGCTAGATCAGTTCGGCGTTTCCTATCTGACTCCTCTGAGAAGAAAGGCCGAAATAAACTCAGAGGTCACAGTCTCTTTTAAAGTCCAGACATAATCTTGGTCAGGCCATATGAGGACCATGTAGATTAGTCTGAAATGGTCTTTTGAGAAAAGAACCACACAGATTTGAGTGGACCTGTCCTATCAGTGCAAGCATTTGTCAGTAATCGTGGAGCTCAACTCAAGCGAGACGGTCTTGGCCGGTTTTTTGACATTTATTGTGGCTTAGACGAGATTGTAACTAGATTTTGAACGTTTCTAAATGTTGTCCTTCTGAAAGATAAATGTATTTCTATGTATTTTCTATGTTTTTTTTTTCTCTTTCTACTTGTGTGCCTTTTAGTCTGTGCCAAATAAATGTATTTTCTTTCTTTCTTTTTCTTTATTTTCTTTTAAGCACTGCAATCAATCTTCCTAGCCTTTTCCCAACTATATTGGGGTCGGCTTCCAGTCTAACCGGATGCAGCTGAATACCAGTATTTTACATGAAGCGACTGCCTATCTGACCTCCACAACCCAGTAACTGGGTAATACGATACCCCTTGGTAAGACTGGTTCTCAGACTTTCGGGCTTCTGACGACCCGTAACGACTGTCAAAGATCCACGAATGACAGCCGGGACCAACGGCTTAACGTGCTTTCCGAGGCACGGAAAAGTCTCGGTAGGTAAAGATGGTCACCCATCCACAGACCAACCCCGGCAAGCGTAGCTTAACCTGATGGATCGACCCGTGCGGCAGTTATTACTTAGCCACGAGCTCCTTTCTTTTAAGCACTTAACAACCCTTTATTTCATTCAAGCATCTATGGGCGTCAGAATAGAATACAAAACAGCCCACGAAGCCGAAGCGTTCGATATAGAACGAACTAAGAAAGTGAATCCTGCGCCGATGCCCGATGAAGACGATGACGCTAATGATAGAGCTGCACATGACGAGCTGATACGGCAGGGCTGTGCGCCGCAAGAGGTAAGAATATAATAAAACAAAAAAAACAAAAAAAAAAAAAAAAAAACTCGAAGAAAAGTTTACTACAGCCTCAAATAATGTAAACGTGGAAAAGAATTCATTTTCAACCGACTTAAAAAAGGAGGAGGTTCTCAATTCGGTTGTATGTTTTTTTTTTTGTATGTTTGTTACGCGATTACTCCACCATATGTGAATAGATTTTGATGATTTTGTTTTGTTTTTTGGTAGGGCATAGTTTTAAGTACATACGAGTATAAGTTTGGTCAAGATCTGATGAGGGGTTTTTGAGTTAGCTTCAATAATACGTATTTCTCCCACCTAGTACATGTGGATGATGTTCTAATAGTTCCTGTCACTATAATTTACATAGCAAGTAGTGGTATTCAAATTTTTGTGGGGGGTTTGTGCAGGTATCACAACTAAAAAGTGAAAATTAAAACACTACAAAGTGAAAAATAACTGATTTCGGAAGTCGGTGGCAAAAAAACAAAAATACAAAACCAAAGACACCGACTTCCGAAATCAAAGTTATTTTTCACTTTGTAGTGTTTTTTTTTTGGGAGTCGGTTTTATTTTTGTAAAAAAGTTTTTTTACTGTCTTTGATCCATAATATTGCATCAATTAAAGTCAAAGTCAAATAATTTATTTCAATTAGGTACAAAAAAGCCACTTTTGAACGTTAAAATTTACAACACGAAAAAAAAAAATGGTTCTTTTCGCCCCTTCCAAAAGGTAGTTTTCGTATGGAGAAGAATGGGCATGAAACTCCACCGTTAGTCTTTCAAAAAAAAGTCACAATATCTTGTATACATTAATTATGTACCTAATTATATGTGAAGATGATGCACCTAGAATAAGATTACACGATAGGTAAAATAATGAAAAATGAAGGAATGACAGATAAACTAATTATGTGATAGATGCATGGTGCTCACATATTTACAAACATTGTAAAATTATACGATATTCCCAAGTGATACTAATAAGTCAGTGTGTGAGTTCAAGAAATCACAGAATGTAAAATCAATGTTATAAAAAATAATATTATATAATTAAATTAGCAACCTGTTAGATTTTGTCTAGATTCTAAATTGTCCTATGGTGCAGGACCAGCATATTTCCAAGCATTTTTATCTTGGATATATATGTATTGTAGCTGGCCATTGATGTGTGATTTTCTCCAACAGCCTTTAAAATATGAATAAAAATCAGTCTACTGCTAGCCACAAAATGCTGTTTGATTTTAACTAGTTTTGGTCCCAATAACCTTAAATGCTGTTTTGATACGTTTACAAGCGCCTGGATGGATTTCTAACTAAAAATGTTTTTTTTTTCAAAACATTATTGTTTAAAGTATCTGACATGGAACACTATTGAACTTACACTCTAAGAATTCTTAAAAATACAAGAAGTTAAACTGTTACACATCCAAAAAATAAAAATAAATATTTATTTTTTCCACAGTACATCGACAAATTCCGTGCATCAGTCTCTCACCATAAACAAGAAATCATAGACAAGTGCCACCTAATATCCAAAGAGGATCACATCACAGAAGTATTACCGGACACTAAAGATACATACCATAGCACAGTAATCTGTAGAAATAGCGAACAAGAAGCCATCAACGAGCTATTTCCATTCGGAACACAAGAATTAACTGTCAAAAACGGACAAATTGACGTTGAAAGCATAGAGAGGAATAAACGCGTGTTGCTAGCAAAAATAAAGAAAAATATTACCACAGATGAAATAAAAAAAATGAATTGTTTCTCTATGAAAGATATTAATATTGATGATAAGAATTATGTCAATGAAAAAGTGGTTAATGTAGGTTTTGATACAAAGGAAGGGTATGAGAAGATTTGTAAGGGAGAGGGGGAATTTGAACCTTATTACGCGGATTTTAGTCCTCTGCCCTCGTTGTTGAGTGGAAAGGAATTTGATTTTGATTATCAGCCGACCTTGGAAGGACATCCGGGGCCCAGTCCTAGTGTAATTTTGCAGGTGAGGAGATTGTACACGAATACTATAGTTTTTTTTTTGTCTGATTAGTAACTAATCACAGTTTTTATGCCACCCATGAGCCTCCAACTTGTTTTTTTTTTTGTGTGAGAAATTGTCAAATAACTTCTCCCGCTCTGGGCGGAGCGGGAGGGCGTGTCAGACTCTTACTGATTAAAACCCACCCGTGTTCCTTCAGTTGCTTGTACGTTGCCAGGAGCCATGCTATCCCTTTCGGGGTTTCCCGCAACTGACTTGGTTTTACATGCCGTCGAGAAATATCTCAGGCATGCCGGTTTCCTCACGATGTTTTACTTCACCGTCTTTGAAGCAAATGTTAATTATACATTACGCATATAAATCCAAAAAGTCAGAGGTGCATTTTTTTTTTTTTTAGGTTAGAAGTCATCAAATGACTTCTCCGGGCGTGTGAGACTCTTACTGACTAAATCCCACCCGTGTTCCTTCGGTTGCCTTTATGTTGCCAGGGGCCACGGTATCCCATTCGGTCTTTCCCGCAACCCCGGCAGGCAATGGTCCCATCGGACCCCTTCACCCGCTGACATCTCTTTGAGGCGCGCGTGGAACACAACGCGCCGTCGACCCGGGCCTGGTCCTTACCGGACGGCGAGCTACCCATTGCTCACCGTCCGCAAGCCCGCGCCTACGTTGGCCGGGAATCGGCTTGTGATTCCCGACGCCCAGGGCGTAGCCTCCTGCGGCGGCTAGGGGCGTGAGGGCGGGAATTTTGCCTTCCCTCACGTGTTCCGCCTCCTCCTTCGCGACCATTACTGGCAATAGGCTCGCCCCCTATTATATGGGACTTAAAAAACATAACTGGCGAAATGTGGGTGTACTACAGGTACACCTCTGCCCAGCCCTTCGGGGAAACAAGGCGTGATGTTATGTTATGTAGTTTGTCTGTCTGTTTGCTTCTTTTTAAAGTGAAACAACCGGGCTTGTTAATGACACTTGTGACAACATGTGTAAAAAGATTACAGAGTTGAGCTCACACAGCAAAATCTATAATCGGTTTTTTTCAATCGAAATTGTCAGATATTTCACTGGTAACACCATTCTTATTAGAAGAGAAATCGTTTTTTTGTTGTGATCGATACATTTCGCTTCTCTTTACGCGTGATTGCTCCTCATGACATGTTATGGAGGTATTTTATTTTTAACCGACTTCTTCTAAAATGAGGAGGTTCTTTGTTCGTCTGTAATGTTTCTTTTTGCCACACCTCAAAAGTGAAAAATAATTCCATTAAAAAAAAAAGGAAAAGTGTAAAATAACTTTAATTTTGGAAGGCAAAAAACGAAAATTCCATACCAAAAGACATCGAATTCTGGAATTAAAGTTATGTTTCACTTTGTAGTGGTTTTTTTGGAAGTCTTGTCTTTGAAATAGACAAAATTTCATTTCGACCAAATAATATCTGACTGCGGTTCTAGTTGGTACTTTTACCTTGAATTACATTCTATTAATTGTTCTCTTAACATGCGTGTTACCTGAAACCCAATGATTACACTTTTAACACTATATTGGTTTACAAATATCTTAATATTATTTGATTTTCTCCCTACAGGCACTAACAATGTCAAACGCAAATGATGGCATTAACCTAGAACGTCTAGAAACGATAGGCGACAGCTTCCTAAAGTTCGCTATCACCGCGTACTTGTACTGTGCACACCCCACCGTGCATGAGGGGAAGCTCAGCCATATGAGGAGCAAACAGGTGAGATATAACAACACACACACACCCCACATTGCCACACCCCACCATGCACAAGGCGAAGCTTAGCCATATGAGGAGCAAACAGGTGAGATATAACAACACACACACCCGACACTGTGACACCCTACCAAGCACGAGGGGAAGCTCAGCCATATGAGGAGCAAACAGGTGAGATATAACAACACACACACACCCCACATTGCCACACCCCACCATGCACAAGGGAAAGCTTAGCCATAAGAGGAGCAAAAAGGTGAGATATAACACCACATACACACCCCTCCACTGCCACACCCCACCATGCACAAGGGGAAGCTTAGCCATATGAGGGGCAAACAGGTGAGATATAACAACACACACACACCCCACATTGCCACACCCCACCATGCACAAGGCGAAGCTTAGCCATATGAGGAGCAAACAGGTGAGATATAACAGCACACACACCCGACACTGTGACACCCTACCAAGCACGAGGGGAAGCTCAGCCATATGAGGAGCAAACAGGTGAGATATAACAACACACACACACCCCACATTGCCACACCCCACCATGCACAAGGGAAAGCTTAGCCATAAGAGGAGCAAAAAGGTGAGATATAACACCACATACACACCCCTCCACTGCCACACCCCACCATGCACAAGGGGAAGCTTAGCCATATGAGGAGCAAACAGATGATATATAACAACACATGCACACCCCTCCACTGCCACACCCCACCATGCACAAGGGGAAGCTTAGCCATATGAGGAGCAAACAGGTGGGATATAACAACACATGCACACCCCTCCACTGCCACACCCCACCATGCACAAGGGGAAGGTCGGCCATATGAAGAGCAAACAGGTGAGATATAACAACAGAACATGTTTTTCAACTACAAAGTTAAGTTGGTTTTTGGGATAAATACATCCCAACTACGGAACTGTTCATTGTACGTGGTCCGACACGCTGGCCGGTTTATTTATCACGGTCAGCTTTTAATCTAGCGGCCAAACACTACTAGAACATGATTTGCATTTTTATCATTGTTTTTCTTTTCACAGGTGTCAAATTTAAACCTCTACCGCTTGGGACGAAACAAACGTCTCGGCGCGCGCATGATAGCGTCCAAGTTCGAACCACACGACAACTGGCTCCCCCCGTGCCACAAGCCGCCGCCAACATTACATCCTAGAATCAATGTGAGTATTGATCTCACCATCACTCAACTCAACTCAAAGCATTTATTTCAATTAAACCATTTACAGGCACTTTTGAATTGTCAAGGGGTCGGTCAGTCAAAAATATGAAGCTAGTTGCCCATTCCAAAGCGTAGTAGGTACCTATGGAGAAGAACGGGCAAGAAACTCCACGGACACTCTTTTAAATAAATAAAAAATTGATACAAAATATTGGTTACATCATTCATTTTGAAATTATGCATGTGAGAACAATGTAATAAGACGTGCACGTTCGTAAAAGCGTCCGTAGTAAAAATAAGAAAAAAAAGAATAATTCAAAAAATTAAAATAAGCTATGGCAGCTAAGAGATGACCAGTCCCAACTGACGGCGCCCGTTCACGAACATGACGCATGGATCAGCACCATTCAGATCAACCATTTTGAAGGGAGCTAAATGATCCAACACACGTGCCACCATCAGCGAGACATTTGAGTGAGCATGACATACTCACAGCCGCCAGGGCACATTCAAGTCAATGAAATACTACATATTACCCGATAAATGGTAGCTCTTTAGTACGTAGTACTCACACCTCATAACTAGAGATCGGATATTCGGATGCATATTTACCTAAAGTTAATTTTTGGCTAAGAAATTATGGAAGTGGCTTCTGAATTTATTTTTTCTTATCTTAAATCCCGGAATTCAATAAAATCCGGGAATGCAAAACTAATCGGATACATGGTATGGAAACGACTTATCAGCCCTCTTGTGAAGGTTACTTTTGCGGTGTTAACATAAAAAATTATATACCTACTGGTAACATTTTTTAATGAAACTCAAGGCACCAAATTGTTTTTCACTGTGTGCTGTGCGAATTTGGCAACCTACTTTACAACAGTAGCTAGCATTTTTATAGTCAAAAAGTAAAAAAAAATATCAATTCCGGAATCGCGAGATTTTTGTGATCGATACAAAAGTGCATTCCATAATAGCCAACACCTGAACGTAAGTAAATATACATTAAATTCTATAATCAGAACTCTAAATCTGTCGATCCCGGAATCCCGGGATTTTTTCGATACGGAAGTGCTTTCCATAATAGCCAACACTAACATTTTATTATAATATTCCTAACATTTTAACAATACTAATAATAAGTCAGTGTGTGAGTTCAAGTAATCACAAAATATAAAATAAATGTTTAATAAAATAAGATTATACGATTAAATTGGCAACCAGTTCGATTTTGTCTCGATTCTAAATTGTCCTATGGAGCAGGACCAGCATGTTTTCTAAGCATTTTTATCTTGGATATAATCCTCTAATTTGTAATATGCTTGTTTACAAAGTGTACTTTTTATATGATTTTTAAATTTTCTTTCATTGAATTCTAATATATCACAAGGTATTCTGTTGAAACATTTAACACAGTACCCCATAAAAGATGTATTTACTTTAGATAGTCTGAAAAATGGTTGATCTATTTTATCTTTATTTCTAGTATTAAAATTATGTCTATCACTTATTTTATCCAATAAACCAAAACGTCAAACAAATCATTTCTATGACAGCTGCGCGCACAGATTGTTTTAAGTTTGCGGCGCGTGAGTCGTTATTTCTCTATATGCTGCACCGGTTGACGTCATGACGTCAACGCCGACTGTCGCTGAAAACCAGCGCTGGGGCTCTGTCTCGCATAGGGTCCCAGCATTATGCTGAGCGACGGCCGTTTTGCGTGGATGTGACGCATAATTTCCCCCAAATTGTTTTTTTTTCGTGTTTTTTTCTTTGCTTGCGTCATATGTACCGCAAATAAACATATTTTCTTTATTTCTTTCTTACTCTGCCTCGTTGGTCTAGAAGTTGCAAGCGCTACTGCTGAGCATGAGGTCCTGGGTTGGATTCCCGGGTCGGGCAAAGTGTTATTGGGTTCTCAGTAGTAGCCCGGAGTCTGGATTTGTGCCCGGTTGATTGCAATAGGCTCGCCTCCTATTACATGGGACTTAAAACATAACTGGCGAAATGTGGGTGTACTATAGGTACACCTCTGCCCAACCCTTAGGAGAAACAAGGCGTGATGTTATGTTATGTTCTTTCTTACTCATCATTCTGCTCTTATTAAAATTGTATTTGTGGTCGGCGCAACATGTCCCTTCTTCCATTGGTCGTCATTTCAGTAGTCACCTCATGCAGGGGGCGCTCCACGGTGGACGCCATCATGCGCGTGCGAGCCCTCACGACGGGGGATGCGGTGGCTCGGGGTGGGGTCGTCTTGGCGGTGTCTCTAGACATCGCCAACGCCTTCAATACCCTGCCCTGGAGTTGCATCAGGGAGGCACTCCGGTATCACCGGATGCCGACCTACCTCTGTCGTGTGGTCGAGGCCTATTTGACGGACAGGGCCATCATCTACCCCGGTCACCAGGGAGAGTGGAACCGGCGAGAGATGTCGTGCGGTGTCCCACAGGGATCGGTCCTGGGGCCGCATCTGTGGGACATCGGATACGACTGGGTGCTGCGCGCCGACCTCCCCAATGGCGTCAGCGTCGTTTGTTACGCTGACGACACGTTGGTCCTGGCGCAGGGGAGGTCGCACCAGGCGGCGGTCAAACTAGCGACACACGGGGTTGCGACAATCGTAGCCAGAATCCGGCAGTTGGGACTCGAGGTGGCCTTGCACAAGTCCGAGGCCATGTGTTTTCATGGTCCTCGGAATGCGCCACCGTCGGGTTCCCAAATAACGGTAGGAGGGGTTCACATCGGCGTCGAGTCGACGATGAAGTACTTGGGACTCGTCCTCGACAGTCGGTGGAACTTCGTGGAGCATTTCCGACGTTTGGCTCCCAGACTGGACCGGGCCGGGGCTGCCTTGAAGCGGCTCCTGCCCAATCTAGGGGGTCCAAACGCCTCCTGCCGGAGGCTATACGCGGGGATCGTGCGGTCCATGGCCCTGTACGGGGCACCGGTGTGGGCGCATTCGTTGAGGCGGCGGCCTGCCCGCCGGTTGAACGCGTCCCAGAGGGTCATGGCCACCCGGCTGGTCCGGGGATACCGCACGGTCTCCGGTGAGGGGGCGAGCCTCCTTGCCGGATTGCCGCCATGGGATCTGGAGGCAAAAGTCCTCGCGCATATTTGGGAGTGGCGCGGGGAGGCGAAACGCCGGGGCTTGACTCCGATGCCGCGAGAAATCGCGGCACAGCGGACAGAGCTCCGACGGGATCTCATGGCGGCATGGAGAGTACGATTGTCGCAACCCAGTGCTGGGCACGCCACTATTGCGGCGATAAGTCCCCTCTTTGAGGAGTGGCTGGAGAGGCGCCACGGCGTCCTCACCTTCCGCCTGACGCAGGTCCTCACCGGACACGGCTGTTTCGGGAGGTACCTGTTTCGGATAAGGCGGGAGGAAACGCCCGGGTGTCATCACTGCGTGGATCGCCCGGAGGACACGGTGGAGCATACGGTGGAGGTATGCCCGGCTTGGGCAGAGCACCGCCGTGTCCTCGTGGAGGCGATCGGTGGCGGGGATCTCTCGCGTCCGGCCCTGGTCCAGGCCATGGTACGGAGCGAGAGGGCATGGGAGGCCGTCACCTCCTTCTGCGAAGCAGTAATGCTCGCAAAGGAGGAGGCGGAACGCGTGAGGGAGAGGCAAATTTCGCGCCCTCACGCCCCTAGCCGCCGCAGGAGGAGACGCCCTGGGCGTCGGGAATCGATTGCCGATTCCCGGCCACCGTAGGCGCGGGCTTGCGGACGGTGAGCAATGGGTAGCTCGCCGTCCGGTAAGGACCAGGCCCGGGTCGACGGCGCGTTGTGTTCCACGCGCGCCTCAAAGAGATGTCAGCAAGTGAAGGGGTCCGATGAGACCATTGCCTGCCGGGGTTGCGGGATTAGTCCGAAAGGGATACCGTGGCCCCCTGGCATTGCACAGGCAACAGAAGGAACACGGGTGGGTTTTAGTCAGTAAGAGTCTGACACGCCCTCCCGCTCCACCCAGAGCGGGAGACGTCATTTGATGATTTCCCACCCAAAAAAAAAAAAAAAAAAAAAAAGTAGTCACCTCATTTCTAGCCATATCATCTTTCACACAGTGCATCCATCGTTTCTTTGGTCTTCCCCTACTCTTATAGCCATCGACATTCACACTCAAAACTTTCCTCGCGACATTTTCCTCACTCCTCCGCATCACATGCTCGTACCATGACAACCGAATTTGTAACCGTGCCAGTTTCAGACTTTGTCTTATACAGGGTGTTTGGCAGAACGTTGAACATACGACAATGGTGGATAGGTTGGGTCATCTGCTACTTACTCTGCCCTAATTTATTTGGCCCTGGACCCCAGGATATAAAAAAAAAAATCTTTTTGCTTTCTTCTAGTTTCACCACTTTCTTATCTTTAGAGTGTAATTTTTATCACAAATGGATTAAACAGGCATTTTTATTTTATTGTTAATATTGGTAGATTCTTATAAAACTATTGCTTTACTCAGATGTTAGCTACAAAAAAAGTTATAAGTCCTCAAACTTACAGAAATATGTAAAAAATACTTGAAAATAAATTTCAACTTACATTAAAAAAAAAAAAAAAATAGATTGAGTAAGTAGCAGATGACCCCACCTATCCACCATTCTCGTATGTTCAACGTTCTGCCAAACACCCTGTATACTCATTTCTTATTCTATCCATTCGTGTAACACCACACATCCCTCTTAGCATTCCCATCTCAGCCCCCCTGAAGCTAGTGATAATAGGGTATTACACCCATTTTTGAAAAGTGTCTCAATTAGATTCTATAGTGCTAATGAACCACTAAAAAGTTCACAAATTTTTTATTCAATCGTTAAGTGTCATAAAAATGCATTAAAATTTTGCATTTTCAAATTTCGCGCGTAATTTGACGAAAACGCTGGACGCAGTGGACGCCATATTGCTCTGTGGTCATGACGTCAGTTCACTATGTAAACAAATTTATATATTAAGTGTACGCTGATAGTTGACAGTTAACACTCCTAAGTTTACATAGCCGTACGACGTAATAACATGGCGGCTACTATCTAATGGTGTTATGAAACAGATTTAAAAAGCTGAAACCTTTGAATTTAATTTTAAAATTTAGTTTGCTATTTTATGAACTAAAGCTAACGTTTTCCGACTGCTTTTTGCCTAAGCTATCTCAATAATATATTTTTAGATTTTTTCTCATATATAGTAAAACACCCTATTATACAATACGCACATAATCCGAAACGTCAGAGGTGCGTGCCTTGTGTTCGAACTCGAGACCTGTGACTTGGTTAAAGAGCCGGTAAGCCACGGTTACTCTTTTAAAATAAATGGCCCCCCCTTTATCCCTTTGTATATTATATGCCAAAATTGTAGCAAAAAAATGAACGATTGCCACATATAATTCCAATGTCATACATGGAATCGAATCGTGGACGACTAATAAAACGAGGTATCCAGGTAAAATCAAAGTTTCATCCAGGAAAAAAAGGAAAAGAAAAATATTTTTTACATGTTTTTTTTTTGTTGAACGCTTTCCATGAGCTATGTGTATACTGTGTATACATATATGTGTACTTTTAGGGTGAACAAAAAGCGTGAAACTCGCTACATAGTCACCGCACGCTGTTTTCACTTCTAACGGCAGTCCCCTAAGACTAGGTACAGGTACCTGCCTAAAGTTAGTAATTACGCATAGGTATTAAATTGCGTAATTTTTTAAAATTATTGTCAAGTTAATTTAATTAATTTGGTGGTTCACTATGCCTATGTCAATTTAAGCTCAAAATGTACCTATTCTGTTACGTTGTTCTTATAGATAATTGCAAGTGCAAGACCAAGACCGCATGTTTTTTTTTTGAGAAATTTTGGTCCCAATTCACAGATAAAAAAAAAAATTACAGTCAACAAGAAAATGGGTAGGAAGGTATTTCATAGAAGTTCATAGAAACCAGTCGTGTCGCGGCGACACGTCGCCTGCAGTTGCCTCCTGCGGTCGAGTACGGAATGGTACCTTTATGGGAAAAGTTTTTTGGGATTACTGACTTTTGTAGTGGCCTGTCATAAAAAGCCGAAAACGGCCTGAAATTATGATTTTAGATTGCAATTCTTCGAGAAAAAATTGATTATTTATCAAACTCGAAGCATTTATTTCAATTAATCCAATGACAGGCACTTTTGAATTTTTAAGGGGTCGGTCCGTCAGAAAGATGAAGCTAGTTGCCATCAGCCATTCCAAAGCGTAGTAGGTTCCTATGGAGAAGAACGGGCGAGAAACTCCACTCACTCTTTTAAAACAAAATATTGTAATTTACGAAGAATTGGCAGTTCTACAAAGAGTTGTATTTAGTCTATATTCCTTTTGCAGGGTGAAGGAAAGGACATTATGCAGCATTTAGAAACTCCTCTAGATTCTGCGGGATGCTTCATACCTTACAATTTGATCACGCAGCACAGTATACCAGGTAAGATTCGAAATGCCTACCGGCCAAATCCACAGAAAAATGTTTATGAAGTTCTTGCTACGTATTTGCAATTAAAGAAGTATCTTGACGAAAGTATTGCAGTAAAAATTTAATGTGTCCCAACATAAAGCGGCAATTGTGCGCAGCTACCGCGCGAGGCCGGCCGCGCTCTGAATGAACGACTGTCGTGCGCGAACGCTTCTGTTAAACGCAAACATTCGTTGGTTTAAACCTAACTAAAAACAATTAAACATTTGTCCTGCAAACGGCGTGTTGCTGCTGCACTCTTGCTGCTCAATGTTTGGACACACCTTTTAGTGCCAGATCTTTATTTCTGCGTCTCTTGATTACATATCAATATATTTTTTTCACATAAACCATTATGGGCACTTATGAAACGTCAGAAGCTAGGTGCATGGTTCCTATTGGTCGTTTCCTATGGAGAAGAACCGGCAAGACCACGGTTACTCTTTTAAAAATAAATGGCTTGTACAATGTTTTTAAATTACAGTGTTAATGTTATAGGTATGAGAGGACAGTGTAGGCCTGTCAAAAAGTACCAGGTACTTCAGAAAATAGTCTAGAAAAATAGTCTATTAAGCCTACAACATTCTCACATTCACAAAATATAAAAGAATCTGTTTAAAATATAGGTAAAATAAAAATAAAAATCTATTTATGAGCGTTTATCTAGCGCTTTCTAAGGGCTTCTAATGGATCATTTTTCTAAAGAAAAAGAAAGAATGAAAATACATTTATTTAGAACAGACTACAGAATGTGGAGACTCCCCGCAGGCTGAGTCGCGACAGTGTAAAAGATGGTATGGCTGAAAAAGTCCCCTCTATAGTCACCCCTTTAGTAGACAAAGAAGTATGGGGAAAAAGAAATGTAGCGACGACCTCAAATAAATTAGGATGAAGAAAATACTGGATATTTCTTTTTTCCTACAGACAAATCAATAGCCGACTGCGTAGAAGCCCTGATCGGCGCCTACCTGCTCGAGTGCGGCCCCCGTGGCGCGCTGCTGTTCATGTCGTGGCTCGGCATCCGCGTACTGCCCTGTCACCACGTGCCGCTGCAGCGAGAGCATGGCTACGTGCGGCGACACAATGAGCAGGTGAGGGGGGGGCGTGTGTGTGTCACCACGTGCCGCTGCAGCGAGAGCATGGCTACGTGCGGCGACACAGTGAGCAGGTGAGGGGGGGCGTGTGTGTGTCACCACGTGCCGCTGCAGCGAGAGCATGGCTACGTGCGGCGACACAGTGAGCAGGTGAGGGGGGGCGTGTGTGTGTGTGTGTCACCACGTGCCGCTGCAGCGAGAGCATGGCTACGTGCGGCGACACAGTGAGCAGGTGAGGGGGGGCGTGTGTGTGTCACTACGTGCCGCTGCAGCGAGAGCATGGCTACGTGCGGCGACACAATGAGCAGGTGAGGGGGGGGCGTGTGTGTGTCACCACGTGCCGCTGCAGCGAGAGCATGGCTACGTGCGGCGACACAGTGAGCAGGTGAGGGGGGGAGGGGGGAGTGTGTGTGTCACCACGTGCCGCTGCAGCGAGAGCATGGCTACGTGCGGCGACACAGTGAGCAGGTGAGGGGGGGCGTGTGTGTGTCACCACGTGCCGCTGCAGCGAGAGCATGGCTACGTGCGGCGACACAGTGAGCAGGTGAGGGGGGGAGGGGGGAGTGTGTGTGTCACCACGTGCCGCTGCAGCGAGAGCATGGCTACGTGCGGCGACACAGTGAGCAGGTGAGGGGGGGCGTGTGTGTGTCACCACGTGCCGCTGCAGCGAGAGCATGGCTACGTGCGGCGACACAGTGAGCAGGTGAGGGGGGGCGTGTGTGTGTCACCACGTGCCGCTGCAGCGAGAGCATGGCTACGTGCGGCGACACAGTGAGCAGGTGAGGGGGGGCGTGTGTGTGTGTGTGTGTCACCACGTGCCGCTGCAGCGAGAGCATGGCTACGTGCGGCGACACAGTGAGCAGGTGAGGGGGGGAGGGGGGAGTGTGTGTGTCACCACGTGCCGCTGCAGCGAGAGCATGGCTACGTGCGGCGACACAGTGAGCAGGTGAGGGGGGGAGGGGGGAGTGTGTGTGTCACCACGTGCCGCTGCAGCGAGAGCATGGCTACGTGCGGCGACACAGTGAGCAGGTGAGGGGGGGCGTGTGTGTGTCACCACGTGCCGCTGCAGCGAGAGCATGGCTACGTGCGGCGACACAGTGAGCAGGTGAGGGGGGGCGTGTGTGTGTGTGTGTCACCACGTGCCGCTGCAGCGAGAGCATGGCTACGTGCGGCGACACAGTGAGCAGGTGAGGGGGGGCGTGTGTGTGTCACCACGTGCCGCTGCAGCGAGAGCATGGCTACGTGCGGCGACACAGTGAGCAGGTGAGGGGGGCGTGTGTGTGTCACCACGTGCCGCTGCAGCGAGAGCATGGCTACGTGCGGCGACACAGTGAGCAGGTGAGGGGGGGAGGGGGGAGTGTGTGTGTCACCACGTGCCGCTGCAGCGAGAGCATGGCTACGTGCGGCGACACAGTGAGCAGGTGAGGGGGGGCGTGTGTGTGTCACCACGTGCCGCTGCAGCGAGAGCATGGCTACGTGCGGCGACACAGTGAGCAGGTGAGGGGGGGCGTGTGTGTGTGTGTGTCACCACGTGCCGCTGCAGCGAGAGCATGTCTACGTGCGGCGACACAGTGAGCAGGTGAGGGGGGGCGTGTGTGTGTCACCACGTGCCGCTGCAGCGAGAGCATGGCTACGTGCGGCGACACAGTGAGCAGGTGAGGGGGGGCGTGTGTGTGTGTGTGTCACCACGTGCCGCTGCAGCGAGAGCATGGCTACGTGCGGCGACACAGTGAGCAGGTGAGGGGGGGCGTGTGTGTGTCACCACGTGCCGCTGCAGCGAGAGCATGGCTACGTGCGGCGACACAGTGAGCAGGTGAGGGGGGGCGTGTGTGTGTGTGTGTCACCACGTGCCGCTGCAGCGAGAGCATGGCTACGTGCGGCGACACAGTGAGCAGGTGAGGGGGGGAGGGGGGCGTGTGTGTGTCACCACGTGCCGCTGCAGCGAGAGCATGGCTACGTGCGGCGACACAGTGAGCAGGTGAGGGGGGGCGTGTGTGTGTCACCACGTGCCGCTGCAGCGAGAGCATGGCTACGTGCGGCGACACAGTGAGCAGGTGAGGGGGGGCGTGTGTGTGTGTGTGTCACCACGTGCCGCTGCAGCGAGAGCATGTCTACGTGCGGCGACACAGTGAGCAGGTGAGGGGGGGCGTGTGTGTGTCACCACGTGCCGCTGCAGCGAGAGCATGGCTACGTGCGGCGACACAGTGAGCAGGTGAGGGGGGGCGTGTGTGTGTGTGTGTCACCACGTGCCGCTGCAGCGAGAGCATGGCTACGTGCGGCGACACAGTGAGCAGGTGAGGGGGGGCGTGTGTGTGTCACCACGTGCCGCTGCAGCGAGAGCATGGCTACGTGCGGCGACACAGTGAGCAGGTGAGGGGGGGCGTGTGTGTGTCACCACGTGCCGCTGCAGCGAGAGCATGGCTACGTGCGGCGACACAGTGAGCAGGTGAGGGGGGGCGTGTGTGTGTGTGTGTCACCACGTGCCGCTGCAGCGAGAGCATGGCTACGTGCGGCGACACAGTGAGCAGGTGAGGGGGGGGCGTGTGTGTGTGTGTGTCACCACGTGCCGCTGCAGCGAGAGCATGGCTACGTGCGGCGACACAGTGAGCAGGTGAGGGGGGGCGTGTGTGTGTCACCACGTGCCGCTGCAGCGAGAGCATGGCTACGTGCGGCGACACAGTGAGCAGGTGAGGGGGGGCGTGTGTGTGTGTGTGTCACCACGTGCCGCTGCAGCGAGAGCATGGCTACGTGCGGCGACACAGTGAGCAGGTGAGGGGGGGAGGGGGGCGTGTGTGTGTCACCACGTGCCGCTGCAGCGAGAGCATGGCTACGTGCGGCGACACAGTGAGCAGGTGAGGGGGGGCGTGTGTGTGTCACCACGTGCCGCTGCAGCGAGAGCATGTCTACGTGCGGCGACACAGTGAGCAGGTGAGGGGGGGCGTGTGTGTGTGTGTGTCACCACGTGCCGCTGCAGCGAGAGCATGTCTACGTGCGGCGACACAGTGAGCAGGTGAGGGGGGGCGTGTGTGTGTGTGTGTCACCACGTGCCGCTGCAGCGAGAGCATGTCTACGTGCGGCGACACAGTGAGCAGGTGAGGGGGGGCGTGTGTGTGTGTGTCACCACGTGCCGCTGCAGCGAGAGCATGGCTACGTGCGGCGACACAGTGAGCAGGTGAGGGGGGGCGTGTGTGTGTCACCACGTGCCGCTGCAGCGAGAGCATGGCTACGTGCGGCGACACAGTGAGCAGGTGAGGGGGGGCGTGTGTGTGTGTGTGTCACCACGTGCCGCTGCAGCGAGAGCATGGCTACGTGCGGCGACACAGTGAGCAGGTGAGGGGGGGAGGGGGGCGTGTGTGTGTCACCACGTGCCGCTGCAGCGAGAGCATGGCTACGTGCGGCGACACAGTGAGCAGGTGAGGGGGGGCGTGTGTGTGTGTGTGTCACCACGTGCCGCTGCAGCGAGAGCATGGCTACGTGCGGCGACACAGTGAGCAGGTGAGGGGGGGCGTGTGTGTGTCACCACGTGCCGCTGCAGCGAGAGCATGGCTACGTGCGGCGACACAGTGAGCAGGTGAGGGGGGGGGCGTGTGTGTGTCACCACGTGCCGCTGCAGCGAGAGCATGGCTACGTGCGGCGACACAGTGAGCAGGTGAGGGGGGGAGGGGGGCGTGTGTGTGTCACCACGTGCCGCTGCAGCGAGAGCATGGCTACGTGCGGCGACACAGTGAGCAGGTGAGGGGGGAGGGGGGAGGGGGGCGTGTGTGTGTCACCACGTGCCGCTGCAGCGAGAGCATGGCTACGTGCGGCGACACAGTGAGCAGGTGAGGGGGGGCGTGTGTGTGTGTGTGTCACCACGTGCCGCTGCAGCGAGAGCATGGCTACGTGCGGCGACACAGTGAGCAGGTGAGGGGGGGCGTGTGTGTGTCACCACGTGCCGCTGCAGCGAGAGCATGGCTACGTGCGGCGACACAGTGAGCAGGTGAGGGGGGGCGTGTGTGTGTGTGTGTCACCACGTGCCGCTGCAGCGAGAGCATGGCTACGTGCGGCGACACAGTGAGCAGGTGAGGGGGGGCGTGTGTGTGTCACCACGTGCCGCTGCAGCGAGAGCATGGCTACGTGCGGCGACACAGTGAGCAGGTGAGGGGGGGCGTGTGTGTGTGTGTGTCACCACGTGCCGCTGCAGCGAGAGCATGGCTACGTGCGGCGACACAGTGAGCAGGTGAGGGGGGGGCGTGTGTGTGTGTGTGTCACCACGTGCCGCTGCAGCGAGAGCATGGCTACGTGCGGCGACACAGTGAGCAGGTGAGGGGGGGCGTGTGTGTGTCACCACGTGCCGCTGCAGCGAGAGCATGGCTACGTGCGGCGACACAGTGAGCAGGTGAGGGGGGAGGGGGCGTGTGTGTGTCACCACGTGCCGCTGCAGCGAGAGCATGGCTACGTGCGGCGACACAGTGAGCAGGTGAGGGGGGGCGTGTGTGTGTCACCACGTGCCGCTGCAGCGAGAGCATGGCTACGTGCGGCGACACAGTGAGCAGGTGAGGGGGGGCGTGTGTGTGTGTGTGTCACCACGTGCCGCTGCAGCGAGAGCATGGCTACGTGCGGCGACACAGTGAGCAGGTGAGGGGGGCGTGTGTGTGTCACCACGTGCCGCTGCAGCGAGAGCATGGCTACGTGCGGCGACACAGTGAGCAGGTGAGGGGGGGAGGGGGGCGTGTGTGTGTCACCACGTGCCGCTGCAGCGAGAGCATGGCTACGTGCGGCGACACAGTGAGCAGGTGAGGGGGGCGTGTGTGTGTCACCACGTGCCGCTTGCAGCGAGAGCATGGCTACGTGCGGCGACACAGTGAGCAGGTGAGGGGGGGAGGGGGGCGTGTGTGTGTCACCACGTGCCGCTGCAGCGAGAGCATGGCTACGTGCGGCGACACAGTGAGCAGGTGAGGGGGGCGTGTGGTGTGTCACCACGTGCCGCTGCAGCGAGAGCATGGCTACGTGTGGCGACACAGTGAGCAGGTGAGGGGGGGCGTGTTGTGTGTGTGTGTCACCACGTGCCGCTGCAGCGAGAGCATGGCTACGTGCGGCGACACAGTGAGCAGGTGAGGGGGGCGTGTGTGTGTGTGTCACCACGTGCCGCTGCAGCGAGAGCATGGCTACGTGCGGCGACACAGTGAGCAGGTGAGGGGGGGCGTGTGTGTGTGTGTGTCACCACGTGCCGCTGCAGCGAGAGCATGGCTACGTGCGGCGACACAGTGAGCAGGTGAGGGGGAGGGGGGCGTGTGTGTGTCACCACGTGCGGCTGCAGCGAGAGCATGGCTACGTGCGGCGACACAGTGAGCAGGTGAGGGGGCTGTGTGTGTGTCACCACGTGCCGCTGCAGCGAGAGCATGGCTACGTGCGGCGACACAGTGAGCAGGTGAGGGGGGGCGTGTGTGTGTGTGTGTCACCACGTGCCGCTGCAGCGAGAGCATGGCTACGTGGCGGCGACACAGTGAGCAGGTGAGGGGGGGGCGTGTGTGTGTGTGTGTCACCACGTGCCGCTGCAGCGAGAGCATGGCTACGTGCGGCGACACAGTGAGCAGGTGAGGGGGCGTGTGTGTGTGTGTGTGTCACCACGTGCCGCTGCAGCGAGAGCATGGCTACGTGCGGCGACACAGTGAGCAGGTGAGGGGGGGCGTGTGTGTGTCACCACGTGCCGCTGCAGCGAGAGCATGGCTACGTGCGGCGACACAGTGAGCAGGTGAGGGGGGGCGTGTGTGTGTGTGTGTCACCACGTGCCGCTGCAGCGAGAGCATGGCTACGTGCGGCGACACAGTGAGCAGGTGAGGGGGGGGCGTGTGTGTGTGTGTCACCACGTGCCGCTGCAGCGAGAGCATGGCACGTGCGGCGACACAGTGAGCAGGTGAGGGGGGGCGTGTGTGTGTCACCACGTGCCGCTGCAGCGAGAGCATGGCTACGTGCGGCGACACAGTGAGCAGGTGAGGGGGGGCGTGTGTGTGTGTGTGTGTCACCACGTGCCGCTGCAGCGAGAGCATGGCTACGTGCGGCGACACAGTGAGCAGGTGAGGGGGGGGCGTGGTGTGTGTGTGTCACCACGTGGCCGCTGCAGCGAGAGCATGGCTACGTGCGGCGACACAGTGAGCAGGTGAGGGGGGGCGTGTGTGTGTCACCACGTGCCGCTGCAGCGAGAGCATGTCTACGTGCGGCGACACAGTGAGCAGGTGAGGGGGGCGTGTGTGTGTGTGTGTCACCACGTGCCGCTGCAGCGAGAGCATGGCTACGTGCGGCGACACAGTGAGCAGGTGAGGGGGGGCGTGTGTGTGTGTGTGTCACCACGTGCCGCTGCAGCGAGAGCATGGCTACGTGCGGCGACACAGTGAGCAGGTGAGGGGGGGCGTGTGTGTGTCACCACGTGCCGCTGCAGCGAGAGCATGGCTACGTGCGGCGACACAGTGAGCAGGTGAGGGGGGGCGTGTGTGTGTGTGTGTCACCACGTGCCGCTGCAGCGAGAGCATGGCTACGTGCGGCGACACAGTGAGCAGGTGAGGGGGGGCGTGTGTGTGGTGGTGTCACCACGTGCTGCTGCAGCGAGAGCATGGCTACGTGCCGGGGCCCGACCACAGTGAGCATGGTGAGGGGGGCGTGTGTGTGTCACCACGTGCCGCTGCAGCGAGAGCATGGCTACGTGCGGCGACACAGTGAGCAGGTGAGGGGGGGCGTGTGTGTGTCACCACGTGCCGCTGCAGCGAGAGCATGGCTACGTGCGGCGACACAGTGAGCAGGTGAGGGGGGGGCGTGTGTGTGTGTCACCACGTGCCGCTGCAGCGAGAGCATGGCTACGTGCGGCGACACAGTGAGCAGGTGAGGGGGGCGTGTGTGTGTCACCACGTGCCGCTGCAGCGAGAGCATGGCTACGTGCGGCGACACAGTGAGCAGGTGAGGGGGGGGCGTGTGTGTGTCACCACGTGCCGCTGCAGCGAGAGCATGGCTACGTGCGGCGACACAGTGAGCAGGTGAGGGGGGGCGTGTGTGTGTCACCACGTGCCGCTGCAGCGAGAGCATGGCTACGTGCGGCGACACAGTGAGCAGGTGAGGGGGGGCGTGTGTGGTGTGTCACCACGTGCCGCTGCAGCGAGAGCATGGCTACGTGCGGCGACACAGTGAGCAGGTGAGGGGGGGCGTGTGTGTGTGTCACCACGTGCCGCTGCAGCGAGAGCATGGCTACGTGCGGCGACACAGTGAGCAGGTGAGGGGGGGGGGCGTGTGTGTGTCACCACGTGCCGCTGCAGCGAGAGCATGGCTACGTGCGGCGACACAGTGAGCAGGTGAGGGGGGGAGGGGGGCGTGTGTGTGTCACCACGTGCCGCTGCAGGGAGAGCATGGCTACGTGCGGCGACACAGTGAGCAGGGTGAGGGGGGGGGGGGCGTGTGTGTGTCACCACGTGCCGCTGCAGCGAGAGCATGTCTACGTGCGGGCGACACAGTGAGCAGGTGAGGGCGTGTGTGTGTGTGTGTCACCACGTGCCGCTGCAGCGAGAGCATGTCTACGTGCGGCGACACAGTGAGCAGGTGAGGGGGGCGTGTGTGTGTGTCACCACGTGCCGCTGCAGCGAGAGCATGGCTACGTGCGGCGACACAGTGAGCAGGTGAGGGGGGCGTGTGTGTGTCACCACGTGCCGCTGCAGCGAGAGCATGGCTACGTGCGGCGACACAGTGAGCAGGTGAGGGGGGGCGTGTGTGGTGTGTGTGTCACCACGTGCCGCTGCAGCGAGAGCATGGCTACGTGCGGCGACACAGTGAGCAGGTGAGGGGGGGGGGGCGTGTGTGTGTCACCACGTGCCGCTGCAGCGAGAGCATGGCTACGTGCGGCGACACAGTGAGCAGGTGAGGGGGGGGCGTGTGTGTGTGTGTGTCACCACGTGCCGCTGCAGCGAGAGCATGGCTACGTGCGGCGACACAGTGAGCAGGTGAGGGGGGGCGTGTGTGTGTGTCACCACGTGCCGCTGCAGCGAGAGCATGGCTACGTGCGGCGACACAGTGAGCAGGTGAGGGGGGGCGGTGTGTGTGTCACCACGTGCCGCTGCAGCGAGAGCATGGCTACGTGCGGCGACACAGTGAGCAGGTGAGGGGGGGAGGGGGCGGGTGTGTGTGTCACCACGTGCCGCTGCAGCGAGAGCATGGCTACGTGCGGCGACACAGTGAGCAGGTGAGGGGGGGAGGGGGGAGGGGGCGTGTGTGTGTCACCACGTGCCGCTGCAGCGAGAGCATGGCTACGTGCGGCGACACAGTGAGCAGGTGAGGGGGGGCGTGTGTGTGTGTGTGTCACCACGTGCCGCTGCAGCGAGAGCATGGCTACGTGCGGCGACACAGTGAGCAGGTGAGGGGGGGCGTGTGTGTGTCACCACGTGCCGCTGCAGCGAGAGCATGGCTACGTGCGGCGACACAGTGAGCAGGTGAGGGGGGGCGTGTGTGTGTGTGTGTCACCACGTGCCGCTGCAGCGAGAGCATGGCTACGTGCGGCGACACAGTGAGCAGGTGAGGGGGGGCGTGTGTGTGTCACCACGTGCCGCTGCAGCGAGAGCATGGCTACGTGCGGCGACACAGTGAGCAGGTGAGGGGGGGCGTGTGTGTGTGTGTGTCACCACGTGCCGCTGCAGCGAGAGCATGGCTACGTGCGGCGACACAGTGAGCAGGTGAGGGGGGGGCGTGTGTGTGTGTGTGTCACCACGTGCCGCTGCAGCGAGAGCATGGCTACGTGCGGCGACACAGTGAGCAGGTGAGGGGGGCGTGTGTGTGTCACCACGTGCCGCTGCAGCGAGAGCATGGCTACGTGCGGCGACACAGTGAGCAGGTGAGGGGGGGGGGCGTGTGTGTGTGTCACCACGTGCCGCTGCAGCGAGAGCATGGCTACGTGCGGCGACACAGTGAGCAGGTGAGGGGGGGCGTGTGTGTGTCACCACGTGCCGCTGCAGCGAGAGCATGGCTACGTGCGGCGACACAGTGAGCAGGTGAGGGGGGGCGTGTGTGTGTGTGTGTCACCACGTGCCGCTGCAGCGAGAGCATGGCTACGTGCGGCGACACAGTGAGCAGGTGAGGGGGGCGTGTGTGTGTCACCACGTGCCGCTGCAGCGAGAGCATGGCTACGTGCGGCGACACAGTGAGCAGGTGAGGGGGGGAGGGGGGCGTGTGTGTGTCACCACGTGCCGCTGCAGCGAGAGCATGGCTACGTGCGGCGACACAGTGAGCAGGTGAGGGGGGCGTGTGTGTGTCACCACGTGCCGCTGCAGCGAGAGCATGGCTACGTGCGGCGACACAGTGAGCAGGTGAGGGGGGGAGGGGGGCGTGTGTGTGTCACCACGTGCCGCTGCAGCGAGAGCATGGCTACGTGCGGCGACACAGTGAGCAGGTGAGGGGGGGCGTGTGTGTGTCACCACGTGCCGCTGCAGCGAGAGCATGGCTACGTGTGGCGACACAGTGAGCAGGTGAGGGGGGGCGTGTGTGTGTGTGTGTCACCACGTGCCGCTGCAGCGAGAGCATGGCTACGTGCGGCGACACAGTGAGCAGGTGAGGGGGGGCGTGTGTGTGTGTGTCACCACGTGCCGCTGCAGCGAGAGCATGGCTACGTGCGGCGACACAGTGAGCAGGTGAGGGGGGGCGTGTGTGTGTGTGTGTCACCACGTGCCGCTGCAGCGAGAGCATGGCTACGTGCGGCGACACAGTGAGCAGGTGAGGGGGGGAGGGGGGCGTGTGTGTGTCACCACGTGCCGCTGCAGCGAGAGCATGGCTACGTGCGGCGACACAGTGAGCAGGTGAGGGGGGGCGTGTGTGTGTCACCACGTGCCGCTGCAGCGAGAGCATGGCTACGTGCGGCGACACAGTGAGCAGGTGAGGGGGGGCGTGTGTGTGTGTGTGTCACCACGTGCCGCTGCAGCGAGAGCATGGCTACGTGCGGCGACACAGTGAGCAGGTGAGGGGGGGGCGTGTGTGTGTGTGTGTCACCACGTGCCGCTGCAGCGAGAGCATGGCTACGTGCGGCGACACAGTGAGCAGGTGAGGGGGGGCGTGTGTGTGTGTGTGTCACCACGTGCCGCTGCAGCGAGAGCATGGCTACGTGCGGCGACACAGTGAGCAGGTGAGGGGGGGCGTGTGTGTGTCACCACGTGCCGCTGCAGCGAGAGCATGGCTACGTGCGGCGACACAGTGAGCAGGTGAGGGGGGGCGTGTGTGTGTGTGTGTCACCACGTGCCGCTGCAGCGAGAGCATGGCTACGTGCGGCGACACAGTGAGCAGGTGAGGGGGGGGCGTGTGTGTGTGTGTCACCACGTGCCGCTGCAGCGAGAGCATGGCTACGTGCGGCGACACAGTGAGCAGGTGAGGGGGGGCGTGTGTGTGTCACCACGTGCCGCTGCAGCGAGAGCATGGCTACGTGCGGCGACACAGTGAGCAGGTGAGGGGGGGCGTGTGTGTGTGTGTGTCACCACGTGCCGCTGCAGCGAGAGCATGGCTACGTGCGGCGACACAGTGAGCAGGTGAGGGGGGGGCGTGTGTGTGTGTGTGTCACCACGTGCCGCTGCAGCGAGAGCATGGCTACGTGCGGCGACACAGTGAGCAGGTGAGGGGGGGCGTGTGTGTGTCACCACGTGCCGCTGCAGCGAGAGCATGTCTACGTGCGGCGACACAGTGAGCAGGTGAGGGGGGGCGTGTGTGTGTGTGTGTCACCACGTGCCGCTGCAGCGAGAGCATGGCTACGTGCGGCGACACAGTGAGCAGGTGAGGGGGGGCGTGTGTGTGTGTGTGTCACCACGTGCCGCTGCAGCGAGAGCATGGCTACGTGCGGCGACACAGTGAGCAGGTGAGGGGGGGCGTGTGTGTGTCACCACGTGCCGCTGCAGCGAGAGCATGTCTACGTGCGGCGACACAGTGAGCAGGTGAGGGGGGGCGTGTGTGTGTGTGTGTCACCACGTGCCGCTGCAGCGAGAGCATGGCTACGTGCGGCGACACAGTGAGCAGGTGAGGGGGGGCGTGTGTGTGTCACCACGTGCTGCTGCAGCGAGAGCATGGCTACGTGCGGCGACACAGTGAGCATGTGAGGGGGGGCGTGTGTGTGTCACCACGTGCCGCTGCAGCGAGAGCATGGCTACGTGCGGCGACACAGTGAGCAGGTGAGGGGGGGCGTGTGTGTGTCACCACGTGCCGCTGCAGCGAGAGCATGGCTACGTGCGGCGACACAGTGAGCAGGTGAGGGGGGGCGTGTGTGTGTCACCACGTGCCGCTGCAGCGAGAGCATGGCTACGTGCGGCGACACAGTGAGCAGGTGAGGGGGGGGCGTGTGTGTGTCACCACGTGCCGCTGCAGCGAGAGCATGGCTACGTGCGGCGACACAGTGAGCAGGTGAGGGGGGGAGGGGGGCGTGTGTGTGTCACCACGTGCCGCTGCAGCGAGAGCATGGCTACGTGCGGCGACACAGTGAGCAGGTGAGGGGGGGCGTGTGTGTGTCACCACGTGCCGCTGCAGCGAGAGCATGGCTACGTGTGGCGACACAGTGAGCAGGTGAGGGGGGGCGTGTGTGTGTGTGTGTCACCACGTGCCGCTGCAGCGAGAGCATGGCTACGTGCGGCGACACAGTGAGCAGGTGAGGGGGGGCGTGTGTGTGTGTGTCACCACGTGCCGCTGCAGCGAGAGCATGGCTACGTGCGGCGACACAGTGAGCAGGTGAGGGGGGGCGTGTGTGTGTGTGTGTCACCACGTGCCGCTGCAGCGAGAGCATGGCTACGTGCGGCGACACAGTGAGCAGGTGAGGGGGGGAGGGGGGCGTGTGTGTGTCACCACGTGCCGCTGCAGCGAGAGCATGGCTACGTGCGGCGACACAGTGAGCAGGTGAGGGGGGGCGTGTGTGTGTCACCACGTGCCGCTGCAGCGAGAGCATGGCTACGTGCGGCGACACAGTGAGCAGGTGAGGGGGGGCGTGTGTGTGTGTGTGTCACCACGTGCCGCTGCAGCGAGAGCATGGCTACGTGCGGCGACACAGTGAGCAGGTGAGGGGGGGGCGTGTGTGTGTGTGTGTCACCACGTGCCGCTGCAGCGAGAGCATGGCTACGTGCGGCGACACAGTGAGCAGGTGAGGGGGGGCGTGTGTGTGTGTGTGTCACCACGTGCCGCTGCAGCGAGAGCATGGCTACGTGCGGCGACACAGTGAGCAGGTGAGGGGGGGCGTGTGTGTGTCACCACGTGCCGCTGCAGCGAGAGCATGGCTACGTGCGGCGACACAGTGAGCAGGTGAGGGGGGGCGTGTGTGTGTGTGTGTCACCACGTGCCGCTGCAGCGAGAGCATGGCTACGTGCGGCGACACAGTGAGCAGGTGAGGGGGGGGCGTGTGTGTGTGTGTCACCACGTGCCGCTGCAGCGAGAGCATGGCTACGTGCGGCGACACAGTGAGCAGGTGAGGGGGGGCGTGTGTGTGTCACCACGTGCCGCTGCAGCGAGAGCATGGCTACGTGCGGCGACACAGTGAGCAGGTGAGGGGGGGCGTGTGTGTGTGTGTGTCACCACGTGCCGCTGCAGCGAGAGCATGGCTACGTGCGGCGACACAGTGAGCAGGTGAGGGGGGGGCGTGTGTGTGTGTGTGTCACCACGTGCCGCTGCAGCGAGAGCATGGCTACGTGCGGCGACACAGTGAGCAGGTGAGGGGGGGCGTGTGTGTGTCACCACGTGCCGCTGCAGCGAGAGCATGTCTACGTGCGGCGACACAGTGAGCAGGTGAGGGGGGGCGTGTGTGTGTGTGTGTCACCACGTGCCGCTGCAGCGAGAGCATGGCTACGTGCGGCGACACAGTGAGCAGGTGAGGGGGGGCGTGTGTGTGTGTGTGTCACCACGTGCCGCTGCAGCGAGAGCATGGCTACGTGCGGCGACACAGTGAGCAGGTGAGGGGGGGCGTGTGTGTGTCACCACGTGCCGCTGCAGCGAGAGCATGTCTACGTGCGGCGACACAGTGAGCAGGTGAGGGGGGGCGTGTGTGTGTGTGTGTCACCACGTGCCGCTGCAGCGAGAGCATGGCTACGTGCGGCGACACAGTGAGCAGGTGAGGGGGGGCGTGTGTGTGTCACCACGTGCTGCTGCAGCGAGAGCATGGCTACGTGCGGCGACACAGTGAGCATGTGAGGGGGGGCGTGTGTGTGTCACCACGTGCCGCTGCAGCGAGAGCATGGCTACGTGCGGCGACACAGTGAGCAGGTGAGGGGGGGCGTGTGTGTGTCACCACGTGCCGCTGCAGCGAGAGCATGGCTACGTGCGGCGACACAGTGAGCAGGTGAGGGGGGGCGTGTGTGTGTCACCACGTGCCGCTGCAGCGAGAGCATGGCTACGTGCGGCGACACAGTGAGCAGGTGAGGGGGGGGCGTGTGTGTGTCACCACGTGCCGCTGCAGCGAGAGCATGGCTACGTGCGGCGACACAGTGAGCAGGTGAGGGGGGGGCGTGTGTGTGTCACCACGTGCCGCTGCAGCGAGAGCATGGCTACGTGCGGCGACACAGTGAGCAGGTGAGGGGGGGAGGGGGGCGTGTGTGTGTCACCACGTGCCGCTGCAGCGAGAGCATGGCTACGTGCGGCGACACAGTGAGCAGGTGAGGGGGGGCGTGTGTGTGTCACCACGTGCCGCTGCAGCGAGAGCATGGCTACGTGCGGCGACACAGTGAGCAGGTGAGGGGGGGGCGTGTGTGTGTCACCACGTGCCGCTGCAGCGAGAGCATGGCTACGTGCGGCGACACAGTGAGCAGGTGAGGGGGGGAGGGGGGCGTGTGTGTGTCACCACGTGCCGCTGCAGCGAGAGCATGGCTACCTGCGGCGACACAGTGAGCAGGTGAGGGGGGGCGTGTGTGTGTCTTCAGATGGTACCAACCTATTTTCCGAGAAGTTGGTACTGTCAGCCAAGATGTCAGATGTTACACATCATAATGCGAATACTATAAGGCTCGCTCGTTCTTTAAAATTATCATTTTGGTGTATAATCTAAACCTCTTTTTTTTGGATGGGAAATTATCAAATAACTTCTTCCGCTCTGGGCGGAGCGGAAGGGCGTGTCAGACTCTCTGACTAAAACCCAACCGTATTCCTTCAGTTGCCTGTACGTTGCCAGGGGCCACGGTATCCCTTTCTGATATTCCCGCAACCCCGGCAGGGTATAATCCATCCCTCAAATGTTGTTACAGTCAGCATCACCAACATCATCAGACCGCAAGAGAACCTCCTCCTCATCATCAACGTGTTCTGATGATGAAACGCCTCCACACCAGGAGATGTTCCCTGAAGAGGACTGGTCGTGGCCGGCGCGAGCTGTGGGGTCTCTACAGCCTTATAAAGATTCACAAGGGAGGTGGATGCAGGTATTCATCAAAATCATTTTCCTCACTTTAATGCGTTTAAAACTAAAGTAAAGTCCAACCTTTGTTCAAAGGCATATTATTCTATCAACGACTACTTAAATGATAAGAAGAGTTGGTCGCTGTGATTAACTCAAGACAATGTTTAAATGTTCTTTCTCCAGAATTAGTTTACCTACTGACAGGTTATATGAGTTTATATATAATTTTACTTTTTATGTCAATTTATTTTATTTTTATTTTTATTTATTGTTGACATAATCTGCTCATTACAATGATTTTTTATGAGTGCAATATGTGGTTAGCTAGCGACCTCGACAATTATTTATTTTACCTCGATGGTCCAAGCTTATCAATTATAACTTCTAGTTACAGCTATATGTACGCGGGCACGCCCTTTATGCCTGGAGGCTTTATTTTCTTTTTACGATATTGTTTACGTTTAGTTATTTTTATTTCTGCTTGAGTATAGTTCTCGATGTTTTTGGTTGGTATATTGGCGTGTGCTAGCTGTCATATGGCTATTAATTTATAATTTAAATTGTGTTTTGCATAATGTAAATTATCTTGTATACTATTGTATAGAAACATTTTTTTTCTAACTGAACAGACAGCTGTGCTGCTGGGCAGTTTGTTGCGCCACTTCTTCTTCCCAGCTAAAGCACTAGGAAGTGGTGAAGGGTGGGCGTTTTGTGGGACTGTCTTATGTAATTTTGACGTTCGAAAAGTGCTGATTCTCAGCCTAGTTTGCATAAATGACTTTTTTTTATTTTTTTTATTTGAACTATGTTGGGGTCGGCTTCTAGTCTAACTGGTCTCAGCTGAATACCAGTATTTTACCTGGAGCGACTGCCTATCTGACCTCCACAACCCAGATACTAACACACGATACCTAGAAGTAAGACTGGTTGTCAGACCTGCGTTCTTCTGAATACCCGTAATGACTGTCAAAGCATTACAAAAGACAGCCGTGATTAACACCCATCCAATAACCGACCTCGGCGAACGTAGCTGACTTTTCTGTTCTTTTGTGCATCTCGAATATAAATAAAAGTGTCATACGTTCTCCCCAGCCGATTTTTGGAGAGCTAAAAGCGCCGCCATCACCTCTTCTCCGATACATTGAAGATCCTGAAGGCGAACTGAATCAAATGCTCTCTGGTAAGTCCATCATAACAATTTACATTGGTTTGGCAATCTGTCAGCTAATTTTTACGCTCACGCGTATGAGTGGCTCGCGCCAACAGCTGAGGCCTCCACTGTCGAAACGTGTCGGCCGTGTATATTATCAGCATTATGCTGACATAGGAGGCTTTTTGGCCTCGCAGAGGTAGATAGGTTTTAGGGTTCCGTACCCCAAGGGTAAAAACGGAACCCTATTACTACGACTTCGCTGTCCGTCCGTCCGTCTGTCACCAGGCTGTATCGTGTACCGTGCTAGTTAGACAGTTGAAATTTTCACAGATGATGTATTTCTGTTGCCGCTATAACAACAAATAATAAAAACAGAATAAAATAAATATTTAAGGGGGCTCTCATACAACAGACATGATTTTATAGATAATGTACGGAACCCTTCGTGCGCGAGTCCAACTCGCACTTGGCCGGTTTTTTTTAATATACTTTTTTTTTGTTTTCCTTTATTCTATACATAAAATTAATTTTGTTACCTTTTAAATGCTTTCTTTTATTTTTTATTACTCTGTATTTCTTGTGCGTGTCCCAAATAAAATATTTTAATTTTTTTAATTTCCTATTTAACACCCTGTTGCACAAAGACAAACATTAATACCCCATTACGTAATGTATCATTAACGCTAATGATTTAATTAATTTCATCAAAGAACCTTAAAATCGAGTCTAATGTTGCTTTCTGCACCAAATTAAAACAAGTTATAGATAGTGCAATCCACTGAGACGCGCCCCACTCCGCTCCGCTCCGTACTAAAGTACAGCTTACAGTACAGCCATCGCGGAGTGGGGCGCGTCGTCGCGGATTGCACTATCTGTAATGGAAGATTAGTATTTAATGACAGCTGTAAAAGTTAAATTTCGTTTCTGCAACTGGTTGTTAGCCTTTCAAAAATAGGCTGTGTCCGCTTGAACCAGAAATTACTAAATTCATTTAACTCTACACGTATTGTGTATATCCATGGAAAAAAAAACTCACGGAATCATGTAACTCGAATAAATTAAACTAAAAAAAAACGAGAGAGCCACACAGTATTCGCATATGATGTGTAACATCTGACAGTTTGGCTGACAGTACCAACCTCTCGGAAAATGGGTTGGTACCATCTGACGGCCAAATCTAGCACCGCGCGCGCTCATTGGTCATATCAAATAGCGCGCGCTTCCCCGGCGATCTTATAATCTTAATCTTTTCACGAAATCACTCCCACAGATTGCTGGAAACAGTGAGGATGTTACACATCAAAAAACTTTTTTTACAAAAATAAAACCGACTTCAAAAAAAAAAACACTACAAAGTGAAAAATTACTTTGATTTCGGAAGTCGGTGTCTTTGGTTTTGTATTTTTGTTTTTTTGCCACCGACTTCCGAAATCAAAGTTATTTTTCCCTTTGTTGTTTTTTTTTTTTTTTTGAAGTCGGTTTTATTTTTGTAAAAAAAGTTTTTATTTTTCACTTTTTAGTTGTGGTACCTACACAAACCCCCCACAAAAATTTGAATACCACTACCTGCTATGTAAATTACAGTGACAGGAACTATTAGAACATCGTCCACATATATACAATGTGGATCTGGACTTACGACATTAAATTAAAACGAGCACAGTACTAGTCCATAGAAACATTTTAAAATACGAAGATTAGTAGTTAATGGAAAATTGAAAAATTGCAATTTTCAAACAAAATAAATAGCAGAATCGACTGCATAAAAAGTAAACACGCTTTATCTACGAAAAGTCACTAACCTGTTGCGCGGCCCGATGCGGGTCGCGGCGGGGGGCGGCGCCTGCGCTGCGGTGCGGGGCGTAGGTGGACGTGGGTAGGTAGTTTAGTCGGAGAACAACAAATTAGCGGCATAAACTCACTAAGTTGCGCGTTGTTTATTAAAAGATCACAGGCTGAATAATTAATCACATAATATCACATCACAATCAGAATTTACATCAATAGTCAAATTTATACATTTTCAAGGTTTCCACCGTTGTTCATTATGCACAAGCGACATCGATACCTAATTAACTAACTAATATTAAACTAACACTGAACAATAAGTCACACTAAATCGTCTTTAATCACAAATAACAACTAAATTTTTTCGAAAAATCACAACAATGCGCGCGCGGCTCGTCTCGTGATAATTAAAGTAGCCGTGTGCGCTCCTCAAAGGGCGCCGCTGCACTGACTGTGACCGAGTCCCGAGACTGCCGAAAAAATTCCGCTCTCACACACACTCGCAATTGTCTATGCACCACTAATGCATAATTTGCGTAAGTAATATTTCTTTTTCTTTCTAATTGTAGTATTATTTTGTGGGACTGGGCGGGGCGCGTCAGAGTGGAATCGTATGACACCTTTCTCTGTCTCTCAAGCATATTGAGACGTAAAGGATAGAATCGTACGTTTTGCACAGGTTCTTGACCTTACAATGTTTACCTATTATTACGGACTCAGATCTACATCATGTTGAAAAATAAGAAAATGAAAAATAATTTCCTGTGGCTAAAGTATTCATTGGATTTGATTGATTTTTTGTATACGGGTAAAGAACATGACACTCTTTATGTGGTTTTGAGGAATGTCAAGCGTCCTGCTCCACATTGTATACTAGGTGGTAGAAATACGTATTATTGAAGCTAACTCAAAAACCCCTCATCAGATCTTGACCAAACTTATATGGGACCATTTCTGAACTATGCCCTACCAAAAACAAAAAGAATCATCAAAATCTATTCACATATGGCGGAGTAATCGCGTAATAAAAATACAAAAAAAAAAAGAACATAGAACCGAATTGAGAACCTCCTCCTTTTAGAAGTCAGTTGAAAAACAAATTTGTAATGCTCTCTTGGACGCTAAGTCTGACGTTCGATGTGACTGACTATGTGATGTGTTCGCGGATGAATGGAAGAAGATCTTGTCAGTATGTCTGGAGTATTCTGAGATGAGCGTATGACTAGATAGTTAGTTAGCATCGCATTGTTGTGATTTTTCGAAAAAATTTAGTTGTTATTTGTGATTAAAGACGATTTAGTGTGACTTATTGTTCAGTGTTAGTTTAATATTAGTTAGTTAATTAGGTATCGATGTCGCTTGTGCATAATGAACAACGGTGGAAACCTTGAAAATGTATAAATTTGACTATTGATGTAAATTCTGATTGTGATGTGATATTATGTGATTAATTATTCAGCCTGTGATCGTTTAATGAACAACGCGCAACTTAGTGAGTTTATGCCGCTAATTTGTTGTTCTCCGACTAAACTACCTACCCACGTCCACCTACGCCCCGCACCGCAGCGCAGGCGCCGCCCCCCGCCGCGACCCGCATCGGGCCGCGCAACAGGTTAGTGACTTTTCGTAGATAAAGCGTGTTTACTTTTTATGCAGTCGATTCTGCTATTTATTTTGTTTGAAAATTGCAATTTTTCAATTTTCCATTAACTACTAATCTTCGTATTTTAAAATGTTTCTATGGACTAGTACTGTGCTCGTTTTAATTTAATGTCGTAAGTCCAGATCCACATTGTATATATGTGGACGATGTTCTAATAGTTCCTGTCACTGTAATTTACATAGCAGGTAGTGGTATTCAAATTTTTGTGGGGGGTTTGTGTAGGTACCACAACTAAAAAGTGAAAAATAAAAACTTTTTTTACAAAAATAAAACCGACTTCAAAAAAAAAAAAAAAACAACAAAGGGAAAAATAACTTTGATTTCGGAAGTCGGTGGCAAAAAAACAAAAATACAAAACCAAAGACACCGACTTCCGAAATCAAAGTAATTTTTCACTTTGTAGTGTTTTTTTTTTTGAAGTCGGTTTTATTTTTGTAAAAAAAGTTTTTTGATGTGTAACATCCTCACTGTTTCCAGCAATCTGTGGGAGTGATTTCGTGAAAAGATTAAGATTATAAGATCGCCGGGGAAGCGCGCGCTATTTGATATGACCAATGAGCGCGCGCGGTGCTAGATTTGGCCGTCAGATGGTACCAACCCATTTTCCGAGAGGTTGGTACTGTCAGCCAAACTGTCAGATGTTACACATCATATGCGAATACTGTGTGGCTCTCTCGTTTTTTTTTAGAAGATAAGCAGATTAAGTATCTTGACTTGGCTCGCGAGGTTGTCGACATGTGGGATGTGGATACAGCAATCATTGTGCCAGCCAATGGCATAATAGCCAAGAGCCTCGACCAATATCTGAGGAGGCTCTCGTTAGGCAGCTCGATCAAGGGCTTGATCCAGAAAGCGGTACTCCTGGACACGGCGCGTATTGTTAGGAGATTCCTCTTTCAGGAGCCCTGAGCTTGGACCCTGTTTCCGATACCGGTGGGCTACTATTTTTTATATTTTTAAATGTTTTTTGTTTTTATAAAAATATTTAAAAATGTAAAGTATAAGTATATAAATTAAATAAAGGAAAAATAATAATATATCCTTGATCAGCCAGATGGGACAGGGTTGTCCCATCTGGCTGTCCTCCCCCCAGCGATAGGACGTCGCTGGGGGGAGGACAGCCAGATGGGAACACACAAATACAAGCCGAGGTTCGTACCCCACAGGGGGTGCCCTTAGCGAGCGCTCGCCTAGTTTATATTTAGAATAGTTTTTGCCCCTGGCTGGAGGTTTTGAGTATAGAAGCTTAAGGCAGCTACAAAAAAGTCCGATTAAGCAGCCACGACCCTTTTCTGAGGTCAACTGCGATATGCACAAGGCAAAAAAAAAAAAAAATGTCTCACTGCGTTCGGCGCTTGGCGTGGCAACACGTCGTGTACGTGTTCGCAGCAAGTCAATGGTCATCCAGAGGACGCCTCGATCTCTTACACTACAGGGTCCTTTATGACTCTTTAAGAACAGTTAAGCGGATTAGGTTACTAAATATACGTCGTCTATTGTATTTATTTTGAGCGTATGACTGTCGAACAGTTTAATACTTTTGTTACGGTACGGTCAGTACACTCCTTTACCTGACCCCTCTTACAAAGAAGAAGAGGGGAATAGGGGGCGGATGATACAGTTCACTGACTTTTACTATAATAATGTGATTGTGTCTTTAACTAATGTAATTGGCCTTGACCGTTTTATGTTAAAATAAATAAATAAATATTAACGAGCACATAACAAAAAAGGAACTAAACAAAAACAGAATTCTATCTCTGACAACTTTAAACGATTCACAGAAGTAGTGTGAAAAAAAACCGCTAAATTTATTAAGTTATTTGTGTTGCACGTGGGGACTCCACATGAATACTTGGAGTTTCAAAGTGCCCTTTTTCAATTAAAACACGATCTACTACCGCTACTATCTATTTCTACTAGAGTGAAAGAACACTATCTTTCCACTTCGTCATAGTTGCGTAGGTATTTATGTTGTATTTTATTTATTTTAGAAGTATGTATGTATGTTCGTAAGTATATTGTCATATAATTTGTTTTATTTTATTGAGTGAATTGTTTTGATTTTATGTATTTTACTTTCTCTCTACTCTTACACACGGTGTCTACATCTCTTTTTACCCTCTGTCCTATCGCAGGTATGCTGGAAGAGATTTCATTAGAAATAAGCATCACCTTTGTACGTATTTTTCTGTTCTTTTAACCTTGTCTGTTTATTTTTGTGTGTACATAAATGGTTAAATAAATAAATAAATCAATTTAAAGAATATTCTTTATCAATATTCGGTTATCTTTCAAGTTGAAGGCACGTGAACATATTCTTGAAAAGCCGCCAGATATTTTGCAGCGCTGATTTGCTGGATTTGTTTTCTCCTCTACCTATCGTTATTTCTCCTGACAAAGTTTATTCGGTTTATATGTATGTATCTATGTATTAATTTTCAAGTTATCTATCACTTTTTTTTTTTTTTTTGCATTTATTTCTTTTAAACCCTTTACAGGCACTTTTGAACTGTCAAAGAGTCAGTCAGTTAGTCAGAAAGTTGAAGCTAGTTGCCCATTCCAAAACGTAGATTTCTATAGAAGAACGGGCAAGAAACTCCAAGGACACTCTTTTAAATATAGAAATTACAAAATCCTGGGTACATTACTCTTGTTGATTCTATATGTGAGAACAATGTAAAAAAAATATAAAAATAAAAAACGATTAAAAACATAAGATTAAAAATGATTAAGTTGCACCTGCCATGTTTTGTCTCTGCACCACCCTTTTTTTTTTTTTTTTTTTGGGTGGGAAATCATCAAATGACGTCTCCCGCTCTGGGTGGAGCGGGAGGGCGTGTCAGACTCTTACTGACTAAAACCCACCCGTGTTCCTTCTCTTGCCTGTGCAATGCCAGGGGGCCACGGTATCCCTTTCGGACTTTCCCGCAACCCCGGCAGGCAATGGTCTCATCGGACCCCTTCATTCGCTGACATCTCTTTGAGGCGCGCGTGGAACACAACGCGCCGTCGACCCGGGCTTGGTCCTTGGCTTGGCTCTGCACCACCCTAAGGTTGACTGGTAGAAAATGCCTCAGGCATTAAGTCCGCCTTTGTACAGTATTTTTTTACCTGTGCATAAAGTTTTAATAAATTAATGAATCTCTTCCACAGGCTATGACGCCCTAGAAACAACGTTACAGTACCGGTTCAAAGACCGCTCCCTCTTACTTCAGGCGTTGACGCACGCGTCTCATCACAGCAACCGACTCACGGACTGTTATCAACGACTCGAGTTCTTAGGAGATGCTATACTAGGTAAGTAATCCCTTCCATCCAAAAATAGGCCCTCAGAACGTTAGTACAAATGTTTCACTCCGCAAAATCGTTTAAATAAAAAGCCGACTCTTGCTAGGACACAATAAAGTGCAATTCAGGTCGCATAGTTCTAATTACCTACAGTCATATTCGCCTAGAAGTTGCCTCTCTTTCTATCTCGTAGCTCTTGTTTCTTCTGACTACGTTGCGCTCAATGAATTGGCCCAACAAGACGAGCTCGCTGCGTTCTTGTAGCTTCATGCATAAATAATACATATTGAATACAGAATGATTGATGCTCTGAAGCTATGGTTTCCTTGAAGAATGATAGCCGTCTAATAGCGTCCTCAATTTACCGGCGAATGACGTCACCGAAACTATTTATGACAGCAAGTTAGACACCGTGAAGTGAAACCCCTCTGCCCAAAGATTTAAATCGCTAGATTTGCCCTAACCGTACTTACGAGTACGTTACGCCAAAAATGTCCATACTGAGAAGAGCGAGCTCACGCTCAATCAAGTCAAGTCGCTGTGTTATTGTATGTCAGAGGTGTCAAAACGAAACACTGACGCCATTTTTTTTTTTAAATCGTTGCCTCTGCCGTCATTTAAATGACGCTTGGGAGCGTCGATGCCCCTTGAAAATGACGACACCGTACCGGGTTTCTATAGTATTTTAAAACGGGTTTTTTAACCACAACCTGGAAATTCTAGGCCTGCATCTCACCTGATGGTAAGTGATGATCAGGCCGAAGGTGGAAGCGAGCTTCACCCGGACTCCTCAACCACAGAGGAACTGGCTATCTTACCTTTAACTGCCGAAACACAACAATGATGTTAACATCATTATGGTTTATCAAAAACACTGTTGACTGTTTTGTTAAACAAAGTTTATCTATTCGACAGTGTACTTAGTTGAATAATAAATTATATTTAATAGATAAATATACAGAATTGTAGCGGTTACACCGCCACATACGAACTACGCATCAAAGGTACACAAATCCTGCATCGCGCAATTAGAGTTTACCGCGCGAACGACATATTATATAAGACCATCCGACATCAACAGTCGGCCCGCCAGACACAACACCCGTCTGGTCGGAGGATCCTCCCTTTTCTATGGTGAATGAGTGAACTTTACACCCTGTTCCTCATGCCTCTAAAGAATCAATACTTGTTCATATATACGGAAGAAAATCAGGACCAAACCAATATTCAACTATTTCATATTCAAATCCTTTTTTCCAATTTAAGTTATTTCTACATTAACAAATATCAACTTTTCAGTCGTGCTTATTAAGTCGATTTCAGAATGAGTAGAACTATTGAAAAAGTCTTTTTTATGTTTTAGCCCCAACTGAACCTTATAATTTGAATAGTTATTTATCCTTAAACAGATATTTTGTTCAAATGTTTGGAAACTAAATTGCGAACGCAAATTACATAAAAATGACGGTTTCTTCTACCATCAGTTTGAAAGAATGATAAAGGACCATAGTCATATTACAGATAGTGCAATCCACGACACCGCGCCCCACTCCGCGACGACTGTACTGTAAGCTGTACTTTAGTACGGAGCGGGGCGGAGTGGGGCGCGTCTCAGTGGATTGCACTATCTATACACAATGTTATAATACCTACATCTGGTTCCAGATTACTTAATAACTCGCCACCTCTACGAAGATCCGAGACGTCATTCGCCGGGCGCTCTTACGGATCTGCGTTCAGCGCTCGTCAACAACACTATATTTGCTACTCTAGCTGCCAGACACGGGTTTCATAAGTAAGTAAATAAATAAAAATAAGTTTATTAACACAAAAAAAAACCTTAATACACAAAGCTCATACAATATAAACATTGGAACATTCAACTTTGGGAAACAAAGGTTGCATAAATAGTGAAAACCCTGCCTCCTAAACTAGGGGGTCCCTGTGAATTAGGAGTCAGTATTCTACTGTAACTTCGTGTACAATAAATCCCTTATTTATGTGTGTATGAACCTATAATGAACTACGGCTATTAATGTGTAGGTATGAGCAGTGATAGCCTAGTGGTGTGACCGTCAGACTGACAAGTCATAGGTCTCGAGTTCGAACCCAAGGCACGCACCTCTGAATTTTCGGATTCATGTGCGTAGATATTATATAATTATCACTTGCTCAAAAAACGGTGAAGGAAAACATCGTGAGGAAACCGGCATGCCTGAGAGATATTTCTCGACGGCATGTGAAGCCAAGTCAGAGGCCCGTGGGCGGCTTTAAAACTCTGACACCAGGTTGGTTTACTAACCACACGAATAGAAGAAGAATGTGTAGGTATGTGTGTTAAAGGAGGGAGGTGTGTTAGTGTGGAGTGGTGTGTTGTGGTGTGGTGTGGCATGTTATGTTGTGGTGTAGTGTGTAGTGTTGTGGTATAGTGTGTTGTGGTGTGATGTGGTGTGGTGTATGTATACTTACAGATATTCGATTCTTGATTTGTGTACTGAACACATAACATAACATCACGCCTTGTTTCCCCGAAGGGTTGGGCAGAGGTGTACCTGTAGTACACCCACATTTCGCCAGTTATGTTTTTTTAAGTCCCATGTAATGGGGAGCTAGCCTATTGCCATCAACCGGGCACAAATCCAGACTCCGGGCTACTACTGAGAAATTCCTGTTGGTAAAACCCAATAATACTTTGCCCGACTTGGCAATCGCACCCAGCAGGGCTAACATGACAAGCGCGAGAAAGCTCTTTATCTCGTTTTGTCGAAATTTGTCTACGATTCTGACGTCATTCTAATCCCTAACATGACCGTAAACGACGAGATATTTCGAAAAAGGCACTTTGACAGTTCTAGAAACCGATGTTGCAAGTTATTAAAAACAAATTATTTTTATGATAGCAACATCGGCTTGAGATTCCGTTTCATTCATTCAATGGTGCCGATTTTCTTGTCACAAATGCCTCTAAACTAGACTAAAAATCACCAAAATTTAGATTATTCCTGTCAACCGACGATTTTCCATTCTGAAATAGACTAAAGTGACACAACTTAACTATATTTTAGTTTGACGGCACTGAGCTATTAATTTAGTGAAAATGGCAATTTTGCTATTCAGAATTTTACGTTCTGCACCTAAAATGATGATTGTCTAAGAATTTAATCGCGATTAAAAAATGAACTAAAATTCACACCTCGAAGGTGCAAAAACAATACTGTCTTTTTTTCTTTTCTCTTGCTTATATCTCGAAAACGGTGTGTCCTATCGCAAAAATAATGAAAATTTCGACCCCCTTTATAAAACCTTTAACCCCTAACACTCAACATGTAGGTAATATTTTTTCATATTTTCCATACAAAAAACGAAAAATTCCATATAAACACGTCGTTCCAATATAATATTAGTTTAAAACTAAGTATTTTCATTATTAATATATTGTAAAATAAAATGATGACTAAAATAAGTACAATTATGAAACTGCCATGTTATTTTAGAGTTTTTTTTTGTATCATAATTTTGTCTACTATTCTCGTCGTCAAAATCGACGACGAGTAAATACGACTAAATGATAGAAAAACTTTTTCACAAAAAATAAAACCGACTTCCAAGAAAAACACTACAAAGTGACAAATAACTTTGATTTCGGAAGTCGGTGTCTTGGGTTTGTAATTTTAGTTTTTTTTGCCGCCGACTTCCGAAATCAAAGTTATTTGTCACTTTGTAGTGTTTTTCTTGGAAGTCGGTTTTATTTTTTGTGAAAAAGTTTTTATTTTTCACTTTTTAGTTGTGGTACCTACACAAAACCCCCACAAAAATTTGAATACCAATTAAATTACAGTGACAGGAACTATTAGAATATCATCCACATATGCTAGGTGGGAAAAAATATGTATTATTGAAGCTAACTCAAAAACCCTTCTTCAGATCTTGACCAAATTTATATGGGACCACTTCTGAAGTATGCCCTACCAAACAAAAAAAGAATCATCAAAATCAATTCATAATTGGCGGAGTAATCGCGTAACAAACATACAAAAAAAAAACATACCGTCGAATTGAGAACCTCCTCCTTTTTTTGAAGTCGGTTAAAAATCGGAGATTATCTCGTGTTGAATTGTCAAAAATCGAGATAGCTAAGGTGCCATGTTAGGGTTTGTCGAGAAAACATCAATTTTGACAGAAGGAGTCGACTATTTTGTATGGAAGCGCTGTCAGAAAACGAGAAAGTGACCGAAATAGACAAAAATTACTCACGCGAGAGCGAGTAATTGTCGCGTGTGTCATGTTAGGCCTGCAGGACCTCATGCTCAGCAGTAGCGATTGCGACCACTAGACCAACGAGGCAGTCATTCATGCAGTTGTAGCGGTTACACCGCCACATACCAACTACGCATCAAAGACATGACGTCACACAAATCCTGCATCGCGCAATTAGAGTTTACCGCGCGAACGACATAGATAAGACTATCCGAAATCAACAGTTGGGCAGTCGGCCCGCCAGACACAACACCCGTCTGGTTGGAGGATCCTCCCTTTTCTATGGTGGATGAGTGAACTTTACACCCTGTTCCTCATGCCCCTAAACAGTCAAGTTGTTATGTCATTATTTTTAATCCCCCAATAAAAAAATAAAAAATCTAAATATATAGTGTATGTGGTGTTGTTAGCCTGTAAGTAATTGTGGCACTTATAAATGTAAATCGTGTAGTTTTATATGAAATGAAATGTGTAAAAAAATGTAGGCTAACCTCTTATTAAATAAATAAATAAAAATGAGCGTCGAGAGCGTCGTCTGTCACTCTCTCTCTCTCATAGGCCATTTTCTATCGCACACTGCTTATCACCGAGAGTTGAAATTCCGACAGTGTATTTTTTGCCGAGCAGTAATGTACTCCGTTGGATTCTCAATTTTCGGCTTAACACCGAGGGTTGAAAATCTAGTGTGCGATAAAAAATTATCGCGTTGAAAAATCGCTCTTGCGGACCTGGGGTAAAGCTCGATATGTTATCTCAAAGCACACACCCATACTTCAGCAATGAGGGTTTCTGAAATGACGTGCACTAGGTGGCAGCACTGACACCAGGTTAGTCACTAACCACACGAGAAGAAGAACGGAGAATTTATGGATGAGCCCAATGACTCTGCCCGACCAGAGAATTTCACCCAAAAACCCATGTTTTGCAAAGGGCAAAGTTTTAAGTGGTATTTACTAATATCTTTGTTTCAATGTTACAGGTACTTCAGGCACATGTCTCCGGGATTAAACGAGGTTCTCACGAAATATGTTAAAATACAAGAAGAAAATGGGCATTCTATTAGTGAAGAGGTATGTTCCTACTGATTTTACTCTTTAATTATATTCAACTCAAAACTCATTTACCACGATAGGTACGATGAACTTAAATATGTGGCGGCATCATATGCGAACGGGTCTACCCTTTATAGCAGAACTTTTTATGTCATAATATTATTTTCCATAGCAACGGATAGCATAAACTTCATTTCGCAGAAAATCGTTTGGCATACACTCATTTATCATAATTCAAAACTCATAATTTTATAAGTCAGAATCATCTTTATGCATAAATTTCATATTCCTTATAATTAAAAAGCAGAACCATCATATCGCAGAAAGTTAAGTTACACAAACATGCAAACATGCAAGCAAGCATACACCATGCAAGGAGCAAGCATGCAGCATGCAAGCGAGCATGCCACATGGTTTCTGTCACGGCTCCGGCGCTGCGGGGCTCCGGCGGTCCCACGCGAGCTTGTTGTCGCAGATGTGTTCAACGCTCACCACCGCAGCTTCGGCTTGCTGGCCGGCTTCGAATAATACACATTATTTAACACAGTACTTAGGACATAATATGACTTTAGGTCATGTGAAATTAGGAGATTCAAGTATTATAGAACTCGATATTATGACAGAATACTTTTAGAACTAAAGATAATTATGTTAAACAAAATTTCTGGGATTTGGAACATTATGATTACTGAAGTTTATAGCAAACGTGTTATGGATAATGATTTTCAGACAAACAATTTTAGGAAAAGAAAGGGAGTACCGTATGTTCTATATTAATTATCTATTGTATTGTTCTAGCATTATTTAATTCAAGAAGATGAAATGGAGCAGGCTGAAGATGTTGAGGTGCCAAAAGCGTTAGGAGATCTGTTTGAGTCTGTCGCTGGTGCAATATTTTTGGATTCAGGTATATTATTTTGATTAATTTGTAGCATCTACATTGTTTTAAGAAAGAAAAGCAAGAAAACAGAAGATATGTTTATTCTGCACAAACAAAACGCATATTAAAAGAAAAAATACAAAAATAGCCCAAAGCCTAAAGGTTGAATACGATTCAACCAACAAAAAAAAAGTTTGCTTTTCTTTGTCGGCACGAGCTATACGAGAATAGCTCATGTCATTAGCTTTTTTTTGTGTGATTAGTGACTAACCTGGTGTCAGAGTTTTAAAGCCGCCCATGGGCCTCAGACTTGGCTTCACATGCCGTCGAGAAATATCTCAGGCATTAGGTTTCTTCACGATGTTTTACTTCACCGTTTTTAAAGCTAGTGGTAATTATAAAATACGCACATGAATCCGAAAAGTCAGAGGTGTGTACCTTTTTTTTTTTGGCTTGGAAATTATCAAATGACTTCTCCCGCTCTGGGCGGAGCGGGAGGGCGTGTCAGACTCTTACTGACAAAAACCCACTCGTGTTCCTTCAGTTGCCTGTACGTTGCCAGGGGCCACGGTATCCCTTTCGGACTTTGCCGCGACCCCGGCAGTCGCTACTCGTCTTGGGTTACCACGAGTAAAAGGCGCGTCGCTTCGTGAGAAAAAATACCGTAGTACTGTACTGCCGTGAATCGACGCGGTAATTCCGTGCTCTGTGCGTACTCATGATCCGAAAAGTCAAGAGGTGCGTGCCTTGGGTTCGAACTCGAGACCTATGACGTGGCAGTCCGACGGTCACACAACTAGGCTATCACTATAATAATACATTATTTTTCTCACAGGCATGTCCTTAGGCGCGGTGTGGAAATCCTATGTGAATCTGATGGGAGCGGAATTGGAAGCGTTCAGCGCAGCCGCACCCAAGTCGCCAGTACGAGAACTGTTAGAGGCTGAGCCCGATACTGCTAAGTTTGGGTGAGTTTTACCATTCTGATATTCCAAGCAACACAGTCTGAAGCAAGTTTGAATCTCAGTGAATATTCTGATGACAGCTCTTTGACAATATAATAATATTTGTTTCGTAATATGCATGTCGACTCTAATAGTAATTCTGTGGACAATGTTAATTTTAAAAATTTATGTTATCAGTAACTTATTGACATGATAATTATTTATCATTGAATTATTTTGACTGCCTCGTTGGTCTAGTGGTCGCAAGCGCTACTGCTGAGCATGAGGTCCTGGGTTTGGTTCCCGGATCGGGCAAAGTGTTTATTGGGATTTTTCATCAGGGATTTCTCAGTAGCAGCCCGGAGTCTGGCCTTGTGCCCGGTTGATGGCAATAGGCTCGCCCAACAACATGGGACTTAAACATAACTGGCGAAATGTGGGCGTACCTACTACAGCTACACCTTTGCGGAACAAGGCGTGATGTTATGTTGTTATTTTGATTTTCATTTGATTTCGTTAAATATTGACATTGCCAAATACTACCTTATGCATTTTTATTAAAGTACATAATATTTATATAAATTGACATTGATACTACTGAATTATAATAAATTAAGATACTAATTGGCAAAAGCCTGCCATAAATGTTCATTTGTACGCCAAATGGCAATACACAGAGAAACTATAATTATAACTATTGTAACATCTTGCACGCTGTTGGAACCTTTGTTTACAAATAAAGACTATTGATTGATTGATTGAATCATGGTACATTAATATCAGGTATAGCATTCCGAGACACAGTGGTCACGTGGGAGACACAAGTCTACGTCATCACATCTGTGTTACCAGTACTGTGTAATAATAACTCCCCAACCACCTTTATTACCTGTGAGAATACGGTAAAACAATGAGGTTTTAATTAACAATTACGTTGGTATATCTTTAAATTGAATTATTTCCTTTGATTAGACGAACGAAACGACAATTTAAATTCTTTGTATATATTTTTTAACAGAATAGTGACTGAAAATCTTTCCTTAATTCGTGTTTTGTTGCAATAAAGTGGCAACTGGATACTGACGTAAGCATGTGTCACTCCCGGAATGCCAGACCCTGTTTATTTAGAATTTAGACCATGGTTTGAATAAACCTAGATCGGGCAGTTCGCTATCTTAAGATCGTTTATTCTGAAAGTGGGCAACGTCGCAAATAGATGTCAAATATTTCGCTGTTTTGATTAATTTGGCAATATTACTGTATGGAAATATGAAATGTGGCTAACTAGCGAACTAGGATATTGATTATGAAGTGCAATAAATAGGTAATATCGTGACTCTGTACATTTAGTTTTATATCTAAAAAAAAGTATTAGGAAACTTTTCAAATGGCTTTTTTACACCTAAACCGGATACAACATCAAATTCAATGTTATAATTGCAATTCATAATCAATATTTTAGTTCACTAGTCAGCCACATTTCATATTTCCATACAGTAATATTGCCAAATTAATCAAAACAGGTAAATTTTTGGCAGCTATTTGCGACGTTGCCTACTTTTTGGATAAATGTTCGTGTATATATTTGTGTAATGTACCAAAATACCCGAGAAATTTCGCGGATTCATACAAGGTGTTTTGATATCCCATACATCTTGGATAATGAGACCATGTCAAAGAATCAACTCGCATATGAATTATTTTCTATTTTAATGTTATTGACTGCCTCGTTGGTCTAGTGGTCGCAAGCGCTACTGCTGAGCATGAGGTCTTGGGTTCGATTCCCGGGTCGGGCAAAGTGTTTATTGGGATTTTTCATCAGGGATTTCTCAGTAGCAGTCCGGAGTCTGGATTTGTGCCCGGTTGATGGCAATAGGCTCGCAATATTACATGGAACGGTGAAATGTGAGTGTACTATAGGTACATCTCTGCCTAACCCTTCGGGGAAACAAGGCGTGATGTTATGTTTACGTGTATGTTTTATATTTTATTTTAAGTAACCAAAAGAAAATGCTGCGTGTAGCTCAGCAAATCAATGTCCCATTAATAGGGATGATGCCTGGGTCAAAAAAAAGAAATTCTGTTTAGTCCGTCAGACAGATAATATTTTTTTTTTGCTTTATCATATTAATAAAAAATGGCTTAGATACAACGCATTAAAGTTGGGGAGTGGGGGTCGCTACGTCACAAGTAAGTATAAAATCTACATACTCGTGACGTCATGGCACATTTTAACCCAATCGCCGTAATCTTTTGATTACGTAAAAAAAAAAAAAACGTGTGCGTGATGTTTTTGTAAATCTACAAGACGGACAAAAAAAAAATTCTGTTATCATCCCTATTCTTATTATGATAACTAGATAAATAATTACATACATGTAAAACACACACATACTCTAAAATAAAACAATTATTATGATGTAAAAAATATTATTTCCTTTATTTTACATTATTACATATAAATTATATTTTTAAATATTAGAATAAAAGTAAATATAAAAACATTTAAAAATATAAAAAATAGTAGCCCACCGGTATCGGGAGCAGGGTCCAAGCTACCGGCGGTCAGGGCTCCAGAGAGAGGAACCTCCTAACAATGCGAGCCGTGTCCAGGAGTACCGCTTTCTGGATCAAGCCCTTAATCCAGCTGCCCAACGAGAGCCTCCTTAGGTGTTGGTCGAGGCTTTTAGCAATTAAGCCATTAGCTGATATGACTATCGGCACAATGATCGCTGAGTCCACATCCCACATGTCGACAACCTCGCGAGCCAAGTCAAGATACTTAATTAAATTATTATTATTATGTTAAAATTATTATTGTTACCTATGTAAAAATTATTATTATTATGTTAAAATTATTATCGTCTTTGACATTTCTCGGGACCCTAGGGTCCCGGACCTTTGGAAGGCGTGCGAAGGGCCGAAGCCAACTCGCAGAGGCCCGTTAGACGTGTCTAATGGAACGAGGCACTAACCTAACCTAACCGGGTTTCATGTTGGAACTTACTTATATTGTAACAGCTAAATGTACACATGAATGCAATAAAAATTTGAACTCTTAAAATCATTTTTTTCTTGCAGTAAACCGGAACGCTTAGCAGACGGTCGTCGCGTCCGAGTGTGCGTAGAAGTGTTCGGTCGCGGCACGTTCAAGGGCGTCGGGCGGAACTACCGGATCGCAAAAGGCACGGCCGCGCGGTGTGCGCTACGCCATCTGAAGGTAAACTCAAAGTATTTATTTCAATTAAACCATTTACAGGCACTTTTGAATGGCCAAGAAGTGGGTCAGTCAGAAATATGAAGCTTGAAGTTGCCCATTCCAAATCGTAGTAGGTACCAATGGAGAAGAACGGACGAGAAACTCCACGGACAATCTTTTAAATCAAAATTTTGATACAAAATATTGGTTACAACATTCATGTTGAAATTGTGCATGTGAGAACAATGTAGAAAGACGTGCACGTTCGTAAAAGCGTCCGTAATAAAAAGAAAAAAAAAACAAAGAGACCATTCAAAAATTTAAAATAAGTCCTGGCAGATAAGAGATGACCAGTCCCAACTGACGGCGCCAGTTCACGAACATGACGCGTGGATCAGCTCCATTCAGCTCAACCATTTTGAAGGGAGCTAAATGATCCAACACACGACAAATAGACTTTAGACGGTCTTGTGGCTAAGTAATAACTGCCGCACGGGTCTATCCATCAGGTTAAGCTACGCTTGCCGGGGTTGGTCTGTGGATGGGTGACCATCTTTACATACCGAGACTCCTCCGTGCCTCGGAAAGCACGTTAAGCCGTTGGTCCCGGCTGTCATTCGTGGATCTTTGACAGTCGTTACGGGTCGTCAGAAGCCCGAAAGTCTGACAACCAGTCTTACCAAGGGGTATCGTATTACCCAGTTACTGGGTTGTGGAGGTCAGATAGGCAGTCGCTCCATGTAACATACTGGTATTCAGCTGCATCCGGTTAGACTGGAAGCCGACCCCCAATATTGTTGGGAAAAGGCTAGGCAGATTGATTAATTAAGATATACAGGGTGTTAAAGTAATTGCGTGCCATAGCTTAGGAGTAGGTTCAGTATCGATAAAGGAAGCCAGAAAAAAAAGAAAACAACCTGTATTAGTACCTACTAACTACTAAACTAGAATTAAAATAATTTTATTTGTTAAAATTACTTACCTACTATCGAACGCGTTGTCATTTTGTCCTTCACTTCTTCTAAACGATTGCTATTTTAAGTTAGTAGGTACTAAATTAGGTTGAACACGTTTTTTTTTTCTGGCTTCCTTTATCGATACTGAACCTACCCCTAAGCTATGGCACGCAATTGCTTTAACACCCTGTATATATAGATAACTTGAAATATTAATATTGCTGTTTTTGTTTCAGGGAGCTCGGGTTGATCATTGAGCTCAGGTTATTCAGTGAGCTCACGTTGTTCAGTGAGCAGAGAATGATCAGCCATTGCAGAGGACCGGTAAATGAGTAGCATAAGTTTTAAGTTTGTACAGTGAACTTGTGTTGATAAGTGTATTCAGGACCTTAACGAACTCGAAATGACATTATTTTTCAAGGGACAAAATCCATTGCTTCATATTATCTTAAAAAACATTGTCTGTTCAACGCAGTGGATATGTTTACGTTCTACTTGTTCAACGTGGAATTCAACTGTGCCCTTCTAAGCCGAAAGGCGTTATCTCAATCGGAGTAAGTTTTGAGAAAATTTACGTTTTGTAAACTGTAATCTAAAGAAACATAAGGATTTAAAATACTTCTGAGTAGTTTTTTTAAATGTTTTAAGTTAAATAGCGGTATTTGTATTATACCATTAGATGCGAAATTGTTATAGCTATTGAATGGTATTAAAAAAATAAAAGGGCGTATCTCAGAGATAGCGCCTTTTGTTAGCAAAACTACAGCTTGAAGATATTTAACATTAGTAATGAGTTTTTTTTAAATAAAATTACACTTTTTTGGAGTTTTACTCCCTCCGAATCAATTTATTTTCGTTTAAGAACCCCGGTATGGAAATTTTATGAGGAGTGAAATTTATAGAAGCGTTAAATACCTTTTCGATCTAGGTATTTCACGTCATGCTCCCCGGCAACCCCATCATTACTGTTATGTGTATACAGGGTGGAAGGTACATCGACGCGAAAACAGGGGCCCAAGTCTGCTATTTTTATAAATTCGTCATTCCAACACGATCCCATTGTCATTTTGCTAAAGTTCGTAATCTGCTAAATTCATAATGGTCGATCATTGGTTGATCATTGTATTCCACAAACACGATACTCGTAACGAATTAAAAGGAATGACTGCACAATGACGTTCTCATGGTAGGTCACTGATCAAAGGAACTGTCAAAATTTTAGCAGTTTACCGTCTAAGTCAGTCATTCATTTTTCATTATGTACGAGATTATCAATAGATGCCATTTCTTTCAATGGAGTGTCAGTGGCTGACCATTGGAAAGTCATAATGACGCCAATATGCTAGTAGATTACCAAACTTGTCAAAATCAACAATTATGAAATCAATGATAGACCATTCTGACACTATTGTAATAGCAGACTTGAGGCCCTGATACCATGGATTCAGTACATGATGCTGAACCCCCCCCTCCGTTGAAATATTTAGTCGGTTATTTAAAAAAAAACAGCTGTTTCATATAAAAGTTCAATACCTACGCGGTCAAAATGTATGGAACAGCTGTTTTTTTTTTAAATAACCGACGAAAAATTTATACTCACATGGGTTCAGAATCATGTACTGAATCCATGATATCAGTTTTCGCGTCGATGTCCCTTCCACCCTGTATTGTTGTTTTTTTTTTGTATGCACGTGTTTCTGTGACAAATAAACCTAATTTTCTTTCTCTCTTTCGTCACCTGTTTTTCCATTTATAAGGTTATAATACTAATGTACTCAATGTACTCATGTCCTAAAAATGAATTATATGTAATTATGTATAGATAGTGCAATCCACTGAGACGCGCCCCACTCCGCTCCGCTCCGTACTAAAGTACAGCTTACAGCACAGTCGTCGCGGAGTGGGGCGCGTCGTCGTGGATTGCACTATCTGTACTCTCTCAATCATATTTAGATCAACATACAACCTGATACTGCCCTGTAAATTGCAAAAAAACGTAAGAAAATTTGAATTTCGCGGGATACACTTTTTTTTTTTGGAGCTGAGGGCGTGTCAGAATCTTACTGACTAAAACCCACCCGTGTTCCTTCAGTTGCCTGTGCAATGCCAGGGGGCCACGGTATCCTTTTCGGACTTTCCCGCAACCCCGGCAGGCAATGGTCCCATCGGACCCCTTCACTCGCTGACATCTCTCTGAGGCGCGCGTGGAACACAACGCGCCGTCGACCCGGGCCTGGTCCTTACCGGACGGCGAGCTACCCATTGCTCACCGTCCGCAAGCCCGCGCCTACGGTGGCCGGGAATCGGCAATCGATTCCCGACGCCCGGGGCGTCTCCTCCTGCGGCGGCTAGGGGCGTGAGGGTGCGAAATTTGCCTCTCCCTCACGCGTTCCGCCTCCTCCTTCGCGAGCATTACTGTTTTGCTGAAGGAGGTAATGGCCGCCCATGCCCTTCGCGGACTACCCTGACGTTTTTATCTCAACCATTCAGGTACTTTTTTTTAAGTATGTACAAATTGAGTACAGACGCCAGCAGGTCAACCTACCCGAAACTGTTAAATTTCCCCAATCAACTTTGAACCTTATGCTTTAATGATAAAGTTGAAAATCTATTAAATAAATTTGACAGATTCTTTTAGGTTGACGTGTGTACATAGTGCATTGAGTACATATTGGTACAAAAGTATTATAAACTTATAAATGCAAAAACAGGTGATGGGGTTGCTGGGGAGCATGATTTGGTATAACGGGGTTTTTATTTACCCTCTTTGCTTAATACCTATTCAAAGACAATCGTATTAAAGAGTAAACTCCAGTCGTGCGTCAGAGTTGTCACAAACACACACTTTTTATCATGATTTAAAATCGATTACCGTCATGTTTGTGAAGTTTCGCCAGCTATTTTAATTTGAACCTTTATAATTCTCACCTGCATTCTTTTGATGCTTTTATGTCTATAGTAATAGCGTTTTAGCGTGGCAATGGCGGTCATTGACCCAACAACATTTTCTATTTAAAAAAAAAACTGAAATAAAGTCCGTTAACGTCCCGAATCAATATCTATCGAGATCTTCAACATGTTCCAATAACGAAAACCATACATAGTTTATTATTTGGGTTCCTACGGAGAGATATTAGGGAAAGGGCAATGAACTTTACTGCCACGCTAAAATGCGACTAATATATAGTAAAAAAACCTCACCGTTCTTGTGTATTTTTATGTATAGCATTATAGTAAAAAGCATGTATAGCATTGTAGTATTATAGTAAAATAAATAAATAAATAGTATGTAAGTAAAATGTTTTGTATCTAGTTATAATAATAAGTTAAAAATGGGTACCCATAACAGGGCAAGTCGTTTGGAGGTCATGGCATATTTCACCATTTCTCTAAAAGTTCTAGTTAACTTATTTAACAGATTTTATACATATACTGTTGTTTTTTATCTGGTAGATAGTGCTTTTTAGGGTTCCGTACCCAAAGGGTAAAACGGGACCCTATTACTAAAACTCCGCTGTCGGTCTGTCACCAGGCTGTATCTCATGAACCGTGATACTTAGACAGTTGAAATTTTCACAGATGATGTATTTCTGTTGCCGCTAATACTAAAACCAGCATAAAATAAATATTAAAGTGAACATAATGATTTTTGTGCCGTTTTCATAGGTAATGGTACGGAACCCTAAGTGTGCAAGTCCGACTCGCACTTGGCCGGTTTTTTTTATTTGGATATTGTGAAATAGGTTCTTAAATATAACAACACTACCAGCGGTCGAATACCAATTGGACCACTTTTTAATATAGGTCACATTTTTCAAAAAATCTTCATTAAAAACGTTGCCGTGTCTATTTAGTAATAGGTCAAGCCATCACATGCGCAAACCCGCCTAATTAGGTAAACAAACGCAAATTGTTGTCGACCAATTTAAATTTTGCTCATACGCGGGACAATAATAGCTTTTATTTCAATGCAAATACGAATCTTCCATACAGTACCACCCCTCCCTCGATAGAGCGTCGTCGCAGACGCAAGAAACGATCAGAATTGACTAAAACAGCACATAAAACCTTTTTTTATGTTTTTTTTTTCTCTCTGAAATAGGTCAATTGAATTCAAAGTTAAACTCAAACCATTTATTCCAAATAAACCAATTACAGGTACTTTTGAATTGTCAAGGGGTCGGTCAGTCAGAAAGATGAAGCTAGTTGCCCATTCCAAAGCGTAGTAGGTTCCTATGGAGAAGAACGGGCGAGAAACTCCACGGACACTCTTTTAAATTAGAATATTGTTACAAAATATTGATTACATCATTCATGTTGAAATTATACATGTGAGAACAATTGGGGTGTCTGAGGTTTTGCGCATTTAACGTTACACGTTGTATAGGGTGGCTGGTACTACGTGAATTTACCCATCATTATGAACAACTCTTAGTATGGGACCACACCCCATCAAAAAAAAATCAGCAGTTCCCTACATTATGTTCGCATGACTCGTCAAAATGTAGGGAACTGCTGATTTTTTTTTCGCGAGTTCCATAGGAAAGTTTGTTCATAATGATCAGTAAAGTGACGTGTTTAAGTGGGCTTATCCTAAAAGTTGGCAACGTCGCAAATAGCTGTCAAATATTTACCCGTTTTGATTAATTTGGCAATAATGCTGTATGGAAATATGAAATGTGGCTAACTAGCGAACTAGATAGATATTGACTATGAAATAGCGAGTATTACGCACCTGACCTTTCTGAAGAAACACATACAATGAACCAAGTGAGCACATCTAAACCGAGTTCAAGAGCTGTCAGTGTCAATATCCAACAACAATTTAGACACTGACAGTTCTTGAACGCGGTTTAGATGTACTGAACGCGTTCAGTTTCGTTGGGGAAATTCGCCCTAAAACAGCTAATAGGTCCTTAATGAAATATAATAAGTAAAATGAGCCAATGATGACTCTAATGGTAGCCATACACGGTACGATATACTTGTGCAAGTTTAGACTTGCGCAAGTATACAGCAACGTGTGTTGTAAGATTTTTGCACAAAGGAAAATGATCAAATCACTATGGGAAGTGGCGCATTTGGGTTTATACCGCGGCCATCATTGAAACCTTAATCGGTCCGATTGGAAAAACATTTAATAAAAATTAATTCCTCAACGATTTTTCTACAAATGCAGTCTGAAATTATTTATTTGAACTTTAATTTTGATGTCAAACTCAAATAATTTATTTCAAATCAACCAATTACAGGTACTTTTGAATTGTCAAGGGGTCGGTCAATCAGAAAGATGAAGCTAATTGCCCATTCCAAAGCGTAGTAGGTTCCTATGGAGAAGAAAGGGCAACAAACCCCACGTACATTCTTTTAAATCAAAATATTGTTATAAAATATTGGTTACATCATTTATGTTAAAATTATATATGAGAGAACAATGTAGAAAGACGTGCACGTTAAAATCTATTGTAATAAAAATATAAAAACAAAACAGTTCAAAAATTAAAATAAGCCGTGGCAGCTAAGAGATGACCAGACGATGTAGCTCGGTAACTCTTCTATATTATTCGGTTCTTAATGATGTTATGTTTCCGTATTTTTGTTAGTCATATTATTCTGCATCTAATTAATAAATGGCAACGGAAAAAAACAACACTCTTTTTGGTCATTGGTTTTTCATGCATTTTCATTTTATTGCATATTGGTGCAAGTCTAAACTTGCGCAAGTATATCGTAACGTGTAAAGCTACCATAAGCAATTTTGCTATTAATTTTAATAATATGAATGTATGTTTTTTTTATTGTTTCTATAATTCGATTATCTTCCTGCAATACTCGACCGTTTTTGGGATTTGATGTTTTTGAAATATTAGTAGCATGGCGTGTTTTATTGTTATCTTTGTCTTTTTTATTACTATACAACAAGAATGAAAGAGATAGATAATCGCAGTAGCGTGGACCGAGGTTAGGGATGCTGTTGCACAAAAGTTTTCAGTAAACGCTAATTTTGACGTATCCATTGTACAGCGGGGTATTTGCGCAACACACTGACAGTAGCAATGGCTTTCATTTTGACAGTTCAACAACATTAATTGCGTTACAGATAGTGCAATCCACGACGACGCGCCCCACTCCGCGATGACTGTACTGTAAGCTGTACTTTAGTACGGAGCGGAGCGGAGTGGGGCGCGTCTCAGTGGATTGCACTATCTATATTTACGTTGTAGAACAGACAAATTTTTCGAACATATGAAGCAATGGATTAGCAATATACTTCAAAAACATTCAGATTGAGATTGAACGTGGGTTACGCAACTAGGATGCAGATCATACCAGCAGTGTTAAATACTACACTTGTATTTTTCTTTTATAAGAGCGTACGGAAGAATTCACAATCACAATCTATCATTTTGTCTGTTCTTCCGTCGACAAAACCCGTTTCTATTGTAGTCTTGCTACGCGGGCAGCTAACATGAGCTAGCAGCAGATTTAATTATTAAAGAGTTAAGCTACACATGTAGCTGCAAGCATGACAAGCCTGCATGGACAATCATTTTGTGCAAGCGTGCACAACGTCCCTATAAGCAAGCTGGAGCAGCATCACTTTTTCCTTAACTGAAGTGCGTATGATTCCGCAAGGCTAACCTGCATACACACGTTCAATCATGCTTGCATAACCGTGGCTTGTTCAAGCCGCATAGTGAAAATGATATCAATCTCCATGCCGCTGCCACAAGCAAAATGCTTGCATAAAGTCATCACACAGACGCTCAAGCATGCTTGCACAAAATGATTGTTCATGCAGGCTTGTCATGCTTGCAGGTACGTGTCAGGCCCTCTTTAGAGAGATAATCAAATAATAGTAAGCTAAGGTGCCTAAAATGAGTTGAGTTGAAGTAGTATACCTTCCGCCAGATAACTGTGCAATAAAAGTCATTGACCCCACTTGTATAATAAAAAACATGCCACGTGCTTGCGCCAAGGACGCTTCTTACCGCGATAAGTTTGTTTTTATTGTGTTAGCGACACGGTCTTAACATTTTTTTTGTATAATTATAAAATATTTTAATTGAAAAAAAAAAAAAAAAAAATTGCACGGTTATTGAGCGCATTGTATTGTAGAATTACTTAAGTGCACATGTAAATATGTAAATTTGTGGTTTAACTGTGAATACATTCAAAATAAACAGTAAAAAAGGGTCTTGCCACGAAATTTTTGTCCGAAGATAATGTTAGCAAATTAGAAATTTCAAATAAAATCTAATAACTATACCTACATTTGAATCTAGATCAATCTGTCTAGTCTTTTTGTTTTACCGGATGCAGCTGCATAGCAGTATTTTACATGGAGCGACTGCCTATCTGACATTCACAACCCAGTAACTGGGTATCACGATGCCTCTTGATCAGGCTGGTTGTCGGATTAATACTGGCTAATTATGATAAACCGGTATCTTTATTTTAATAATAATAACATCGAGATATAAGTACTAACGTACTAGAGAAGCTACGTCAAATAACTGAATTGTCCTATTCTTCGTAATTTGAATCTTTAGTTCGCTGCAGCGCTAAAATAATAACAATTCGTCTAAACCGTAACTAATTTACCACAGCGCTAGATTTGCTGCGGAAGTGTATTTATTCTCGGCAAAAAGGTCTTAAGCGCCATGTAAATCACGGCACTTACGCGTTTTCTTCGACAAAGTGCAACGCGGTGCGGCGCGATCGCCGCAGTTGAACGAGACAAAGTAGGAATTTACGGTGTCTTCTCTAGTACGTTAGTACTTATATCTCGATGAATAATAATAATTTATTTAAAAAAAGTGGTATACAGTCTGTTACAATAAATATAGGCATTTTACAATATTCAGGGACAAATCATAGAGAGTAACAATTTACAGGGTTGAATCTGGCGTTCTCGCTAGGTTACATGGTAACCTGTATTAAGGTTCGCCAGCCCAAGTTCCCACAGAAGGTGTATTTTATCAAGTAAATGGGTCGTGTTAACCGTTGTAAGTAACTTTCATAGCCAGATCAAGAGTTAAGCTTAGCCCGGACCACACGAAATAAAATGAAATTGTTTATTCTGTAAATAGGATATTGGAATCACTTTTACACGTCACCTTAAAAAAAAAAAAAATTTGCTAGATGAGTTCGGCGTTTCCTATCTGAGAAGAAAGGCCGAAACAAACTCAGAGGTCACAGTCTCTTTTAAAGTCCAGACATAATCTTGGTCAGGCGATATGAGGACCATGTAGATTAGTCAGAAATGGTCTTTTGAGAAAAGAACCACACAGATTTAAGTGGACCTGTCCTGTCAGTGCAAGCATTTGACAGTAATCTTGGATCAACTCGACGAACAATACCAAAGAAAGGACATTGGGTAGGCCGCATAAACTACTCAAACTGCCAGACCATCATTAAAACTAAAGGAGGAAGAAAAAATAAATATCCGCATAGTCCTCACATTCACAAAAATTTAAATAATATAATACTTTACAAAGTAATCATGTCATTTTGTCTAATATATTCAACAATGTCAATGTTTATATAATACTGGCATATTTTGATGATTTTACTGAATAATTAGGTATAATGTTAAATGCTAATTTTTATGATTTTATCACAAGGCTTAGCAGAGCGAGCAGCTCAATCCCAAGCTTTTTATCTTCTAAATAATCTGAAATTGTATTGTACCCTTTTTTAGGCGATTAACACACGGCACCGCGCACCGCCGCGGTAGGCGGTGAAGCGGATCTCATGTTGCATTGGCCTCTAATAAATCCGTAGATGCCTAACACACGTACACCGCCCGACCGCGCGGTCGAGCGGTGCTCGTTTCTACCGCAAACTGCTCCTACCGCGCGGTCGAGCGGTGCCGAGTGTTAATCGCCTTACTATACACCGCGAGTTAAACTAAGTTAGCCCAGATTACCCGTTCAGTAAACCGAACTATGTCTAAAACTAAACAGCCAGGTACTGTGTGTGGGTGTAGGAATTCGATTTTCAACGCTCTGCTTAGCGCTGAGAGTTGAAAATCCAACAGAGTATTTTCTTGAAACGCTGCCGCTGGGATGCGCTCCGTTGGATTATCAATGCTCGGATCAATACCGAGAGTTGAAAATCCGGAGCACGAAAAATATCGTCGCAAAATGAAATCGCCCGTGCGATTGAATTATACCCTTTCCCACACACCTTTCTGATACACGCTCTATATTATACAGGGTGGCAGGCCATGGATTCAGTACATACTGTATCACATTCTGAAAATGCGTTGAAATTTTTCAGTTATTTAAAAAATATTGCTATTTCGCACATTTTGACTACCTTTTTTTTTTTGGGTAGGAAATCATCAAATGACTCCTCCCGCTCTGGATGGAGCGGGAGGGCGTGTCAGACTCTTACTGACTAAAACCTACCCGTGTTCCTTCTCTTGCCTGTGCAATGCCAGGGGGCCACGGTATCCCTTTCGGACTTTCCCGCAACCCCGGCAGGCAATGGTCTCATTGGACCCCTTCACTCGCTGACACTCTTTGAGGCGCGCGTGGAACACAACGCGCCGTCGACCCGGGCTTGGTCCTTACCGGACGGCGAGCTACCCATTGCTCACCGTCCGCAAGCCCGCGCCTACGGTGGCCGGGAATCCGCGATCGATTCCCGACGCCCGGGGCGTCTCCTCCTGCGGCGGCTAGGGGCGTGAGGGCGCGAAATTTGCCTCTCCCTCACGCGCTCTGCCTCCTCCTTCGCGAGCATTACTGCTTCGCAGAAGGAGGTGACGGCCTCCCATGCCCTCTCGCTCCGTACCATGGCCTGGACCAGGGCCGGACGCGAGAGATCCCCGCCACCGATCGCCTCCACGAGGACACGGCGTTGCTCTGCCCAAGCCGGGCATACCTCCACCGTATGCTCCACCGTGTCCTCCGGGCGATCCACGCAGTGATGACACCCGGGCGTTTCCTCCCGCCTTATCCGAAACAGGTACCTCCCGAAACAGCCGTGTCCGGTGAGGACCTGCGTCAGGCGGAAGGTGAGGACGCCGTGGCGCCTCTCCAGCCACTCCTCAAAGAGGGGACTTATCGCCGCAATAGTGGCGTGCCCAACATTTTGACTACCTAAGGTCTATTTATAACCTTGTTTCCAATTGATATTTCGACTAAAACAAACAACTTTATGTAAGTGTAAAGAAAGTTGATTTTGGACTGACTAGTACTGCTGAAAAAGTCGTAAAAATATGAAGTTGTAGCGCAAACTGAACCTTATGTGTAGGTGTTACGGTTGTTTTTCCTAAAACTCGTGTTTGTTTAAATGATTGGCAAATAAATTGCGAACGCAGATTAGGTATTGTACTTTTATTTTTGTAGGAATTGGTAGACTTTTTTAAATAATAACTGACGAAATGATTTGAAGAACACCCTTCGTTAATTAAAATACTTTGTGTATAGATTGCACAAGTATTTGCCAATTTAAGTGAGTAGATCTTAACGGACGAATTCTCAATCGACATATTTTTCCCGATAGATAATCAGACTATAACGTTCCCACAGAGCCACAGGCCTCCTCCCTGTGAGAGGGAGTCGGCTGTAATCCAACACGCTGGCCCAGTGCGGGTTGGTGGATGTCACATGTCTTCGAATTTTTTGGTTCTAGGACATGCCGGTTTGCTCACGATGTTTTCCTTCACCGTTTTGAGAGAAGTGGTGATGGAATTAAATACACAAAGTAAAGTGCCCGCCTGGGAACTCACAACCTACAACTCGTTTTAAGCCATTTTCCCGACTGCCTTTAAATTATCTTCTTGATTGGACCTTTCATAAGACACACAGACTGAATGAAACTCAACCGTTCTTTCTTCATAATTAAACCATTCATTCATTATCAAACGTTCACTGAATTGAAAGTGAATGGAATTAGGTTCAATCCGAATGACAAGAATGAGTTTCATTCAAGTTGAAAAAGGATTAACAGCCGCACTCCGGGACGTGACTTAAAAATAACCAGTCATTATTGTCCAATACTTGAAGAGGTTCTTCTGGACAGGTTTCAAAATAACAAACTAGTCCCAAGAAAGTAGATACCATGGCAACGAACCTACTGACACATACCTACATTGTTTGATAAAAAAAATGTTGATGGACAGGATTATAATAATAATTATATTTAGCCAAGAACCTATGCAATTAGTTGAAGAGTAGAGTAAAGCGCCACGACTGAAGTCCCTTTGATGCGACGCTAATGTCTATGTCATTGCATTAAACTAAGGAAAATTGTGAAACTACATTTTTAATGCAATGGGCATTAAAAAAAATGTAGTTCCACAATTTTCCGCAGCACTTCAGCGGTGGCGCAGACTCTAATTTTAATAACAGTCTAAATTGGAAAGGTTTCTGTCAAAATTATGTCAGAATGAAAACATTTCATTTTTGTTGACATGTGCTAAACATAATACAAAATAAATTCAATTAAACTTAATGATTGATTATATTTAATTGACGTCTCAGAGTACAGTCGTAAAAGTTTGTCCTAGTTTCTCACAGTTAAATCGCAAATATTTTTAGATTTAAGTCTTGTAAGTAAATGTTCAACAAAATATGCAATTATATGAATCACTGCCCTTTGAGAGATGTTATGATGACTAATTATTAAAATAAGAAGCTTATTTCTGAAAAGGAGTAAGCAGTATACAGTCAGTTTGTTGTTTTATTTCAATTAATTACCCAGATAAACTGAGTTTCCTGAAAAATTATATTATTAGAAAAACACCTCCCAATACCTCGGGGGTGGCCAACCGGTCGATCGCGAATATTCGTTCAGTCGATCGTTGCAAAGCAACGTATATATCCTGATTGACTGGCGATGGTGATAAAGATTAAAAGATGTCTTGACATCATGCCATTTAAATGAATAGTTTATAAGATATCTCAGATTCAAAATTACGCGTAACAAAGTAGTTATGGTTGACGGCAACGCGGGCGCAGCAGTGGGAGTCAATGACCTTGTCCTCGGTTATTACGGTAGTACGTTTTCGTACGATATTTTCTGACATCTCGCGGGCAAAAGCTAGTTTATGTTAATTTGCTTATACGGGGTTTCCAACACCAAACTGTCTCTGAAATACCTGAACATATTTTGTCCTTGTGGAACTAAAGGCCCACGAGCACTCTTCAGCAGCCTTTCACGTCTGGCGCCCTGAGCGGCTCTTCACGTCTGGCGCAATGAGTGGACCTTCACGTCTGGCGCCCTGAGCGGCCCTCCGCGTCTGGCGTCCTGAGCGGCTCTTCACGTCTGGCGCCCTGGGTGGCCCTTCACGTCTGGCGCCCAGAGCGGCCCTTCAGTTCTGGCGCTCTGGGCGGTCCTGGTCACCCAGGCGCACGCTACCCTAACGCCGGTACTCGGGGAGAAAATCGGTGTTAGTTAGTAGCTTCCTCATCGCCGCGCGGCGGTGGGGCAGTCGCCTTTAGCAATCATTGGAATCTACACTCCTACCTAGGTACAAAATCTCCAAATGGAAGAACCCAGTAGGGAACACTTTTCCTGAAATGGAAATAAAACCCAGGACCTCGCGTGCTTAGCAGACGGGCTTGCGGCCACTCGATCAACTTGGCGGTCACTTCCGATTATACGTCAACCGTCTGCTGCTACGTATGTGCACAGAGAGGTTTGTCACGTTAGCTGCGCGGATCATTTGTTTGCCAGCCATGCATCCGTGCGTAGCGTGGCCGTGGGTCGCAGTAGATGGTCCCTCTTACATTTGTCTACAAAGCGAAGCTAACTCCAACAGGTCAGCTGTCAAAAGTGTCAATCCCAAGCATCGGTGGAATGACAGCTCACTTGAAGCTAACTTCATCCAAGTTTTCTCGGTCAGATTTTTACAGAATAGGTCTACAGGGAGCTTAGCCGTGGGCTGCTGCAGAGAGTGTAAAACCCTAACCAAAGCCATCCTTAGGTTTGTAAATATGTGAGCACCATCACACCATTGTATCTATCACAAAATTTATTGTGTTGTTGCTTCATTTTTTATTATTTTTAGTTTTTTTTACCTATTGTGGTAGGTATACTAATTTTATTCTAGGTGCATCGTTTTCACGTACCTATAATTATATCATTAATGTACAGACGCCAGAACGTCAACCTACAACCTGTCAAATTGATTTAATAGATTTTCAATTTTATAGCTACAGCTTAAGGTTCAAAGTTGATTGGGAAAATTTGACAGTTTCGGGTAGGTTGATATCCTGGCGACTGGAGTGTCTTGCCCTGTCTTCTCCATACGAAAACTACCTTTTGGAAGGGGCGACTAGAAACAATTGTTTTTTTTTTTTTTGTAAATTTTGACGTTTAAAAGTGATTTAAAAAACTAAATGGGCTTATTTGAAACTAAATTATTGGACTTTTGACCTTTTCGACCTTACTAAGGTTGATGACTACAGTTGAAACACAACGAAGTTAATAAATACCAATAATTTTATTATACTATTGACATTATTTTTATTGAAACAATTGAATGCAGTTTTATTTAAATAAGACCGTAGTTGTTAACATTTCAATTAAATATACCTACACTGATATTGACATGTAGGTGGTATAACGTATGTAAACATACTTATGTAATCATCACGCTCGTATTCACGGAAAACGGAAAGCAGAGGTGTTATGGTACTTACCCTTATGTATTTCGCCAGTTGGAATGAATGATGAACGTCTTATTATAGAGGTGGTCCAAATAGGGACGTCATGCATATATATCCGAAAATTCCCCATGTACCTATCTATGTATGTTCCGCGAGTCTTGATAAAATTCGAGTTAGAATAATTGTTTTTTAAATCATGAAAATTTTATGAGAACTGCTTAAAAAAACTGTCTTTTTTTACACGGTTTTTGCACAATCTGTTCTTACAGTTTTCATTGATAAGGAATATTCTTTCAGACTTAAAATAACCACTTTCTTATAATTAATTCAAGATACAAATACTTTGATCGAAAAGGAAGAATTTACGTTCGAGAGATATAATTGAGAGTCGCATAGTGAGAGATTGTTTATTAATTAAATTAGTTATAGGAACTGATTGTTGGAGAAAGCTGGGGTCACATTACAAATCTATGCACGCACTCAGTCGCACAGGTGTAGGGGCTAATGGTAGTAGGTACCTACTTCGTCCATTTTGGTGTTTTGACAGTACAGTGAGAAAGAAGAGTCGAGAAGAAGAAGTCTGACTGCAATTTTCGTAGTTTTAATAAGTATTTTTGGAAACAAAAAAGAACTTAGATATATTAAAAATGACAAAAATCGATTCAGTAGACGATTCTGAACAAACTACTTTCATACACAGTGTATTCAACGACTCAGCATCAATCGTCGGGCTACCAATGCATACACACAAGCAGGTTGAGCTACCGTCGCACTTGCCACAGGCCAGGCCTACGTGGTCCCCAATTAATGTGTCCGTAACTTCTTATCGGGCACCGTATTAAGCCGCGAGGCTTTATGGGCCATGCCCATAATCTGCCTGCCGCTCCCCCTGACAGGGATGTAGCGGGTAATCGTCTGGCAGTAGCCCACCAGACACCGCGGTCGGAGGATCCTCCCTTTTCTATGGAGGATGAGTGAACTGGTAGACCTACGATTGAGACAATTGTCATTTGACGACCAATAATTTTGTTAATGTGTGGCAGTTAGCCGTAAAAAATAAGTTTTTTATTGTGAAGAGTGCATTCGCCTAATAAATACTAAAATTGTATTTCTAAGTCCTTTGGTTAACTCATAGGAGCACGTTAAAAAAAAATGTCATAACCGACCACACCCCTGGGGCGGTTGTGACACTTCTTGGGGTTCAAAAATACACCAAAATGGTCAAAATGGTTATCAATCACTTTTATTGCATGAAAAATTCATTCTTCTCGAAAAAATTAACGTTTACGTAACTAAGTTTACGTATAAAAGTACTGTAGAATTTTATATAGACAACTATTATAACAAATCTTCATAAGTAAGTGTACTCGTAGCAGTCTGATAGCAGTGATAGCCTAGTGGTGTGACCGTCAGACTGACAAGTCGTAGGTCTCGAGTTCGAACCCAAGGCACGCACCTCTGAGTTTTCGGATTTATGTGCGTATTGTATTAATTATCACTTGCTTCAAATACGGTGAAGGAAAACATCGTGAGGAAACCGGCATGCCTGAGAGATATTTCTCGACGGCATGTGAAGCCAAGTCAGAGGCCCGTGGGCGGCTTTAAAACTCTGACACCAGGTTAGTTTACTAACCACACGAAAAGAAGTAGCAGTCTGATTGCTTATAACTAGTACATTAATCAGTCTTAAATTACAATCAGTCCAAAAAGCCAACTAAATAATTCTAATTACAATACGGTAACAATGTCAAAATTTAAACTGCCTAGTCTAGAGTCTACCCTACACCCCGTTCCTCATAATAATACGAGGCTCTCGATGGGCAGCTGGATCAAGGGCTTGATTCAGAAAGCGGTACTCCTGGACACGCTCGCATTGTCAGGAGGTTCCTCTCTCTGGAGCCCTGACCGGCCCTGCTCCCGATCCCGGTGGCTACTATTCTTTAATTCTTAAATGTTTTTATTTTTTAATATTATAAATTAATAAGTATGAAATAAAGGAGAAAATAATACTACCAGCCTATTACTGTCCCACTGCAGGACAAAGCCCTCTTCTCATACACAGAAGGCACGAGCACTGATCACCACGCTTGCTCAAGACGGGTTGGTGATTTCAGACTTATAATAAATAAGTCCAAGTTTCCTCACGATGTTTTACTTCACCGATGTCAGTAACGTCCAAGATAAACTCAGAAAGTACCTACTTAAGAGTTTAAAAAGTCACATTGGTAGGTACTTGCCCGGATTTAAACCCACAAACTCCTACAAGAGAGGCGAGGCCTTAACCGAGGCGGTTGGTCGCGGTGATCTCTCGCGTCCAGCCCTGGTCCAGGTCATGGTATGGAGCGAGAGGGCATGGGAGGCCGTCACCTCCTTCTGAGAAGCAGTAATGCTCGCGAAGGAGGAGGTGGAACGCGTGAGGGAGAGGTAAACTTCGCGCCCTCACGCCCCTAGCCGTCGCAGGAGACGCCCTGGGCGTCGAGAATCGCAGGCCGATTCCCGGCCACCGTAGGCGCGGGCTTGCGGACGGTGAACAATGGGTAGCTCGCCGATAAGAACTAGGCTTGGATTGACGGCGCGTTGTGTTCCACGCGCGCCTCAAAGAGATGTAACTGAAGGGGTCCGATAGGACTGATGCCGGCTGGGGTTGCGGGAAAGTCCGAAAGGGATACCGTGGCACCTGGCAATGTACAGGTAACCGAAGGAACACGGGTGGGTTTTTTGTCAGTAAGAGTCTGACACGCTCTCCCGCTCCGACCAGTGCGGGTGAAGTTATTTGATAATTTCCCATCCAAAAAAAGGAATTTACCATTGGGCTATCACGACAGTTATTAGCTGTTCCTCTTACCTACCTAATAATAAGCCTTCCTCAAGAATTGGGCTATCAAAAAATCATCAAAAAGATTTTTTTCAAATCCGACTTATAGTTCTAGAGTTTGGCGCGTTCAAACAAACAAACAAATTCTTCATCTTTATTAGGTATGTTATATTGATATTAACTATCCTCCCCAGCTTCGCACACCAGAGCATTACCTGGTATATGCCTACATTTTCGTCTGTCACAGATTTCCATTTGATTAAAAAAAAAAAAGCGCTCTGCTGTTTATGGTATTTATCGATCAAGAGATCCATTTATAATGTACGAGTAAAACACCCACGTGTCCATTTCAAATACTTTTTTTAAAATGAAATGATGAAGTTTTAGTGACATTTTCATAAAAAAAAAATATCTGAAAACGTACCTAACTGTACAAGATATTTATTTTATATAAATATAATTTGATAGAACATCTTTGAGCGCATATTTTTCAGTTTTTATTTTAGGAAAATCACCTCCGGATACCGAGTAGGTATTTTTTTTTCAGATTTTCGTTTTAATGTTTTTTCTCCATAAAAACTCAAAAGTGCGATTTGGCACTAGCACAGAAATATTGCTCGTAATAAAGTGATAAAAAACGGATAAAAAAGTCACATCGCACTATAGCGGTTTTTAGAAGGAATTGAATTTCAAAATATAGTGATATGGTTATCACTGTATTTTGGTTTTGAATTTTTTTTTTTTTCTATATTACAATAGGTGTATATTATATTATTTCTATATTGTATATTATTTGTTTATCTCATTTAGGCATAGATCAAAATATAACTGTAACCTAATTACCTACGTAATACACGATCAATCGGGATTTGAATCATTTTAAAAGAAATAACTAATCCAATGCTTCTTAAGTTCGAAAAAAAAATCTGCTCAACAACGTAAATAACGCAATGAATGTTGAACTGTCACAGTGAAAAATTTGTCGTAATCGTTTACGAAAATGTGTTGCGTACCTAATTATTAGATATCTGATGTTCATGCTACTTGGAGTACCTATTTTACATCATCATTATTTCTACCAATTTACAGAAAACATTAATGTATTATACTACACCTAAAGCTTCCTCATGAATCACTCCGTCCATTCGTGAAAACCGTATGAAAATCCGTTCGGTTGTTTTTGAAACAGACAGACAGATGCGGCGGGGGATTTGTTTTATAATTTATGTAAGGATTAATAGTAGTTTTTGAAACTGTTGCATAATAAAAAACGAGTGACTATGTATCACACGAGTGTTTTAATACCTAGTTATGTGCAGTTTCATAAACTACTTTATCTACTCTCATACATTGGGAATCAACTAATGAATGAATTCACAAAAATAATATTGTACCTATGTGTTAAGTTATTTAAAATAGTTTAATTAAGGACCACGCTACCGCATTAAGAATTTCCTGAAATGATAGCAGTGTTTGTGATAAATAAATAAACTATTAAATAAAAAGTCAAAGTTAAAAGTGAAGAATAAAAAAAAAACACGAAATTCAGTACAAAAAACGTATGAATGGCGCCAAAACCCAGCACATCATCGCGCATGCGCTAAAGCGACGCTGCTGCCCCCGTTTAAACGTTCCATTACAAAAAAATAATTGATGGAAACTCCATAATGATTAACTTCTTGGATTTGCCCTGTATCGCAATGGTAAAAAAAGTGTTATAAAGCATTATTTTGTTAGAGAAAAGGTGTTATAATATGATTAAATTTTTAAATATCGGTATTGTGTTTATAAAGTATGTCAATAAAAACTCGTTTTGAAGTTAATAATAAGAATATTACGATATGAAAGTAGAGAAACATAGTAAGTAGGTACCTTTAAATAGATATAATACCTTTTTCTTTCAATAGAATATAACCGATGCAATTCATTTACTGCTTTCAATAGCAACAATGAATATTGGTAAGTATTATTTTCTATTTAATGTCGTCACCTGTTTTGCTCATTAACTAATAACGTAAATAAATATAAACAAAAGGGGTTTAAAATAAAAATATTTGCTCAGATGTTGTTTTTTATTTTCTATATTGTTTCTATTTAGTATAAAACCTAAGGTTTGGTTGTTGACGGCATAAACTCAACATGAAGGTTTTAGCGGTGCTGCTCGTCCTGGCGGTAAGTACCTACTTATGTTTTTATTTTATTATAAAATGGCTCGGCTAAATAATTACAGCCGCGGGTAGAACGTCATCGACAGTTGAAATATACCTACCTTATTTCGATTGAATAAGTATTAAATTTAATTGATAAATACGCTCGTATTTATTTAATATATTTATTATTATTCTTTAATGCTTTATGTATGTATGTATTTATTGTATATGTAGATACACCGCTGACTACCTGCAGTATTGTCTCTCCTGTTACCTTTAATCCATCCAAAGGTTGTCTGTAAAAGATCGCTTTAAGCGATAAGACCGCCCATTGTGTCACCCTATGTAAAATTTCTAAGAGTAAGTAGTTTTTTAAGAGTATTCTATCTATCTATCTATTCTATCTATCTATCTATTCTATCTATCTATTCTATCTATCTATTCTATCTATCTATCTATCTATCTATTCTATCTATCTATTCTATCTATCTATTCTATCTATCTATTCTATCTATCTATCTCTCTATTCTATCTATCTATTTACGCTCGCCGCGGTCGGTACGTGGATAGGTGGCCATCCCGTACCTACATATCGAGACCGCTCCGTGCCTCGGAAAGCACGATAAAACGTTGATCCCAGCTGTCATTCATACATTTTTGACAGTCGTAACGGGAAGAAGCCCAATAACTCTGATAGCCAATCTTAACAAGGAGAAAGTATCATGTGACCCAGTAATTGGGTAGTGGAGGTCGTCATTCCATGTGAAATACTGCCGGTCTATTCTGTAACAATCTCACGGTGAAAACGGTAGGTGAAGTGAGCTTGAAGTGAGCTGTCATTCCACCTGCTGCTAGGGACTGACAGCTCACTCCGACCTCACTTCACCTAAGTTTTCACGGTGATATGCAGTGCTATTCTGTAACCATCTCACCGTGAAAACTTAGGTGAAGTGAGTTGTCATTCCAACAGGGTGAGATGACACTGACAGCTCACTTCACATGTTTTCACGGTGAAGTGGTTACGGGAATCGACATGATGGTTACAGAATAGCACTGCTGGTATTCAGCTTCCAGTATTTTACGTTCAAAAGTGCCTTTTGAGGGCCTATTTGAAATAAATTATTTGACTTTGGCTTTGACTTTCGATTGGAAGCCGATCCCAACATAGTTGGAAAAGGCTAGGGTATAAGAATAATTTATGAAAAAAAACTTACCTGCCTCGTTGGTCTGTAGGGGTTGCTAGCGCTACTGCTGAATATGAACTCCCGTGTTCGATTCTCGGGTGGGACCCAGGATACACTTAGCCGCCGGAAACCCGGCAACCGGGGCCTCAAGTCTGCTATTACAATAGGTCAGAATGGTCTGTCATTGATTTCATAATTGTTGATTTTGACAAGTTTGGTAATCTACTAACATATTGGCGTCATTATGACTTTCCAATGGTCTGCCACTGACACTCCATTGAAAGAAATGGCATCTATTGGTAATCTCGTACATAATTAAAAATGAATGACTGACTTAGGCGGTAATCTGCTAAAATTTTGACAGTTCCTTTGATCAGTGACCTACCATGAGAACGTCATTGTGCAGTCATTTCTTTTAATTCGTTACGAGTATCGTGTTTGTGGAATACAATGATCAACTAATGATCGACCATTATGAATTTAGCAGATTACGATCTTTTAGCAAAATGACAATGGGATCGTGTTGGAATGACGAATTTATAAAAATAGCAGACTTGGGCCCCGGAACGTGTGAAAAGGCACTTACAGTTGGTTGCACAGCTTATTCTCAATTATTTTTTTTAGGCTCTGGTAGCCGTCCAGCAGGCGTTCCCGCATTGTAAGTTTTATTTTTTTTATTGTTAATTAGGTACATCAACCTAGTAGAAGCTGTCAAATTTCTTTAATAGATTTCAACATTATCACTAAATTATAAGGTTCAAAGTTGATTGGGAACATTTGACAGTTTCGGGTAGGTTGACGTGGTGGCGTGTGTGTACTAGCTTTTGGTCGCGACTTCAATTAATCGATCAACTTAGCCTATAACGCAGTCCACTGACATAACCAGACAGTTTTAACATAAAATATAGATAATAATTACCTACTACAACAGCTAATAGTCTATTCTATTTTTTTTTTAAATGGCAAGCAAAGTCGATGTCGACTATTCTGCCAATGTCTAAAGTGCATTGGAAAAACCAGTTAGTGTGCATGAAAAAAAAAGGAAATTAAGAAAAACAATAACTGACGAGACAAGTAAAATTCTTCGCTTGATACAGTTGAACACAATGTAGATCTTGTTGTGTTAGTAGGGGACTGAAACAAACAAAAAATAAGTAAATATGAGGCACTCTATCGCTATTGGATAAAGTGCCGTCAGCGGCATACTAGTGGCACTGCCGCGGCCCGGCTAAAGTGCCGTCAGATTTCCATTGCCATTGTCACTGTCACTGAGTCACTGTCAGTTGTTATTTTGTTTGAGTGTTGAGGTTAGTTCACTGTAAAACAACACATTTCCAAAATATTACACTCTCTTGTGCCTAAACTGACCCTGGCGGTCACAGTTCAAACCTAACCTAACCTACCTTTCAGCCATTTTAATTTGCTACGTACTTCATTTTTCGTAAATTCAGTCAATGTAGTGAAAAGATAATAAAAAGTAAATTATTTTTTATTATCAGAATTACAAATTAGGTATCTAAAACAAATAAAATCAATCAATACAATGGGCGGCGAGCTAACCTCAACAATAAAACAAAATAACAAGTGACAGTGACAATGACAATGCAATGCTTACGGCACTTTAGCCGGGCCGAGGCAGTGCTACTAGTATGCCGCAGATTGCGGCACTTCATCCGATACGGATAAAGTGCCACCAGCGGCACTCTATACACTTCCAATAAATATGTATTATAATTGTTAAAACATAAAATATAAATTCAAAATTCAAAAGTCATTTATTCAAACTAGGCTGAGAATCAGCACTTTTCGAACGTCAAAATTACATAAGACAGGCCCCCAAAACGCCCACCCTTCATCACTTCCTAGTGCTTTAGCTGGGAAGAAGAAGTGGCGCAACAAACTGCCCAGCAGCACAGCTGTCTGTTCAGTTAGAAAAACGAAATACGCACCACACACAGAATAATTTACAGTTTTATGTTAATGTGACGGATGAAAGTCATCAGCGCCACGAGTAGTTCAGGAGAAGAATGTGTTAACAAGGAGGGAAAGTTAGCCGGAAGAGGGATTTAGGGAGACGGCTATAGAAATCTAGAGGTGGAACGTTGTTTGAGCATTCAAAGAAGAGGTGATCCAGAGTGCCCACCTCCAACCCGCACTCGCTACTAATAGACGTAGGATTAAAAAAACCAAAACAGACCGTTGTCAACAGTGATGTGAAGCCGTTTTTGTAAACATGTGTGCACTTAGTGAGATGTACCTAATTTGATTGTACCTAAATGGTAGTAAAGACAATTATTTTGGATCGGCGGTGTAAGAAAAGGTGCTTTCGATGCAAATAGCTATCGGTAAAGGATTATTTAGTTCAAGCGTGTTCCACATCGGCAAATCTTGGTATCGGCCAACCATTCATTCTATGTAGCGTTATTCGGCGAAACGTGCTGTCGCTAAATAATTGTATCGACTAATAGTTTTTTCGTATTACCGTTCGTCGGTCAACCATGCTTTCTGTATACAGTTATATCGTTCAAGGGTAATTCGATATACCGTACGGGACTCGTGCGTGTTAGTGTGTGCAAAGAGCGGAGGTGTAGTTTTGGCATGCTTCACAGTATTGATCGCAGCGCTCTGTCTTGATTATTCATTTTGTCTGAGGCGTAGGGCTGTTAGCTCACACCGCGGTATTTTTAGGGTTCCGTACCTCGAAAGGAAAAAAACGGAACCCTTATAATGTGAAAAAACTGTACTTACTTTAGATAATTAGGTAACATAACATAAACTTAAGATAATTCAGGTATCCACCTCTTTTTTATAAAAATGCAGTCTCAAGAAAAAAGTTTAACGTAAGTCAGTTACAAATAAGAAAATAATTACTCAATAAATTATATTTTTATCTAATCAGTCAGTCATATCAATAGTAATACGTATTTTAATCAGTCTTCTTTAAAAAACGAGATCTTAAAAACATAAACGCGTCAAGTGTCTCATCGTTTAGGCGCGATCTTATTTTATTACAGAACATGCCAGCAGTAGAAAAAGCTCTCGGACTCAACACAGGTCGGCGGTATGGAAAGCAACCCGTTCAGAGCTTTTTTTAGGATTTCTCCACGACCTCCACCGTTTTCAAATAACGCCATTTCAACGTGAATCATTGAAGGCAAATCAGTTGCGTTGATCACACTCGTTGACTGGTGATGGTGCTCACTACCCACACTTGCAAAAGAAAGTTGACGATTGAGCTTTTCTTTAAAACTGAGTGGCGATGGATCGGAACCAGTTGAGTAGGTAGGTAATATCGATCTACCGATTACTTACACGGACAATTTGTGGATAAATACAAATATTATCTGTTAAAATCTGTGTTGACTGAAATCCGAAAAAAACGAAGTTGAGTCTTAAAAACCGGATTTAAAAAAGTCAAGAAAATCCGGATTTTTCATATATTTTCGAATTTCGAAGAATCCGGATTGCAATCCCTACCTACATTATTGCAATTTTCGTAGGGATTTTATCCATTACAAACAGACATACCAAATATCAAATCTTTTCTCTTTTATTTAATAGGTACCTGCTTTTCCCGCGGCCTTGTCCGCAAAAGGCCAGAAAATATCCCACAGGGGCGTACTACCGGGATTCAGAGTATCCTATGTCCTAACCCAGGTCATGGCCTATCCGCATGCCTTTCAACTAAATCTGTTCTGCCGTTACGGCATGAAAAGGTAACAGTCCGACTTTAGGGTTGCGTACCTCAAAATGAAAAATTGAAACCCTCAAAGGATGACTTCGTTTTCTGTCAAGACCCTTTTTCTCAGCAAAGCGTGGAGGCATCAAGTTAAAATGGATATAAAAAAAACTTAGATCTACTAAGGTCCCTTGAATCTTGTTACGAAAATCAAACTTCCAAGTTTATGTCGCATATTTTTACACTCGCAAATAAACCAAAGCCTATATTTGGGACTTCCCATCGGCTCAGCCAGCATGAAGTTTGGCGAGAAGCAAGGTCAAGTAAAGAGAAAAATACGAAAATTGGTAATTTATAGTTATTATGACTGGCAAAGTAAAGTTTGTTCTTCAATCTGGACACCAAAATTCATAGGCCGCGTCTTGAAGTAACATTTAGTCTGTATTTCATTCAAATCGGTACTCTGCAATCTATAAAACGTTCTTTTTTAATTGAAAAGTTAAGCTTGAGTCTGAGGGCGCAAGTCCTGCTCACACCTAGTCCGGTTTTTTCAAATAAATAAAACAGGTTTATATGATTCTAAATTCCTTAAAATACTAATTATTCATTTTACTATTATTATCACCATTAATTTGTAATACCCACTCAGTGCCGCCATTGATCACGTAATACATATTATAAAGGTTGGCTTATGACTTTAAATTGTAATAACTATTGACAGAGTTGGCCGATTTTAATTAAATAAAGACTAAACATTAATTCAAGATACGGACTATGCCTATATTTCTATATAGCCAAATTTATCGATATCCGTTCAGTTGTTTAGCCGTGAAAAAGTAACATACCTACAGATAGACAGAGAGACAGACAGACTGAGTTACTTACGAATTTCAAATATTAGTATGGATTATACTTTTGTACCCAATAGGTACTCAATTTGTACAAAGCTACTTAAAAAAAAATCAATTTTTACATAATATTTTTTGCAACCTATTGTTGAATTCTTTTCACTCACAATATTGAATTATATAAAACAAGGGTGAGTAATTTTGGATTACAAGTCAAAACCTCTGCTGATGGGTGGGGGGGGGGGGGGCTTCTCTTGTGACGTCTTGCTCTCCACAAAACCCCATGACCTGTTTTGCCGGATTCAAAGAATAGCACTACCCCTAAGCACTACCCTATTTCTTCTCCTGGGTGTCGTAAAAGGCGACTAAGGAACTTACTAGAGAATGAGCAGTAGCGTTCTTTATGCATTTTTAAAACCATACTGCGATCGCACCTGCCTGCCAAGCGTGGCGATTATGGTATACCCACCCTAAAAAGGATAAGCACCAAAAATAAATGGCCTCTAGTGCCCGGCGGCCCACCTACCCTTGGCTACGGTAGCGGTCAAGGCCACGGTGAGGCAAGGGGTGCGAAGAATCTCTGGAAAAGATCTACCACAGTCATCGGTAACCCTTCCTGTGTGAGCCTGGTGCTGAGCGCCACAAAAAAAAAGGGTCGCGTGTGAAGGTGGCGCCCGGCGCCACAAATTCCCGCCATAATTTTGGCAGTGATTTCGTTTACAAAAAGCGTTTCTATCTTGACCAAACTCGCACACAGTGTACAAGACAAAACAAGAACGCTACACTGTGGTTGTCAAGTACATTGAATGAATGACGACGCGTAATAGTGGCTATTCGTTCGCCCGATTAGTCGACGCAGCGCGCGCACCACGCGAACATCAAATAAGTCCGCCGAAAATTACATAAATAAAGTGAAAGTGCAGTGAAAGTGGGTGTAACCGTGTATAATATCATGCCTGGGTAGTTAATAAACAGTTTTAATACCTATAAAGTGTAATTTATAAAGATTTCAACAGAAAATAGTGATTTTTGTGAAAATAGTGACCCGTTGCGGCGGCAAAGTGACATCCCGCGCCGGCCGGAACTTATTTCGAGGTAATACTATTAGTAAATATGTGAATGATAGAAACTATCGCTATTACATATATTTATATGTATCGTATTATTGATATTAGGCATTTAATTTAAATATTATCGTATTATACTTGCATAAAATTGAAATGAAAAATACCTACTCGGGCCGCCAAATTCGGTTGCTGTTAGGGCTCCTCGTAGGGCGTTTTTGTCGTTGATTCCCATAATGTTTTTGTAAGGCAGCATGCATTTTTATTGTCCTTATCGATTTATAAATATCTTCAAAATATAGAATGCTAATTTGTATTAAAAAAAAAAGGATCCGAATGTAATTTGAGACCCTAAGTTCAAGAGGTAGTTTTTTTACGGCCAATTAAGGCATTTTTCAAGTGGTTGGGTTGGGTATACGATACATTCTAAATAAATATTTGTAGCAGCCGAAACTCCGTCAGTGATATGCATGTTAAAACCAAACAATAGATTAAAATAGTAACCCAAGCCACTAGGCGTTCAGTTACAAAGGAATTGAACAATGAATAGACCCTTTGTTATCGCTCGGCGCGCACGGGCAAACAAATGAGTTACGATAATGTAAACATGTGTGATAAGAAAAAAATGTTCAAGGAGGTGTGTTCGTTTTATTTATTAATGTGAAATGATGTATATTTATGAAGATAAAACAAATACTTTTTGAAATAATGGTTCTATTTTGTAATTAAAACGACTTTAGTAAAAAAAAAAAAAAAAAAAACTAACTAGATTCTAACTAGAATTGGAATCTTATTAGAAAACAAAAGTGGACCTAATCTATACCTAATCTGTTAGCTAATTTAATAACGATTCCTAAAACATAACTTGAAGAGAGCTACCTATCGTAATTTTAGAGATATCGTCGTTTTAATCACCCGGGTCCCGTCGGGCCCGGGACCACCCACGTCGCGTTAACAGACTGTCAAAATTTTGCAAAATGGCCGCCACAGGTGAAGGGGTAACAGGATCTGACAAAATACAACACGCGTACACTCCGTCGAGAAGATCATCGAACTCGAGGAAGAATTGAGCAGGTTTCGATGGGGTATAGTAGAGTTATCTGAAGTCCGAAGAGAGGGGGAGGACTTGATTATCCTCAAATCCGGGAACTTACTCTATTTCCAAGAAGGCGATCAGTAGTCCCAATATGGTGTCGGGTTTATCGTCCATAAGTCCCTTGTGACCAATGTCGTGAAGATCGAGTGTGTCGACCAGGGTGGCGTAAATTATACTCAGAATATCCGCAAGATATTCGCTGAAGGTCGTACAGGTTTCCGCCCCGACCTCGTCACACCCCGACGATAAGGTGGAGACCATGTATGAGGATATTTCCAGAGCCATGCATGGCTCTAAAACTTACTTCATCGTTGTCAGGGGGACTTCAACTCGAAACTGGGCAAACGAAATGATGATCAACTGCGAGTGGCGCAATTTGGAGTTGTACGTCGGAACCACCGGAGTCATCTACTGGCCAGTTTTATGAAGAAGGAAGGACTCTTTACGACCAACTCCTTTTTCAGAAAATGTGAGCACAGAACACTTGGACCTGGCAGAGAACTGATGGTGCAACAAAAAGTGAGATTTACTTCATTATGTCGATGGAGAAGCAAGTATCCAATGATGTATCTGTGATCAACGCGGTGAAAACAGGAATTGATCATCGCATGGTAAGAGGCACATTGAACTTAAATATCAAGCTGGAAAGATCTTGACTGATGAAGTCTACGCTCCGCCCAGCAAAGATCCAAGTCCTAAACCCCGAAAGCTTACAGCTCGAACTTCAGAATCGTTTCGAGTGCCTAGGGAGTGCGAGTGCTCCGTAGACGATTATAAAGATGGGTTCGTGGAAACTGCCCAAACAGTCGGGTCCAAGATCATCAAGACCCGTCGTAAAAATCGAAACAAGAAGCTCTGATGCTACTTTACAGCTCTTGGAGGAGAGGCGCGAGATGATCCTGCTGTCTTCAGACGATGCGCTAGAATACCGGCTCAATAGACAGATCTCTAAGTCCTTGAAAAGAGACCCTCACTATTATAATACGAACCGTATTAAGGACGCGATGTAGCGGAACAAGGGCTCCAAGGTTTTTGGAAGAGATCTGTCTATTGAGCAGAGCCAGCTTGCGAAACTGAAGACCGATGATGGCAAAATCGTATCCACCAAACCTGAGAAATTGAGAGAGATTGAGTTTCTATGGACAGTTATACACGTCAACCAGTAACCCCGTTAGGAATCTGGCTAACGACCCAAGAGCTAGATTGACCCGACACTATACCGAAGACATCCCGGACGTCAGTTTGTACGAGATTAGGATATTATAGCTCTGAGGCAGCTTAAAAACAACAAGGCGCTGGGTGATGACGGAATTACGGTCTCCTGAAGGCCGGTTGTAAACCCGTTCTTAAGGCTGTTCCATTCGGTCATACTCGAGGGCCAAACGCCATAGGCATGGAACCGAGGTGTGGCGGTACTCTTCTTTATAAAGGGCGACAATGCCCTGCTTAGGAATTATAGGCCCATTACACTTCTGAGCCATGTCTACAAGCTGTTTTCAAGAGTCATCACGAACCGTCTTGCACGCAGGTTTGACGACTTCCAGTTTCCCGAACAAGCCGGATTCCGTAAAGACTTTAGCAGAAGACTATAGAGCCTCTCTGTTTTGTGTTTGTGGACTACGAGAAAGCCTGCGATTCAATCGAAACATGGGCTCTACTACAGTCTCTTCAACGGTGCCAGATCAATTATCGGTACATCGAGGTGCTAAAGTGTCTGAACAAAAACGCCACTATGTCAGTCAGACTACAGGACCAGACCTCGAAACCTATCCTTCTGCAGCGAGGTGTCTGACATGGAGACGTTATCTCTCCCAAACTGTTCACCGCTGCACTGGAGGATGTCTTCAAGGTTCTGGACTGGAAAGGGCTAGGCATCAACATTAATGGCGAGTATATCACTAACCTTCGGTTTGTTGACGATATAGTTATCATGGCTGAGACCATGGAGGACCTCAAAACAATGCTCGATGACCTCAGTAAAGCCTCCGAAAGAGTGGGTCTTAAAATGAGGTTCTCTATTGTGTCACCTAATTTTTTTAACCATAATTTAAAGTGCCATAACTTTTTTTGTCCGAATGATAAATGATAACTTACCCGAACTTAATATCACATAATTATTATCACATGCCACAAAATTGAAATCCCTAAATATAATATGTCCTAAATCCGTTTGTCATAAATATTACAATCAATAATATACCAAAGACATAAAACCGTTTTTAATAAAAGTTATGTCCTAAATTCAAATTAGTTAATGTTTATTTTTAATAATAATATTCTTAGAACAAATTTGTTTAGCAAAGCTTTTGCAAAATGTGATTTTTTAAGGCTAATATAAAATTAGCTTAGAATCTGTCTACGAATTAAAATTAGTCATTATAATTAAGACTAAATTAATTATTTAATAATTATTGTATACATTTAAGTAACATTTTGTTTAAAAAATATCTGATTTTGCATTATATTTTTTTTTAAATATAAATCAATATATTATACATGTACTCAATAAAGCAGTTGATTGTGAACATGTGGTTTTTGTCATCAAGCAAGCATGCAGCATGAAAGCAAGCATGCAACATTGCGGAGGCATGGTTTCTGTCACGGCTCCGGCACTGCGTGGCTCCGGCGGTCCCACGCGAGTTTATCGTCGCAGGTGGGTTTAACGCTCACCACCGCAGCTTCGGCTTGCTGGCCGGCTTCGAATAATACACATTATTTAACACAATACTTAGGACATATGACTTTTGGTCATGTGAAATTAGGAGATTCAATTATCTACTCGATATTATAACAAAATACTTTTAGAACTAAAGATAATTATGTTAAACAAAATTTCGGAATTTTGAATATTATGGTTACTGAAGTTTAGCAAACGTATTATGGATAGTGATTTTCGGACAAAGTATTTTAGGAGAAGAAAGGGAGTACCCTTAAAATAAACATGGACATGACAAAGGTCATGTCAAATGCCCATGTAATACCCACTCTCATGAAGATCGGAGACGCTACGCTAGAAGTTCTAGACGAGTATATCAAAACTGTCCAGCTAGGTAGAGAATCTGACTCGGCTGGGCAGCGTTCGCAATATCTTTTCGTCCCACATATCGCAGTGTCTCAAGACGAAAGTCTTTGACCAATGCGTGTTGCTAGTGATGACCTATGGCACTGAAACGTGGTCGCTCACAATGGGCCTTATCAGAATGCTAAAAGTCACCCAAAGGGCAATGGAGAGGGCTATGCTTGGAGTTTCCCTACGTGATCGAATCAGAAATGAAGAGATCCGCAGGAGAACCAAGGTAACCGACATAACCAGAAGAATTACCAGTTTTAAATGGCAATGGGCAGGGCACATGGCTCGCAGAACAGATGGCCGATAGGGCCGAGAGGTTTTGGAGTGGCGACCGCATACCGGAAGACGTACCGTTGGAAGGCCTCCCACAATATGGACCGATGAACTTGTGGAGGCTGTAGAAAATCACTGGATGCGAGAAGCACAGAAGTAGTCGAAGTGGCGGTGCTTGGGGGAGGCCACATGTCCAGCAGTGACGTTGAATGGTGATGTAACATAACGTACCAACCAATTAAATAAACATCTATTCTATTGAGAGAAATATGTATGTTAACTATAAGTACAGGGGGCCAACCACCAACTCTTAAGCAGTATTATTTTGATGTTACTTCAGTGTGAGAAAGAAGTGGAGCTATACAGAACGTCTATCCATCTTTTTCCCACGCTCAAGTAAGATAAATAATACTGCTAAAAGAGGTGGTGGTAGGGCCCCAGGGCTGTAAGAATCTTTCGGCGCTTCAGTGACATTGCTAGGGGAGCGCTGTTGGTAAACATTTGTGATTTTTCGTCCCGATTTTGGCCACGTGCCAAAATACCTATGTACTTATTTATTTACTTCGCCCGCGACTTCGTTTGCGTGGTTATTTTGTATTTTCCCCCACAAATTTTAACACCCCTTCCACCCCTTTAAAGGATTTTTTGAAGGCTTATTGATAACTGACTGCCCGCCCCGGCTTCACACGTGTAGCACTAACATCTACGGCGCACCTACCTACCCTACCCAACCTACCCTACCCTACCTACCCTACCCTACCTACCCTACCTACCCTACCTACCCTACCTACCCTACCTACCCTACCTACCCTACCTACCCTACCTACCCTACCTACCCTACCTACCCTACCCTACCTACCCTACCATATTATCTACCCCACCTACCTTACCTACCCTACTCTACCCTACCTACCCTACCATATCTACTCCACCTACCGAGGCGGACTTAATGCCACAGGCATTTTCTACCAGTAAGCCTTTGGGTGATGCACAGACAAACAGTGGTAGGTGCAATAGCGAGAATTGAGAAAAAAAATGTTTATTTAAATATAAAGATATACCTAAATACCTGTTCAAAACTATACATATAATAAATACACCTAATTAGATATAAATACGAGTATAAGCACAAATAAATAAGAGAAACAATGAGAAAACATTACCGTTGTGATGATACTGCCAGCTTCTTGCGAATGTGCTCGCGAACTTTAATTTTAAAAGATAATCGGTTGGTCACCATCCTGATTTCCTGGGGGAGCGCATTCCACAGAGAGATAGACTGAATGAAGAAAAAAGAGTGAATGAAGTCTGTGCGGTGAGTGGGACATTGAAGAAGACGATTGTGAGATGAACGTAGATTTCTATTGTGGTTGGCGCAAATGTACTGAAAGTGGGGGGCCAAATAACTAGGGGAAGAGGGAGAGTCAAGATATGAAAACAAGGTGGTCAGCGCCCTTTGCTCTTTGCGCTGGCGTATGGGCAACCACCTTAGAAGTGACCGATGCCCAGAGACAATTATGATCATATTTACGCAGATTGAAAACAAATCGAATGAAAAAGTTATAATATAATTATTATAGTAATCGCGGGTAGGAGATGATCCAGAATAGTAATGATCATACCACGGGAGATATTGTCACATACCACCGCTTTTGATTTGATGGAGAGAATTATCTTTCTGATCTCTCCAGGTTCGACAGGAATAATACTGAAAGGATTAATATGAGGACGCGTTAGACCAGAAATAAGAGACTGAGTTTGTTGCTTGGTTAGACGATCCATGGTAGAATTAGCGGAGAAATGCCGTTCAGATCATCTAAGTCAATTGAATTAGGAAGGTCTAAATGTCGCGATTTGCCGATACCAAGAGTTTTCCAAATATCGACAGAAGAGGAAGAACTATCGAGAATCGGCGTTAAACGTCGCCACATTCTCGATACTATTAGATGGGGGTAAGATGATACGCATCATCGTATCATCTGATTGCATCTATTCCTTGCAGCCTTGAATAACGTCCAGTTCTCATCAGTACGATCCCTTTTAAATTTACGGAACACGCGGTCCCTACGTCGCATCGCATTGCCATCTGTAGGTATGCCTCTTGTCGTCCATGGTGCAGTTGGGCGTTTTAACTTTTTTTTTTTGGTAAATTGCTGATTATCGGTTGTTTTCGTTGAATTCCGTAATGCGTGTGTCTCAGGGTTCGGACATCATGATATTCATCATTTGATTGACAATATGTGGTTGTTTTTTGACGTAATCGTATTATAACTTTGGGGTTCTGTTCTGACTACCTATAACTACTGTTAAAGATCTACGCACCAACGGCTTAACGTGCTTTCCGTAATAAAGTAACCGTCGAAAAGAAGAAAAAATAACAAACGCAAATTGTCAAAAATTCAAATTCAAACTAGGCTGAGAATCAGCACTTTTCGAACGTCAAAATTACATAAGACAGTCCCCCAAAACGCCCACCCTTCACCACTTCCTAGTGCTTTTGCTGGGAAGAAGAAGTGGCGCAACAAACTCCCCAGCAGCACAGCTGTCTGTTCAGTTAGAAAAAAAAAAATGATTCTATACAATAGTATGCAAGACCATTTACATTACGCAAAAAATAATTTAAATTATAAATTAATAGCCATATGACAGCTAGCACACGCCAATATACCAACCAAAAGCATCGAGAACTATACTCAAGCAGAAATAAAAATAACTAAACGTAAACAATATCTAAAAAAAGGAAATAATGCCTCCAGGCATAAAGGGCGCTCGGAGGTTCCTGTTCGGTATCAGGCGGGAGGAAACGCCCGGGTGTCATCACTGCGTGGATCGCCCGGAGGACACGGTGGAGCATACAGTGGAGGTATGCCCGGCTTGGGCAGAGCACCGCCGTGTCCTCGTGAAGCCGATCGGTGGCGGGGATCTCTCGCGTCCGGCCCTGGTCCAAGCCATGGTACGGAGCGAGAGGGCATGGGAAGCCGTCACCTCCTTCTGCGAAGCAGTAATGCTCGCAAAGGAGGAGGCGGAGCGCATGAGGGAGAGGCAAATTTCGCGCCCTCACGCCCCTAGCCGCCGCAGGAGGAGACGCCCTGGGCGTCGGGAATCGATTGCCGATTCCCGGCCACCGTAGGCGCGGGCTTGCGGACGGTGAGCAATGGGTAGCTCGCCGTCCGGTAAGGACCAAGCCCGGGTCGACGGCGCGTTGTGTTCCACGCACGCCTCAAAGAGATGTCAGCAAGTGAAGGGGTCCGATGAGACCATTGCCTGCCGGGGTTGCGGGAAAGTCCGAAAGGGATACCGTGGCCCCCTGTCATTGCACAGGCAACAGAAGGAACACGGGTGGGTTTTAGTCAGTAAGAGTCTGATACGCCCTCCCGCTCCACCCAGAGCGGGAGACGTCATTTGATGAGTTCCCACCCAAACAAAAAAAAAAGGCATATAGGGCGTGCCCGCTTACATATAGCCGTCAATCGGCCGTAACTAGAAGTTATAATTGATAAACTAGGACCATCGAGGTAAAATAAATAATTGTCGAGGTCGCTAGCTAACCACATATTGAGTTTTATTGCAAAACTCATAAAAAAACATTGTAGTAGGTAGATAATGGTGCCGATTCTCTTGTCACAAATGCGTCTAAACTAGACTAAAAATCAACAAAATTTAGTTTACTCCTGTCAAACGATGATTTCCCATTCTGAAATAGACTAAAGTGGCACAACTTAACTATATTTTAGTTTGACAGCACTAAGATTGTACTGAGATTTTAATTTAGTGAAAATGACAATTTTGCTATTCTGAATTTGACGTTTTTCACCTAAAATTTTAATTTTCTAACTAATTCTGACCATTTTTAATCGCTACCGAAAATGGTGTGGAATATTATTAGTTGTCATGAACTAAAATTCACACGAACATCTCGACTTCGGGTGCAAAAACAGTACTGTACTGGATTTTTTTCTTTTCTTTTGCTTATATCTCGAAAATGGTGTGTCCTATCGCAAAAATAATGAAAATTTCGACCCCCTTTATGAAACGCTCATACCCCTAATATTCAACACGTAGGTAATCTTTTTTTTATTTTCCATACATAAGTGAAAAATTCCATATAAAACACGTCGAGGCTGCCCCCACTGTGCGCCTCCGGCTCTAAAAAGTATGTACCACGTGGAGTCCCAATTGTCAAATTCGATTTAGTTGCGTCAAAATATTTTTTTTTTAATTTAGAGACTTTTTACTACCGAATAGCGTTTAAGATTCTCATAGCCAAAAGTAAGGAATTTAGTTTAGTCCGGTGTACAAGAGAATCGGCACCTATGTCAACAATAAATTAAAATAAAATTAAAATAAATTGACATATAAAGTAAAATTATAAACTCATATAATCTGTCAGTAGGTAAACTAATTCTGGAGAGAGAACATTTAAACATTGTCTTGAGTTAATCACAGCGACCAACTATTCTTATCATTTAAGTAGTCGTTGATAGAATATTATGCCTTTGAACAAAGGTTGGACTTTAATTTAGTTTTAAACGCATTAAAAGGCAAATCTAGCAAAGAAGAGGGTAGCTTGTTATAAAAGGTTATACCAAGCCCAACAAATGAGTTATGAACCTTATGAAGCCGGTGAAAGGGAGCACGTAGTTTATACTTACTTCTAGTGTTAACATTGTGAATATCACTGTTTTTAGTGTATAAGTATATATTTTGCCTAATATGATGTTGGCAAAGATGAATTGTGATGCTACTGTGAGAATACCGATATCTTTGAAAAAATCTCTCAGAGTAACTCTGGTACCTAGCCTAGAGAACTAGATTATTTGTCGTAAACCAATCCGTAACCATTGACAGTGCACTGTTTACATCGTCAAAATCTTGTCTATTCCTGTCTACTTTAAAAATAAGAGAGGTATCATCTGCAAACAGTACAACTTCACAGATACCCTTTAAATAGAATGGTAAGTCATTGATATACACTAAGTACAATAATGGACCCAGTATTGAGCCTGGAAGTACACCAAACTGAACTGGTAGCCCGGAAGATTTTACACCATCAACATCTACACATTGCGACCTATTATTTAAATATGAATTTAAAACGTTGAGAGCTTCGTTTAGCACACCGTAATGACGCAGTTTACGCAAAAGCGAGTCATGGTGCACGCAATCAAAGGCTTTGGAGAGCTCACAGAAAACTCCAATAGCATTTTAAGAGTTCTCCCATGCGTAAATATGTGTTTCAGGAGAGCAACACCCGCATCTGTAGTCGAACGACCCTTTGTAAAGCCATATTGTTCATTATGAAGGAGGCTATTTAAATTAAAATGTCTTAGCAACTGCTTGAGTATTAACTTTTCAAATATTTTGCTGAATGCTGGTAAAATAGAAATAGGCCTGAAATTGCCAACGTCATTTTTATTACCTGATTTAAATAATGGTATGACTTTACTACTCTTCATGAGGTCAGGAAAAGTTCCTAAATCAACACATTTATTAAAAGTAACAGCTATATAGGGGGCTACGATGTCTATTATATTACTTAAAAGTTTAATGGATATTCCCCAGTAATAGATTTTTAACGAAAACAAAACTTAATTTTTATTCATTTTTCAGCTTGTTCTGGTGGTGGTACCAAAACTGAAGCGAATAATTCAGCATCAAGTAAAGTAAAATCTACCTCTGGACGATGTGGTAGTGTGGAAAATCACGGCAAGGCTAGTGCACAAGTAGGTGGAGGCGAAAAATGTAGTGGAAAAGATCACAAGTCAAGTCACAGCAAGAGTAATTGTCGTATCGAAGATCACAATAATGGAGGCACCACTACGGTTGAAAGTAAAGCCAGTGCCGACACCAATACACAATGTGGTGGAGGCAAAAAATGTAGTGGAAAAGAAGATGATGGAAAACACGAAAAACATGCTGAAAGATACAAAAAAGATGAAAAACACAAAGAAGATGATGGAAAACAAGTAAAACATGATGATAAACACAAAAAAGATGAAAAACACAAAGAAGATGATGGAAAACACGAAAAACATGATGAAAGACACAATAAAGATAAAAAACACAAAGAAGACTATGGAAAACACGAGAAAAAAGATGAAAAACACGAAAATGATAAAAAACACGAAAAAGATGATAAACACGAAGAAGATGATAGAAAACACGAAAACCATGATAGACACAAAAAAGATGAAAAACACGAAAAGGATGATGGAAAACACGAAAAACATGAAAGACACAAAAAAGATGAAAAACATAAAACACATGACAAATGCGTAAAACATGACCATAAACAAAACAAAAACAAAGAAGACGATGGAAAACACGCAAATCATGATAAAAGACACAAAAAAGATAAAAAACACAAAGAAGACTATGGAAAACACGAAAAAAAAGATGAAAAACACGAAAATGATAAAAAACACGAAAAAGATGATAAACACGAAGAAGATGATAGAAAACACGAAAAACATGATAGACACAAAAAAGATGAAAAACACGAAAAGGATGATGGAAAACACGCAAATCATGATAGACACAAAAAAGATAAAAAACACAAAGAAGACTATGGAAAACAGGAAAAAAAAGATGAAAAACACGAAAATGATAAAAAACACGAAAAAGATGATAAACACGAAGAAGATGATAGAAAACACGAAAAACATGATAGACACAAAAAAGATGAAAAACACGAAAAGGATGATGGAAAACACGAAAAACATGATGAAAGACACATAAAAGATGAAAAACATAAAACACATGAAAAATGCGTAAAACATGACCATAAACAAAACAAAAACGAAGAAGACGATGGAAAACACGCAAATCATGATAAAAGACACAAAAAAGATAAAAAACACGAAGATGATGGAAAGCACGAAAAGCATGATGAACGACACAAAAGACATAAAAACCTTAAAAAACATGAAAAGCATGTAAAACATGAAAGACACGTAAAACATGTAAAACACGTAAAGCATGATGAAAGACACAAAAGCTGCAGACATGTAAAACACGAGAAATATGATAGAAAACACAAAAACGATGAAAGACACAAAAAAGATAAAAAACACAAGGAACTTGAAAATCACGAAAAACATGAAAAAAACGAAAGACACGTAAAACACGTAAAACATAATGCAAGACTCAAAAAAGATGATAAACACGAAAGAGATGTAAAACACAAAAAAGATGATAGAAAACACGAAAACGATGAAAGATACAAAAGAGATAAAAAACACAAAAAAGGTGAAAAATACAGTGCATATGATGTAAATGACGATAACGATGCTGAAAATTACGAAGAAGATGAAAACGACGAAGAAGATGATGAAAATGACGATGACGACGATGAAAAATACGAACATGATGATGAACGACACAAAGACGATAAACAACACTATGAAGATGATGAAAATGACGATGATGAAAATTACGAAGACGATGATGAAAATGAGGAAGATAATGATGAAAATGAAGAAAATGATGACGATGACGCAGATGATGATGAACACGAAGAAGATGATGTACACCACAAAGAAGATGAAAATCACGAAAAGTATGATGAACACCACATAAAATATGTAAAACTTGAAAAAGATGATAAACAAAACAAAAAATATGAAAAACACGAAGAACATGATGAACACCACAAAGAAGTTGAAAATCACGAAAAAGATGATGAACACGACAAAGACGATGAAAATCACGAAACAGATGATAAACGAAACAAAAAGTATGAAAAACACAAAGAAGATGATGTACACCACAAAGAAGATGAAAATCACGAAAAATATGATGAACACCACATAAAATATGTAAAACTTGAAAAAGATGATAAACGAAACAAAAAATATGAAAAACACAAAGAAGGTGATGAAAACGACGAAAAAGGTGATGAAAATGCCGATGACAAAGATGAAAAATACGAACAAGATGATGACCGACACAAAGAAAATAAACAACACTATGAAGATGATGAAAATGACGATGGTGAAAATTACGAAGACGATGATGAAAATGAGGAAGATAATGATGAAAATGTAGAAAATGATGACGATGACAAAGATGATAATGAACACAAAGAAGATGATGTACACCACAAAGAAGATGAAAATCACGAAAAGTATGATGAACACCGCATAAAATATGTAAAACTTGAAAAAGATGATAAACGAAACAAAAAATATGAAAAACACGAAGAACATGATGAACACCACAAAGAAGTTGAAAATCAAGAAAAAGATGATGAACACGACAAAGACGATGAAAATCACGAAACAGATGATAAACGAAACAAAAAATATAAAAAACACAAAGAAGATGATGTACACCACAAAGAAGATGAAAATCACGAAAAATATGATGAACACCACATAAAATATGTAAAACTTGAAAAAGATGATAAACAAAACAAAAAATATGAAAAATACAAAGAAGGTGATGAAAACGACGAAAAAGGTGATGAAAATGCCGATGACAAAGATGAAAAATACGAACAAGATGATGACCGACACAAAGAAAATAAACAAAACTATGAAGATGATGAAAATGACGATGATGAAAATTACGAAGACGATGATGAAAATGAGGAAGATAATGATGAAAATGTAGAAAATGATGACGATGACAAAGATGATAATGAACACAAAGAAGATGATGTACACCACAAAGAAGATGAAAATCACGAAAAGTATGATGAACACCGCATAAAATATGTAAAACTTGAAAAAGATGATAAACGAAACAAAAAATATGAAAAACACGAAGAACATGATGAACACCACAAAGAAGTTGAAAATCACGAAAAAGATGATGAACACGACAAAGACGATGAAAATCACGAAACAGATGATAAACGAAACAAAAAATATGAAAAACACAAAGAAGATGATGTACACCACAAAGAAGATGAAAATCACGAAAAGTATGATGAACACCACATAAAATATGTAAAACTTGAAAAAGATGATAAACGAAACAAAAAATATGAAAAACACGAAGAACATGATGAACACCACAAAGAAGTTGAAAATCACGAAAAAGATGATGAACACGACAAAGACGATGAAAATCACGAAACAGATGATAAACGAAACAAAAAATTTGAAAAACACAAAGAAGATGATGTACACCACAAAGAAGATGAAAATCACGAAAAGTATGATGAACACCACATAAAATATGTAAAAGTTGAAAAAGATGATAAACTAAACAAAAAATATGAAAAACACGAAGAACATGATGAACACCACAAAGAAGTTGAAAATCACGAAAAAGATGATGAACACGACAAAGACGATGAAAATCACGAAACAGATGATAAACGAAACAAAAAATATGAAAAACATGATGAACACGACAAAGACGATGAAAATCACGAAACAGATGATAAACGAAACAAAAAATTTGAAAAACACAAAGAAGATGATGTACACCACAAAGAAGATGAAAATCACGAAAAGTATGATGAACACCACATAAAATATGTAAAACTTGAAAAAGATGATAAACGAAACAAAAAATATGAAAAACACGAAGAACATGATGAACACCACAAAGAAGTTGAAAATCACGAAAAAGATGATGAACACGACAAAGACGATAAAAATCACGAAACAGATGATAAACGAAACAAAAAATATGAAAACCACAAAGAAGATGATGTACACCACAAAGAAGATGAAAATCATGAAAAATATGATGAACACCACATAAAATATGTAAAACTTGAAAAAGATGATAAACGAAACAAAAAATATGAAAAACACGAAGAACATGATGAACACCACAAAGAAGTTGAAAATCACGAAAAAGATGATGAACACGACAAAGACAATGAAAATCACGAAACAGATGATAAACGAAACAAAAAATATGAAAAACACAAAGAAGATGATGTACACCACAAAGAAGATGAAAATCACGAAAAGTATGATGAACACCACATAAAATATGTAAAACTTGAAAAAGATGATAAACGAAACAAAAAATATGAAAAACACGAAGAACATGATGAACACCACAAAGAAGTTGAAAATCACGAAAAAGATGATGAACACGACAAAGACGATGAAAATCACGAAAAGTATGATGAACACCACATAAAATATGTAAAACTTGAAAAAGATGATAAACGAAACAAAAAATATGAAAAACACGAAGAACATGATGAACACCACAAAGAAGTTGAAAATCACGAAAAAGATGATGAACACGACAAAGACGATGAAAATCACGAAACAGATGATAAACGAAACAAAAAATTTGAAAAACACAAAGAAGATGATGTACACCACAAAGAAGATGAAAATCACGAAAAGTATGATGAACACCACATAAAATATGTAAAAGTTGAAAAAGATGATAAACAAAACAAAAAATATGAAAAACACGAAGAACATGATGAACACCACAAAGAAGTTGAAAATCACGAAAAAGATGATGAACACGACAAAGACGATGAAAATCACGAAACAGATGATAAACGAAACAAAAAATATGAAAAACATGATGAACACGACAAAGACGATGAAAATCACGAAACAGATGATAAACGAAACAAAAAATTTGAAAAACACAAAGAAGATGATGTACACCACAAAGAAGATGAAAATCACGAAAAGTATGATGAACACCACATAAAATATGTAAAACTTGAAAAAGATGATAAACGAAACAAAAAATATGAAAAACACGAAGAACATGATGAACACCACAAAGAAGTTGAAAATCACGAAAAAGATGATGAACACGACAAAGACGATAAAAATCACGAAACAGATGATAAACGAAACAAAAAATATGAAAAACACAAAGAAGATGATGTACACCACAAAGAAGATGAAAATCACGAAAAGTATGATGAACACCACATAAAATATGTAAAACTTGAAAAAGATGATAAACGAAACAAAAAATATGAAAAACACGAAGAACATGATGAACACCACAAAGAAGTTGAAAATCACGAAAAAGATGATGAACACGACAAAGACGATAAAAATCACGAAACAGATGATAAACGAAACAAAAAATATGAAAACCACAAAGAAGATGATGTACACCACAAAGAAGATGAAAATCACGAAAAGTATGATGAACACCGCATAAAATATGTAAAACTTGAAAAAGATGATAAACGAAACAAAAAATATGAAAAACACGAAGAACATGATGAACACCACAAAGAAGTTGAAAATCAAGAAAAAGATGATGAACACGACAAAGACGATGAAAATCACGAAACAGATGATAAACGAAACAAAAAATATGAAAAACACAAAGAAGATGATGTACACCACAAAGAAGATGAAAATCACGAAAAATATGATGAACACCACATAAAATATGTAAAACTTGAAAAAGATGATAAACAAAACAAAAAATATGAAAAATACAAAGAAGGTGATGAAAACGACGAAAAAGGTGATGAAAATGCCGATGACAAAGATGAAAAATACGAACAAGATGATGACCGACACAAAGAAAATAAACAAAACTATGAAGATGATGAAAATGACGATGATGAAAATTACGAAGACGATGATGAAAATGAGGAAGATAATGATGAAAATGTAGAAAATGATGACGATGACAAAGATGATAATGAACACAAAGAAGATGATGTACACCACAAAGAAGATGAAAATCACGAAAAGTATGATGAACACCGCATAAAATATGTAAAACTTGAAAAAGATGATAAACGAAACAAAAAATATGAAAAACACGAAGAACATGATGAACACCACAAAGAAGTTGAAAATCACGAAAAAGATGATGAACACGACAAAGACGATGAAAATCACGAAACAGATGATAAACGAAACAAAAAATATGAAAAACACAAAGAAGATGATGTACACCACAAAGAAGATGAAAATCACGAAAAGTATGATGAACACCACATAAAATATGTAAAACTTGAAAAAGATGATAAACGAAACAAAAAATATGAAAAACACGAAGAACATGATGAACACCACAAAGAAGTTGAAAATCACGAAAAAGATGATGAACACGACAAAGACGATGAAAATCACGAAACAGATGATAAACGAAACAAAAAATTTGAAAAACACAAAGAAGATGATGTACACCACAAAGAAGATGAAAATCACGAAAAGTATGATGAACACCACATAAAATATGTAAAAGTTGAAAAAGATGATAAACGAAACAAAAAATATGAAAAACACGAAGAACATGATGAACACCACAAAGAAGTTGAAAATCACGAAAAAGATGATGAACACGACAAAGACGATGAAAATCACGAAACAGATGATAAACGAAACAAAAAATATGAAAAACATGATGAACACGACAAAGACGATGAAAATCACGAAACAGATGATAAACGAAACAAAAAATTTGAAAAACACAAAGAAGATGATGTACACCACAAAGAAGATGAAAATCACGAAAAGTATGATGAACACCACATAAAATATGTAAAACTTGAAAAAGATGATAAACGAAACAAAAAATATGAAAAACACGAAGAACATGATGAACACCACAAAGAAGTTGAAAATCACGAAAAAGATGATGAACACGACAAAGACGATAAAAATCACGAAACAGATGATAAACGAAACAAAAAATATGAAAACCACAAAGAAGATGATGTACACCACAAAGAAGATGAAAATCATGAAAAATATGATGAACACCACATAAAATATGTAAAACTTGAAAAAGATGATAAACGAAACAAAAAATATGAAAAACACGAAGAACATGATGAACACCACAAAGAAGTTGAAAATCACGAAAAAGATGATGAACACGACAAAGACAATGAAAATCACGAAACAGATGATAAACGAAACAAAAAATATGAAAAACACAAAGAAGATGATGTACACCACAAAGAAGATGAAAATCACGAAAAGTATGATGAACACCACATAAAATATGTAAAACTTGAAAAAGATGATAAACGAAACAAAAAATATGAAAAACACGAAGAACATGATGAACACCACAAAGAAGTTGAAAATCACGAAAAAGATGATGAACACGACAAAGACGATGAAAATCACGAAAAGTATGATGAACACCACATAAAATATGTAAAACTTGAAAAAGATGATAAACGAAACAAAAAATATGAAAAACACGAAGAACATGATGAACACCACAAAGAAGTTGAAAATCACGAAAAAGATGATGAACACGACAAAGACGATGAAAATCACGAAACAGATGATAAACGAAACAAAAAATTTGAAAAACACAAAGAAGATGATGTACACCACAAAGAAGATGAAAATCACGAAAAGTATGATGAACACCACATAAAATATGTAAAAGTTGAAAAAGATGATAAACAAAACAAAAAATATGAAAAACACGAAGAACATGATGAACACCACAAAGAAGTTGAAAATCACGAAAAAGATGATGAACACGACAAAGACGATGAAAATCACGAAACAGATGATAAACGAAACAAAAAATATGAAAAACATGATGAACACGACAAAGACGATGAAAATCACGAAACAGATGATAAACGAAACAAAAAATTTGAAAAACACAAAGAAGATGATGTACACCACAAAGAAGATGAAAATCACGAAAAGTATGATGAACACCACATAAAATATGTAAAACTTGAAAAAGATGATAAACGAAACAAAAAATATGAAAAACACGAAGAACATGATGAACACCACAAAGAAGTTGAAAATCACGAAAAAGATGACGAACACGACAAAGACGATAAAAATCACGAAACAGATGATAAACGAAACAAAAAATATGAAAAACACAAAGAAGATGATGTACACCACAAAGAAGATGAAAATCACGAAAAGTATGATGAACACCACATAAAATATGTAAAACTTGAAAAAGATGATAAACGAAACAAAAAATATGAAAAACACGAAGAACATGATGAACACCACAAAGAAGTTGAAAATCACGAAAAAGATGATGAACACGACAAAGACGATAAAAATCACGAAACAGATGATAAACGAAACAAAAAATATGAAAACCACAAAGAAGATGATGTACACCACAAAGAAGATGAAAATCATGAAAAATATGATGAACACCACATAAAATATGTAAAACTTGAAAAAGATGATAAACGAAACAAAAAATATGAAAAACACGAAGAACATGATGAACACCACAAAGAAGTTGAAAATCACGAAAAAGATGATGAACACGACAAAGACAATGAAAATCACGAAACAGATGATAAACGAAACAAAAAATATGAAAAACACAAAGAAGATGATGTACACCACAAAGAAGATGAAAATCACGAAAAGTATGATGAACACCACATAAAATATGTAAAACTTGAAAAAGATGATAAACGAAACAAAAAATATGAAAAACACGAAGAACATGATGAACACCACAAAGAAGTTGAAAATCACGAAAAAGATGATGAACACGACAAAGACGATGAAAATCACGAAACAGATGATAAACGAAACAAAAAATTTGAAAAACACAAAGAAGATGATGTACACCACAAAGAAGATGAAAATCATGAAAAATATGATGAACACCACATAAAATATGTAAAACTTGAAAAAGATGATAAACGAAACAAAAAATATGAAAAACACGAAGAACATGATGAACACCACAAAGAAGTTGAAAATCACGAAAAAGATGATGAACACGACAAAGACAATGAAAATCACGAAACAGATGATAAACGAAACAAAAAATATGAAAAACACAAAGAAGATGATGTACACCACAAAGAAGATGAAAATCACGAAAAGTATGATGAACACCACATAAAATATGTAAAACTTGAAAAAGATGATAAGCGAAACAAAAAATATGAAAAACACGAAGAACATGATGAACACCACAAAGAAGTTGAAAATCACGAAAAAGATGATGAACACGACAAAGACGATGAAAATCACGAAACAGATGATAAACGAAACAAAAAATATGAAAAACACAAAGAAGATGATGTACACCACAAAGAAGATGAAAATCACGAAAAATATGATGAACACCACATAAAATATGTAAAACTTGAAAAAGATGATAAACGAAACAAAAAATATGAAAAACACGAAGAACACGATGAACACCACAAAGAATTTGAAAATCACGAAAAAGATGATGAACACGACAAAGACGATGAAAATCACGAAACAGATGATAAACGAAACAAAAAATATGAAAAACACAAAGAACATGATGAACACGACAAAGACGATGAAAATCACGAAACAGATGATAAACGAAACAAAAAATTTGAAAAACACAAAGAAGATGATGTACACCACAAAGAAGATGAAAATCACGAAAAATATGATGAACACCACATAAAATATGTAAAACTTGAAAAAGATGATAAACGAAACAAAAAATATGAAAAACACGAAGAACATGATGAACACCACAAAGAAGTTGAAAATCACGAAAAAGATGATGAACACGACAAAGACGATGAAAATCACGAAACAGATGATAAACGAAACAAAAAATATGAAAAACACAAAGAAGATGATGTACACCACAAAGAAGATGAAAATCACGAAAAGTATGATGAACACCACATAAAATATGTAAAACTTGAAAAAGATGATAAACGAAACAAAAAATATGAAAAACACGAAGAACATGATGAACACCACAAAGAAGTTGAAAATCACGAAAAAGATGATGAACACGACAAAGACGATAAAAATCACGAAACAGATGATAAACGAAACAAAAAATATGAAAAACACAAAGAAGATGATGTACACCACAAAGAAGATGAAAATCACGAAAAGTATGATGAACACCACATAAAATATGTAAAACTTGAAAAAGATGATAAACGAAACAAAAAATATGAAAAACACGAAGAACACGATGAACACCACAAAGAATTTGAAAATCACGAAAAAGATGATGAACACGACAAAGACGATGAAAATCACGAAACAGATGATAAACGAAACAAAAAATATGAAAAACACAAAGAAGATGATGTACACCACAAAGAAGATGAAAATCACGAAAAGTATGATGAACACCACATAAAATATGTAAAACTTGAAAAAGATGATAAACGAAACAAAAAATATGAAAAACACGAAGAACATGATGAACACCACAAAGAAGTTGAAAATCACGAAAAAGATGATGAACACGACAAAGACGATGAAAATCACGAAACAGATGATAAACGAAACAAAAAATATGAAAAACACGAAGAACATGATGAACACGACAAAGACGATGAAAATCACGAAACAGATGATAAACGAAACAAAAAATTTGAAAAACACAAAGAAGATGATGTACACCACAAAGAAGATGAAAATCACGAAAAGTATGATGAACACCACATAAAATATGTAAAACTTGAAAAAGATGATAAACGAAACAAAAAATATGAAAAACACGAAGAACATGATGAACACCACAAAGAAGTTGAAAATCACGAAAAAGATGATGAACACGACAAAGACGATAAACGAAACAAAAAATATGAAAAACACAAAGAAGATGATGTACACCACAAAGAAGATGAAAATCACGAAAAATATGATGAACACCACATAAAATATGTAAAACTTGAAAAAGATGATAAACGAAACAAAAAATATGAAAAACACGAAGAACATGATGAACACCACAAAGAAGTTGAAAATCACGAAAAAGATGATGAACACGACAAGGACGATGAAAATCACGAAACAGATGATAAACGAAACAAAAAATATGAAAAACACAAAGAAGATGATGTACACCACAAAGAAGATGAAAATCACGAAAAGTATGATGAACACCACATAAAATATGTAAAACTTGAAAAAGATGATAAACGAAACAAAAAATATGAAAAACACGAAGAACACGATGAACACCACAAAGAAGATGAAAATCACGAAAAGTATGATGAACACCACATAAAATATGTAAAACTTGAAAAAGATGATAAACGAAACAAAAAATATGAAAAACACGAAGAACATGATGAACACCACAAAGAAGTTGAAAATCACGAAAAAGATGATGAACACGACAAAGACGATGAAAATCACGAAACAGATGATAAACGAAACAAAAAATATGAAAAACACGAAGAACATGATGAACACGACAAAGACGATGAAAATCACGAAACAGATGATAAACGAAACAAAAAATTTGAAAAACACAAAGAAGATGATGTACACCACAAAGAAGATGAAAATCACGAAAAGTATGATGAACACCACATAAAATATGTAAAACTTGAAAAAGATGATAAACGAAACAAAAAATATGAAAAACACGAAGAACATGATGAACACGACAAAGACGATGAAAATCACGAAACAGATGATAAACGAAACAAAAAATTTGAAAAACACAAAGAAGATGATGTACACCACAAAGAAGATGAAAATCACGAAAAGTATGATGAACACCACATAAAATATGTAAAACTTGAAAAAGATGATAAACGAAACAAAAAATATGAAAAACACGAAGAACATGATGAACACCACAAAGAAGTTGAAAATCACGAAAAAGATGATGAACACGACATTGACGATAAACGAAACAAAAAATATGAAAAACACAAAGAAGATGATGTACACCACAAAGAAGATGAAAATCACGAAACAGATGATAAACGAAACAAAAAATATGAAAAACATGATGAACACGACAAAGACGATGAAAATCACGAAACAGATGATAAACGAAACAAAAAATTTGAAAAACACAAAGAAGATGATGTACACCACAAAGAAGATGAAAATCACGAAAAGTATGATGAACACCACATAAAATATGTAAAACTTGAAAAAGATGATAAACGAAACAAAAAATATGAAAAACACGAAGAACATGATGAACACCACAAAGAAGTTGAAAATCACGAAAAAGATGATGAACACGACAAAGACGATAAAAATCACGAAACAGATGATAAACGAAACAAAAAATATGAAAACCACAAAGAAGATGATGTACACCACAAAGAAGATGAAAATCATGAAAAATATGATGAACACCACATAAAATATGTAAAACTTGAAAAAGATGATAAACGAAACAAAAAATATGAAAAACACGAAGAACATGATGAACACCACAAAGAAGTTGAAAATCACGAAAAAGATGATGAACACGACAAAGACGATGAAAATCACGAAACAGATGATAAACGAAACAAAAAATATGAAAAACACGAAGAACATGATGAACACGACAAAGACGATGAAAATCACGAAACAGATGATAAACGAAACAAAAAATTTGAAAAACACAAAGAAGATGATGTACACCACAAAGAAGATGAAAATCACGAAAAGTATGATGAACACCACATAAAATATGTAAAACTTGAAAAAGATGATAAACGAAACAAAAAATATGAAAAACACGAAGAACATGATGAACACCACAAAGAAGTTGAAAATCACGAAAAAGATGATGAACACGACAAAGACGATAAACGAAACAAAAAATATGAAAAACACAAAGAAGATGATGTACACCACAAAGAAGATGAAAATCACGAAAAATATGATGAACACCACATAAAATATGTAAAACTTGAAAAAGATGATAAACGAAACAAAAAATATGAAAAACACGAAGAACATGATGAACACCACAAAGAAGTTGAAAATCACGAAAAAGATGATGAACACGACAAAGACGATGAAAATCACGAAACAGATGATAAACGAAACAAAAAATATGAAAAACACAAAGAAGATGATGTACACCACAAAGAAGATGAAAATCACGAAAAGTATGATGAACACCACATAAAATATGTAAAACTTGAAAAAGATGATAAACGAAACAAAAAGTATGAAAAACACGAAGAACACGATGAACACCACAAAGAATTTGAAAATCACGAAAAAGATGATGAACACGACAAAGACGATGAAAATCACGAAACAGATGATAAACGAAACAAAAAATATGAAAAACACAAAGAAGATGATGTACACCACAAAGAAGATGAAAATCACGAAAAGTATGATGAACACCACATAAAATATGTAAAACTTGAAAAAGATGATAAACGAAACAAAAAATATGAAAAACACGAAGAACATGATGAACACGACAAAGACGATGAAAATCACGAAACAGATGATAAACGAAACAAAAAATTTGAAAAACACAAAGAAGATGATGTACACCACAAAGAAGATGAAAATCACGAAAAGTATGATGAACACCACATAAAATATGTAAAACTTGAAAAAGATGATAAACGAAACAAAAAATATGAAAAACACGAAGAACATGATGAACACCACAAAGAAGTTGAAAATCACGAAAAAGATGATGAACACGACAAAGACGATAAACGAAACAAAAAATATGAAAAACACAAAGAAGATGATGTACACCACAAAGAAGATGAAAATCACGAAACAGATGATAAACGAAACAAAAAATATGAAAAACATGATGAACACGACAAAGACGATGAAAATCACGAAACAGATGATAAACGAAACAAAAAATTTGAAAAACACAAAGAAGATGATGTACACCACAAAGAAGATGAAAATCACGAAAAGTATGATGAACACCACATAAAATATGTAAAACTTGAAAAAGATGATAAACGAAACAAAAAATATGAAAAACACGAAGAACATGATGAACACCACAAAGAAGTTGAAAATCACGAAAAAGATGATGAACACGACAAAGACGATAAAAATCACGAAACAGATGATAAACGAAACAAAAAATATGAAAACCACAAAGAAGATGATGTACACCACAAAGAAGATGAAAATCATGAAAAATATGATGAACACCACATAAAATATGTAAAACTTGAAAAAGATGATAAACGAAACAAAAAATATGAAAAACACGAAGAACATGATGAACACCACAAAGAAGTTGAAAATCACGAAAAAGATGATGAACACGACAAAGACGATGAAAATCACGAAACAGATGATAAACGAAACAAAAAATATGAAAAACACGAAGAACATGATGAACACGACAAAGACGATGAAAATCACGAAACAGATGATAAACGAAACAAAAAATTTGAAAAACACAAAGAAGATGATGTACACCACAAAGAAGATGAAAATCACGAAAAGTATGATGAACATCACATAAAATATGTAAAACTTGAAAAAGATGATAAACGAAACAAAAAATATGAAAAACACGAAGAACATGATGAACACCACAAAGAAGTTGAAAATCACGAAAAAGATGATGAACACGACAAAGACGATGAAAATCACGAAACAGATGATAAACGAAACAAAAAATTTGAAAAACACAAAGAAGATGATGTACACCACAAAGAAGATGAAAATCACGAAAAGTATGATGAACACCACATAAAATATGTAAAACTTGAAAAAGATGATAAACGAAACAAAAAATATGAAAAACACGAAGAACATGATGAACACCACAAAGAAGTTGAAAATCACGAAAAAGATGATGAACACGACAAAGACGATGAAAATCACGAAACAGATGATAAACGAAACAAAAAATATGAAAAACACAAAGAAGGTGATGTACACCACAAAGAAGATGAAAATCACGAAAAGTATGATGAACACCACATAAAATATGTAAAACTTGAAAAAGATGATAAACGAAACAAAAAATATGAAAAACACGATGAAGATGATGAGAATGACGAAGAAGATGATGAGAATGACGAAGAAGATGATGAGGATGACGAAGAAGATGATGATGAAAAACACAAAAAAGATGGGAAACACGAAGAAAAAAGCAACATAGGAAAAACCAACACCGGAAATACAGACGTAGCCGGAACAAGAGTCACCAATGTACCAAAAAACATTTATTGTAAAAGATGTTCTAGACTCTTAAGTGTTCGAAGATCAAACTGCAAACGCTCATCTAAAAAATCTATTACTTCTCGAGGTTGCGACGGTACTTTTTCGACCAAAAAGTTGGACACATACAGCGCTTCAGCCAAGATATCAGAAGATAGCAATTCAGAGACCAACGTTGGAGGATCTCGCGTAACTGAGAATTATCATAGAGACGATCAAGTAAATCAGGAAGGCGGCAGATTCCAAGGAGTTAAATTAACTCGTGAATGCAGTGGAGAGATGAAGAGGGAAGAAGTGCTGGCTCAAAAAGATCGCGTCAATTTTAAATCTCAAGAAGATTATAGGAAACAAGAACGGGGTCCTTGTAAAAACAGTAATGTAAGAAGCAGCAGTTCTGGCAAAGGCAGTTATGAAAATCAATTCGTATATCAAAGGACAGATAATGCCCATAAATAATTCTTAATATCTGAGAGGCAATTCTCGTAATTTTAAAAACGTTCGCATTTTAATCTCAGTTTAAGTCTGTCAAAAATACCTCTAATTTAACGACCGTTCACTATAACATCCCTTGCCGTCATGTTGGCGCCATTGCTTGTCAAGAATTAATAATAGAATAGTTTTTGACATTGATGTCGTTGTGATGAGATTGCCACTTTATTTTGAAGGTTTTTAATTATAGGAATTGGCCTTCTGATTGATATTTACTATAACTTACTTCTTCTCTATGTATGACATTTATAAGATTTAATTTAATATTTACTCACAGCAATTGTTACTTAATTTGAGAAAAAATTAGAGAAAATAGATATTGAAGTGGAAAATTCTTTACACTCTTTCTGATCAGTGAACTGCCTGTCTATTCTGGAATAATCTCACGGTGAAAACTTAGGTGAAGTGTACGTGAAGTGAGCTGTCATTCCACCTGCTGCTAGGGACTGATAGCTCACTCCGAGCTCACTTCACCTAAGTTTTCACGGTGAGATGGTTACAGAATAGCACTGCTGATCCGTCACGCATGGGTGACGCTGACTCGGGTATACTTGGCTCCAGTCGTAAGTTTTCAGTTCTAGGATTCAATTAGACACACAGCCTCTTTTTTATTTTCGCTCTCTGATAAAAACAAATTCACAATGGCTGATGTAATAAGGATTTATAATTTTAAGTGGAAACAAACGGATACCTAATCGATGTGATATGTCACCAATTAGTTCCCAAAAAAAAAAATTGCACAGCCTTCTGCGCAAAGTTCGAACAGGCCTTGATTCATCGTCCGTATTGTGTGATTTTAATAACGATTATAATTTATGTACTGTGTGATTGTTTGTTTCCATAAATGCGACCACGCTAGTTCGTATCGAATAATAGAATTTGAATAAAAATTCTGCAATATCTGCCTAGCGTTTTAGGTAGCTGCATAGGTAACGTGTGTTACGGACATTACGGTACGTCAATTTTTGGAAATATCCTGTCATGGAAAATTTATACGAAAGAGCATAACGTCACTTGTTCAGGGATGGGACGGTGACGTGGCATCCAAGGGACGGGAAAAATGTGCACTATAACGATGCACGACCCGTCCCGCGCGCACTTTGTTCCGTCCGTGGTCCCGCTGCGTATGTAACACAGTCGCTCCGGCCGCAAACCAGTCCATGTTTTGTTGTTCTCCATACTAGCACGTTAGTTTCGCGTCACTGTCGAGGTGCTTATGCATTAAACTTCTGTTCGTATTTTCATAACCCCGGGGCCGTTCATGTCCTAACGCCGTCCATTACTTATACAGCACCCGTAAATGTTACAATTTTTTCAATATGAACTAGGACGACCACTTGCATCTTTTATTGACACCGATTTGATTTAATTTTAAGTTTTTCGAAATTTATTTTTTGAAGTACTGTTTTTTTTTTATTACTTTTTTTATTGCAAATTCTGTTTCGTTTTAGGTAATAAATTGACGAACATCATAATTTTGTTGTTTTTTTTTTTTGATGAAGCTGGTTGTCCATTCCAAAACGCAATAAGTTCCTATGAAGACGAACGGGCAAGAACTCCATGGACTCTTTTAAATAAAAAATATTTAATATGTTGTCTTTGGGACAGCAAAGCAGTTCTGCCTCTGGCGTAGGCTTCATTGTAGGCTGGCGTGGATTTGCACTCGAAGGGTTCTTTATATGTATATTAAAAATTAAATAGTTAAAGTTAGTTGAACTTTATTTGTTAAAACAGCGGTCATAGACAATATATGAAAACTTCAAGAAGTTACCCACCTATTTATTTTATTTTTATTTTTTTATTTAACCATGTATGTACACACACACACATAAATAAACAGACAAGATGAAAAGAACAGAAAAATACGTACAAACATTAACTCATTATCTACGGTTCAAAACATATAGCCATATGACAGAGGGGGGGGTCCTTTGGGTACGGAACCCTAAAAACATTCTGCTTAACTCTTGCTTTAAATTCCAGAAAGTTCAATAAATACTATATTTAGTGGATCTGTTTTCGCTAATAGTTCGGCTGAGCATCAAAGATGCTGTTTATCTCAATTTGTATAGTCTATAAAACAAATTACACGTATTTCTGGTTTTATTGTGACCATGAGTTAGGGAAAGACGGGACAGTCTTACATTACACATTAAATTAAAGAAAAAGGAAAGAAAATACGTTTTTATGTGGTACATGACGCAAGCAAAGAAAAAAAACACGAAAAAACATTTTGGGGGAAAATATGCGTCACATCCACGCAAAACGGCCATCGCTCAGCATAATGCTGCGACCCTATGCGAGACAGAGCCCACCGCTGGTTTTCAGCGACAACCGGCGTTGACGTGATGACGTCAACTGGTGCAGCTTACAGAGAAATACACAATATTTAGTCCTAAATATAATATTTAAAATGGGAACATTTCGTAGCGTCGGCGACTCACGCGCCGCAGACTCAAAACAATCTGTGCGCGCAGCTGTCATAAAAATCTATTTATTTGACGTTTTGGCAGAACGAATAAAAGTACTGATTACGTAATACCTAAATTATTACATGGCGCATTAATGAAAGTTATGATACAACATAATAAGTCTTCTTCTTCTTTTCGTGTGGTTAGTAAACTAACCTGGGGCCCAAGTCTGCTATTTTTATAAATTCGTCATTCCAACACGATCCCATTGTCATTTTGATAAAATTTCGTAAATCTGCTAAATTCATAATGGTCGATCATTGGTTGATCATTGTATTCCACAAACACGATACTCGTAACGAATTATAATAACTGACTGCACAATGACGTTCTCATGGTAGGTCACTGATCAAAGGAACTGTCAAAATTTTAGCAGATTACCGCCTAAGTCAGTCATTCATTTGTCATTATGTACGAGATTACCAATAGATGCCATTTCTTTCAATGGAGTGTCAGTGGCTGACCATTGGAAAGTCATAATGACGCCAATATGTTAGTAGATTACCAAACTTGTCAAAATCAACAATTATGAAATCAATGATAGACCATTCTGACACTATTGTAATAGCAGACTTGAGGCCCTGATGTCAGAGTTTTAAAGCCGCCCTCGGGCCTCTGACTTGGCTTCACATGCCGTCGAGAAATATCTCTCAGGCATGCCGGTTTCCTCACGATGTTTTCCTTCACCGTTTTTTGAGCAAGTGATAATTATATAATACGCACATGAATCCGAAAAGTCAGAGGTGCGTGCCTTGGGTTCGAACTCGAGACCTACGACTTGTCAGTCTGACGGTCACACCACTAGGCTATCACTGCTTACAACATAATAAGTAATAATAAAGGATGTCACTGGGTGGGTCTTGAGCAAGCGTGGTGCTCAATGCTTGTGCCTTCTCTGTACGAGAAGAGGCTTGCCGTAAGCCCACGTTCTTCACGTAATAATATCGCCGCGATTTTATTGCGTCCGTGCAAACGTGGGCTAATAGGCTGGTATTATTACACTGTCGAGATGTTGAGTTATTCAAACATAATATGAAGTAGTTAAGAAAATTAATATTTGGCAGTCAGAAGCCCGAGAGTAATTAGTCTTATCAAACGGGTACCCGTGTTACCCAGTACCTGGGTTGTGAACATGGGCAGTCACCTCATGTACCATCGAAGAAGTTCATATCTATACACCGTAAGGACTATTTCTGCTTGCAGCGCTCGGCCGCTCTAGAACCGGGGCGGTCACAGATGTGGTCATCGTGTTCACGGGATTATGTTTTCAAACTGCTTAGATATGAAGTTCTTCGATATTACAATGCCGACCCCAACATAGTTACGATAAGGCTAGCCAAATTATTAATTTATTGTCGTAATTATATTTAGTAGATACCTACAGCAAATTACCCGTTAAGTTGTACCTAAACTGTAAAGATGTGCAACTTTTTATAGTGGATAACTAAACTTAGATTGTTGCCAAAAATCGTGTCAAGAAAAAAAGAAAGAATAATAATTTTAGGTTATGCATTTTAAGCGTAGAGATTATCCAACCACCCTGCTTTACTCTGAAACTCAAGTCTTCACTGTGCGACAACTCTTCATTACGCGTGTAGTCTTACGCCACCACTCCATCCTACCTCTCAACTCTAACTTCCTTCTAAGACGTCGAGGTCGTCTGGTCTGTGACACCGTCCGATGTCATTCCGTATTTGCAAGCCGCCATCACTCAGTCCTAAGTACTCGTCTTTATAATAGGATACATATGTAGGTTAATTGATATTTACACATTGACCAAGTTTGCACTGAAAGCCTAACCAGTTGATTGCAGAATTTGTCTTACGAAGATACAGAACATATTCTTAGGATCATCTCATGAATTTCTCAATACGGATACTTGAAATACTTAATTACTGAGTATCTGCAACTAGATTACATTAATATTCAATGTTTATGAGGAACTTCGGCTCCTGAGATACACAAGTATCTTTTTACTGAGTTCGGGAGCCAGCTGCTCAACCTGGTTTTTGACCACCATTATGTACGAGTACCTACTATCTTGTTTTAGTGTATGACTAAATGTATTGTGTTTCTCTTTGTACAATAAACTAATTATTTATTTATTATTTTTTGGGCACAATTCGTGAAACACTAATAACAAAATAAAAAGGGAAAATAATCTTATAGCAATAATACTGTCTGCTTCACGACTGCGCCAAAAAGGTTCATTTCAGCATTAATGCCCGACAAATGCTGTCTGACGCTGGTTTTCCAATGAACCCCTATGGACAAGTGACGGGGAGTACCAACAGTTTCAACATACCTAATACATCATTTTTATACCTCCAAATAAATAAATTAACTAGTAATTAAATATGAATTAAAAACAAAGAAAAACAAGACAAGAGACACAATATCTGTCACCTACTATAAAATATGTGGTCTGTACTGAAGTTTCTCTTAAACATAGTCACCCTATGCGCACGCGCTTGTAGATGCCACATGGCCCAGCAGCGGATGCTGAGTTTAAACTGTTACACATATATACAGACACCTTATGTAGTATTAATAGATGGAGAAGTACAGTCATTATGCCTCGTTTGATTCTAATGTCGGTCAAAATGTTATTGGATTTTTCTTTATGTAATTTTTCAGTAGCAGTTTGGGGATTGGATTTGTGCCCCGTTGAAGGTAATAGATTCGCGCCCTATAACATGGGACTTAAGCCTAACCAAACCACTCCTATACCAATAGATAACTTTAACTCTGGCGGAAAACTTTTTAAATACCACAAAAACGTTTTAAATATCCGGTCACAACTATGCTGTTTGCGGTGTAGCATGCATGCGTGCGGGTGACAGGTGACAGAAAGGGTAAATTTATTTAATTTACTACAGTTATTACTGAGTCCGTATTATGTACACAATCTGTATGTAGGTACGGATCAGTCGTAAAATACAGAATCAGTAAAAACAAGTAAATTATAATATATTTTACCCTTTCTGTCGCCTGTCACTCGCACCATGCTACACCGCAAACAGTATAATGTCTATTGAAAACTATTAAAAACAAAATTCTGTCTTGAGTCATATTAGGCACAGTATAAATATGGACAGTACAGAAACTACGTAGTAAACGTTCGAAACGGCACACTCACACAGACGCACTCATTGACGAGACCCTAAGCGATTGTCGCGGTGCTGTCAGTTGCGGGTGCCATGTCGAGACGAGTGGTCGCACGATGTTTTTAAAAATGGAAGGTAGGTTATTTTTTCAACAAATAGTCCTAATTTCCATATTGTCCATACAGGCACAAGGCTAGGAATGAATCATTACGAGTACAAAGGGTCGTTATGGCTACTTAAAAATAACTGGCGAGATGTGGGTGTACTACAATCCTTCGGGCTAATAAGCCGTGATGTTATGATTTTGTTACGTCAATTTGCCGTGTTATTTTGTACCAGCTGCACCCCACGGTTTCAACCGCATAAGTTTTGATCCCGTAAGAATATCGGGATAAAAAGTATTCTATATCCTAACCCAGGTCATGGTCTACTCATGACCAAATTTCATTCAAATCTGTTCAGCCGTTTTAGCGTGAAAGCGTAACAAACAAACAAACTCATTATCACATTTATAATATATTACTACTCATATCTGTCGAAGCGACTTCGACTGCGACCCAGGATGAAAAGTGTGTTCTTCATAGTCTACCCATGTGCCAAATTTCGTTCAGCCGTGTTTGTTTCATTTATTTTTATTTTTTTATGAGTTGTATCAAGCGCGGATCCACCCTTGTGGGCACGATGGGCATGCCCACAACCCTAATAGACTTGTGACGTCACACTTTCACGGTCTATTATTTTTTTTATTTTTTTTCCTTTTGTTCCTTCTGGAACAGGCTAGGGTTAGAGACCATGCTGCCTTGTCATCAGTTAACCACGGTCTATTGAAGTCGATAGGCTAAAAAAAAATAAACAATTTAATTGTGCGTGATTCGGAACGCAGCGAAGTGCTTACGAGTCCGCGCCAGCCCACCACTCAAGTCCGATAAACGCAGCGCGCTTATTTTTTTTTTAAAACCTAGATTTGAAGTTTAGGTTGGGGCATTGAGTACTGGTAGTGAAATTGAGAGTTCTCTAGCTGAAGTGTATAATGATTTAGATATTGCTGCTGGAACTAGTGGTTTGTCATTGCACCCTGAATTTGCTTCAGCACTACTGGCACTTGGCCGATTTTTGGGGTGGCTGTGCCCACAACCTTTTTTGAGGGCTGGATCCGCACCTGAGTTGTATTGCAATACGTGGTTAGCTAGCGACCTCGACAATTATTTATTTTACCTCGATGGTCCTAGTTTATCAATTATAACTTCTAGTTACAGCTATATGTAAGCGGGCACACCCTTTATGCCTGGAGGCTTTATTTTCTTTTTTAAATATTGTTTACGTTTAGTTATGTTTATTTCTGCTTGAGTATAGTTCTCGATGTTTTTGGTTGGTATATTGGCGTGGCAATTAATTTATATTTTAAATTATGTTTTGCGCAATGTAAAAATCTTGCATACTATTGTATAGAATCATTTTTTTTTTTCTAACTGAACAGACAGCTGTGCTGCTGGGGAGTTTGTTGCGCCACTTCTTCTTCCCAGCTAAAGTACTAGGAAGTGGTGAAGGGTGGGCGTTTTGGGGGACTGTCTTATGTAATTTTGACGTTCGAAAAGTGCTGATTCTCAGCCTAGTTTGAATAAATGACTTTTGAATTTTGAATAGAAATACCTACATAGAAACCAGTCGTGTCGCGGCGACACATCGCCTGCAGTTGCCTCATGCGGTCAGGTACAAAATTTTACCGACGCCAGCACATCAACCTGCTACAACCTGTCAAATTTCTTTAAAATACTTTCAACTTTATCTCTGAAGCATAAGGTTCAAAGTAGTTTGGGAAAATTTGACAGTTGGTTAATTTGACGTGCTGGGCGTCTGTACCTTTACACACTCAGGTACAATGGCACAGCCATCCATTTTGACAGTTCATTCAGTGCGTTAACCTAACGATGTTGAGCGGATGATTTTTTCAAACTATTATAACTATAATTTTGGACTAGCAATTTTCAAAATAGTTTATTCCACCTAAACCTACTTACATGCTTACTATGGAACTTATGGAACGTCAGAAGCTAGGTGCACGGTTCCAATTGTTGTCGTTTCCTATAGAGAAGAGCCAGCAAGAAATTCCGCGGTTAGGTACTCTTTAAAAAAATAATTGGATTTTGCAATGTTTTCAAATACCTAACGGTGTTAGTAGCAAGGTTATAGGAATGAAAAACCGGCAAAGTGCGAGTCGGACTCGCATACGAAGGGTTCCGTACCACTGTACCTACATATTTGACAACAAGTGAAAACTTCTTTACTTAACAGTGTGAAATGACAAATGTCACAATTCTCTGCATTGTCTTAGACCATACAATATTGAATACTTACATTCTCACCTTAATTAGAAAAAATGTGCATTCCTGATGACGTTTTCGCGGCAGCACCGACTATTCTCAGCCCCCGTTCTCACGGACGTTATAAAATCGCGGCGATTTTTTTTCATGCACTGGATTTTCAACTCTCGTTGTTGAGCCGAGCGTTGAGAATCCAACGCGTAGGGACACACTCGTCCCAGCGCGTTGAAAAAACACTGTTGGATTTTCAATTCTCGGCGCTAAGCAGAGCGTTCGCACGGACATAGTAAAATCTCCGCGATTTTATTAACGTGGGCGTGTGTGTTCGCAGATATCGGTGGGATTCCCCGATGTTGGGGAGGTCGGTGCAGCTCCACCATGAATAATTTTAATTGTTTTTTAATCTGCGTCTATAGTGTACCTACAATTTTTTTGTTACTAACCCTATGGATTCTAGTCTGATGTTTTTTTTTATAGCTGACGTACGGTCTGCAAAATATAATGGAAAATAAAACAAAATATAAAGTATTTACATAGATATATTTGGCACTAAAGTCTTTGGTACAGTTCGTTATTATTAAGTACACGTATCTTACAATAACTAACAGTTATACAATTTATTCTTAAATCAAAATTAATATAATTACTTTATTCAACGTAGCCCTGACTAACTTAGGGGGGATTTCAACAGTGAAATTCACACTGTTGAAATTCGCGCTAATCGAAGATAATTGCGTTCAAGATTTTAAATTTAAATATTACGCAACAATGGTGACACTGACAGCTCTTGAACGCAGTTCTGATCGCGTTCAGTTTAATTGGTGAAATCGTTCTTGATCTTCGAATTCGTATGAGTGACAGAGACGTCGCACTAAAAAAAACAAGGCTTTTGAAAAACTCAATGTGCCACATTATCGGCAGCGTAGTAAATTGTTGTTTAGCTAAGAGAGTAATCGGTTCTAGTTGCCTGATTATGACATGTTATAAGAACATGTCGAAATATAATCAGGAAAACTGTAAATAAGTTGTTTTGTAATAAGATCAAAGACGAATTTCACCAATGAAACTGAACGCGAACTGTCATTGTCTGATGACACTGACAGTTCGCGTTTAGTTCAAGAGCTGTCAGTGTCTGATGACACTGACAGCTCTTGAACGCGATTTAGATGTATTGGTCACGCACGTCCAGTTCCAATGGTGAAAAACAAACGAACATCACTGGTTATTGCAATAATCAAAAATATTTTGTTTATATTAATATTATTGCACTTGCTTTTAATAATATACATTCCGGGAAATTTGTTGCTTATCAAATTGACACACTACGTCAATTTACAGTGTTAGGTATAGCTGTTTCATAAAAAATATGTCAAAGAATGGCAGTTTGCCCGTGCCTCGGAAAGTACGTTAAGCCGTTGGTCCCGGCTGTCATTTTTAGATCTTTAATAGTCGTTACGGGTAGTCACACTGGTTAAAATTTAGTATCCGGTGGCACGAAAACGAGGGTAAGGGGGAGGGGGGAGAGGGAGAGGGGGGCACCCGTCCCCCCTGGTACCACTCCCATGAAACGAGGACGCACCATTTTTGAAAAAAAAAAAAAACAAAAAAAAAAGTTGCTTGTACACGTCTCCAGCGCTGCGGGAAGTGCAGCCCCTTCGCCGCCCTTACGTAACGTAACAAAGGATAGGCACCCATGCTCACCTTCGCAGTTACAGCGGGCGGGGGCTGCCCACCCTCCGCGCCTCCGGATTTTTAAATTCACTCTAGGGTGCAGCCAAAAGGACTAGGTGGAGTCGGGGTGCCCCGATTCGATTTTGGGACAGATTCGACCTGTTTTAATCATAATACTAAAGACTGCCACTGGATACTAAAGTCCACCCGTCAGACTCTTGGAAGTCTTAATGCCAAGGGGTAACATGTTACCCAGTACCTAACTGGGTTGTGGAGGTCAGATAGGCAGTCGCTCCATGTAAAATACTGGTGTTCAGCTGCATGCTGAACTGGCTAGACTGGAAGCCGACCCCAACATACATAGTTGATATTGACGGCACGGTTGGCGCAGTGGTTAAGCGATTGATGGCTGCGCTGCGTGTCGCGGGTTCAATTCCCGCACGGAACAAATATTTGTATGACCTACAATTAGTTGTTCCGGGTCTGGCTGTTTGTGTATGTGAGTTTAAATGTATGTAAACGCACCCACGATACAGGAGAAAATCGAAGGTGAAAAAATATATTCAAGAATATATTTAAGAGCAAATTAAGTTCGTAGTCAATATGATAAACAATTTATATCCCTGTATCTATTTTGATCCATAGATTCCTAATTATTTATATCTTTAACATTATTTACATAATGCATTACTTAAAGTAAGGCCATTTTAATAGGTAACATTTGACAATTCATCAAAATTCAACTACGTAACCTTGTAACGGCGGGCATTTTTTTTTTTTCTTTTTGTTAGAACTGCACAATTGCTTAACTTTTTTCAATTACGATTACATTTTTATTGTAATAATGACCGATACGAGTAATTTTACGATTTGCTTTCACTAAACTGACATACGTCAAATGTTACCTATTAAAATGGCCTTACGTATCGGAAAGATCGAAAGTTAAATATTATAATTTTACGGGCGGAATTCACGAACGCAATAAGCACATATAAAACTCGTTCAAGAGCTGTCAGTGTCATTATTGTTATGGGATATTGACTCTGACGGCTCTTGATCGCGGTTCGGGGCCTCAAGTCTGCTATTACAATAGTGTCAGAACGGTCTATCATTGATTTCATCATTGTTGATTTTGACAAGTTTGGTAATCTACTAACATATTGGCGTCATTATGACTTTCCAATGGTCAGCCGCTGACACTCCATTGAAAGAAATGACATCTATTGGTAATCTCGTACATAATGAAAAATGAATGACTGACATATGCGGTAATCTGCAAAAATGTTGACAGTTCCTTTGATCAGTGACCTACCATTAGAACGTCATTGTACAGTCATTTCTTTTAATTCGTTACGAGTATCGTGTTTTTGGAATACAATGATCAACCAATGATTGACCATTTAGAATTTAGCAGATTACGAACTTTTAGCAAAATGACAGTGGGATCCTGTTGGAATGACGAGTTTATAAAAATAGTAGACTTGGGCCCCCTGATGTGCTGATCGCGTTCAGTTTTATTGGTGAAATTGTCACTAAGTCTGTAAATTCTGTTCGCTTTTCAATTCTAATGCCCAAACGTGTTGCGGCCAACCGGTGCGGCCTTTGCTTCTCTTCTCTGCCGTTGAGTTTTGCTGTAACAAATTAAACAGTAACATGAATAAACCTTATTATATGAAGCTAATTTTCCGTTGCGATTTGCTGTAACAAATTAAACAGTAACATGAATAAACCTTATTTTATGAAGGTAATTTTGGAATGGTTTAAAAATGGTGTATTATTGGTGTACTGTGTGCCCATGAACTCCACGACCTCATTCCACCGGCCCCTTTCTACCATCGGACATCTAGACGCACTGCAGGTTACCATCCCTACCTAATTGATATTCCACCAACTCGCACTAAGCGTTTTCAAACGTCTCTTTTAATGCGCACAGCAAAGGAGTGGAACTCTCTGCCTGCGTCTGTGTTTCCGAACGCATACAACCCGAATTTATTCAAAGTAAGAGTGAACAGGCTTCTTCTGGGTAAGCTCACTCCTTCGTCGACTTTGTCTCTGTCACCTCTGACCAAGACTAGAGCCAAGAGCAAAACCATCGTAAAAAAAAAAAAAAAAAAAAATTAGTAGCTAGAAAGGGGGTGAATTCTGCTGACATGAAGGTGTTTTAAATGGAACCGAAAATAATCCTATTTAGTGCTGATAAAAATATTAACGAACATTAATATATATTTTATACTATAATAAGTAGCCTCTGTTGTCCAGTGGTTAGTTAAACCCAGGGTTCGATTCCCAGTGGGGACAAAATTTTCTGCTCTATTTGGTTGGTGGTTGGGCTTGTTCTAAGTCCGCCTGGCTAGCTACCAACATCTTATCTAAGTCTGTCGCCATGACAACTATGTTACCAGCATTGTTGTGTTTCGGCAGTTAGAGGTAAGATAGCCAGTTCCTCTGTGGTTGAGGATTCCGGGTGAAGCTCGTTTCCACCTTTGGCCTGATCATCACTTACCATCAGGTGAGATGCAGGCCAAGAGCAATAAAAATAAAATAAGATTGCGCTTCTTTTCCTCAAACAATTCCTATTTTGGGATTCTAAAAATAATAAATTGCCAAGTAACTGGGACCAAGTTGGATGTAGCGCTCGCCAGCAACTGCCGCGGCAGGTCTATCTGTTAAACCTTTAATTAAGAGGGAACAGGGCCTGCGATTCTCCATACAAATGTATGCGTCTTTTTTCTTCCTGAATAATGCGTTTAGCTAGAGCAATTATTTTTCATAAAATCAAGGTTTACTGTCGTGCTGGTCGTGCTGTGTGCACGCCCTTATTTTCTTTCAGCAACTTATTGGTAAAGAAAATATGACCCTCCAAAAATAACAAAAATGCCCCATTTTTACCGCCATGATTAGAAGACTGTCAGACAAATTCGAAAAGTTTTTAACATAAAAGAAAATGATAGGAACTTAGACACTCTTTCTTAAAAATTTAATGTAAAAATTAATTGAATCGGCTCAGTTTTCGAGGAGAAAAAAGGGGAATACGAAACGTCGATCTCGTAAATTTTTGTTGTGATATAATCGGTCTGAGCTGCAGCTGTCCCTATCGCACTCTACGGAGGCAGACTTGAAGTAAGACGACGGCAATAGTTTCTTCAAATACCTATTTTTTAAATTCCTCGCAGGCCCTGTTCCCTCTTAAAGCTCTCCAGACAAATCCGGAACAAACATTAAAAAAAAACGACCACTGACAAAGATCTTCCTCAAATATTTTTTCCCATAAACTAAATAATTATACATTTTACAGGCAAACGTATCTTTTTGTAACAGCACGTGTTTTAAATTATGACAGATTACGAGTTCGTTAAAAAAAATAACATAAAAAATGTTTTACTGTTCAACGGTAGCTGGCAGAATATTTTTTGTTTCTCTGAACTTGAGTATTTTATTTTTGTAGTTCACTTGAAAACGTCATGTTTTATTTATAGACAGGGGTTGTAAAGACAGAAGTTTTTTTTTGCAAACGAAGTTTTTTGGGGAAATAGGTCGCGGAACTGCTGTTAAAAACGTATATACCTAGTAGGTATCCATTTAAAAAAATCGACCATTGTAAATGACAAATTGTTTAATTTTTAGGTATAATTCCGAGATTTCTGAGAATAGGCTTCGTACACAGTGCACCAACGATACGTATGGCGAGCGATCTACCGGTTATATTATACCGAGACTTAATAATAGTCTACCCATAAAAATATCAAATGTAAACATAAGCAATATTTTTTAAGTATTTTATAGGGATGATTGTAACTTTTTAAGAACTAAATATAATATTATCTGTATCGGCAATAACGCGTACATAAAATGCTTCATTGTATAGTTAAATATTGAGATAGACTCATGCTAACACAAGTTTAATTAAACCTTAGTGATTTTTGGTTGCTATTTTAAGAGGTTGGGGAAAAAGTTGCTTCGCATTTTTTAAGAAAATTCAAAACGTTTTATATATACACACATCAACACGGTCTAGGGATATTTTTAAAAAAGCGAATTACTATCAATGTGTTAATTATTTATATGACATGTATATATTTAAAAGATACGTTATTTAATATTCTACCATTTTTTAATAATGGTTAAGGTACTTAGATTAAAATTTCAGGATTTTATGGAAAAAAAATGAAGCATAGACGGAAACCGTATATGAATTAACTTTTAATTTGTGAGTAAAAACTGAAAAAAATAGAAAAATCATTTAATTTGTGTTTATAAACTTGAATTTAGTAGTCTGAGAAAGCGCCCATGATGTTCATAACACATCGGCAACGATTCGGCATGCTCAGAACAAGGTTGTCAATGTCTTGCTGCGGAATATTGTCCCATGTCCTTCTGAGGTGCGCAAAAAGTTGATCTTCTGTAGCCAGATTTTCAGGAACTTCCTTCAGAGCTCTTCTTTGCAGCATATCCCACGCATGCTCAATGGGATTTAGATCTGGCGATTGAGCAGTCCAGTCTAAGGCCCTAACATTATGTGTATGTAACAAAGCTGCTACCGTTCTCGCCGTGTGTGCCCGGGCATTGTCGTGCATGAGCAGGAAATCTTGCCCCATTTGTGTTCTGTGGGGCAAGATTACGGGCCCCAGCACCTGTTGGACGTATCGTTCTGCCGTCATATTGCCCCGCACCCAAACGAGATCCGTCCGTCCTCCAAGACGAATTCCTGCCCAAACCATAATTGTTCCTCCTTGGTATGGGTGAACTTCCTGAGGGTTCTGGAGACGGCTCCATCGTCCAGGAACTCGCCAAACACGCGTCCTTCGTGAATCTGGATGGAAGCCGAACCTGGATTCATCCGTGAACAGCACATTGGACCATTGCTCACGGCCCCAGTCCACTTGGTTCCGAACCCATTCTAATCGTCGTCCACGATTGCCTCTCCGTAAAGGTGGGACTCGGAGTGGTAACTGGTGACTTGGAGTAGTGGTGGCATGAAAGCAATCTACGCTCTCGTAGAGCGTAGATTGCTTTCATGCAGTCGCCTTCTTACAGTTTGGTCACTCACAAGCACTTGGTGTTCCACTCGCAGCCTTTGGACCAATTGAGTCGCCGTTGCATTTGGTTGAGCTCGCGCAGTAATTTGCAAAAATCGGTCTTGTCTGGGGGTAGTGATGCGACTTGGCCCCCGGTGCCTCTCCGCTACTTCACCTGTGGCACGATAGCGTGTCCACAATCTTGAAATTACATTTTGATGGGTCCCTATGGCCTCAGCAACATTACGCTGAACAGATCCAGCTTCCAGCATTCCCACAGCTCGTAACATCTCCGCCCTCGTCAAATGTCGGCGTTGCATGGCTACAATACCTCAATTTTAACTTTATCTTTCGTTTAAGAATGAAAAAAAACTGTAACTAAACGTAATTCGTATTGTTTTCTAAATTTCGCACAAATGAAAATTCCCTCTCCTATACATCAAGACATTTTTATGCCACCGAAACAAAAGAATTTTCAAAATTTTAATTTGGAATTAGTCTGAGATAAATTACAAACAAATCGGTGTATAAAAGATTCCAATGCGGCCAGTACTTTTCGAGTTATTTAATTGAGTATGAAATATCCCTAGACCGTGTTGATGTGTGTAGTTTACTTACATTTAACTAAAGTATGTAGGTACCATTTTGTTCGAAAAAGTTTTTGCCATCTTGTAGGTAGGGATCCCATTGCTATAGAAATTTTGGGACTTTTGATCAAAACACCGCGACAAGTGGTTTTGGCGGTCCTCTCGTGATGTTAACCTGACACTGCCTAAGGAATTCTGAAGAGACCGAAACAGGTGGAAATCTGAAGGTGCAAGGTCAGGACTATACGGCGGTTGCATTAACACCTCCCAGCCAAACTCTCTTAATTTTTGCTGAGTGGCTAAAGATGTGTGAGGTCTAGCGTTATTATGATGAAAAACCACACCCCTTCTCAACAGAAGGGGTGTGGTCAACTTCTTGCTTTAATCTCATCAGTTGTTCGCAGTAGAGTTCAGAATCGATGGTCCTGCCTGGTGATAACAGCTCATAATAAATAATGCCCTTCCAATCCCACCACACATACAGCATCACCTTGTTGCGAGTTAACCTGGGTTTCACCACAGTCTGTGAAGCCTGACCGGCCTTTGACCACGACCTTTTTCGCACGTTCTTATCGTACGTAATCCACTTTTCATCACCAGTTATCAGCTTCTTCAAAAATGGTTCGGTTTCATTACGTCGTAATAAAGAATCACAAATGAGTACACGGTTCATTAGGTTTCTTTCAGTGAGCTCGTGAGGTACCCAAATATCGAACTTTTTTGTGTACCCAGTTATTCAAATGCGACAAAACTGTTGTGTGGTCAATTCCCAGTTCTTCAGCTACGTCGTAACTACTGATATTGCTCCACTTTAAAAAAAATGGCATCCATTTTATCCGTAATAGGGCGACCAGAGCGACGTGCATCTTTGACATCAAAATTTCCGGATTGAAAACGCTTAAACCAAATTTGTGCTACTCTCACAGACACTGCACTAGGTCCATAAACATCGCAAATTATTTTTCGTGGCTTGGGTTGCGTTTTTACCTTTTTTGTAGTAAAATTTTAAAATGTATCGAATTTCTTCATTAGATTCACTCATCTACGACGGTACGAAAAACAAATGAAAATCTCACATTATCCTAATTTGAATTTGGAATTATGTTCTTTAAAATTTAAACTTTCAATGATACCAAAACCAGCCAGATACAAATAGTATAGCCAAAGAGATTTTGTTACAAGTTCGTACATACTATAATGCGAAAAGACTTTTTTAATATGTAATCCTGTGTTCTTTTGTATAAATGATAAATTTAAAAAAAAGGTACCGAAGTTCAAAACGTAGCGATGCACGTGACTAGAACGCGTTCAAACCAGTTTTAACTCGTCACCAGGGTAATGTTTCTTTATTTATTAAAATAGGTATATCTCAGTTTATTGTTTTGTTTGTGGATGTTATCGCTAATATTTGACTGAATATAGAGACTGAATTATATTTCTATTGTTTCATTAAGTAAAACTACTTCCGTAACATTCCTGTTGACATGTCCACGACGACGCGCCCCACTCCGTGATTAATGTTTTTTTTTTACCAGGGGCCCAAGTCTGCTATTTTTATAAATTGTCATTCCAACACGGTCTCATTGTCATTTTACTAAAAGTTCGTAATCTGTTAAATTCATAATGGTCAATCATTGGTTGATCATTGTATTCCAAAAACACGATACTCGTAACGAATTAAAATAAATGACTGTACAATGACGTTCTAATGGTAGGTCACTGATCAAAGGAACTGTCAAAATTTTTGCAGATTACCGCATATGTCAGTCATTCATTTTTCATTATGTACAAGATTACCAATAGATGCCATTTCTTTCAATGGAGTGTCAGTGGCTGACCATTGGAAAGTTATAATGACGCCATTATGTTAGTAGATTACCAAACTTGTCAAAATCAACAATTATGAAATCAATGATAGACCATTCTGACACTATTGTAATAGCAGACTTGATGCCCTTGGCATCTCGCAGTTGACCTTAGAGGGAGGGTCGTAGCTGCTTAACCGGACTTTCCTGTGGCTGCCTTAAGCTGCTAAACTCAAAGCCTCCAGCCAGGGGCATACACTAATCTAATTAATATTAGGCGAACGCTCGCTAAGGGCACCCCCTGTGGGGTACGAACCTCGGCTTAGGGCGTCGCTATTATTAACAATCGTGGAATTTAAAGCCACAGGCTCAGCATCGACACGGGCTGGCGTATTGTCGAGCAAGGGCCGGGGGGGATGCGATTACTGTACTGTAAGCTGTACTTTAGTACGGAGCGGAGCGGAGTGGGGCGCGTCTCAGTGGATGGCACTATCACTAAAGTAAGGCCATTTTAATAGGTAACATTTGACAATTCATCAAAATTCAACAACGTAACCTTGTAACGACGGGCATAAAATAATATATTTTTTCGTTTTGTTAGAACTGCACAATTACTTAACTTTTTTCAATTACTAAGTATTACATATTTATTGTAGTAATGACTGATACGAGTTTTGCTTTCACTAAACTGACAGACGTCAAATGTTACCTATCAAAATGACCTTACTTTAGTTGCCCATTCCAAAACGTAGATCTCTATGGAGGAGAACGGGCAAGAAACTCTAAAATGAACAGAATAAAAACAGTATGTGAGACTGACAGCCAATTAAAAGTCTTCGCTTCAAAAAACAGACTGGATAGAAAGAGAACTGATAGACGTCAAATGTTACCTATTAAAATGGCCTTACTTTAGCTTGCTGGTTCACTATCATTAGCTTTCTATCCGGCTTGAGAAACTGTGAGGTTTGTAGGAGGAAGGCAAGTACTTAATACGCATGGAAGTTGTTTACGTACTGATGCTATAATGGACAACCCAAAGTGACAACAGGGTGGGGCTTATGTCATCCTGACAGTTGTATCACAAATCAACCAATCACAGCTATGGCTGCGTTCACACTCCATAACTTATTATACAACAGAAACTAGCCTCATTTATCTCGGAAAATATGAGCAAAGAAAGTGACTGCGCAGACGGCAGAATGAACTATTCTCCAGCAAGCGTCCTGGGACTCAAGTTTGCTATTACAATAGTGTCAGAATGGTCTATCATTGATTTCATAATTGTTGATTTTGACAAGTTTGGTAATCTACTAACATATTGGCGTCATTATGACTTTCCAATGGTCAGCCACTGACACTCCATTGAAAGAAATGGAATCTATTGGTAATCTCGTACATAATGAAAAATGAATGACTGACTTGGCGGTAATCTGCTAAAATTTTGACAGCTTCTTTGATCAGTGACCTACCATGAGAACGTCATTGTGCAGTCATTTCTTTTAATTCGTTACGTGAATCGTGTTTGTGGAATACAATGATCAACCAACGATCGACCATTATGAATTTAGCAGATTACGAACTTTTAGCAAAATAACAATGGGATCGTGTTGGAATGACGAATTTATAAAAATAGCAGACTTGGGCCCCCTTTTTTTTTTTTTTGGGTGGGAAATCGTCAAATGACGTCTCCCGCTCTGGGTGGAGCGGAAGGGCGTGTCAGACTTACTGACTAAAACCCACCCGTGTTCCTTCTGTTGCCTGTGCAATGCCAGGGGGCCACGGTATCCCTTTCGGACTTTCCCGCAACAGACTTGGGCCCCTGGGGCCCTATTATGAAGTATTAATGGCAACATTATTCCACTGCGAAAAAAGGATGATGCTAGCGGTCTTGTCTCTCACTCACACTGGAATAATGGTGGCATTAATACGTCATAATACGGCCCCTGCCCGCGCCAAAAAGTCTACATCCTCAAAAATACTTATAAATATATTTAAAAAGAGTCTTGATACACCTGTGTATCTGTTTACTGTAGCACGCGACGTTTATTTGTGTTATTATTTAACAACTTCCCTTGTTTATACTTGCCCCGGATGGGTGAAAAATGTTCACTGCTCTGCATGTTGGCCTCAATTCGTAGGTGCTCAAGTTTTTTTTATAACTTACCTAGAACGCATCATATTATTATGTCCCACGCCGCGTCTTTCTGTCTGTCTGAACGCGATAAACTCAAAAACTACCGAACGGGTTTTCAAACGGTTTTCACCGATGGACGGAGTGATTCGTGAGGAAGGTTTTGGTATATAATGCATTAGGGTTTTGTGTAAATTAGCTGAAATATGACGATTATTTATTATTTAAAAAATCATGCCGACAGGGATCTTTACCGGCGTGTGCCGCATGCCGTGAGAGATAAATAAAATGTAAAAATCTTAAAAAGTTCAACACAATAGTCTAGATCTTCTATGTATAAGGATGACCCATAGTAAGTAATAATAACTATTTTTAACTGTAATCAATTTTTCAATACCTATGTAAATCCGCAAATCTAAAATTATTTGTATCTATTCAAATATAAAAACCGGCCAAATGCGTGTCGGACCACGCACAATGAAGGGATCCGTAGTTGGAATGAATTTATCGTAAGAACAAACTTAACTTAATTTGTAAATGTAATTGAAAAACATGTTCTCTCATATGGAATATATGAGAGAACATGTGCAACCACAAATTTAAGTTGGTCGATTATTACTCGTAAACTTGTAAAGCCCACATAAGTGTGATAGTTTTCCTTTAAACTTCGTTATATATAAGTACTAATGCCGTGACATTTGAATTTCTAACTACAACCGTTTAGTTGGTAGAGGGGGGGACATTTGACTCTAACGAAAATTGTTACTTTAAAGCTTGATAAGTCACGAACGGTTTACTTAATCAAAAAACGGTATTCGCAAACCTGTAATATTATTGAAAGACCTATCCAACGATATCCCACACTATGGGAAGGACGAAAAAAAAATTATCATCCCCACTTTACATGTAGGGGAGGTACCCTAAATAATTATTTTTTCAAAATTTTATTTTACCACTTTTTTGGCGTCATTAACTTGTATACTCATGTCAAATTACAACTTTCTAGTACCAACAGTTTTTGAGCTAAACCGCGGACAGACAGACAGACAGACGGACATGGCGAAACTATAAGGGTTCCTTGTTGACTACGGAACCCTAACAACGAGAATTAATTCGAATAGTGAAGGTTTGTATTTTATTATCACATATCATAACATCACGCCTGTATTCCACGAAGTGTTAGGCAGAAGTGTCCCTATAGTAAGTACCATCGAAGAAGTGCATATCTATACACCGTAAGGACTATTTCTGCTTGCAGCGCTCGGCCGCTATAGAACCGGGCGGTAACAGAGATGGTCATCGTGTTCACGGGATTTTGTTTTCAAACTGCTTTGATATGAAGTTGATAGTACACCCAGATTTCGCCAGTTATGTTTAAGTCCCATGTGGTAAGGGGCGAGCCTATTGCCATCAATCGAGCACAAATCCAGACTCCGAGCAACTACTGAGGTATTCCTGTTGGAAAAACCAAATAATTCTAACTAGGAAACGGAACCTTATGCTCAGCAGTACCTAGCGCTTGCGACCACTATACTATAACAAGCTAGTCGGTGGAATTTTATTAGATTTAGGAGAAAAATTCACTAAAACAGATTGTATACCCGAGTACATTACAACTGTAAAATATTTGATAACGCTTGAATTGTTGGGCCATGTGGTGCGGCGGAATTAAATTAGAAAAATGGTGCAAGCTATGAGCGACGAGCGTTTTCATGGAAACTGAATTTAATATTGCAATGACATACATACCGATCTGGCAGATCAGTTAAGAAGAACACCAGGGTGTCAAGTCTGCTATTACAATAGTGTCAAAATGGCCTATCATTGATTTCATAATTGTTGATTTTGACAAGTTTGATAATCTACTAATATATTGGCGTCATTATGACTTTCCAATGGTCAGCCACTGACACTCCATTGAAAGAAATGGCATCTATTGGTAATCTCGTACATAATGACAAATGAATGACTGACTTAGGCGGTAATCTGCTAAAATTTTGACAGTTCCTTTGATCAGTGACCTACCATGAGAACGTCATTGTGCTGTCATTTCTTTTAATTCGTTACGAGTATCGTGTTTGTGGAATACAATGATCAACCAATGATCGACCATTATGAATTTAGCAAATTACGAACTTTTAGCAAAATGACAATGGGATCGTGTTGGAACTTGGAATGAAGAATTTATAAAAATAGCAGACTTGGGCTCCTGATAAGGCGTAGTTTTGACAGGTGGAAAAAAGAAAGAAAGAAAATACGTTTATTAGCTGTACTTATGACGCAAGCAAAGATAAACACGAAAAAACATTTGGGGGAAAATATGCGTCACATCCACGCAAAACGGCCATCGCTCAGCATAATGCTGGGACCCTATGCGAGACAGAGCCCCAGCGCTGGTTTTCAGCGACATCCGGCGTTGACGTGATGACGTCAACCGGTGCAGCTTATACAGAAATAACATAATAAGACAAAAATAAAATAAACACAATAGTTAGTCCGAAATATATAAAAAATAATATTTAAAATGGCAACATTTCGTAGCGTCGAGACAACATTTCATTTCATGGAGTAAGGCTGTGGCCGAGTGGTGTCCAAAGACTGGAAGACGAGGCTTCTGTCGTCCGGCGATGAGATACGCGGACGAAATTCTTGCCATCGAGGGCAAAACTGGATGAGACCACAGGAGCGTGGGGGATTGGCTCAAGAAAAGAGGCCATGAGTAGCAGTTGGTGAAGTCGGGCTGCGGTTGGTGGCAAGGATGATCAGACAGAGGAATTTGGAAGAAAAAAAAAAAGAGCAAGCCTTACAGTAGTCGCACATGATGTGTTGTAACATCTGACATCTCACCTTGGTAATAAGCAACATAAAAGGGGCGGAGCCTTGTCAAGGTCGTTACTGGCGTCAACTCAAGTACCGCGCGCGTTCATTGGTCAAATTAAATAGCACGCGCTTCCCCGACTTCCTGTTACACACTTCCGTTGCTTTTCACGAAATTTGATTATTTAGATTTATAATTTCATTTTGATAGCAAGAAAAAGCGAGAAAACAGATGTTACACATCAAAAACCTTTCAAGTAACATGGGACGAGAGCAGGGCTCGGAAACGTTATTTAAAATAACGTTTTTAAAATGTTTCTAACAGTTCTCGTTCTTCTTTCTACAATATTTTGTTCGGAACGAAATCGAAATGAGAACGTTTTCAAAAACCGGTTTAATCTGCAGGACGCAGCCGCACACGGGGCGTGAGGGATGAAAATTGCCGGCAATATTGACCAATATTGCCGGCAATATTGGTCAATATTGCCGGAAAGTTGCCAAAATTGCCAGATTACATAGGTTTTTTCAAATGCCATTTTTAATGTTTATGGGCTCATGAGGTTTTATGTAATGGTGTAATTATACGTATTACTAGTAAGCCTGTATGGTTTATTGTTAATTATACTTAATTTATAATTATCAATGCTAATATGTGAAGATAAAGTTAAACGAAGACACTGGTAACTTCGTGATAGCTGAACCCATAGTTTTTTGGGAATTTCACTTATAAATTTTATAAACAAATACAGAGAGTATTGATACCGAATTAAATAAATTTAAATCATACAACTGTGTAGTGTTCTTTTGTAATATTTTTGGACTTTACTTTAAGTAAATTCATCTGTTTGTGTTAACATCGATTTTCATCTATTTCTTGAAGCCTGATAGTGTTGAAATTATAAATACTTATGTCAGTCTGGTGAGACCGCAATATTATGATAGTACTGTGCCAGCCTGATGATGGAGTTAGAAGGTGGTCATAGGATCTACGCTCTGATATTCGTAAATCTACCGAGATTAGGGTCGTTTGATTGTTCTAGGAGAGTACGTGAGTTTTAGATGTATTGTGTCTGCTGTCTACCAAATTTAACGTTAGGAATGTAATTATTTAAAAATCAAATAATATACAGACATTTGGTAAAAACTTAAACACCAGAAAAGTTGTCAAAACTGATCATGGTAAGAAAAAATTTAGGGCTCGTTGACGGAAATAAAAAGACAGCGAGAGCATTGAAAATTCTGAAGCAGGTGACGATTACATTATGGATGAATCGGAAGATGAAAATACAGAAAACTATAATAATATGGATATAATAGGAGTTAAAGTATGAAATTGCCGGTTTATTGTAATAGGTACTTCGAATTGACATAGAACCTTCATGGTTTGAGATTTTTGAGTGAAACTTTTTCACATGGTACGAGTACCTACCTATGAAGTTCTTCTTTCAAAAAATGTGCAAAATTCGATTATCGACTTTCAGTTGTTTTTTTTATTCAGCTTAGACAATAAAGATGAATACTTCGAAAATTCGAGTTATTTTTTAATACGAGTTCGACGCGGAACTAACGCGGCAGGAACAGCTAGCAATATCAATGTTGCGTTTGGAGAGGGGGGACTGCTAAGTAAAACTCTGAACACTCATAGCTAAACTAGCAGTGAAACAGCCCCGACTCATGAATCGATCTTCACCATCTCCACGATACCGCGAGACCTCATACAGCACGAGAAACCGTTTTAACTCTACAGGAACTGCAATTAGAAACCATTCGTCACCCTCCGTATTCGCCAGACCTTGCTCCAACGGACTACCATTTTTTTTCGTGATTTGGACAATTTTCTACGTGATAAAAAGTTTTCTTCTCAGGAGGCAGTACAAAATGCTTTCACACAGTTTGTCGAATCTAGATCACGAGAGTTCTATCGCTAAGACATAAATGACCTTCCTATTAGATGGCAGCAATGTATAGATAATAATGGTAATTATTTTTATTAAATAAATAAGTTAAACTTAAAAAAAACGAATTTCAATTTTTCAGTACAAATCGGCAATTTCATACTTTAACCCCTAATAAAATAAATAAGTGAATATTTTTTAATCAAAACCTCCTTCAACTAAAAATTAAAGAAATATGCAGAAGTACCCAGATACTTGTTGAATACTAAGTTGGTACGTTACCTCACACTAGTCGCTTAGCCACTTGACAAATCGTGCCCTCAAAAGAATTTTCAAAATCGGATCAGTAGGTTTTAAGAAAAACGCGGACATACAAACATACATACCTACATACGGGTCGAATAAAGAACCTCGTTTTTTGAAGTCAGAAACGTCAACTTGTTGTTGCTGATCAAATCGTCTTGCAAGGTTTGACTCTTTTATACATACAAGTATATGTATAAACATATACAGTTTTGGCAACTTTCGCAATATTGACGGCAATTTTCATCCGCGTGCGCCGCCAAGCATGAACTTGTTTATGTTAAATTGTACTTTATCTTCATTTTATTACATCATTGATTCCAATGCGCTTGCCGCTTACGTATTGATTAGGGTTGTGTTGAGAGTTTCTTATCGATCAACCCAAAAATGGTTAAAAACATTTTATTAACTGAGAAATGACCGAAAATTATTTAAATTTTGTTCTTCTTCAAAAACGTTTTAATAACGTTCCGTTTGAACGTAACCGAAACAAATCGTTCCTTAGGTGTTTTTAAGACGAAACCGTTTCGAAAAACCTACCGTTATCCGAGCCCTGGACGAGAGCGGTAAGAGGATGTGACAAGCAACCTTTGAGTGTAGATTTCGATCTTTAGGAAAAGGATTTTCCAATTGGATTTTCCCAGCTGCCCGAAGTCTGGATTTACATACATAAATTCACGCCTTCTTCCTGTGCGGATAAGCAGAAACTGCTGAAAGCCACCTGCTACGATCCTTACATACTCCTTTTGCCTCGTTTACGTTCATACATCTGGTCATACACGCACGCCGGTTGCGAGTACTACGCACCTGTCCTTTCTGAAGAACATCACCAATAAGGTCAGTATAAAGTCCTTCAAGGGCGTCCCCTCTCTGTCTAGATTTGTACCCAGTTAGAGACAATTGGCTCGCTTCAGAGGTATGACAGGAGAGAAAAAAAACGAAAAAAAGTGGATGTTTCTAGACATCTCTGTCTACCCCCCATGGTCAACAAAAGTGTGATTAACATCGACACTTGGTGGACATATCCCATTTTAGTCGAATATTAACTCCTGCGCATAAAGAATCGTCGTTCTTGTGCTACAATTGATCAGCTTTAATCAATGAATTAGCTTTACCTTGTAATTGAAAATTCTGTGGAAAGAGAATCCCGAAAACATCTGTTTATCTTAGTTGTAAATTATTTGATAGCTTGCGAATGGAAGGGCCATGTGGCGAAATGTAATTTTATCAAGAGGTATGGTCTAAGTTAATGGCGATCGCGAGTTTTATGGTTTTGAAGCTGTCAATGGTAGATCGTTCGAATTCTTTGGTAAATTTTGAGCTTGAAGTGTAACTCCCGTATTTTAAAGAACTTTGATATTCTAATCTCAGTCTGCATCTGCTAAAAATACCATACATTTTTGGCATTGATTGTCACTGAGTTGATATTGCGATCAGCTTTCTAATTACGCAACATATTTTCGTAAACGATAAAGACAAATCTGTTTCATTTTGACTTCAACAACATTCATTGCGTTATTTACGTTGCTCTGCAGGTTTTTTTTTCGAACTTACGGAGCAATGGATTAGCAATCTGTTTCAAAACGATTCAGATTCGGATTGATTTTGCATTACGTAATTAGGGTACAGATTTTGAACGTTTTTAATTACGGGAGTTCACATTCTGATTACTGGTAATGTAAATTCATTGTTCAGTTTATGCTGGTAGCCCAGCTATCTAATTACGTAACACATTTTCGTAAACGATTACGACTAATCTGTTTCATTTTGACAGTTCAACAACATTCATTGCGTTATTTACGTTGTTGAGCAAGTTTTTTACTCACTCGCTTGGCTCAAACAATATTTATTTTAATGAAAACGAAAACCATAACTAATGAAAGAGACGCATTTCTCGCTAACTTTATAGGCCATTTAAAACATGGCTTTTCGCTTCCACTTTCAGAAAAATCATAGCTTTTTTAGGAGAACTTAATTAAAATACCGAGATTTTGTTAGTAATTTATTTTATTTAATCTTTTTTATTTTTGTTTTTGTACCTAGCTTTAAGCCTTTTATAACATTATTTTACAATATTTATTTATTTATTTACTATGGATGACTTACAGCTAACATCAAACTCAAAGCATATATTTCAATTAAACCATTTACAGGCACTTTTGAATTGCCAAGGAGTCGGTCAATTAGTCAGCAGAAAGTTGAAGCTAAAGTAAGGCCATTTTAATAGGTAACATTTGACAATTCATCAAAATTCAACAACGTAACCTTGTAACGGCGGGCTTAAAATAATATATTTTTTCGTTTTGTTAGAACTGCACAATTGATGACTTTTTTCAATTACGATTACATAATTATTTATTGTAATAATGACCGATACGAGTAATTTTACGATTTGCTTTCACTAAACTGACAGACGTCAAATGTTACCTGTTAAAATGGCCTTACTTTAGGTGCCCATTCCGAAACGTACATCTCTTTGGAGAAGAACGGGGAACAAACTCTAAAATGAACAGAATAAAAATAGTATGTGAGACTGACAGCCAATTAAAAGTCTTCACTTCTAAAAACAGACTGGATAGAAAGAGAACGCAACAAAACGCAACGCAGCAAAAAATGAATATGAACTTTATGGCCGACGCCCTTTAAACCGCTACCTCTCATAAACAATACCATACATCGCCACGTGCTAAACTCTACACAATTACGGAATGATACAGAACCACATATAAATACATTTACTGCCGTACCTGGTATCTATCTACATGTGACGTGGTTCCGTCTACAATAACATAATGTGATGAAATACCTACACGGTTTAAGTCGGAGTTCTCATCAAGTATTTCGGGACATCGCTAAGCGGTGGGTCGAATCTTCACATGACAAGAGGGCTGGCCAATTTTTAGGTCAAAGAATCAGCCTTGCCATCCAACGTTGCAATGCATTTTGAGAAAGGTGCATTTTGAGAATGGTAGGTACGTTTTGCATAATTACGGGGTGCATTTCGCGAAAGATACATTTTGCGACTGAGCCAATAAAAGGTATGTTTTGTGAAAGGTGCATTATGAGAAAAGTGCATTTTGAAATAGGTACGTTTTGCGTAGGTATGGTGCATTTCGCGAAAGATACATTCTGCGACCGAGTCAATAAAAGGTATGTTTTGCGAAAGGTGCATTATGAGAAAGGTACGTTTTGAGAAAGGTGCATTTTGAGAATGGTACGTTTTGCGTATGGGGTGCATTTCGCGAAAGGTACATTCTGCGACTGAGCCCCTTTTGGGCACTTTTCCCACTGACAGCGATGCGGTCGAACTTTTTGATGCCCAATGACCTGTTCCTTTATTTTTTACTAGCTGCACCCCGCGGTTTCACCCGCATGATTCTCGATCCCGTGGGAATATCGGGATAAAAAGTATTCTATGTGTTAATCCAGGTTATAAACTATCTGTGTGCCAAATTTTATCCAAATCCTTTCAGTAGTTTTAGCGTGAAGAAGAGACAAACATACACACTCACAAACTTTCGCCTTTATAATATTAGTAGGATATTTCTTTTTTTGCCTCTGTATATCATAATTTGTATCTATGAGTGTAACATTTATATTATATTTACAGATTTGCGTTCAGTTAGGAGTAATAAACTCTGTAACATTATAGTCGCGTATGACATCTTGGCTGACAGTACCAACCTCTCGGAAAATAGGTTGGTACCATCTGACAGCCAACTCTAGCACCGCGCGCGCTCATTGGTCAAATCAAATGGCGCGCGCTTCCCCGGCTTCTTGTTACACACTTCCGTCCCTTTTCACATAATCACTCCCACAGATAGCAGGAAAACGAGAGGAAAGATATTACACGTAAAAAAAAGTTCAGCCGACTGATAACTCACCAACCTGAAAAGAATAGCCTGCGATGTGAAAAGGTGCTGAAATACTGCTAGAGAAGGTTTTTCAGGCAATTTCAAGATCGTGTGATCAGAGGAGGCTTTCCAAAGGTTGCTAACTTAAAAAAACTTTTTCACAAAAAATAAAACCGACTTCCAAAAAAAAACACTACAAAGTGAAAAATAACTTTGATTTCGGAAGTCGGTGGCAAAAAAACCAAAATAAAAAACCAAAGACACCGACTTCCGAAATCAAAGTTATTTTTCACTTTGTAGTGTTTTTTTTTGGAAGTCGGTTTTATTTTTTGTGAAAAAGTTTTTATTTTTCACTTTTTAGTTGTGGTACCTACTCAAAACCCCACAAAAAATTTAATACCACTACCTGAGCTATGTAAATTACAGTGACAGGAACTATTAGAATATCGTCCACATATACTAGGTGAGAAAAATACGTATTATTGAAGCTAACTCAAAAAACCCTCATCAGATCTTGACCAAATTTATATGGAACCACTTCTGAAGTATGCCCTACCAAACAAAAAAAGAATCATCTAAATCAATTCATAATTGGCGGAGTAATCGCGTAACAAACATACAAAAAAAAAAAACATACATTCGAATTGAGAAGCTCCTCCTTTTTGAAGTCGGTTGAAAAGATTGTAAATACCATTTACTTTTAAAAGAGTAACCGTGGAGTTTCTTGCCGGCTCTTCTCCATAGGAAACGACCAATTGGAACCGTGCACCTAGCTTCTGACGTTTTATAGGCCCTTGTAGGTTTATGTGAAATAAAATATTTTGAATTTTGCTCTATGCTTAACCAACCATACACATTTTGCCAGAAATTTGAAATTGTTAGTTGAAATAATTTATTTAAATAAATATTTTTAATAATAGGGTAGAGGTACCTATAATTATAGTATTCTACCTGAACTAATTTTCCCAGATATGAAACCTAGGTAGATCGATTCCAACCCCTACATTGCAACAGTCATCGAAATCGGTAGAGCAGTTTTCGAGAACGTGGGTACAAATATACATATATACATACAAACTAGCTGCGCCTTGGGGTTTCTGGATAAAAAGTATCCTATGTCCTTCTCCAGGTCATGGTCTATCCTTGTGCCAAATTTCAACCAAATTCGTTCAGGTGTTTTAGCGTGAAAGAGTAACAAACACTCAAACATTTATCTATATACACTCGAGAGCAATGAATCCGGGTCACTTAAAGAATGTCAAAAATCTCGGAAACTAAAAATGATAGGTTAATGCAATAAATTGTATTTAATAGACAATGTAATACTCCTTAAATGAAAGTAAAAAAAATATGAGTCACCATACATTTTATTAACACAAAATTACATAAAGAAAAAAACTGCTGATCTCTCCTTAAAACAAAAATAGGAAACATGAAATTTTTGAACTTTATTACGATTTTCTTGAATTTTAATACTTCGTATTGCCTCCTCGTGCTTCCATTACTGCGTTTACGCGGTTTGGCATGCTGTACACCAAGTTCCTTATACGATTTTGGGGAATATTCTCCCATTCCTCTGTGAGAGCAATTTTGAGCTCACGAAGCGTGATTGGGGGAGGGTTTCGTTGTTTTACGCATCTGCCTAGCTCGTCCCAAGCATGCTCGATCGGGTTGATATCCGGGCTGCGCGCTGGCCACTCCATACGAGTAATGTTCATCTCTTGAAGGTAGTCATTCACAATCCTACCTGTATGAGGTCGGGCATTGTCATGCATAAATATAGCATCCTCACCTAAATTGACCATAAATGGACCAACGTGATCATTGAGGATTTCTTCCACATATCTTTCGCTAGTTAAAGAGCCGTTTTCTATGATCACCAGCTCTGTGCGACTTTCAGAAGAAATTCCGGCCCACACAAGTACAGACCCACCACCGTAGGCTACTTTTTCTTCGATGCATGCTTGCTTGAATCTTTCCCCTGGTCTTCGATACACTCTGTGTCTTCCATCGTGCTTGTAGAGCATAAATTTTGATTCGTCGGAGAACATAACTTTTGACCAATCTTCAATACTCCAATTTACGTGGCTCTGGGCATATCTTAGTCTTGAAATACGATGCCCACGCTCCAGTTTAGGGCCGTTTGCAGGTCTAAGGGGTTTTAAGTTAGATTCAGCAAGCCGACGTCTTACTGTCCATGCACTTGGGTTACTTCCTCCGAGGCGTCGAAACTGATTTGTGAGTTCAGTTCCTGTAAGAAAGCGATTTCGAAGCATGGTGTTCACCAAGTATCGGTCTTCTCGTGCTGTGGTACACCTGGTTCTGCCCGTTCCTGGTCTGCGTAGGTTAGAACCAGTTTCTTCTTAACGTCGGAGAACTCTTTGTACTGTTGACAGCGACACACCGACAGTCCTGGCTGTATCGCGCTGACTCCGGCCGGTTTCCAGCATTGTAAGTATTCTGGTGCATTCTTCAGGCGTAAGCGACATAATTTCAGCTTGAATAATGAATATAGAGCACTATCAACATGGTTTATGTACCCACATAAATGACAGATTACAAACAAAAGCAAAACCAAATGCTGTAATTTCGTAGTTCCATCTTCGAAAGTGGCCCTTTTTCAAATTTGATTTTTTTATGATATAACTTTACAATAACTAAGAAGTTTTAATACCTTCATTTAAGGAGTATTACATTGTCTATTAAATACAATTTATTGCATTAACCTAGCATTTTTAGTTTCCGAGATTTTTAGGATTCTTTAAGTGACCCGGATTCATTGCTCTCGAGTGTATTATTATTAATATTATAAAGAGGAAAGATTTGTTTGTTTGTATTGAATAGGCTCCGAAAATACTGGACCGATTTGAAAAATTATTTTACCATTAGAAAGCTTAGTTTTCAGGGAGTAACATAGGCTACTTTTTATCCCGGGAAAAATAACGGGTCCCGCGGGAAAGACCACGGGAGCGAAGCCGCGGGCAAAGTGCTAGTGCCTTATAAAAAGAAGCAAGCTAAGCTATAGCCAGGTAAGCTTACTGATTTGGATTCTGTTTATGTTTTAATAATAAACTGAATCCAAATCGAGTCAATAACATCGGAGATATTTTAGAGATACATTTTTTTTTTTTTAAATAGACCTTAACTAGTTATTTATTTAGATGTATAAAAATTATGTATTAGGTATGTTGAAACTGTTTGTACTCCCCGTCACTTGACCATAGGGGTTCATTAGAAAACCAGCGTCAGACAGCATTTGTCGGGCATTAATGCTGAAATTAACATTTTTGGCGCAGCCGTGTGGCACACACTATTGCTTTATGATTATTTTACCTTTTTATTTTGTTATTGTGTTTCACGAACTGTGTCCAAATAAATATTATTCTTTCTTTTTCTTTCTTTAGATATGGCAAAAAATGTAAAGCAAGGTCACAAACGCTACTCAATAAATTAAAATTGAATAACAAGAACAATATTAAAGATAGACTCCCCTTTTAAAGTTATTTTACGATATTTTTTCATGAATATTCAGAAAAATACGGGCGGCCACATGCCCATGGGCGACATTGTGTTGTAGGATGGCAAGGACGTCAACGCGAAAACTGTTACCATGGATTCTGTACATGATTCTGAACCAAATTGTTGAAATTTATCGTCGGTTTTTTTTTTAATCATACATTTTGACCGCGTAGGTTTCACTTTTCTATGAAACATAAGATTTTTTTTATATTGTGTAATCAATGTACAATCTACAATTTACATAATTTTAACTCTTTATTAGTGGATGTTTTAGACATGATAATTATTCAGATTTGTTATATAGTTGTAATAGCAATCATGTCATTTCGTTTAAAATACTTAGGTTTTTTTATTTAGTATTATTTAATTTTTAATTTATCTTTGGCACTATAGTAACTTATTTCAATTAGGCACATAGGTACATGATTAAAAACTAACTGACTTCTTCTTCTTCTTTTCGTGTGGTTAGTAAACTAACCTGGTGTCAGAGTTTTAAAGCCGCCCACGGGCCTCTGTCTTGGCTTCACATGCCGTCGAGAAATATCTCTCAGGCATGCCGGTTTCCTCACGATGTTTTCCTTCACCGTTTTTTGAGCAAGTGATAATTATATAATACGCACATGAATCCGAAAAGTCAGAGGTGCGTGCCTTGGGTTCGAACTCGAGACTTGGGAGTGGGTTGGGTTGGGTTCGACTAACAGACTTAAAATAATAATGCCAGCATCAATGACATCATCCGTCGTGCTCTTGTCACCGCCGGAGTGCCAGCTGTTTTAGAACACAGTGGTTTGGCACGCGACGATGGGAAGAGACCAGATGGAATGACTATAATGCCATGGAAGGTAGGCCTTTGGTGTCGGATGCAACGTGCGTCGACACCCCTGCGCCATCCCATCTTCCAAGCACGGCGGGCTGTGCTGGGGCTGCTACTGCAGGTGCAGAAAACCTCAAACGGCGCAAATACTCCAATCTTATTGGGGCTTTAAATATGTTTGAGCCGTTTGGGGTTGAAAGTGTTGAAACACTAGGGCCATGGGGTCCCATGCCCACTTAGTTTTTCAAGACATCGCCAAGCGGCACGTGACCTCTTCACGTGACCAGAGGGCTGGCCTATTCTTTGGTCAAAGAATCAGCATTGCCATTCAACGTGGCAATGCAGCCAGCCAATTTTTTTGGGCACTTTTCCTGTTGACAGCGATGCGGACGAATTTTTTGATGCCCTATAATTATCCCCCCCCCCCCCCCACTTTATATTTAATATATACTTGTACACATTATTAATATTATTATTTATCTTTTATATAAATTCTTTTCTATTTTGTTAAGTACCTGGTACTTGTTGAAAGACCTACACTGTCCTGTCCAACCTATTAACACTGTTATTTGAAAATATTGTAAAAGCCAAATATTTTTAAAAGAGTAACCGTGGAGTTTCTTGCCGGCTCTTCTCCATAGGAAACGACCAATTGGAACCGTGCACCTAGCTTCTGACGTTTCATAAGTGCCCATGTAGGTTTGTGTGAAATAAAATGTTTTGAATTTTGATACCACCGTTCTCCTGTCCTTATCGTAACATTTTTTCCTCCTCCATACTTCTCTATTAGTTATCATAATGATATAATTATTTTTATGTTGGGCGATGATAAAACCGACTTTTAATGATTGTATACTGAAGATCACGTCTAAACGAGTAGTGTTAATGATTTGGAAAAAATATATGTTAAATTAGAGCATTTTTTTAATAACTTAATATATGAATATTTGAGATTATGTTTATATTACATAGTGAAATTAATTTGTAAAGTTATGTCTAACGCGGATAAAAAACTGAGAATCACGTAAAATCTATCAAGCGTATTTTTCTGGAACTTTCACCATTTTAAAGATGATATAATTATTGATCTTTTAGTGTACGTGTTTAATTAAAATATCTTTTGTTTTATGTAAAATAAATTAATAATGCATCTAATTTGGGACAGCGCAGCGCTCCTTGATGGTCGAGTCCTATTACTGGCTGGACGTACGACGCGTTGCGTGAGCTCAGTAGGTACAGAACACGCAAGCTATCCACTTAAGGTCACTGGCATTATATCAATTTCACGCGGACGAAACCGCGGGAAAACCCTAGTTAAAAATATATCTACTACAACAAATTATACATGCCATTAGCCTCGTCGCTCGCCAGCCACTGGCGCCAGAGAGTACTGCACTTGAACTCCACATGTTAGTAGATAAGACTGATTCCCCAGTGAATGTCGGCGTGCACTCGAATGCATACGTAGCTCGCTTTTATTTTTTATCGTAAGTCTGGGTGTATTGGGTATTTTTCAAAGGGATTACAAATTAGAATTGAAGTAGATTTTCATTGGTTTACCGGACCATGGTATAATACAGGGTGTTAAAGTAATTGCGTGCCATAGCTTAGGGGTAGGTTCAGAATTGATAAAGGAAGCCATAAAAAAAAGTTCAACCTAATTTAGTACCTACTAACTTAAAATAGCAATCGTTTAGAATTAAAATAATTTTATTTGTTTAAATGCTTTAATTACTTACCTACTATCGAACGCGTTGCCATTTTGTCCTTCACTTCTCGCGTCCGAATACTAAGGGCCTAATAATATTAAGTTAGTAGGTGCTAATATAGGAAGATCTTCTTTTTTTTTTTTTTTCTCTGGCTTCCTTCATCGATACTGAACCTACCCCTAAGCTATGGCACGCAATTACTTTAACACCCTGTATAGGGTAATTGGCAGTGATCGGATATTCGGGCGCTTAACGAAATAATAATACGGACATGTTTTCAAAATCCCGGATCCAAGAATCGTTTGAAATTCCTGAGATTGACTAGTCTGAGACAGACTAGATAGATTAGTCGATTCGATCACTAATCTGTTAGACAGATAAATCAATTTCCACTACTTGATCACATTGTGCACATTATCATTTTTTATTGATATTCCATTTGTTTTCAATAAAATAAAGATTTCATTAAGTTTTTTTTACAAAATTGTTCTAACCCGGGAACCCGGGATTACTTATTTATTTAGAATTGAATGTCCATTTACATTATTCATTCGTGAGAAGAATTTTAGGTAGGTATATAAGCGCCCGATTATCCGATTCACTGGTAAGTAGGGACCGATATGAACAACTTTTATTAGGAGACCAAACCTGAAATCGCGAACATAAAATGTAGGGACTGCTGTTTTTTTTTTTGTAGTATTATTTATTATTAATTTATTATTATTAATACGTTGACAGCTAGTCACTTTCTTGACAGCTGTCATTTTCATACTAACGATTATGTGTTTTGCGAGTTTGATCCTTATTACTACTAGAAATTGTCGAACTGACAGGTGGTAGGAACGGATTCTGTCGACGGCTGGGGCAGCAGTCACGACATAATAGCGATCGCTATACGACCGAATACAGTCGCAAAGTACTAATGGCGTCCATAGACGCCCGACGTGCTTCACAAGCACGGGATTTTTTCGTGCTTGTCAAGTAATTTGCGACCGAATTCGATCATATAGCGAATGCTATCTATGTCGATACTGCCGCCCCTTTTTTGTTTTTGGGTGAGAATTCATCAAATGACTTCTCCCGCTCTGGGCGGAGCGGGAGGGCGTGTCAGTCTCTTACTGACTAAAACCCACCCGTGTTCCTTCAGTTGCCCGTGCATTGCCAGAGGGCCACGGTATCCCTTTCGGACTTTCCCGCAACCCCGGCAGGCAATGCTCCCATCGAACCCCTTCACTCGCTGACATCTCTTTGAGGCGCGCGTGGAACACAACGCGCCGTCGACCTGGCCCTGGTCTTTACCGGACGGCGAGCTACCCATTGCTCACCGTCCGCAAGCCCGCGCCTACGGTGGCCGGGAATCGGCAATTGATTCCCGACGCCCAGGGCGTCTCCTCCTGCGGTGGCTAGGGGCGTGAGGGCGCGAAATTTGCCTCTCCCTCACGCGTTCCACCTCCTCCTTCGCGAGCATTAATGCTTCGCAGAAGGAGGTGACGGCCTCCCATGCCCTCTCGCTCCGTACCATGGCCTGGACCAGGGCCGGACGCGAGAGATCCCCGCCACCGATCCCCTCCACGAGGACACGGCGGTGCTCTGCCCAAGCCGGGCAGACCTCCACCGTATGCTCCACCGTGTCCTCCGGGCGATCCACGCAGTGATGACACCTGGGCGATTCCTCCCGCCTAATACCGAACAGGAACCTCCCGAAACAGCTGTGTCCGGTGAGAATGCCGCCCCTGGACTGTAGTTGCAACGCAAAAGTTAGTCGGAAATCAACAAATTCTAGAAACAACAATATTTTTGATTTATCACAACACAGACGAATATAAAACAGATGCCCAACATAACTGTCTGTTAATACAGTATTTTTATGCCCTGTGTATAATGACGGGAAATTATATTATACACTCGTAAAAATGATTTTTATGGATTAGGTTTTTTTTAAATTGTTATTATTCCGCGGTTTGCTTTCAAGATAATTTTGGGAAAAGACGATGTGCCAAGGAACGCTGAAGAAAAATATAATTTCATGGTAATGTTAACAATGACATAAATACTACCTATCTTATACTATTAAACGAGAAATATTTGTGTATATAGGTATGTGTAATCACGTTCTCGATAATGGCTTTAAATCAGGGAAAATTAGTTTTCTCTATTTTCACCCGAGCAGAACTCTGACACGAGGGCCTCAAGTCTGCTATTACAATAGTGTCAGAATGGTCTATCATTGATTTCATAATTGTTGATTTTGACAAGTTTGGTAATCTACTAACATATTGGCGTCATTATGACTTTCCAATGGTCAGCCACTGACACTCCATTGAAAGAAATGGCATCTATTGGTAATCTCGTATACAATGACAAATGAATGACTGACTTAGGCGGTAATCTGCAAAAAAATTGACAGTTCCTTTGATCAGTGACCTACCATGAGAACGTCATTGTGCAGTCATTTCTTTTAATTCGTTACGAGCATCGTGTTTGTGAAATACAATGATCAACCAATGATCGACCATTATGAATTTAGCAGATTACGAACTTTTAGCAAAATGACAATGGGATCGTGTTGGAATGACGAATTTATAAAAACAGCAGACTTGGGCCCCTGGTACTGAGTATAATAATACTTAGGTAGGTATTATATTGTCATAGAACAGTAAGTACCTACCATCGAAGAACTTCTTATCTAAGCAGTTTGAAAACAAAATCCCGTGAACACGATGACCACATCTGTTACCGACTCGGTTCTATAGCCGCCGATCGCTGCAAGCAGGAATAGTCCTTACGATGTTCCTATAGATATGAAGTTCTTCGATGGAATCTACTTACCCAGTTTTTTGTAAGGGCTTCTCCGAAGATTACAGGGTCAAGGTCGCTAGCGAAACTGCAGCAGACGTGATGGGTATCGTATCATCTATCAATCTGCCTAGCCTTTTCCCAACTATATTGGGGTCGGCTTCCAGTCTAACCGGCTGCAGCTGAATACCAGTATTTTACATGGAGCGACTGCCTATCTGACCTCCACAACCCAGTAACTGGGTAATACGATACCCCTTGGTAAGACTGGTTGTCAGATTTTCGGGCTTCTGACGACCCGTAACGACTGTCAAAGATCCACGAATGACAGCCGGGACCAACGGCTTAACGTGCTTTCCGAGGCACGGAGGAGTCTCGGTATGTAAAGATGGTCACCCATCCACAGACCTACCCCGGCAAGCATAGCTTAACGTGATGGATTGTCACGTGCGGCAGTTATTACTTAGCCACGAGCTCCATCCGGTATAGTATCATCTAAACATGAGAAAAAAAAAAGATTTTTTCGCGGTGTCTATGGCCACATGTATTGTTTTTACTTGAAGTATGTGTTAGAAAATCAGTTTTATCGTGTTTAAATAATTATCGATACCCATCACCACGTTTGTGAAGTTTACACAACATAAAACTGTTTTTTTACTGATATTTCTAGCTGCGGCTCAAATGTCACGGCAGTAGTACCTATATATATTGAAGTTTAAAGGAAAACTATTACAGCTAAGTAGGCTTTACAATTTAACGAGTAATAATCGAATAACTTACATTTGCGGTTGAAAAAACATGTTCTCCGATACGGAATGTATAGGAGAACATGTTTTTTCAACTACAAAGTTAAGTGTGTTCTTGCGATAAATTCATCCCAACTACGGAACCCTTCATTGTGCGTGGTCCGACATGCACTTGGCCGGTTTTTTTTGTTGTAAATTTTGACGTTCAAAAGTGCCTTTTTTGTGTCTAATTGAAATAAATTATTTGACTTTGACTTTGATGTTGCCAGCCGAAGAGTCAATGAGACATAATTATCAGCTTTTGTATCTGGGATGGCGATGCATTTGCGATGCCGCTGTTGTTCCTTTGACCACTTACCTAAAGCTTGCTTGCCGTAAAAGATAGTTAACAGCAACAGCAAAAGTACCAGGGTTGCATACAATCCAAGAGCTTCTTCCATTTCCGAAAAATATTGTTCCACCACCAAGTTATTTGACCATGAGGGTTATCAAAAGAATTTAGACTACCAGGCAACCATAAAAACAAAGAAGTCACCTGGGGCCCTACCATCACGTGCGAGAAAGAAGTGGAGCTATACAGAACGTCTAGCTCCATCTCTTTCCCACGCTCAAGTAATATTAAAATAATACGTGCTAAAAGAGGACGTGGTTGGCCCCCTGAGTTTTTTAGAAAAACTACCAGAAGAGTTTAAAAAGTACTAGGCTACCATAAAACGCAAATAGCTCACCTGGTTCCCTTCAACAGTCCGTCTTCTCGGCGGCGTATGATGGAGGTCGGCCCTGAACCCCCCGGCGGGCTCTCCATCCGTTTCCAGCACCTTCAGCAGGTAGGAGATGTAGGAGGTCGCCAGCCGAAGAGTCTTGATCTAACAGGAGAGGAAATGTTAATGTCCGATTAAAAATTGAGAATGGATCTGTGACTTCTGGAGTGTTTGAAGTTTTTGTTGGTACTTTGGGCCAGTAATTTTTATATTTATCCGGACAGCATTTATATACGAATCTATTGAACGAAAAAAAAAGCCTGCTCTGCCTTAAAAAAAATATAAGAATAACAGATCATTTGTAAATGAGCGTAAATTTCTGAATCATATCCTAGGTTGTAGTTAAACATAGGCTTTGGTGAACGTATTCGTGTTGCAACGACTAAAACATAATGACAACTTTGCTTACTAACTATCTTTCTATCTAAAACCTCGGTCACACGCAGCGAAATTAGGCATTCGCAACGAGAACTCGCTGTGTGTGATCGGCTATTCGCTGCGACTAGATTCTTTCGCCGTAATTAGAATTGAGCATGTTCAACTCGCAGCGAGCATTCCCCGTGTGTGACAGGCCACTCGCTGCGAGTAGCCATTCCGCTCAACGCGCCGCTCTGTCAAAATTCGCGTGTAAAAATCGCAGGCAGACAGCGAGTACCTACACTATACTACGAGAATTTCGACAGTCTTCGACAATACCTACAGGCGCGCTGAACGGAATGGCTACTCGCAGCGAGTAGGTACCCTGTCACACAGTGAACTCTCATGGCGAGTGCCCATCCGCAGAGTCAAATTGAACATGCTCAATTCAAATCGCGGCGAATGAATCTATTCGTAGCGAATAGCCTGTCACACACAGCTAGTTCTTATATGGTATTCGCTGTGTGTGACCGAGCCTTTAAAAAAAGATATTAAAACTGGAAAAAAACAAAAAACTATTACATAATAATTAGCAACTCTGCCAGATTATAAACAGCGAATCGAAACAAGCGAATTTATGAACGCGGGAAACGAAACCAAGATTCTTGGACGAACTTCGAAAATATTCCACTGGCTATAATCTGTCCAATGTTTGCCAATGCCATAGCCAGGCCCGAGGCAACGAAACAACTGAATTATGTAGTAACATTGTGAAGAAAAAGTTACAGCATAAATTCAAGGGAAAATGTACAGTCGATCGCATGTCAGTGGTAAGACTTTGACCTTGAGCTGGCCTTGCGTGGTAAGGAGTTTCAATAAGAGGTCAGCTTATAATGGTTTCGTTAGCACTGACGTGCGCCCTGCTATACGTCGTGTGCGTTTTCGTTGATTCTTGGACTTGTCTTTGATCATCTTTTCCGACAGTCGAAGGGAGTTCTAAGTCCAACAGTGGACAATCTACCTAAACGAAAGTACCAACAGAAACTTCTTCTCAATCCCAGAAGTCGTACTAACCTTAGTCATCTTTGTGTCGGGAAGAACGTTAGGGATATGCTGTCTCAGACTCGAGAACGCGCTATTGATGCTCTGCGATCTCTTTCGCACCATCTGGCAATGTCAGATGCAAGAGTGAGACGGAGGTATGTCCGTCGGTGTGGGTTTAAAAGGAAAGGGCCCGCGATTAAAAATGGAATCTTGTTCAACTGTCAATTATTAATTACTTCATATGATCGTGCTGAAACTTGAAACTTATTTTATTGTCTTTTTGGTGATGAAACTACGTATGGCCCGTTTGTCAAAGCCGGTTTAAATCTCTGCATTACAATTTTCGCCATTATGATCAGACATACCTACATTGCCCTTATTAGGTCTGCATGATCCACTGAATACCCTACGATTATGATCAGACAGACCTACAAAGATCTGTATGATCCACTGAATACCCTACGAGTATTGATGTATTAATAAAAGAGGTAGACACGGGACTTAGTCACAGCGCCTGGTCCTACTCAACTAGTAGGACCAGCACTCAGTCGCGCACGGAACATCGTAGATCACACAGCTCAATAATTTCAGTTTTTTTGTAATAAATACGCATCAAAATGACTTCTTGTGCAGCTAAACAGTGCTTTAATAATGCAAGAAAGAAAAATAAGACACATGGGATTACCTACCACTCGTAAGTACAGCCAAAAATGTTAATTTGTTGAAAATTACAATAATATTTTGACGTTAGCTTCGCCATATTTGTGAGAGCGAGATAGATATTAAAAACATGCGTGAAAGACACGATACGCACACAATGCGCGAGGTGCTAACGCGATTTCGCTCGCACGTCAGCGTCGTCTCCTATCTCTATCCTCGTCTATCGGTAACTGTAGCTTTGCGACTGTGAGATGACACTGATTTACAGATGTGTGAGTTTCGGTGCATGTCCATGTAGTCGTGCGCCGAGCCCAAGTTTACTGATTGCGATGTTAGCGCGTAACATATCTTCCTCCTTTTAACCACATCAATGCCTACGAGTAATAAAAATTGCATCCTACACTACAACTTGTCACCCAAAACACAGGTAAAAAAGCGCCCGAGGCCTAGTCGGACTCGCACATGACGGCTTCCGTACCACAATACAAAACACGTTTCTTGTATGGGTATGGTTATTTTATCAGATTGTTGGTACAGCGGCCATATTAGTATTAGTACCTACACACTTTGTGAAAATTTTAAGTGTCTAGGTACCTATTATGGTTCATAAGATACAGCCATGTGACTGACGGACCACGGAGCCTCAGTGATAGGGTCCCGTTGTGACCTTTTGGATACAGAACCCTAAAAAATCCTTATGCCTATAATTACGCTGGCACCCCTGCAGCATTGGCAGAAATTAGTGTTGTGGTTCCCCGGAAGAGTTCTTTTACAAGAAGCAAGAGAAAGGCCTAATTATCAACATGAGCCGCGTGGTAATTGCGTAGCCCACAGACTAACAGCAGCAATGGCATTAATTTTGACAGTTCAACAACATTCATTGCGTTATTTACGTCGTTGAACAGACAAATTTATCGAACATATGAACCAATCTATTAGCAATATCTTTCAAAATGATTCAGATTGTGAATGATCAGGTGATACGCAATTAGGGTGGTGTTTCTGCTGGGGTTAGTTAGTTGCGCCACTTCTTCTTACTAGCTAAAACATTAGTAAATCTTGTGCACTGAAATGACGCGCCCCACTACCGTATTTTACGTACACCAGCAGATGATCTTATAGATTTTGAACTTGCGCTTGTCAGAAACTTTAAGCATTTGGTTTGCAACTAGCCGCGGACTTTTATTATTAAATTTCACAGCATCATGCTGAGATAGGAGCCTTTTGGCTTCGCACAAAACTTTCTGCTTTATTTTAATTTTACTTTGTTTTTATTTTTAATGAGTGCGGAGACAAACACTTGTCTCCTGTGCTTGTCCCAATAAATACTTTTTCTTTCTATCTTTAGTGCGTATTAAAATAAAACCCATTTGTTTAAGTACTTTCTAATATGTAATATGTACTCTGAAATGACGCTATCTCATTTTACGTACACGCCGCGGGCACCGCCGCGTACTTAAAATGCGGTAGCGGAGCGCGTCATTTCCCTCTCCGACCCAGATGATCCCACCACACTCCTCCAGGAGAGCAGTAGGGCCACCAGTACAGTGCACAAAAACACCCGACACCCGTCGTACCGACCTCGCCGCCGAGGTCCTCCGCGATCGCGACCCTCCCGAGTAAATAATACTCCCCCCCGACCCTTGTCCGATGAAGCGCCAGCCCGCGCCGCAGCTGAGCGCATAGCTTTAAATTCCCCGCATAATAATAATGATATATCCTTGATCCAGCCTGTCCCATCTTGCTGTCCTCCCTTCAGCGACGCTCTAAGCCGAGGTTCGTACCCCACAGGGGGTGCCCTTAGCGAGCGTTCGCCTAATTTTAATTTAGAATAGTTTTGCTCCTGGCTGGAGGCTTTGAGTGTAGTAGCTTAAGGCAGCCACAGGATTATCCGGTTGAGCAGTAAATACCTTAGTGGTATACCTGCGAGATGCCATAGTAAAAAAAAAAGCGTCATTTCATTTCAGAGCGGACACAACACAACTATACCTAAGCGGGGTGCGCCAAGAAAGCTCGCGAAACTCAAATTTTCTTTAGTTTTGTGCTATCTGCGGGTCAGTGTCAGTTGTATGTTGATTAAAATATGATTCGCGACCGTAACAAATATGGCTTTACAGAATTATAATCATTAGAATCAGTAATACAACTCCTTCTGTTAGCATGATCCTCAAATGTCATGATTTCATGAAATAGTCATTCAATAGGATTACATGAAGTTAGAGAGTTATATTGATCATTTTTATGATTATAATTCTATAAATATACATTTGATACGGCCGCGAATCATGTTTAGATCAACATACAACATGATATTGATCTGCAAATTGAAAAAAACTTAAGAAAGTTAGAATTTCGAAGGGTGGCGTAACAGTCTGTAAAGTGGCGTTTTGAGGACTGTCGTTTGTAACTTTTGACATTTAAAGAGAGCCAATAGTATTTAGTTAGCCTAATTTAATTAACCCAACATAAAGCTATTTTTTTTTTATTAATATGTTTAAAGAAATGTGCACAGTATAAAAAATACAGTATCCTCACCTTAGAAAGTTTGGTATCAGGTGGTACATTAGGTATACAATCCCTTAAGTCTGAAAACGCTGTGTTGATACTCTGCGTTCTTCTCCTTTCTTTTTTGTTGGCAGTGGTCCTTCTCTTGGCTACTCTCACGAATGAGGGCGGTGCAGGACGGTCGTAGCGCAGGGGGAGGGACTGGAGGTCGCAGTCTAGGCCTAGGAAAATGTTTAATTTGGCTTATCTGATACAAGTTGACGTACATTAAAATTTATAAAACCTTAAACTACGATAAAAAAGCCAACTAAAAAGGTATAAGGTCAAGGTGGGGAAGTTCGTCTACGGGGGAACACCATACTCACTGGCTGTTTCTGAATAGTTACGATGTTGACAGCTCGGACGGTAAAACAGAGTCACTATTTCGTCCTACCTTTAAATTATAGATGGCGTTGTGTGGAGTTCCATAGAAAAAAAACGGTCTCATAATTTTTTGTAAGTAAACAAGATATCATTCTGAGTTTATCTTGGACATTACTGACATCGGTGAAGGAAAACATTGTGGGGAACCTGGACTTATAGTTAATATTAGTCTGAAATCACCAACCCGACTTGAGCAAGCGTGGTGATCAGTGATCGTGCCTTCTGTGTATGAGAAGAGGGCTTTGCCCTACAGTTGGACAGTAACATGCTGGTATTATTATTATTTCCTTTATTTTACTCATACATGTAAATTATATCTTTAAATATTAGAATAAAAACATTTAAAAATATTAAAAAAATAGTAGCCCACCGGTATCGGGAACAGGGTCCAAGCTATCGGTGGTCAGGGCTTTAGAGAGAGGAACCTCCTAACAATGCGAGCCGTGTCCAGGAGTACCGCTTTCTGAATCAAGCCCTTAATCCAGCTGCCCAATGAGAGCCTCCTTAGGTGTTGGTCGAGGCTCTTGGCAATTAAGCCATTGGCTGATACGACTATCGGCACAATGATCGCTGAGTCCACATCCCACATGTCGACAACCTCGCGAGCCAAGTCAAGATACTTAATCTGCTTATCTTTTTCAGCTTTCACGAGGTTCCCGTCATGCGGGACCGTTATGTCAATGATCATTGCGCGCCGCTCTCCTCGATCCACCACCACTATATCAGGCTTATTGGCAACAATAGTCCTGTCAGTGATGATGGATCGAGCCCAGTACAATGTGATATTTCCATTTTCGAGAACTGGGTCGGGCACATACCTGTAATACGGTACTTCCGATTCCACAAGGCTGTATTTCAGAGCAAGTTGCTGATGGATAATCCTGGCTACAAGGTTGTTTCTATGCAAGTACTCTTAGTTAGCTAGACGAGAACCTTCGGAGATAATGTGTCGGATTGATTCTCCCAGACGGTGGCATGCCCGACAGATGTCAACCGTGCCGTCCTTCACAATGAATCTCCGGTAATTGTTCGTCATCGTAACTTCATCCATAATTGCACAGACAAAACCTTCGGGTTCCCCAAAGAGGTCTAAGAGGTACAATCCGGAGTCATACGTAATCTGTTCGATTTATGACCTAAGACGTGTGACTCAGGATTTTTAATTTGTCTGTCTGTGATGTCTCGTCTATACATTTTTAGTTGGCTTTTTTGTCGTAGTTGAGTTTTAGTTTTATAACTTTTATTTTTATTTCTGGGATAGTCCGGCTGTACTCGACAAATAGAAAGACAGGAAGAGATAGACTTCACTTCCACAATGGACTGCTCTAGATTAGTTTCTTACCTGTGTTATTTGGCGCGAAACTGTGCGCCATGTTGTGGTGATAGGTGTCATATGGCTCGTTTCCAGCCATCTGCATCTCTTCGTAACCTGGAACAAGATAATTTTGTTATACAGAATTTCAATGCTGGTTTAACCCCCTCTGTGTTCTAGGGGTTAGACCACTTGTCTCAAACCCAGAGGTCTCCCAAAATTTTCTGCTCAGTTTGGTTGGTAGGGCTTGTTCTAAGTCCGTCTGGCTAGCTACCACCATCATAACAACAACTATGTTAACAGCATTGTTGTTTTTTCGGCAGTTAGAAGGGAGACGGCCAGTTCCTCTGTGGTTGAGGATGTAGCGGTTACACCGCCACATACGAACTACGCATCAAAGACATGACGTCACACAAATCCTGCATCGCGCAATTAGAGTTTACCGCGCGAACGACACATATAAGACTATCCGACATCAACAGTTGGACAGTTGCCCGTCAGACACAACACACGTCCCCTAGTTTACCCCCTGTACCCTTTAGTTGTTACTTCTGCACCTGAAACTTTTCTGATGTTAAAAAGCAATAATACTTTTCAGACCCAGGTATCGAACCAGCTCAATATTTGCTATCAAATAGACTTATAGAGCTATGAGGAACAGGGTGTAAAGTTCACTCAATCCTCCTCTATAGAAAAGGGAGGACCTCCGACCAGGGTGTCGTGTCTGGTGGGCAACTGCCCGTTCCAACTACAAAAGACTGTCTACGATACACGGCCCTCACACATTCACATCGAATTTTGGTAAAAGCTTGTATTTGTAGTGTAGCGGTTACACCGCCACATACTAACTACGCATCAAAGACATGTCGTCACACAAATCCTGCATCGCGCAATTAGAGTTTACCGCGCGAACGACATAATATATAAGACTATCCGACATCAACAGTTGAGCAGTTGCCCGCCAGACACAACACCCGTCTGGTCGGAGGATCCTCCCTTTTCTATGGTGGATGAGTGAACTTTACACCCTGTTCCTCATGCTCCTAAAGTAGAGTGCGTCTCTGTCACTCATATTTGTAGGTCTCATTCGAAGTGCCGAACTGCAATCCAAACGAATACCTATTATAAATTCGAGTGTTTTTTTTAAAATTTGTTTGTTACGTTGTCACGCTAAAACTTCTGAACGGATTTGGATGAATTTGGCACATGAGTAGACCATTACCTTGGTCAGGACAGAAGAAAATAAATTTATTTAACTCAGGTTAAGGCACACAATATTCACGCAAAAAACAAAAAAACAGAAAACATAAATAGAATCAATCAATCTGCCCAGCCTTTTCCCAACTATATTGGGGTCGGCTTCCAGTCTAACCGGATGCAGCTGAATACCAGTATTTTACATGGAGCGACTGCCAATCTGACCTCCACAACCAGTAACTGGGTAATACGATACCCCTTGGTAAGACTGGTTGTTAGATTTTCGGGCTTCTGACGACCCGTAACGACTGTCAAAGATCCATGAATGACACGTGCTTTCCGAGGCACGGAGGAGTCTCGGTATGGAAAGATGGTCACCCATCCGCAGACCAACCCCGGCAAGCGTAGCTTAACCTAATGGATCGACCCGTGCGGCACTTATTACTTAGCCACGAGCTCCTCAAAAAAAAAACATAAATAGAAAATAACTTAAAATAGTATTGTATTGTGTGCCTCACGGCTGCGCCAAATAGGCCCAGTTCAGCATAACTGCCAGACAACTAGTGTCTGACGCTGGTTTTCAACTGGACCTTATGTTACGAGGACGTCTGTGTGTGTGTGTGTTTTATAGTGTGTAGGTATAGTGTGTGTGTTTACTATTTATCCCAATATTCCCACGGGATCGAGACTCATGCGGGTTAAACCGCGGGGTGCAGCTTGTAATATTACAAATTACTATAACGCCCCACAGTGTCACCAGCATGGTCATGGTCTACTCATGTGCCAAATGTCGGGTTCAATTCCCGCACGGAACAATTATTTGTATGGCCTACAATTAGTTGTTCCGGGTCTGGCTGTTTGTGTATGTGAGTTTAAATGTTTGTAAACGCACCCACGATACAGGAGAAAATCCTAGTGTGGGGCATTTAAAAAAAAAAAAAAAAAAATTAAAACATCCAAATCCGTCCAGCCGTTTTAGGGTGAAAGCGAACAAACCAACTCACTTTCGCATTCATATAATTATAATATTATAGTTAGGATTCATAGGTACCATATCCTCTGCCAATGTAGTGTGAGGTGTCGTGATACATGTCCTGGGTGTCAAACTCGTGTGCTTCTCCGTTGGTGGCCGGCCAGTACACTCCTCCGTCCATGGGGCTTCCTGGGAACAAGATGGCGGTGTTACAGTGTTATCAAGTTGCGTCAGGCACAGGAATAATGGGCCATCTAATGGTCGGATGATCTACCAAAAAGTTGGCGTAGACAGTTTTATTGACTCAGGCTTGTCTTTGCGGATATCCATTATAAAATACAATAGACGACGTATTATATTTAGTAACCTAATACGCTTAACTGCCCCCCTAGCCAAGTTGCAAACGATAAACGTGAACGCTTAGTAATCTCCAATAGATTTTCAACTTTATACCTAAGAGCATAAAGTTGAAAATCTATTAAAGACTACTGAGCGTTAGCGACCGGAACGAACGAAAACACTATGTAATCTTCAATAGATTTTCAACTTTATATCCAATATCATAAAGTTGAAAATCTATTAAAGACTACTACGAGAGTTTACGTTTATCGTTTGTGACTTGGCTATGGGGGCTGTTCTTAAAGAGTCATAAAGAACCCTGTAAGAAATCGACACGTGTTTCACCTCTCAACGAGGCATCCTCAGGATGACGATTGACTTGTTGCGAACTCGGACACGACGTGTTGCCACGTCAAGCGCCGAACGCAGTGCGCAGTGTGTAGTACTGCGTTCGGCGCTTGAGACTCTGTATTTTAGCTGTAGACAGGAATAAGGGAAATAGAAAAGGCCTATGTCGCAAGACAGCTTTACCTGGTAGCTGATAATTGCAGATTTGCTAATATAGGTTTTATAACTAGAATGTTATTATAGAAATATTATTGATGTGTAAAATCTTGTCGACGGTGATGGTGATTTGAACGTTAAATTGCGGCCACTATGTGGCGAGTGTGGCGACCCCGCTGTCTTAGAAAACCCTATATTCAATATAGTTACATTAGACAAATAACGGTAATCACCCTATCGTTATTTCGATATATAAGCGTATTATAAACACCGTTATTTCACGATAAGTACAAAGCAACGTAATCTATGAACCATTTACATTAAAAAAATAACTGTATATATTGCAGTCATTTCATCAATATTATTGTCTACAGAAGCGCTAAATGAGTTAGAATACTTAATGGCCAGATGATTATGCTGGTGTTGGTACTTACCTTGGTGTGATGGCTGGCAGTAGTAAGGCGGTTCATATCTGTCGAAACCTTCGTCTGAAGGGGACATGCTACCATAACTTGACATTGAGCTGGACCTGTACAAACAATAACGAATCATTGTTAATAACATCGGATAAGTACTGCAAAGGTTGTCTGCAAAAGGGGGAAACCTTACAGCATGCTGGCTGTCAATGTCTATGGTTGCATTCGAACACTCAAGCGAATTTAGAATCAGTTTCAAAATTTTAAATGTGGCGTTTATTTTTTTAGGCGCGTAAAAGTGAGCACTCACGCAATTCTTGAAATAAATAGCTAAAATTCACATAATATAATATAGAAAAAGAAAAGAAATAAATAAAATTCACATAATACAATATGAAAAAGAAAAAAAAAAATTTTCTAAAGAAATAAGCATCACCTTTGTACGTATTTTTCTGTTCTTTTAATCTTGTCTGTTTATTTATGTGTGTACATAAATGGTTAAATAAATACTTAAATAAATAATGCTTCATAATCGGCACCTACGCCTGTGGTGTTGGGCCGCACGGGTCAATCCATCAGGTTAAGCTACGCTTGCCGGGGTTGTTCCATAGATGGGTGACCATCTTTACATACCGAGAATCCTCCGTGCCTCGGAAAGCACGTTAAGCCGTTGGTCCCGGCTGTCATTCGTGCATCTTTGACAGTCGTTACGGGTCGTCAGAAGCCTGAAAGTCTGACGACCAGCTATCTAATTACGCAACACATTTTCGTAAACGATTACGACAAATTTGTTTCATTTTGACAGTTCAACAACATTCATGTACTTTTATTTATTGATTAAGACTTTACAAATGTTTAATATACATACAAAATTAAAACTAATATATTATTAGGCAAACTAAAATATAGCGTCGAAAAATTCATCCGCATCGCTGTGGACTGGTAGTGTGCCCAAGAGACTGGCCGCATTGCCACGTTGTATGGCAATGCTTAGCCTCTGGCCAAGGTAAAAACCAGCCCTTGGGTCACGGGAAGTGTCAACCAGTCGTTTAGAGTGAATAGATATTTCAGTGAATAGACAACATTCATTGCTATAATTAAGTATGTTGATTTTTATTTGAACTTATGATTATGAAGCAATTCAAATCCAAATTCAAATTCTTAATATTTTATTTCACATAAACCTACAAGGGCACTTATGAAACGTCAGAAGCTAGGTGCACGGTTCCAATTGGTCGTTTCCTATGGAGAAGAGCCGGCAAGAAACTTCACGGTTACTCTTTTAAAAATAATTGGTTTTTACAATATTTTCAAATAACAGTGTTATTAGGTATGGGAGGACAGTGTAAGTCTTTCAATGGATTAGCAATCTGTTTCAAAACGATTCAAATTCCGATTGATCATGTATACATACATATACGTTATTAGGGCACAGTCTTACCAAGGGGTATCGTATTACCCAGTTACTGGGTTGTGGAGGTCAGATAGGCAGTCGCTCCATGTAAAATATTCAGTTGCATCACGTTAGATCCAGCCAACCCAATATCGTTGGGAAAGGCTAGGCAGATTGATTAAAGTCAAGTAATGATTAGCATCTGTTTAACCATAGATTTTTGACGTTTGATCGTCACTTAACTTCAAGCAACGTTCATATATATAAACCCCTTTATAACCCCTTTTTTTGTATAGGGGTCTAGTTCTCTAGTTAGCCACATTTCTTATTTCCTCACAGTAATATTGCCGAATTAATCAAAACAGCGAAATATTTGACTCTTATCTTTTTATTTTTTAATCGTGGAGCTCAACTCAGAACTTAAGGCGCAGGGTTCCGAGTTGCCTGTCTCTGTCTTTTTCTTTACGTGTAAAGAGTAAAGAAAATAACCACACTTTTGTACTTTTTCAATGTTTTTCGTTGTTTTTTTCATCATATTGCTCATATTACTCATCATAATCCATCACTGAATGCAGGTTGACATTAGACATTTTATGGTATATTTTTAATTATAATCATAATTGTTAGTGAAGGTATAAACTGCTTTTAAAGACAATTAAGAGGTGTGTTTGAAGATTTTTTTGAAGCATTAATGTATGTTTAATTATGATTTGAGTTCCATCACTGTATTAAAATAAGACTTGAAAATATCATCCTTTTTTTTTGGTCAAAATTATTTAGATTTACGGTTTAAGAGATACACTGCTTTAAAAAACCCCGTTTTCGGAATGCTGCGCCTTAAGGAGCTCAACTCGACGAACATTATTAAAGAAAGGACATTTGGGTAGGCCGCATAAACTATTCAAACTGCCAGACCAATCATTAGTAATTAACTGAGAAAGAAAAAAAAAACCACATAGTCCTCACATTCACAAACATCAAAATACCTAATATAATACTTTACAAAGTAATCATGTCATTTTGTATGTTATATTCAACAATGTCAATGTTTATACAGGGTGTTAAAGTAATTGCGTGCCATAGCTTAGGGGTAGGTTCAGTATCGATAAAGGAAGCCAGAAAAAAAGTACAACCTATAAATACTCGTACTCCACTACTCGTATTTCTGTTGAATATTAGTTAAACAAGATCTTTTTGTAGGTTTAATTGTAATTTACGTACCATCGCATCGTAGCGTTAGGGGCGCACATTTTGCGACTAGGTGGTTTTTTTTTTTTTAAATCTACTTTCCATACATTTTGACCGCGTAGGTATTGTACTTTTCTATGAAAAAGCTGTTTTTTTTTTAAATAACCGACAAAATTTCTACGCAGGGGGGTTCAGAAGCATGTACTGAATCCATGGTATCAGTTTTCGATCTTCCACCCTGTTTATACTACTGCCGTGAATTTTTTCACTTATTCCAAAACCAACCATTTAGCTGGCAGGGAAAAATTTGTATTTTAAAGCTTAATATTTCGCAAACGCATCGCTGAATCCAAAAATGGTTTGCACAAACTCGCAGTATTTTTAACGACCTTTCCAACGTCACCCCACACCATGGGATAGATAAAAAAAAAACCCCCCACTTTACGTGCTTAATATCCAAAAAAAAAATATGATTCTTTTATTTATGTCGGCATAAATAGGTATGTATACCCATGCTAAATTACAGCTTCCAAAAGAGTCTCTGAGCAGTACAAAGAGTCTCTGAGCTAAGCCGCGGGCAGACGGACAGACAGACGGACATAGCGAAACTATAAGGGTTCCTTGTTTACTACGGAACCCTAAAAAGGTATGAATTATGTCATTAATTGTATATGTAAGTAAATCCTTGACTGCCACGTCAGTCTAGTGATCGCAAGCGCTACTGCGGAGCAATGGTGTCCTGTGTTCGATTCCCAGGGGGCCAACCACTCCTCGTGGAGGCGATCGGTGGCGAGGATCTCTCGCGTCCGGCCCTGGTCCAGGCCATGGTACGGAGCGAGAGGGCATGGGAGGCCGTCACCTCCTTCTGCGAAGCAGTAATGCTCGCGAAGGAAGAGGCGGAACGCGTGAGGGAGAGGCAAAATTTGCGCCCTCACGCCCCTAGCCGCCGCAGGAGGAGACGTCCTGGGCGTCGGGAATCGATCGCGAATTCCCGGCCACCGTAGGCGCGGGCTTGCGGACGGTGTGCAATGGGTAGCTCGCCGTCCGGTAAGGACCAGGGTCGACGCGTTGTGCTCCACGCGCGCCTCAAAAAGAGGTCAGCGAGTGAAGTGGTCCGATGAGACCATTGCCTGCCGGAGATGCGGGAAAGTCCGAAAGGGATACCGTGGCCCCCTGGCACTGCACAGGCAACAGAAGGAACAGCGGCCAACCACCACCTCTTTATGCAGTATTATTTTGATGTTACTTCAGTGCGACAAAGAAGTGGAGCTATACAGGAGGTCTAGCTCCATCTCTTTCCCACGCTCAAGTACGATTAAAATAATACTGCTAAAAGAGGTGGTGGTAGGGTCTCTGGTCGGGATAAGTATTATTGGGTTTTTCCATCAGCATTATCAGTAGCAGCCCGGAGTCTGGATTTGTACCCGGTTGATGGCAATTGGCTCGCCCCCTATTACATGGGACTTAAACATAACTGACTTAACGAGGGGTGTACAATAGGTATACCTCTGCCCAACCCTTAGGGGAAACAAGGCGTGATGTTATGTTTTGTGTAGTAATAAATATTCTTTTATTTGTGTAGGTATTTATTAACTGTTATTCATTTGAATTATGAATCACAGACATTTTGTTCTTGCTAAAGTAATTTGTTGCTTATTTACATTGAAAGCAATTAAAACAATCAATAATCAAGTAATAATAAATAATAGTCTTTTGGTGAAAAAAATATGGTGGAGCTTGTGGCTAAGTAGTAACTGCCGCACGGGTCGATCCGGCAGGTTAAGCTACGCTTGCCGGGGTTGGTCTGTGGATGGGTGACCATCTTTACATACCGAGACTCCTCCGTGCCTCGGAAAGCACGTTAAGCCGTTGGTCCCGGTTGTCATTCGTGGATCTTTGACAGTCGTTACGGGTCGTCAGAATTTCGAAAGTCTGACAACCAGTCTTACCAAGGGATATCGTATTACCCAGTTACTGGGTTGTAGAGGTCAGATAGGCAGTCGCTCCATGTAAAATACTGGTATTCAGCTGCATCCGGTTAGACTGGAAGCCGACCCCAATATAGTTGGGAAAAGGCTAGGCAGATTGATTGGTGAAAAAAATAACACTAGCGACTCGCCCCAGTTTCGCACGGAGCGCCACCTATCGGGGCCAAAACTATACTATATTTCAAGCTGGAACCAAACATACACATGAATTCATTGAAATCGGTTGGGTGGTTTCGTAGATTGGCGAGAACGAGCATAGTGAATACTTACACAACATGTAAAAAATCGGTCAAGTGCGAGTCCGACTCGCGCACGAAGGGTTCCGTATCTATAAAAACGGCAAAAAAATCATGTCTGTTGTATGGGAGCCCGCTTAAATATTAATTTTATTCTGTTTTTAGTATTTGTTGTTATAGCGGCAACAGAAATACATCACCTGTGAAAATTTCAACTGTCTAACTGTCACGTGATGTTATGTTGTCTTACAATATGTAAAAGAATCCCTTTCCGTTCCGAAAGGGGCTCATAGGTTACTGCAATAACATTACCAAAAGTAATAAACTATCTTATTATTATTGAAAACTAGCTGCGCCCCGCGGTTTCACCCGCATAAGTTTCGATCCTGTGGGAATATCGGGATAAAAAGTATCCTATGTGTTAATCCAGGTTATAAACTATCACTGTGGCAAATTTTATCCAAATCCGTTTAGTAGTTTTAGCGTGAAGGAGAGACAAACATACACACTCACAAACTTTCGCCTTTATAATATTAGTGTGATTACCTATAGTAGGACAAAAAAGTTATTGCTATTTAAAATTCACATTTTTAGTGCCAAAATTACCCCAAATCCAATAAAATATTAGCTAATTATCAACAGGGGCCATTAAGTTATGACTTGTAGACCCGCTAAACAACGGCCGCCCGTGCCCCATGTAGTAAACCCGGTAAAATTCCCCATTGAAAAAAAAGTGCCAATTTTTATATTTATTTTTTTCTCTCTCCACATAAACACTCTCAGTACGATACTTAACAACACCGTCAAGGATCGGACAGGTCTTTTAGGGTTCCGAACCCAAAGGGTAAAAACGGGACCCTATTATTAAGACTTTGCTGTCCGTCCGTCCGTCCTCCCGTCTGTCACAAGGCTGTATCTCATGAACCGTGATAGTTAGACAGTTGAAATTTTCACAGATGATGTATTTCTGATAACGGATTTTTTTTTAATTAAAAACGGAATAAAATAAATATTTAAGGGGGCTCCCATACAACAGACATGATAATTTTGCCGTTTTTATAGATAATGGTACGGAACCCTTCGTGCGCGAGTCCAACTCGCACTTGGCCGGTTTTTTATATGTTGTGTAACTGTTCACGCTAATCTAAGAAACCACCCAACCGATTTCAATGAAATTATGTGTGTTTGGTTCCAGCTTGAAATATAGTATAGTTTTGGCCCCGATAGGTGGCGCTCCGTGCGAAACTGGGGCAAGTCGCTCGTGTTATTTTTTTCACCAAAAGACTATTATTTATTATTACCTGATTATTGATTGTTATAATTGCTTTCAATGTAAATAAGCAACAAATTACTTTAGCAAGAACAAAATGTCTGTGATTCATAATTCAAATGAATAACAGTTAATAAATACCTACACAAATAAAATAATATTTATTACTACACAAAACATAACATCACGCCTTGTTTCCCCGAAGGGTTGGACAGAGGTGTACTTGTAGTGCACCCACATTTCGCCAGTTATGTTTTTTAAGTCCCATGTAATAGGGGGCGAGCCTATTGCCATCAACCGGGCACAATTCGAGACTCCGGGCTACTACTGAGAAATTCCTGTTGAAAAGACCCGATAATACTTTGCCCGACTTGGGAATCGAACCCAGAACCTCATGCTCAGCAGTAGCGCTTGCGACCACTAGACCAACGAGGCAGAACGAACGGACGAACGGTTTATTTCTTTTTTATTTCTTTTTTATTTTTTTGGGCCTGGCAACCCTATGTGCGATACAAGATAAAAAAGTAGCCTAAGTATGTCCTTCTCCAGGTCAATGTCTACCACTCATCCAAATTTATTCCTCCGTTTTTTCGTAAAAGTGTGACAAACAAAGAAATTAGTGAGGAGTAACGGATAGTTGTAGAATGGTTCACCAGATTTATAAATAAGCGAGGTTAATCAGTGAACTAAGCAAGAAACTTGACTCGCCACAAAAAAAATGGTAACACACATGCCATTCTCAAACATAATACAACAACGGTAGCCTTATCTTACAGTTTGCGACTCGAGTGGCCACTTGAAATATCAATGATTATCGTGTAACTTTAGCGGGAGTACTTACGACTGTGGCACAGAGAGATTTGGTTGGACAGAGAAAAAAGTAATGCAATGTGTGGAATGAAATAGTTCCTAAAAATGGAGCAGATTATGCTACGCTTGCTAAGGGAGCGACTCCCTTCAATCGATGGCCGCCTCACGAAAAAGGTTCTCCGATTAACTAAACAACAGCTGCGTACTGTTACATCAGCTATAACTGGCCATGGGTCATTCAATAAACACCTCTTTGTCATAGGAGGCACAGACAGTCCGCTCTGCAGAGCCTGCACAGCAGCTCATGTGCTGTTAAACTGCCCGGTGGTCGCCACTTACAGGGCAAAGTACTTCGGTAACCCAGGTACCCTACGCGAGATTGCCAGTAACACCAAGGCGTTGCTGGCCTTCTTTGAGGAGCTGGGGTGGATCGAATCACTGATTTTTCCCACCCGTACGCAAAATACGCGCTTTGACGTGGAGTTGCGGAAACCAGCCCGTATTACCTATTATCTATTACCTACGCTTACCGGGGTTGGTCCGTGGATAGGTGACCATCTTTACATGCCGAGACTCTTCCGTGATTTCTGAAGGGAAAGCACGTTAAGCCGTTGGTCCCTGCTGTCATTCGTGGATCTTTGACAGTCGTTACGGGTCGTCAGAAGCCCGAAAGTCTGACAACCAGTCTTACCAAGGGGTATCGTATTAGCCAGTAACTGGGTTGTGGAGGTCAGATAGGCAGTCGCTCCATGGAAAATACTGGTATTCAGCTGCATCCAGTTAGACTGGAAGCCGACCCCAACATAGTTGGGAATAGGCTAGGTAGATTGATTGGAGCTAAAAATATAACTGTATATATAGTGCAATCCACTGAGACGCGCCCCACTGCGCTCCGCTCCGTACTAAAGTACAGCTTACAGTACAGTCATCGTGGAGTGGGGCGCGTCGTCGTGGATTGCACTATCTGTACCGTGTAAAAAAAAAAAAACACAAAAAAAAAACCTCAGACCAATAAAAAAGTATTTATTGGTCTGAGCAAAAAACAATCAGGGGTGCGTGCCTTGGGTTCGAACTCGAGACCTAAGACTTGGCAGTCCGACGGCATCACACAAGGCACGCACCTCTGACTTTTCGGATTCATGTGCGTATTGTATAATTATCACTTGCTTCAAAAACGGTGAAGGAAAACGTCGTGAGGAAACCGGCATGCCTGAGAGATATTTCTCGACGTCATGTGAAGCCAAGTCAGAGGCCCGTGGGCGGCTTTAAAACTCCGACACCAGGTTAGTCACATACCTACCACACGAGAAGGAGAAGAAGCAAAAAATCAATACAATTTCGGAAACAAATAATACCTATTATAAAACGCTACGTTTTGTGTCTGGTAAGTAGATATGTTTGATTGTTGGCCTCGAGAACCTACTGATTTATATTTAAGCGACTTCCAAAAAGGAGGTTCTATGTTCGTCAGTATGTAGGTATGTTTTTTTAATGCGTTTCCATAGATATTTTCGTCAATTGAGGACCGATTTTGGAAATTCTCATCATTATTCATTTGATAGAGAAAGATGTAGGGGAGGTACCCTAAATAATTGTTTTTTTTTTTCAAAAATTTATTTTACCACTTTATCGGCGTCATTAACTTGAATACTCATGCCAAATTACAACTTTCTAGTACCTACTAATAGTTTTTGAGCTAAACCGCGGACAGACAGACAGACAGACGGACATGGCGAAACTATAAGGGTTCCTTGTTGACTACGGAACCCTAAAAATGATAAAGGTTTTATGTGCTGTTTTAGTGTTACTGGCAATTCTGATCGTTTCTTGCGTCTGCGACGACGCTCTATCGAGGGAGGGGTGGTACTGTATGGAAGATTCGTATTTGCATTGAAATAAAAGCTATTATTGTCCCATGTATGAAAAATTTAAATTGGTCGACAACAATTTGTGTTTGGCGGGTTTGCGCATGTGATGGCTTGACCTATTAATAAATAGACACGGCAACGTTTTTAATGTTTTTTTTTTTTTTAAAATGTGACCTATATTAAAAAGTGGTTCAATTGAATCTGCTCGATATTCTGATCAAACTATTTTCAGGTTTTGCGCATTTAACGTTAGATACACGTTGTAGAAACCCATTTGAATCGCACACCGGGTCGCAATGGCTAACTAGCCACACACCATACAATACCACTAGACGGCCACGACTGGCCAGTGGCCGTCTAGGTGCCCGCTACCTACTGCCGTTAAACGACGAATCATTCAAGAATTTGTTTTAAGTATTTATTAAAACAGGAAGTATACCACCAATATTATGATATTAAGGTCAGGAGGACTCGTGTAGAAACCCATTTGAACCGCGCACTTGGTGGCCACGGCTAACAAGCCACACACCATACAATACCACTAGACGGCCACGACTGGCCAGTGGCCGTCTAGGTGCGCGCGATCTCTGGGACTACCTACTGTCGTTAAACGACGAATCATTCAAAAAATTGTTTTAAGTATTTATTAAAACAGGAAGCATACCACCAATATTATGATATTAAGGTCAGGAGGACTCTTGTAGAAACCCATTTGAACCGAGCACTTGGTAGCAACGGCTAACAAGCCGCACACCATACACACTAGACGGCCACGACTGGCCAGTGGCCGTCTAGGTGCGCGCTACCTACTGCCGTTAAACGACGAATCATTCAAGAATTTGTTTTAAGTATTTATTAAAACAGGAAGTATACCACCAATATTATGATATTAAGGTCAGGAGGACTCGTGTAGAAACCCATTTGAACCGAGCACTTGGTAGCAACGGCTAACAAGCCGCACACCATACAATACCACTAGACGGCCACGACTGGCCAGTGGCCGTCTAGGTGCGCGCTACCTACTGCCGTTAACGAATCATTCAAGAATTTGTTTTAAGTATTTATTAAAACAGGAAGTATACCACCAATATTATGTTATTAAGGTCAGGAGTCACGACATATTGTCTTAATAATGTAAACTGTTTATATTATACTCATTTGATAACCAAATGTGGCGCACGTGTGTTCAAAACTTTATAGTTTTGGGATCCTAAAGCGTATACAAGTTATTAATGTTGATATTTTTAATTTTATTGAAATAATGTGGACCTAGTGAGCTGGTTACAAGGTGAATATCCTCGCCATGTCCCAACTATGTTGGGGTTGGCTTCTTCACATGAAATGACTGCCCGTCTGACCTCCACCATCCATTTACTGGGTAGCACGTTACCTTTTGGTAAGACTGGTTATCAGACTTTCGGGCTTCTGACGACCCGTAACGACTGCTGTCAAATATGTACTATCGAAGAACTTCACATCTAAGCAGTTTGAAAACAAAATCCCGTGAACACGATGACCACATCTGTTACCGCCCCGGTTCTATAGCGGCCGAGCGGTGCAAGCAGAAATAGTCCTTACGGTGTATAGATATGAATTTCTTCGATGGTACTAATGACAGTCGGGACGAACGGCTTATCCTTTGTTTATTTATACAATATCTAAACTGCGTTCGCAATTCATTCGCCAAACATGTAAACAAACACGAGTTTTAGGAAAAGCAACTGTAATGGCTTCACATAACGTTCAGTTTGCGCTACAACTTACTACATATTTTTATGACTTTTTCAACAGTACTAGTCAGTCTAAAATCAACTTTATTTACACTTGCATAAAGTTGGTGTTTGTCTAAGCGGAAAACTAGTGTTTGTTTACATGTTTGGCAAATAAATTGCGAACGCAGGTTACATAGATTGTCACGCTGCAAAAGGACTAAAACAAACAGGCTAAGTTTTGTATGCTGGTCTGCGTGACAGCTATGTCTTGGAGTTTCTTGCCCGTTCTTCTCCATAGAGATCTACGTTTTGGAATGGGCAACTAGCTTCAACTTTCTGACTAACTGACTGACTCTTTGACAGTTCTAAAGTGCCTGTAAATGGTTTAATTGAAATAAATGCTTTGAGTTTGAGTTCTTACTCTCGCGCCACGTCATTGTGCTATCATTATGCTTTTCTTGTGAATTTACCAGCCAGCAGTTAGACGTCATTTTTTTTCGATGAGTTACAGCTTTGACTGTCTTTCTAGACATATTTATATATAGTGCAATCCACTGAGACGCGCCCCACCCCGCACCGCTCCGTACTAAAGTACAGCTTACAGTACAGTAATCGCGATGTGGGGCGCGTCGTCGTGGATTGCACTATCTATAGATACTTATATCTTTGGGCTTTTAATATTAGTTTATTTATTTTATTGTATAAAACAAAAAGCTGAGCGTTTTTAGGGTTCCGTACCCAAAGGGTAAAAACGGAACCCTATTATTAAGACGTCGCTGTCCGTCCGTCTGTCACCAGCCTGTCTCTCATGAACCGTGATAGTTAGATAGTTGAAATTTTCACAGATCTGTTGCTACTATATCAACAAATATTAAAAGGAAGATTAAAAAAAAAGATTTGGGGGCTCTCATACAACCGACATGATTTTTTTGCCGTTTTTATAGATAATGGTACGGAACCCTTCGTGCGCGAGTCCGACTCGCACTTGGCCGGTTTATTTTATATTGTCTACTGGCAAATTCTGTCGTAGTTGTGGGAATGTTTACGATGCAGTGTTTTTTTTTGTATTATGTAAGCAATTAAGCATTATATGGTATCTCTATGTGCATTTTGAGGATGATAAGAAGGATATACAATTTCCTCACTGACAGCAGGTTACATAATTCGTAAAGCTTGTCAGTAAGAGAATCTTCATTTTTTGAAGTACCTACATCAACTTAAGTATCGCTCTTTGAACGCGTTCTACACCTAGAAAACTAGATTTCGCGGCTTCATCCCAAACAGTTATGCAATAGGTACACTATAACAGACTGGACCAAAGATACATAAGATACTTACGTCCGTGCGAACCAGTACCCTAATTACGTAGGTAAATACACGATCAATCGGAATAAACAAATTGCTAATCCATTGCTTCAACAGTAAGAAAAAAAAAATCTGCTCAACAACGTAATTATCGCAATGAATGTTGTTGAACTGTCAAATTGAAACAAATTTGTCGTAATCGTTTACGAAAATGTGTTGTGTAATTAGATAGCTGGGGCGTCGTAATGGCGTCCCTAGACGGTCAAAATTACTTGACAAGCATGAAACGCTGTCTAAATAGAATTTCTTTTTTTACCCAGGTATCATCCCTATTTACATCTGAAGACAGTATTATGTTCACGACACGTTGTGCACTTGTTCTGAGCAGTACCTAACCTAACAAGGCATGCATGAATTCTTTTTTTTTTTTTTTGACTAGGGCATCTCGTAGCTCACCTCTGAGGTGATGACTACTTAACCGGACAATCCTGCGGCTGCCTTAAGCTACTAAACTCAAAGCCTCCAGCCAGGGGCAAAACTATTCTAATTAAAACTAGGCGAGCGCTCGCTAAGGGCACCCCCTGTGGGGTACGGACCTCGGCTTAGGGCGTCGCTGGGGGGAGGACAGCAAGTTGGGACAGGCTGGATCAAGGATAATTCATTATTATTAATCGGGGGGCATGAATTCAAGATAGTATTTTATTAAATACTCAATCTATACTAATACTAACCCCACCGCCGGCCGTATCTCTACGTTGACGTCGTGTTGGGGCTTGCGCGCTCCGAACTCCAGGTCTATTAGAGTTTTTTTGCCGGAACAGGTCTGGGATGAGGAGCCAGACCAAGAGAGATACAGAAACCCGCAGGGCAGCATGTGGCGAGCTGTTGGGCAGTAGCGACCCCGCGGACCCTATCTCCCGGGAGAAATCTTGTTCCTCATCTCTGGCTTGCCTTTATTGGCCGGCTGGAGTGAACACTGACGAGGAATAGAGCTCCCACCTCTTTCTTGCCTTTGTTGGCCGGCTTGAGTGGAGATTCGCAAGAGCAAATGTGCTCGGAGAAAGGAGTTATTCCAGTAAGATGCTGGTAGGGATCTTGACCGTACTTCCAGGATTGTCCTAATAGCCGTGGAATACCGCTCCACTCCTTATAAGCACCTCAGGACATGTTGCCCCCTTGTTGCTTCGACACTTTGTGCTAGCGACCGTTTTCCCATTATTGAGTGTGCAAGTCACCCCCTGCCATTTTACCTGTGTATTAAGATATTGGTCAGGCAGGGGCCATAGTCTTTCCATAGTTCTAGATAACCAGTTCACTTAGCCAAACCCATAATCCAATATCTTTGTTTCCATATCTTGCAATAGTTCTGCACTAACCGGGGGTTGTCCTTGGGTGCACAGATTAATGCGTACAGGGATAATCGTCGGTTAGTGCCTCGTTTCACTAAACACGTCTAATGGGCCTCTGCGAGTTGGCTTCGGGCCCTCGTACGCCTTCCAAAGGTCCGGGACCCTAGGGTCCCGAGAAATGTCTAATACTAATAATATTATAAAGAGGAAACATTTGATGGTTTGTTTGTATTGAATAGGCTCTGAAACTACTGGATCGAATTGAAAAATTCTTTTACCATTAGAAAGCTTAGTTTTCAGGGAGTAACATAGGCTACTTTTTATCCCGGGAAAAATAACGGGTCCCGCGGGAAAGACCACGGGAGCGAAGCCGCGGGCAAAGTGCTATAACTACTCAATATCTTTATTGTTTTACCATAATGTGTACTCAGGTGGTAACTATATAATTTAGATCATTATGATTATGATCATTTTATTTATTATTACTGCCTCGTTGTTCTAGTGGTCGCAAACGCCACTGCTGAGCATGAGGTCTTGGGTTCGATATCCGGATCGGGCAGTGTTATTTGGTTTTTCTTTCTGAAAATTCTCAGTAGCAGGCCGGAGTCTGGATTAATGCCCGGTTGATGGCAATAGGCTCACCTCTTGTTAGGTACATGGGACTTAAACATAACTGGCGAAATGTGGGTGTACCTGCTACAGGTACACCTCTGCCCAACCCTTCGGGGAGACAAGGCGTGATGTTATGTTAGGATTATTAAGTACTTATTTTTGTGTAAGTATATTTACATATTATTTACCCTATGTCCATCTGGAATAATGTAGGTACCTTTGAAATGGTCAGAGAATTTTTCGTAGGTATAGGTACCTAATAGGACCTGTGGTTCCGGAAACTACCTTCCATATAAATACAAACTAAACAAATTCACTCTCTCTTTTTTATAATAATAAGAGCGTTTTCCTAAAAGTTGGCAACGTCGCAAATAGCTGTCAAATATTTACCTGTTTTGAATAATTTGGTAATATGAAATGTGGCTAACTAGCGAACTAAAATATTGATTATGAAATGCAATCATTAATATCGTACACTAAATATTTAGTTTTAGATGTAAAAAAAGTATTTGGAAACTTCAAAATGCCTGTTTTACACCTAAAACGGTTACAACATCAAATTCAGTGTTATAATTTTTTTTTTTTTTTTTTAAACGTTGCCCAACTAGGAATTTCTCCTATATTGTGGGTGCGTTTACAAACATTTAAACTCATTTACACACCACACCACAGCCAGACCCACTCATTGTTAGTATTCTAGTTCGCTAGTTAGCCACATTTCATATTTCCATACAGTAATATTGTCAAATTAATCAAAACAGCGAAATATTTGACATCTATTTGCGACGTTGCCCACTTTCAGAATAAATGGTTTTTTTAAGTAGGTAAGAAGGTATAGATTCTAACGATAGACCTAGTTGATAAACATATCTACCGGTCAGAATCATACCACACACAATACAAAAATTGCTTCTCTATAGTCGGGTAAAAATTACCCTATATAGTTTTTTATAACAATACCAATACCAATTTAGAGTACCAATTTTGTTTTTTAATCCCTTTTATTATTGAATTTATGAATTTACCTACTAAAATAATATTTTTTTCAATATTGAAGCAAAAATTAAATAAAGCCTTACCTTAAAAATCGATCGACTAATGTTTTAAATAAATACACAAAACAATTTTACACACATCACTATTTATTCAATAAAAAAAATGATTTAATTCACTACTTTAGCGCCTAAAATTCACAAAAATAATTTATTTTTATAATCCACCGAGTTTAATAAAAACCAACACACTTGATTTATTAAATATTATTTTAATAATATTTAAATAAAATCATCAACGACTGTCATACAGTTTGACAGACGAGTGACATCCTATTTCGCGCGTTTTTAGTGACTGGGTGCTTTTTCAAGTCGACTCTTTGGTTCGGGACTGTGGGCGGAGCTTCTTTATTAGGGAGCGATCCGACATAGAAGCAAAGGGACACAAGTCCAATTTGTTCTTTGATAGCTAACTGGTGGGTGCTTATTTTTACGTGACAAGCTTTAAATTAACCATTTCATAATAAGATTAGGTATCGGTAAAGATGTTTTGTGATGAAGGAAGAATGAAAATGAAATGTAGCTATAGTCTAGGTACTGAAAAATGCTTTGGAACCCTCAAATGCAGGGCAAGCAGATAATAAAGTAAATACCTACCATTTATGCCTCCTCATACATTATAATTTACAATATCTACATAAACATTTTAAAGTTGTGTTTTTAGACTGGTTCAAAAATATCACTTTCTGCGATGGATTCTAATTTTAATTTTAAAAAGTCAACGAATTTCATTGTTGACCAGAAAAGTCTACCAAAGTGCCAAAGTGACACTATTGTCCATTTTATTGTAAGTACAATTCGTTATTAAAAAAAAATACATTATGAAAGTCTTAGAATAAAGTATCTAAAATCTTCGAAAAAAAATTGAGGATTTTGAAAAGCTTGGTAAACCAAAATCGAATCGTAATTATCCTACGTGGCTTATTACCTTTCATTTTCAGCAACTCCACCTCATTGGTCAACACGAGAACAGAAAGTTTTCATCCCGCCCAACTAGGGAGGAGCTTGTAAAATCTTATTTGTCTCTTTCTTGTCCATTGAAATGCGATCTATCCGTCCTTTGCTCTCAGTAATTCCCACAGAATAATTTTACTTGATTATGCTAAGTGTTTATTGCAATATTTTTGCTTAATTCTATTATTTATTTATTGTCATTCGATTTACGTGTGGTCCTGAATAGCTATTTACAACCATTCGATACGCTTCTGTGTCGAATCGGACATCAATCAATGTTATCCAACGAGTCCTCTAAACGCTGTTCACAAACCAAAACACGAAGTTTTTTGCGGTTTAAATAAACCAAGAGCGTTTATCCTAGTTGAACATGCTGTCTTAAATATCAAATATTTACCTGTTTAATTCATTTGGCAATAAGTATTATTGTATGGAAACATGAAATGTGGCTAACTATAGTTCACGCGGTGTAGCATGGTGTGGGTGACAGGTGACAGAAAGGGTAAAATATATCTATTATAATTTACTTGTTTTTACTGATCCTGTATTTTACGACTGATCCGTACCTACATACAGGTGGTGTACATAATACGGACTCAGTAATAACTGTAGTAAATTTAATAAATTTACCCTTTCTGTCACCTGTCACCCGCACCTACACCGCGTGAACTATAGCGAACTAGAATATAAAGGTAATGAATTGCAATTATAACACTTAATTTGATGTTGTAACCGTTTTAGGTGTACAAAAGGCATTTGGAAAGTTTCCAAATACTTTTTTTACATCTAAAATATTCGGTGTTACGGTATTAATTATTGCATTTCATAATCAATATTTTAGTTTACTACCTAGTTAGCCATATTTCATATTTCCATACAACAATACCTAGTGTAATAGTACCTGATATGCCAAAATAATCAAAACAGCGAAATATTTCACATAATTATAATTGCCACGTTGTCCACTTTCAGAATAAACGCTCATATATCTACTGTCAAAATTTACCTAAATTTCGATTTAAAAAAACTATTTGCTGTCGGGGACTAGGCAAACCAACAGGGTAATTACATAATTGGCTTCTAATTTTGACAGTTCAACAACATTCATTAGGTACGTTATTTACGTTGTTGCACAGAGAAATGATTCGAACATTATCAAGCAGTGGTTTAGAAAATCATTCAGATTTGAAATTTGAAATTAGGGTGCTGGTAACCGAAAATAATTATGTTATTTTTCAACCGATTTCAAAAAGGAGGAGGTTCTCAAATCGTTTTTTTTTGTATTATTGTTACGCGATTACACCGCCAAATTATGAATTGATTTTGATGATTCTTTTTTTGTTTGGTAGGGCATACTTCAGAAGTGGTCGCATATAAATTTGGTCAAGATCTGATGAGGGGTTTTTGAGTTAGCTTCAATAATACGTATTTTTCCCATCTAGTATATGTGGACGATATTCTAATAGTTCCTGTCACTGTAATTCACATAGCAGATAATGGGTATTCAAATTTTTGTGGGGATTTTGTGTAGGTACCACAACTAAAAAGTGAAAAATTAAAACTTTTTCACAAAAAATAAAACGACTTCCAAAAAAATCACTACTAAGTGAAAAATAACTTTGATTTCTTAAGTCGGTGGCAAAAAAAACAAAATAAAACCCCAAAGACACCGACTTCCGAAATCAAAGTTATTTTTCACTTTGTAGTGTTTTTTTTGGAAGTCGGTTTTGACCCGGAAGGCTCTCGAATGGTTGTAAATTACTATGCTGGATTCGATCTGGTATTCTCGATCAAAAGTAAGGAACATAGACTTGGACTAGGAGTTGCAGAAGTCTGTCAAATTTCTTTATTGGATTTTCAGCTTTATCATTAAAGTATATAGTTCAATGTTGATTGGGAAAGTTTGACAGATCGATGTTTAATTGCTGATTGTTCGGCTTTAACTAATCGATATGTTATATATCTGTAGACTGTGGAGGCTTGTTATTAGCAACTTGATAATGTTTTGTTGTTAGGTACCTATTATTTTTAATTAGTCTGTAGCCTTCTTAAAGGTAATAAGGCCTCCAAGCACCGCCACTTCGACCAGTTCTATGCTTCCCGCATCCAGCGGATTCCTGAAGCCAACAAGGTCATCGATTCTGGCTACTATTTAAGCATCTCATACCTTCGCAATTATTTTTGTCGCACTTAGCGCTCTTTCTGAACAGTGAACGAGACTGAACAGACACGCTCGGTTCGGTAACCCAGAATCGCGTATAGGCTTGGCTCCAGTTTTCTAATTACGCAACATATTTTCGTAAACGATAACGACAAATCTGTTTCATTTTGACAGTTCAACAACATTCATTGCGTTATTTACGTTGCTCTGCAGATTTTTTTTTCGAACTTACGGAGCAATGGATTAGCGATCTGTTTAAAAACGATTCAGATTCGGATTGATTTTGCATTACGTAATTAGGGTACAGTTCTAGGTATGTTTTCACTTCTATATTGTGTTTTTTTGTTAATGTTTTTTTAGTTAAATTTTATTTTTTTATTGATTTTATGTAGGTACTTACTTGTGACATGTGTCAACATGTCACAAGTAAGGTAAGGTTTAGGTTAGGTTAGGTTAGGCTATAAATATTACAATATATCGAATTTGGTTGTGTTTCTCTTTTCAGTCAAGTATGTGTTTTACAGCCAGGTCTTTTTATTTTTTTAAATTTGATTTTAACCAGTTTTTGAACTTACTTACCAACCAAACTTTGATAAATATATTCTATTGCCAATTTTACATCTAAACCCTTTTCTGAGCAGAGATAGCCTAGTGGTGTGACCGTCAGACTGCCAAGTCACAGGTCTCGAGTTCGAACCCAAGGCACGCACCTCTGACTTTTCGGATTTATGTGCGTATTGTATAATTATCAGTTGCTTCAAAAGCGGTGAAGGAAAACATCGTGAGGAAACCGGCATGCCTGAGAGATATTTCTCGACGGCATGTGAAGCCAAGTCAGAGGCCCATGGGCGGCTTTAAAACTCTGACACCAGGTTAGTCACTAACCACACGAAAAGAAGAAGGAGATCTAACCAAACCGTTCTTAAGTATAATAACGAGGTAAATTATATTGTCTGGACTTTGAAAGAGACTGTAACCTCTGTGTATGTTTCGGCCTTTCATCTCAGAGTAGTCAGATAGGAAACGCCGTACTTACTTATTTTTTATTTTATTATATGACTTGTAAAATTGATTCCAATATCCTATTTACAGAATAAACAATTTCATTTCATTGCATTTCTTTTAATTTTATTTCATTTCATTTTTCGGCCACCGAGAGAATGCGTTTCTGACACCTGTCAGTTGGACAAGGTTAGGAACTATACTGTTTGCGGTGTAGCATGGGTGCGGGTGACAGGTGACAGAAAGGGTTTTATTTAATTTACTACAGTTATTACTGAGTCCGTATTATGTACATAAGCTGTATGTAGGTACGGATGATAGTCGTAAAATACAGAATCAGTAAAAACAAGTAAATTATAATATATTTTACCCTTTCTGTCACCTGTCACCCGCACCATGCTACACCGCAAACAGTATAATAAAGTTTACGACGTAAACTTTCACAAAAAAAGTTTTTGTATTCAGCTGAATACCAGTATTTTACATGGAGCAACTGTCTAATCTGATCTCCACAACCCAGTTACTGGGTAACACGATACCCCTTGGTAGAATAAAATTATATTGGGTATTATTTTAGTCGCTAATTATATTAAATCGTGTTTGTTTTATCTAATCACCTAATGTCGGCAACTCATTCGGCATCTGACACTATTCAACCCCATAAAAGAAGGCGTGAAGAAACAAAACAATTAACAGAACTGCAACGCCAAACTTAATAAAAATCGTTTATAACGACAACATAATCGAGTTACATTCCCCTCCCTAACTCATCGCCCTATCTATGTAATTATATTATTATCTGTGGGACACGATATTGCAATCGCGTTAATGATCTGTGGTTGCAGATAATTTATGTTTATGGTCAATATTTTGACAGTTGACATGCGCGCCTTAATTTGATTGTGGATTCGTTTTTCGAATGATTATAACTGGCACGTGCATGATAGTGTATATTTGTGGCTATAAAAGTAAAGGAACACCAAAGAAACGATGGATGGACTGTGTGAAAGATGATATGGCTAGAAAGGGGGTGACTACTGAGATGACGACTGATAAAGAAGTATTTAGGAAAAAGACATGTTGGGCCGATCCCCAAACAAATCGGGATAAGTACAGGAGTAATTAGTAGGTCACTTCAACCTAGCATACATCCAAGTGGTCTATAACTATTGCCTTCGAGTCGCTGCTAACTTGCTTCGACCCACATCTTTTTTTTTTTAAGATGCCGTTTTTTTTGTGGATTCCTCATCACTAATCCTGTTAATCCATCTAATTGATGACATGTACAGACGGCAGCACATCAACCTACTACAATCTGTCAAATATCTTTTTATAGATTTTCAACTTTATCACTACAGCAAAAGGTTCAAAGTTGATTGGGAAAATTTGACAGTTTCGGGTAGGTTGATGTGCTGGCGTCTGTACAGCTATGCTATAAGTTACTGTTAGGCTGCCTGCCTACTGGAGAGGAAAAGAGAGGAGAGGAGCGGCGCGCCTCTTCTCGCTTCTCCGCTCCAGTGGACAGGCAGCCTTACTGATAGCCTGCATCAACCCACTGTTTGGCAAAAGCCCCTCCCCAGCCGACATCCAGCTCTTTCGATCTAGGGCTAATGTGGATCCCTGGTTGTTTATTTTCTCAAGCTCGCCATCTTCTACGTCTGCCGCGACGCCTTCTGGCTATGTCGGGGCTCTAAGTATAACGGGTGGATTTTTTAGATGGGGCAGTAAGGGCAGCTACCTTAATAACCGTTGTAGCTACAGGAATACGGTCTTAAGAGACTGTCCTTAACTTTTTGAGACATTTGATCTGCATTCACAGGTTTTGAAAAAACATTACAGTCAAGAAGAAAATGAGCAGTTTTCCCAAAAACTTTTTTGAAAAACTTTTTTGAGACTTTTGACTTTTTTAGTAATCAAACCTCAGTTGGTCCGATAGAGGTTTGTGTTCCATATAAGAGACAGGATCGCTTGGCATCAAATAAAGTTTTTGTGAAAACTGCCCATTTTCCTGCTGATTGTATTTTTTTTTTTCTAAATCTGTGAATGCAGATCAAAATATCTCAAAAAGTTAAGGACAGTCTCCTCTCCTCTCCTCTCCACATTGTCCGTCTTCTAATAGGGTTCAAACCATAGCAATTGGAAGCTTCCAAGCTTGAAACAAATACTAAAACATTAAATGAGCCCCAAAATATAAGTAAACAACATTCCATGAAATTAAAAAAAAGTTATTTTATTTCCTAAAAACAGATATTCTCACACGCGGCACGCGTTTACACCCTTGGGCTCGATTACGCCCATGCCTTGTTAATTACGAAAAAAAAAAACATTGACACGGCTCGTGTCGAATGACAGTTCAGCTGTTAGTTATGCCGCGTTTTTTTGTGTGATAAAGAAAGTGATGCACATGGGGCTATTTTATTCGCTCTTTCCGAGTTTTTTAATCGAAAATCTTCAGTAAATGAATAGCCGTAAGCGAATTCTGGGCCAGCCGAGTCTATTTAGCAAGCTAAATAGACTCGGCTATCGACACCGACACGTTAAGAAAAAGAGAATGAATTATTTTAATTGTTATTACAACCGCAGGGTAATTGCGTAGGCGGAGCGCGTGAGGGAGAGGCAAATTTCGCGCCCTCACGCCCCTAGCCGCCGCAGGAGGAGATCGCTCTGGGCGTCGGGAATCTATTGCCGATTCCCGGCCACCGTAGGCGCGGGCATGCGGACGGTGAGCAATGGGTAGCTCGCCGTCCGGTAAGGACAAAGCCCGGGTCAGCGCGTTGTGTTCCACGCGCGCCTCAAAGAGATGTCAGCAAGTGAAGGGGTCCGATGAGACCATTGTCTGCCGGGGTTGCGGGAAAGTTCGAAAGGGATACCGTGGCCCCCTGGCATTGCACAGGCAACAGGAGGAACACGGTTGGGTTTAAGTCAGTAAGAGTCTGACACGCCCTCCCGCTCCACCCAGAGCGGGAGGAGTCATTTGATGATTTCCCACCCAAAAAAAAGGGTAATTGCGTAACACACTTACAATGTCAATGCCTTTCATTTGACAGTTCAACAACATTCATTGCGTTATTGAAATTGTCAAGCAGAGGAATTTTCCGATCATATTATTATGAAGCAATCAGATAAGCAATTTCCTTCAAAACGATTCCCAGGTCGGGCAGTGTTATTGGGTTTTTCTATCTGGAATTTCTCAGTAGCAGCCCGGAGTCTGGATTTGTGCCCGGTTGATGGCAATAGGCTCGCCCCCTATTACATGGAACTTAAAACTAACTGGCGAAAGGTGGGTGTACCTGCTACAGGTACACTTCTGCCCAATGCTTCGGGGAACACAAGGCGTATGTATGTAATAAATATTAATAAATAATAGTAATTCTTAAGTCTTATACCTACTAGGTATAGGTACACGAAGTTATCATAATAAAACTAACTTGTTTGCTTTTTCCTTCGCACATTAAACATGACAAACTCAGTGTGACACCTACCCAAAGTATCAATTACTCTAGTTTTCTCATGTCAAAGTTCCCGCTTATTTTTTGCCACAGATAATTCATTGCAACTTATCCATGTAACACTAACGAGAGGTTAATTATGTGTAAAAATATCTAAAAATAAAAGCGGAAACGAAATGGCAGTTATAATTTGACACCTTTTTTGCTATTTGCGTGTCGGTGTTTATTTGTGAAAAGATAGGTGGTTTCGGAAGTTTTTTTTTATAGTGCGTGCATTCTGAAAGTGGGAAACGTTGCTAAGAGCTGCTCTGTCAAATATTTCGTTTGGCAATATTACTCGTAGTCTATGGAAATAAGAAGTACAGATAACTATACTGTTTGCGGTGTGTAGCATGGTGCGGGTGACAGGTGATAGAAAGGGTAAAATATATTATAATTTACTTGTTTTTACTGATTCTGTATTTTACGTATGATCCGTACCTACCTACATACAGATTGTGTACATAATACGGACTCAGTAATAACTGTAGTAAATTGAATAAATTTACCCTTTCTGTCACCTGTCACCCGCACTATGCTACACCGCAAACAGTATAGTGAACTTAAATATTGACAACATTTATTAGAAACACCGAATAAGTATTTAGTTTTAGATGTAAAATAAAGTATTTGGAAACTTTCCAAATGCCCTTTTTTACACCTAATTAAAACGGTTACAACATCAAATTCAGTGTTATATTTACAATTCATGATTATATTTAAGTTCATAATCCATTTGAAATAAGATTTTAAAACATTTAAACAAACCTTTTTCACACAGTCCGTTCAACCGATTCTGACTTCTATATCGTAGGCATAAGGATGGCATTAAAAGCAAAAGTGTTTACAATACCAACTGTTTACTGCTGCCATTTGTCATGCCACCAACGCAATAGAAGTCAAAATATTTATTTCCATGCAGCGTATTTTTGATGTGTGTAACATCTTTTCTGCAATCTGTGGGTCATTTCGTGAAAAGGGACGGAAATATGTAACAGGATCTGTGACCAATTTTCTACTTACAAATAACTACCTGGATACAGAGGGCTTGCTTTTCTCTGATAATAACCCACCCTAAACCCTTCCACCGAGAACATAACACATTCTGCACCGACACAAAACACACCATTACCATTACTCACCCACACACACCACACACACGCACACACACACGCAAACACATACGCACACACATACCAAATACAAATAAGTAATTCAAATGTGAAATGGACAGATTGTCATTTCTGATTTCTGCAATGATTGTAAGTTGGTACACTTGTTCTGCTTGCAATTTCTTTTGTGAAACTAAAGTAGGTATGGGCTTGTATCACTGCCCTTAATACAAGTTATTTTATAACTTAGTAAGGGTGCTGGTTGCAACACCTACCTGTTTTGTTAACTAGCATAGCTATTATTATTTGATTAATAAATAAATCTATAAATATCCTAGATTTATAGATTTACCGGGAAAGCGCGCGCTATTTGATTTGACCAATGAGGCCGTCAGATGGTACCAACCCGTTTTCCAAGAGGTTGGTACTGTCAGTCCAGATGTCAGATGTTACACAAATCTTAATTAAGCGACGCTCGCTCGTTTTTTTTTATACAGGGTGTTAAAGTAATTGCGTGCCATAGCTTAGGGGTAGGTTCAGTATCGATAAAGGAATCCAGAAAAAAAAAACAACCCTTAAATACCTACTCGTATTTCTGTTGAATACTAGTTGAACAAGATCTTTTTTGTAGGTTTAATTGTAATTTACGTACCATCGTAGCGTTAGGGGCGCACGTTTTGCGCATTTTTCACGAGCCGTTTTCATTAGCAAATAATGCGCCGGCCCTTAGTATTCGGACGCGAGAAGTGAAGGACAAAATGACAACGCGTTCGATAGTAGGTAAGTAATTAAAGCATTTAAACAAATAAAATAATTTTAATTGTTTTAAGTCAGTAGGTCCTATTTAGGTAGGACCTAATATATTTTTTTTTCTTGCTTCCTTTATCGATACTGAACCTACCCCTAAGCTATGGCACGCAATTACTTTAACACCCTGTATATGGCCTAATTTTTCAAAATTAAAATTAATAAAAACAGGTAAATATTTGACAACTATTAGCGACGTTCGGCAAACGAACGGTTAGTAAAAGGCGTTTCACGAGTTGATCGAGCCCCCTACTCCTTAGGACCCGAGATGGCGGCGCGTAGTGTTGCACGCGCGCCTCTCTATGATGTAAGGGGGGAGTTTAACACCTCACTCCCCCCAAACTCGAGGTGGCCCGCAGAGGCGGGCCGGCACTAGCCGGGGATCGCGGAAGTCGCATTAGATCCCGTGAGACGGAACACCGGGGTGGTTTTAGTCAGTAAGAGTCTGACAGACCCCTCTGCCCTCCCCAGGGCGGAGGACATCCATGAAGATTTCCCCCCGTAACCAAAAAAAAAAAAAGGCCCAGTCTACGTGCAGTAATTGACGATGATGTTTTCTTTCACGATTCGACCATCAAGATAAATAATTTACACAAAGTAAAGAGTCTGTCTGGGTTCAAACCTACAACCTATAACTTGTAAGTCGCGGTCGTTATAACTGGGCCATTGATAATATTGTAAGGGTAAAAACAAAGCTCGCCGTCCGATAAGGACCAGGCCCGGGTCGACGGCGTGTTGTGTTCCACGCGCGCCTCAAAGAGATGTCAGCGAGTGAAGGGGTCCGATGGGACCGATGCCTGCCGGGGTTGCGGGAAAGTCCGAAAGGGATACCGTGGCCCCTGGCAACCTACAGGCAACTGAAGGAACACTAGTGGGTTTTAGTCAGGAAGAGTCTGACACACCCTCCCGCTCTGCCCAGAGCGGGAGAAGTTATCTGATAATTTCCCACCCAAAAAAAAGAGTAATAAAAGACAAACACAAACAATGACAAAACTAATTTTATTATTTTATGAATTGAATAATAGTACAAAGCCGCAAAAGGGAAGAAATTTAAAAAAATCTAAATTAAGGGAACATTTTAAAAAGTCTAACTATTGCTGCTGGATTTTTCTTTCGTAGAGGGGAAGTTCGAAGACGTAACAGGTTTACTTCTAGAACTGGATCCACTCTTCACTATTCCCATTTGAATCTACCTTTTTAGATTCCCTGCTAGTGACTTCCTGTTTCTTCATAACTTCACTGCGAGAAGAGTCTTTCTTAGTCTTCTTACTTTTACCATCGATTACTTCTGTATATTTGTCAGTAGAACTGTTATTGACTTCTTCAGAAGCGTTACTTTGCCTTGAATGGTACGTTTTGTCTTCAGAATTTTGAGTTTCTTCGGTATACTTAGAATCTTTTTGCTGTTCAAAATGTTCACTGGCGTCTGAAATTTTGCTGTTAATGGATTTATTTCCTTCCTTTTTTAAACTTTTTTCTTCTGATGTTGACCGATACCTTGAAGCTGATTGGCTGGACCCTTCTTGGCGCTTTTCGGAACCGTTAGATTTTGTTTCAATGTCATTTGATTGGCTGCCTGATGTTTCCTTGCCTTTAGTGTTTGTTTCAGAGCCCCTAGATTCTTCTTCGGCACAATTTTCAGAACCGTTGCTATTTGCTGTATCTCCGTTGTTGTTATCCTGCGTTTTTACATCATCAATACTGGTTGATTTGCTGGAGTCTTTAGTAGTCTTGCTTCCTGCAAAATCATTATTAGCATCTTCAATATGTATTTTAGATTTCTTTTGCAGTATATTTATGATGATTTTTACCAACTTACTTTTTTTTAAATTGTTTTCTTTAAACGCGTTATCTGTTGATCTACGGGTAGTTGTAGTTATGGTGTTTGATGTGTGAGGCGGCGCTGATGTTTTGTTTTCAGTGTCATCATTTTTTGAGACAGAGATTGTATCTTTCTGTTCATAATTATTGTTATTGTTTTTGTATGTATCGCTATTTTTTGTCGAATCATATTCAGAGTTTTTGTTGGATTCGCTATGATCGTCATGGCTATCAGCTGAATTATTTTCAGAAACTGAGGTCGTATGTTTTTCAGTCGAAGTTTTATCCTTACTGACATTAGCATCAGTATTTTCATTATTTTCTTTGCCTCTTACCTTTGTTCTGGTATGTTCATGGCCATTATGAGATGCATGTCTATGGTTGCGTTTAGTTTTAGTTTTTTTATCGTTGACAGCTGATCTACCTTCTTCGCTAGATATATCGTCATGACCAGATCCATTTTTTATAGAAGTTTTTGTATTTTTTATACTTTTATTCCTGATAGGAGTGTCCGTTTTTTTTGAATTTCCGGTTGATTTACTCTTGGTTCTATTGATACTGTCAGCAGAGACATTATCATCATTCGTTTGTCCTTTTCGTCGTAATTTTCTGTGTCCTTTGATTCTGAATGTTTCAATAGTTAAAGTTGAATTATCATCTTTAATACTTCTAACTCTTTTAGAGTTTTTAGTAAACTTTTGTCTCTTTCGTAAGAGTTTGACTTTGTCAGCTTTTGTTAGGATTTTATGTTTATGGACACGATTTCTTACAGAATGGTCACCCTTTTCTGAGTTGCCGGTTGTATCATCATCATTGTCATTTTTTGACTTATCTTTTTTGGTGTCATTAATTTCATCTTGACCAGTTTTGGGTTTTCCATTAGTTACTGTTGACTTACCATTTTTATTAGATGTATCATTTTTACTGTTTGCAGAGTCCGTGTCATGATCTTTCTTATCTTCTTTCTTTCTCATTTTCCCAACAGTTATGTCTTTTTTCTGCTTATCTTTTCCATCTTTATAAGAGTTGTTGGTCTCCGAAGAGTTGTCAGTCAGATTTTTTTCCTCATTATCTTTGCTACTTCCGGGTCTTTTAGTTACTGGTTCGTTATTAGTTACTTTTGGTTTACCATTGTCACTCGTTTTATCGTCATCGTCATCATCACAGAGGTCAGAGCCACCATTGACCTTTTCAGTTTCATTTACAGTTTTACCTTTTTTGTCATTATCTTTATCAGTGTTATTAATAACCGAAGATATGTCAGTCACATTTGTTTCTTCATAATTTTCGCTACTGTAGTCTCTTTTAGTCTTTTTAGTTACTGATTGGTTATTAGATTGTCTTGAATTACTAGTTTCATCATCATCATTAGTAATCTCTGATCCGTCATCTTTTCCCGAACCTTTTTTAATTTTCCCAACAGTTATGTCTTTTTTCTGCTTATCTTTTCCATCTTTATAAGAGTTGTTGGTCTCCGAAGAGTTGTCAGTCAGATTTTTTTCCTCATTATCTTTGCTACTTCCGGGTCTTTTAGTTACTGGTTCGTTATTAGTTACTTTTGGTTTACCATTGTCACTCGTTTTATCGTCATCGTCATCATCACAGAGGTCAGAGCCACCATTGACCTTTTCAGTTTCATTTACAGTTTTACCTTTTTTGTCATTATCTTTATCAGTGTTATTAATAACCGAAGATATGTCAGTCACATTTGTTTCTTCATAATTTTCGCTACTGTAGTCTCTTTTAGTCTTTTTAGTTACTGATTGGTTATTAGATTGTCTTGAATTACTAGTTTCATCATCATCATTAGTAATCTCTGATCCGTCATCTTTTCCCGAACCTTTTTTAATTTTCCCAACAGTTATGTCTTTTTTCTGCTTATCTTTTCCATCTTTATAAGAGTTGTTGGTCTCCGAAGAGTTGTCAGTCAGATTTTTTTCCTCATTATCTTTGCTACTTCCGGGTCTTTTAGTTACTGGTTCGTTATTAGTTACTTTTGGTTTACCACTGTCGCTCGTTTTATCGTCATCATCATCATCACAGAGGTCAGAGCCACCATTGACCTTTTCAGTTTTATTTACAGTTTTACCTTTTTTGTCATTATCTTTAGCAGTGTTATTAATAACCGAAGATATGTCAGTCACATTTGTTTCTTCATAATTTTCGCTACTGTAGTCTCTTTTAGTATGTTTAGTTACTGATTGGTTATTAGGTTGTCTTGAATTACGACTTTCGCTAGTTTCATCATCATCATTAGTAATCTCTGATCCGTCATCTTTTCCTGAACCTTTTTTAATTTTCCCAACAGTTATGTCGTTTTTCTGCTTATCTTTTCCATCTTTATAAGAGTTGTTGGTCTCCGAAGAGTTGTCAGTCAGATTTTTTTCCTCATTATCTTTGCTACTTCCGGGTCTTTTAGTTACTGGTTCGTTATTAGTTACTTTTGGTTTACCATTGTCACTCGTTTTATCGTCATCGTCATCATCACAGAGGTCAGAGCCACCATTGACCTTTTCAGTTTCATTTACAGTTTTACCTTTTTTGTCATTATCTTTATCAGTGTTATTAATAACCGAAGATATGTCAGTCACATTTGTTTCTTCATAATTTTCGCTACTGTAGTCTCTTTTAGTATGTTTAGTTACTGATTGGTTATAAGGTTGTCTTGAATTACGACTTTCGCTAGTTTCATCATCATCATTAGTAATCTCTGATCCGTCATCTTTTCCCGAACCTTTTTTAATTTTCCCAACAGTTATGTCTTTTTTCTGCTTATCTTTTCCATCTTTATAAGAGTTGTTGGTCTCCGAAGAGTTGTCAGTCAGATTTTTTTCCTCATTATCTTTGCTACTTCCGGGTCTTTTAGTTACTGGTTCGTTATTAGTTACTTTTGGCTTACCATTGTCACTCGTTTTATCGTCATCGTCATCATCACAGAGGTCAGAGCCACCATTGACCTTTTCAGTTTCATTTACAGTTTCACCTTTTTTGTCATTATCTTTATCAGTGTTATTAATAACCGAAGATATGGCAGTCACATTTGTTTCTTCATAATTTTCGCTACTGTCGTCTTTTTTAGTAGTTTTAGTTACTGATTTGTTATTAGGTTGTCTTGAATTACCACTTTCACTAGTTTCTTTGTCATCGTCATCATAAGTAATCTCTGATCCGACATTTTTTCCCGAACCTTTTTTAATTTTCTCAACAGTTTTATCATTTTTCTGCTTATCTTTTCCATCTTTATAAGAGTTGTTGGTCTCCGAAGAGTTGTCAGTCAGATTTTTTTCCTCATTATCTTTGCTACTTCCGGGTCTTTTAGTTACTGGTTCGTTATTAGTTACTTTTGGTTTACCATTGTCGCTCGTTTTATCGTCATCATCATCATCATCATCACAGAGGTCAGAGCCACCATTGACCTTTTCAGTTTCATTTACAGTTTCACCTTTTTTGTCATTATCTTTATCAGTGTTATTAATAACCGAATATATGTCAGTCACATTTGTTTCTTCATAATTTTTGCTACTGTCGTCTTTTTTAGTAGTTTTAGTTACTGATTTGTTATTAGGTTGTCTTGAATTACCACTTTCGCTAGTTTCTTTGTCATCGTCATCATAAGTAATCTCTGATCCGTCATTTTTTCCCGAACCTTTTTTAATTTTCTCAACACTTTCATCTTTTTTCTGCTTATCTTTTCCATCTTTATAAGAGTTGTTGGTCTCCGAAGAGTTGTCAGTCAGATTTTTTTCCTCATTATCTTTGCTACTTCCGGGTCTTTTAGTTACTGGTTCGTTATTAGTTACTTTTGGTTTACCATTGTCGCTCGTTTTATCGACATCATCATCATCACAGAGGTCAGAGCCACCATTGACCTTTTCAGTTTCATTTACAGTTTTACCTTTTTTGTCATTATCTTTATCAGTGTTATTAATAACCGAAGATATGTCAGTCACATTTGTTTCTTCATAATTTTCGCTACTGTAGTCTCTTTTAGTATGTTTAGTTACTGATTGGTTATTAGGTTGTCTTGAATTACGACTTTCGCTAGTTTCATCATCATCATTAGTAATCTCTGATCCGTCATCTTTTCCCGAACCTTTTTTAATTTTCCCAACAGTTATGTCTTTTTTCTGCTTATCTTTTCCATCTTTATAAGAGTTGTTGGTCTCCGAAGAGTGGTCAGTCAGATTTTTTTCCTCATTATCTTGGCTACTTCCGGGTCTTTTAGTTACTGCTTTGTTATTAGTTACTTTTGATTTACCATTGTCGCTCGTTTTATCGCCATCATCGTCATCAACCACATCATCATCACAGAGGTCAGAGTCACCATTGATCTTTTCAGTTTTATTTACAGTTTTATCCTTTTTGTCGTTATCTTTATCAGTGTTGTTAGTAACCGAAGATTTTTCAGTCATAATTGTTTTCTTATTATCATTGCTATCTGATCTGCCATCTATTTCCGAGGCGTTCTTAATCGCGGTTGTTTTATCAATAAAAATTGTATTAACAGGATTGGTAGTTTTATTATCATATTTACCAATGTTGTCTGATCCGTAATTTTTTCCCAAAGCTTTTTTAATGTTATCAACAGTTTTATCTTTTTTGGCGTCATCGTTTCCATTTTTATCAGTTTCTTTTATCACTGTAGTTGAGTCTATCACACTAAATTTACCGTTTTTGGCCGTTTCACCATCGTTATTGTCAACGAGCTCAGACTTGTATTCAGTTCCTGAAACTGTTTTGATTTTCTCAGCAGTTTCATTTTTTTTGTCGTCATCTTCTCCATCTTTTGCAGACTTTTTGACTACGGTAGTTTTGTCTATCGCAATAGGTGTATCGTTTTTGGTAGTTTCGTCGTTATCTTTGCCCGTGAGTTCTGATCCCTCATTTTTTCCCGAACCTTTTTTAACTGTCTCAACAGTTTTATCTGTTTTCTGCTTATCTTTTCCATCTTTATAAGAGTTGTTGGTCTCCGAAGATTTTTCAGTCACATTTGTTTTCTTATTATCATTGCTATCTGATCCGCCATCTATTCCCGAGGCGTTCTTAATCGCGGTTGTTTTATCAATAACAATTGTATTAACAGGATTGGTAGTTTTATTATCATATTTACCAATGTTGTCTGATCCGTCATCTTTTCCCAAACCTTTTTTAATGTCATCAACAGTCTCATCTTTTTTGTCGTCATCGTTTCCATTTTTATCAGTTTCTTTTATCACTGTAGTTGAGTCTATCACACTAAATTTACCGTTTTTGGCCGTTTCACCATCGTTATTGTCAACGAGCTCAGACTTGTATTCAGTTCCTGAAACTGTTTTTATTTTCTCAGCAGTTTCATTTTTTTGGTCGTCATCTTCTCCATCTTTTGCAGACTTTTTGACTACGGTAGTTTTGTCTATCGCAATAGGTGTATCGTTTTTGGTAGTTTCGTCGTTATCTTTGCCCGTGAGTTCTGATCCCTCATTTTTTCCCGAACCTTTTTTAACTGTCTCAACAGTTTTATCTGTTTTTTGCTTATCTTTTCCAACTTTATAAGAGTTGTTGGTCTCCAAAGATTTTTCAGTCACATTTGTTTTCTTATTATCATTGCTATCTGATCCGCCATCTATTCCCGAGGCGTTCTTAATCGCGGTTGTTTTATCAATAACAATTGTATTAACAGGATTGGTAGTTTTATTATCATATTTACCAATGTTGTCTGATCCGTCATCTTTTCCCAAACCTTTTTTAATGTCATCAACAGTCTCATCTTTTTTGTCGTCATCGTTTCCATTTTTATCAGTTTCTTTTATCACTGTAGTTGAGTCTATCACACTAAATTTACTGTTTTTGGCCGTTTCACCATCGTTATTGTCAACGAGCTCAGACTTGTATTCAGTTCCTGAAACTGTTTTAATTTTCTCAGCAGTTTCATTTTTTTGGTCGTCATCTTCTCCATCTTTTGCAGACTTTTTAATCACGGTAGTTTTGTCTATCACAATAGGTGTCTCGATTTTGGTAGTTTCATCGTTATTTTTGCCCGTGAATTCTGATCCCTCATTTTTTCCCCAAACTTTTTTAATGTTATCATTTATTTTAGCATTTTTATCGTCATTTTTTCCATCTTTATTAGTTTTTTTTATTGCTGTAGTTTTGTCAATCACTTTAGATTCAATTCCGTGTATCTTAGTGTCATGTTTTGATGAAAGGTCTGTATCTATTATAGTTCCAGAGGCATCTCTACTTGTTCCTTCATTGTCATTATCAGAAGATGTCAACGGTGACAACGGTGATACCGGTATCAAAGGTGTTAAAGGTCTCAGAGGTGCAAATGACGTTTGGTCAATGAACACTCCAGTTTTATCTTGAGCAACATCGCTTACTGGAATTGTTCTAATAGGTAAAACTGGACCTACACGACTGAAAACTGGACTTCTACCAAATATTGTAGTTGGACCTGTTTCATCAGTGCCGGATATATAATTCAGTCCTGTGCCTAAATCGCCATGTCTGTAGTAATGTCCACGGTTATGTCCATTTGGATAACTATTCAATTCCAAAGCGATTCCTTTAGGAATGTCGTATCCAGGAGCTACTTCTCCGTAACTGCTATCATCAACTACAGCGGATGAAGGATTTGTCATATAAGAAGCAGTTGTATCATAAAACCTTATTCCAGAATAAGGATTTCCATATACAGGCCTTCTATCACTGGGAACGGAATGGTAATGGACAGGGGTCATACTGTAACCTTTAGGCACGGCCTCATGTTTCAAAAGATGTTGTGCTTGAGTTAAGATTTGACTTAAATAATCATTTTGATTTTCAATAGCATATTGATTGGAGTTACCTCCTCCGAGTACAAAATCTCTATCTATGTATTTGCCAGCAACAGTTGCTTGGTTTGCAGGTACTTGGTAGTTGACTGCATTAAGGATTCCATTTAAATATTCGGGTGAGTTTGAATGGTATCTTGCAACCGGTACATATTTAACGTTATCAGCAGGAGTAAGAAATTCAGATCCTTGATTTTCTTCACCACTTATAAAATAGGCTTTGTTCAGTCCCCCATTGACAACTTCAGTTCTTAAATCAGTACCTTGATATCCACTCCCAGTCAAAATTTTCGAAGTATCAATTTCATGATTTTGATTAATATAATCAGCAGAATTAGCCCCCTCTTCTTGGATTCCAGTACCACTTAGAATATGGTTAGCACGCTGATGGACAGCCTCTCTAAGCAACTGATCACTATTTGGTCCATGGTTCCAAACCCCGTTTATATGTCCTCCAGAATAACTACCTACGTTTCCAACATGCCCATGCACAAACTTTTCAGAAGTACCGTGGCTTGGTAAATGGGAGATGTGTGTATGTCTTATGGGACCTGTTCTTCGAATATTGTACCGACCTGTTCCGTCCCGATTGCCACTGTTCAGGAAACCTGAAAAAGGAGAAATAAGTCAAAATGATGTTTAGGTGCTGCTAGTGCCCCAAACTTAGTTAATTGTTAACGGTGAACTTTTTTTTTTGTCGTTCAACGCTTTTTCACACATCTTGAGGTAAGCCGAAAACGCGAACACGTTTTAAAAAAAAAACTGATTGCACAGTACAGTATTTATCGAATAATTTATGTAAATTTGGAAGCGTGTCTTTGTAGTACATAAGTGGACGTATAGTCCTCCAGGCCGAATTTCGTCCATGACGGCCAATCGGAGACTAACCATCGCTGCGGGCGATATTAAAATGCACACGCATGTGCGGCAGAAAAAAGTACACTCTCTCTTCACTCGCTAACACAGTCCGATGGGACGGCGAACCGCCACGACCGCAGAGAGATCAGGCCCAGGACCAACGGATCCTGCGCCTGATCTCTCTGTATCGTGCTTAAAGTGCTTTCCGGGGCCCAAACTCCAAACCAACGTCCAAACTCTGGGCTGTTACTGAAAAATTCTTAATGGAAAAACCAAATATCGCTTTGCCCGACCTGGGAATCCAAGCTCAGCAGTCGCACTTGCAATCAGGAGACCAACGGGGCAGTGGCCATATAGTGAGGTGCTTACTATTCGTCCGATATATCTTTGACTCGTTCTAGTACAGATACAAATATGGCTTTAAAACTTCACTTTTTGTTATAAACATATTTGACTAGATATTGAACTTAGCACAGAAAAAAAAAAAAATTACATTATTTATTTACGTATTCTTAAACATTTTTTTATTATTAATATTCAAGTATGTATCTATTTTATTTGCCTACGTCCGTGTGTAACTGCGAGGTGCCAACTGAAAACCAGCGCCGGGTGTCTGACGCCCAGCAACTGCTGAGATGGTAACCCTTTCCCTAAATGCTAAATGTTTCTGCAATTTTATTGTTATGTTTTTTGTTCTCTTTTTTATGTATTTGTTGCTGTTGTGTTGTGCCTGTGTCGAATAAATGTTTTCTATTCTATTCTATTCTTTAGATTGTTTTGTCTGTCTGTGTCTGCGACGATAGGGGCTCGTGGCTAAGTATGGGTTGACCGATCATGTTAAGCTACGCTTGCTGCGGACAATCCGTGGATGGGTGACCATCTTTACGTACTGACACCCCTCCGTGCCTCGTAAAGCTCGTTAATCTATTGGTCTCGCCTGTCAGTCTGACAACTAGTCTTACCAAGGGGATATATTGTGTTATTTAGTAACTGGGTTATGGAGATCCAATAACCAGTCGCTCCATGCTAAATACTGGTATTCAGCTGCATCCTATTAGACTGGAAGTTTATATAATGGAACATATTAATGTAACTTAATATGAGTCTTAGAGAGAGAGGAGTCTGTTTACAAGGGATGGGAAGATTGATGAAGATGTGGAAAGGAGAGTAAATGCGGGAAATAAAGTGAATGGTGCTATACATGCGGTTGTGACCAACCAGTTGATGTCCACAAGGCTCGACTGGTTGTTCACAATGGTGTGCTGGTGCCCACGCTTATGTATGGGAGTGATAATGCTGGGTGTGGCAACAGAAGCATGAAAGTAGAATATAAATGCTGTGGAAATGCGTTCCTTGCGAAGCATGTGTGGTTTAACTATAAATCATAGGCTGTGGAATGAGGTGACAAGACAACGGTGTGAGTTAAAAAAAGATGTAGTGACAAAAATTGTAAAGGGTATGCTGAGATGGTTTGGTCATGTTGAGAGGATGAATGAAAGGCGACTAACAAAATGTATTTACAAGGCAGATGTGACTGGAAACGCCGGGAGGAGAAGCCCTAGAAGGACATATACTGACCTTTTTGGTGACGTTCTTCAGAAAGGACAGGTGCGTAGTACTTGCAACCGGCGTGCGTGTATGACCAGATGTATGAACGTAAACGAGGCAAAAGGAATGTAAGGATCGTAGCAGGTGGCATTCTATAGTTTCTGCCTACCCCCATGGGAAGAAGGCGTGAGTTTATGTATGTATTAATGTAACTATAAGTCTTACCTTGATTTCCACTCCCTTGGTTGCCCTGCCCCTGGTCATTATAAGCTATTTGTGAGCTGTACTGTTGGAAACCTTCATTTTCCTCATTGAAACTCGACTGAGACTTCCGATCTACTGAAGTTCCGCCTTGCTGAGAGGTTTCTGCAAACATTTAATATTTAGAAACCTTGGCACGTTTTTGGGTTTTTCATGGACATTTAGCCAGATGTAAGCAATACGGAGCGGTATGGAAACAGAAGTATATACTCCGCAGACTCAATGGGTAGGCATGTTTTTAACGCGGCGAATAATGAATCTGAATTTGGGATTTAAAAAAATATTAAAGCCGGTAGCAAATATAGTAGGTTGGCAGCTACAGCGAAAGATAATTTTAAGTAGAAATTACGAGTAGCAGCGTAGTAATCAGTTGTTAGTTTTGTTTTAATTTAAACTGAAGTCTAGTTTTGGTAACTGAAATTATTATTAAGCGAACACTTGGCTTCGCTCGCTTCGCTCGCTTGGCTCAGCTTCTATTGTCTTTTTAATTTACTGAAATCTATCTAAATTAGTAAAATATGTTTTGATTTGTAACTTTTTTTTACTGCATTTCCTACTCCTATGTTCAATGCATGCTATGGCAGCCTTTTATTAAGGCTATACACTATAAAATGTAAAAATAATATGGGTATTTTAAGATTTATTTTTGGTATAATATATGCTCTCTCTCTCTCTGCATCTCGGTCCAGCGGTCCAGCTGTTCTCAATTGATGCTCTTATCAGCGAACAGTATTTCATTTTATTTTTGCAAATAAAAAAGTTATTGCTATTAAAAATTCACGTTTTAAGTACAAGCAAGTATTTTTTTTTTTTTTTTTTAGACGTTGCCCCACACTAGGAATTTATCTTGTATCGTGGGTGCGTTTACAAACATTTAAACTCACATACACAAACAGCCAGACCCGGAACAACTAATTGTAGGGCATACAAATATTTTTGTTCCGTGCGGGAATCGAAACCGCAACACGCAGTGCAGCAGTCAATTGCTTTAACCACTGCGCCAACACTCACGCCTCTTAAAAAAACGAATGAATTTTTAATATGGTGACAGACTAAGATAACATGGTAGCTAGCCAGGCGGACTTAGAACAAACCCTACCACCATCTAAACCGAGCAGAAAATTTTGCCCCCACTGGGTTTCGACACACAGACAGGGGCCCAAGTCTGCTATTTTTATTCATTCGTCATTCCAATACGATCCTATTGTCATTTTGCTAAAGTTCGTAATCTGCTAAATTCATAATGGTCGATCATTGGTTGATCATTGTATTCCACAAACACGATACTCGTAACGAATTAACAGCAATGAATTGACTGCACAGTGACGTTCTAATGGTACGAGTAGGTCACTGATTAAAGGAACTGTCAAAATTTTAGCAGATTACCGCCTAAGTCAGTCATTTATTTGCCATTATGTACGAAATTACCAATAGATGCCATTTTTTTTATTTGGATGAAATGAAATTATCTTGCATACTATCATACAGAATCATTTTTTTCTAACTGAACAGACAGCTGTGTTGCTGGGGAGTTTGTTGCGCCACTTCTTCTTCCCAGCTAAAGCACTAGGAAGTGGTGAAGGGTACGCGTGCCGGGGGACTGTCTTATGTAATTTTGACGTTCGAAAAGTGCTGATTCTCAGCCTAGTTTCAATAAATGACTTGAATTTGAATTTTGATGATATTTGGCACATGGGACGGATACTTTTTACCCTGATATTCATTCAAAGAAAAATATGAAATTTACCGCTTTTTTTTCAATGTGGTTTTACCGGGATATTATATGGGGCGCGGGAGGCCGTCGTTTAGCGGATGTCTACAAGTCATATTATGACCCCTGTTGAAAATTTACCTTTTTTTTTAAGTGCTGGCGTCTGTTACACACAATGGCGCCCATGGGCATGTGACCGCCCGTATTTTTCTGAACATTCATAAAAAAATATCGAATATTAACTTTAAAACGGGGTCTCATAGCTTAATATTCCTTTTGGAAGGGGCGACTAGAATCTTTTTTTTTTTTTCTTGTAAATTTTGACGTTCAAAGGTGCCTTTTTTGTGCCTTATTGAAATAAATTATTTGACTTTGACATTAATATTTTTCATGTTAATCAATTTTAATTTTTGAGTAGCGTTTGTGTTCGTATTATTTCTAAAAGCTTAACTCAAATCAAGCCAATTAACTCAAACTCAGAGCATTTATTTCAATTAAACCCTATAAAGGCACTTTTGAATTGTCAAAGAGTCAGTTAGTCAGAAAGTTGAAGCTAGTTGCCCATTCCAAAACGTAGATCTCTATGGAGAAAAACGGGCAAGAAACTCCAAGGACACTCTTTTAAATATAGAAATTAAAAAATCCTGGGTACATTACCTACTCTTGTTGATTCTGTATGTGAGAACAATGTAAAAAAAATATATGAAAATTAAAAACGATTAAAAATAAGCCCTGGCAGATAAGAGATGACCAGTCTCAACTGACGGCGCCCGTTCACGAACATGACGCGTGGATCAGCACCATCCAGCTCAACCATTTTGCAGGGAACCGAATGATCCAACTCACTCGCCACCATCAGCGAGACATTAAGTGAGCATGACATACTCTCAACTACCCTGCTCTTTCAAGTCAAAATACAACACAGTAAACGACTCCATGGTACTCACATTTACAAAAAATTAAAATAACATCGGAGATATTGAATAACATGAATAAATATCAAAGATAGGCCTTTTAAAGTTTATTTTCGATATTTTTTCATGAATACTGAACCTATTACTTATCACCATAATTTTATTGTATCCATATTTGCAAAATAAATTATCTTTATCAAGATGTAGCAAAAGACTGTAACTGAAGCCGAGGCTGACTAACTGAGCGGAGACTAACAGGTTATGGAGGTCCGATAGGCAGTCGCTCCATGTTAAAAATACTGGTATACAGCTGCATCCTGTTAGACTGGAAGTTTATGTAATGTAACTTTAAGTCTTACCTTGATTTCCACTCCCTTGGTTGCCCTGCCTCTGGTCATTATAAGCTGTTTGTGATCTGGACTGCTGGAATCCTTCATTTTCCTCATTGAAACTCGACTGAGACTTCCGATGTACTGAAGTTCCGCCTTGCTGAGAGGTTTCTGCAAACATTTAAGATTTAGAAACGTTGGCACGTTTTTGGGTTTGTCATGGACACGGCCGGCGAGCTTGCTGTCATCACAGAAACGAATGAAATTTTCTATTTCCCGGAGTTTTTACGATGCTCAATTTAAAATATAAAAAATGTTTTATTAGAAAGAACAAGGTTGCTAGTGCTACTAATCAATTACAATCTAGCTTTTAAGACTAATAAGCAATTTTAATTTAACTTAATTTTTTACGTGATAATTATTTTAAAACTTAGAATAGTGTTTATTGCACTTTACACAAAGCCGTTTCACTTTCTTAGAGTCTGTTATAATAATAAAAACACTTTGTTCATGTGTTGTATTTGTGTCATTGTCACTATTATTTCTACACTTTTTACACTACACTAACTCAAAGGGTTTTGTTCGTTTGAGTCTTCGCACTATGTATGTTTGTGTTGTCTAACAGTCTTACTGTATCTTATTTACCCGGTAATGGGTTGTCAGGGTCAGATAGTCAGTCGCTCCATGTAAAATACTGGTGTTTAGCTACATTCGGTTAGACAGGAAGCTGAACCAAACCTAGTTGGGAAAAGGTGAGGCGGGTGATCATGACTTACTTGTTATCCTTCCGTTGCTGTTCTGCTGGTTGAGTTCCCTCGAGTTTTGCTTACGAGATTCCGTCTTGCTCAAGGTCAAATCAACCTCCTTGGAGACGCCAACTCGTGTGTCTCTACTGCTGCTTGTCTTGTGTTCAGAGTCGCTTAGAGTGTGGTGTAGGTTCGCTGTGAAAGATAGAATGGAAGGTTCGAGTTTTTTTCTTCTTATTTATTTACCTCCTTACTAATAAACGTTTTATAGCGTCTGTATAGTTACATTTTGGTAATGATACCTACTCATAAAAAATATTCATAAAAAAATCTCGAAAATTAACTTTAAAATGGGGCTCGCTTATCTTAATATTTTTATATCTCTTATCTTTAATATTTTTCATGTTAAACAAATTTTAATTTTTGAGTAGCGTTTGTGTTCGTATTATTTCTAAAAACTTATGAGTACAACTTTTATAAATAATACGAACGAATAATACGAGCTTATGAGTTGATTACAATTTATTGAGTAGCGTTTGTGTTCGTATAATTATTTCTAAAACCTTAACTCAAATCAAGCCAATTAACATCATAGTTATTGAATAACATGAATAATATTAAACATAGACTTTAAAAGTTAATTTTATTCAGAAAAATACGAGCAGTCACACGCCCTTGGGCGGCATTGTATAAAGGTAAGTACTTAAGAGTGAACCTATTACTTATCACCATTATTTTTTTGTAACCATATTTACAAAATAAAATTTATTTTTCTTTCTTTATGTTCCGCTACTCAAATCGGATGCGACTAGCGGAAAATGACGCGAGTCTAATTAATTTAACTACAGCGGTTTCGCTGTGCTACGGTTTCGCAGCGGAGGTGTGCTACCGGGGTAAAAGATGGAGCAAAAGACGGAAATTGAAGCCGTTCAACGGTCACATAAATTTAATGCAGTCTTGTCTTGATAAACAACGACTTACCTGTCAAACCGTCGATGGCCACTAGTGCCTGGGGGAGAAAAAGAAAATGTTAGTAAGTACATAGATTTTCAAGAAACACACTGCATTGAAAAGGCAAAACATACTCATTAGGTAAGTAGTAAGATACTAAAACATTTTTTTTAAAACCCGACTTCAACAACACATAACTGAAAATATCACCTTTTAAAACCTTTCATTTTGATACCCCACTCAATAGCTTTGGAAGTTTTTTTTTTAAACATACATTTAGTTTTTTTTTTTAATAAACCCAGTGACACTCGCGCAATTAATAGATACAAATCTAACGACACGTTCAGCCGTTTAAACTAAAGGAAAAAGATTTTTCACACAAACGAAATCCTCCCTTTTCACCCCCTTAAAGGTCGAATTTTCAAAAACCTTGTTAGTGCTTCCATACATTATAAATGGAAGCTGGGTGCAAAATTTTACGTTCCTAGTCCCAGTAGTTTCATATGTCAGTCAGTCAGTCAGTTAGTTTCTCCTTTTATTATACGAGTAGGTATCACCCCCTTAAAGGTCGAATTTTCAAAAATATGTTAGTGCTTCCCTACATTATAAATGGAAGCTGGGTGCAAAATTTCACGTTCCTAGTCCCAGTAGTTTCATATGTCAGTCAGTCAGTTAGTTTCTCCTTTTATTATACGAGTATACACGGGCGGTCACACAAAAACAGATAACACCAAAATACTAACTACGACAAAAAAATACATCTAAAAAGGTATAAACAAGACATCGCAGACAGACAAATTAAAAATTAGGAGTCACACGAAATTTGTCCGATTTATCCGATAACACGTGTGACCCCGGATTTTTAGTTTATCTATCTGTGATGTCTTGTTTATACCTTTTTATATGTCTTTTTTGTCGTAGTTTGGTTTTAGTTTTTTTGTTTTTTTGAGGAACAATTTGAGACTTTTATGGAAATTAGTTAAAAATAGTATATACTTTTAAAGTCATTAATTACTTAGTGAATTAGGAAAACATTACTTGGGCTCTCAATGAAGACGCTTGCATAAAATGCCGTGGCATAAATCTCAGACGTACCTACTATCTCTGAGTTAATCATTTTATTTTAGAAACTCGTTAGGATTTTTTTTAATCATTTACAATTTTTTTTAACTCGCTAGAATATGACGTTACAGATTTATAGCGAATTAACTGGGCCCCATAATCTGTACTGAGGAATCTTCAAAACATGTTGCAGATGCTCATAAGTATCGCCTGTCGCTCGTGGCTGAATAATAACAGCCGCACGGGTCGATCGGAGGTTAAGCTACGCTTGCCGCGACCGGTTCGTGGATGGGACCATCTTGCCTCGGAAAGCACGTTATGCCGTAGGTCCTCGCTGTCATTTTTAAGCTTCGTGCAGACTAGCGCGACGCGACACCGGCTATTGTTATACCGTGAAGTTTTCTTAGAAATTGTATTGTTCGAGTCGCGTCGCGCTGGTCTGCACGAGCCTTTAGATCTTTGACAGTCGTTACAGGTAGTCAGAAGCCCAATACACTGACCACCAGTCTTACCAAGGGGTATCGTATTACCCAGTTACTGGGTTGTGGAGGTCAGATAGGCAGTCGCTCCATGTAAAATACTAATTTTCAGCTGCATCCGTTTAGACTGGAAGCCGACCCCACCCAACATACACTGGATCGCAAAAATTCCGGGTCGCTAATAAAAACCGTGATATCTCCATAAATGACATACCTAGATCGCTAGAATAAATAATATGTAGTAAGCAGGTTACTAATGCTTGTTCTAAATCTCTAAAGAGGTTACATTTGTACAAGTAACAGATTAAAAAAAAACTGTAATTTGAAAATTCAAAATTAAGAAAGTAATATTTTTTCTGCTTTTGTTTCAAAGCGAGCTGTCATTATAAATGATTCCTTGGATTGATCAGAGTATTCAGTGCAATATCATGTCATTAACACCTGAAGAATGTACACGGATTCTTACCATGGTACAAGAAGGAGGAAAGTCCAAAGAGTACTCCAGCGATTTCAAGAGACTGGCATGAACATCAGGAGACTAGAAAATGGCAGGCCAAGGTGCACAACTACACGAGAAGACCGATTCATCGTGAGCACTATGTTAAGAAATCGACATCTCACGGCTGTTTAGGTCCGAAACAGTCTTCAAGAAATTCACCACAACAATGTGAGCTCTGATACGATTCTGAGACGTCTTCGTGAAGCTGATATAAAGCCTTGTAGACCAGCAAACGGTCCCAAACTGCTCAGAGAACATCGAGTTGCCAGGTTACGGTTTGCTTGAGAACACATTCGATGGACCGATGAAGATTGGTCCAAGGTTATGTTTTGCGATGAGTCCAGATTTTGTTTATTTACGCACGACGGGAGACGAAAAGTATTTAGACGACCAGTAGAATGGTATCATCAAGCGTGTTTTGAAGAAAAGGTGCTATTCGGTGGAGGATCAATAATGGTTTGGGCTGGGACATCTTCAGAGGATCGCACGGAGTTAGTGATCATAGAAAACGGTTCTCTAACTGCTGTCAGATACGTAGAAGAGGTTTTATATGAGCATGCTGGTCCTTTCTTAGTGAATATGGGTGCAAATTCCATTTTTATGCATGATAATGCGCGACCACATACTGCTCGTTTGGTCAATATGTATATTCAAGACGTCGGTATTACCTGCATGGAGTGGCCAGCTCGCAGCCCAGACTTAAATCCCATAGAACATGCATGGGACTAGCTCGGGAGATGCGTGAGACAACGCTCTCCTGCTCCCGTTGGAATGCGCTAGTGGAAGAATGGGCAAACATAGACCAAAATCGTATTCAAAAATTGGTTTACAGCATGCCACATCGTCTTAATGAAATGATACGGGCTCGTGGAGGAAATACAATATATTTAATTGACAAAAAATCTTTTATTTTTTAAGATTTACTGCGAAGTTTTTATTTGTTGTCATAAGTTAGAACCGAAATTTTCTTATTTTTTAGTATTTAATTAGTTATATACCTAGTGTACAAAACGTGTTACACATTTTTTATATATATTAATTAGTCATCTACAATACACTATAGTTTCGCAAATTAGCTTTATGTATTTAAGAAACTATCACGCCATTTATTAGCAACCCGGAATTTTTGCGATCCATATGTACATAGTTGAGAAAAGTCGACGCAGATTGAAGCATTCCCTTAAAGAAGCTATTTAAATGCAATATGCACCCCAAAACGTGTAGTAAAGGTACAATTCCGAACCGTCTGACACGACTGGTTTCTATGAAGGCGACATGTCGCTAGCTATGGAAGGTATTTTATAGAAATTTCAGTTGCCGCCTGCATTCGGCTACGGAATGGTATCTACCATAATGAATTTAGAATATATTTTTCACACTTACCACGAACAGCATAACCGCTAACCACTTCATTTTGAAAACTATTTAGTAAATCAAATGCGCAATCAGTTTTATAAGAACATCGCTACATGAAAGCTGTCAATATTGTTTGTCTACACACAAGCTGAATCAACAGACGTGAAATATTGTCAAAATTACACCAATTTTAATTAATTACTTTGTGTATTTTAAATTCTGTTGATTTTTCGTACACATTTGTAATAGTTAATATATTATTATGGCCTCTTTTGTCTTCGATTTGTATGAGAATAATACCATTTTGTTTTTCGAAAGAATCTGGTCAAAGTCAAATAATTTATTTCAATTAGGCACAAAAAAGGCACTTATGAACGTCAACATTTACAAACAAAATATAACTAATAATTGATTCTAGTCGCCCATTCTAAAAGGTAGTAGTAGGTAGTTTTCATATGGAGAAGAATGGGCAAGAAACTCCACCGTTACTCTTTTAAAATATTTTCACAATATCTTGTATACATTAATTATATAATTATATGTGAAGACGATGCACCTAGAATAAGATTACTATACCACGATAGGTAAAAATAATGAAAAATTAAGGAATGACATAAATTAATTATATGATAGATGCATGGTGCTCACATATTTACAAACATTGTAAAATTATACGATATTCCTAACATTTTAACATGGGCTGTATATCCGTGTGTAATCCACCTCTTAGACCCCAATTACACTATCATACAAATATGATTTCATATCTGTCAAATTCTATGATCATAGTTAAATAATACTGTTAAAAAAATGGTTATTAACATAGGCAGTGGTGATTTTGCTGTTGTGGGCTGGAGCACCATCTTGCTGTAGAATTGCCCAGCGAAACCGCTGTAGTTAAATTCAATAGACTCGCGTCATGTTCCGCTACTCGAATCGGATGCGACTAGCGAAAAATGACGCGAATCTATTGAATTTAACTACAGCGGTTTCGCTGCTACGGTTTCGCGGCGGAGGTGTGCTACTGGGGTTGTCCCTACGGTTTCGCTCTCCCTCGGATCCAGTATTTCAAGACACTTGGTAGTGTTTAGATGACCTTCGTACACGGGGACTTTTTTTTTTTTTTAATTACGGGGGGAAATCCTCATGGCTGTCCTCCGCCCTGGGGAGGGCAGAGGGGACTGTCAGACTCTTATTGACTAAAACCACCCGGGTGTTCCGTCTCACACTTGCGCCGGGGATCACGGGATCTAATGCGACTTCCGCGATCCCCGGCTAGTTTGGGGAGAGTGAGGTGTTAAACTCCCCCCTTACATCATAGAGGCGCGCGTGGAACACGCGCCGCCATCTCGGGTACTAAGGAGTAGGGGGCGATGGATTTCCCCAGATCCGTCGCCCCTGGACCCATTTAGGGGGGCTGCAAGACGGCGTTATCCGCCCTCCGCCGATGCCCGGTGCGTCTGCTGCGGATCGGGTTAGCAGAAGCAATCTCCCACTCCCCTTCCGCAGCCTCCTTCTGCGAAATAACTGTTTCGCAGAAGGATACCACCGCGTCCCAGGACTCCTCGCTGCCGATCATCGAGTCGACAACGTCCGGCAGCGACTGGTCACTGCCGACACCTGAGATGAGGGCACGGCGCAGCTCTTCCCAAGCAACACATACTGCCAGCGTGTGCCGAGCCGTGTCCTCCCGACAGTCGTACACGTGGACTAACACAACCATATTTCTCATAATTCCGTACCAAATGTTGTCTGGTTAGTTTAGAGTTTATGGTGTTCGGTTCATTTAATTTATTATCATGTTTAAATAAATTAATATATAAATAAACAACATCTGTACCTATACAACAAGTTAAGAAAAACCCTGTCCGATCCGTGAGGGTAAGTATATAGTACTGAGAGTCTATTTATGTGGTAATTTCCAGGAAAGGAGAAAAAAATATCGCCAGTATTGCGTTGGAATTCTTTATCAATTGTGACTTTTCCAATAATGTAACTTTTTAGAAATTGTTTTGTGTTTTAAGTGGTTTTTACTAAGTAATAAGTTTATCTATAATATGGCACGGTTAGCAGATAAATACAGTATTTTACATAATTCCCACAAAAAACAATTGAAAAAAAGACGAGATGAGCGTCGAATGTTGCGTTATATTATGGACAAAGCGGTTTCTATGAATGAAGACGAATTTAAAGCAAATTATAGAGTGAACAAGGATTTGATTGAGGAAATTTATGAAAATTTCAGGACAGTGGCGGCCTGTCAACAAGTACTTAACTAAATAGAAAATGGTCAACAAATCGAAGCATTTCTGAACCAACAAGGCCTTTCATGAGAGTAGCCGGTATGTTAATATCAACTGTCACTGTCAAGTTATGGCGGGCTGTCACAGCAGATTGATTAACATGGATAACCTGCTCAGGTTATCCCATGGAACTAGTATGTACTACGTACAACTAGTACATACTAGATCCATGGGTTATCCATGTCAATGACAGTTGAATAACACATTTTCAATCACAATCCAAGAGTTTTGAAGGATATTGCAAATCCATTGCTTCATGGGTTTGAAAAAATTGTCTGCTCAACAACGTAAATAACGCAATGAACGTGGGAGAACTGTCAAAATGAAACCAATTGCAATCAACAGGCATTTTATGTGTGTTGCACAATTTATTACCCCGCTGAATAAACCGCGTTTAGCTCGGAGGTACATTATAATTCTTATTTAGTTAAGTGTGTCTTTGTTTTTTGTGCCAACTGTATGTTAATTTCTATAAAGTGACGATTATTTGATTCACGTGTTTAAACGCTCATAACCTCGCCATCGAATGACGTAAGGACCCAAACAACAGTATTAAACACCCTGCTAATATAATAAAATAGCTTCTGCCACAGATTTGTACACATGGTTCAGTCCGCAAAATCATTTAAATAAAAAGCAACTCTTGCTTCGACACAATAAAGTGTAATTCAGCTTACCTACAGATACAGTTAAGGCTTGTGCAGACCAGCGCGACGCGACTCGAACAATACAATTTCTAAGAAAACTTCACGGTATAACAATAGCCGGTGTCGCATCGCATCGCCCGACCGTGGTATTACTTCGATTTTGCTTAGCATTCGTTCTGACTTTTTTTTTTGGTTGGCTCATATGAGGGATTATCCTTAAAAGTCGCAAATACGAGTAGCTATCAAATATTTAAATGTTTTGATTAATTTGGCAATATTACTGTATGGAAATATTAAATGCGGCTAACTAGCGAACTAGAATAATACCCCTACCCTTACCCTACCTACCCTACCTACCCTACCAACCCTACCTACCCTACCAACCCTACCTACCCTACCTACCCTACCTACCCTACCTACCCAACCTACCCTACCTACCCTACCTACCCTACCTACCCTACCTACCCTACCTACCCTACCTACCCTACCTACCCTACCTACCCTACCTACCCTACCTACCCTACCTACCCTACCTACCCTACCTACCCTACCTACCCTACCTAAAGCCTTCTCCTGGCAATAACAAACACAACAAAAAAAGAATTTGCGAAATCGGTTCAGCCATTCTTGAGTTATAAATAGTGTAACTAACACGACTTTCTTTTACTGTACTTATATAATTATACTAGATATGAAGCTGCACCCCGCGGTTTCACAAATAAATAAACAAAAAAACTCACTTTCGAATCTATAATAATAGTTAGAATTAGTTAGGATGCAAAAGTGAGTTTGTTTTTTGTTACGCTTTCACGCTAAAACGGCTACATCAAATCAAAATAGGCCTTAAGGTAAGTCTGTTTGTTCAGTTTCAACCAATACCTAAGCTAACTTAATATCGTGTAATTATAGGTATTAGCGCCCACCCTCTAATACTAATTATAGGCAATGTTATTGTGCCCAACATAAAGTACACACTTAAGCACCAACTTATGTGATGAACTGAGCACTATGTGAAGGTATAAAATTTATAAATTACAGGAATAATGAGTTAAAAATAGTTATAATAGGTAAGCTAAGTTTTTCGATTCTCTCTTACTTAGCTCAAGAATTAGAGACTATTTAGGTCCAAACTAGAATTAAAAATAACATAGACAAGAAACAATAAAAACAGACCATGACCTGGTGAAGGACATGGTTTCGGACATCCTTACTTTCCATGCTGGATCGCAGACGAAGTTGCGGGCAACAGCTAGTAGATAGATAAATGTGAAAGTTTGACAGTTTACTAATGTCAGGCCATTTTAATAGGTAACATTTGACGTCTGTCAGTTCAGTGAAAGCACTTCGTAAAATTACTCGTATCGGTAATTAATATTACAATAAATAAGTAATCGTAATTGAAAAAAGTTAAGCAATTGTGCAGTTCTAACAAAACGAAAAAATATATTATTTTATGCCCGCCGTTACAAGGTTACGTTATTGAATTTTGATGAATTGTCAAATGTTACCTATTAAAATGGCCTTACTTTATGTTTGTATGTTTGTTACTCATTTACGCAATACGACATTTTGTTTCTCTCTCCTTTTTAGCCATTATTAGATGTGGGGTCTGAGGTGGAATGGTGGAATTTGTTCGATTGCCATTCCAGTGAATAGCATCATCTAGGTACAAGTGGTCACTCTTCAGTTTCTTTGGTCGAGTTCCAGTATGTGCCATTATTTAAGACGCAGATATATACCGATGGCCTTGAGCGGTTAGCTTGGGTGTTCTGTGCTGAGCTCACACAACGCGTCGTACGTATAGCCAGTAAATTTTTATTAAACTAGATTTGTTACAGCTGTAGTGGCAATCATGTCATTTTCTGACAATCAATACGGTTTTCGGGTTGGTAGGTCCACGGAGGTTGCAGTAACTAACTTAGCCGATTTTATAACCCTCAATCTAGGTCAAGGACAGGCATGTACTGGCATCTTTCTGGACCTCGCCAAGGCATTTGATACGGGTCCATATTGGCTCAACTAAAGTTCTTTACCCGAAATTGTTCTTCCTAACGATTTGTAATCCGAATGATCACTCTTCCTAAAATTTTTCATCCTAAAGTTTTCATTCATGCTATTTGTAGTGCTACCGGCGATGTTCATAACACTCATGTTTCCGAAAATTGTAATTAATAATATCATTAATGTAAATATATTTAAACTCCTACGGTTTTTTATCATAACGCTTTTATCCCTAAACATAATTACCATATGGCCTGGGAGTTTATACCACAGTTTTAACCGTACCTAAACCAATAACTATAGGACTGATTCGGTTCTGGCACTTCGCCGGCCGCTGCCGCGGCACGCTCGCTTCGCTCGCTCGGCTCGTGCGTTGTGGTCACAGTTCTAACCTAACCTAAATCAATAATTTAATTATGAATCAGACCGATTCGTTTCTGGAACTTGACTGTATGACTGGAGCGTGACTCTGGCTTCCAAAAATACACCAATAAAAGTGATTATTTGAAAGCTATAGCCGCTAATATTAAACTAATTTAATTGAAAAGTATGAAAACAAGTATTTAACTACTTGTACCATGGTACTATTATTCTTATAAACAACTAAAACTAAAATTCTAAATGCAAAAAAGACAGATTGGATTAATAAAGACCTGCTATTGGATATAAACAAAAGAAATGAAGAATGGAAAAAGATGAAAGAAAATCCTAAGGATGATGAAATTAAAAAATCTTTTATATGTGTTCGAAACAAAGTGTCAGAGAGAATTCAAACTACTAACCACTCACGTGCTTTCGTTTAAAAAAAAAACGCGGTGAAGTGCTTCACGACCGAAACGGTCGGCCGCCCGGTGCGCCTACCCGTGATAAAACTTGATTTATGGCCCTTACAAGAGGTTATTTGTTAAACAAATGACTGTTTTGTAAAGTTATAGAAACAAAGAACGTGTTGAAAGGAGTTTCTGGGAATTTTGTCTAATGATAAAATAATAAAAAATGCAAGAAGTTAGAACACAAGTAAATTAAGACGTTTCGTTGGATAAAATATTTTTTTTTACGAAATCTAAAGCGATAACGTTATTTTTTTTTGTTATAATAATAAACTACATTAGTTTATCTAGCTATATTATATTTAATATGAACATATTTTCTTATAACAATAGCCTAAAATAGCTGTTGAATGAGCGCAATAAATTCCCTTATACACCGCATTCCGCTGCAAAATAATACAGTACTATGTTCATACCTATTTTATGGAGAATATTGAAAACGTGGGATAAAAATTATTATTGATAACTAAAGACACATGTCTTAACTATGGATTTAAAGTTTATTAATTTATAACATGTTCCCTGTTTAAAATATAAAAATCATACATTTAAATGGCTTTAAAACAGCCACCTGTCATCAAAATGTAGCTTCGAGCGTTTTACGAAATCAAATTTTCATTTAATACACCAAGAATGATTAAAAGTGAATATTTAACCAAATAGAACAACAAACAACGTTTATTTTGACGTATAATACATTTAAAAATATTGAAAGGTAAACTACTTACGGCATGTTTACAAATATTTTACCAATGGCGTCGAACGACCGAACTTTAGCACTCACTTCACAACACTATCATAAAATTATTCGACTGAACACAGCTTCACAATGGCGCTCACTGTGTTGTTACACTATCGAACTAATATTTTAAACAATTTTTGATCCACTGAACCTTACTGAATTCAAAATAGAGCCGAAAATCGAAACACAGTCTCCTTGGTAGCTCTAGCTACCAGAAGCACTTTACGGAAAAAAAAAATTGTTCTAAAAATCCCCTAAAAATGTGGAAACTTATAAATAACCTCACCTGTAATAAAACAAAAGTTAGCTGTACTCCGGAAATACTTGGTGGCCTTCCAATGGACAAAATGCAAGTATGTGAACATTTTAACACTTACTTTTCGACAATAGGCCCTAAATTGGCAAATGATATCCCTAATAAATACCATAATAACTTAACAAACACACTTCCACAAAATCATAGTCATAGTCAATTAATAGAGCTTACACCAACTACCGCTAGTGAAGTTGCAAAAATTATAGATGATCTTAAAGTCAGTACTAGTGCTGGTTTAGACGGACTTAATGCAAAGACGATAAAATGTGTTAAAAACCTTATTAAGAACAATTTAGGGAAGTGCATAAATTCTTGTTTGCTGGATGGAACTTTACCTAATAGTCTGAAAATTGCAAAAGTTACACCGATACATAAAGGTGGCAGTAAATCAAATGTTGAAAACTATCGTCCTATTTCTGTACTCCCTATTATCTCAAAAATCTTTGAAAAAAAATTATTTATTCGATTACATGAATATTTAGTCTCTATAAATTTCCTTACCGATAAACAGTATGGTTTTCGGCCAAAATCGAACACCTTATCAGCTATTGTCGATCTCGTCACCAAAATTAAAACCAACATAGATCGGAAACAACTGGCCTTGGGTCTGTTTATAGATCTGAAGAAAGCCTTCGACACAGTTAGTCATGAACTGCTGCTAAAAAAGCTAAAGGCGATTGGTGTTACTGGAGCAGCATACAAAATCTTTAAATCATACCTGATAGATAGATTTCAAGTGGTAAAAATCGATGACTATCAAAGTAGCCCCCACCTGATTACATGTGGAGTTCCCCAAGGCTCTATTCTGGGGCCATTGCTGTTCTTGGTATATATAAATAATATTACAGACATTGGATTACGAGGTGATGTGTCACTCTATGCTGATGATACAAGTCTGTTTTATTTTGGTAATAAAATTGATACACTTATGGAACAGGCACAAGATGACTTGCATAGATTGTTTGACTGGTTCCAGTGCAATTTACTGACAGTTAATACTAATAAAACAAAGTACATAATATTTGCTGCTAAAAATAAAAAAATACAAACACAACACACTCTTAATATCAATGGTAAAATCCTAGAAAAATCTAAAGCAGAAAAATACCTTGGTCTTGTACTGGATAGCGACTTGTCATGGAAAGCGCATATCGAGAAAATAAGAAATAAGCTCTCTTCCTTAACAGGCGCACTGCGCAGCATTGTTTGTTGTCTTCCACTACAAGTTTGCTATATGATTTATAACTCCATGGTGAAACCTCATTTGGATTACCTAATTGAAGTGTATGGTTGTACTTATAAATCCAACTTACAAATCCTACAAACAGCTCAAAATAAAATTATCAAAGTTCTTTTTAAATACAACTACCGAACACCTACACTAAAACTTTACAATAACACAAAGCTCATGAATATCTCTCAGATATATAGGTATAATACTTGTATACTTGTTCATAAATTTTAAATAAAAACGTACACACACAAATAACTTTTACAAAACAATCACAAATAAAAAACAGATACAGAACTAGACAAGCAAATGACATAGCGCTACGGGCCCCTAGAACAAACTACGGCAGGAGTACTATTTTGTATGAAGAAGCACAGCTTTACAACAAATTGCCTCGGCATATAAAAGATCAAAAATCAATGTTTACATTTAAAAAATCTCTAAAGTAACACATTTTAGCGGATTTAAAACTTTAAGTTATCTTCGGGTAGTGCATTATTCTAACCAATTTTGTTGTGTAACCGTCGCGTCGCTAATGTATTCTAAGTAGAAATAAGTTTTTTTCTCATATAAGTGAATGTAATTCTTTTTGAGAATAAAGTTCTTAAACCATATTATTGTATGTTATGTGACAATAAAGTTACGCAAAATTAATGTATATAATACTGATTATTATGAATAAAAAGAAATCTAAACAAAAAGATATGACTTTGAATAATAGTGTAAAAGATGGTTATGCTGAGAAAATATAGGAAAACAAATAAAAGTATAATAGATGTTTATTATGAAGTACATTATGAAGTTGAATGCTTCGTAATTATGAACATTAGAGACAGAGTAGTTAGGAATTGTGATTGTTAGGATGAAAAATGTTAGGAAGAACATTTTCGGATTTCCAATTAACGGAGTTGAAAATTTAGGTGAACTTTGGCGCACCCATTTGATACAATATCTAGGAAAATCTTGATAAGAAAAATGTCGCTTCTGGGAGTTCGTGGCACTGCTATGGACTGGTTTACCTCATATCTCAACGATAGAACACAAAAAGTAGTGCTAGGTGAGTATTCTAGTGACCCAAATACAGTGCAATTTGGTGTGCCCCAGGGAAGCGTGCTGGGACCTACCCTATATGGACTTTTTTACATATACTGACGACACCACAAGCGTATGTTATGGGAAAACTTGGGATGACGTTAAGTTCTCGGTTGTAAGCGGGGTTAAAGCTATTGCAAACTGGCTGCAAAATAATCTTCTGACGTTAAATATAGACAAAACGATAGCAATCAACCTTGCGATCTGGAAACGTTCCGCTCCTCTCCTAACTCTGTAACTTGTATACAGCTGCACTCCGGTTCTAGCCCATACATCGGACAAACAGATTCGATCTGACCTGGGAGTCTTTGTAGATAACCGTTTGTCATGGTCCACACATCTGAGTGCTTTAAGGGGTAGGGTTCTAAAGATGCTCCGTATCTTTACGCAACTGGGTAACATTGCAGATGATGCAGTTCTAAAGATGATATACTTCTCTCTCTGTCAATCAGTCCTTAGCTATTGTATAATAATATAGTATGAGGCGCGGCTGCAGGCAATCGGAGTACGTTTTGAGAAAATTAACTTTTTGTAAATTGTAATTTAAGAAACTTATGGATATAAAAAATCTTCTTAGTGGTTTTTTAGGTTTTAAGTTAGATAGGGCTATTTGGCTTATACCATTAGAAGCGAAATTGTTATATTATAGCTATTAAATGTATACACGCCGTCGACCGCTTACAGCGTCACGCCACCATACGCCGCATCACGATGCTTACTACAGAAATGTATGTACTGTTGTGGTATCTTTCACACGTCTACGTCGGCGTCTTGCTGCGTTCAGACGTCGACCGGAACGTTGACGCTGAAGTCGAACGTCCTATATAGCATAAAATAGGAGACCAAAGCTATTATGTATAACTAAATATGTAGGTATGTGCGTAGCGAAGTAGCAATGCGAGTCGACTGCCTGCGCAGACGGCGCCGCGCAGCGCCCCGCAACACGCGCCCGCCGCCGCGGGCTCATTCCCGTTTGTTTAAAATAAAGCGTTAGTGCGTTCACAGAAGCCTGAGTTTTACTTGTGTCCCGTTACTCCTGTTCCCGTATCTAGCAGTGGCGACGAGGATGGGACTCGCCCATCAAGGAACGCTGTCCCAAATTAGACGCATCATTAATTAATTTTACATAAAACAAAAGGTATTTTAAATAAAACACGTATACTAAAAGATAAATAATTATATTATCTTTAATATGGTGTAGTTTCAGAAAAATACGCTTGATAGTTTTTGCGTGATTCTCAGTTTTTTATCCGCGTTAGACATAACTTTACAAATTAATGACAATATAAACGAATCATGTAATAAGACAACGGTGTGAGTTAAACGAAGTGTAGTGACAAAAATTGAAAAGGGTACTATTGTATGGTTTGGTCATGTTGAGAGGATGAATGAAAGGCGATGGAAGGCAGATGTGACTGGAGACGCCCGAAGGGAACGCCCTAGGAGGACTTAATAGGTATACTGAGCTTATTGGTGATGTTCTTGAGAAAGGACAGGTGCGTAATTTTTTTCAGCAGGCTCTTGCATACTAAATGTTCAACCTTTTCTGTATAAGTAGGTTGACAATGTAATTCCTACTTCTGTATAACTGTTCAAAAGCAAATAAACTATGAGGGGTGCAATAATTTAATTTTGCCGCCAGGGCCCCTGACAGGGTTAGTCCGCCACTGACTACACATGTTTTGTTAAAAACATTTGTATTTCGCTAAGAGCACATTTTTCATGGCAATTAATGATTACGTCAATTGGTTCAGTATCAATGCCAAACATGCGTAATATACATTACGGTGCATTGTAGAAAACATTTGGTTTAAAAAAATATTTTAGAACACCTCTTTTTTTTTTCTTGAAAAATCAGGATTACGTAAGCACAGTCAACATACGTAAATTCCATTACCATTTTTTTTTTAAATCAATGCAGTCGCCTTCCATAATTTCATTAAAAATTAAACAAGTTCTTTTTTTGAGCATTCACGAGCACGCTTCTGCGTATCCATTCGTAAAAGACTGTCATAATGTTTGTAAAGACTGTTAGTGTTTCTGTTAAAAATGCCAATGTGCGCTTTTATCATTTCTAACGTGACGATTTATTCTCGGCGTCTAAGAAGGACGAAGTAAAATGTACTGAAATACTTAAACGTTTTACCGTAATCGTGTCAAAGCTCTGTGCTATCCTTCACAGAGCTGTGTTTCCACGTCCAGCTCTAATCTCTTCTTCTTAACCATTCAAAGGAATTATCAACAAGCAACGTCCAGGCCGAATTAGGCCTACACGCAACTGATTTTGATATTGACTCACTAGCACTACAAATGAAAAAAAAAAGAAGATAGCTAGGATAGCAATACCTCAATTCCTATAGTGAAGACTGTCTGAGAGTACGTAAGAGATCTGGCTAATTTAGCCAAAGTTTCAAGGACAATGATTAACGACGACGTACAACGTAGCTTGCACGGTCAGGAGCACCTGGCCGTGCATGCTACGTCTACAAATTATTAGAACGCCCATTGAGTGAATATTAATTCTATTGGCATGAATCAAAGTGAATTGAGCGCACGCAAGTGCAGATGTCGACAAACGTCATATAGACATTTGACAGTGACAAGCTGACTGCTGACATTATACCCAGTGTTGCCAACTCAGTGGATTTTCCACTAGATCTGGTGGTTTAGATTAGCATTTTAGCGGACAAATTTTGGTTTTAGTGGCTAGTGGATTTTATAGTGGCTTAGATTGTTTCATTTAGTGGTACTGCTAGACATTTAACCACCAGCACAATTTACATATCTACAGGAAAGAACTTGAACGTTTACATTACATGATGGGTATATTTTTTGATATGTAGGCAACACTCCTAGGCTAGGTGGTGTTTGTCGGGTATTCCCCGAAAAGATGTATTTATTTGTATGACTACTAGGTCAAATCTGATTTGAAATAAGAAGGTTTGTAAATGTTTGTTTCGTATGCATGCACAAAAATATAACTTTGTTACTTTTGTTAGTAACTTAGTACAGTTTTGGTTTTGCATCGGCACGACAATGAATGTTTCATTTTATTAATTTTGTAAAACTAATATGCCTAAGCCACAGTATACTCAAAAGTTCCGTGATAGTTGGTTACGTGACTCACAATTAAAGGACTGGTTACAAGTGGTGGAAAGTACTGGTGGTCTAGTTGCTAAGTGCAAATTATGTGGTTCAATTTTAAGGAATCATTATGGAGATTTAAAGAATCATGGATTATCCAAAAAGCACTTGCAAAATTCAAAGGTAACCAATTCTCACAATTCGTGCGGGTTTAAAACGCGAAGGAAAATGCTGCAATAACTACATGTTACCGAACAGCGTAGTGCAAAAAATTGGAACTAAAGAAGTGTATTCTTCAAAATCAGAAGTTGTAGAAGAAGCTGATTCTTCCGAAGATGATTTTAAATCTATATTTTGTTTGTCTTCTTGTAACTTTGTACCTAACAGAAATAAACTGATTTTGTGATACAATTTAGGATAATGTTTTTTTTTGCCAAAAAGTATTTTGATAATGTTAGTGGTTTTCTGATGGTTTGAAGGATAGCAAAACTTAGTGGTTTTCTGGTGGGTTAACACGCTAGAATTTGTGGGTTTGTGAAAAATTTGTTGGCAACACTGATTATACCGAACGCACTTTATTTCAGAACTTCAGGAAAGCAAAACAACATCTTCAAAACGCAAAATTTATTAGCATTTAATTAAAAAATGACGGCGCCCGCTGTCCAAAGGTCATCTTGTATATTCTGTAATATAGTAAACAAGTTCGAACCTACGGAAATAATATATGAAGATAACGACATTTGTGTGTTTCCTGATATTAAACCTGCGACCAAGTTACATCTTCTAATTATACCAAAACGTCATATTGAAGACGTTAAATGCTTAACGCCGGCTGATAAGGATCTTGGTAAGTGTTTTTATCGCTAAAATCTAATTATTAGTTATAGCAAGAAAGATTAAAACTGTTATCAAATTATCTGATAGTGAAGGGAGTGGCATGGTGCGAAATGATAATCTCCCCTATTTTATGAATATTCTTCTTCTGTGTGCTATCTAGCAAGAAATATCTACCTTTACGATTAGAATTTCTAAATACTAAGTCAACCCACTGACCAGTCAGTTCTATAGAATTTACTTTTATAGTATGTTTTTTTGTAATTTAAATTCCAATACAATGCCCAGCTGTTGAATATGACAAAAGTCATCTTGATTTCATGACAATTTTACATCTCTGAATGAACCGTGTTATGAAATTTGATTGAATAAATTCCAAGCTTTGCCTTTACAGAATATTTAGAACTTCCCATAATTTGCGGTATTTTTTTCATGAAAAAATGGTAACACTTAAATATTTAAAGCTGCATTCCAAAATAACATTTTTTTGACATATTCGAAAAACAACGAAATGTTTATTCACATTATAGTTCACTTCTCCAACTAACTCAAATACTTTTCTATATTTGTTTTCAGTTGAAAAAATGCTGTTCATTGCTCACGAGCAGTTATCGAAAAATAATCAAACGCTGTCCGACGCTCGTCTAGGGTACCATTGGCCCCCTTTCCGTAGCGTCAAACATCTTCACTTGCACGCAATCGCACCCGCATCTGAAATGGGATTCATATCTCGACTGATATTCAGGGCGGATTCTTTTTGGTTTGTTTCTGTAAGTGTTCCATATCATATCTATACTAATCACACTATCACACTATTAAAAGGCGAAAGTTTGTGAGTGTGTATTTTTGTCTCTTCTTCACGCTAAAACTACTGAACGGATTTGGATAAAATTTGGCACACAGATTGTTTATAACCTGGATTAACACATATGATACTTTTTATCCCGAAATTACCGGGATTGGAACTTATGCGGGTGAAACCGCGGGGCGCAACTATTAATATAATAAAGCTGAATAGTTAGTTTGACTGCGCTAGTCTGTGGAATACCATTCGTATGTGAAAAATTATTTTTGCTTTGGATAGCCCAATGAGGAAGGGTATAAGCTATACATTACGCTACGACCCGTAGGAGACAAGCAAAAAGAAAAAAAGGTCAGAAAGAATGCTACTAAGTGAAAGCCAATTAATAGCGCGGGCGGGCGATGCGATGCCATAGAATAATATATTTTATTTTGAAACAAGAAATTTCTAAGAAGTTAGTTTTTGAAATGAAAGCCCACCTCATTCAGTATGCGTGACACGATAGCATATTGGATATGGTAGTTGCTTCCAAAAAATAAGTCTTACAAAATAACCAATGGAATATTCTTCTTTCTTTTCAGCCTGACTACGTGGCTTCGATGATTTGATGATACACGTCTTCGAAATTGTAGTTAAATCTAATTTATTGTGGGTAGTTAATGAAACCTATTCTATGAAGGACCTTTGACTATTTGGTTTATTAATTCATCTTCCACAAAAAAATAAAATTTAGTTTTAGGCTTTCTGTACACGACTCCGGAGCCGCACCGTATGTTTGTGTATACGCATGAATACCGCCCATGCGCCACACCGCCTACTGCCGCGTAGATTTTACACTCATTCTGAGATGTGATTTTTTTTCATCTTGCATTCTGCGCCGGTATGGCTGGCGCGTGGCGTCGTGTACAGGAAACCTTAAAGTAACATACACTTCAGCCACACCAACATTGTTTTGCAGTCAATTAGATATAAATTATTCGACAAAGTTATGGTGATATGGTAATTATATGACCTGTATGTGCCAAAAGTGAGCATGCTTTGCAAATGGATTGTGAAAGAAATGGTGGGCCACTGGTGCCGATTCTCTTGTACAGACGCCAGCACATCAACCTACAACAATCTGTCAAATTTCTTTTATAGATTTTCAACTTTATCACTAAAATATAAGGTTCAAAGTTGATTGTTGACAGTTTCGGGTAGGTTGACGTGCTGGCCTCTGTATACCGAACTAAACTATCACTAAAATTCCCTACAAACCATTTTCGAGATATATGCAAAAGAAAAGAAAAAATATACAGTCGTTTTTGCACATGAAGTCGAGGTGTTGGTGTGAATTTTAGTTCACAACAACTGACACAACTGACAGTTGACAACTAATAGTATTCAGTAAATGGTCAGTTTTTTTTTTTTTTTTTTACACCTTTGGCAACTGAGCCTGTGCCGACAATTCTGCCAGCATCTTATGATGACGGCAAAGGTCAAATTTAGTCAGACAATCAAAATTTTTGGTGAAAAACTTCAAATTCAGAATAGCAAAATTGTCATTTTCACTAATTAAAATCTCAGTGCCATCTTAGTGCTGTCAAACTAAAATAAAGTTAAAGTTGTGTCACATAAGTCTATTCAAAATGGAAAATCACCGTTTGACAGGAATAAACTAAATTTTGGTGATTTTTTGTCTAGTTTAGAGGCATTTGTGACAAGAGAATCGGCACTATATAATTTGGCCACAGTATTAAATTATCATTCCTCATTAAATATTTCATTTTAGAGACTATACTTTATTGTATTTTGGACATTTGAAATGGGTAGTTCGCAAGAAATATAAATACCTACTATATTATTATAAACGAAAAGCTCAAGATATTTATAAATTTGCTTGTATCTAGTGTCTCTTCTATTGTTATATTAGTTTCTAGAGTTTATGAGTATTAAACGTATTTATATTGGGTATTTTTTTGTTTGAATTTACAAATTTTTAACTTTCTGTCAATGAACTGAACGCACTTTATGTCAAATGTGACGTATATACTGATTTCCCCTTGTCCCATTCTTACTAAATATTTTTAGTCGAATTACTGAACATTTATGACATCTACCAAGTACCAATCCGCACTGGCTGGGCCCGCATGGTGTATTATGGGCTTATGGCCCACTCCCTCTCACCGAGAGGTAAAAACATTAAAGGATTTAAGATGTGCTAGTTATCTATTAATCATTATTTGTAATGTTATGGTACCGTATGATAATCTACAATTCCTTTATAGATGCGATCCTTATTCAAAAAAAATAACGGTGAAAATATTTCATGATTGCAGTTTGAAGTGCTGTGCTATGTCATGAATTGCAATTAACAAATTTGTCACAGATAATTACCCATTGACATCGGCAGAATAGTCGACATCGGCTTTGCTTGCCATTTAATAAAATAGAATAGAACTACCCATTACAACACTATTGTTGAGTATGTATAACATTGACATAAAAAACATTATATAATAAAGGGTGCATTCCGAGTTACGCTGTAATTGATTTGAGCGCGCTAATGGGGAGGGACGGGCAAAGCTAATTACAGATGTCACCACCGTAACTGGTGCTTGCACTGACCTCTATAGATACCACTGGACTGGCGGCTGTCAAAGTGCTTTGTGCCCGTTTGATAATCGCCATTTTGGCGCTGTCGGACGTAGCGAGTGTTCTTGGTACTAAAACTAGTGATGTCGACATCAGCGAACAAATATCGATAACTTTTTATAATAAGTGTTTACAATAAATAAACGTATTATCATAATTACTTCTTATAATATATTAACAACTTACAAAACACTTACTAATCATGAGTAATTGCTTTACTTTAAAATAAATAAAATATTAAAAATAATTATTAAAATCTGACCTCAATAACGATAATATGATATTCATTTTCTTCAGTTGAAGAGTGGTATTACCTTGCTGTTTCATTAAATCCGGGAAGACTCCTTGATCCACACACAAATTAAATATTAAGGCTAGGTAAGGCGCTATGGTCTCAATTATGGAGGTACAGATTTTAATGGACATTCCCCAAAGATCTTCGGTCAATTTGATCTTGATTTGTTTAAAAGCTTTTATTACTTATAAGGGGTTAATATGCTTAAAGTTAAATTCAATCGGGCATGTTGAAACGTTTGCCCTTAATAAATCAAAAGAGAGCGAGGGCGAGGAATTTAAGGTTTCAGTTGTTTTAAGTGGTATACTGGTAAAGAAATTTACGAATTCTTGAACAACTTCTTTGTTATCGCAAATGAGACCCCCACATGATGTCTTCACGATGTACGTATGTGTACGTTTAAAAAAAAAAAAAAAAAAAGATTATCGATAAGACAGGTGTTTAATTTAATCTGTCAACAAAAAATAACGGAAAAAAAACGATTATTTTAGAAAAATCGATTATTGTCTATACAGAAATCGATTATTTTTAAATCGATTTTTTTACAAGGGAAAACAATCGATTAAATTATTAATAATCGATATTTATGTACAATATCACATCCCTAATTAATTTTCTGGACACACGTTAGTGGCGCTTCAAATAGGCCCAAAAAAATAGCTGTCAAACGTACGGAACAGCCGGTCCAGTGGTATTTATAGAGGTCAGTGGGTGCTTGTCATTAATGTTTATCATTGGCGGTTAGAAACTTTACTGCAAAAACAAACGCAAAAAAATGTATTCCATAATCCCCGTAGCTGATTTAAAAGCAGTATTAAAGAAAAAAATGCTTGTCTCACTAGGAAAAAGCGGACCTTGTTGCAAATTAAGTAAAAGTAGGATAAATCTTGGATTTAGTTTCGTCACCATTTTTTTGTTGACATTAATTAAATTACATTTTTATCATATTAAAGACTAGAATCATACGATAAAAACTTTGGTATAAATCATGAAGGGACTGCCGAATACCTGGAGATTGAAGACTAAATGTATGGTATTTGACAATTCTGACAGTACAATCGGCACCAATGATTATACGCCACCTACCGGGATAAAAGTCAGCGTGTCTCCTCATTACCGTACCATATTAATGTGGGCACGACAACGTTGTGTCTTGAATCGTCATAGATGACATCATGACATACGCCATCTTGCGATAACGCCGACCATGCCTTTTACTAATATCACCGTAAGCGCTGTTAAAAATGACAGTTGTGTTGTTTTATTTTGACTCGCTTCTATCATAGCTTTAAGAAATTGTGTTTCTGACTACCGTTCGCCACATAACCAAAGAAGAAGAAATGTGTGGTATATATACACAAAGAAATATGATAGATATGCAAGTTTTGACGTTGAACGAGTAAAGTACCGTGAGCGCGTTCACGAGCGTTGCGAATTTGTTATATAACAGGCTCTATGGCTGTGTGATTGACTCATTGTTTTATTTGCTACGTCAATAAATACTTTCTATTACGATGATATTAATCTATTTCATTGGCGACGAGGATTAAAGTAAGCATCTGCGCGGACCTGCATGCACTTGAAAAGCATTTGAAAATACTAAAATGTTGATTTGTGAATCAAAACCACTTGTGGCCTTTGATGAGAAGCGTCCGTTGTTTTTAGCGTGTGATGCCTCGGAAAAGGGTGTGGGTGCCGTATTATTTCATAAAGCAAATGAGCAAATTCAACCTATCGTTTTTGCGTCAAGGAAGCTGAGATCAGCGGAAACTAAATATTAAGTTATTGATCGAGAAGCATTAGCCATATTTTTCGGCATCCAAAAGTTTGATCAATACTTACGTGGCACAAAATTCACACTCGTCACTGATCATAAACCCTTGATTCACGTATTAGGCCCACAGCGAAATTTACCGAAGCTTGTTAATAATCGCTTAATACGTTGGGCTTTGATCATTGGTAGCTATGACTATGACATCGTCTTCACAAAAGGACAACTTAATTTTATAGCTGATTACCTTTCCAGGATGCCCAATCCTGATGAGAGACCGTCCCGTGTAGAATTGACAGTACACAGAATAATAGCTCAACTAAAACATAACAGTGTTTCAGATATAGCGTTGACAGAAGAAATAATAAGAGATGCGTCAAGGAATGATCCTATTTTCAAACAAATATCGGAAAACATTAAGACAGGTTGGCGGGAAAATTCATATTCAGACATCTTAAAACCTTATGCTCGGAAACGCACCGAATTGTCCATCGAGAATAAGATCTTGATGTGGCAGGGTCGAATAGTCATTCCGAATACGCTAAGGAAGTTTACATTGAAATACCTGCACACAGGACACCCAGGAACTTGTGCAATGAAAGCACTCGCACGTTTTTACGTATGGTGGCCATCGATCGACGATGATAGTAGGTAGAAGAGTACATCAAATGCTGTCGTAAATGCCAAGAAAACCGGCCAAATAACCCTGAATTGCCTGTGTACTCCTGGTCCGTTCCTGACAACCGCTGGGAAAGACTTCATGACGATTTTGCGGGACCATTTGAAGGAAAATACTGGTTTGTTCTAGCAGATGCACTCTCAAAATGGATTGAGATCAAGCCCATGAACCAAATAACTACAAACAAACTGTGTGAAGAGTTAGACTCTATATTTACAACGTTTGGTTTTCCACAATTATTAGTGTTGGATAACGGGACACAGTTTACCTCCCGGGAATTCCAAAATTATTGCAGAGACAAGGGTATTGTACATATTAAGTCATCTCCATATCACCCGAGGACTAATGGCTTGGCAGAACGCCTGGTTCGTACTTTCAAAACTAGAATGTCATCAAGTGCGAGTGATGGCATGACCCTGAGAAGGAGGCTAGTAAACTTCCTATTTTCCTACCGTATAACACCTCATAGTGCCACCGGTAAGAGCCCAGGTGAAATTTTGTTTGGGCGTCGGTTGCATTGTGCTCTGGAAAACGTGCGGCCTAACCCTAAAAGAACTCTGCAACACAAACAGATACAGGCAAACATTGAGTCTGAGAAACTAACCCCATCTTTTAAATCAGGTGACAGCGTATTTGTTCGCACCCGAGACGGATCCCGATGGGTACCTGCTACAATATCAAGGCGTACGCACAGATATTCTTACGCTGTGAACACTTCAGACGGTGTAGAGAGGAGATATCATGCAGATCATGTGCGTTCCCGCTTAGCAGACCCAATCAGTCCAGTTGTTACTGATCTTCCTCCATTGCCTTCGTCAACACCTGTTGGACACCCACTAACGCCTCCGTCCACATCTCATTCTCGCCCATTGCCTCCATCCACACCTACGCCTCATTTACTAACTTTTTCCACACCTATCAGACAGCGATCACCTCACCCAACGCCTCAACTAACCCAACCATCAATTTGGTCCTCCTGCCAGGCTACTCAAGACTCGCCTGATATAAATCCATATGTGATGGAGCACATCGTTCCAAGTTCATCAGGCACACATAATCAAGCGGGCACTCCACGACAAGCCAGCGCTGAGACACCTGCGGTGCTATTCTGTAAAAATCTTACCGTGAAAACTTCGGTGAAGTGAGCGTGGAGTGAGCTGTCAATTCCAAGCAAAAACAAACTCACTTCACCTAAGTTATCACGGTGAGATTTTTACAGAATCGACCGGCTGGTCTCCCACTGGCCACGGCTGTCTTGCAGGGAGCACCAAGAAGGCGCAGTGGGCGCACCACCACAAAGCCACGACGACATATCGAGGAGATGTCGTAGCTTAATATGATGTGGACGAATGTTATATACCAGGCTCTATGGTTGTGTGATTGACTCATTGTTTTATTTGCTACGTCAATAAATACTTTCTATTACGATGATATTAATCTATTTCAGAATTGTTGACAGAACAGAACTCTGCGGTCATAATCGTGATATCTTATTCAGAACGCCAGTTATCGATGTCAGCGCTGTGAGCAATTATGTTCTAATTCGGAAAGCGGCCAAAATAAACTTGGTTAGGGTTACTCATGGGTTACTCGGATCGGATGTCAAAATAAAAATACTTTGTTTTTCCATATTTTTTTTTATTTAGCTTCCAAAACAGGTATGTATTTACAATTTTAATTTAATAATAGCTCTTGGGGACGTAATCAATTCATTTCTATAGTATTTATCAATGTACAATACTATTTTATAAGCTAACCTCTAACGAAAACAAACTAAATCTTTTTCAGTGTATATTCAACTCAAACTCAGTTGATTTGTTGTATTACTTGCTATTTTATAATGTTTCTACATCCGAGGTTACAGTCTATCATAGAACATTTTATAACAACTAGTACTGTCATACAACTTTCCAACTTACACTGATATTTCATAGACATTCAAAGTGTTAGTGTTAGCTAATTTATTACAGTGTACTGTGTACGTGCTGCTGGATATCTACCTCTGGATGTCGACCTTTCTAAACTACTTTTAATTAAAACAAAACCAAACCTAATATAGTCATCACGGGAATATAGTATAATATATAGCTGGGAAGCATGACTGACAGTCGAAGCTTAATAATTGTATCTATAAAGTACATTTAGCACTACACTGTGCAAACTATCGGTCGTAAGTCGCGGACCTCTGACATAAATCCTGGGCCTCAAGTCTGCTATTACAATAGTGTCAGAATGGTCTATCATTGAGTTCATAATTGTAGATTTTGACAAGTTCGGTAATCTACTAACATATTGGCGTCATTATGACTTTCCAATGGTCAGCCACTGACACTCCTTTGAAAGAAATGGCATCTATTGGTAATCTCGTACATAATGAAAAATGAATGACTGACTTAGGCGGTAATCTGCTAAAATTTTGACAGTTCCTTTGATCAGTGACCCACCATGAGAACGTCATTGTGCAGTCATTCCTTTTAATTCGTTACGAGTATCGTGTTTGTGGAATGCAATGATCGACCATTATGAATTTAGCAGATTACGAACTTTTAGCAAAATGACAATGGGATCGTGTTGGAATGACAAATTTATAAAAATAGCAGACTTGGACCCCGGGCCGGCTGGAGCTCGGAATAACGTGTGTACAATCATTGGTCGCGACTGTTAGCCGTGGCTTACGAACGCGTCCGATAATTTATTCCCAGCTTAAGAACTGAGTTGCCTGGCCATAAATCGTGGTTATTAGACAGTCTCGCTCGCACTTATGGAGTCTGCAGACTATGGATATATAAGACGCAATGGGTTGCACATTCTTATTGCTACTGACATTTATGACTCAGTTCATAACAATTAAAAATAATGAAAAGTGATACAAGATACCAAATGTTTTAAATTAAAGTTTTATACTATACAAGCACCTAACTCTTGTTTACCCAAATTTCAGACAAATGGACGACCCAGAACTGGACCCGTCAGAGCTTGGTACACAAGACTACTGGCAGAAGGCCTACACTAAAGAGATAAAGAACTTCGTAGACCATGGAGACCCAGGGGATGTGTGGTTTGGAGAGGACAGTGCCAACCGGGTTATTGACTGGATCTGTAACTGTGGTGCTGAAAAGGATACTTCTGTTATTGATTTAGGTGAGGATGAACAGTTTATTTAAAATGTATGTTTTATTCACTAGTCTCAGCAGAAAATAAGTTTTTGACCAAAAAAACTTAGTAAGTACAGTGATGATTACAGTAACAATTACATTAATTTAAGGCGCTACCCCGAGCTAAGTGGCGCCCTCATTGAATAAAAAATCGTAGCATAGCATAGAAAATAAATTTAAAAAAATGGAATCTTGGAGTTTGTTACAAAGAGGATAAAGTATTTTTACGTTGTTAAAACAGGACTCAGTGTTTCGTATCCAAAGTAAAAAAAAAGACTGAAAAGACTGTGTAAAAGTGTTAAAAGTGTCCGTTTTCGACACTCTTGCTATCTACTTTGGATACGAAACACTTAGAGTCCTGTTTTAACAACGTAAAAATACTTTATCCTCTTTGTAACAAACTCCAAGAATCAATTTTTTTAAATTTATTTTCTATGCTATGCTACGATTTTTTATTCAATGAGGGCGCCACTTAGCTCGGGGTAGCGCCTTAACCAGAATACCCGCGAAATTACGAGTTTTTTTTTTAGATTTTTAATTCATGGTCTTTATGGTGGCCTCTTTAGGTGTGAGAATTCATTTATTTTTTTCTAACTATTATCAAACACTATTTTTATTCTAAGTACAAGCGAATTTACCGTCTGTATTCTGTAGCCAATCTCGATACAGCTTTTACTTCGTGTCATCCCTTTAAGGATTTACACTTACCAAATAATTAAGTTACCAGAATATTTTATTTTGGATTCCATTTCCTGTTATATTAAAAATTAGCCGAGCTATCTAAAAAAATGCTTCATTTAAAACTGTATTCAATGATAATGCATAATAGCCTGCGCAGACTAGAGGAAGGGACTACAGAGGATTATAAATTTAACAATTGAATTTAATACTAAACTTATCCAATCGAAATAAGGTATATATATTTCAAATTTTTTGTAGCGTCACAATGCAGTTTTCCGTTGATCACCGAGAATTAAAATAAATACTCTGCACGGGCCATTATTTGTTTTGTTTCACAGAAAGGTTTTTTAATGTAGGTTAATAATATTGCCTGGGTTCGATTCCCTGGTCGGGCAGTCATATTTCGGTCGGGAGTTTTTCTATTATGAATTTCTCAGTAGTCTGGATTTGTGCCCGGTTGATGGCAATAGGCTCGCCCCCTATGACATGGGACTTAAACATAACTGGCGAAATGTGGGTGTACCTACTATGGGTACAACTCTGCGCAATCCCCCGGGGAAAAAAAGTGTGATGTTTTGTTAATGATAATGAATTCATGTAAAATTACAGGTTGTGGCAATGGCTACACGCTATCAGAGTTAGCTAGAGAAGGCTTCACAAACCTCCTTGGTGTGGACTACTGTCAGGAAGCCATCACTCTTGCTGAGAAGGTGTCCAAGACTGAGTTTCCTCATATTAAATATAAGGTAAGATCACTTTATTGACTTCCTAATATGGAAAGTTTTGAAGAAAGAATTAAAATACATTTATTTAGCACAGACTAAAAGGCACACAACACAACATATTGTACTTACTACAAGTAAAAACTAAATAAAATAACAATAAAAAGTGTAAAGTTCGATTGTAAATATACCAAGAAATTATTACTTTGTTTTCCATTTGGAACGGTAGACTGTTATTTATTTATTATTTTTATTTGGTGTTAAAAATTAACTTTATAAACTTTTTTTTTCTATTAAAATCTGCTATTGCATTCTACAGTTTTTATAGAAAATGAAACTGTATGAGACAGCTGCTTTTTTAACACCTGATATAATGCCGCCCATGGGCACATGTCCGCCCGTATTTTTCTGAATAAGCATGAAATATTATCGAAAATTAATTTGAAAAGGTCTATTCTTTAATAGGTTTCATTTTATTCAATTTGAATTTATTGAGTAGCGTTTGTGACCTTGTTTGGCTTGTTTTCGATTCTGTTTATTTACAAATCGAGCCTTTTAAAACCTTTTTAATTATGTTGCGTCAAGCAACGCCATCTGTTGTTCAAATTAGGAAGCCTGCTCGCGATCGGTATATTCTGTTCTGCGCCAGTGTGCAATAATATCGCATGTAAGCTAACGTGACTCAAAATTCTTGTAAAAACCGAACATTTAACAATCTAAAATTGGATAACGTGCCTTATTGAAGAAGCCCTGCCTGCCCTTTTGTCTCCATTGCCCAAACAAGTTAATTTTCAATAATTTTTCATGAATATTCAGAAAACTACGGGTGGTCAGTGACCACCCGTAGTTTTCTTGGTCACTATCATGTCCATGGGCGCGGGGTAGTGTTGTAATTTGTGTTTCTTTTTTGGGGATACAGCAGGGCTATTATGACGTATTAATGCCACCATTTTTCCAGTGTGAGTGAGAGACGGAGCTATACAAGGCCGATAGCCACATCCTTTTTTCGCAGCTTTTTTCGCAATGATGGAATGAATACTTCATAATACGGCCCCAGGTCATAAAATGATGATGATGATCATGACTAACCTGCTTGCGCCGTAGTGCTCTACTATAGACTCTAGATGGCGCTAATACCAGTTTTAAGTTTACACTTCTGTGGGCAGTCCGCATGACTGCCAATTCTTTTCATTTATAATATTGTTGGTCTGCCTCGTTGGTCTAGCAGTCGCTAGCGCTACTGTTGAGTATGAGGTCTTGGGTTCGATTCCCGAGTCGGGCAGTGGTAGTTGGTTTTCCATCTTGAATTTCTCAGTAGCACGCCGGAGTCTGAGTGTGTGCCCAGTTGATGGCAATAGGCTCGCCCCCTATTACATGGGACTTAAAAATAACTGGCGAAATGTGCATGTACTATAGGTACAACTCTGCCTAACCCTTGGGGAATACAGGCGTGATGTTATGTTATGTAGTTTAATAAAAATATATTATTATTTATTTTCCAGGTATTCGATATAACAAAAGACTGTGTGAAGGAGCTAGGTAAATTCGGTATAGTTCACGACAAAGGGACCTATGATGCAATAGGACTCAATCCTGAGGACCCGAAGAAATGCAGAGAAAAATATATCGACCAAGTCGTGGATATGTTGGATGAAGAAGGTAGGATACGCTAGACTATTTTCTTTACATAAAGTAAGGCCATTTTAATAGGTAACATGTGACGTCTGTCAGTTTAGTGAAAACAAATCGTAAAATTACTCGTATCGGTCATTATAACAATAAATATGTAATCGTAATTTAAAAAAGTTAGCAATTGTGCAATTCTAACAAAACGAAAAAATGTATTATTTTATGCCCGGCGTTACAAGGTTACGTTGTTGAATTTTGATGAATTGTCAAATGTTACCTATTAAATTGGGCTTACTTTAATTGGTGAATATTCACAGACATACCGGGATTTAAAAAAACCATAGTGGCCGTTTTTTTTTTATTTTGTTGATATTGATACTAGGGATGCATCGATACGCCTTTTCGCCGATACGATACCGATACCGATAATCGTAGAAAAATATCGGCGATACCGATACCGATACGCTTACTGTGAATTGTGAATTATCAATTGTCGAAATTTCAAAATGATTCCATATCGCACTTTTGTGTTTTGAAGTTGACATGACTGCTGATTATTTTATTTCACTCAAACAACACGAATGTATGAAAAATTCTAAGCGCGACAACGTTCAACTTAGCGAAATATTACTGATATGCGAGTGCGAGGCCAAAGCGGGCGGGAGAAACGGGACACGGGGTTTCCCCGAGCATAGTTCGTGCCTCGTATGCAACGAAATAGACGCGAGGCCAAAGCGGGCGGGAGAAACAAGACACTCACAAGCACGGGGTTTCCACGAGCATAGTTCAAGCCTCGTTTGCAACGAAATAGACGAGACAACACGCTCGTTTACACTACATTTTTAAATTAAAAAGTATCGTTGAATCGGTCATAAAAATATCGTCGATACCGATATATCGGCTAACCCGAAGTATCGCCGATATATCGGTATCGGTATCGGATGCATCCCTAATTGATACGTTCTCTTCTTTGTAATTCAAAAAAGTTCTGTCTACATCATAATTATTTTCTTATACCTAACATCGAGATTACTTATGAAATTTTTATTAAAATTGATAAAAAAATAACGTCAGTTTTTCATAACGTTCATAAAGCTCCTAGATTTTTTCTTCCCATTTTAACTATCAGAAATTAACTCCATCTATATAATATATAACAGTGCACAGGCCGCTCCCAAGTTGCGGCATAAGAGCCAGTTCTCCGCCTTCTGTCCCGGCCACCAGCCGGTTATTCGTATTTAAATCATCCATAATTTATACATAAATTTTATCTATCTTCCAGGACTATTTGTAATAACATCATGCAACTGGACCGAATCGGAATTATTAAAACATTTCTCAGAAAAAATGAAGCTGAAACGCGTGATACCGACGCCTCAATTTAAATTTGGCGGGAAAGTAGGCAGTGTGGTGTCTTCCGTTGTCTTCACTAAGAAATAATTTAAAAAAAATATATTTGATTGATAAATTGTTTGTTTTATTGGTCAAATTGTTGACATAATTATCTGGACGCAGCATAATTTTCTACATAACAAAATTATGCTGCGTTCAAAAGGCTAAAAGGCAAATGAGCCTTTTAGCCTTTTCCAACTATGTTGGGGTCAGCTTCCAGTCTAGAGCGAGGTTGTGAAGGTCCCATAGGCAGTCGCCTATGTGACCTTCACAACCCAGTAGCTGGGTAACGCGATAACTCTTGGTAAGATTGCACCCTATTTGTACACGATCAATCACAATGTATCAGAATCAGCTTTCTAACTACGCAACATATTTTCGTAAACGATAAAGACAAATCTGTTACATTTTGACAGTTCAACAACATTCATTGCGTTATTTACGTTGCTCTGCCGGTTTTTTTTTTCGAACTTACGGAGCTATGGATTAGCAATCTGTTTCAAAAGGATTCGGATTGATTTTGCATTACGTAATTAGGGTAAAGAACTTGATTTGCTATGACAGTTCAACAATATTCGTTATTTGTGTTAATACCTATATAACACAACTTTATTTCAGAATATCCATTACAGAATCATCTTTATTTGTGTTAGTAAGTGCTTAGGAATTATGTCAGTAAAACAAGACATCAAATTGACACATGGAGTGCGATCCAGTGTCTAAGAAAAGGACCGTCTAACCGGCCCGCTATTACTTTCAGAATACAAATGTTGTTTATGCTAATGAGCAGATGAATTTGTTAAACATAATGAATAGTAGTTGAATTTTCTTCAAAATGGTTCGGATTGTGAAAGGTGTTACGTAATTAGGGTGTCCCACTTGCGGGCTGAATCCTAACTAATATTATAAGTGAGTTAGTTTGTTACGCTTTCACACTAAAACGGCTGAACGGATTTAGATGAAATTTGCCTCATGGGTCATCACCTGTACCCTAATTACGTAATGCAAAATCAATCCGAATCTGAATCGTTTTGAAACAGATTGCTAATCCATTACACCGTAAGTTCGAAAAAAAAAACTGCAGAGCAACGTAAATGACGCAATGAATGTTGTTGAACTGTCAAAATGAAACAGATTTGTCTTTATCGTTTACGAAAATATGTTGCGTAATTAGAAAGCTGGAGAAGGACATATGATACCTTTTATCCCGATATTATCACGGGATCCAGACTTATGCGGGTGAAACCGCGGGGTGTAGTAATGTAATAAAAGAAAAACAACTCAATTTCATTGCTTTATTTGTTAAATATTCTTTACAATAACCAACCTGTTTCAAAAATCTTTGTTAACAGAATGAAGCGTTATAAAGTAAATAATAACGTTATCCTATAGCCATACATATTACTAAAACCTCATTCATATTGGACCCAAATGCGCTCCCTAACCGGGCAACTGTAATGTAACCGCGACCTAGTCGTGTTACGTCTACCTATTTAATTATTTGTATTAACCTATCCCGCTGGTTTCAATTAGGTATCTCTCTACCCTACCATGCAGTTGACGGCCTGCACAGTGTACTTGCAAAGCCCTAGACGTTGCAGTGGAATCTTGGATTGATATATTACAGGCGAACGTGCAGTGAGGATTTTCCCGCGTAATTTAAATGTTTTCTACAAAAAATCGTGGGTAAAATTGATCGCTTTTTTTAGCACTGCAAGACATCCTTTCATTAAAAAAAATAGCTATTTTGCGTTATAAATCCAATATGAATAAGGAAAACCCAAAATACATAAATATTATCTACATGACCCTTACAAACTAATAACATATTCATAATAATTGTGCATGATATAAGTAGGGCGAAAGACCTCCTAATTTTAATCAATAAAAATGTTTTTTTTACAAATGTTATTTTATACAAGGACGAGGATTGGTGTCCTCACCTTATGAGTTTATGACATATACTCCAGTGTCGAATACTATTTATACAGGTACTAAGCATTTTTAAATAAATAATTTTCATTCATTCTTATTAAATACAAATGTATAGAAAACTTTTTGAGGAATGAGTGATACACCTAATTTAAAAAAACAAAAAAATCACAGGTAGGCAATTCGGTAAAAGTATTTAAATACCCCAAATAGTTATATCAATAAAGCAATTTCTAAACAATAAATAAACATTCATGGTTTTCTGAGCAAAAAAGAAAAAACAATCTAGACTAAGATTAAATTATTATTTTTGGTTTGTTTTATGGCCAGATAATGGAATGGAATATTTTGGAACTGCACACTTAACGAGCTAGACCAAAAAAACTGAAACATTTTGAATGTCACGAACACTTTTGCTGTAGTTTCTTTTTAATTACTAAACGTAATAAAATCGTGGCCATTTTTTTTTTTGTGTAGGTACTAGATTTTCAACTCTTTGCTTAGCCGCGAGAGTTGAAAATTCAACAATGTGTTTTTTCAACGCACTAGGACGAGTGCGTCCCAACGTGTTGGATTCTCAACGGTCAGCTAAACACTGAGAGTTGAAAATCCAGTGCGCGATAAAATCCTGCCGCGATATTTATACGTCCGTTCATACGTGGGCTTACTCTTAATGAGAGAATTTATTTCATTGTGCCTTTTTTTTGTCCTTTAGTTAATCTCATACGTTAATTTATACTTCAGCGAAAGGAGATTCATCAGAACCGGTACCCTAATTACGTAACACATTTTCGTAAACGATTACGACTAATCTGTTTCATTTTGACAGTTCAACAACATTCATTGCGTTCCTTACGTTGCTGAGCAGATTTTTTTGTAGAATTAGCAATCTGTTTCAAAACGATTGAGATTCTGATTCATCGCGTATTATGCAATTAGGGTACAAGTGTCCCACGACACCTCTCGGCTTTTTTATGGGTAGGTAATAATTTTTACAACTGTTATAAGGGTAAGTTATTAAGATCCGTTGAAAAAAAAATTACGGGCAGTCATTTTATTTTTCCGCCGTTAGTCAATAAGTGTGTAAAACATAAACAGTAATAAATAGAAAAAAAAAAACGTATAAAATTTGAATTCCGTGGACTACCTTAGCTCATCCCCAGTGACACGCACTTGGCCGGTTTTTTACATATTATAAAAAACTACAATAATCAGTGCCGTTTGTAATAGATATAAAATAATCCGTTGACATGTCAAAACTGATTAAATAGGTAGACACAATGGATTTAAAATAACTTTATATAAGATAAATAAATTAAACGATTTTGTAATACTTAATCACCTTATCAATTTAGTATTTAGGCCAAAACCAATAAGTTTGATAACAACACATGATTTGGAACAATGCGTTCCAACTAAGAATAAAAATGACCGTGCGCCTTATTGCCAAACAGAGCGCCTCGTTTACTCATTTTGTTTCGTTTACAACCTGCCGGGGTCACGGGAAAGTCCGAAAGGGATGCCGTAGCCCCGGGCAACGTACAGGCAACTGAAGGAACACGGGTGGGTTTTAGTCAGTAAGAGTATGATATGCCCTCCCGCTGCGCCCAGAGCGGGAGAAGTTATTTGATAATTACACACCCAAGAAAAAAAAAGTGAGAACAAACAAATTACAAAAATATGGATAAAAACACATTTTCTGTAACAAGTTACAGTTGACAGATCGAGATCTTTGACGATGCTATTCTTAGTTTGAACGCATTATATAGGTACTAAGTACATTAGTTCTGAGATAGATAGGTACTATGAAATTTTTTTTCATCGTGCGGTGCGGCTCTCGCTTCGGGTACAGGAAACCTAAGGTAATTTGTGCGAAGATTTATACCCTAGTTCTCGTTGTGTCTAGTTATTGGGTGGTCTTCTCATTAATTCTTCTTTAGTTTAAGTTAGGTACTAACAATAGTATTTTAAGTGCAAACCTGTTACTAACAATGTATGGATCTTTTGGCTGTCCGAAATAAAATAATTTTATTTATTTAATTTAAAAAGCGTTAGGTTAGTAATGGTATTTTTACCCTACAAAAATATAAAACGTATAAAATCTGGAATATTTTTTATATCATTTTCAATGTAGTTAATTACCAAAACAGCTTTAAAAAAAATGCTGAAATCAATACACCGTTTTTTTTTTCTCCATAGACAATATCACAACTCGCTAAAAAGTAGCAAATAGGCCTTAAATACTTAGAAAAACGCTTAATATTATACCAGTCATTTATGTAATAACCATTTTACTTTAATTTATATTATTAGAAGCCTATTAATTTTGCCGGAATAATTCATTCACATGGTAGGTAAATTATATGTGCATTCATCCTAAATCAGTTTGATTTTGGAACGAAGTTACTTATCGCACGTTACACTCCGAACACTTATTGAATGAGAGGTAGTCTGAAAAAAGTGTAACATCACGACGCTTTTGTTACACGTAACAAAGTTGACGTGACGGTAAAAATGTTACACATTTTTCGGTTTGGATCTCATTCGCCAAGTGTGCAAAAGCGAAAGGAACTCCCTTCCAACCTGGGCCTCAAGTCTACTATTACAATAGTGTCAGAATGGTCTATCATTGATTTCATAATTATTGATTTTGACAAGTTTGGTAATCTACTAACAAAATGGCGTCATTATGACTGAAATGGTCAGCCACTGACACTCCATTGAAATAAATGGCATCTATTGGTAATCTCGTACATAATAACAAATTAATGACTGACTTAGGCGGTAATCTGCTAAAATTTTGATCAGTGACCTACCATGAGAACGTGATTGTGCAGTGATTTCTTTTAATTCGTTACGAGTATCGTGTTTGTGGAATACCTACAATGATCAACCAATGATCGACCATTATGAATTTAGCAGATTACGAACTTTTAGCAAAATGACAATGGGATCGTGTTGGAATGACGAATTTACAAAAATAGCAGACTTGGGCCCCATCCTAATACCGTAACACACGATCAATCACAATTTGTTTCATTTTGACAGTTCAACAACATTCATTGCTTTATTTACGTTGTTGAGCAGGCACATTTTTCGAACTTAAGATGTAATGGATTTGCAATATCGTTCAAAATGATTCAGATTATGATTGTGCAGGTGTCCCACGAAACTCTCGGCTGTTTTTTGTTTTAACGCTTCTATAAAAAAGAGAGCTTTCATTCGAAACACACATCATTGCATGAACATGAATCGTTCTCCGAAACAGCCCGAAACCAATCGGACACACCCCGAACAATTTTTATGCACACGAAAGTTAAACCGTATTATATCAATAAACATGAAATTTCAATATTTATTACCCACATTTTAATTTACTTAAACATACTTTAGTAAAAAAAAAAAATCGAATCAACTGAGTCCTAAACACAATTTTTTAGTTCGTATTTTTCGTGAAGTAAAAACATTAATAAATATTTAAATATTATATTCTAAATTTCTTGAATGCCAACAAACTTTTTTTTATAAAACTCTTTTATGTTTATTCAATGATATTATATATATTAAATTGCAAAAAATATGACGCTTACTACTTAGCTTGGTAAGTCGACAATCTAGTGCTTGGCACCTAATTAAAACTACAATTTTCACACATAATTAAATATACAATGGTTTTTTTTTTTTTACATACCTATTTCGCAAGTTTAATGTTTCCCACTATTGAAATATAAAGCTAAGCGCACATTAAAGTCGCGTCGCCGTCGGGCCGCACCGCATCGTATTACAACACAAAAAAAGTGCGGTGCGGCCTGTAGTCTGCGATGGTTCATACAAAATGTACGAACGAAAGTGATACAGGAAGATTTTTTATTACAATGCGGTGCGGCTCGCCTTTATTTAAGCTATACCATTACGGGCGCGAGCTGCGTCCGTGGGTCTACTCTCTGAGCAAAATGCTGTAGTTTTGACTGAAGTTACAGACCTTTCGTCCAACGCATCACTTACGGATATCAGCTTCGATCGGGGCCTGAACTAGAAATGAATAACAACACGATTTGATGGTTGTACTTTATCCGATGTGTTTTTACCCGTCCGATCAGGGCCTCAAGTCTGTTATTACAATAGTGTCAACATCGTCATTATGACTTTCCAATGGTCAGCCACTGACACTCCATTGAAAGAAATGGCATCTATTGGTAATCTCGTACATAATGACAAATGAATGACTGACTTAGGCGGTGATCTACTAAAATTTAGACAGTTCCTTTGATCAGTGACATACCATTGGAACGTCATTGTGCAGTCATTGCTGTTAATTCGTTACGAGTATCGTGTTTGTGGAATACAATGATCAACCAATGATCGACCATTATGAATTTAGCAGATTACGAACTTTTAGCAAAATGACAATGGGATCGTGTTGGAATGACGAATTTATAAAAATAGCAGACTTGGGCCCCAGGGCCCCCAGGTGTAGGGTTCACTCCTAAGTTACGAACTACTGTCGAACGGACCCGTATCGCCGTTGAGAGTAGGCCCTGTTCAATTCATATGGACAAAACTCGGACGGTACTCAGTGCACGGTGTAGTATGAACTGCTTCATATAAAATGTTCGTTATGTTCGATCCGTGCATCGCTCACGGGTCGTTCATGGCACGGCTCGCGCCCAGCACTGTGTAGCATAAGTCGTAATGTGCGTCAGCCTTTATTCATAAATACCTAAAAGTGAGTTTTATTACTACATATCTACAGAAATACCTATAATGTGTGTGAGTCATTATAAAAATTATTGCTACTGGTGCGAGATAGTAAGTAAAACGCAAGCTATCAAATTTGCGGGAAAGTCCGAAAGGGATACCGTGGCCCCCTGGCATTGCACAGGCAACAGAAGGAACACGGGTGGGTTTTAGTCAGTAAGAGTCTGACAAGCCCTCCCGCTCCACCCAGAGCGGGAGAAGTCATTTGATGATTTCCTACCGAGACAAAAAAAAGGCTATCAAATACCTATATAAGATCAATCACTTTGGTCAGTGGCATCAATAAATAATCCAGTTTAAAAAAATTAAGAAAACGTTTTGCGCTGATGACAAGTAACATGAGACTATAACAGACAGAAACGAAGAATTTCCATTATATTAAACATCAAATACACAAGTGAACCAAGGTAACCACCATAGCCCGAAGAATTGCCAAACTTAAATGGCAGTGGGCACATTGCTCGAGGAATGAATAGCCAATGGGGCCGAGTTCTGGAGCGGTGACCGCGTACCAGAAGGCACAACGTTAGTAAGCCTCCAACAAGATGAACAGCGGTGATGAAGGTCGCGGGAATCCGCTGGATGCGCGAAGCAGAGAGGTGGTCGTTCTGGCGACACTTGAGGAAGCATGTCTAGCAGTGGTTGTCTTTCGGCTGAAATGACCTGATCTTGATCATTCTCCTGCCGGTATCCCAATTTATTTGGAATCTGCGCAACATGTGTTTTTCTTCCATACTTCCATTAGCCGTCATCTCGGTAGTCACCACCTTTCTAGCCGTTATCATCTTCCACGCAGTCCATTATTTCACGTTTCTTAGGTCTTCCCCGACTCTCATATGAAGACTGCGATTGGAATGATTCGCCAAAACAACAATTTAATCTGTCTATTGATTCTTCAAATTATGAAGATTATGTTTGAAACAAAAACCTCGCCGCGGAAGTGAAATGACGTCAATAATGACCAGGCGACTTAAACAAATATTTGCTGTTGGCTACTGAGTTGAAAGCGAAAATCTATAGAACGCTTACTATCAGGTTTGCAACGCTAGTTTTAAGTGGAGACAAAATGCACAAGACTATTGTTAGAATGCAAAACTGTTGAACCGGATTGTGGAGGTCAGATAGGCGTCACTCCATGTAAAATACTGGTATTCAGCTGAGTCCGGTTAGACTGAAAGCCGACCCCAAGATAGTTGGGAAAAGGCAGGCAGATACTATCCAAGAACTTCATATCTAAGCAGTTTGAAAACAAAATCCCGTGAACACGATGACCACATCTGTTACCGCCCCGGTTCTATAGCGGCCGAGCGCTGCAAGCAGAAATAGTCTTTACGGTGTATATACTTATATGAACTTCATCGATGACACATAAGTAATGCAAAAGTAGAAGTGCAAGATCTTGTTAGCAAAAGCCAATCAATTCAATCTGTTTTCAAACAATAATATGTAAAATCACAGCTTGCATTTCTTTTTTTGACAGCAGTTACCATGACTCCCAAACTTTCAAAAATTATCTCGACTCCACAACCCAGTTACTGGGTAACACATTAACCCCTTGATAATACTGTTTGCCAAACTTGCAGGCCTCTGAATACCAGTAACGACTGCCAATGATTGACGAACACTCAAAAACTGCTACACATAACACTATACCTAACAAATCGAGGAATGATAAGTCCCACTGTCTAGACACAGGTACCACACCCACACAATCATTTGTTTTATCGAATTATTGAGTGGGAGGCAGAACGGTGCCCATGACAACGCCCTGTAAGCAATTTAGCTCCGAAACAACTGACGTGCGAACAAACAACAGACAGCGACGAGAAAATTGGCTTTTATAGGCCGACCACATATGGGGCCAATCTAAAACAAGAGACAGATTAAGATTTTTATAGTTTTTGGTCGATTTTGCGTGGGTTAGAACTGCAATGAAGGCTTTCATCGCGAAAAATCGTATAGTTATAATGGATCAGATAAAAACAAGCCAATAAGACCTTTCTGAGACTCAGTATTGTATATAATCCGGAACCCTAACTGCGTAATACACGATCGAAAACAAATTGCTAATCCATAGCTTCTTAAGTTCGAAAAAAAATCTTCTCAACAACGTAAATAACGCAATGAATGTTGTTGAGCTGTCAAAATGAAACAAATTTGCCGTAATCGTTTACGAAGATGTGTTGCGTAATTTGATAGCAGTTCTTCTAAGTTAACAGACAGTTGAGCTCCTGGGGAGTTTGTTGCGCCACTTCTTCTTCCCAGCTAAAGCATTAGAAGTGGTGAAGGTCGGGCATTTTGAGGAATTTTGACGTTCCAGCCTAGTTAAATTGCTTTTGATCGTTTTTGCGTTGGGAAGAAATAAAAGTCTGTCTTTCAAAAGGACAAATAAGGTGAATTTCCTAAGAAATTAAATTTAATCTGTCGCGCGCGCAATTAGCAGACACAATAGAATTTTATTGTTATCTGTCTCCAATATGAGACACCAGTATTATAAAGGTTAAAACATGCAAACGCGGGTGCCAAAAGTGTTTTGGCAAAAATCCGCCAATTTTTATTGTAGTTATTGGATCAGTTATGTAAGCATGCCTAATATTACCTACTAGTACTCAGTTATATTTTAAATGCAGGTTTCTGTGGAAAATAAACAATTATTATTTATTTCTAAGGTTTTGACGTACCTACCTATAAATAATTAATTAGTTTTTTTAATCTACATTCCCAAGTACTCTAATGACTCAGTCATCACATAATAATTTATATAACTGCACTGTCTTTTAAAAAAAAAACATTGTCAAGGAATGTTTTTTACATTTCAGAAAATAGTTTCTCCCTGGGACCTTTTATAAATGCAGTATAATTATTTGTTAATGTTTAGATTGAAATAAATATACACAACATACCCATCACCTCGGACATTAGTACAATACGGCCGATGAATCATGGCCATTCCGAAATTTGCGCAGAAGGCTGCGCAATAAATTTGTTCATGAACCAATAAGTGACATGAAGCGTGTGTGAGTGAATGCACAACATGCGCGTAAGTTTGAAGAGCCAATGTTCATACCGGCCATGATTCAACAGCCGTATTAAAATGCACCTAAATTCATACTATAGGTACATATTTTCAGTTTAAAATGAAAAATACAAAAATGCTAATCGAACATGCTTCTTAATTCGATAAAAAGTGCATCAAAATGTGCTGAAGATGAATTATGCTAGACCAAGCGTTTTAGTCTTGGCTGCTCGGCTAGCATGATCACAATAGAAACGAGTTTTGTCGGCGGAAGAATAGACAATATGACAGATAAACAATCACATTCTGTCATTTTGTCTTCTGTCAACAAAAACCGTAGAAATCCCATTGCTATGGTTGTCATGCTACACGTATTGATACTGTCAACCTAGCATAAACCATCCCAGTTTTTCCCAACTAACCTAACCAGAAACTTACCTAACAAACAATAAATTCATCTTACACACCAATTTACTATACAAAATATAAAGAATGACATTGACAACTAGCATCAGCACTAAAATTGCCATTAAATAGTCGATTTTAAAAGTGGCGTTGAACACCACTAACTGTAACGGCTACAAACGATCACAATACTTCGAGTCCTCACTCACATTCTCATACAACAGGTATCCAAGAACCGCAACAAGAACGGTCATTGTTAAAGTAAGGAATTGTAACATTTTCAACTGCTTCATATCACGGTGCAACGTTGCGTAGTTCTTTTCTAAATTGCTCAGAGTTGAAGTAACTGAATCAGGTTTTTCTAATACCTTTCCATCAATAACATTACCATTCTTCGGTATGTCCTTTTCAGGGAAATGGCATTTTAGACGGTATTCATCAGTCTTGCTTCCAGTTGATGCTTGCCAGATGTCGGTTAGCTCTTTCGGTGTCAGATCAGTTTTTGGGATCTGAATTGACATGACAAGGAATCTATCTTTTGTTACTGTGCGTAGCTGAATACCTGGTTGAACTACGATCAGGACAGTTTGCGAAGCACCACTGCCTAGAGTACCGGAGCTAGGTCTTACACGGAACTTCTCTGGTGCTGTAGTCCTGATCTTGAAAGATATAGCACTTTCATCCATGTTTGTGATCGTAAATTGACCAGAAATTTCATCCCCATCAGTTTTAAAGAGGATAGTATCGTTAGGTAAGAGACGTAACATCTCTCCAGGAGAATGCTGGCCATCTCCTTGCTCAGCAAATGTGACTTTCTTCGGAGTATGTTCAGATTTATTTTCAGGAATGAACTCAAATGTGTAGTTATCCTTTCCACCCCAAACTGCCAGCGCTTGTTCGGGAGCTACAATATCCTTCAAAGTGTCTTTTGTAACAAATCTCATTTTTTCAACTGCTTTTGCTGGTAATAATGTCTTAACAACTTTAAAAGCAGCGGAAAGTACCCAGGGCATCTGATAAATCACAATATAATTCAGGAAATACGGATAGTACACTTTGAATAACGTAATCAAGTATTTAACTAACTCCATATCCATATTACCTAAGCCACTGCCATCCATATCGAAAAACATAGTAATTTTCTTACCGCCTTCCTCTCGTTCCACTCGGTCAAACCAGTAAATCATGATTTTCTTCAGCTCCTCATAGTCCCGTTGGCCTTTAACATGCATTTTGGCCTTGAAGATTAGCAACAGACTACCATCAATATCTCTGCCTCTTGGGAAAAATACCCCCTCTTGAACGTAATCTAATCGGATATTGTTTTCGTTGATATCACTCGCACCGACAGATTTTCGCCATATTAGGATGTCCCACAGCATGTCTGCAGCAGCTTTAGCGTCTTTGTCCACATGAGTAAGCACCCTTTTAAGGTATTTTTCATCTTTCGTTCGATCCAAGTCCAGTTGATGAAAATCCAGAGGTGGTGAAGTTTCTTTCAATCTTGCCTCGAATAACGCTCTAACTTCCGCCGGCGTCGCCATTTCAGACAAATGATTTATAGCATGCGTTTAATTAACGTGTAACAAACACTAATTTTCAGCTCGATAATTGAAATAACACACGGAAATCATGAGTGGTGCGACTGGTAATTGAAGTTGAAGCACAGCACAGACAGTAACGTAAATGTCACTGCGTTCAGTGCGTTCTGAAAGGTCGAGGTCCACTAAACTCAATCAAATCGGCAAATCCGAAAAAAAAAATGTTGTCAAGTAGGAATATTTTGTATTTCTTCTGAATTAATAAACATGTGGAAGTAATTACGATTCTAACGAAATAAAATTGATAATAATAACGTTGTATTTGGAAAAAGAATGTGTTTGCAAAGTTTGTGTAACAATGTCGACTTTATTACGAACACGCTTTGCGAATTTTCCTGGTACGGCGATTACGAGTTGAGCGATAGATTCTACGTAGTATGGAACGTTAATGACATTTGGAATTTTATATTGCTACCCAATTAAAATTCTTCTGTACTAGTAGGATTTCATTTATTTTAGAAAAAATTAAGCAGTTTTTTTGACAATATTTTATCTCTGCAATAATAAAGTGAATGTTCAAATACTTTAGATTTCAAAATTATTTTATACTGTATATTACCAGAGAATTGGACTGAGCGTTAGCCTCACAAAAGTGACCACTCTCTAGAAAGAGACAAAGTGACAGTGCGGCCAATACTAGCTGTAGTATAACTAAAGAGACGACTACTGGCCGCTAATTTGCTTTGTTTCGCTCGTATTTTTCAGTATGTATTGACTGCACAACTTTATACTGAACGTTCAGTCCTTTCACTATGTCTATGCCCTCCTAACATAGAAAAAAGGCACGAGCATCTAGCATTGATCACCACGCTTGCTGACGAGTTGGCAATTTCATTTATTACTTTAAATGCATGTTTCCTCACGATGTTTTCCTTCACCAACATTTCTGTAATATCCTAGATAATCTCAGAAAGTAAGTATGTACATAATATGAATTGAAAAATTTACATTTTTACTTTCCCGGATTTAAACCTACAACTTCGTGCATGAGATGTGAGGCCTTAACCACTGGGCTATCGCGACAGTAATTTTCTATAATTATTTACTGGGTATCCGATAGAAAATAGACCTATGGCTGAACAAACAGATGTTTTAATTAAATGGTAACAACCTTTTCATTCAATAAATATTTACAATTTTGTATACCTATCAAGTTTTGAAAACACAAAAATAATAAGGTTATGCGACATATTTTTTTTCACTTAGGATCTAGTATAAATATTATATGGGAATACCAACGCCTATGGTAACACTACAACATAACTGTCAATTTTCCTACCAACGAAAGTAGGTCGAAAAATACATACATATTTTGCCACTTGCTTCTTGGCATTTGCATTGACTTTTTAATCAATTTAAAACTGTATTCACTCAATTAGAATCATGTGACTGACTGCACGGCCTAAAATAGACATCAGTAAAACAATAAACACAACACGACACCCACATTACAAAAGAAAACATACAAATTAGGACAATAAAACAGATTTTTTCATTAACATAAAACCAATCGATAAATAATCGGAAGAATTACTAGATACAGTTGTAAACAGTTGTAATAGTGTCGCATAACTGTTTTGAAACGTTAATATAGTGTAAAAAACGCAGTGCTTTGTGTTGTAACAGTGAATATAAATAGAAAACTGTCGAACTATTTGATCCTATTATTTTTTACGTAATAAAGTTGTTTCGAGTTAAAGTGTTTGGAAAGCATGACAGTGTTGTTTATCTGGTAAGTAAACTTGTTATAAGTACGATTTATTACAATTAGTAGGTCAAACTGTGGAAAAAAAATATTTAATTCATTTCGTTTCGACCGGTTTGGGCAAACGTGTGTGATGTGTGATGTAAATTTTGTTTTGATTACAGTTTTATGCAATAGGGCAATAATATCTGAATAGTCGCGCTAAGAATTTAATTTACATATCGTTATTTTTTTGGTATTTATTGTGATTAGGTAACTACTGTGAATCTTGTTTTGAAATATAAATTAAGTACTTTACCTTGGAGATAAAGTGATAAAAAGATTTTTAAATGATACAATTCTCGTGAAAAATTTAGTTAAAGGTAATACTATATTTGAAGTAATAATACTTCTTATATTCAAGGATATTTGTTTAGTAATTTGAGATTTGTCACTTATTTTATTTTTTAACATAACATTTTTATCTTTGATGAGATTAAACTTCTTAGACAATTACTTAATCTTTTTACAACATAACTAAAATTAAGATCTGATTTTCTTCTCAGCCTATTATTAAAACTAATATTCTTATTACATGGGACGTAAATTATGAGCTTCTGCCAACTTGTTTTATTTATTTAACACACATATAAACAGACAAGAAAAAAGGAACATAAAAATATGTACAAAGGTGATGCTTATTCCTAAAGAAATCTCTTCCAGCATACCTGCGATAGGAAAGTAGATAAAAAGAGATGTAGACAATGTGTGTAAGAGTATAATAATAATACATAAAATATATATTTTTTTAACTGTTCACTAATTTAAAAATAAACATACAATGAGTATATTTAAATTTTATGAGCATTTATTCTATAAATTGGCAACGTCGCAAATATATGTGAAATATTTTGCTGTTTTGATTAATTTGGCAATATTACTGTATGGAAATATGAAATGTTATTTAGCGGACTAGAAAATGTATAATGAATTACAACTATAATACTGAATTTGATGTTGTAACCGTTTTAGATGTAAAAAAGGCATTTGGAAGGGGTATCCAAATACTTTTTTTACTGCTAAAACTAAATATTCGGTGTTTCATAATCAATATTTTAGTTCAGAAGTTAGCCACATTTCCGTACAGTAATATTGCCAAATTAATCAACACAGGAAAATATTTGACAACTATTTGCAATGTTGCCAACTTATCCTCCCGTCCGTTACAAAGACTCCAGGAGATCAATAACAATTAAAATTCTATTGTGTCTCATTAGTAGCAGTTGAACTCTTATAGGATAGGCGCTCTTAACATAAAATATTTCCTATGACACTGCAATACTGTAGGTACCCATCAATAAAAGAATTCCCCGAATCGGACTAATCTTAATAGGCTGTCACTTTTGAGCTTCTGACTACCCATCAACTGTCAAAGATCTACGACTGACAGCTGAGACCAACGGCTTAATCTGTCGCGCGCGCAATTAGCAGACACAATAGAATTTTATTGTTATCTGTCTCCAATATGAGACACCAGTATTATAAAGGTTAACTTGCTTTCGGAGGCAAGGAGGATTCCGAGATTTAATGGCTAGTGACCCATCCACGATACTACCGCGACAAGCGTAGCTTAACCTTCCATCGACTATTATTATTTAGCCACTACCCCGTCTTACCTACCTTACTATTATAAATAACAATATTATCTTTGTTAATTAAGAGCATTAAATGTAATGCTCTAGTAATATTATTAAGGTAAAAATAATACTGTAACTAATGAGTAACAGTATTATTATTTATATGTTTGTACAATAACAAGGAAACTGTTGGAATTTAAAATGAAAAACATATTTTAATCTGGCTAAAAGGAAAAAGCTAGGTAGATAATGAACCACATTATGCAAAAACAAGGAAAATTAAATAAATGAATATATATTAAAATTCTTCTATACTATTTACAACACTACTATTTATGTTAGGTACTAAATTAAATGACCAACTGACTTAGACACTGAAAAATGACACTTAGTCGTCGAAGACTCGAAGTACTTGTCCGCATCACTGTCATTCGGAAATGTGTGCGAAGACTGGCAGCATTTAAGGCGCTGACAACAGGCAAATGGTAAAAGTAGGCTTGACTTAACAAAAAAATACACCAAATCTATATAGTTTGTGGTAGCGGGAAAAATATATGTTAATCTTGAACATATTTCTCAGAACTTGGATATTACCAAAACACGTTTACAAAAAAAATCTACAAGAATGTCTTATTTGAATGCAGAACTTGGTTGTTTTATAATATTTTCGATTACTCAACTCATTTTTGAATAAATCGATAATTACTTCAGATTTTGCAATAAATTACAAGCGTTGTGTCAGTGCGCTTCTCTTTCTTTTCTATGCAGTCCGACAGTGACAGTGGTTTAGCTGTTGTCAGCGTCTTAAACTGCCACATTGAATGGCACTGCTAATTCTTTGGCCAAAAAAACGCAGCATTGCCAGTGCCAGTGTCAAATTGGGCATGTACGAGTATATGTATGTGTGTTGAACCTCAAATAAAGCCCATTTTGCTTTCCTAAAAATATTATTAAACATCTAATACAATGAAAGCGCCTCTTTTTGTGAACCTCAAATAATCGAACATCTTACAATATTTTATGCATACATTTTAGAAAAAACCGCGCTGTGCGGCGCGTCATGCTGTATCATGCAAAATACGCGAACGCAGCGAGAAATTTCTGATTTCCCTCCCCCCCTGTGCCAAAAGCTGGGTACGCCCATGATTTTTTTCGTTTCATAAGGAGCTCTTGTGCAAAATTTCATGCTTCCACACCCAACGGTTTAGGCTGTGTGCTGCGTCAGTGAATTTAAGGATTTTATCAACCGATGTTATTTCCCATCGAGAAAAATGGCGAATTTTCATAAAAACTTTGATCCCCTATTTGACCTCTTTATAATATCTCTCACTGTGAATTTGCATTGACGAAACATTCACAACAAAACATACTTTAACATGTTTGTATGGAACATTGACGGAAAGTAAAGATTTCAACATGTTTTGTAGTAAATGTTTAAAAGAAATAAAGAAAATAAATTTATTTGACTCAGGTTAAGGCACACAATAGGTATTCCCACAAAAACAAAAAAACAGAAAAAATAACTTAAAATAGGATTGTGTGCCTTACGGCTGCTGCGCTAAATAGGCTCAGTTCAGCATAAATGTCAGTGCAAAGGCACAGTAAGGCAGGCCGGTTTCCTCACGATGTTTTCCTTCACCATTTTTTGAAGCAAGTGATAATTATACAACAAGAACACCAAATGTCAAAGGAAAAACGGTAAAACGTTTAGTGCCTAATTAAGTACCTACTTACGCAGACACCATCATACCTACTAATTAAAAAAAATACCTACTAAAGTACGACCGTTATGATACTGATAAGGTACAATTTTAATTAAGTAGTTATTGATAACTGGCTATTTTTAATTATCTGGGCACAGTATAAGTAAGTAACAGTATTATGTCCTCATAGAAAAGGCACAGCATAAATTAAGTAACAGTATTATGTCTTCATAGAAAACGGCCGAAACGGCGCGCTTCGAAATCTCAGCGCATACAGTACGCAACAGTCTCGAGTCGAGTGCGCGCCAGTTACTGGGTAATACGATATGCCTTTGTAAGACTGGTTGTCAGACTACGTCTTCCGGTACGCGCCTACGCGGTCACCACTCCAGAACCTTTCGGCCCATCGACCATCTGTTCTGTGAGCAATGTGCCCTGCCCACTGCCACTTAAGTTTCGCAATTCTTCGGGCTATGCCGGACCTTGTGAAGGCCGCAGGAATCCGCTGGATGCGGGAAGCACAGAACCGGTCGAAGGGGCGGTGCTTGGAGGAGGCCTATGTCCAGTCTTCTATATCCAGGGGAGGCCTATGTCCAGCTGTGGGTCTTCTATATCTATCTATATTATAAAATACTTTTCATTCTTCTTATTCGTGGTTAGTGACAAACCTGGTGTCAGAATTTTCCTCTCCTCTGAGTTGGCTTCAAAGATCATCGAAAAACAGGCATGCCGGTTTCCTCCTGATGTTTTCCTTCGCCGTTTTTGAAGCAAGTGATAATTATACAATACGCACATGAATCCGAAAAGTCAAGACGTGCGTGCCTTGGGTTCGAACTCGAGACCTATGACTTGGCAAACCGACGGTCACACCACTAGAATGTAAAAATAGAGGCCCTAGTGTGAGTTTCTTTTAACCATCTCGACCTTACGCATTTACCGCGTTCGGCGCTCCGATTGGCCCTGCACTGGTGAAGGCCGGCTGGGCTGCCAGTCGGAGCGCCGATTGCGGTCGATGCGTAAAACCGAGATGGTTAAATGAAACTCACACTAGGGCCTCTGTTATTTAATAGCCTCTTTTCGTGTTTGTCTGTGCGACCGCGTTGTTCTTCTAAAGTGCGCAACGGATTTTGATGTGGGTTTCCCCCATTATTTAGAGCATTTATTGCGAAAGTTTAATGTGTTTAATACATTAATATTGTAATCCCCTGGTGGGATTTATCTAAGTCCGTAGGTGTGTCCGTGGTATCACAGTGGGCGCTATCAGAATACCAGCGCGGTGGTATTAAATTTTTAAATATCGCCGTTTGATGCTGAGATAGGGGCCTTTTTGGCCTCGCACAGGTCGTTATTATTTTTGTTAGTTTTTTTTTAATGCTCATTTTTAAGGGTTCCGTAGTCAACAAGGAACCCTTATAGTTTCGCCATGTCCGCCTGTCTGTCTGTCCGCGGTTTAGCTCAAAAACTATTGGTACTAGAAAGCTGTAATTTGGCATGAGTACTCGTATACAAGTTAATGACGCCGAAAAAGTGGTAAAATAAAATTATGAAAAAAACAATTATTTAGGGTACCTACCTCCCCTACATGTAAAGGGGATGATATTTTTTTTTTGGTTCAATTTAAACAAAATTTTCGCGCACTAGAGGTCTCTATCCAACAGTTAGATAGAGAGAGAGCTCTAGTGCGCGAAAATAGTGGTGAGAAAGAGACAACAAGAGAGTGCACGTTACATTTTTAATTTTTAAACTAGCTGCGCCCCGTGGTTTTGCCCACATAAGTTTCGATCCCGTGGGAATATCGGGATAAAAAGTATCCTATGTGTTAATCCAGGTTGTAAACTATCTGTGTGCCAAATTTTATCCAAATCCGTTCTGGAGTTTTAGCGTGAAGAAGAGACAAACATACACACTCACAAACTTTCGCCTTTATAATATTAGTGTGATACCCCCCGCGCCTCGCATTTGAAGGTTTGAAAAGGTAGACAGTACTTTACCAGGATTCTTAAAAAAACACAGGACTTTACTTCAAAACTATGCTGGACACCCCAGGACATCCCAAAAAGCTCGACATGTCCTGGGAAAACAGGACGGTTGGCAACCCTACATAAGAATAATGTACGATTTTTTCAGGGTAATGTTAGGTAGATTTTGTTGTATGTAAATTCTATTAACGTGTACGATTGCCAAATCATTCTATTTAATAAAGAAATAAAGATGTCTAATATTGATACGGTCACTTTAAAATGTTGTTCGTTTTTTAAATTTATCACGAGCCATGTCTTTCCATTCATAACTGGGGATGAATGAAAAGACGGCTCGTGAAATTCAAAATATTATTCTGTATTCATTCATGAATTTTTCGCGCGTGTGCGACGGTGTTAGAACAGTCAAACGTATTAGTAAACTGTTTGTCTGTTGCAGCGTCTTTATTTCGTAGCCGTAAGGTCGCTTTTCGTAGTTGACGTGTCGTTGTTGATCTTATTACGCGTGGATGTTTTGGAAACAGTGTTACAGTTGTTGCAGATGGTTACGAAGGAATGGTGTCTCGTGCGGTGTAACCAGGGTTGCCAACTTTTTGTACAATAAATAAAGTATATGTTGAAAGTGGGAAAATAAATAGTATTTCGGAAAAATATACAGTAGGTTTAACGGACAAAAATATGTTGTTGCTGTTTTATTTTTTAAGTATGTTTTAAACAGGGACTGAAAGCGGTTATGGTTAAAGGTTAAGATACCTCAAAAATATACCGGTACCGGTTTAAAATACAGGTTGAGCTATACCGATACCTTTAAAAATAAAGGTTGGGCTAAACCGTTATTTAACCTTTACACGATTTCGGTATCAAAAACATGCGAGACGGCGCGGCGTCGAACACTTTAGAACTTGTGTACCTATTTTGTAACAATCGGCAAGTGAACGACAGACGAGTAGCGAGGCGGTGTGTCAAAGAAAACCCCTATTTATTAAGGTTAAGGTACTGCTACCGAAACATTTATAAAGGTTATAGTACTTCTACCGAAATATACCGGTATGCATATCAACCTCAAAATTCCGCTACTGAAAAAATTAACGTTATCGTAATATTTCGGTAACCTTTATTTAACGGTATGACGTCATACTGAAATTTAAAGGTACCTTAATTTTCGGTAATTCAGTCCCTGGTTTTAAATAAATATTATTTTTTTAGCACCAATTTTGAGGCAAATTGATATTTTTTTTATTATTAAATGTATTGAAGCTCATTTTTTCTGGCCCCACTACTTAGTTTTCATGACTGAAAACACTCATTCTGTAGATACTAAGATGTCCCGAAAATTCGAGGCCTTAAAAGTTTCATTTTGAAATTACCTAAGGCTAGCTGAAACACCGCCCATTCCCAGGTGCATGCTTGATGTCCTATGTAGTATAAGAAACTTTTTATTTAGGTATAGCTTTAGTTATCAGTGAAAACAGTATATTGGAATACCTACTTTATTTTTGTTGAACAGTAAACAGTATTTTAGAGTGAAAAACAGTATAATACTGTTTTTAACAGAATGGTTGGCAACCCTAGGTGTAAGTAACGTAATCAAAAATCATTGAAAAATTTGGCCTTGAACAAAACTAGTGCCTAGTTTTTACACATACATACATAAACTCACACCTTCTTTCCATGCGGGTAGGCAGAAACTACAGAACGCCACCTGCTACGATCCTTACATACTCCTTTTGCCTCGTTTACGTTCCTACATCTGGTCATACACGCACGCCGGTTGCGAGTACTACGCACCTGTCCTTTCTGAAGAACATCACCAATAAGGTCAAGTAATGTCCTTTAGGGGCGTCCCCTCCTGGCGTTTCCAGTCACATCTGCCTTGTAAATACATTTTGTTAGTCGCCCTTCATTCATCCTCTCAACATGACCAAACCATAGCGTACTCTTTTTTCAATATAGTCATTTCTTTTCATCATTTTAGCCAAAAGACGATCACTCCTGGCAGTGGTGGCCTAAGCCTGGTCGGAAAAATTAAACTTTTCAAAAAAGTTTGAGAAGTAGTCTAATAAGAGCGAGCGAAGCGAACACAAAATTTTAAAGTTCAAAAATATTCCGATTAATAAAGTTTAATTTTCCCCGGTGCGGCAAAATTAAACTTTTCAAAAAAGTTTGAGATGGTAGTCTAATAAGAGCGAGCGAAGCGAACACGAAACTTTAAAGTTTAAAAATTTTAGCACTCTACGTTTACATTTAGCATACATATGCCCCAAGGCCCCAACTACAATCTGTCTTTTACTTACTGGAAATATTTCGGCCATGTTTGGGGCTTTATTCGAGATTTGGACCCCAAGACCGAGGGCCCGAGGCGGACCGTACCTGCCGCCCTCCGTTAAGTCCGCCAGAGATGCCTGGCTGGATAAAGGCTACTCCAAATTGGCGTGATTTGGCAGATCGAAGCGTAAGTTTCGTCTCTAATAAAGTAGGTACATTTTAGCCTATCAGCCTGCCACTGGACCAGGCCAGTCCTATAATTTCAATTCCAGGGATTCCTTAGTCAATCTGCCTAGCCTATCGATACCCTTTGGTAAGACAAAAGGCTTCTGACGGTCCGTAACGACTGTTAAAGATCCACGAATGACAGCCGGGACCAACGGCTTAACGTGCTTTCCGAGGCACGGAGGAGTCTCGGTATGTAAAGATGGTCATTCATCCACGGACCAACCCCGGCAAGCGTGGCTTAACCTGATGGATCGACCCGTGCGGCTGTTATTACGCTGCCAGCATTATGCTGAGCGATGGCCGTTTTGCGTGGATGTGACGCATATTTTCCCCCAAATTGTTTTTTAGCGTTTGTTCCTTTGCTTGCGTCATCAATCTGGCCAGCCTTTTCCCAACTATATTGGGGTCGGCTTCCAGTCTAACCGGATGCAGCTGAATACTAGTATTTTATATTGAGCGACTGCCTATCTGATCTCCACAACCCAGTAACTGGCTAATACGATATCCCTTGGTACTGGTACTGGTACTGTACTGTGTGGTACTGGTTGTCAGATTTTCGGGCTTCTGTCGACCCGTAACGACTGTCAAAGATCCACGAATGACAGCCGGGACGAACGGCTTAACGTGCTTTCCGAGCACGGAGGAGTCTCGGTATGTAAAGATGGTCACCCATCCACAGACCAACCCCGGCAAGCGTAGCTTAATCTGATGGATCGACCCGTGCGGCAGTTATTACTTAGCCACGAGCTCTTCTCCTTTGCTTGCGTCATATGTACCGCAAACAACGTATTTTCTTTCTTTTCTTTATTACTTAGCCAAGCTTTTCTGCGGAATACAGAAGTCTTAAGAAGTTCATCATCATAATTGCTTAGCTATACCGACTATCAAAAATATGTTGGAGCCGGCTTCCAGTCTAACCGGATGGAGCCGAATATCAGTAAATATATTACATGAAGCGACTGCCCGACCTTCACTACCAGTGATAAAAGAATTATGGTTTAAAAAATCCAGATAAATCCTATAGATACTATTAAACGAGCAATATTTGTTTGTATCCACCTATATTTATTTGTAATCACGTTCTCGAAAACGGCTTTAACGATTTTGATGAAAGTTGCAATTCTAGGGGTTTACGGGGGCGAAAAATCGACCTAGCTAGGTCTCATATCGGGGATAATTCGTTTTCTCCGTACTTTCACACGAGCATAACTCGGTCGCCCAAAGTTTAGAACAAGATGGCTACCTTAGAATAATGACATGGCAGCACGGAATTAGTAAGTGTCTACTGTCGTGGCAGCATGGAATTAGTAAGTGTCTACTATCGTGGCAGCATGGAATTAGTATGTACTATCCTGTACTATGAAATGAGCATTCTCTATTTTCAACAGAGCAGTGCTCGGTCGTCAAGGTCCAAGGTAATCTGTATACTAATAAAATAAGCTGGAGAGTTTGCTTGTTCGAACCCACCCATTTCTGGTAAGTACTACCAGTCGGATTTGAATAGTCACGCAGCAGTGCGTTTGATAGCCAGTTTGAAGTCTTGAGGAGAAAGATTTAAGGCGACGATGACTGACTTTTAATGTTTTTATACTGAAGATCACGCCTAAACGAGTAGTGTTAATGATTTGGAAAAAATATATGTTGAATTAGAGCATTTTCTTAATAACATAATATATGAATATTTTAAATTATGTTTATATTACATAGTGTAATTAATTTGTAAAGTTATGTCTAACGCGAATAAAAAACTGCGAATCACGCAAAATCTATCAAACGTATTTTTCTGAAACCTTCAACATTTTAAAGATAATTTTAAGTATTGATCTTTTAGTATACGTGTTTTATTAAAAATATCTTTTGTTTTACGTATAATAAATTAATAATGCATCTAGTTTGGGACAGCGCTCCTTGATGGGCGAGTCCTATTACTGGCTGGACGTACGACGCGTTGCGTGAGCTCAGTACAGAACACGCAAGCTAACCATTCAAGGTCACTGGAATACATCACGCTACAACCCTTTGGAGCCAAACAAAATAAAGAACGCTTAGCGAAAACGAAGTAATCTAAACGCTCGGGCAGACTATTATACGATTTGACGCGGTGGGCCGGGGAACAAAAATTTCACGCGTACGAAGTCCCGGCCAGAAATTAGTCAAAAGTAATATTGAACCTGGTTATCTAAACAAAACTGGCGTTATTTGCAGCGAGTTATCATACAAGTTATCAGTGATAAATGCTTAGGGAGATAAAATCTCTTATCAGTGGGTTTTTGTACATATTGTTAGCTTGGGACTTAGAACTGTAATCAACTGTAGGATTATTAGTGTTGGTACCTATTTGTTTTGAGTTTCATTGAGCCCGTGGGATTAATAAAACAGCTTTAACGAGTCGTCATCCACTCAATGGGGTTAGCCAGTGAAAACTTTACATAGATGGCGCTAGCATAGCTTTCATCTGTCAAGTTTATTTATTTATTTATATAAATCACAATTATAACACCTAAATCCTAATTTACAGATTCATCCAAGGCATAATGTTCATAATGTTATAAATTACAAGGTCTGTAACACTTTTTTTTCCAAAAAATAAAATTAAAATAGCCTGTAAGCAAAATGTCAAAGAATTATACATATACTTACATATTATTATAATATCATACTTCTTTCAAGTATTATTTGAGCCATTTGCATGAATTTCGGCAGGTTTTGCCCAAATATATCCTCCGATACCGTAATAATATTAATAATACGTGCGGCTCGTGACATAGGGGTAAACTTGAGTGGGTTAGTCCTTGCCGCTGGCACGTCTAACAGAGCAGGGCGGCGGCGTGCACCTACGTACCCGTCCGGCGCGAGCAGCCGCAGCGCTGCCAGCACCTCCGGGTTCAACCCTAGCAGTACGCGAGCCACGTACTTGACCAGCGCGACGTCTCTTCTTACTGCCAGCCTGGTGTACCCGACCACGCCCAGTTTGTATTGTCTTTTGGCTAACCTTGCTGACTGCGTTTTTTTTTATAATACTTATTGAAATAAATGTATTCTACATGGCCGATAAGTGAGATAAAAGCTGAATTGAAGAAACGAGGTGCGTCTTTACGAGGAAGGAAAGCAGACCTTGTCAGTCTACTGGACTGACTTGAGGGCGCGAACTCGCGAAGTGAGCGCAGGACTGGGTTGAAACTTGTGTCTACACGAGCGCAGTTGCAAGTCAGCGCTGGACTGGCTTACTGTACTGTCACATAATTTACTGGGCCAGTATAGCGGAGCATGCGTAGTTCATACAAACATAATACCAAAATAATTTGTAAATCAAACATATTCTTGAGGTAGTATGAATTTATTTATTCCGATTAGATTACAGAATATCTAGGCTTCCAAATATATATTTTGAATGGACACTGATATAAAGGAGATAATGAGGAATTTCCAATTCCTATAGAATAGTTATTTATCCAACATGATTGTGAGGAAAGTTCGTTTTTCCTATGAGTTTTGATTTTGAGTCTTGAGCGAACGAAGGATTGAAAAATAGAATCACGAGCGCAGCGAGTGATAATAAATTTCAATCCTGAGTAAGCGAAAGACTCAACAAAACGAATAGCAAATGAACTTGCTCACAAGTTGCATACAAAACTTTTCACCACTCCCAGCAAGAAAGTATTCAGTCATCATAGGTAAATAAATTAAATAGACACAAAGCAAATCAAAATAATTCTTAATATTTTAAAATATCTTTAAAACTTAACATAAAAAAATCAGGCAAGGTGAGTTTCTGAACGGGATCATTACTTTCCTCACTGTTCAAACAGTGAGGAAAAACGAACTTTCCTCACTGTTCACGCAGTGAGGAAAAACCAACTTTCCTCACTGTTTTCGTAGAGGAAAGACACTTCTTTCGTGCGGGAGTGGTGAAAAACTTATTTTTCTGTCTTGAAATCAGTGCAAATGCAATGAAAAAAGTTACAACACAATATTTCTGATTGACATCTACTTGATGTGAATCCTGCATTTTTTTTATGTAAAACATAAAAAAAATCTTTTTGTGAAACAATTACCTAATATGATACAAAAATAAAGTTAAACAACACTTACAAATTGTGAACTTTCCATAAATAATGAAAAAGTTTTGGGATAGATAAAATCAAATTTAAAAAAAAAAAACATACAATATTATACAATTAAGACTCTAAAGAGCTGAATTAGATCATAGCAACCTGTAATATATTACTTACTAGAAGACCCACCAGACGTCCTGTCCTTTCAATAATTTATATCTACACAATTCGCATAGAAAATGCCCGAAATTTCCCAGCATTTTTCAAATTTTACTTTTTGTCAGTGTAGCGGTTACACCGCCACATACTAAGTACTAACTACGCATCAAAGACATGACGTCACACAAATCCTGCATCGCGCAATTAGAGTTTACCGCGCGAACGACATAGATAAGACTATCCGAAATCAACAGTAGGGCAGTCGGCCCGCCAGACACAACACCCATCTGGTTGGAGGATCCTCCCTTTTCTATGGTGGATGAGTGAACTTTACACCCTGTTCCTCATGCCCCTAAATCAGAATCTGATTCGGACTATAACGAACATTATAAAGCAAAATTTGGCGAAATCGGTCTAGCCGTTCTGGAGTTATGACTTATGATATAAGCTTACCAACGAACAGTATTTTATTTTTAATAAAAAGATGTAGGTACTTAACTAAAGTCAATACAAACCTGAACAGGATAAGTTTGTGAGGAAACTTGAACTTAATATTCAATACACGTGCCAAGTCCTGAGTATTGTCGGTCACGTAGACCATGGCTACGTCATCAATGTTGATATAAAGAAAAAAAGAAAAGAAAATACGTTTTATTTGCGGTAAACATGACGCAAAGAAAGAACAATTTGGGGGAAAATATGCGTCACATCCACGCAAAACGGCCATCGCTCAGCATAATGCTGAGACCCTATGCGAGACAGAGCCTAGCGCTGGTTTACAGCGACAGCCGGCAAAAACAAAGTCATCATCTGTCTTTGCCTATTCCCAACTATGTTGGGGTCGTCTTCCAGTCTACTAGCAGCTAATTACCAGTATTTTACATGGAGAGGCTGCCTATCTGACCCCTCCAGTTGTATGTCATGCTCACTTAAATGTCTCGCTGATGGTGGCGAGTGTGTTGGATCATTCAGTTCCCTACAAAATGGTTGAGCTGGATGGTGCTGATCCACGCGTCATGTTCGTGAACGGGCGCCGTCAGGTGAGATTGGTCATCTCTTATCTGCCAGGGCTTATTTTTAATCGTTTTTGTTTGTTTTTTACATTGTTCTCACATAAAGCATCAAGAGTAATGTACCCAGGATTTTGTCATTTCTATATTTAAAAGAGTGTCCTTGGAGTTTCTTGCCCATTCTTCTCTATACGAAAACTACCTTTTGGAAGGGGCGCTATTTTTTTTTTTTTTTTTTTTTCTTTTAAATTTTGACGATCAAAAGTGCCTTTTTTGTGCCTAATTGAAATAAATTATTAGACTTTGACTTTGAATAAAGGCAAAATTTTATTTGTAAGTTATTCTCTCTGCGCCCGATAGCCAATGATTACCACTTACTGCTGATTGGTCCAAGTAGACACTTTTAATTAAAATTCAAGAGATGTGTTGTAAAGTGGGCATTTTGTCACGTACGACTATGTCAATCAGCTTATTAAAAACGCTGATTTTAAAACAAAATAACAGCTGACTGTTCTTTGGGAAGCACGTAGGCCAAACAGCCTACGTGCGTCTCTTCTTACTCAGATATCGATTCGTCTCTATTGAAATAATAGTAGACGTTATAACATACTAGCTGTGCGCTCCGCGGTTTCACCCGCATAAGGCCGTGCGCACTTTGGACGCGTTTTCGTACGAATTCTACTTGTGCGTACACATACGAACACGCACGAACGATCCCGACCTTCCCAGTACCAAGGAGCGCGCAGATTGAGTGCGAGTTATTCGTGATTCCGACGTCCGAACTTGTTGGGATTTTTCGTGCGTTCAATGTGATACCACGGGAAGACTACCTATTTGACAGAGAAAAACGTATTCAGTGTGCCTGTCAATTCGTACGACCAAGATCATACGTTTACGTACGATACAAATTCGTGACCAAAGTGCGGGCGGCCTTAGTCTTGATCCCGTAGGAATGTCGGGATTACTATACTCTCGGGGTACTATATACCCTGGTCTAACCGTGTGCCAAATTTCATCCGGGCCGTTTTAGCGTGAAAGCGTAACAAACAAATGAACTCACTTTCGCATTTATAATATTATTTAGGACTTACCTATATTATTACGTTCCTAGTTTACGTTATTGACGCCTCGTTGGTCTAGTGGTCGCAAGCTGTACTGCTGAGCATGAGGTCCAGGGTTTGACTTCCGGGTCGGGCAAAATGTTTTTAGGGTTTGACATCTGGATTTTTTTCAGTAGCAGCCCGGAGTCTTGATTTGTGCCCAGTTGATCATAATGTGCTCGCCCCCTTTATTACTGAGACTTTAAAGCGGCAATAGAAATACACAAAAAATCTATCTGCCTAGCCTTTTCCCAACTATATTGGGGTCGGCTTCCAGTCTAATCGGATGCAGCTGAATACCAGTATTCTACATGAAGCGACTGCCTATCTGACCTCCACAACCCAGTAACTGGGTAATACGATACCCCTTGGTAAGACTGGTTGTCAGATTTTCGGGCTTCTGACGACCCGTAACGACTGTCAAAGATCCACGAATGACAGCCGGGACCAACTGCTTGACGTGCTTTCCGAGGCACGGAGGAGTCTCGGTATGTAAAGATCGCAGAGAGATCGAAGAGCAGTCGCCCCATGTTAAATACTGGTGTTCAGCTGTATCCTGTTAGACTGGAAGCCGACCCCAGATGATAGCAGAACGAAAAATCTGTGAGACTGTGAGGTATTTCATCTGGTTTCCACTTGGTAACAGGGTTGATATGGATGCGTTGCCAGCCCAGACAGCAAGCTATGCGAAACCAACGTTTTATAGAAAAAAGTTGAAGCTTCCTAATTTAACCGCTACCTCATTGGTAGATCAGACATTTGCAGACGGATTCTTGTTGAAAATAGACCTTTGGAAGAGTAGAATATTTCTTTCGATTTATTTAGCCATCGAGGCGCCACTGGAACATCGCAATGGCATCCGAAGTTCTATTATTTTATTCTTATTAATTAATTAATTTATTAATTTGCTATCGGCAAAGCATGTCTTTTTCTTCTATGATACAAGGGTAACACTAAAAGTTTTAGAACTGACTGGTTAGAAAAAAATCTAATGAATTTAAATTTCGAATTAGAACTCTTTGGTAACCTGATGATGTTATATATTGAACTCATCTGTCATTTATTCCTATAAATTGGCGGCAATTTGAAAAGTGAATTTAATGCGAGAAAATTACACGGAATATATGGGAGAACATGTTTTTTTATATAAGTACTAATACCGTGACATTTGAATTTCTAACTACAACCGTTTAGTTGGTAGAAGGGGGGGGACACTTGACTCTAACTAAAATTGGTACTTTAAAGCTTGATTAGTCACGAACGGTTTACTTAAACGGTCTTCGCAAACCCCTAATATTTTTGAAAGACCTATCCAACGATATCCCACACTATGGGAAGGACGAAAAAAAAAAGATTATCCCCACTTTAGGTACATGTAGGGGAGGTACCCTAAATAATTGTTTTTTTCAACATTTTATTTTACCACTTTTTCGGCGTCATTAACTTGTATACTAATGCCAAATTACAACTTTCTAGTACCAATACTTTTTGAGCTAAACCGCGGACAGACAGACGGACATGGCGAAACTATAAGGGTTCCTTGTTGACTACGGAACCCTAAAAATCAATTGCCGTGCATTAGTCTCGCTAAAACTCGAAAATGGCTCGACAGATTTGAACAATATTTTTTTTTTGTTTTTTCGCCTCACTACAGGGATAAACCTCATTAAAGGGGAAAAAAAGGAAAATCCCAACTGATGTTATTTCCACTTAAGTCGATTTTAGACTGACTAGTACTGTTCAAAAAGTCATAAATAAATATAAAGTTGTAGCGTAAACTGAACCTTCTGTGTAGGTATTACGGTTGTTTTTTCTTAAAACTCGTGTTCGTTTACATGTTTGGCAAACAAAATAGAATAGAAAAGAATAGAATCGCTTTATTTCGGACACAATAGGGATGATGCCTGGGTCAAAAAAAAGAAATTCTCTTTAGTCCGTCAGTCAGATAATAAAAAAATATTAGACACGTATTTTTTGTTTTATCATATTAATAAAAAAATACTCAGATACAACGCATTAAAGTTGGGGAGTGGGGGTTGATACGTCACAAGTATGTATAAAATCTACATACAAGTGACATCATGGCACATTATAACTCAATGTATCGCCGTAATCTTTTGAACACGTAAAAAAGAAAAAATACGTGTGTGTTATTTTTTCATAATCTACATTACGGACAAAAAACATTTTTTTAGTCATCATCCCTATTATCCAATATGGTGTTAGTAACATACAAAAAATAACTTATTGCCTAGTGTTAGTTACAATCAACCTCCGCACAAACTGCTGTACAATCGGAGAGCCGAAGCTCTCGGCTACAGTTTTCGGGATGCTGTTTTGACTGCCCCTCACTCTCCTCAGAAGCGACGCAGTTTTTTTGCGTACAATAGCATAGAAGCCGTCGTCGGTGCGGGCTTGCGCAAACATATTCGACGCGCTACAGTATCGAGGCAGCCTCAACAACATCCTGAAAGCATTGTTATATTGGACGCGCAGGGCATCCAGCGATCTCTTAGTATCTATAAATTGCGAACGCAGATTTGGTTACCATTACTAGGAATAGCCGGAGAATATATAATATACATTAGCTTTACTGTCGCAGATTATTGCTAAAACCGGATGCAACGCACATCCCACTTGCACCTTGATAAATAATACAAGTAATTTATAGGCACTCAATCAAACAGTACAGGAAAATCACAAGGAAACGGTCACTTGAATCAGTAACATTCAAGACGTTGTAAATGAACCGTTGAACACGTAAATAACGTCAGCGAGAGTGTATACGGACTTCAGAATCCGGTCAAGATGCGCTTAGAACGGATACGTGGCCAAGTTACAGGGACGGATCAAATTTAAAAGAAAAGCAAAGAAGAAAGAAAATATGTCTATTCTGCACAAACGAAACGCACATTATAAGAAAAGAAAAAAAAATACAAAAGTAGCCAAAAGCCTCGTATTCAAGCAACAAAAAAACGTTTTGAAATGTTGTTCATTGGCGTTTTGAATTTAAGGCGAAAGCGTCATCTCGGCCCGAGATTGTGACCATGACGATGACATGTTGTGTTTTCTAGATTCCACGTAATTAGGATGTGTCATTTTTGTGGTATATAGGGAAAATAAAGGGCATAATTTCTATATAAATAACTTTTCCAAATACGACGGAATTAAAGAGAAAAAAAATAAAAACTAAAAACCTCGTATAAGACTGAGTCTAACGAAGTTCCGAGGTTTATTTGTACTCTAAAATATACAGCATAAAAAACGCCGTCGATGTTTCTAAAGTCACAATTGCGTATCATATTATTTAGTTTCAGAAAAATGTTTTTTTTTTCTGAAACTCTAAAACTAAACATGCTAGTGAAATGGGGATATGAAATATTGCATAGTTTCGTATGTATGCGTATGTGTGTGTATTTCGGCACAATTCTACCGTACCTCATTCTGAGCCTGCGTTAGATTGTGCGGTTCTCAGCGTGAAACTCCTTACCCGAAGCTCCGTCCCCGTGTGGAATTTCATGCACACTTCCCGATCCAATCTGCAGTATATGCTGAATCTCTTCATATTTTTTTGCCTATTCTCATGCAACAGTCGTCATAGGGGGTCACTTCTTTCTTCGTCCGGCAACTCTGTTACTCGACCACGCTTACTGAACCGGCGGAAAACAGTCGCTACAGCGACAGCTACGGCAGCTTTAGAAGGGCTTTTGTCTATGAACGCCATTCGATGTCGTTGACACGATTCTTCCGGGGTTAGGCGATATTTGAAATCGTACAAAATCATCGCGCGAAAATATTCTCGTTGTAAATCCATTTTTTAATGAGACAGGACTTTGCTCGTAAAAAAATGTGGAGGGAAATTCGAATTTGGAATGTTGTGTTTTTTTTTTAAATAAATAGTCATAGTTTTAATTGACATCAAAACCAGACAGTCCCATAGACAAAAACTGTTAGTCGCAAAACTTTCTGAGTAACCTGGTATAAGAAGAGGCCTATGAGAAGAGGCGAAAAATCTTGTCTGAATTCCGTTCACACCTTGACATAGATGAATGCAGGCGTAACTGCGTTTTTCGTACGAATCATTGATACGTTTTTTTTGTCTGTTTTACGTCCTTATTCATTGATGCCAATTAGTTATAGTCACAAGGTCGGGACTGTACTGACGCGCTTAATTGCACTGTATAATGTAATAAACTTTATGGTTTGAATTGTTCATTACAGATAAACATACTTTTTTGCTCGCGTATTTAGGTTGAATAGTCAACCTTGTCATTGCTTTACAAGTCTAAAGATTAATGTCACTTGCATGTCATAAATTGTCTATTCTATTCTATTTTTCTCTATGGCGTCATAAACGGACATGGTCTGTTTTTGTGTGACAGCTACTGTTAAGCGTTGACACAAACCAAAACTACCTTTCTTTTGTGCCAAAACTGTCAACTGTCCACATACCTACCTACTCGTAAAACACAAAGTTGCCACGAAGAAAAATGACGTTTGAGCGGCCGCGTCCCGGTCGTAATTTTTTATTTTTAGTATTTTTACCATAGATCCTAGGTATAAGCTGCGTTCCAGTTTCCCGTTCGTAAAAAAATGGCCGCTATGACGCATGTCATGTTTGAGAGGTCGTTCGCGCGATGTTATTGTTTTTGTATTTCAAAAGTTTGGAAGAACAATAGTATGTATTATATGTCATTCGATTCAGTATGAATGGGGCTTTTTTATAGATAAACTAGCTGACCCGGCAAACGTTGTTTTGCCATTTAAATAATTTTTAAGTAATTTCTAGGTATGAAAAATAGATGTTAGCCGATTCTCAGACCTACTCAATATGCTCACAAAATTTCATGAGAATCGGTCAAGCCGTTTCGGAGGAGTACGGGAACGAACATTGTGACACGAGAATTTTATAATATAAGATAAAAAATAGGGCCATCGGCATCGCTTTAGATTTTAAAAATAACATTTGTTTTGTTTTTTATTCACTTAATGTAAACAAACAAATAAAATAAATACTTAATTATTGAAAAAAGTCAAAGTCTTATTAGTTCTGCAGACCAATCTATTTTAAGTAAAATTGCTACGTGCAAAGCGGCACCCAAAGATGCATTCCATCAATGCTCACCTTTAAAGTAAAACCGTTACTAAACGAAAATTTTCAAGAATTGAGTTATCAATGCCATCTATGTAAAATATACGTAAACTACAACATAAACTTGTCATTTTTGTAAAATATTGTATTTTACGCCATCTAGCATTAAATTAAAGCGTTACTAAACCGAGTTGTGATCGGCTCGCGAAATACAATATTGTGTCTATATCAGTAAGAACATGTTCGTAGAAGAGTGATGACGGAAGTTTAAAGTAACAGTGTCATTATTTGGATAAACACGGCTGTATGTCACAGAAAAGGTAAGTTGTTAATTTGTTTTAATAGGAAAAGTGTTTCAATTTGTTTAAACACAGTTTTTGTGTTATGAAATTACGCAATTCATAATAAAATTTCATTGATAAAATGTTACTGTTTGTATAGTCAGTTTGCCTTTTATTTTTTTAGGTATTATTCCAATAACGTTTATCTATAAAGAGTAACCATTTGTTTAGTTACAGTTTTATAATAAGTAAAGAGTAAATTAAATCATATCCTTATTTACAATAGTGGGATATTTATGTTAGTCACAGTTTATTTCTTTACGCAACGTTAATTTGCATAAAAATGTTAGAAGTAAAATATTACATTTTGTTTAAATTCCATCTAGTATTAAAATTTACTTCATAGATTATGAAACAGTTAATAATAACGTTACACATTTCTTTTAGTATCACTTTACTACTAATATAAATAAAAGTTGTACTTAAAGTAACTAAATATATTTAAGTTAAAATGTCAATTATAATAATTATACGATAATAATAATAAAACCACTTGCTTCAGGTCATGGCGCATTTACGGAACCCACGTTTGTCACGCATTTTGGAGGCTATGGAATCTAAGAAAGATTCCGTAAGTACTGAAAACCCCAAACTAATATCCATGGACGACCTGGATTATAATTTTTCACGCGATGCAAATCCGATTACTGTCGATACTTGTAGATCTCCTTCTTTATTGCAAGAACAAGCACTACCTCAGTCCGTTAGTCATACTATGGAAGTTGATGTTCAACCAGTTGATGAGGGAATACCAAATCCATATTTGAGCGGTACTGGTTTTCCAGAATTAATTCCAGAAGAAGACCTTACCAGACCAGGTCCTAGTAGTAGTAGAGCAAGATCCAATTCAACTAGCTCGAAATCATCTTCAAGTTCATCATCAACAAGTTCTTCTTCATCATCTTCATCTAGTGCGTCTGAATCGGGTAAGGACTTTTCCCCTGATGAGGCAGATTGCGATCCTGATTATGTACCAGCAACCCCACCTAGGCGTGTATTATTTAGCCCAACTCCTCAAAATAGTATTTCTGTACAACTAGTTGAAGAAAATAATTTGGGTCTTCCAGAACAAAACAGAACTCCGAACAAACGAAGGCGTAAAGGATTTCCAAAAGCATCCGTGAGGCAAGATGCTAAAAGACTTCGTAATAGTGGGCAACAATATACTTCTGTGTCCCAGTTAAAAAAAGTCATGCCAAAGAAGCAGATAGGACCCCCATGTGGGGAGAAATGTAGACTAAAGTGCATCGAATTGATCAAACAGGAAGACAGAGAAATTATTTTTGACAATTATTGGAAAATGGGAGATTTATCTAGACAAAGAGATTATATTGCAAAGTGTATTAATGTTATTACACCTAAGTATCAATATAAAGTTCATAATAGCAATAGAGGACCTAAACATTCATTTTCATTCGAGATTAACAATATTAAGCATCGTATCTGTAAAACATTCTTCAAGAACACGTTAGCCATTAATAATCGACCTATTGCAACTGTAATAGCAAAAAAGAACCAAGCGGGAACGATTGAAGAAGAAAAAAGGGGTAAACATGGAAAACACTACAAAATAAGCTCAGATATAATTAAAGGAATAAAAAACCACATAGACTCAATCCCAAGAATTGAATCTCATTATCTAAGACAACAAACGACTCGTGAATTTATTGATGGGGGTAAAAACCTTACAGATCTTTATACCGACTACCAAACACAATGCTTGAGTGATGGTGGTGAAGCTGCTAAAATTCATACATATAGAAAAGTGTTTAATGAAGATTACAACATTGGCTTTCACACACCTAAAAAAGACCAGTGCGAACTATGCATTAGCTTTAAAAACGCTGTTGATAAAACAATAGAATTACAGAACAGATACGACCAACACCAGCTTGAAAAAGAATTATGTCGCCAGGAAAAGTCAAATGACAAAACAATGGTTAAGGAAAACTACATTGTTGCCTGTTATGACCTCCAGGCAGTGTTGCCTCTTCCGAAAGGAGATGTTTCTACTTTATATTACAAGTGTAAGCTCAATGTTTGTAATTTTACTATAAGTGAATTAGCGAAAGACTATTGTGATTGTTTTGTCTGGAGCGAGGTCGAGGCATTAAGAGGAGCTAACGAAATAGCAACGTGTGTTTGGAAGTATTTGACAAAGAGGGCATCAGAAATAAATGACAATAATTTACGAATCACATTTTATTCTGATAATTGCTGTGGTCAGCAAAAGAATAAGTTTATGTTTTCTATGTATTTATATGCCTTATCTGTTCTTAAAATTAAGTCTATTACGCACAAATATTTAATTAGTGGGCACACACAAAACGAAAACGATTCTGTTCACTCTGTGATAGAAAAAGCCGTTAAAAAGTGCTTACGTTCTGGTCCTGTGTACACACCAGATCAATACGTGACCATTATCAGAACTGCACGAAAGAAAGGCAATCCTTACAATGTTTCCGAAATGTGCTATTCAGACTTTGTTGATATAAAAAATCTTACAGAGATATGCGGTGCTCAATTTTCAAAAAATTCTGAAGGCGGAACAGTTAAAATGAGTGACATTAAAATAATGAAATTTGAAAAACATCAAGATTCCAACCACGTTGGCATTTATTATAAAACTTCCTACTCAGATACAGATTTCAAAGAAATACAATTCCGTAACAATCGTTCGTCTCGAACACGTACTAGCACTGATCTTCAAGATTTCCAGTTGAAGCCTTTATATCAGTCTAGATTAAAATTAAGTGATAGAAAAAACAGCGACCTAAAGAGTTTAATTAACAGTAATATAATACCACAGAGTTACGCATTGTCATATTACAACAGCATCTTGTTTTAGCAATACTAAAACGAGATATTATTGTAATAAGACAACTTATTATTGATGATTATTGATTTAGAAAAACAATAAGAATAACATTATTTTTAAGTTTTTTACGAGATTTATTTTTTATATAACATTTTATATGGCAATAGGTTTGCCTCATTATTCTAATTAAGTGATACCTACAAGTCAACATAACTTTGATTAGCCCCGAGTAACTTTCGTGGATAGGGAAATAATGCTGTGATTGTAACTTTGTTAAATTAAGAAAAATGCTATTTCCAATTGGTTTGTTCCTCGTCAAACTGATTGTAAATGTAATAAGATACATAAAAAGTAGTTAATATAGTAAGATACGTACATGCTGTGATTTAAAGGTACAAATTTCTCAAGACTGATTGATAAATAACTATGCCAAATGATTGTATGGATCTCTCTTTAAATTATAATAAAACACTATTAAATTTTGGAATGTTTTTTTATTTGGTGTTATTATATCACCACAGCAAATGCCAACTTTATGATTTTTAATTTAAATGTTAAATAATATTAATGTATTTATGAAATTTTAATAGTTTTCTATTTAGTAACATCAATTGCACTGTAATTTCATAGTAATATACCATAATTAACAAATTATTAATGGTAAAGTGTTACTATAATAATATAAATCAAAATAAATAATACTGTAAATGAAAAAAATTACTTTCGTAAATCACGTGTCATAATGTAAACAGAGATCTATAATAAGACCTCATTAAATGTCTTAAAGAACCCTGCACTCAGATTTTATTGACAAAAAATGGTGACTTTTTTCTAATATTGGCTCTCCTGTAAAATTTTATAATTTCGTTTAGTAACGGTTTTACTATAAAGGTGCGATCATTAATTACCTCCTTACTAATAAACGTTGTATAGCGTCTGCGTAGTTACACAACGCTTTGTCTTCTTCTTTCGAATGCCAAATTACTGACGACTGAAAGAGAGATAACAGTGTGTAGCTATTCACCTGGTATATTAAGTTTATTAGTAAGGAAGTTAGTATCTAATTATTACTCAACCATAATAACGGTGAATAAATAAATGTTTACTTCTTGGCATGCAATTTTGTAAAAAAAAAGTATTTATTCAATATCGTTTTTAATTATTCTCATCTTAAAAATAAGTAGCAGGTTATAAACTAACGATATTAAAAGTAAATCGATCGGCAACTTAACCACGTCAAAAAATTGCTACCTACGGTGCTGTGCGGCACCCAAAGGTGCATACCTACATTGGTTGTCATCTTGATCACCGTGTATGGTACAGTAACTCGTGTAAACCAGCTCTTCAGTTCCATTCAATTTAAAAAAAAAAACTTTTAAAAAGTGTTTTCTCCCATACCTACCTACAAAAAAAAAAACGCAAACCATTTTTTGCTCACACGTGGAGCTGCTAATACCATCCATACGTTAATATGACGTAAAGGGAGATAAACCAGCAACATTATAAAAAAAAAAAATGATTGTCTAATTTTCTATGAGTATGAGCGTCGCGCCAGTCTGCACGAAGATTTATAGTGTCGATTTAGACCATTATCACACTGACGATTTGTCAACGTGTTTCCAACAAGGTGATTTGTGAAAGTGCTCCCCGCGGGTGCGAAGCGAGCTCGCTGCGACTTCGCGACGTTTACTCCGCGTTTTCACAAAATTGTATAATCGCTTGTCTCACTCTCTCTGGCATACCCACGTCAATCGCTCTCATTACGCAAACGCGGTGAGCACGTTACAGAATCGCCGCGCTGGAAACACGCTCGCAAATCGCCAGTATGATAAAGTCCTTACACATTCACATTTTTAAACGACTTCAAAAAGGAGGTTTCTCAATTCGACCGTTTATACATATATATTTAAAAAAAAATGTGTTTTCGCGGGTAACTTCGTCGTTTATGAACCGATTTTGATGATTCTTTTTTTTTTTGGTAGGGCATACTACAGAAATGGTCCCATATAAATTTGGTCAAGATCTGATGAGGGGTTTTTGAGTTAGCTTCAATAATAGGTACTTACATATTTTTCCCACCTAGTTTAAGTGGATATTCTTCGTATATTATTTCTGTCACTGTAATTTACTTGGTATTAAAATTTTTGTGGGGGTTTTGTGTAGGTACCACAACTAAAAAGTGAAAAATAAAAACTTTTTCACAAAAAATAAAACCGACTTCCAAAAAAAAAAGACTTCCGAAATCAAAGTTATTTTTCACGTTGTCGTGTTTTTTTTTTGGAAGTCGGTTTTATTTTTTGTGAATAAGTTTTTATAGTACATGCTTTACCAATGATAAAGACTCGTGCAGACTAGCGCGACTTGTCGCGATACGGACGCCACACCGGTAATTGTTCTACGTACAGTGAAGTTTTCTTAGAAATAGTGTCGCGTCGCGCCGGTTTGCACGACGCTAAATTCTACATCATTGCCTACCCATTTACCATGTATTTGCAAGAACTTATCTCAATCAAAATGCTTGAAATAACAAAATAATTGTGCTACACAGGAAATTACTAACCGGAGTTCTAAATACACATACTTCTCTTCTACATACTTGTACTGTGTTGGTACAGACGCCACCACGTCAACCCACCCGAAACTGTCAAATTTTCCCAATCAATTTTGAACCTTACACTTTAGTGATAAAGTTGAAAATCTATTAAAGAAATTTGTCAGTTTGTAGTAGGTTGATTTGCTGGTCTGTACAACACAGATACACTGTGTGTTGTATGTAGGTGAGTTGGGCAATGGTTTTACTTAGTAAGAAGAAGTACCTGCAATAGGTACTCTTTTATGTAAGCATGCAAGTGGAAGAGGCAATTGGCTGCCCAATTTTGCCGAAGGACTCATGGCCGTTGGAGCAGACGAGTCCTAGAGTGGAGACCGCGTATCGGCAATCGTCGTGTGGGATACGTCCCAGCGACTATGGAGCGATGACCTTCAAAAGTTGGCTGGGACTAGAGAATAAAATCCCGGGATCCCGGCCGTTTTATGACCCTGAAAATCCCGGGATTTTACTTGGCTAATCTCGGGATTTTCGGGATTGCCTTAAACAGGTCTAGGTTGGATTTCGTAGTCCGTTGCGCCTTGACAATGACCTTGCCTAGAATATATTAATAGTCACTTACTAGAGCTAACTAAAACTGTCAACTAAAAGGCTGGAAAAAATGGTCTTCAATAGCATAACATAACATAAACTAACATCACGCCTTGTCTCCCCGAAGGGTTGCACATTTCGCCAGTTATGTTTAAGTTCCATGTAATAGGGTGCGAGCCTATTGCCATCAACCGGGCACAAATCCAGATTCCGGGCTGCTACTGAGAAATTCCAGATAGAAAAACCCAATAACGTTAATAACACTAAACACACTTAACACTAATAGCATTTATTACATAATGACAAAAAAACAACCCTTAGATACGCCGTACGATACGTACTACACAGGTGCACCGTACAACCCTAATAATATGTTTGTCGTAGAACTTACATAGATAGAAGGGACTTCTCCGCTCGGAATACTTCAATACAATACGCTTATAACATTTTTAAAGAAATTACTATTTTTTTTTTCATTTGAGTCTAATTAGAAACCACATAGTCTAATCCCAGGACGGCCCCGGGATCCCGGGATTACGCATAAAAAATCCCATAATCCCGGGATTTTAAAATATGCTCGGGATTGCTTGTTCACTGCAGCAGGAACATATTTGGAAAATCTAAAAGTGCACGCCTCATTAAAAATTGTTACCCATCAATATGAGTAAAATTTCTCACCTCTCAATCTACGTACTGTCAAAGACTATTTCGGTTTGCTTAGTTGGTTGCTAGGCAAACTGAAGAGGGTCGGAGTTGGAAATATAATAGATATTATATTAGTTAGTTTTTTGAAGTAGTGATAGCCTAGTGGTGTGACCGTCAGACTGACAAGTCGTAGGTCTCGAGTTCGAACGCAAGGCACGCACCTCTGACTTTTCGGATTCATGTGCGTATTATATAATTATCACTTGCTCAAAAAACGGTGAAGGAAAACATCGTGAGGAAACCGGCATGCCTGAGAGATATTTCTCGACGGCATGTGAAGCCAAGTCAGAGGCCCGTGGGCGGCTTTCAAACTCTGACGCCAGGTTAGTTTACTAACCACACGAAAAGGAGGAGTTAGTTTTTTTATTAATTATACCTAATTAAACTACTTTGAATAAAAGAGCCATTTTCAATAGGTTTCCACCTATGGCTGAAATGAAACTATAAAAAAAAAACTAAATTATTGATTGATTTTTCGCAAGCTACAATGTTTTCAGATTTCATACCAGATTAACGAATTAAAAAAAAACAATTTTTGCTGCATTAAATACATTTTTGAAAATACAGTATTAATTTCCATTAAATTGTCTATACAATGGATAAATTAAGTAAGTTCTATGTACTATCAGGAGTGTCACAATAAAAACAGTTACAGAAAGGAGACAAAACAATTTTTTCGATCGCAAAGCACTCTCTAATGGTTCACATTATGAGTCGTGCAATTACAGACTAAATGGTTGTCATTATAGAGTACTTATATCATCACTATGTATTCTGTCATTCTCGTTAACCCGCCATCCTGATATCCGCTTGTGAGCTGTAATTCATAGTTATTTGTAATAATGATCGTCCACCATAAAGTGCCTAACATTATCCACATCAAAATTAATGAACTTCCGGTTCATATTGCTTGTGGTATAATAAAATCAGCCTTAGGGGCGAAGGTTAAGCTACCTCGTTGGGCTAGTGGTCGCAAGCGCTACTGCTGAGCATGAGGTCTTGGGTTCGATTCCCGGGTCGGGCAAAGTGTTATTGGGTTTTTCTATCTGGAATTTCTCAGTAGCAGCCCGGAGTCTGGATTTGTGCCCGGTTGATGGCAATAGGCTCGCCCCCTATAACATGGGACTTAAACATAACTGGCGAAATGTGGGTGTACCAACTAATGGTACATGAAATTAAGTAAATGAAATTGTTTATTCTGTAAATAGGATATTGTTGGAATCACTTTTACACGTCATCTTTTAAAAAAAAATTGCTAGATGAGTTCGGCGTTTCCTATCTGACTACTCTGAGAAGAAATGCCGAAACAAACTCAGAGGTCACAGTCTCTTTTAAAGTCCAGACATAATCTTGGTCAGGCCATTTATGAGGACCATGTAGATTAGTCTGTAATGGTCTTTTGATAAAAGAACCACACAGATTTGAGTGGACCTGTCCTGTCAGTGCAAGCATTTGTCAGTAATCGTGGACCTCAACTCAGAACTTAAGGAGCTCAACTCGACGAACAATACCAAAGAAAGGACATTTGGGTAGGCCGCATAAACTACTCAAACTGCCAGACCATCATTAAAACTAGGTAACTGAGAAAGAAAAAAATAATAATAATAAAAATATCCACATAGTCCTCACATTAGCAAAAATTAAAATAATATAATACTTTACAAAGTAATCTTGTCATTTTGTACAATAATTATAATAAACAATGTCAATGTAACAATGTATATATAATACTGGTATAATATTTCAAATGATTTTACTGAATAATTACACCTCTGCCCAACCCTTCGGGGAAACAAGGCGTGATGCTATATGTGTGTGTGTTTTAAGCTACTCTTGCCGTGGTCGGTTCGTAGATGGGTCGATTAGATTGATCGAGACGCTTCCGTGCCTTGGAAAGCTCGTTAAGCCGTTGGTCCCTGCTGTCATTCGGAGATCATTGACAGTCGAAGTCAGAAGCCTAGCCAGTCTTACGGCGTGGTATCATGTTACCCAGTAACTGGGTTGTGGAGGCCAGATAGGCAGTCGCTTCAAGTAAAATACCAATAGTAAGTATTCAGCTGTATTCGCTTAGAGTAGATTCCGACCCCAACAGGCAGATGGTTTCACCACAAAGTGCGTCGTACCATCGAAGAAGTTCATATCTATACACCGTAAGGACTATTTCTGCTTGCAGCGCTCGGCCGCTATAGAACCGGGGCGGTAACATGCGGTCATCCTGTTCACGGGATTTTGTTTTCAAACAACATAGATTAAAAAAAAAAATGAAGTTCTTCGATAGTACCTACATACTAGGGATGTTACGGAAGTCGTTTTATCGGAACCCGAACCGGAATCGGAGGCTTTAATTTTATTGATCGGAATCGGGACCGGAACTGGAACCAGAGTCGGAGGCGGTAGTAGAAGAAATAAGTGTTAATGGAAGGCTTAATGAAACGATTAATTCCGTATCTTTAGGGCTGATTTCACCAATGAAACTGAACGTGATCAGCATTTCTAAAACGCGTTCAAGAGCTGTCAGTGTCAAAATTGTTATGGAATATTGTACACTGACAGCTCTTGAACGCGTTCAATTTCATTGGTGAAATCCTCACTTAATCAGTCAAATATTTATTAGTGATAACATTCACAAACACAACAATAAACTGAGACTTCGAGCGCGAGCTTGTATAAAATAAACAAACATTACCCTGGTGACGAGTTAACACTTGTTTGTACCTAGTCACGTGCATCGCTACGTTTCCAACTTCGGTATAACTCCGATTCAAATTTTATCGGAACCGAAGTCGGAATCGGAGGTGTAAAATTAATCGGAAGTTCCGACCTTTCGGAATCGGAACCGGACCTCCGTAACATCCCTGCTACATACTTACGAGACACTTGAAAGGCGCCATCTATCTGTTACACACATATCGTGTTCAAAAAACTCATCTCAGTACCGTATTAGATCCAATCAACATTCCGAACATCCCAATAGGGATGATGACTAAAAAAATGTTTTTTGTCCGTCATGTAGATTATGAAAAAATAACGTACACGTATTTTTTCTTTTTTTACGTTATCAAAAGATTACGGCGATACATTGAGTTATAATGTGCCATGACGTCACGAGTCATGTAGATTTTATACACACTTGTGACGTAGCGACCCCTACTCCCCAATTTTAATGCGTTTTAACTACTCATTTTTAATTAATATGATAAAGCAAAAAATACGTGTCTAATATTTTTTTATTGTCTGACTGACGGACTAAATAGAATTTCTTTTTTTTTGACCCAGGCATTATCCCTTTTCATGATTTAAGAGTATTAAACATACAATAAGAATTAATGGGAGGTCGTATTTTAATGCATATCTACTCTAACTCAAAGCATTTATTTCAATTAAACCATTTACAGGCACTTTTGAATTGTCAAGGGGTCAGTTAGTCAGAAATATGAAGCTAGTTGCCCATTCCAAAGCGTAGGTTCCTATGGAGAAGAACGGGCAAGAAACTCCACGGACACTCTTTTAAAAAAAATATTTTCTTACAAAATATTGTTTACATCATTCATGTTGATATTATACATGTGAGAACAATGTAGAAAGACGTGCACGTAAAAAGCGTCCGTAATAAAAAGATAAGCACAATTCAAAAATTTAAAATAAGCCGTGGCAGATAAGAGATGACTAGTCCCTACTGATGGCGCCCGTTCACGAACATGACGCATGGATCAGCACCGTTTAGCTCAACCATTTTGAAGGGAGCTCAATGATCTAACACACGCCACCACCAGCGAGACATTTGAGTGAGCATGACATACTCTTAGCCGCCAGGGCATATCAAGTCAATGAAATACGTACCCAGTAAATGGTAGCTTTTACTGTCCTGCTTATTCATGCTTACATACATACATTATCTCACGCCTTATTTCCATTGGTGTAGGTAGAAACTAGAGATCGTCTCGTGCTATGAAACTACGAACACAAGGCACTCCTTTTTGCTTTTTCCAGGTTTCTTTCTTGTGACCCCATTTGCGTAACAGACTTTCTATCACAACCTTTGCTTTTTTAAGGGTAACGTCTTTCACCTCGGTTTCCTGCAATCTCAATCTGCCTAGCCTTTTCCCAACTATATTGGGGTCGGCTTCCAGTCTAACCGGATGCAGCTGAATATCAGTATTTTACATGGAGCGACTGCCTATCTGACCTCCACAACCCAGTAACTGGGTAATACGATACCCCTTGGTAAGACTGGTTGTCAGACTTTCGGGCTTCTGACGACCCGTAACGACTGTCAAAGATCCACGAATGACAGCCGGGACCAACGGCTTGACGTGCTTTCCGAGGCACGGAGGAGTCTCGGTATATAAAGATGGTCACCCATCCACAGACCAACCCCGGCAAGCGTAGCTTAACCTGACGGATCGATCCGTGCGGCAGTTACTACTTAGCCACGAGCTCCTCGGTTTCCTGCAATCTGTGCACAGAAAATATTATATAAGTACCCTAAAAATCTGTGAGAGTGAATTTGTGAAAAGGGATGGAACTGTGTAACACGAAGTCGGGGAAGCGCGCGCTATTTGATTTGACCAATGAGCGCGCGCGTGCAAGGGCCTCGTCAGAAACCTTGCTGAGGCCCCGTCCCTTTAATTACCTTAATGTTGCTTATTACCAAGGTGAGATGTCAGATGTTGCACATCATATGCGACCTTACCTCGTTTTTGTATCACAACCAACAAGTATTTTGGAGAAAACTCATAATCTATTACTTGATTTAAATCAATCTGCCTAGCCTGTCCCAACTATGTTGGGGGCGGATTCCAGTCTAACCGGACGCAGTTGAATACCAGTATTTTACATGGAGTGGCTGCCTATCTGACCTCCACAAGCCAGTAACTGGGTAACATGATACCCTTGCCTTGGTCAGACTCCATTGGTTAGTATATTTGAAAATCGTCTGCTCGTCAACGTACACAAGAAATGTTGTTGAATAGGGTGTTTTACTCTATACGAGAAAAAATCTAAAATTATATTATTGAGATAGCTTAGGCAAAAAGCAGTCGGAAAACGTTAGTTTTAGTTCATAAAATAGAAAACTAAATTTAAAAATTCAATACAAAGGTTTCAGCTTTATTAATCTGTTTCATAACACCATTAGATAGTAGTTGCCATGTTGTTACGTCATATGGGTATGTAAACTTAGAAAGTTTTAACTGTCAACTATCAGTGTACCTTTAATCTATAAAGGCTTTTTATTTATTTTCGTAACCAACGTAATTTTTATTGAAATAATACCATGGAGGACGGTTTTGTAAAAGGAGACAACACAAATTTATACCTAACTTAAAAAATATCACTGCATTTATTTACACAGCCTACTGACGTCATGACCACAGAGCAATATGGAGTCCACTGCGTCCAGCTTTTTCGTCAAATTACGCGCGAAATTTGAAAATGCAAAATTTAAATGCATTTTTATGGCAAATATTTTGAGATTTTTTTGTGGTTCATTAGCACTATAGAATCTAATTGAGACTCTTCAAAAATGGGTGTAATACCCTATTGTCGAAATGACAGGCATTGCCTATGTACAATCCTATCTTTCCATACTAGTATTATAAATTAGAAAGTAGACAGAGTTACTTTCTGTCTGTCTGTTAGCTTTTCACGGCTAAACCGACGGAAGTCCGACATGTCACCCTGGTAATATATAAATAAATATTTATGTGTTAGTTAAATCTATACTAATATTATAAAGAGGAAAGATTTGTTGATTGTTTGTCTGTATTGAATAGGCTCCGAAACTACTGGACCGATTTGAAATATTCTTTTACCATTAGAAAGCTTAGTTTTCAGGGAGTAACATAGGCGTCACCCATGTACTATTTAAATAAAATAATAAGTAAAGGGGTTAAATAGGGGTTTAAAGTTTGTAAGTCCGACATGTCATGGCAGGTCTACTCATATCTCCAATCAGTGCAAGATTTTGTCGTGTAGCTCAACTCAAACCTTAAGATTTCATGGTCTCAACTCTCGCTATCTCGCTCGCACACTACTGCTCGCGGACTGAGTGAGAGCGAAACTGAGCGGCGGGGAGAAGGCTCCAAGGCGCCGATAGTTTAGGTAATTTCTTTTAATGGTGTAAATAATGGTAAAAAAGAGTCATGATCTAATTTTAAGTCTTTTTTTTAATACCAGAGGCTTATTGTTCAGCTTGAAGGTAAATTTGTTTTTTTTTTCTGTCAGGAATCTAGATTTCGTCAAACATTATTATTACTTAACATTAATCCTCAACTTTACCATATATTTATTTCAAAATGAATACTGCAGTATTTTCGATATAACCAAGGACCATACTAAGCAATTTGAGGTTCTATGGACTCTGAAGGAATTCAACATTAAACGGACAGACATTACATTTTTTTTTTTTTTTTTTTTTTTTTTTTTTTTTTTTTTTTGTTTTTTTTTTTTTTTTTTTTGGGTGGGAAATCATCAAATGACGTCGCTCTGGGTGGAGCGGGAGGGCGTGTCAGACTCTTACTGACTAAAACCCACCCGTGTTCCTTCTGTTGCCTGTGCAATGCCAGGGGACCACGGTATCCCTTTCGGACTTTCCCGCAAAGCCTATAGGTACAATACGAGGTCAGTTTGTACTGGAAATTTGTACACATACATTTCCAGTTGATGCTGATCTCGCTTTGTATAGGATTTCCGTTTAATGCGAGGTCAGCTTATACTGGAAATGTATAGCTTGATGTGTAGCCGTGTGTACACCTCTGAAGATTAATTAATTAAAATTCAGATTTACTACGAACTTTTCCACTCCATTTAATTTTTAATCAAAGTATAATTTTCCAAGCATCTGAAATTAGTTATGTGATTTCTTTTTCTGTAAACATTACATGACTTGCCACGCCTGTACTCTTTGTAGGGTTAGGCAGTGGTATATAAGTCATTTATTCAAACTAGGCTGAGAATCAGCAATATTCGAACGTCAAAGTTACATATGACAGTCCCCCGAAACGCTCACCCTTCACCACTTCCTAGTGCTTTAGCTGGGAAGAAGAAGTGGCGCAACAACCTCCCCAGCAGCACAGCTGTCTGTTCATTTAGAAAAAAAATATTCTATATAGTAGGCAAAATAATTTAAATTATAAATGAATAGCCATATGACAGCTAGCACACGCCAATATTCCTACCAAAACATCGAGAACTATACTCAGGCAGAAACAAAAATAACTAAACGTAAACAATACGGAATAAAGGGCGTGCCCGCTTTCATATTAGAAGCTGTAATAAGAAGTTATAATTGATAAACTAGGACCATCGAGGTAAAATAAATAATTGTCGAGGTCGCTAGCTAACCACGTATTGCAATACAACTCATAAAAAAAAACATTGTATCTAATGTCTAGATTATGTCCACCACCAATCTGCCTAGCCTTTTTCCCAACTATATTGGGGTCGGCTTCCAGTCTAACCGGATACAGCTGAATACCAGTATTTTATATGGAGCGACTGCCATCTGACCTCCACAAACCAGTAACTATAAATAATACGATACCCCTTGGCAAGACTGGTAGTCAGATTTCGGGCTTCTGGCGACCCGTAACGACTGTCAAAGATCCACGAATGACAGCCGGGACCAACGGCTTAACGTGCTTTCCGAGGCACGGAGGAGTCTCGGTATGTAAAGATGGTCACCCATCTACAGACTAACCCCGGCAAGCGTAGCTTAACCTGGTGGATCGACCCATGCGGCAGTTATTACTTAGCCACGAGCACCTCTCTAACTACGAGACTAGATTATGTCCACAATAATTTAAAATAAATTGACATAAAGTAAAATTATAAACAATAAATTATATAAACACATACTTTAGTACGGAGTTGGCGGTGTTTCTCCGTGGATTGCCCAAACTATAAGTAGATAGGTAGCCTAACCATTAGAAAAAAATGCTGAAAATTGATCTCCCTCATTAACATAACAAATTATCTGCAATCATGCTTAAAAGGTTGTTATGCGCGTTAAGGCAGGTTACACACTAAGTAATGGGGACAAAGTGCTATTGGATTTTTCCGTCAGGAATTTCTCGGAAGCAGTTGATGGCAATAGGCTCGCCCCCTATTACAAGGGACTTAAAAATTTGTTAGTATCGAGTACCGACACACATTTTAGGAAGTCAGTCAGTTATAACAACGAGTAGAGAGTCATGCTCACTCAAATGTCTCGCTGGTGGTGGCGTGTGTGTTGGATCGTAGAGTTCCCTTCAAAATGGTTGAGCTAAACGGTGCTGATCCATGCGTCATGTTCGTGAACGGGCGCCATCAGTAGGGACTGGTCATCTCTTATCTGCCACGGCTTATTTTAATTTTTGAATTGTTTTTATCTTTTTATTACGGACGCTTTTTACGTACACGTCTTTCTACATTGTTCTCACATGTATAATTTCAACTTGAATTATGTAAACAATATTTTGTAAAAAAAAAATTTTTTTTTTAAAGAGTGTCCGTGGAGTTTTTGCTCGTTCGTCTCCATAGGAACCTACGCTTTGGAATGGGCAACTAGCTTCATATTTCTGACTGACTGACCCCGTGACAATTCAAAAGTGCCTGTAAATGGTTTAATTGTAATAAATGCTTTGAGTTTGAGTTTTATAATCAATTAAAATGTGTCCACTGCTGGGACTCGGGCAGTTCTTCTCCCTGTGAAAAAGAATGGGCCGTACCGTAATCCAGCTCGTGTGCACATTGTGGGTTGGTGTATTACAACTAACTCTATTTGCATAAAGCTAACATGCAACGCTTGACCTTCACCAAACTTCGTGTTTGCATGACGCACCTAGGGTTTTCTACATTATATAGTATCCTGCTATATTATAGACCTAAATACTAGTTTTCTAAGGAAGGCAGGCAGGCAGAACTACTATATTTTTATTTCAATACAAAATGGCGAGTTGATCGCAATAGGGTCAGAAGCTGAATTAATGGTATTTTGTGACCTGTATTTAGTGATGATTAAAAATGTTTTTGAAACATGCCTAGAATATATTTTTCCAGGCAATGGCTTTAAAAATACTATCCTTACATGCTATAAAACCAATTCCCCCTCCGCGTCTGTCTGTCTGATCGCGATAAACTCAAAAACTACCGAACGGATTTTCAAACGGTTTTCACCAATGGACGGAGTGATTCGTGAGAAAGGTTTAGGTGTATAATTCATTAAGGTTTTGTGTAAATTGGCTGAAATATGACGGTGATTGTTGAAGATGTAGGAAAAATCATACCGACTGGGAGCTTTACGCGCGGCGTAAACCGTGAGAGATAAATAAAATTTATGTTCTACAGCATTGTACCTACATCATAAAAAGTTCAACATGATGGCATATGTCTATCTTCTAAGGATTCCCTACCCACAATAACCATTTTTATCTTTCAGTACTTGATAAAAATTTCATTGTCATTTCCGAAGCTATTTCCACCGATATTATATTTGTCCTTAACCAATAAATTGGGCATTTAATTTAGATTACATTATGCCTTGACATCGTATCATAAAAATGAATACTTTAAAAGATATCACAGATTCAAACTATCCGCAACAATAATTATGGTTGATGGCAACTCGCGCAGCGGTAGGAGTCAATGACCTTCTCCTCGGCTATTAGGTATGTAATCCCGGTAGTAGGTTCCCGTGGGATATTTTCCGACATCCACACGGGCGAAGCTTTCATATAAAAACGTTGGCAACCTTAGACTCACCAATACAGCCCTAATCGTTGTTTGTGCAAAATACGCCCAGTGCCATATTAACTTGCAATACTGACATCTTACATAATCATTATATACTAGCCTTTTCCCGTATTACCCAGTAACTGGGTTGTGGAGGTCAGATAGGCAGTCGCTCCATGTAAAATATTGGAATTCAGCTGCACACGGTTTAGACTCGAAACCGACCCCAAGATAGTTGGTGAAAAGGCTAGGCGTATTGTGAAACACTACAGTCACCACAGCTGTTTACCATCCAAGAACTTAAAAAGGCTGAAAATCCTCATGGATATCCTCCGCCCTGGAGTGTGCGAAGGAGTCTCTCAGACTCTTACAGACTAAAAACCACCCCAGTTTTTTTTCCCACTCTTGGACCGCGGATCATGAGATCTTATGCGCGTTCCATAATCCCCGACTGCTGGACTCATGTCCGCGGGGGGAGTGAGGTGACTCCCTTCCCGACGACCAATAGGGGCGCGCGTGAACACTACGCGCCGCCGCCTCGTGTGTATAACCAGCCTAAGTCAGCCATTGTGATGGAAATGTGTAGGAACCGTAGACGTTTACCAGTGACCTTTGTCTAAGCTATTTGCATTTGAAATGATGAAAATTGTCATGCAATGTGTTACTACATTATATTATGTAGGTTCGTATGTTCAGGTCTTTTTTCTTGTTAAAATACTTGTGTAACTGAATCTCACTATGAAACTACTGAATCGATTTCTGACAATTTTAATATACGTAGGTAATTTTTGATCCCAACAATAATGAAAGCTACGTAAATTACAGTCACACTTCCACTCTACACTCAAAACTGAACGAATTACAGACGCCAGCACGTCAGACTACTATAACCTGTCAAATTTCTTTAATAGGTTTTCAACTTTATCACTGAAGGATAAGATTCAAAGTTGATTGGGAAAATTTTACAGTTTCGGGTAGGTTGACCTGCTGGCGTCTGTACTTACCACGCTAAACGACCCAGAGTCAATCAATCTGCCCAGCCTTTTCCCAACTATATTTGGGTCTTCCAGTCTAACCGGATGCAGCTGAATACCAATATTTTACATGAAGCGACTGCCTATCTGACCTCCACAACCCAGTAACTGGGTAATACGATACCCCTTGGTAAGACTGGTTGTCAGACTTTCGGGCTTCTGACGACCCGTAACGACTGTCAAAGATCCACGAATGACAGCCGGGACCAACGGCTTAACGTGCTTTCCGAGGCACGGAGGAGTCTCGGTATGTAAAGATGGTCACCCATCCACAGACCAACCCCGGCAAGCGTAGCTTAACCTGATGGTTCGACCCGTGCGGCAGTTATTACTTAGCCACGAGCTAAACGACCCATAGTGTGCGTCCATATTGCCAGCCTAGTTCGGCTGCCACGACGACGGGCGCGAAGTATCAAACATATGAAACTGCCCGTCTGCGTCCATAGTGTACAGATAGTGCAATCCACGACGACGCGCCCCACTCCGCGATGACTGAGCGGAGTGGTGGGGCGCCCCCCCCAATTCTCCAATAACCACTAACACAAAAAAATGTGATAAAACTAAAAATTAACAATTTTCGAACTTTCTCCTTTACTTGTGCTGTGAAACTTTTCTTCCTGCCGAATTCCATGATTCTAGGTCAAGGAGAAGTAGGTACCCTGTAGGTTTTGATTTATTTGCGAGTGTCAAAATATAATAAGTAATAATAATTTAATAAGTGTATTATATGTAATTCTAGCTGCACCCCGCGGTTTCACCCGCATAAGTTTCGATCCCGTGGGAATATCGGGATAAAAAGTATCCCATGTGTTAATCCAGGTTATAAACTATCTGTGTGCCAAATTTTATCCAAATCCATTCAGTAGTTTTAGCGTGAAGAAGAGACAAACATACACACTCACAAAATTTCCCCTATAAAATATTAGTGTGATATTGCATATAACCAATGATATTATATGTAAAAAGAGGTAGATAGGTTATAAACGTTCCACAAGTGGCACGTCAAAAGTTGGCTAATTAGCCACATTTTCTTCGTTTTGTCTCTTTTTCGCTCCCGATAATTACGACATGCCCTCCTACTTCCACGTGTCATATAATAGTGTGACATAGTGCCGTTTTTGAAGATAGAATGTTAGGTAGGTAACCTATCTACGTCTTTTTACTTCTAATATCATTGCATATAACTGTTTTTTGTTGTTGTTGCGTTGACTTAGAAGCTTGATTTATTTAGGGCTCCAAGGGACTATAGACCTACGTATTTCATACAAAATTTCAACTATATACCTCCACGCGATCCTGAGAAAAAGGGTCTTGACAGACTGACGGACAATCTTGATCCTATAAGGGTTCAGTTTTTTCCTTTTGACGTACGGAACCGTAAAAACTGAATAGTTTTGCAAAGCGGACAGACCATTCTGAACTCTGAATACCTATTATTACAACAGTTGTTACAATAACGAGTATTTTATTACAAGGTAATTGACATGATGCCATCTAATTTACACTAATGTATCAAGTTTGTTCGGTCAACATACCTACCATACACAACGAACCTACCTAATTTTAAAAATGATTCACATATCGTGTAGGAATACCACGAGTTTGTATATTTTTCCGACGTTTTCGAACGTAAAGAATTTTGTTTTCTGTGTTGTGGTTAGGTTAGGATGTTGTATAAAAAAAATATTTATTGTAAACTAAGGCGCGGGATTTATACAAATGGCAAGTGGCGACGGTGTGGCGCGGGCGATGCGCCACCGCCCGTTTCATATTGCATACAAAAAGTAGGTATAGGAACGACGGATGTGGCGCGGAACGCACAAGAGGCGTGGCGCGGGCGACGCGACGCGACGGTGCGGCGCGTGCGTTGTGTGTGTTCTGCGCCACGTAGTTCCTACACATTTAGAAATTAAATAAAATGTATTGTTTCCCGTGTTTACTTTTCTCAGATTATAGTTAGTTTATGGAATAAAGTTTTTACATTTTAACATATTCGTACTTCGTAGCTGTTTTATGAGTTTGGGACTGGTAGGAATATAATTATTTTCACTAGTAAAAAGTAGATCGAAATACATAGAAATTTAATGAAACGGTTTATTGACACTGTTATTTTGTTAAGTAAACAAGAAGTAATTTTTCGCGGCCACGATGAATGTTGAAGTGACGTCATAACAATTATTAAACAACCTTTTGTAACCATCCTTCTGTAACCATGGCTTTAAGAGGGAACAGGGGCTGCGAGGAATTTGAAAAATAGGTATTTGAAGAAACTATTGCCGTCGCGCTGCGCCCGAAAAACCGAGTTAAGCCCCGTAAAGTGCGATAGGGACAACTGCAGCTCAGACCGATTATATCACAAATTTTTTGACGAAAACGTCGTTTGGCATTCTCCTTTTTTCTCCTCGAAAACTTAGCGGATTTAATAATTTTTTACATTAAAATTTTAAGAGAGAGTATGTCTAGGTTCCTATTATTTTCTTTTATTCTAATAACTTTTCCGAATTAGTCTGGTAGTCCTCTAATCACGGCGGAAAAAAGGAAATGACAGGGACATGCCTATAGAGACCCAGATTTTATAAAAAAATAAATGACAGCTCTAGAGGCATTATTCAGGAAGCAAAACGGGGAATACGTTTGTATGGAGAATCGCGGGCCCTGTTCCCTCTTAAGGCACGGGATATACCTACGAGTGAGGCCTCATTAGTGCGTTCCGTTGCGTCGTCGCAACGGATCAACGCATTGTATGCCACACCTGAGTTGCGACGACGACGCACGACTTTGCAACACTCGCAACATCTAGTTTGCCCCTCTAGCAGTGGAATGGAATACTGTCCGTCATCGCACCGGAGTTCCGATTCCGACAGCGCAGCGCATCACCCTCCCCCCGCTTCGTCTTTCGTTCGTCGATCTGTTGAAATGTCGCGTGCGCCTATGATGTCGCAACGTATAATGTGGCATGTCACTAAAAATATATATGTAAAACGACGCTGTGACAACGCAACGCACTAATGAGGCCTTTTTTTTTGGTTGGGAAATTTTCAAATATCTTCTCCCACTTTGGACGCGCGGGAGGGCGTGTCAGACTCTTACTGACTAAAACCCACCCGTGTTCCTTCAGTTGCCTGTACGTTACCAGGGGCCACGCACGGTATCCCTTTCGGAATTTCCCGCAACCCAACATAAAGTCCATCAGTCTCCAGTTTACTAGCCCATCCTCCTCGCTCCCGACGTTTTAGTTGTCCCTGTCCCGATATATTTTGCTCATGTGTGGTGACCGAAACTAAATTAACTTTATTTGTATCGGTTATTACATGCGTCAGCGGAAAAAGCTAGCAGGTAGGTTTGTGAGATCACTGTGTTGTTCATAATAGTAGGGCCTCCTAATGTTCCCGAACGTTGGGTCCTAAGACTCAATTTAAATTGCCGCGGAACCGAATGGAAGCGAGTCTTTTTTTTGCACAAAGCATAATGAACTTTGATGAGGAGCTCGTGGCTGAGTAATAACTGCCGCACGGGTCGATCCGTCAGGTTAAGCAACGCTTGCCGGGGTTGGTCTGTGGATGGGTGACCATCTTTACGTACCGAGACTCCTCCGTGTCTCGGAAAGCACGCTAAGCCGTTTGTCCCGGCTGTCATTCGTGGATCTTTGACAGTCGTTACGGGTCGTCAGAAGCCCGAAAGTCTGACAACCAGTCTTACCAAGGGGTATCGTATCACCCAATTACTGGGTTGTGGAGGTCAGATAGGCAGTCGCTCCATATAAAATACTGGTATTCAGCTGCATCCGGTTAGACTGAAAGCTGACCCCAACGTAGTTGGGAAAGGGCTAGGCAGATGATGATAATGAACTTTAGGTCAATAGTGTAACGTACAAACTACATACGAGGCAAATAACAGGTCGCGCGTTTTCTGGAGAATTCTCGCGCATCTCGGTAATTCCCGCTGTTACAAGCTCGTATAATAGTTTGTAGGTTTACCCACACAAATTGATATAAAGATAATTTTGCTATGTACAATATCGTTACAAAAATTCGCTTCCATTCCGTTCCGTGGCTATGAAAAATGAGCCTTAGGCCCGTATTACAGAAAGTCACTCAAGACTCAAGCATTACTTAAAACTAGTTTCAACCAATCAAAAGGCTTTAAACGAGTTTTAAGTAATTCTTGAGTTTTGAGTGACGTTCTGTAATACGGGCCTTAGTTTGATCCCGAGAATTTCCAAATCAAGCACTGTTATTGGGCTTCGACTCATAATGCGAAGCATTAGTGCTTTGCGATCGAAAAAATTGTTTTGCCTCCTTTCTGCAACTGTTTTTATCGTTACACTCTTGCAAGTACACATTATTTTTTATTTTTTTTGACTAGTGCATCTCTTTGATAATACCACTAAGGGAGTTACTGCTTAACCGGACTTTCCGCTGCCTTAAGCTACTACACTCAAAGCCTCCAGCCAGGGGCATAAACTATTCTAAGTTAAAATTAAGCGAACGCTCGCTAAGGGCACCCCCTGTGGGGTACGAACCTCGGCTTAGGGCGTCGCTGAGGGGAGGACAGCAAGATGGGACAGGCTGGATCAAGATTATAATATCGTTATTATTAATAATAGGGGAATTTAAAGCTACGCGCTCAGCTGCGGCGCGGGTTGGCGCTTCATCGGGCAAGCGTCGGGGGGGAGTATTTACTCGTGAGGGTCGCGATCGCGGAGGACTTCGTCAGCGAGGTCGGTACGATGGGTGTCGGGTGTATTTGTGCACTGTATTGGTTGCCCTACTGCTCTCCTGGAGGAGTGTGGTGGGGTCATTGGGGTCGGAAAGGGCTAGTACACAGAACCTACTTAATTTATGGATTTAAGGACTTATGGTTTTTTTTTCTCTCATTATTTTTTTCTTTGTCGGTTGGTTTTAATGATGGTCTGGCAGTTTGAGTAGTTTATGCGGCCTACCCAATTAATGTCCTTTCTTTGGTATTGTTCTTCGAGTTGAGCTCCACGATGACTGACAAATGCTTGCACTGACAGGACAGGTCCACTCAAATCTGTGTGGGTCTTTTCTCAAAAGACCATTTCAGACTAATCTACATGGTCCTCATATGGCCTGACCAAGATTATGTCTGGACTTTAAAAGAGACTGTGACCTCTGAGTTTGTTTCGGCCTTTCTTCTCAGAGTAGTCAGATAGGAAACGCCGAACTCAACTAGCAATTTTTTTTAAATTTTTATGATGACCTGTAAAAGTGATTCCAATATCCTATTTACAGAATAAATTTCATTTTATATATGTATAGGTACCATTGTATAGATAATTTAATGGAGATTCATTCTGTACTTTTAAAAAAAAAATGTGGTGTATACAAATGGTGATACATAATATGCTCCGTGACTTTAATTCTCTCACTAACCTCGAAGATGTAGTAACAAAACAACGTAATTTCTCACTAGATGACATAATTTACGACACAAGCACAATAGGGTCATACATTGTATAATCTACTACAAATTGTTCTAACTGCAATGACATTGAAACCTTCACTTTTTATTACACATTACTGTGGGACGATGTTCCATTCATTAATATGTATTAGCGAGATACTTAGATAACTGGTGGTGAGCATTCAACAAGTTTCCACCGTCAAGGTCTCATCCACAATAAACCTACGCAGGGCTTGGATAGCGGTATACCTATTTTACGATTTGCTTCGGTTTCATTCGAACGGTACGTTATTAAAACGTTTTTGAAGAAGAACAAAATTTAAATTGTTCTCGATTAATAAAACGTTTTTAACTATTTTTTGGTTGGTCGATAGGAAACTCGCAACACGACCCTAATCAATACGTAAGCGGCAAGCGCATTGGAATCAATGATTTGTAATGAAATGACGATAAGGCAAAATTTATTTTTTACCTTTAAATATTTTTTGAAAATATCTGCTAAGACTGTAACTGAAATTATATTAAAATTTAAATAAAACTCCGACACAAACCTTCCTCATTTCTCTTTCCTACTCCATCACCAGACATGTTCATCATCTATCTACATATAACCTGTTCATTGAGACCATTCCATCCAAACACGATGCCATATTTAAAGCTAAGCTTTAATAAGCTTCTAGAAATAATAAACAGAATCCAAATCGAGTCAATAACATCGGAGATATGGCAGAAAATATAAAGCAAGTCACAAACGCTACTCAAAAAATTAAAATTAAATAACATGAAAAATATTAATGATACACCCAATGATATTATAAGTTTACTTATAATATCATTGGATACACCCTTATTATAACAAGAAAAATAAGTAAAGGCTCGTGCAGACTAGCGCGACACCGGTAATTATTGTTCTACCGTGAAGTTTTTTTACAAATTGTTTTGTTAGAGTCGCGACCCTATTAAAGATAGACCATGATCTTAAGTTTATTTTCGATAATTTTTCATAATAATTCAGAACACACGGACAGGACACAAGCATATTATACAGGACGGTCGCAAGTCAGTCCGGTTTACGTCAAACGTCAGGTTGACAGGACTGTCGATGTCAACATAGCGAAGCGTCATTGTCGATGGTAGTGCGGGCGGCCATCTTTAAAAATACTGGTGATCATATGCCTAGGCGCCATCGTACCTATGTTATCACAATAATAATAAAAACAGTTTTGAACCAATAATCTGGCTTTCCAGATCACGCTTTCACTACTTTTCTCCAATAATATTCATTCCTAAAATTGGTTGTAGGATATTGTATTATATTCTAAGTACTATTTATTTTATTTTGTTACCTATATTACGTACAAACAAATCACTGAACCTATGACTGTATTTCCGTACGTGTTTTTCGGGTGAGCACTGAAAATCAGCGCAGTGCTGTCCCGATAGCACAGCATTATGCTGAGTGGAAGCCGTCTTGTCTCAGTCATGACGTACAGCTGCCGACTATTTCTGTTATGTTTGTATTAATATTATTTATCTATTAAGTTTTCTGCTTACCTTCTTGTCTTTTTGTATGCACGTGTTTCTGTGACAAGTAAACCTATTGTTCTTACTTTCAAAAACCGCTAAATAGTATATAAACACAATAAATGAGTGTTTTAATGGTGTAAAGTGAAAGTTAAGAGTCTCGTTACCGCCGTACCATGGTCCATTGCGCTATTATACAATTTGTTGATGACGCAATGACGCAGCCAATGCTTGTATGCAATGACAGTCGATTGAAATATGTTATTAGGATTGTAGCGGTTACACCGCCACATACGAACTAGGTACGCATCAAAGACATGACGTCACACAAATCCTGCATCGCGCAATTAGAGTTTACCGCGTGAACGACATAATTATATAAGACTATCCGACATCAACAGTCGGGCAGTCGGCCCGCCAGATACAACACCCGTCTGGTCGGAGGATCCTCCCTTTTATAGGGTGGATGAGTGAACTTTACACTCTGTTCCTCATACCCCTAAAGGATTGGAGGGACTTATTACATAGGGCCCTTTCATATTTTGACTCTGTGCTGTCCTGTACGATATTTTACGGTTATAAAAAAACATTTTGTACTTACAAAACAAAAACCAACTCCAAAAAAAAAATACACTACAAAGTGAAAAAAATATTTTAATGTCTGAAGTCGGGCGCATTCAGTTCTGTATTTTCGTATTTTGCCACCGACTTCCGAAATTAAAGTAATTTTTCACTTTGTGAGTTGTGTTTTTTTTTTGTATCTACAAAAACTATAATATAACGCGAAATACAATGTATCGCTATGTCCTAATCCAGTTCATGGTCTACCCGTGTGCCAAAGTTCATCCAAATCAGTTCAGCCGTTTTACTAATTACCGTCGTTTTACTACTTAATTACTTGAAACTTATTTATTTAAGGAAAATTATTACAATTTAATATGAGTGAAACCTATTCGATGCTAGAATATGAAATGAGATGAGCAGTGCCAATAGCCTAGTGGTGTAACCGTTGGACTGCCAAGTCATAGGTCTCTAGTTTGATCTCAAGGCATGCACCTCTCTCTTCCTCACCGTACACGGTTGTTTCGGGAGGTTCCTGTTCCGGATAAGACGGGAGGAAACGCCCGGGTGTCAAAACTGCGTGGATCGCCCGGAGGACACGGTGGAGCATACGGTGGAGGTCTGCCCGGCTTGAACGGAGCATCGCCGTGTCCTCGTGGAGGCCATCGTTGGCGGTGATCTCTCGCGTCCGGCCCTGGTCGAGGTACGGAGCGAGAGGGCATGGGTGGCCGTCACCTCCTTCTGCGAAGCAATAATGCTTGCGCAGAACGCGTAAGGAAGAGACAAATGCCCTCACGCCCCTAGCCGTCGCAGGAGACGCCCTGAGCGTCGGGAATCGCAGGCCGATTCCCGGCCACCGTAGTTGCTGACTTGCGGACGTTGAGCAGTGGGTAGCTCGCCGTCCGATAAGGACCAGGCCCGGGACGACGGTGCGTTGTGTTCCACGCGCGCCTCAAAGAGATGTTAGCACAACTGGCAGGGTCCGCTAGAACCGATGCCTACCGTGGCCCCTGGCAACGTACAGGCAACTGATGGAACACGGATGGGTTTTAGTCAGTATAAAGAGTCTGACACGCCCTCCCGCTCCGCCCAGAGCGGGAGACGAGGGAGACGGGAGCGACTTTAACACCTCGCCGTAGCATACCTCCGCCGCGGAACCGTAGCAGCGATAAGAAAGAAAGAAAGAAAAGAAAGAAAGAAAAATGCGTTTATTGGCATTACAAAAAAAAAAAAAAACACCTTAAAACTATAAAAACAGAAAACAAATTATTATACTTAATGCCAAAAGGGCCTCAGCTCAGCATAATGTCAGATGACAACACAAAGTGTATCACCTGACGCTGATTTTCAGCTGCAACCCACGAGTGCCATACGCTAGAATTATAAATATAGGAAAGTGTCTGTCCGTTATAATAAATAAATTTTAAAGGTAATATAAAATAAAATAAACCCATACAAAATCAAATAAAATGTTGTGACATACATGTGTGTGTGCGTTGTGTTGTGATTAATGTGCAGCTAAACTAAATGCTCAACATCTGTGTATTTTCTACATTTAAAAATAATAAATCTATCATCTATAAATAGAAAGTACCGCGGTAGACTCGCGTCATGTTCCGCTACTCGAATCGGATGAGAGTAGCGGAAAATGACGCGAGTCTATTGAATTTAACTACAGCGGTTTCGCTGCTAAGGATTCGCAGCGGAGATGTGCTACTGGAGTAAAACTGTGACATCAGGATAGTCACTGACCACTCGAAAAGAAGAAGATATGGAAAGTACACTATTAAATGAGCATTCTCTATTTTCTCCAGAGCATAGCTCGGTCGCCCAAGTATTACACTGTATAATACGTTTTTAAACTAAGTACATAAGTAATCAAATGCTAAAAACGAGTTACTAATGCTTAATAAAACCGGCTAATTAATTATACAGTACCTATACTCCACAGGTTTAGGTAGTTAAAAAAAAGTAAACAAATCGTAAAAAGGGTTTTATAGAGGTCACATTCTTGTTTCAGAAAACGATAAACCAATTAAATTTATTTAAGACTAGCACTTTGCGCGCGGCTTCGCTCCCGTGGTCTTTCCCGCAGGACCCGTGTTTTTTCCCGGGATAAAAAGTAGCCTTTGTTACTCCCTGAAAACTAAGCTTTCTATTGGTAAAAGAATTTTTCAAATCGGTCCAGTAGTTTCGGAGCCTATTCAATACAAACAAACCTTTCCTCTTTATAATATTAGTATAGATGGAGTATAGCTGGTGCTCCCTGCTCGATTGTTGAAAGATGAGGGTGGCGATGAGCCAAATATTCAAGTAATGTGACCCGATTGGCTCAGGAGATAAGTGTTTGAATACCGCGCTGACATGAGGTCGATTACTGTACCGAATAAATATTTGTATGGCCCATCTCACGGTGGTCCAGCAGCCAAACAGAGGCGGTAATCAATACTTAAACCTTCAATGGCGCGTATTACTGAAAACCAGCGCTGTTGACGTTAGGTTGGCCCGAAGTCACAGCATTTCGCTGAGCAATGACCTGTTCTTGCACAGATACGACGCACAGCTTAATTTTACTTATTGTTTAGTACTTACATAATGTAGTTAACTTAACTCTGAAATTGGCATTTTGTTTTGTTGTTTTTGTTGTCATTTGACAATGTCGCAACCACAGACACAGATTACGTAATGTCGCAACAGTAAATTACGCAATATTTTCTATGGTCCGAGGCCTTGACATCAACCAATGAACAACGTTTCCAAACGTTTTTTGTTGGTTGAATACGAGGCTTTTGGGTACTTTTGTATTTTTGTGTTGTAGCGGTTACACCGCCACATACGAACTACGCATCAAAGACATGACGTCACACAAATCCGGTATGTAAAGTATTTTACAGGTATTTTTTTTATATTTTTATTTTATAGATATGAGTATTTGAAATAGAGTTTACCGCGCGATCGCCATATATAAGACTATCCGACATCAACAGTCGGGCAGTCGGCCCGCCAGACACAACACCCGTCTGGGTGGAGGATCCTCCCTTTTCTATGGTGGATGAGTGAACTTTACACCCTGTTCACCATGCCCTTAAAGTATGTCTTGTTTGTGCAAAATAAACATATTTTCTTTCTTTTTCTTTTATTTTTTGTGCATTTTAGGTTTAAAATAATATAAAAAAAGACAATGGTGCCGATTCTCTTGAACACCGAACTAAACTAGCTAAACTATCACTGAAATTCCTTACTTTTGGCTATGAGAATCTTAAAGCTATTCTGCAATAAAAAGTCTCAAAATTTATAAATTATTTTGACACAAATCTAAAATCGAATTTGGCAATTCCGACTCCATGTGGACGTACTTACTTGTTTGCCCTGCCCCGTGATTTTTTTAGAGCCGGGGAGGCGCGTTGGGTAGCCTCGACGTGTTTTATATGGAATTTTTCACTTTTTGTATAGAAAATATTAAAAAAATATTACCTACGTGTTGAGTATTAGGATTTTATAAAGGGGGTCGAAATTTTAATTATTTTTGCGATAGGACACACCATTTTCGAGATATGAGCAAAAGAAAAGAAAAATATAATATACAGTACTGTTTTTGCACCTTTTTTTTTTTTTTTTTTTTTGGGTGGGAAATCATCAAATGACTCCTCCCGCTCTGGGTGGAGCGGGGAGGGCGTGTCAGACTCTTACTGACTAAAACCCACCCGTGTTCCTTCTCTTGCCTGTGCAATGCCAGGGGGCCACGGTATCCCTTTTGGACTTTCCCGCAACCCCGGCAGGCAATGGTCTCATCGGACCCCTTCATTCGCTGACATCTCTTTGAGGCGCGCGTGGAACACCACGCGCCGTCGACCCGGGCTTGGTCCTTACCGGACGGCGAGCTACCCATTGCTCACCGTCCGCAAGCCCACTGTTTTTGCACCTGAAGTCGAGGTGTTCGTGACAACTAATGATATTCCACACCATTTTTAGAGGCGATTAAAAATGGTGAGAATTAGTTAGACAGTAAAGTTTTTGGTGAAAAACGTCAAATTCAAAATAGCAAAATTGTCATTTTCACTCAATTAAAATCTCAGTGCTATCTTAGTGCTGTCAAGCTAAAATAATTATAGATAATTTCTGTCACTTTAGTCTATTTCAGAATGGGAAATCATCGTTTGACAGGAATAAACTAAATTTTGGTGATTTTTAGTCTTGCTTAGAGGCATTTGTGACAAGAGAATCGGCACCATTATCTACTTAATTTTGTTTATGTACTATAATAAAAAATAATATCATTTATCACTTTGATATATCAATACATTGCAAGGGAAATATTTCTGTTTTACATTCATTTTTTTTTTGTTTTATTCTTTTTTTTTTATTTGTAGTGACACAAATTGAAAAGCGTATGCTGAGATGGTTTGGCCATGTTGAGAGGATGAATGAAAGGCGACTAACAAAATGTATTTACAAGGCAGATGTGAATGGAAACGCCGGGAGGGGACGCCCTAGGAGGACATATACTGACCTTATTGGTGATGTTCTTCAGAAAGGACAGGTGCGTAGTACTCGCAACCGGCGTGCGTGTATGACCAGATGTATGAACGTAAACGAGGCAAAAGGAGTATGTAAGGATCGTAGCAGGTGGCATTCTGTAGTTTCTGCCTACCCCCATGGGGAGAAGGCGTGAGTTTATGTATGTGTACATTCATAAATTTTCTAGACAATTATTAGATAAACATTAATGTGGTTTTAACTAAGGCAAAATAGTTTTATCATAAACCTGTCATAAAATCTTTAATCAACAAAATATCTTAACATAAGACTAAAAACAAGTTACAAAATGACTGATATCGAAATCTTATACATGATTAATACTAATATTACAAAATAATAAGCTACACCTGTAATAGGTCTAGCACCTCACTTGTTTAAAAGCTCTTTTTTTTTGGGAAAGTTTCCGAAAACTTGGTATATAAGGGTCAGAACTGAGCATGAGTCTACGAATTAAGAGGGCACCGAGCTTTTTATACAAACAAACATGTTTTTATTAAGCTTGTTTGAAGTAGTAAACAATTAAAATAAATTGTAGGGAAATATATTGGTATTATAGACATGCGCGATGGAAACACGATTTGATAAAGTTGTCTCGAACCATAGATATCCACGAACTCTCGTTATATAAATACGTAAAGTTACCTCTGTCTCCTCTATTTGACTACTTTTGTATATAAAAAAGTAATTTTATATTATAATTAATAAAGTTAATAGATGACTGGAGCTTTTACGCGCGACAGTTTTATTTATTTAAGAGCAATATGATGAAAAAAAAACAACGAAATCATTGAAAAAGTACAAAAGTGTGGTTATTTTCTTTACTCTTTACACGTAAAGAAAAAGACAGAGACAAAGGAAAATGGTCGGTATGCTCTTAAATCGGCGTTTGTTTTTTCGAGTAGGTATGATCACGTCGATATGCCTTGATGTTTTTATTGTTAGTTTCTGCTGCCTCTTCGGAAAGTTCCCCAATCGATAATATTGCGTTTTGAATAATATCGGGACCATGTAGAAGTAGTGCCAATTTAATTGTATAATATTTTTTTTTAAACATTATTTTATATTTTGTGATTACTTGAACTCACACACTGACTTATTATTAGTATTACTTGTTACAATGTTTGTAAGTATGTGAGCACCATGCATCTGTCACATAATTAATTTATGTCATTCCTTCATTTTTCATTATTTTTACCTATCGTGGTATAGTAGGTAATCTTATTCTAGGTGCATTGTCTTCACATATAATTATATAATTAGTGTATACAAGATATAATGATTTTTTAAAAGAGTAACGGTGGAGTTTCTTACCCATTCTTCTCCATACGAAAACTACCTTTTGGAATGGGCGACTAGAATCAATTATTATTATTTTTTACAAATTTTGACGTTCAAGTGCCTTATTTTTGTGCAAAATTCAAAAGTCATTTATTCAAATTAGGCTGAGAATCAGCACTTTTCGAACGTCAAAGTTACATAAGACAGTCCCACAAAACGCCTAATTGAAATAAACTATTTGACTTTGACTTTAGGTACTTCGTGGAGGGAAGCAGGAGGAAGATTATACCACGGATATTCACTAACCAAAAGTCGTGCGGTCTCTAAAGCAGATTCCCTAAATGTATCTAAATGAATATTGTAACCAGATGACAAAGCTTGTAAAATAACAGAATAACATTCGATCAAGTTATTATTTAACCCGGTAATTTCAGCAACTACGCCTATACTATCTAACTTTTCATTACTAATATTTATGTTGAAAGCTAGAAGTATGTGTTGGTATTTTTCACGCACATTACTACATACAGTAGCCCACAATTCAAAGAAATTCATCATTGAAAACGTGCATTTTGTCAAAGTACCTGAAAAGAAAACAAATCAAACTCTAAGTCAAAGCATTTATTTCAATTAAACCATTTAGAGGCACTTTTGAACTGTCAAAGGGTCGGTCAGTCAAAAATATGAAGCTAGTTGCCCATTCCAAAGCGTAGTAGGTACCTATGGAGAAGAACGGGCAAGAAACTCCATGGACACTCTTTTAAATATAAAAAAAAATACAAAATATTGGTTGCATCATTCATTTTGAAATTATGCATGTGAGAACAATGTAGAAAGACGTGTATGTTCGTAAAAGTGTCCGTAATAAAAAGAAAAAATAAAGAATCATTCAATCAATTAGTTAATTGTTTCGTAGACCCTGCTACGCCAAGAGAACTGACGGCGTAGCACCTCTTTGAATCACAAATAGGAGCCTATGGGCAGACAAATATAACTTTTTTTGGAAAGTATATTAATAGAACTTTATTTTGACGGTAGACTCAATGTCCACTTAATCTGCACAACTTTCCAAAAGTCTACATGAAGTTCAATAACATAACATCACGCCTTGCCTCCCCGAAGGGTTAGCCAGAGGTGAACCTGTAGTAGGTACACCCACATTTCGCCAGTTATGTCTAAGTCCCATGTAATAGGGGGAGAGCCTATTGCCATCAACCGGGCACAAATCCAGACTCCGGACTGCTACTGAGAAATTCCAGATAGAAAAACCCAATAACACTTTGCCCGACCCGGGAATCGAACCCAAGACCTCATGCTCAGCAGTAGTGCTTGCGACCACTAGACCAACGAGGCAATCGTACAATAATATCATAAGTGCGGCGTAGCACTTCAAAAATGTAAAAAACAAATAAGTATAATAATATCTTGTTCTTGAAATTCCATTTCACAAACACGTCAAAGAAAAAGTAAAATTCTGGGAATTCTAATTTTAAAACCTAGAACAATTGAGTCACTGATAACAGCGCGGTGCAACAATGCCGATGTGTTCAATTCCGAGGTCAATTAATAAGTTTTTTTTTTTTTTGACTGTGTCATCTCGCAGTTGACCTCAGAGGGAGGGTCGTAGCTGCTTAACCGGACTTTCCTGCGGCTGCCTTAAGCTGCTACACTCAAAGCCTCCAGCCAGGGGAAAAAACTATTCTAATTAAACAGGACAGGCTGGATCAAAGACAGTTTTTTTTTGTTATGGCATCTCGCAGTTGACTCTCAGATTGAGGTCGCAGCTGCTTAACCGGACTATCCTGTGGATGCCTTAAGCTATAAACTTAAAGCCTCCAGCCAGGGGCATAAACTATTCTATGTTATACTAAGCGAACGCTTGCCAAGGGCACGCCCTGTGGGGTACGAACCTCGGCTTAGGGCGTCGCTGGCGGGAGGACAGCAAGATGGGACAGGCTGGATCAAACAGATATTAATATTATTATTAAATGGGGAATTTAGTGCTACATTTCTCAGCGTAACGCGGGCTGGCGCTTCTGCGAGCAAGGGTTGGGGGGGAGTATTATTTACTCGGGAGTGTCGCGAGCGCAATGGACCTCGTCGGCGAGGTCGGAATGCGGGTCTTTTTTTGTGTCCCTATTGCTTTCCTGGAGGAGGGTTATAGGGTCATCTGGGTCGGAGAGAGTGTCCTTTGATCCATTGAATGGTTATATTATTGAGGCCATGCAACTGTTTAAGGCTCTCGTGGCACTCATATATCAGCCCAGAGTCCACAGTGTGACTGTTCAGCGCTTGCAGAACAGCCATGCTGTCTGAGAGTATACGTATCGAGTGGTACTTAACTTCCCTAGCCAGGATAGCTGAAGTGGCAAGAGAAAGAAGGTATTTCATAGATATACATAGACACCAGTCGTGTGGCGGCAACACGTCGCTTGGTGCTGCCGCCTGCAGTCTGCTACGAACTTGTACCCAAGGCTCGGATACCGGTTAAATTTTCAAACCGTTATTATGTACTTGACGCAAAACCTTTACATTCGGTTTCGTTCGCATTTAAACCGTTTTTTTAACCGGTATTTGAAAGAGCATTTACATAAAGTTTTTTTCGGATTAAACGGTTTAGAGCAATAAAACCGGTTAATCGGTACGTCTACGTAGCGCGCCGCTATGTGCGGCATCCTTACAAGTAGTCACAAGTAGCAACGCGTTTACCGATATGCCGCTCGTCGAATAAACCGGTTTATTTTGGTTAAAATAAGGTTCTTAAACCGTTCACGTTCTTAAGAAAAGTTCGGAGGAAAACCGAAATAAACCGGTATCAACCGGTATTTGTTAAACCGGTTCCGAGTCTTGTTTGTACCTATAGATGGCATAGAAAAAAGTACACTACAAGCCATGACGTCACGTAGTTACAAATAGGCTTAAAAGTAATAAAATTAACATAGCATAATTTTATTAACAAACGATTACATACGAAGTACTTACCTGCAATAAAAACTTAATTTGCGTCAAGTACTAAAACAGTAAAGATAAGAATGTAAGGGGGCGTCCATTAGGTACGTGAAGTGATTTTTCGACCCCACCCCCTTGTTGAGATGCGAGGTTTGGGTCGATCCCCTACTCTCACGTGAGATTTTTCAAAATGCGTACTTTTAGTGTAATTATACGTTCATCTGTGCTTGATTGCGTTGGATTTGACATAAATAAAAATTAATTTGCTTAACGATGGCCATCTTACGTGGACATGACACATATTTTCCCCCAACTTGTTCTTTTCTTGTTTTGTGTTCTTTCTTTGCGTCATATAATACTTATTTTTAATAACAATTACCCAGTTTCCTCGCAATTTTAAAATGCTCCTAGCGAAAAAAAAAACGTGATATTTGCCGAGACCCCTCTCCCCCACGTGAGTTTGGGTGAGATTCGGCGCGAACAACCCCTAAACGCCTCACGTAATTAATGGCCCTGAAGTAAAAAAACAGTGACGTAAGTACGCGCGTGTGGCGAAATTGGGAGCTAAAGTGGAATGTACTGGATTGACAGATGTTGGACATCTTCTTATTCCAGCAGTACGCATCGATCGGAGGTATAGGTACGCTTGCCGAGGTCAATTCGAGAATGGGTGACCATTCATAACATACCGAGACTCCTCCGTGCCTCGGAAAGCACGTTAAGCCGTTGGTCCCGGCTGTCATTCGTGGATCTTTGACAGTCGTTACGGGTCGTCAGAAGCCCGAAAGTCTGACAACAAGTTTACCAAGAGGTTTCGTATTACCCAGTAACTGGGTTGTGGAGGTCAGATAGGCAGTCGCTCCATGTAAATTCAGCTGCATCCGGCTAGACTGGAAGCCGACCCCAAAAAGGCTAGGCAGATTGGTCGATTCACATCTTCCCATTGCAACTGCAGAAATATTTGACATCTATTTGCGACGTTCGTTGCCCACTTTCAGAATGCACACTCTTTTTTTTTTTTTGTGGGTGTTAAATAATCAAATGACGTCTCCCGCTCTGGGTGGAGCGGGAGGGCGTGTCAGACTCTTACTGACTAAAACCCACCCGTGTTCCTTCTGTTGCCTGTGCAATGCCAGGGGGCCACGGTATCCCTTTCGGACTTTCCCGCAACCCCGGCAGGCAATGCACACTCTAAGGCCCGTATTACAGAACTTCACTCAAAATTCAAGCATTACTTAAACTCGTTTAAAGCCTTTTGATTGGTTGAAACTAGTTTTAAGTAATGCTTGAGTCTTGAGTGAGGTTCTGTAATACGGGCCTTATAGTGTATGGTAAAGTTAGTTTAAACAATGAAATTATGGTAATCAAGTAATTGAGGTGAAACTACTTTTTGGTCGTAAGTAAGTGATAGCATTTGTTTGTAAATATCTTACGGCGGCTGTACACTCCCTGTCCGAGTGCTCTCGCTATTAGGGCTCGCAATAAAGTCTCGAACGAGGGTTTCAGCTCGTGTTCGGCCATGTAATGTAGTTTGAAAACAAAATCCCGTGAACGCGATGACCACATCTGTTACCGCCCCGGTTCTATAGCGGCCGAGCGCTGCAAGCAGAAATAGTTCTTACGGTGTATAGATATGAACTTCTTCGACGGTACCTATAATCTAGAATTCTAGGTATATGTGACCTTTACACACTGCAGTAGTAGGCAGAGGTCACCACTTAGCTATTGGCCATCTGCCAGTTTTGGCACTTACCCCCAATTAAAAGCTTGAAAAACACTGATCAGTAAAATTGTTGACAAATAGGACTGTTGTGATTGGTTGAGTGAAATAAAAACAAAATAACGCCTTTATTCCCAGTGCGTAACTACAACGTGTTCTTCTTGATGTCCCTTATCTCTTTTTTTTTTTTTTTTTTTTTTTTTTTTTTTTTTTTTTTTTTTTTTTTTTTTTTTGGGTGGGAAATCATCAAATGACGTCTCCCGCTCTGGGTGGAGCGGGAGGGCGTGTCAGACTCTTACTGACTAAAACCCACCCGTGTTCCTTCTGTTGCCTGTGCAATGCCAGGGGGCCACGGTATCCCTTTCGGACTAATCCCGCAGATGTCCCTTATCTCTAAGGTCTTCTTTTCGTGTGGTTAGTAACTAACCTGGTGTCAGAGTTTTAAAGCAGCCCATGAGCCTCTAACTTGGCTTCACATGCCGTCGAGAATGAATTAATATCTCTCAGGCATGCCGGTTTCCTCACGATGTTTTTCTTCATCGTTTTTTGAGCAAGTGATAATTATATAATACGCACATGAATCCGAAAAGTCAGAGGTAGTCGAACTAGTCCTGTATATCTCGACTATGGGTCGCAACTAGGGCGTGCAAAACCGGAAGGTCTCCAAAACCGGTTTTGAATTCCGGTATTGAGGGCCCAAAACCGGAAACCGGTGTTAGCTCCGGTTACGGCAATAATTTCATATTGTTTATATACTTAGTAGAATTTTAACAAGAAAACAATATTCTTAGATACCCACAAAATCTACAAATAAAACAAATTGTACTATTTACCTCTTTTTAATCAACCATTTATGCCTACCCCAATACCAAGTAGAACACATTCATAGTTTGGATAACATGAACTTAAAATAATAATAAAGATTAACTAACTGAGATCAAATCAACAACAAGTAAGATTGTGGTCCCTTTAGTAGATACCTAACAATTCTGTTATCAAGAATAATATATTTTAAACATACAAAACACATTCATCATCTAAGGACTCTAAACACTACCACAATTACTTTACAATACGTCTCAATTTCTACTAACAACATTATTAAAGAATTCATATTTGACTTTATAAGGAGATCAAATCAACTGTGTACCATATACTAATTTAAATAAACAATAATATTTTTTTCCAAGATACTGCTGTTCTTTGTATTGTGTCCTTAAGAATAGAAGTGCATCTAACATTTTATCAGATAGCGTACTTCTTATTTTGTTGCAAAAGTACCCAGCACTCGAAAAGGCCCTCTCACTCTCAACACTTGTTGGTAGTACGCACATCAAATAGTCGTAAGCTTCTGTGAGATATACACCCCGATGGCCTCCGCTTTCATACATGGCTTGCTCTACCTTGACAAACCCTGCAAGGTCGAAATCAGGCCGATTCTGGGGGGCTTTCCTGCATTTATTTAATTCCTTATCAAGCTGCTCTTGAAGAGTTAGCTCATCAGCTACAACTTCAATATTGAATATTTCTTGACTGCGTTCGAAAAAAGTTGATTTAAATCAAAATATAAATACGTAATCCAATAACGGGAAAACCGGAGGCAACTCCGGTTTTGTCTCTCAACCCCGGTTTTCAAAAATCGGGAAATTTTGTCCGGCTTCGGGTTTGCACGCCCTAGTCGCAACTCTCATAGTCGCTCAGCTCGCAAGGCCCATTCACAATATTGAATGGGCCTTGAAAAAATGATTTTCAGCTACGATTAATATTAAAACTAAATACTGAAATAAATTGGACTTACAGTGGGTTCCAGAGAAACCTCACCCCTTTGCATTGTTTAGCCCCGTTCGTGGCTACTCTTGCGCACACAAGCGCTTGGTTGCCACCTCTCACCTCTTGGTTGGTAAGTACTTACCTAGTATACCAAAAGCTAGAGGTGGTTTACCATTGGTGGAGTACCATTAATAGGTGCTGGTCTCTGTTTTCTATCATCCGGTACTCGTGGGAGGAAACTACCTGACACATTAGAAGAAGGCCAAGCGTAATTGATGGCTATAGCAAGTGTTCATAATTTTTAATCAGTGTGTTTTTGTGTTGTTTGTATGCAAGTTGTATAAATTAAGAATGTTAGTGCAAGCAAACAATACCTACCTACCAAACTTAAAAAAAAATAATTTTAAATGTTCTCGACATTATATTGTAAGTTATTGATATTTGCAAAAAAAAATATTTATAAAAAGAATTAGATAAGACTATACTGTTTGCGGTGTAGCATGGTGCGGGTGACAGGTGACAGAAAGGGTAAAATATATTATAATTTACTTGTTTTTACTGATTCTGTATTTTACGTATGATCCGTACCTACATACAGATTGTGTACATAATACGGACTCGGTAATAACTGTAGTAAATTAAATAAATTTACCCTTTCTGTCACCTGTCACTCGCACCATGCTACACCGCAAGCAGTATAGTTTATATGGTATATTTTTATAAATAGTGAATTTGTTTACATTTATAGAGGGTGAGGTTTCTATGGAGTTCACTGTACCTATTAAACTCATGGTGATTAAAACATTGAAATCGATGCTAAAGCTATAGTGACAAAAAATAGGAAACAAATTCTTACATCCTTCTCACTGAAACAGCACTACTTGTATTGCTTGCTGAATTTCTACATAATGCGATGCGTCGGCTGCTCAAACTGTCAAAACGCAATTTTGCGATAGGCCTCTTAAAAAAAAAAATGTTTTTTTTTTTTTTTTACTGTGGCGTCTCGCAGGTATACCACTAAGGTATTTACTGCTCAACCGGATAATCCTGTGGCTGCCTTAAGCTACTACACTCAAAGCCTCCAGCCAGGAGCAAAACTATTCTAAATTAAAATTAGGCGAACGCTCGCTAAGGGCACCCCCTGTGGGGTACGAACCTCGGCTTAGGGCGTCGCTGAGGGGAGGACAGCAAGATGGGACAGGCTGGATCAAGGATGTATCATTATTATTATGCGGGGAATTTAAAGCTACGCGTTCAGCTGCGGCGCGGGCTGGCGCTTCATCGGACAAGGGTCGGGGGGAGTATTATTTACTCGTGAGGGTCGCGATCGCGGAGGACCTCGGCGGCGAGGTCGGTACAACGGGTGTCGGGTGTTTTTCTGCACTGTACTGGTGGCCCTACTGCTCTCCTGGAGGAGTGTGGTGGGATCAGCTGGGTCGGAGAGGAAAAATTGTATACGAATTACGAATTTTATATGCAATCCACGATGACGCGCCCAACTCCGCGATGACTGTACTGTAAGCTGTACTTTAGTACGGAGCGGAGCGGAGTGGGGCACGTCTCAGTGGATTGCACTATCTATATTAAATTATGAATATTCAGTTATTCTAAACGTTTGTGACTATACCCTTACTACTAACACTTACCTAGTACTGTGCGTGCCTTTACCCTATTTTAAACTTAATGCGGGCAGCATTAAGTTTTAAAAAGGTAATACACCGCTCATGGTCATTATTTTAATTATTATCTAGCTTTTGCTTACAATTTCGTCCGCGTGGATTTCTGATTTTCTCAAAACTCCTTTGGACTCCTTCAATCAAATCAAAACATTTTTATTTCCAGAATACACCCACATAAAATTTAAATTTATAAAAAAAAAACATTTTTGGGGACTGGCGATAGAAGTGAAGAAAACTAAGCGTGCGGTGACGATGAAGCGAGTTTCACGCTTTTTGTTCACCCAAAAAGTACACATAATATACACAGTATACATATAGCTCATGGAAAGCGCTCGGTGACGATGACGCGAGTTCCATGATTTTTGTTCACCCAAAAGGTGCTCAAACGCGCCTAAAGAAGTTCTCACTTCAAACATTTAAAATTTACTCCCTAATAGAAATTATTATTTAAACTTAAAAAAGGAACGTTTTTTTTTTTAAATCGTGCGTGCCTCCTTCCTTTGTATTCAACAAACTATCTCTATACCAAGTATAATTAAAAATCGATTTAGCGGTTTAGAAGTGAAAATGGAAGAGACAGTTATTTCAAGTACGATTAAAAATTCAACGTCCCGACCTCACCTATTTACACCTACCTATCTATTCACTAGGAGTGGTTTTCTATTTACTAATAACGATCACGCCTTAATTCTTGGAAAGGTAATTAGAGCCGGTAAGTACCTGGGCGGCCGGTGTTCTGGTGAAAATAAAGAATGCTCATTTAATAGTATAGGATAGTTCATACTAATTCCATGTATAGTACATACTAATTCCATGCTGCCATGATAGTAGGTACTTACTAATTCCATGCTGCCATGTCATTATTCTAAGGTAGCCATCTTGTTCTAAACTTTGGGCGACCTAGGGTGAAAATATAGAGATAACTAATTTTCCCAGATATGAAACATAGCTAGATCGATTCTTCGTCCCCGTAAAGTCCTATATTGCAAATTTCATCGAAATCTTTAGAGCCGTTTTCGAGAACGTGATTACAAATATTGCTCATTTAATATTCATATCTTTATTTGCATTCCATAATGTGGGTATAAAGGTGTTACAATGGCTTAATGCTAAGGTACAATTACGGACCCTGTAGTGTAGGGCACATCAAAAAGTATAAAATTAATTCATTATATAAAAATTAAATTAAAAAAAAACAAATTAAATAAAAAATAAAACTTATTAAATTAAAAAACAAAAACCAATTAATTAACATTTAACAAGTTAAATATTTTCTAACATTAATAGTATAGTATATCTTTGGTACGAGGTTCTTTAACGCGCCTTGCGGTAAGAGTTGACCGGTAGAAATCGTCACGTAACGAAAAAGCGTTATGCCCGAAAAGTCAATATCAAGTGTCAAACGGTTTTGTTTTTTAATACAGAGCCATCTACTATAAGTTTTTAGCTTCTAATAACTTACACTAGATGGCTCTGTTTGTCCGAGACTGCTGTAATGTGCCTTACGCGGCGATGCCGTGAGCGTTGACGAATGAGCGGCCTGCATTGCCCCCGGTCTCGTCGCGCACATACCTAAGACGTGGTACAAATTACAATACATAATATACAGTGAAAGTAACTTTATTTATTTATTTAACTTCGTTCCATTCGGGTGCCCCACCACACCTACAGACTTTTATTTTAATATGCGGTTGATAAGCGATGGTGCACGCTTGCCTAGAAGTAACCTATTCAATCAAGACTCCCAGGATAATCAAGATCACCGTTTTTGGATAAATAAAACAGTTCCCATGTCGAAATACGATCGCAATTTTTTGCGCGTTTTAAAAAAGCAATATGGCGTCAAAAAACATCTATCAAAATAAACGCTATCTTAGCTTCAGACATGTGTGTACACAAACGCACGCGAAGGTTAAGTAATCTTGTTAAATGCATGGGAATTGGTACATATGTACACCAATTGTTGATGGTACAGTATTATGTAATAAAAACCGGCCAAGTGCAGCAGCCGTACAATATTATGCAAAAAATTACGAAAAGTTTCTTGTATGAGGCCGCTTTAATTATTAAATTTATTTAATTTTTATTATTTTTTGTTATAGCGACAATAGAAATACTTACACAATCTGTGAAAATAGCTGTCTACCTATTACGGTTCATGAGATACAGCCCGTTGACTGACAGACGGACGGGCGGACGGACGATATTTTTTCCGGAGGGTATATGTGTCAAATACTTTAAAATTAAATTTACGTATGTGGCGGCATCTACATTGCCACATGCAAACTACGCATCAAAGACCTGACGTCACACAAATCCTGCATCGCGCAATTAGAGTTTACCGCGCGAACGACATATTACAAGACTATCCGACATCAATAGTTGGGCAGTTGCCTGCCAGACACGACACCCGTCTTGTCGGAGGATCCTCCCCTTGCTACAGAGGATGAGTTAACTTTACACCCTGTTCCTCATACCTCTAAACGTACAATATTGAAATCTCGATTTTTGGTGAACTCGTTGAAACCGTGAGAAGCACGTGCAAATCAGGGGCTTTATAGCCATTTCTGACTCGTACTTTACATAAATATTAGGAGGAGCTTGTGGCTAAGTAATAACAGCGTCACGAGTCGATCCATTAGGTTAAGCTATGCTTGCCGGGGTTGGTCCGTGAATGGGTGAGGGTGACCATCTTTACATACCGAGACTGCACCAGAAAGCACCTTATGCCATTGGTCCCGACTGTCGTGGATCTTTGATAGTCATTACGGGTCGTCAGAAGCCCTAAAGTCTGACAACCAGTCTTATCAAGGGGTGTCGTATTATTACCCAGTTACTGGTTTTTCGAGGTCAGATAGGTAGTTGCTCCATGTAAAATACTGTTATTCAGCTGCATCTGGTTAGACTGGAACCCGACCCCAACTTATTTGAGAAAAGGCTAGGCTGCTTGATTGACTTCACATAAATATTAATGGTTTTTCTTATCAACTTTAATTGCGGTACTAAGCAGTGAACCTTTCATTTATCATAAATCTTTTATGACTGACTGAATTTCTGATAGAAATCGCTTGTCTAGAAAATTCTTTCTTGTACTTCTAGTACTGCAAAATATATTTAATTTTTTCTTTCTTTTTCCTCAGAACAACCACAAAAAACGATGACCTGAACGAAATATGAAACAGCGCCATCTAGCGGCCGATGGGCGGACTACGTAAGATGCAACTAGCGCCATCTGTTGAGTGCTAAACGAGATGCCACGCTTAAAATATGCGTCGGTTGCCAGAGTTGTTGTTATACTCGGGCTCTTTTGTCTGTGGCTACAGATTATGCTCTCGGCGTCTGGCGGGGGCATGTATAGAGATGGAGGTATGACTTTTATTATTATTTTTAATATAAAGGATTAATTTTATACAGAAGAATTTTTGACGAAATCAACGAAATATTCGTTTAGTACCGGAATGCCTTGTTTAAAAAATAACAACCACGCCTATTTTCCCGAAGAGCTAGGCACAGGTGTACCATCGAAGAAGTTCATATCTATTCACCGTAAGGACTATTTCTGCTTGCTGCGCTCGGCCGCTATAGAACCGGGGCGGTAACAGATGTAGTCATCGTGTTCACGGGATTTTGTTTTCAGACTGCTTAGATATGAAGTTCTTCGATAGTACATCCATATGACTATAATTAAAGTTTCCATAAGCCTAGTATTTAAGAGGCGAAACGTGGGTGTACTATACCTACTAGGTAAAACTTTGCCTAACCCTTCGGGAAAACACGCGTGATGCTATGTATTCAAGAGGACGAAATCAAAGAGTGATCAATTTAAAGAGCAAGCTAATTGTTAAAGATACTTGTAGAATACCGTTGATCCGGCATTTAAGCTGATTATAAATCACCACAGTGGCTCGTCACCACTCCAAGTCTCTCGTGCAGGCACGCTTCACTCTTCAACTGTTTCCCGCCATTCGTGGTGAACTGACAGTTGACATTAGTGACAGCTACCTCACTACTAATGTGCATGAGATAGTGTTTACATATCTATTAAATATATACATTGCAGTAGTATTTATTAGGCAATAGCTCAGTAGCTATTTTTCGAAGACAGTCACCTACTAAACTAACAGACACTTATTTAGAATTTAATCGCTTTTGCTTTGTTTTTACGGTTTTTTTTCTTTATAATTTCAGATAATGAATACGATATAAAATTACAAGGCCTGTTGCTCAAACGTATAACGAACAATATGAATAAAGGTTTTTAAATGTTTTGTTTCAATTAGTCGGTAATACTTAATGGTCTCATTCGATTTCAATAATAATTTTTGCTGTTTTTTTTTTCATTCTTTCTGGTTTCTAAATTAATTTCCTTGTTTCGATGTTTTAATGTTTATTGCCAGTTTCTTTAAAACTCATTAAAGAGTTAAATTTCGCTTTGAACAGATCTTGGCATTTATTATTTTCAAATCTGTTCAATATTTGTTCGAAATATTTATTTCTATTTGTTTAACAAGTCTTATTTCGGCCACCAGTACCCTAATTACGTAATACCTACACGATCAATCGGAATTTGAAACAAATTGCTAATCCATTGCTTCATAAGTTCGAAAAAAAATCTGCTCAACAACGTAATTAACGCAATGAATGTTGTTGAACTGTCAAAATGAAACAAATTAGTCGTAATCGTTAACAAAAATGTGTTGCGTAATTATATAGCTGGTGTTCTAGTAACTATGTCCAGTAGGCGCTCGCTAATCCGGCACCATCGCATCGGAAATGTCAGCTAGCTAGTAAGAAATAATTTTAACACAGAACTGCAAAGTAAAAAATCTTTATTCGTTTACGTAATAATACGTACTCGTAGAATCGGACCGGACTGCAGAACGACAAAGATCAATTCGCGCGCTCTGTAATCCGGCACTTTTGTATTAAACCTGCCGGATTACAGAGAAGGACACATATATCTGTGTTAAGAGAGTAAGTTAGGAACCGCCGGACTATTGGACGTGTCGGATTAGTGAGCACCGGATCACCTATATCTTTATGTACCATCGAAGAAGTTCATATCTATACACCGTAAGGATTATTTCTGCTTGCAGCGCTCGCCCGATTTAGAACCGGGGCGGTATCAGATGTGGTCAACGTGTTCACGGGATTTTGCTTTCAAACTGCTTAGATATGAAGTTCTTCGATAGTACATATATGCACCAGACTCGGTGCATCCATTTGTGCATATCTCCCGCGTCATACTCCGCTGAGCTTGTTCGCCATGGCCGAAATTCGTTCTGAAGAACATTTTTTTTTATGAGAGACGATGTAGGAGTAAGAATTTTTCTACGCAGTTCTATTGCAGATTTTCCCAACGTCAGCGACATATTTTTATCGTGGCATAAAATCGACGTTTCACAGTTATAATTATAAAGTGTGGAACTCTCTGCCAGCGTCTGTGTTTTCCAGGTAATAACACAGTTAGCTTTAAAAAATAGTGAGCAGGCATCTTCTGGGCACGTTCCATCATAGAATTCAGCCATCGGTTTCTACAAGGCGAGATCGAGGCCAAGAGCAGACCAATTTCGCAACAACAAAAAAAAGTTATTGTGTGAAAAAAAAAAGTTATTGTGTGAAAAAAGAAAAGTTATTGTGTGATAAAGAAAAGTTATTGTGTGAAAAAAAAACCCTGGATAAAGATAACTGACGTTGGTACAATCAGCCTTTATATTGCTATAAATTGAATACCGCCTAAGTTAGCGCACAAAATTGAAATCATAATTTTATATTTTTTTGGCTAAGCATAATTTTATAACTTTTCAGATAACGATTCCGATACTAACCCTATATTGGATTCAGTTCTACTAATGTTGCCATATCAAGGTTTTCTTTTTTATTTGATTTTTTTCTGTGTTTGTCTTTTCTAAATTGTTTATGTGACGCTATCAAAAGTGATAAAATATGTTTTTTTTTTAATATTTTTTTCTTTCCGTATTTTATCGCTAAATAATGTGAAAAATTAGCTAAACCTTGTACTGCTAAATGTTTGTACATATCTTCTGTGTAAAAGAAATTTCCTCTTTATTTTTCTAATGTTGTAATTTCTGGAATCTCATTTTACCAACATATTGAGCAATTCTTGACAATTTCCTGGGTATAGCTTTAAATTGCTTGGTGTTGCCGGATGTCATTGCACCCGTCAACACCAAGCAATTTAAGGCGAATTTCAAACAAAAAAAAATTACAGTGATAGCCAAAAATTGTGCAATATTACTTTCACATCTTACCTAATTCAGAGTGAAATTTGCAAGAATCGTAAGAACATTTAAATTTCGCAGTGCCGCCTAGTTAAGAGCGCTTATCCTAAAAGTTGGTAAACTAAAATATTGATTATGAAATGCGATAATTAATATCGTAAATTTTAGATGTAGAAAAAGTATTTGGAAACTTTCCAAATGCCTTTTTTACACCTAAAACGGTTACAACATCAAATTCAGTGTTTTTATTGCAGTATGGATGATGACTAAAAAAATGTTTTTTGTCCGTCATGTAGATTATGAAAAAATAACGTACACGTATTTTTTCTTTTTTTACGTTATCAAAAGATTACGGCGATACATTAAGTTATAATGTGCTATGAAGTCACTTGTATGTAGATTTTATACATACTTGTGACGTAGCGACCCCAACTCCCCAACATTAATGCGTGTTATCTAAATCTTTTTTTATTAATATTATAAAGCAATATTAATATTATTAATATTTTTTATTATCTGTCTGACGGACTAAATAGAATTTCTTTTTTTTTTTTCGTCATCCCTATTCATTATTAATATTCTAGTTCGCTAGTTAGCCACATTTCATATTTCCATACAGTCATATTGCCAAATTAATCAAAACAGGTAAATATTTGACAGCTATTTGCGACGTTGCCAACTTTCAGAATAAACCGTCTTAAGTGTTCAAATCAAAATAATACTGCCAATAAAAATAAATTAATATACATAATTCTGGCTTTCCTTACAGGATGTTAGGTTAGACGAGGAACCTACTTACTTTAAGGGAGCGTAGTACTTATAAAAATAAAGTAATTTTACAATAGAACCAAGTGAACCAACCCTTCCATCATGTCTAGCCTTTTTCCAACTATCAAACTCAAACTCAAAGCATTTATTTCAAATAAACCAATTACAGACACTTTTGAATTGTCAAAGAGTCAGTTAGTCAGAAAGTTGAAGCTAGTTGCCCATTCCAAAGCGTAGTAGGTTCCTATGGAGAAGAACGAAAACGAAAAAAATACATCAAACTAAAATCAAACTCAAAACTCAAACTCAAAGAATTTATTTTAATTAAACCATTTAGAGGCACTTTTGAATTGTCAAGGGGTCAGTCAGTCCGAAATATGAAGCTAGTTGCCCATTCCAAAGTGTAGGTTCCTATGGAGAAGAACGGGAAAGAAACTCCACGGACACTCATTAAAAAAAAAAAATCTTACAAAATATTGTTTACATCATTCATGTTGAAATTATACATGTGAGAACAATGTAGAAAGACGTGTACGTAAAAAGCGTCCGTAATAAAAAGATAAAAACAATTCAAAAATTAAAATAAGCCGTGGCAGTTAAGAGATGACCAGTCCCAACTGACGGCGCCCGTTCACGAACATGACGTGTGGATCAGCACCATTCAGCTCAACCATTTTGAAGGGAGCTAAATGATCCAACACACACGCCACCATCAGCGAGACATTAGAGTGAGCATGACATACTCACAGCCGCCAGGACACATTCAAGTCAATGAAAGACATGCCCAGTACCTAAATGGTTGCTTTAGGTACCTAAAGCAACCATTTAGGTACTGGGTATGTCTGTCGTGTACATAGTACTCACACATGTGCTAATGCTGTCGGGGTCAGCTTAGTCTAACTGGATGCAGCTGAATATAGATAGTGCAATCCACTGAGACGCGACGGAGGAGCTCGTGGCTATGTAATAACTGCTGCACGGGTCGATCCATCAGGTTAAGCTACGCTTGCCGGGGTTGGTCTATGGATGGGTGACCATCTTTACATATCGAGACTCCTCCGTGCCTCGGAAAGCACGATACAGTATGTTATGGATGGTCACCCATGCACGTACTTACCTCGGCAACATGGCTTAACCTGCGATCGGCGGCTGTTATTACTTAGACACGAGCCTAATCGCCGTGGCAGCTAAGAGATGACCAGTCCCAACTGACGGCGCCCGTTCACGAACATGACTCGTGGATCAGCACCATTCAGCTCAACCATTTTGTAGGGAACCGAAAGATCCAACACACTCGCCACCATCAGCGAGACATTAAGTGAGCATGACATACTCTCAACTACCCTGCTCTTTTAAGTCCACATACAACATATTAGCATAGTAAACGACTCCATGGTACTCACATTTATAAAAATTTAAAAAAATAATGCGTCTAAGTTATACAAAACTGTAGTTGGGAAAAGGCTCGGCAAATGATGGTACAAGAGTTGGTTCCATAGTAAAAGTAATACATTTTCATGAGTACGACACTCCTTTCAAGTATATGCCTCGTTTTACCTAACGCCCTGGTATAATTTTGTAAATAATATTCTTGTAAAATAAAATAATACTTTTTTATGTTGCCATTTCAGGTTTGTCTCAGTTTCTGGTGACGCTAAATATGCTATTTATGTTTTTAAATCTATGAAAAATAAAGGTCCTATCTATACAAATCTTCCTAAGTTTCTACTAAATATAAATGTCTTTGCTATAAAAGCTACGTTTTCCGAGAAGAGCGATGCCTTCCACATGGCGTCCGCAATTTACCGGCGAATGACGTCACTGAAATGTTTTTTTATGAAACCAAATTGGTGTGTTTAACTGGAGAGCGTTTTTTGACACCGTTATGTCAAATCTCACTCAATGTCATTTTCATGACAGCTGTCACTGTGGCCGTTATGTGGCGGTCCGCTGTGACGGCCGTCACTGCTGCCGTTATGTGGCGGTCCCCTGTGACGGCCGTCACTGCTGCCGTTATGTGGCGGTCCGCTGTGACGGCCGTCACTGCTGCCGTTATGTGGCGGTCCGCAGTGACGGACGTCACTGCTGCCGTTATGTTGCGGTTCGCTGTGACGGCCGTCACTGCTGCCGTTATGTGGCGGTCCCCTGTGACGGCCGTCACTGCTGCCGTTATGTGGCGGTCCGCTGTGACGGCCGTCACTGCTGCCGTTATGTGGCGGTCCGCAGTGACGGACGTCACTGCTGCCGTTATGTTGCGGTTCGCTGTGACGGCCGTCACTGCTGGCGTTATGTGGCGGTCCGCTGTGACGGCCTTCACTGCTGGCGTTATGTGGCGGTCCGCTGTGACGGCCGTCACTGCTGGCGTTATGTGGCGGTCCGCTGTGACGGCCTTCACTGCTGGCGTTATGTGGCGGTCCGCTGTGACGGCCGTCACTGCTGGCGTTATGTGGCGGTCCGCTGTGACGGCCGTCACTGCTGGCGTTATGTGGCGGTCCGCTGTGACGGCCGTCACTGCTGGCGTTATGTGGCGGTCCGCTGTGACGACCGTCACTGCTGGCGTTATGTGGCGGTCCGCTGTGACGGCCGACGCTGCTGCCGTTATGTGACGGTCCACTGTGACGGCCGTCACTGCTGCCGTTATGTGGCGGTTCGCTGTTACGGCCGTCACTGCTGCCGTTATTAGGCGGTCCGCTGTGACAGCTGTCACTGCGGCCGTTATGTGGCGGTCCGCTGTGGCAGCTGTCACTACGAACGTTATGTGGCGGTCCGCTGTGACAGCTGTCATCGCCGCTCTTTTAGGAAACTGTAGCTCTACTAACATTTAAATAATGTTGTCAAAATCGAAGTACAGTACTCGGGATTAAATATGACACATTAAACTTTAGAAGCGAGCAGTGGTATTCCAGTGATAACAGCTTCGACTTACCAGTTGTATGTCGTGGGTAGGAAACTGGCAGGCGGTTTACTTTGTGTAAATAATTTCATCAGCACTGCTCTCAAAACGGTGACGGAAAACATCGTGAGGAAACCGGCATGTCCTAGAACCAAAAATTCGAAGACATGTGACATCTATGTGTAATCCACCACGCGGGCCCAGTGCGGGTTGGTACCCGCACTGGGCCCGCGTGGTGGATTACGGCCCACTCCTGTCACAGAGTGTGTATGAGACGACGACGATCTACATAGCCTAACTTTTTCTAAAGCTGGATGTGCTCTATTTACGGCTGGGTACTGTATAACATATTTATCTATGCCTATGCTATAAATCCTCTATAAAAGTTTCTGAAATAGCTTATTACCAACATTAAAACACCCAGTGTCATAGTAACCATAATAGCATCCAAACGGAAGATAATGTTGTACTGAATTTCATTAGGCATCTCCTTTTCAAAAAAAGAACATTGTCATGCCCGCGCGTTTCACTACCATAGCGCCATAATTTAAAAAAAAACTTATTGGTTATTCGAATTAACGTCGTATCCCGCCATTTGTGTTCAATATTAATATTGCATTTTTTTTTAAGTAGTTTGTTATTTACAAAAATGAGTGATACCTACAAGCTTTGACAACACACCACCAGATATTTCTAATGCAGCAAAGGACAAAAACTATATCAAAAGACGTACCAAGATTTCATGAATTGGAAAATATCAAAGAGTAGTACATAATTTTCTGAAGATGTGCTATTAGTGTATTTTCAAGAATTGTATGATCCAACATGTAAATAATTATTACAATAAATAATTCTATTATTACCTATACATAGTTTGTTTGTAGGTATTAAATACTCAGCAATTAAACTTTCCATGAATTTACATAGAGTTCTTACAACACTGTACAACACCCTATGGTTTCAGAACGTTTTATAGAGGATTCATAACATGGGTGTAGATAAAGTCTTGTATGCAACTGTACATAATTAGGTATTAAAACACTCATGTGATACTATTATCACATTCGTGTTTTAATACCCCTTATTATACAACAGTTGCATAAATAACTATTATACAGAGTGGCAGGGACATTGAAACGGAAACTGTTACCATGGAATCAGTACATGATTGAATCCATGTTCTCAGGTTGCGTCACCAATTCATCTATATTTTGTTTTATCTGGATCCTTTTTTTTTCACGGTTTATGTGTTTTGTGTCTATGGACTTACTTTTCTTAGTTTGTGCTGCTAGCAGTTTCGCTAAACTACCCATAGATGGCGCTATTTCCCCATTTTGGATTGAAGTTGTTTTGATGATAAATCTATTCATACTGTAACAATGTAAAGCCTGCTCCCAATAATTTATAGTGTTTTATTCGAATATATATTATATAGCACCTTACAAAGATAATTAGAAAATCAAACTTGCACTAAAAATAATTTAAGGTCACACCCTAAAAATTAAAGCCATGGCCAAACGGAAGCGAATCCCGCGCGTAATGCGGGAAATTCACTATCCCATTGTGTCAACTAACTTGTGTGGAGGTGTTCAAACTGGGGCGTACAGTCGCGTGACTTCTGAATCATTAAAACAATCGCGCGCAGTTGTTTCTCGCGTCCCGCGCGGGATTCGCGTCAGTGTGGCCAGATCTTAAATATGGTCACACATTGTCACCCAATAATTTACTTCCCACGAAATACCAATTGCTTATTACGTTGGACACCATCAACATTATAAAATTAGTCGTGTGCAGTACATAGTACATTTAATTAGCAGAAATACTGGCACGAAGCCAATTTTACGTTATTTTAGAGTACTTGACACCTTTCCCACAAATATGAATGAATACAAGAGACATTATTTCCATTATGTAATTTAATAGTTCATCAAATTGCTTGAGTACGCGTAACGCCATCTGTTGCGAGAATTGTGAACTAAATTTGTGGTTGTAGGTCATGCCGGTTTCCTCACGATGACCACAGGCTGATTCATTTATTTTATTTATTTACAGCACAATCCAAATTCAACTCTATTCATTTACTTTCACTATTGTTTTCACCTTAATAGTAGCCATCTTCGTCATGTCTTCAAAATCGTTACAACTGCTAGCTATAGCACAATGAAAACTGAACTCTATCCTTACAAGAATACGATTGATTTCAGAAGAGCTGATGAATGCTAACGACACTTCGGAGCAGGTACTGGCGCTGGTGCCTCCTGAATTACACAAGTACTTGACGATACATCCTAAGAATTGGACAGGTGGGTTTAAGATTATTTTTATTACATTTAAGTCTGACTTACACGTTGCGATTCAATTAGGGTTATGGCGCTTGAATTCGCCACTAGAGGCGCTAGTGTCTACACTAGCGCCTCTAGCGGCGAATTAAACAAGCGAAATCAAATGTAACTAAACGTTTACTGTTTGCGGGCTTTTTATCGCGTATTTTTACTCATTAATTATGGCTTAAGATTTTAAGGCGCGGGATATACACAAATGGCAAGTAACGCGGTGTGGCGCGGGCGTTGCGCCGCCTGTTTCATATTTGATACACGTGTCCCGCGTCAGTGTCGCGCCATTTGTCACAGAGTGTAGTCGCGTACGCAACGTGCCTCTTAACATGTCTGTAGTGTGGGGAAATGATACCGTGCTGTCACTTTCTGGAGCTTTACGAAAGTCGTGGATTGTTGTGGGATACTTCACACCGTGATTATCGAAATAAAATAAAGAAAAATGGAGCGTGGGAGGATATAGCCAAGGCGCTTAGTTCATACCTGCGTTCGCAAATTGTCCTACTACTACATTTCTATGAGCACTGACTAGTGTGGCCGTCAAAATGTTCCGCGACAATTGTCTCGGGACACTTCACGTAGTTGTTGAGGGACATGTTCCGCAACATGTGTCTCCATTTGCCCCCTAGTGTATTCCAGGCTTTAAGACCAAAATTGGTAGAAGTTAAAGTAAGCGTCAGTTCACACCGAGACGAGACGCGAAGCGACGCTGTGCGCTTTTTAAGACAGTGATACAAAATATAACTTTATATACTACTCAAAAAGATACACATTTAATTGAGATGATTCGAAAATGCCTCGAGGCGTCGCGCTGCGCCTCCAGATGCCTCGCGGCCTAGCGCGACGCATTGGCTGCTTCATGCTTGCCAATTTTAGGAACACTGAAAATACATTTCAAGTCTTGAAATGGAGGTAATGAAATAAACATTAGGTAGGTATATGAAGCTACAAACTCACCCCTTCTTCCCATGGGGGTAGGCAGAAACTACAGAACGCCACCTGCTACGATCCTTACGCACTCCTTTAGCCTTTTTTTTTAATTATGGCATCCCGCAGGTATACCACTAAGGTATTTACTGCTTAACCGGACAATCCTGTGGCTGCCTTAAGCTACTACACTCAAAGCCTCCAGCCAGGGGCAAAACTATTCTAAATTAAAATTAGGTGAACGCTCGCTAAGGGCACCCCCTGTGGGGTACGAACCTCGGCTTAGGGCGTCGCTGAGGGGAGGACAGCAAGATGGGACAGGCTGGATCAAGGATATATCATTATTATTATGAGGGGAATTTAAAGCTACGCGCTCAGCTGCGGCGCGGGCTGGCGCTTCATCGGACAAGTCCTTTAGCCTCGTTTACGTTCATATATCTGGTCATACACGCACGCCCGTTGCAAGTGACCTTTCTGAAGAACATCACCAGTGAACCATCACTATATGTCCTGCTAGGGCGCCCCCTCCACTTACATCTGGCTTGCAAATACCTTTTGTTAGTCGCCGTTCATTCATCCTCTCAACATGACCAAACCATCTAAGAATACTCTTTTAAGTTTTGGGTACTTGAACATAAATCTAAAACAGCAAATAAAAGTACTGACAGGACCTTACTCTGCGCCAGTGGCGACAATTAGTGAGTACAGAAACGATAGCCTCCATTGCTTGTGGTATACCACAAGTTGAAACAACAATAAAAGTTGCAGCGTGTAACCACTGTTTACACGATGCAAGTCATTTGTTGCTTCAATTTCGCTGGATGCCAGAGGCAGTTTTTTATACATTATAGATTCTGTGCAACCAAACAAAATACAGTCAATTTCTACCATCTCAATTATAATATCCTCCTTGAATTTTTCAGCAAACTCCACAGAGCGCGTAGCAGTTAAGAATATAACAGAAATCAAACGAGCAATCAAAAGGAACAATGACGCACAGACGATCTACAACGAGGACATCTTCGGAGCAGTACAAAACGACACTGTTGTTATAGCGATACAGGTGAGCAATCAAACGCGATATATAAAGAGAGCAATCAAAAGGAACAATGACGCGCAGACGATATACAACGAGGACATTGTGGGCGATGCGGTGGGAGAAAACTGGGGACATCGGTTTTGGTTGAAATGAAGCAGTACGGCACTTCCTTTTTTATTTTCTGAGGTTTTAAGACTTAAGGCGCGCGGTAGGGAGCCCATGGGCTCGCTACCGCGCTCGGTGGCGTTCACAGAGTTTTTAGACAGGGTAGGCAGAAAGTTTTAAAAGCCAAAAATACTTACTGCTTGTTGGTTTTGGTTCGTCGTCTTGTCGATTAAATATTGATGTAGGTAAGAGCCACCTCAAATATCCATAGATTTACTGATTTTATCACCGAATGATAGTTTTGAAAACGCATAATTTTTTATTTTCTCTATACACACACCACCTGAACAACTTTCACAGTGAATATTATCCATTTTTCATACTATTATCGACGTTAAACTCTTAAATACCAAATAATATGGCTCTCAAAACAAATCAAAACGAATAAAACAAACAATATGGCGATTAAGTCACAAACTCGGAGACAGTGCAAATAATAATACGACAAAAAAGAAATAGTGTAAGTTATGATGCAATTCAAATGAAACAATACTACTTTTTAAAATATTTGTATAGCCAATTTCGGTTCGGAAAACATCGGATAATTTCGTAATTTGTTGTGTTGTAAAAAAGACACTGTCTATTCAGTACGGTTGTGTGCGTTATTGTGATATTGTGTGCCACGTATTTATAGGAACGCACACCCATTCATTCCGCATGACCACGAGAGTACACTTATAAACATTTAGACCCGAATAGTTTGTGTCTTTCCCGAGGCACTCCTGGTACTCAGCGTAGCGGCGCTACTGCCGCGCAATGCCACAATACTGAACGAGCTTGCTTGGAGCGACTATGATTTTTTTGTTTATTGTTACTAAGTAGGTACTCGTCGTACTCGTAAATAAAATAATAATAGATATCAGAACAAGATTATACTGAGTTAGGTAGGGTAGGCAGTGTCTTTCTGTCTTTATGACACGCACGCCACTGGGCGTAGTGGAGCAAAAATCGCGGGAGCGCGGCTCGCTCGATGCAGACGCGTTGCGGGGCGTGGGGGCAGGCGCGGGGTGCCTATAGTGATGGGAAGCGCGGCGCAGGCGAAATTCTGGTCGCGTAGTGTTGGCGCGAACAGAGGTGAAATGCAACAAACGATGCGGAATGCAATAAACCATTGATTATTGAAAAACTTACAATTCTTATAAAATCTACTTTTTTAATGTTATAGGTGTGAAAGTTTGTTTTTGTTGTCCTCGATAGGGAATGTAAGCCAAATGAGATATAATTATGAATTAAACTTTTTTTTTTTGTATATAAGTATGTTTGTTACTCAATTACGCAAAAACTGATGAACGGATTGGGATGAAATTTGGCACACATATAGTTTATAACCTCGACTGCAGGCGGGCGAAGAAGAAGATCGTAAATAGTCCGGTAACTTTTTATTTATCTGTTACGACAAAATGAATCATATCAAAACATACTCATAAAAAATGAAAAATTTTCTTTCTATATTTTTTACCGTTTATGTAAATCTAGCGTTCCATAGGAAATACAACTAGTAGTTCTACGAACAGTAGACTTCGAGAGCGCATTTTTTTTTTTGCAAAAATTAAGAGGCATATTATATTTCGACCGATTTCAACGGTGAATTTTGAAGCTTCATCTGACAACCGTAATTGTTCTACCATGAAGTTTTCTCAGAAATTGTTAGAGTCGCGCCCCGCTGTCGTGTTGCGCCAGTCTGCACGAGGCTTTAAATGGGCAACTTCGGCGTTCTTATTTATTGCATTTCATAATCAGTAGTCATATCATTTAGTTCAGTAGTAGTCATATTTCTTATTTCCATACAGTAATATTGCCAAATTAATCAAAACAACGAAATATTTGACAGCTATTTGCGGACGTTGCCCTCAATCTGTATTTAAACGTTCGTAACGAAAACACGTTTCCATAAAAACTCATCGACAGAAAAAAAAAAAAAAAAAGTTAGATCCTCCAAATCGAACATTAAACCGCTAGCTAATATTAAAAAATTACTTCATATTAGATCAATTTTGAGTTAGAGAAATTTTGTATAATAACTAAACTAAATATAAAGACATAAGTACCTACTATAAGCAGAAACTATGTTTTTTTTTAAATTACAATTTTACCGTAAATAAAAATTACCTAAACTATCGACGCCTTGAAGCCGCCCAGCACCCCGCTCAGTCTTGCTCTCACTCAATCCGCGAGCAGGTGTGCGAGCGAGATAAAGAGTAAATTTGAGCTGAGGTACTATCTTAATAGTTTTCTAGTTTAGGGGCATGAGGAACAGGGTGTAAAGTTCACTCATCCACCATAGAAAAGGGAGGATCCTCCAACCAGACGGTTGTTGTGTCTGGCGGGCCGACTGCCCGACTGTTGATGTCGGAAAGTCTTATATTTATATGTCGTTCGCGCGGTAAACTCTAATTGCGCGATGCAGGATTTGTGTGACGTCATGTCTTTGATGCGTAGTTCGTAAGTGGCGCTGTAACCGCTACATCACTCCCCTCGATAGACCGGAGGTCGATAGTGGGCTGAGTCTTGTATCTTGCGATGCTTCACAGTACCAGTGGAGGTTCCGGTGAGTCGGAACCGGGTGCCGCATAGTTCGCGGTGAGTCGGAACTGTCTGCGGTGATTCCCCAGTGAGTCGGGGTGGCGCTGCGTCACGATCCAGTGAGTCGGATGTGGTATAGTGCCGGGTTGTGGCTGACTGCTAGCGTCGACCAGGAGAGAAAAATGCAGGTGCTGTGCCAAGGTTGCTGATGAGGCTGTGGGTGATGACCAGGAATGCGCGTTCGCTGCATGCTTGTGGTCAGGATACCCGTTGAAGCCGAGGGTGCTGGCTAGCTGTGTGACTCGCCTGACGAAAGCTTGCCGGAGCGATGATGATGATGATGACGTCACGATGAAATAGTTGCACGAAAGCTGCATTGACGTTCATACTCGGGGTCACCAATTTAGGGGCATGAGGAACAGGGTGTAAAGTTCACTCATCCACCATAGAAAAGGGAGGATCCTCCAACCAGACGGGTGTTGTGTCTGGCGGGCCGACTGCCCGACTGTTGATGTCGGATAGTCTTATATAAATGTCGTTCGCGCGGTAAACTCTAATTGCGCGATGCAGGATTTGTGTGACGTCACGTCTTTGATGCGTAGTTCGTATGTGGCGGTGTAACCGCTACACGGTCTCACTAACGTAGATTTAGAAAAAATATTTTCACTTTATTCATTACTAGCTTTTTCCCGCGGCTTCGCTCGCTTGGTGGAACTCGGAAATTATCCCACTACTGGGATAAAAAGTATCTCAGGTGGTAATTCAGGTTATAAACTATCTGTCTGCCTCATCCAAATTCTATTCGTAGCATAACATAATGATTGAATACTATCGTGAATTCATGCAAGCCCTCAGAACGGCCTTGATAATATATCTACTTATCCAGTGGATTTTCCAAAAAATTAAATACTGTCGTGAATTCATGCAAGCCTAGTACTTTTGTTTGGTTACTGCTCAGAACGGCCTTGATAATATATCTACTTATCCAGTGGATTTTCCAAAAAATTAAATACTGTCGTGAATTCATGCAAGCCTAGTACTTTTGTTTGGTTACTGCTCAGAACGGCCTTGATAATATATCTACTTATCCAGTGGATTTTCCAAAAAATTAAATACTGTCGTGAATTCATGCAAGCCTAGTACTTTTGTTAGGTTACTGCTCAGAACTGTCTTGTTAATAATTATATGTACTTATCCAGTGGATTTTCCAAAAAATTAAATACTGTCGTGAATTCATGCAAGCCTAGTAAGTACTTTTTGTTGGGATTCATACCGGGATATCATAAACTAAGTGCAAAATTTATAAAAACATGATTTATCGTTGTACCTTTTTTTCTTTTCTTTTCGTGATGTTTTCCAATGTTTTAATCATTATTCTGCTATTCGGGGCGGAGACAAATCCAACAAATCTTAAATCGTAAAAATCGGTCCAGCCGTTCTTGAGTTATAAATGGAGTAACTACAACACGACTTTATTTATATACACTGACGGGACTCATAAACTGCATCAAAGTTCAGGATTACTTTCGAATTAATATTTTTGATAAGTATGCAAACTTTTTAGATTAAACTAAATGAAAATTCGAGACTGTCCAATAATCATAAAAAAACAACAAAATTTAAAAATAGAACTGCAGTAAAAGATAAAATATAGCCGGGACAATAAAATGTATGCTTAGTCTCAAATTCGTGTGTTATTAGAGTAAAGTTTGAAATTAATTATTTTTGTTTTTCTTTTTTCATTTGCGTTTTAAATTATTGTTACATTTAAAGTATTGATTCTTGAGTCTTTTTAACTCAACAAAAGTTTCGTAGCCATAAATATGGATACTTCGTCCGAACAAGCCGCTCAAATTGCAGCATTGGATTGTGATTTTGGATATGAAAGGTACATTTGGGTCGAGTAGGTATTGACAGTTTAGTTTCAATTTTTAATTCGCGATCTCCTGACTTTGATTTTATCTCGTAAAACAGGACTTCCTCTCTCCTACACTTGCTGTGCCCTACAGGGTCCATAATGATCTAAATTATACAGGATGGATGGGATATCGACGCAACGTTTATCGAAGGTTATTTAAAAAAAAAAACAGCTGTTTCATAGAAAAGTTCAATACCTACGCGGTCAAAATGTATGGAACAGCTGTTTTTTTTTTAATAACTGACGAAAAATTTCAACGGAGGGCGTTTCAGAATCATGTACTGAATCCATGGTATCAGTTTTCGCGTCGATGTCCCTTCCACCATGTATACTAATAAATCTTGTTAAAATATACATCAGATTTTATTTTCACGGTTTATAATGCTGTATTCGCTAAGAAAACCCTACATTTAAAAGGGGCCCTCCGCGAGGGCTCCCGCTATCCTCCAGGTGAACCCTCAAGGTGGGCTCCCGGCACTGAACGTGTTCAACTAATATTATAAAGAGTAAAGATTTGATTTTTTGTATGTTTATTAATTTGTAATAAATTAACTCAAAAACTACAGGACCGATTAAAAAAATTCTTTCACCAGTAGAATGCTATATAATCATTAGAGATCGGATATTCGGATGAATATTTACCTAAAGTAAATTTTTGGGTAAGAATTTATGGAAGTGGCTTCTTAATTATTATTTTTAACTTAAATCCCGGAATTCAATTAAATCCGGGAATGCAAAACTAATCGGATACATGGTATGGAAACGACTTATCAGCCCTCTTGTGAAGGTTACTTTTGCAGTGTTAACATAAAAAATTTGTAAACATTTATCAATGAAACTCAAGTCACCAAGTTCTTTGTCGCTCTGTGCTATGCCAATTTGGCAACCTACTTTACAACATTAGCTAGCATTTCTATAGTCAAAATGTATCAATTCCGGAATCGCGAGATTTTTGCGATCGATGCAAAAGTCATTCCATAATAGCCAACACCTGAACGTAAGTAAATATACATTCAATTCTATAATCAGAACTCTAGATCTGTCGATTCCGGAATCCCCGGATTTTTTCTATACAAAAGTGCTTTCCATAATAACCAACACCTCAAATTTAGGTAAATATGAATATATCCGATCTCTAATTATCACTGAGTAACATAGGTTATAATTTATAAAGATATCTCGCGAGCGAAGCCGCCGGCGGTACCTAAGTGCTGTATGAATGTGAAAAATCAAGCCAAAAACTTGGGTTTAGCAATTTTCCTCTTCGCGAGGATCAAGTCTTTGCCAGCCAGTCCAGACAAAGACACTTTTTTGGGACAAAGTGACGCTGATCGGTTTATAATGCTGTATTCGCTAAGAAAACCCTACATTCAAAAGGGGCCCGCCGCGAGGGCTCCCGCCATCCCACAGGTGAACCCTCCAGGTGGGCTCCCGGCACTGAACGTGTTCAACTAATATTATAAAGAGTAAAGATTTGATTTTTGGTATGTTTATTTATTTGTAATACATTAACTCAAAAACTACTGGACCGATTTAAAAAATTCTTTCACCAGTATATTGCTATATTATCACTGAGTAACATAGGCTATAATTTATAAAGATATCTCGCGGGCGAAGCCGCTGTCGGTACCTAAGTGCTGTATGAATGTGAAAAATCAAGCCAAAAACTTGGGTTTAGCAATTTTCCTCTTTGCGAGGATCAAGTCTTTGCCAGCCAGTCCAGACAAAGACACTTTTTTGGGAAAAAGTGACGCTGATATAACTTTTTTTTTCTTTATATTTTTTTTTTCTTCCGTCTTTGATTCTATTCTGGAAGGGGATCCTGGCATAATATGTTCCATCCATATAAACTGGGCTTCATCGGGTATGTTGGCTTGAAGTCTGAATTTTCTGGGAGCCTGAAATGATTAAAAAAATGTAAAGCCGCCCTCGTAAAGTAGAGACATTAGATGAAGAACATAAATTTGATGTATCTCTTAGCGTCGTTTACAAGTCATAACTTATGACCTCTTTAGAGATTTTTCGAATGTGTAACGAAATTGCGGTACACAGTACATGGTACATGGTCCTCATATGGCCTGACCAAGATTATGTCTGGACTTTAAAAGAGACTGTGACCTCTGAGTTTGTTTCGGTCTTTCTTCTCAGAGTAGTCAGATAGGAAACGCCGAACTCATCTAGCTAATTTTTAATTATTTTTTTAAGATTTCGTGTAAAAGTGATTCCAATAAGTATCCTATAAAAAAAATGCAATAATATTTTTATTTTCACAACAAAAAAAATTATTTGGGAATGGTATTGCGGTACCTACCTATGCGCCCTTTCGGATCAGACAGGGATTTTGTTACCTGCTGTATAAGGGGCTCGTGGAAAAATAATAACAGCCGCACGGGTCGATCGAAGGTTAAGCTACGCTTACCGCGGTCGGTTCGTGGATGGGTGACCATCCATTACATACCGAGACCCCTCCGTGCCTCGGAAAGCACGTTAAGCTGTTGGGACTGTCATTCGTAGATCTTTGACAGTCGTTACGGGTCGTCAGAAGGCCGAAAGTCTGACAACCAGTCTTAAATAGAGGTCTTGATTTACCCAGTAAAGACAGTGGAATCCACGACGACGCGCCCCACTCCGCGACGACTCAAAATTCAAAAGTCATTTATTCAAACTAGGCTGAGAATCAGCACTTTTCGAACGTCAAAATTACATAAGACAGTCCCCCAAAACGCCCACCCTTCACCACTTCCTAGTGCTTTAGCTGGGAAGAAGAAGTGGCGCAACAAACTCCCCAGCAGCACAGCTGTCTGTTCAGTTAGAGAAAAAAAAAAAGATTCTATAAAATATTTAAAAACATAATTTAAAATATCAATTAATTGCCATATGACAGCTAGCACACGCCAATATACCAACCAAAAACATCGAGAACTATACTCAAGCAGAAATAAAAATAACTAAACGTAAACAGTATCTAAAAAAAGAAAATAAAGCCTCCAGGCATAAAGGGTGTGCCCGCTTACATATAGCTGTAACTAGAAGTTATAATTGATAAACTAGGACCATCGAGGTAAAATAAATAATTGTCGAGGTCGCTAGCTAACCACATATTGCAATACAACTCATAAAAAAAAACATGTACACTGTACTGTAAGCTGTACTTTAGTACGGAGCGGAGCGGAGTGGGGCGCGTCTCAGTGGATTGCACTATCTATAACTGGGTTGTGGAGGTCAGATAGGCAGTCGCTCCATGTTACTGTACTGAACTAGACTAGGTAGATTAATTTAATGTTCTTACCGTATATTCATTGCAGTGAAACTTTTCAGGAGGCTCATAGTGCGGTATAATCGGTATTTCTGATATGAGCGTTGGTCTTCTCGGTATTAACACTTTTGGCCAGTCTGGCTTTTCGTACCTGAATTTAAATGTCGAACTTAAAATACAGATTTACCAGGAAAATTATGCGCTTCGGCAATCATCGTCTGTCTTCGGAAATACGAACGCGCGATGACGAGATCTATTATAGAGCTGTTACTACCATTGAATAAAATTAAGGGCGTTTATTCTGAAAGTTGGCAACGTCGCAAATAGATGTCAAATATTTCGCTGTTTTGATTAATTTGGCAATATTCCTGTATGGAAATATGAAATGTGGCTAACTAGCGAACTAGAATATTAATAATGAATTGCAATTATAACACTGAATTTTATATTGTAACCGTTTTAGGTGTAAAAAAGGCATTTGGAAAGTTTCCAAATACTTTTTTTTACATATAAAAGTAAATGTTCGGTGTTACGATATTAATTATTGCATTTTATTAACAATATTTTAGTTCGCTAGTTACCACATTTCATATTTCCATACATTATTATTGCCAAATTAATCAAAACAGGTTAATATTTGACAGCTATTTGCGACGTTGCCAACTTTTAGGATAAGCCCTCTTATAGACTTAAACTCAAACTTCGTACAAATTCGGAAACACGACGATTACCGAAGCGCATGATTTATCCAAGTTTGTCTTGGCAATCACTGATATCGGTAAAGGAAAATATCGTGAGGAAACCTTAGTACACTTACAAGTGTACCTAATGGCTTTTATTCCGACAATTAAAAAAAAATCATTTGCAAACAAATGAAGGAATGGATTACGAATTTCCTACTCCAATTCTTCGGCTTGTGTTAGAAATTGTCTTTAAGTCCGTCAGTCAGATAATAAAAAAATATTAGACACGTATTTTTAACTTTATTATATCATATACAATGTGTATCTGGACTTACGACATTAAATTAAAACTAGCACAGTACTAGTCCATAGAAACATTTTAAAATACGAAGATTAGTAGTTAATGGAAAATTGAAAAATTGCAATTTTCAAACAAAATAAATAGCAGAATCAACTGCATAAAAAGTAAACACGCTTTATCTACGAAAAGTCACTAACCTGTTGCGCGGCCCGATGCGGGTCGCGGCGGGGGGGCGTATGACACCTTTCTCTGTCTCTCAAGCATATTGAGACGTAGAGGATAGAATCGTACGTCTTGCACAGGTTCTTGACCTTACAATGTTTACCTATTATTACGGACTCAGATCTACATCATGTTGAAAAATAAGAAAATGAAAAATAATTTCCTGTGGCTAAAGTATTCATTGGATTTGATTGATTTTTTGTATACGGGTAAAGAACATGACACTCTTTATGTGGTTTTGAGGAATGTCAATCGTCCTGCTCCACATTGTATAAAAAATGGTTCAGATAAAACTCACTAAAGTTGGGGAGTGGGGGCTCGCTACGTCACAAGTCAGTATAAAATCTACAGTGACGTCATGTCACATTTTAAATCAATGTATTGCCGTAATCTTTTGATTTTCCAATATTTTTTAATAATCTACATGACGGACAAAAAAAGTCATTTTTTTTTTTTTTTTAAACCCACAAAAAAAACCTTTACTCCTGGGACACAGGCCTCCTCCCTGTGAGAGGGAGTGGGCCGTAATCCACCACGCGGGCCCAGTGCGGGTTGGTAGATGTCACATGTCTTCGAATTTGTGGTTCTAGGACATGCCGGCTTCCTCACGATGTTTTCCTTCACCGTTTTGAGAGCAATTGGGGTGCTAAACTCATAATGAATTAGTCTGAAGTCGTGAATCCGCCTTTAGCAAGAGTGGTGTTCTGCAATGCTCATGTCTACTCTGTATGAGAAGATAGAAAATTAAAGGCTGGTATTTATGGAACTGGCCTGTAGTTTTCTCACTGCAGGGCATTACAAAGACGCTTTCAAAATGACGATTGCCGATATGCAATGCCGCCTATGAACGTGACCACCCGTATTTTTCTGAATATTTATGAAAAATTATCGAAAATTAAATCTTTAATATTTTTAATATTATTCAATTTTTATTTTTAGAATAGCGTTTGTGATAATTATCTCCGATGTTATTGGCTCGGTTTGGATTCTGTTTATTATTTCTATAAAAGCTTAAGAGTTATTTTATCGGATTAACCAACATTTCCTATTAAAATTTGATAATTATGAAGAAAAAAAAACGGAGGTGAAAACATTTTATTCTAAAAAGAATCTGCATTTATTTTAAAAAAAACATGATTTAAAAAAATCTATAAAAAATTATTGAATACCATGAAGAATAATTATATAAAGATTATTAACGCACCCCCTTTTAAAGTAACCTATCGATAAAAAAAAAGAATTTTCAGAAAAGTACGGGCGGTTACATGCCCATGAAGAATATATAAAGATTATTAACGCCCCCCCCTTTTAAAGTAACCTATCGATAAAAAAAAAGAATTTTCAGAAAAGTACGGGCGGTTACATGCCCATGAAGAATATATTAAGATTATTAACGCCCCCCCCCCTTTTAAAGTAACCTATGGATAAAAAAATAAAAAAAAACAGAAAAGTACGGGCGGTTACAAGCCCATGCGCAGCGTTGTATACTTATACGGGAAAAATGTTTCTCGAAGAGTTAGGCAAAGGTTTTTTTTTAATTCACAGCGGGGAAGCTCTTGGCCTGCATCTCACCTGATGGTAAGTGATGATCAGGCCGAAGGTAGAAGCGAGCTTCACCCGGACTCCTCACCCACAGAGGAACTGGCTATCTTACCTCTAACAGCCGAAACACAACAATGTTGTTAACATTGTTGTCATGGCGACAGACTTAGATAAGATGGTAGTAGGTAGCCAGGTGGACGAACCGAGCTGAAAATTTTGCCCCCAATGGGAATCAAACCCTCTGGGTCTCAGACAAGTGGTCTAACAACTAAATCACAGAGACGGTTGAGGATTCCGGGTGAAGCTTGCTTCCACCATCGCATCGGCCTGCTGATCATCACTTACCATCCGGTGAGATGCAGGCGAAGAGTTTCCACGTTGAGGGAGAAATAAAACTGCTTACCATACTAAATCCCAGTGGTCCAGATAGATAGGTTCCGGCATTATAATCTTCATCCACCGAATTATATCGCTCCTAAAATAAAAATGATGTTATGACTTTTTTGTGATGGGTAAAAAAATTTAAACTCGCGTCAGGACACGTGACCTGATCGAAAATTCGTAAGACGGAGGGAGAGTAGACCGGTGCAAAATTATTCCCTAACCATTCCAAAATATCAAAAATGCACAACGTTAATATTCAAGTTTTCACTTCTGCCGGCACTGCCTGAGTGCAAACCATTTTTTTTTTGTTTTTACTTTATCAAAAGACAACAATTTTTAGTCAATGTCCCTATTATTTTCAAAGCTCACCTGGTCCAATTCTGTCGAATCCCCCAGCTAGGGCCAGTCCTGGATTTGAACCACGTGCAATGAGTGAAGGGCTTCCGAATAGGCAGACCGACACTTCTCGCAAAGAGAACGTAGTCAGTCATAAATAATTTTCGAATTTCTAATGTTATTTTCTGGAAGAAGAAATGTTTTTGGATGTGTAACATCTTACGTCTAGCTTTCCTGCAGTCTGTGGGAGTGATTTCGTGAACAGGGACGGAAATGTGTAACAGGAAGCCGGGGAAGCGCGCGCCATTTGATTTGACCAATGAGCGCGCGCGGTGCTAGAGTTGGCTGTCAGATGGTACCAACCCATTTTCCGAGAGGTTGTAAACAGGATCATGATGATGATTGGTACTGTCAGCCAAGATGTCAAATGTTACACATCATCTTAGGCGACTAATGTAAGGCTCGTTATTTTTTTTTTCGGAATTTGACAGAACATTGGAGCTTATTTTGAAAGACTTCCACGAACCGATGATAGGATGATGTGGGTATGGTCCCTTCAAATAGTATCTGATGACAATGTAAACAAATAGATCAGAAAAAGTAGGTACCTGGGGCCGTATTATGAAGTATTAATGCCATCATTATTCCACTGTGAAATAAGGATGGTGCTATCGGCCTTGTATAGCTCCGTCTCTCACTCACACTGGAATAATAGTGGCATTAATACGTCATAATGCCCCCATTAATCCACTGCGAAATAAGGATGGTGCTATCGGCCTTGTATAGCTCCGTCTCTCACTCACACTGGAAAAATGGTGGCATTAATACGTCATAATGCCACCATTATTCCACTGCGAAATAAGGATGGTGCTATCAGCCTTGTATAGCTCCGTCTCTCACTCACACTGGAACAATGGTGGCATTAATACGCCATAATACCCCCATTGTTCCACTGCGAAATAAGGATGGTGCTATCGGCCTTGTATAGCTCCGTCTCTCACTCACACTGGAAAAATGGTGGCATTAATACGTCATAATGCCACTATTATTCCACTGCGGAATAAGGATGGTGCTATCGGCCTTGTTTAGCTCCGTCTCTCACTCACACTGGAAAAATAATGGCATTAATACGTCATAATGCCCCATTATTCCACTGCGGAATAAGGATGGTGCTATCGGCCTTGTATAGCTCCGTCTCTCACTCACACTGGAAAATTGGTGGCATTAATACGTCATAATAACCCCATTATTCCACTACGAAATAAGGATGGTGCTATCGGCCTTGTATAGCTCCGTCTCTCACTCACACTGGAAAAATGGTTGCGTTAATACGTCATAATACCCCCCCAAATTCAGTGCTATGATTTGATAACTTGAATACTTGAATTGGGAATTCTTATTTTAAATCACCAAAAAGATCTTTTTTATTTGACAATAAAGGTTTGATGGCCTTGTGGTAACGGCTTCGTCTTTCAAATACCAATGTGACTTTTTAAATTATTCCTAATTATGTACTTTCTGAGTTTATCTTGGAGATTACTGACATTGGTGAAGGGAAAACATCGTGAGGAAACCAGGACTTAATGTGATATCAGTCTGACATCGCCAGCCTGTCTTGAGCAAGCGTGGTGATCAGTGATCAATGCTCGTGCCTTCTGTGTATGAGAAGCGGCCATTGCGTTGCAATGGGACAGTAATACAAACTGGTATTACATTTATTGGAGGTTAAATTTATAACCATCTTCTTCTTCTTCTTCTTTTCGTGTGGTAAGTAAACTAACCTGGTGTCAGAGTTTTAAAGCCACCCACGGGCCTCTGACTTGGCTTCACATGCCGTCGAGAAATATCTCTCAGGCATGCCAGTTTCCTCACGATGTTTTCCTTCACCGTTTTTTGAAGCAAGTGATAATAATTATACAATACGCACATGAATCCGAAAAGTCAGAGGTGCGTGCCTTGGGTTCGAACTCGAGACCAACGACTTGTCAGTCTGACGGTCACACCACTAGGCTATCACACTAGGCTATAACCTTAATTTTCGTCTGTTTTTTTTTTGCGTAAGAATTTAACTTGTACCCTAATTGCGTTACATTTTTTCGTAAACGATTACAACTAACCTGTTTCATTTTGACAGTTCAACAACATTCATTGCGTTATTTACGTTGTTGAGCATTTTTCGAACTTTTGAAGCAATGGATTAGCAATCTGTTTCAAAACGATTCAGGTTCTGATTGATCATGTATTACGCAATTAGGGTACTGAACAGGGGTCGCGGGAAAGTCCAAAAGGGATACCGTGGCCCCTGGCAACGTACAGGCAACTGAAGGAACACGGGTGGGTTTTAGTCAGTAAGAGTCTGACACGCCCTCCCGCTCCGCCAAGAGCGGGGAAAGTTATTTGATAATTTCCCACCAAAAAAAAGGGTACTGAACAGGGTTTATTTTGACTTCTATCAGATTTGATTAGATACATACTTTGATGTGTGTAAAGTCGTGGATGTTAATTTCTGGTAAAACTGAAGGGTCTTCCAATCTCAGGAGTCTCCTTCCATTTATATGGTTGTCAATGATGCATTCCTGTAACCAACATTTTAAAGCTTTCTCTCATACAAGAACCATGTTTTTTTCGGCGTTTTTGTTGTTGAGTATTGTACGGTGGTACTAGGGTTGCCAACTTTTTTATATCAAATATTCTATTTTTTAAGCCATTGCCTGTAAAAATATAGTAGAAGGCGAAAAAATATAGTAGGTATATTTCAAAAACATTTTTATTATTTAATATGCATATGTTTTTCTACTATGAGTATAAAGGCTCGTGAAAACCTGCGCGACGCGACTCGAACAATACAATTTCTAAGAAAACTTCACGGTATAACAATAACTGGTGGCGCGTCGCGCTGTCGCGTCGCGTTAGTCTGCACGAAGCTTAAACCTTTATTAACAGGTTTTGTTTTTTAAATATCTCAAAACAATTTTTACACTAAATTAAGGTTAAAAAATACCATTAAAAATGTAGTATGGTGATTACTCGTCTGTTTGACGGTGTACGTTCAAAACCAAAAAAAAATATCAATTCTTCTTGTCATTATCTAGCCTTGTATGAAAACAGAATTGTAAAAAAAAAAAATGGTTTGTAAGTTATGAGCGTCGAAACCTCCATATTTCAACACTTATTTTAACAGGGCTAGACAATCTATTCAATAGTTCAAATAATTTGGGAAATAAAATAATGAGGGTAAAAGCAAGTGAAAGTTTGTATGTTTGTTACTCACGCAAAAACGGCTGAACGAAATGACGGAGAGTGTACTTGTCTCTTTCTTTCGTTGTTATCAGACTTATTTTAACTTCTGTTAAAATATGGGCGTACTTCAAAATTCAAAAAAAAAAAACAAAATTCAAATTCAAAAGTCATTTATTCAAACTAGGCTGAGAATCAGCACTTTTCGAACGTCAAAATTACATAAGACAGTCCCCCAAAACGCCCACCCTTCACCACTTCCTAGTGCTTTTGCTGGGAAGAAGAAGTGGCGCAACGTACTATGGGTAGTATTGGTTATTGCGCAATAGAAAAACTGTTTGCAGTTCAAATAAAATTATAATTTACGAATTAATCACACTAGCAATTCACACACTGTAGGTACACGACACAACTATTCGGAACACGCGACAGCTTCTAAACGTCTTCACTGCTTGACCGCTACCCACGAACTTTGCTTATCTCCGGCCGGTCCGAGCGTTGCTGGCGACTAGTCAACTCAGTAACGTATTTTCGACACATATATCAATATATATATTCTATTTAAGTAGGATTTCTAGTTTTTCTTCATTAATTAACCTAATTATTAAGTCAACTAACTATAGTCTTAGTTATAAATCGTAGTGAACAAAATTTTGATGTTTTTGGTATCCAAAGTCCATACCTTATATTGAGGTAACCCGACTACGCCTTCCATCCAATCAGCGACCTGTTCCTCGTTCCATTCAAAGGGGTCAGGGTAAGGCAACTTATCAACAACTGCTGCAGACAGCTCATAGAGAGTTAAAGGAGAAATCAGACATTGATTTAATTTTCTGAAAGGTACAAAAGAAGATATTAGAGAGGGGTTTCATGTTGCTAAGTAACTGGGTCGTGGAGGTCAGATAGACAGTCGCTCCATGTAAAATACTGGTAAAGATAGTGCTTTAGGGGCATGAAGAACAGGGTGTAAAGTTCACTCATCCACCATAGAAAAGGGAGGATCCTCCAACCAGACGGGTGTTGTGTCCGGCGGGCCGACTGCCCGACTGTTTAGTTTTTTTTTTTTTTTTTTTTTTTTTTTGACTATGGCATCTCGCAGGTATACCACTAAGGTATTTACTGCTCAACCGAACAATCCTGTGGCTGCCTTAAGCACTACACTCAAAGCCTCCAGCCAGGAGCAACTATTCTAAATTAAAATTAGGCGAACGCTCGCTAAGGGCACCCCCTGTGGGGTACGAACCTCGGCTTAGGGCGTCGCTGAGGGGGGGACAGCAAGATGGGACAGGCTGGATCACGGATATATTATTATTAGACGGGGAATTTAAAGCTACGCGCTCAGCTGCGGCGCGGGCTGGCGCTTCATCGGACAAGACTGTTTAGTTGATGTCGGATAGTCTTATATATGTCGTTCGCGCGGTAAACTCTAATTGCGCGATGCAGGATTTGTGTGACGTCATGTCTTTGATGCGTAGTTCGTATGTGGCGGTGTAACCGCTACAGTGCAATCCACGACGACGCGCCCCACTCCGAGATTACTGTACTGTAAGCTGTATTTTAGTACGGAGCTTAGCGGAGTGGGGCACGTCGTCGTGGATTGCACTATCTATATTCAGCTGCACTGCATCCGCTTAGACTGGAGGCCGACTCCAACATATTTTTTTTTTTTTTTTTTGGTTTGTCAGGCTTGGGATATCCTCATGGACGCCCAGACTGCCTCACTGGTGAGCCAGTCTGGACAGTGCCGGACTCTTACCGTCTAAACCCACTCCTGCCTTACAATTAAACCATAGACTGCGTCCGTGCCTTTGTTTGGTGCTATCATGCTCACTTAATGTCTCGCTGATGGTGGCGAGTGTGTTGGATCATTCGGTTCCCTACAAAATGGTTGAGCTGGATGGTGCTCATCCACGCGTCATGTTCGTGAACGGGCGCCGGCAGTTGAGACTGGTCATCTCTTATCTGCCAGGGCTTATTTTTAATCGTTTTTGATTTTTATATTTTTTTTACATTGTTCTCACATAGAGAATCAACAAGAGTAATGTACCCAGGATTTAGTAATTTCTATATTTAAAAGAGTGTCCTTGGAGTTTCTTGCCCGTTCTTCTCCATAGAGATCTACGTTTTGGAATGGGCAACTAGCTTCAACTTTCTGACTAACTGACTGACTCTTTGACAATTCAAAAGTGCCTGTAAATGGTTTAATTGAAATAAATGCTTTGAGTTTGAGCTTTTTTTTTTTATACTCCAACTTATTTGGGAAGAGGCAGATAGATGATGCGAATGAGAGCGATCCCGACTTACGAGTTGTAGGTCGTCAGTTCTGCTCTCAAAACGGTGAAGGAAAACATCGTGAGGAAACCGGCATGTCCTAGAACCAAACATTCGAAGACATGTGACATCTACCAACCCGCACTGGGCCCGCGTGGTGGATTACAGCCCACTTGAATTGAGGAGGTCTGTGTCCTAGCTGTGGGAACAATATTGGCTGATGTGCAGGTGATGATGGATATAAAGAGATACTTATTACTAGCATGATTGTGTGATAGTAATAGTGCTATTTGTGAAGAGTCCCGTCCGGGGAAGTATTACCACTATATTTCTGCCACTGTGTTCTGGTTAAGGCGTATGTGAATGTGCCGTGCCGCTGTACATACTGCCTCGTAGGTGTAGCAGTTGCAAGCGCTACTGCTGAGCACGAGGTCCTGGATTCGGTTCCCGGGTTGGGCAAAGTGTTATTGGGGTTTTCCATCTGGTATTGCTTAGTAGCAGCCCGGAGTCTGGATTTGTGCCCGGTTGATAGCAATAGGCTCGTCCCCTATTATATAAATGGGACTTTAAAAACATAACTGGTGAAATGTGGGTGTACAACTCTGCTGCCCTTCGGGGATCACAAGCGTGATATTATGTAATGTGCCGGTGTAGTTACAGGAATATGAGATATTTCTGCTTTGTCTCTGGAATGGCAAGGCGAAAACAACTAAAGTGGCAGTGGACATTGCTCGTAGAAGATGGCTGATGTCGTCAAAAAGTTCTGGAGTGGCGACCGCGTACCGGGAGACGTAGCGTTGGAAGGCCTCCCACAAGGTGGACCGATGACCTGGTGAAGGCCGCAGGAATCCGCTGGATGCAGGAAGCACAGAACCGGTCGAAGTGGTGGCGCTTGGGGAAAACTATGTCCAGCAGCTGCGTCTTTTAGATGAAATGAAGATGAATGGTCCTTTGATAGATATTTACTTTCCGTATTTCGGCCACGGCGGCCAATCTCAACGGCGACTAGCCTTTGGCGCGGGAGATATCATAGTGCACAAGTGTATGCGCAGACACAGATGCACTCTCTTCCCTCACTCTCATAGTCCGATGGGACGGCAATCCGACAAGACCGGACTCAAACTCAAAGCATTTATTTCAATTACACCATTTACAGGCACTTTTGAATTGTCAAGGAGTCAGTCAGTCAGAAATATGAAGCTAGTTGCCCATTCCAAAGCGTAGGTTCCTATGGAGAAGAACGGGCAAGAAACTCCACGGACACTCTTTTAAAAAAATGATATTCTTACAAAATATTGTTTACATCATTCATGTTGAAATTATACATGTGAGAACAATGTAGAAAGACGTGCACGTAAAAAGCGTCCGTAATAAAAAAAATAAAAACAATTCAAAAATTAAAATATGCCGTGGCAGATAAGAGATGACCAGTCCCTACTGATGGCGCTCGTTCACAAACATGACGCATGGATCAGCACCGTTTAGCTCAACCATTTCGAAGGGAACTCAACGATCCAACACACACGCCACCACCAGCGAGACATTTGAGTGAGCATGACATTGGAGAGAGATCAGGCGCAGGACCAACGGATTAACGTGCTTTCCGAGACATGGGGGTATCACACCGCCAACTTCCAAACTTCGGGCTGCTAGACTAAGAAATTACTGATGGAAAAACCCAATAATCTTTTCTGGATAGCATGTATGTGAACACAACTTAATCATCTGCCTAGCATTCTCCCATCCACGTTGGGGACGTCTCCAGACTAATCCGATGCAGCTGAACCCAGTTTCTAGGTAACACGATACTTTTTGACAGGACTGTTTGTTAGATTTTCGGGCTACCCGCAACGACTACCAAAGATCTACGAATGCCAGCCAGAACCTCATATTTTCACTCACATTGGCTTAGCCTTAATGTCGGCTGTCATGACGAGAGCCCTTGGTTTTGGTATCACCACCGACGGTTCGCGACGTGGTATTAAAATCTTTCTAGGCCGCCTTTTTTTCGGCTCCTCCGTTGTTTCCTCCAGCTGTAAGAGAAGGAACGTAATGCCAGCTTGTAGGTATAGTCAGACAAGCCGCTTGGTAAGTCACCTGTCCAACCGTCGACTAGGAAACGACTAGCTATCGGCTATTTCCTCGCTCAAGAAACGTACAAAAGATTATATGTCCCGTGTAAAAGAAAGAGAAAATATTTTTATTATGCACAAACAAAACGCACAAGAAAAAGAAAGGAAAAAAAAATACAAAAATATAAAAGTAGCCAAAAGCCTGGTATTCAACCAACAAAAAAAACGTTTTGAAATGTTGTTCATTGGTTGATGTCAAGGCCTCGGACCAAATAAAATATTGCGTAATTACTGTTGTTTTAAAAAAGATACGTTTACGTTTTACGACGCCAAACTTACTAAATTCTAAACTACTACTATTACTTTCTATATTTATGTCTGTGATTTTTATGGTGTACAATAAAGAGTATTCTATCTATCTATCTTACTGACTTGATTTTAGAACGATTATGACAGCTGTCAACTTGACGTAACCCCGAGTATTAGGAAGGCGGCCCCTGCTATCTAATTACGCAACACATTTAAAACACTTACGAAAAATTTGTTTCATTTTGACAGTTGATTTTTTTTTCGAATTTATGAAGCACTGGATTAGCAATTTGTTTCAAATGATTCCGATTGATCATGTATTACGTAATTAGGCATAGATTTCCATTGCCGTCCAACGAGTTGGAGGTTGATACTTTTTTACAGAAAGGTTACATTATTATAAGCACTCACGCAAAGTTTCAACACGCGGAGACGTGTACTTTTTGAGAAAAAATTTATTGAAAATCAATTATTTTTGCAATATTTATGTCAATCCTTACCACAGATTATACAGGGTGTCCAAGAACCTGGCGTCCAACTGGATTCCCACGATGCCCCAAGTTCTAACAGTACTCAGAAAAATATTTTAAAAAATCCACCCCATGTACTTACAGAATTATACTGATTTCAAAAAAAAAGGGGAAATGAGCACCCTGTGACATACTTTTGAATGCTGATGCTAATGCTGATGCTAATGTTGATGCTAATGCTGATAATTTCGATATTTCTTGGAGGTTTTGTAATCTAGGGTATTGCTGTGTCTAAATAGAATGTAAAAATAAAGTACTTATTGTACCATTTTAAAATAAAATATTATTTTAACTAAAGGTGATATGGAAAACTATTGAATTTCGCAACTTTGACCGACTGTAGTGTAAAAAAAATGTACCAAAATAGTATGGCAAGTGACGTCAAATTTTGACGCGTTTATTCCTCTTTTTAAAAAGGTATAATACTTACACATTAATTTGAAAAAAAAAATTTTGATAATATTTTTACTCAACAACCCAATTTTTACGAAGTGCCTACCTACTAACGGTAACTGTCGGACCCTTTCTTATCTTAGAAACTGTTATGTTACTACTATTATTTACTTCGGTTCCAAGAGTGAGCAAGAAGGAAATACACACAGGTAGATGGGTTCCCAGTAGAATAAAAGCAAAGAATGTTAGTTTAAAGATATTTTATTACAATAAATGTTCAAAATGTTGACCACCCGCGGCAATACAAGCTCTCACTCTCCTTAAAAAGGACCGCTTTATGTTTCGCGAGTAACTTTTTTGACGTATCACCTGCACTGCTTGTGTTATCTTCTCACGAAGGTCAGCGATGTCATTAATGGGCTTCGCATAAACGAGCTCCTTCATAGTTCCCCAGAAAAAAAAATCCAGCGGATTTAAGTCAGGTGAGCGGGCTGGCCACGGGATTGTTCCTGATCGCCCAATCCACCTGTTCGGGTATTGCTCGTCCAAAAACTCTCTAACGGATACGCGAAAATGTGCTGGACAGCCGTCGTGTTGGAACCACATATCTGGTGGGGTCTCTTCTAGTAAGTTTGGCAAATCATTTTGAAGAAAATTTAAATATGATTCGCCAGTCAAATTCTCGGGCATCTCAAATGGACCAATAATATTCCCACAGAGAATACCGGTCCACATGTTCACTTTGAACCGGTACTGGGATCTATCTTCTCGCATCAAGTGCGGATTTTCCACATGCCACTCGTGCAAGTTGTGTAGGTTCATGTAGCCATCCTTCTTAAATGTTGATTCATCTGACCACAAAATTTTGTCGATAAAGTTTTCGTCTTCTCGATGTTTTTGCAGGATTGTTTCACAAAACGCGACTCGGCTCGGATAGTCTCGAGGTAAAAGACTTTGCACTCGCTGTACGTGGTACGGATGATATTCTTCTTTTTGGAGAATACTGTGTGCTGTGCTCTTCGGTATCCCCGTATCAGCTTCTATTCCTCGCACAGAGATGCTTGGATTTGCCGACACCGCCTCTAAAACTTCATCGCGTATGAAGTCATTTACGGGTCGTCCTTCACCAGCTACTTGATTGGGGAACCGCCCGTCACATAGTGATCTGTGCACATTAATGAAAACTCGATGGTCGGGATATCGCGTAGCCCTCGGATACCTTTCTCTGTAAAGTCTCGCTGCAGCTCGTCCATTACCTCTACATTCTCCATAAATGTAGTGCATATTTGCGTATTCTTGCGGAGTGTAGGTCGCCATGGTAGCACACACAAAACACAAACTGTCCAAACACAGGCAAAGGTCGTCGTAAAGAGTTCGTTTCAAAGTCCAGAGCACAAAGAGTAATCGAGTCCAATAAACAAAGCTTTAAATCGTAGTACGTGATCAATGGTAACAATAAGAGAGAGGTGCGTAGTAACGGCAGGAGGCAGTGACGCGTACTGACCGTACTGTTATCCTAAATAGCACGATCCCAGATAGCGTCACTATCTATCTCACTCGCACCTCTAACCTTTTTCTCCCTCACTCTTACCTGAATAATGGGGTACCATAAAGAAGAACCAGCAAATCGCAAAGATAGTTTCTGTCTTGCTCCCTCCTGTTGTAATAACGAATCACTATGGTGAGATGCATGCACATACCGTCCCTTACGGTCTAACCTGTTTTTTGAGAGGCCTGTTGTTATTTTTATGAGCATACAATAGTAATTCTTTAGAGGTTAGATTCAATTCGTCGTAAATTTTTCTTTCTAAGAATTCTGTAAGACATCGTAAAAATTGGGTTGTTGAGTAAAAATATTATCAAATTTTTTTTTTTTCAAATTAATGTGTAAGTATTATACCTTTTTAAAAAGAGGAATAAACGCGTCAAAATTTGACGTCACTTGCCATACTATTTTGGTACATTTTTTTTACACTACAGTCGGTCAAAGTTGCGAAATTCAATAGTTTTCCATATCACCTTTAGTTAAAATAATATTTTATTTTAAAATGGTACAATAAGTACATTATTTTTACATTCTATTTAGACACAGCAATACCCTAGATTACAAAACCTCCAAGAAATATCGAAATTATCAGCATTAGCAGTCACAGCATTCAAAAGTATGTCACAGGGTGCTCATTTCCCCTTTTTTTTTTAAATCAGTATAATTCTGTAAGTACATGGGGTGGATTTTTTAAAATATTTTTCTGAGTACTGTTAGAACTTGGGGCATCGTGGGAATCCAGTTGGACGCCAGGTTCTTGGACACCCTGTATAGAATTCTCACCATTGAACGTTTCGTTTTACCTACGGTTAAGTTGTCACGTTCGGTACCATTTTATTTCATATTTATTTACGTAAATAATTACTTTTTCAATAGCTTTCATGCACACTTAAATTTAACAGTTTATATTTCAATTACAGCGCTATTTTCATTAGGAGCTATTAACATTATAATGTTTAGTGTTTACCGTCGTTTGCCGGCTTGTGGAACGAAACGTAAAACAGACGCAAAAAAATAGGTTAGGTTCAACTATGTAACAATGTCAAAAAACCGAATTGATTGACCCCGACTCCACCTGGTACGAGTCTGTCCTACCCCTAGAGTGTTTTTATAGAGCCGGAGGCACGTAGGGATTGCAGTCTCTACGCAAGGGCGTAGAGGCTGCTCTTCCCGCAGTGCCGGAGAAGTTGCAGTTTCAAAATAGATACAGAAATCCCTCTGAATCAGTGTCCCTTCTTTTTTTTTGATGAAGTGGGTATCCCCCCTTCTGTAGGGGGGAACCTCCCTTCCCCCAATGGGTTTTTTACACTTATTATTAATTTTAATACCTAAAATGAGGGAAATTTCCTCAGAATTAAATTTAAAAAAAAAAACTCAAAAAGGGGGGGGCTCCGCAACTTTTCCTTTTAAGGGGGGGAAGTACCCCTCCCTACCCCTCCCCCCACCCTCCTCTCACCCTAAATTCGTTGGACGGCAATGGAAATTCGTACCCGTAATTAGGGTACTGGTCAAAAAGAAAGATCGCAAAGATGGATCAAAGCCGGCATTAAATAATAGTGACTGATATTATGGCAACTGGGATAATAGTGATCATGGTGAATGGTGACTAGACTACCCTTGTAGTGCAGTGAGTTGATTGATCGTTGTGCGCTCGCGCCTCACGTACTCGGGGGAATGTCGTTTCCATTATTGTTCATTCCCTAACGTGATCAGAGATTTATGATTATTCAGAATATTATTGTGTTTCATTTAATTACGTCTCAATAAGACCTCTTCTGATAAAGACGATATTGCCTTTATACAGTATGGAAATCACATATATGCAATAATTGAAACCACAAGTAATACTAGTCCACAGAAGTACCTATAGCAAAATTAAATAAAAAACCGTAAAAAAAAAAAAAAAAACAAACAAAATAAATATCAAAATAAATTCTATAGTTAAAAGTAAACACTCTGTATAGATAAGTACCTTGACCCCAGGAAGGCAACAACGCACACGCGCGGCATTTTTGTCGGTGCTGGCGCTTTGATACCTAGTTTGACAATTTTCGACGAAATCAAAATTTCGAAGTCGTTTTTCAATGTTCAAGTATTCAAGTTCATTGAATCATTGACCTAGTGATCCAATTCTACAGAGTGTTCAAATATGATCAAAATTAGAACTCTACTTTTTGACCTAATTACTGGACTGATTTCGTCCATTTTTTGTCTATCGTCAGAAAAGGCGGTAACAAGTATGTGGTTTCATTTATTGCATATATGTGGTTTCCACACTGTATATAAATAGTTTTTTTTTTTTTTAAAGCTTTGTCCACACTAGGGATTTCTCCTGTATCGTGGGTGCGTTTATAAACATTTAAACTCACATACACAAACAGCCAGACCCGGAACAACACCTTGTAGGTCATACAAATATTATTTCCGTGCGGCAGCAGTCAATCGCTTAACCACTGCGCCAAAAGTTGATTGCTGACTGTCCAACTTTTGTCTAAATTGTGTGCCTTAACCTGAGTCACAGTATAATAAGGTAACAGTGTTCACGGCAGTGAAATAATTACCTACGGCAGCTAGGTAGATAAACCTTCCGATTCCGGGCGTAACTGCCGCGTACTCGGAGTTTAGATGTCTGTAAACGCACCCACAATACAGGAGAAATTCCTTTTGGGTTAAAAAGTTGCTAAAAAACATCATCTGATTAATGGACGACCCCCAGCATGGCCAAACCATCTAAGCATACTCTTGAATTTTTGTCACTTCATCTTTGAAACCACCGTTGCCATACCACATCATTCTTCAGCCAACAGGCTGCTCAGATCAAATAAAAAACCAAGACAGTAACGAGAGGCCGGTTTCGTAAACATGTGTGCACATAGTGAGGTGTAGTTTGATTGGATAATTTGGTTGTAAATTCGGCGTGTGAGCGTGTATACTTTACACACATCAAAGTATCTAAAAAAAGTAACCCAACACTATAGTCAGTTCCAAAAGTATCTGATAGAAGTCAAAATAAACCCTGTTCAGTAGGTACCCTTTTTCTTTTTTGGTGGGAAATTATCAAATAACTTCTCCCGCTCTGGGCGGAGCTAGGGCGTGTCAGACTCTTACTGACTAAAACCCACCCGTGTTCCTGCAGTTCTGTACGTTGCCAGGGGCCACGGTATGCCTTTCGGACTTTCCCGCAACCCCGGCAGGCATCGGTCCCATCGGACCCCTTCAGTTGTGCTGACATCTCTTTGAGACGCGATATCTTGGTTTTTTATTTGTGATTAAGTTTGTGTGAATGCTGTACTCGTACACTAACATTTTAGTCGTCTTACAAAAGCGGCCTACTTCATGTATCCAAAGACTACTAAACATTCATAAAAAAAAAAATTGCTCCTAAATGTCCTAAAGGTATTTTATGTCGGGTACATTGCGTGGCCCTTTTTAAGACGGACTAAAATGTCACGGTGTATATAATTTTTGAAGTGAAATCTTCTTTAGGCGCGTTGAGCACTTTTTGGGTGAACAAAAATCATGGAATCGCGTCATCGTCACCGAACCTTTCCATGAGCTATATGTATACTGTGTATATATGTGTACTTTTTGGGTGAACAAAAAGCGTGAAACTCGCGTCATCGACTCATCGTCATCTCACGCTTCCCCATGAGCTAGTTTTCACTTCTATAGGCAGTCCCCAAAAGCTGCCCCGCATGTTTTTTTTAAATGTATGTTTAATAGTCATTTGATAGGTACATGATTACATGCAGTGGGCTGATTTTCTAAGACGATTAAAATGCCACGGTGTTTAATTCGTGCCCATACGAGTATAATACTCACTAGCTCAAGTTCACTGCTATCAACGTCTTCAAACATCTTGGGATGATAAAATAATAATAAAGAGTTAAAAATATAAAAAATATCCTTCGGAACTTCGCTAAGATTTGGTTTGAGAGACCTGTCATGTGTTTTTTTAATGAATCTTGTTATTATGTCAATGTCAAAAAGTATTGGACACAAACCTCTTTTGATTTTGCCAAAAAGCGGAGGTTAACGCAGCGATTTTTGATCCTAGTGAATTAAATATTTGATTTTGTACGGCGTATAATGTTATGCTCTTTTTTACCGACGATGTTTTTTTTCACTGATTTTAGAGCGTTATCTCACTTACGATTTACCAGCGTGTTTCCAGCGAGGCGATCTGTGAACGTGTTCTCTGCGGGTGCGAAGCGAGCTAACCGCGATTACGCGACGTGGTCTCCGCATTTTCCACAATACTGTACACATCAATTGCTCTCGTTAGGCAAACGCGGCGAACACGTTGCGTACACGTGGCGTGCTCGCTACGCACACGCAGCGAGCTAACGTCGACTACGCGACGTGTTCCACAATAGTTTACACTCGCTTATCTCGCTCTCTTTTGTACACATCAATCGCTCACGTTACGCAAACGCGGCGAACACGTTGCGTACACGTGGCGTGCTCGCTACGCACACGCAGCGAGTGCGTTGAACAATCGCTGATAACTCGCTCGCGAATCGCCAGTGTGACAAGGCCCTTGCCCACTGGAGGAGAAATAAGTTGCACTGCGTGTCTGCGTTCTTTCCCACCACGGCCCAATACTGTAATAATTATTGTATTCTTTTGTCTCCAGGTACATACTCGCTTAACTTATCTCCGGCACCTGATAGTGTCGCTAGCTCAAGCGAGGGAGATAGACAGAACTCTCCTCATCTTCTCTCACGATTACTACGATGAGGAAATTAATAATCTAGTGAGGAGTATCGACTTCACTAAGGTAAGGAGCATCGATTTTACTAACTTGAATTCTGTGTTTATACGTGATAAAGTGAAATTTCCATTGCAACCAATTCAACAAACTAGCGACCTGCCCATGCTTCACACAGGTACGAACCACGGATCTGGCGACGTGTTCTCAAAACATAGAGAAGTCTGTGTTCTCAGCATTATCCTCCTGCCCTTCATCGTCATCATTTCAGCTGAAAGACGTCCACAGCTGGATATAGGCCTCCCCCAAGCACCGTGACTTCGACCGGTTCTGTGCCTCCCGCATCCAGCAGATTCCTGCGGCACAGTTCTAACCTAACCTACCTTTCAGCCATTTTAATTTGCTACTTCATATATTATGTAAAACACCACATTCCCTTAACATTACATTCTCTTGTGCCTAAACGGAACCTGGCACAGTTCTAACATTACTTAGCCTCCTATCCTATCTTTCAGCCATTTTCATTTGCTACTTAAGAGGGAACAGGGCCCGCGATTCTCCATACAAACGTATTCCCCGTTTTTCTTCCTGAATAATGCCTCTAGAGCTGTCATTTTTTTTTGTATAAAATCAGGGTCTCTATAGGCATGTCCCTGTCATTTCCTTTTTTTCAGCAATTAATAAGTAAGGAAACTATGACCCTCCAAAAATTACAAAAATGCCCCATTTTTACCGCCGTGATTAGAGGACTACCAGACTAATTCGGAAAAGTTTTTAGCATAAAAGAAAATAATACGAACCTAGACATACTCTTTCTTAAAATATTAATGTAAAAAATTATTAAATCGGCTTAGTTTTGGAGGAGAAAAAAGGAGAATGCCAAACGTCGTTTTCGTCAAAAAAGGGGTTCGGGCATTTTGGTCCTTATGACCAATGGGCTCAAATCGTACATCGATGGATAGGTCTTTTCAAGAGGAAAAAAAGTTATTATTGGGGTACATTTGAACTTGTTGTCCGATTCGAGATATCGGCTTATAAAATATGTGTTTTCAGTATCTCGGATAGTACGCAAAAAATCAATAAAATACGTATTGTGTAGTGATTACTAAGCTGGAATGAGTATATGAACTCATTCCACATCGGCAAAAACTGCATAAACATATTATTTATATAAGTACGTACATAGTTTTTTTTTTTATAATATGAATTATTATTTAGGTAAAAAGGCATTCATATAGATTTAGACTTACAAGTTATTATTACCAAGCAAGTATTAACAATAGCCTTATTCTGCGAATAGGTCCGGTCGGTCATTGGAGACGCAAAACACAGCTATCCCCCTCCATCCCCAAATATACTAAAATGAAAGAGCTGTTTTATTTTAACCAAAATGTAATGAAAGTAGAATTGATGGTGAAAGAGTTGAGCAAGTGGTTTGTATGTAGTGCTGTGTTGGTTCCTACGTTGACTTATGGGAGTGAAAGTTGGGTATAAGTTGGATATAGGATCCATAGTCTCTGCCTACCCCTCTGAGAGACAGGCGTGATGTATTTATGTATGTATAGAATATAAATGTAAATAAACTAATTAAAATCAAGTACTTACTTATTTTCCACTTTCGAGCAAAGAATAAATAAATCCTAACACATTACGGTAAATCCCAATACATTAAAGCTCACGGTCGCCATCTTTTTTTTAAATATTTTATGAACACTATAACACTGGAGAGATGTATACCTTTCATTTAAAATTAAATCATTAAAATCGGTTCGGCCGTTTGAAAAATACTTAGAGATTTAATCAAAAATTGATTTAATATTCAACGTACGCGAACTCCGATCGGACAACATATCAGAACAAGCGCCATATCTATTCGTGCTCTATGAGGATATACCCTTCTAATGATATACTATTTATATTTATTAGGTCCAGGACCAGAGTCCATACATTTGTGCCCAAGGTCCTTTGTGATATAATCGGTCTGAGCTGCAATTGTCCCTATCGCACTTTACGGGGTTTAACTCGGTTTTTCGGGCGCAGCGCGACGGCAATAGTTTCTTCAAATACCTATTTTTCAAATTCCTCGCAGCCCCTGTTCCCTCTTAATTTTTCGTATATTCAGTCATTATAGTGACTTTTGATATTTAAGTAATTATCCAAAACAAATACGATCAATCAATAAAGGGAAATAACCTGAACTAACAAACAAAATGTCAAGTGACAGTGTCAATGACAATGCAATGCTTACGGCACTTTAGCCGGGCCGAGGCAGCGACACTATTATGCCGCAAATAGCGGCACTCTATAAACTTCCTATTTTCATAACTCTCGTAGTCCCATGCGTTGCATTCCTCGTCATCGCCCACAAAAAGACAAACGGTTTATTATTCAATGTTAATTAAAATCCATTGTTTTCCACTCTTCATTGGTACGCTTAGCCTTTGTCAAGAAGAACGGCTCCTGACGTTATTTTTCGACTACCTCAGCTCAAATTCACTCTTTATTTCGGTCGCAGTATTGTGCAATACTGCTCGCGGACTGACTGAGAGCGACACTGAGCGGTGGGGAGAAGGCGAAGGCTCCAAGGCGCCAATTCATCAATGTCATTTAAAAATAAATTGGTATTATAGACTATAATACCTCAAATTGCTTAGCATTAATTTTGAAATAAATATAATTATGTTAAAGTTGAGGATTAATGTTAAGTACTATGTTTGACGAAAACAAGATTCAATAAAATTCTCTCGACAGAAAAAAAATTGCAAACCGAACAATAAAAGGATACTATTGAAAAATACTTCAAATTATATACTTAATGAAACTTTGCATAATAACTGAACTAAATATAAAGCAGATACAGGTTTTAATTTTTTTTTATTACATTGTGTCCTCCGTAAAAATAAATTACGTCAACTATCGGCGCCTTGGAGCCTTATCCCCACCGTTCAGTCTCGCTCTCACTCAGTCCGCGAGCAGTAGTGTGCGAGCGAGATAAAGAGTGAATTTTAACTGAAGTATTATGGACTCTTAAGGAAATGTCATGACTGTGGCAAAAAAAAACAAATAAACCGACTACACGTTTTCATACTAAATAATAATTGATCTTTGTACTTACATACATGTGAGTGGAAAGATCTCCGGTGTGCGCCACACGAGTCCGGTCGAGAGTACTCGAGAGTCGACAAGTTTTTTTTTTAATGTCGACCAAGATCCATTTGCATCTTTCGTAGAAGTTGATGCTACCATCATATTTCCAGGTGATGCAGATATTCTATCCGTACTCTATACAGACACATCCTCACGAGTTTCCTGGGATGGACCCCAACGATTGTCCTAGAGACACCAAGTTCGAACAGTAAGTAGGATTTATGATTCTTACTGCTCTATACAGGGTGTTAAAGTAATTGAGTGCCATAGTTTAGGGGTAGGTTCAGTATCGATGAAGGAAGCCAGAAAAAAAAAAATACGGTAATTCCCGCATCGCCGTACGAAGGGAAAATTCGTATTGTAACTTACATACTGTCGTAGCGTTAGTTCGATTCGCGTTCGATAGATAAGAAAGAAATTAAAGCATTAAAAAAAAAAAAAAAAAAAAAAAACTATATGGCTTCCTTTGTCGATCCTGAACCTACCCCTAAGCTATGGCACGCAATTACTTTAGCAAACTGTATAATCTTTAAAAGTTTTAAGAAAATAATATTGCGAAGAGATTTGACGTGTCGAGTATTTCAGAGTCAATCAATCTGCCTAGCCTTTTCCCAACTATTTTGGGGTCGGTTTCCAGTCTAACTGGATGCAGCTGAGTGCCGTATTTTACATGGAGTGACTGCCTATCTGACCTCCACAACCCAGTATCTGGGTAACACGATACCTCTTGGTAAGACTGGTTGTCAGACTTTCGGGCTTCTGATGACCCGTAACGACTGTCAAAGATCCACGAATGACAGCCGGGACCAACTGCTTAACGTGCTTTACGAGGTACGGAGGAGTCTCGGTATGTTAAGATGGTCACCCATCTACAGACCAACCCCAGCAAGCGTAGCTTAACGCGATGGATCGACCCGTGTGGCTGTTATTACTTAGCCACGAGCTCCTAGAGTATTGCAGTGTTCTATTTTCAATCTGAATGAAGTTCTATGGTATAAAATATTCAGGGTGTTATACAGGGTGTATCAGAAAAGTGTGGTCAAACTATAGGGTGTGGTACAGACCATCGAACTGAATAACGTTCTCTATGGGACCAACATCTTTTTGTCGTTTTGTGTCTAAAAACCGCGTTTGCCAATACTTGTCTCCAAAAATTTCATGGGCCAATTCAAGATAATTGCATTCAACATGAATGATGTAACCAATATTTTGTAACAATATTCTGATTCAACGTTCTTCTCCATAGGAACCTACTACGCTTTGGAATGGGCAACTAGCTTCATCTTTCTGACTGACCGACCCCTTGACAATTCAAAAGACCCGTTTATTTGAAATAAATGCTTTTGAGTTTTTTTCATATACCTCGTTCCAAGTCAAGATACGGACACCTAATTTCTAACTATTTTCAACCGACTTCAAAAAGGAGGAGGTTCTCAATTCGGTTGTATGTTTTTTTTTTGTATGTTTGTTACGCGATTACTCCGCCAATTATGAATTGATTTTGATGATTCTTTTTTGTTTGGTAGGGCATACTTCAGGAGTGGTCCCATATAAATTTGGTCAAGATCTGATAAGGGGTTTTTGAGTTAGCTTCAATAATACGTATTTTTCCCACCTAGTATATGTGGATGATATTCTAATAGTTCCTGTCACTGTAATTTACATAACAGGTAATGGGTATTCAAATTTTTGTGGGGGTTTTGTGTAAGTACCACAACTAAAAAGTGAAAAATAAAAACTTTTTCACATAAAATAAAACTGACTTCCAAAAAAAAAACACTACAAAGTGAAAAATAACTTTGATTTCGGAAGTCGGTGGCAAAAAAACGAAAATAAAAAACCAAAGACACCGACTTCCGAAATCAAAGTTATTTTTCACTTTGTAGTGTTTTTTTTTTTGGAAGTCGGTTTTATTTTTTGTGAAAACGTTTTAATATTTCGTTTTCAGAGCCGTAAAACAAGAATGCAACAACGCCCTGTACCCTGACCTGCACGGCCACTACCGCGAGGCGAAGTACACTCAAACGAAACACCACTGGTGGTGGAAAGCCAACAGGATCTTCAACCAGCTGCAGTGCACTGTTGGGCATACAGGTAAATGTCACCACCATCTGTTGAAAGTGAGATTATCTGATTATTGAAGTGAAAACTTCTTTAGCGGCGTTGTGCACTTTTTTTGTGATGGGTAAAAAATGTTAAACTCGCGTCAGGACACGTGACCCTGATCGAAAATTCGTAAGACGGTGCAAAATTATTTAACAACGCCATCTAACAATGTATACACTAAACCTTGAGCTCAACGGAAACCTCTGATAGAACTTGGTTCGAATAACGTCAAACAGATGGCGTTAGTAACTCAAGCGGTTTTGTGCACTTTTTTGTGATGGGTAAAAAATGTTAAACTCGCGTCAGGACACGTGACCCTGATCGAAAATTCGTAAGACGGAAAAATGCACAACTTTAATTAATATTCAAGTTTTCACTTCTGCCGGCACTCCCGGAGTGCAACCCGTTGTTTTTTTTTTTCTCTCAAAGCGGCTTATTATATTATTGTAAAAGGAGAACACACACACACACTTACACTTACACACTGTGTACACTTACACTTACACACACGTGTACACCTTATAGTTCACGCGGTGTAGCATGGTGCGGGTGACAGGTGACAGAAAGGGTAAATTTATTTAATTTACTACAGTTATTACTGAGTCCGTATTATGTACACAATCTGTATGTAGGTACGGATCAGTCGTAAAATACAGAATCAGTAAAAACAAGTAAATTATAATATATTTTACCCTTTCTGTCACCCGCACCATGCTACACCGCGTGAACTATAGTTCGCAATAAACGTTTTGACTTTAACGAGGAAAGCTGTCCCACCGTAATACAGTTTATAACTAGTACGGGGGTCAGGATGAATTGGTTTCGTAGCGACCTGAATGTATTATTGTGCAATAAGTAACTAATTGGGTATCTAAGTGCAACCCGTTGTTTTTTTTTTTCTCTCAAAGCGGCTTATTATATTATTGTAAAAGGAGAACACACACACACACTTACACTTACACACTGTGTACACTTACACACACGTGTACACCTTATAGTTCACGCGGTGTAGCATGGTGCGGGTGACAGGTGACAGAAAGGGTAAATTTATTTAATTTACTACAGTTATTACTGAGTCCGTATTATGTACACAATCTGTATGTAGGTACGGATCAGTCGTAAAATACAGAATCAGTAAAAACAAGTAAATTATAATATATTTTACCCTTTCTGTCACCCGCACCATGCTACACCGCGTGAACTATAGTTCGCAATAAACGTTTTGACTTTAACGAGGAAAGCTGTCCCACCGTAATACAGTTTATAACTAGTACGGGGGTCAGGATGAATTGGTTTCGTAGCGACCTGAATGTATTATTGTGCAATAAGTAACTAATTGGGTATCTAATCTTTTAGATACATACAAAATAAGCGCTTGTGTACAATTTGCTGTAAGGTTGTTATTCTTTTGACAAATAAAGATTATTGTATTGATAACTGCCTAGCCTTTTCCCAACTATGTTGGGGTTGGCTTCCAGTCTAACCACATGCAGCTAAATACCAATACTTAACATGAAGCGACTGCTTATCTTACCTCCACAACCCAGTTACTGGGTAACATGATCATCTCATTTTCATTAGTTATGTCCAATTTTTTCCCATCTCCAGGATACGTCCTCTTCTTAGAAGAAGACCATTACGTAGCAGAAGACTTCTTGCACATCCTCAGTCTTCTGAAGTCGACAGCAGATAAGAGCTGTCCTCAGTGCGAGATACTCAGTCTCGGGACCTATCTTAAGACTTATCAGTACCATGTTAATGGGGATAAGGTAAGTGACGATATTGATGTAATGCTGGCCACACACAGAACAACTTTAGTTTCCGGCGATTTCAAGGTCTCACTTCCAGACTGGTTTTGACAGCCCTAAAGTTTTGGCTGTCAAAATCTGTGTGTGGACGTGAAATTTTGCAATGACTATTCCAGTACAACAATTTTCTTAATGTCCCTCGGCAAACTTCGTGTTTTGTCAGTCGTCGGATTTCTATCAATTGCCATTGCACTTGGCACAGACCGGACGCTCTCAATCAACTCAACTCAAAGCATTTATTTCAATCAAACCATTTACAGGCACTTTTGAATTGTCAAGGGGTCAGTCAGTCAGAAATATGAAGCTAGTTGCTCATTCCAAAGCGTATTGTTCATATGCAGAAGCACAGGCAAGAAACTCCTCGGACACTTTTAAATCATAATATTCTTACAAAAATATTGGTTACATCATTCATGTTGAAATTATACATGTGAGAACAACGTAGAAAGACGTGCACGTTAAAAGCGTCCGTAATAAATAGATAAAAAAACAATTCAAACATTAAAATAAGCCGTGGCAGATAAGAGATGACCAGTCCCTACTGACAGCGCCCGTTCATGAACATGACGCATGGATCAGCACCGTTTAGCTCAACAATTTTGATTTTGAATATACTTCCAAGTCGATTGAGAGCGTCCGGTCTGCACCGGTGTCCGACGACTGACGAAACACGAAGTTTGCCGAGGGACACTAAGAAAATAGTTGTACTGTACACTGTTGTATACAATCTTTGTCTAATTTGATTGATTTGAGACTTAATAACCCGGTATAGTCAGTAACGAAAGTACACTTCAAAGTAAAAAACAAAGGTTATTTAAATCAACATTTAAAAAAAAGGTGGGATATTAAAATAACACAAAACTTAACTATTACATAAAATGCTGTAAAGGTGTGCATCTAATAGTTTTATTGTGTGTCCATTTTTAAGGTTCCGTACCCAGTCTGTCCGTCTGTCACCAGGCTGTATCTCATGAACCGTGATAGTTAGACAGTTGAAATTTTCACAGATTATGTATTTCTGTTGCCGTTATAACAACAAATACTAAAATCAGAATAAAATAAATATTTAAGGGGCTAACATACAACAAACGTGTTTTTTTTTGCCGTGTTTATAGATAATGGTACGGAACCATTCGTGCGCGAGTCCGACTCGCACTTGGACGGTTTTTTTATATGTAAAAGTAACAGTGTTAATTAGGTACTACTTTCGCTGCTGACCGTACAGATAGTGCAATCCACGACGACGCGCCCCACTCCGCGATGATTGTACTGTGCGGAGCGGAGCGGAGTGGGGCGCGCCACAGTGGATTGCACTATATATAACTGTATATGCGGGTTCAAATATAAGTCTATTTTATAATTAAATTATTCGTCAAATCAACGCATACAAGGTTTAATTGAAATAGGTAACTGAAAACCTGAAATTAGTTTGTAAAGAATCGAAATGCGACAAAACTATTTGTAATTTGTTTATGTTTTTAGAAAAAAATATTTTAATTTTAATTCATGCCTATTAAAACAAGTTCGACACCAAGAATTACAAATATGTGTTGCAAACATGTATCAGAATAAATCATTATAATTGGTTCCTAAAGCTTCTGATGGAAAAGTAAACAAATGGATCGGAAAACATAGCATGCTGTATAAAAAATACCCATTTGAATACTGAAACCCGAAATCCGACTTTAGTGGATGATTTTTCAATTATACAGGGTGATTGAAAGCTGGGTGCAAAGCTTTAAGGCGAAGATAGTACAGACAATTTAGAACCATTTAAGCCATGGTTGTCTTAGACGAAGTCTTACCATTTTTTTAAACCTAATTTTTATGTTTTTTTTTTTTTTATATTCCCAAAATTTTAACTAAACTGCTTGTTATTGGCCAAATTAAATGATAAATGAATTAATTTTTATTTTATTTAATTAAAGTAATGAGTAAGCAATCTAGCAAAACAAGTTTAAGGCTTCTTTGTCGTTAGACATTTTGTTTACAGACATTTTAAGTTCACAATTTTTTTTTTTAATTCGTATATACTTTCTGTAAACCTCATAACCTTAAAAAAAAATTAGTAAGACTTCGTCTAAGATAACCATGGCTTAAATGGTTCTAAATTGTCTGTACTATCTTCGCCTTAAAGCTTTGCACCCAGCTTCCAATCACCCTGTATTTTAGTAATGTTATTCAAACAATAATTGTTGGAAAAATTGGTGATGATGACTAAAAAAATGATTTTTGTCCGTCATGTGGATTATAAAAAAATAACGGACACGTATTTTTTCTTTTTTACGTTATCTAAAGATTACGGCAATACATTGAGTTAAAATGTACCATGACGTCACTAGTATGTAGATTTTATTCATACTTGTGACGTAGCGACCCCACTCCTCAACTTAAATACGTTGTAAATTAAACGTTACGTTCGTTTACGTTGTTCTAAATTTTTTTTTTTTTGTGTAAGCTCTTTTTTGCGTCATGTTTACCGCAAATAAACGTATTTTCTTTCTTTTTCTTTTTTTTCTTTCTTTGTATCTAAGTATTTTTTTGTATTAATATGTTATAGCAAAAAAACGAGTCTAATATTTTTTTATTATCTGATTGATGGACTAAATAGTTTTTTTTTTTTTTTGACCTTGGAATCATCACTATTATACACATGAATGTGTTACTAATTCCATCTAGTAAGCGATTGCGTAAAAAAATCAAATACTTTTAGAACAGACCATATTTGCCATATAAATAAACAACAATAAAAAAAAAACTAGTTTTGTTGTCTGAGGTTTTAAGTAATTTTATTTCATTACACCTTGTTTGCGTAATATTATTTATGTTTCTGTCTCGTATTTTTCTTCCGATATTAAATTCCTCCTTAAAAAAACAGCGAAAGAAGAACTTAAACCTCAACTACATACAGCAAGTTAAAGCAGCAAATGAAGAACGAAGGAAGAAGCATGAAAACCTACCGACTTGGAACTTCCAAGTGTACCCACACCTTTATACTACGACGCAAAAGGTTTTAATGTTATTTATTTAATAGATCATTATTTTTTTAAATAATTTTTTTTTATTTTATTTTTTTAATAATTATTTTTTAAATAATTATTTTTCAAATAATTATTTTTTTCTTAAAGGTGTTCTGTGCAGTTCTGTTTAGTAAACAAACATGACAGATTATTACTCTTTGTGAAGGAGCTTTGGCAAGTACTGTCACCATTCATATTTCTGTCGCCAAGCATTGCTGTGTGCCTTTTTGAGGAGCAAACCCTTCAAACAGAAATTACACCCATAGGTGCTGGTGTAATTACAGGCTTATGAGACTAAATAGCCCCCTCTTGTACAGTATTTTTAACTCACGAAGCGACGCGTACTTTACTTGTGGTTACCAAGTGCACAAACATGCTGTGAATGTGTATGTAAGCACAGGAGCTCTCGGTACCGTCCGAATTAAGGGTGAGTATATGTGTGTGTGTGAGTATATGTGTATATGTGCTGACGCTACACGTCTTCACGCACACATTCACAGCGTGTTTGAATACTTAGGGCTGAGTTTCCACCAATGATACTGAAAGCGATCAGCACATCTAAACCAACTGTGTTCAAGATCTGTCAGTGTCAATATTCCACAACAATGATGACACTGACAGCTCCAGAACGTGGTTTAGAAGTGCTGATCGCGTTCAGTTTCATTGGTGAAATCAGCACTTAGTTACCATAAGTAAAGCGTGCGTCGGTTCGTGAGATAAAAATACTCTGAATAGCAGGTGATCATGGTTGATTGACCTGATTTGTCCACTAAAAATAATGAGTCATATTTGAACATTTGAAATTCTTGGGCTACTCTTCTCAGTGTAGTTAGTATAGCAGTGTAGGTAGTATATTTTAATCAACATACAACCTGAAACTGACCTTTTTATTGCAAAAAACGTAAAAAATATGAATTTCATGGGTTAAGTTTCGTGGTAATATTTTGGTAACAAATTACAATAAACTTAGTAGAAGTTGACGAATAACTGAAATGGCATTTTGCGAATGAAGTCACAGATAACAGTTGTCTATGGATCTGTATTCCAGTTAAAATGTTTGTTTACTAAATTGAACACGTATTTTGAGATGTACTGTATTAAACTGTATTAAGTATCTTGTTACATGAATTAGTTATGTAGAAGAAAGTTGTTGGTTGATAGCCATTATGTAATATTAATTAAAATGTTCAGAAGTATCAAGTAATTTAGAAACTACCATTATTTTTCTTTCCTGGCAACATTCTATTAGCTGTCAAATGTCAATAAATGTTGACGCGGGAAAAATAAAATAGATAAAATATTAATGGTTAGTTATATTCCACTAGAGATATGTTTTTAATAAAAGCGATATCTTACGAACAACTGAGTTCGTTCAAATCGTTCTTTTGTTCATTATATATGGCTGTCAACAATTTTCTTCACAGCTTTATTTTCTGCTAGTGCGTATTGTATGATACATAAATGGCATGACAGCTTTAAGCAGTGCCTTTTGGATACTGGTATTTAGAATAAATAAAAATTAAAACTGATCAAAAATATATAATACCACTTAAAAATGACATAACACTACACGAAGCAATTTAAGAATCAGGAACCTTATTTCAAAGACATCAAGTTCATTTTTGCTTGCTAGTAAGTGATATTTATTTCTGTACATTTCAACGTAAATAAAAAAAATCTAGATGACGTCAGTGTTTTCTACCTGAGATGGTCGTTTGAGAAAAGTACCTGTCCAGTTAGTGACTTTGTTAATACCAAAAGTCCTATAACATGTATAATACTTAGAGATATGGGGCATCAAAAGGAACACGAACAGTCGAGAAAACGTGGTGTAACATTTTTTGACCAGTTTTTTTTTTAGTTTAAGTACTGTTATTTTGGTAAATAGAAAAATGACAACAAAAACCTTTTTTTAATTTCTTCTTCTTCTTCTCTCGCTTTGGCACGTACTATATAAGAATAGTTCACTTCGTGGTAACAATATTAGTCAGTTAGAAAGGTGGTAGCGGGGCTAACTGTACAGGGTGCGCCAGACGTAAATTTATGCCCGCTTTCACTAGACGAATAGATTAATACAGAATAGATGGTTCACTCCGAAAAAATATTAAAGTCATAAGTCATTTATTTCATAACAAAATACATTGTGTTGAAAATATTACAGTGATAATAAATAAAATAATATATACTATATACTAATATATAATAATATATACTATACTGGGATCGGTCTATCATTACTGACAGGACTATTGTTGCCAATAAGCCTGATATAGTGGTGATAGACCAATTAGCGCGCCGCGCAATGATAGTTGATGTTACCATTCCACATGACGAGAACCTCGTGAAAGCTGAGAAAGACAAACAAATAAAATATCTCGACTTAGCACACGAGGTTGTCGACATGTGGAATGTGAGCTCGGCTATCATTGTGCCGATTGTCGTAACGGCCAATGGCCTGATGGCCGAAAGCCTCGACCAACATCTCTCGAAGCTCTCGTTAGGCGGTTGGATCAAGGGCCTGATTCAGAAGGCAGTACTTCTTGATACGGCTCGTATTGTGAGGAGGTTCCTATCTCTGCAGCCCTAACCACCGGTAGCTTGGACCCTGCTCCCGACACCGGCGGAACACTATTTTTTATATTTTTAAATGTTTTTTATACCTTTAAAAAAAATATATATTTAAAAATGTATTTTATATGTTAGAAAAATGAATAAACGATTAAAATAATATCAATTGAAAAAAACATTACAATAATATTTAAAATTCATTACGCATTTAAAATGTATCAATATCAATCAATCACACTAATATTATTAAGGCGAAAGTTTGTGAGTGTGTATTTTTGTCTCTTCTTCACGCTAAAACTACTGAACGGATTTGGATAAATGATTTTTATCCCGATATTCCCACGGGATCGAAACTTATGCGGGTGAAACCGCGGGGTGCAGCTAGTAATATATAACTTTATGTCAATAATTCAATACCAATAATTTAAATAATCACCAACATTGCATTTAAATTCAAAATTCACTATGCAGTATTTAAAAAAAACCTATTTCAAACACAAATAATAGTAATAATTCACAAAAAATTGAATAGTGGCTGTCGTTTGTCATCTATGAACAGCTACTCATCGATGCTGTAATTATTCATTATGCTTTTGAATGAGTATTAATAAAAAGCGACTCTTCCTAAGACTCAATAAAGTGCAATTCAGGTCGCACAGCGCTAACTACCTACAGTTATATTCACCTATTAGTTGCCTCTCTTTTTATCGCGTAACTCTTATATCTTCTGATTACGTTACACTCACTGAATTGGCCCGACAAGACGGGCCCACTGCGTACTTATAGCTTCATACCTAAAATGCGGAGTGAACCATCTGTATTCATCTGTGCTAGACGACACCTGAACGTAATGGCTTAATGTTGAATTTTAAACTCTCGACGCTAAGCCTAGGGTTGAAAATCCATCAGTGTGGTTTTGTTTAGACATATTATATTACGGTATGTGAAAACGGACATTAGGCTAATTCTTAATCTATTTCTTTGCTTACAGCTTGTAAAGCATGGGATTGTGGTAGGCACGAACTAGCATGTACATGAACAGTATCTGGGCGTTAATATGACATAATGTAGCTTTGCCACATAAGTATAAGTAAAATATTAGAAAACTTTTTTTGTTGTCATTTGCCTTCGCCTGATTTCTTTTTATTTTAGAGTCAGTAAAGCATATTAAAATGAAATTTGAAATTAGGTTACCAAAAATCACTTAATTCGTTTGAAGTTACAATCAATTAATTTGCTTTTGGTACTGACTGACATTACTGTACTATCATATTACTTACCTATTCCTTGTGTTTACTTCAATTCAGAATCTTAGATATGTATTATGTTTTGAAACTACAAACTCTATGTTATACATGAGAGAGTTCAAATTACATTGCCACCATTTGAATAGGACCATATTATCAAAATTGGTCATTCAAAATTTAACTTAGACTACATAACGTTAAAGTAGATAGTTGAGTAAGAGGGAATTGAAATGTAACGTATCAAAGATTCTAAATTCAAGTATGGAAATTATTTGTTCTATATCTTTTAAAGTATTATCTTGTAGCTTAGCACCCTTTCTAAATACTTTGTAAATATAATAATTCTGTATAACGCGAAGTATTAAACCTACTTTAATATTCATAAAATTCTTATTCGGTTGTTTATTGCTATCTCACTTCATCGTCTTAAAAGAGACAAAGAAGGGTATAGTTTATAAAGAGCCATAGTATAATTGTTAAAGTTTTTATGAATAAGAGGGTTAGTCTCTAAAAGCTACCATACACAGAGAGATCCATTTGAACAGACGGATCCGACCCGATCAGTCGGATTTCCGTACAAACGAAACGATTTGACTTTTTAGTTTCAACGATTTGGTTCTAATAGTTCTTTTTTATGAGGGGTTCGTGGCTAAGACACATAATGAGACCACTCCGTGCCTTGGAAAGCTCGTTACGAGCGGGCATTCTGAAAGTGGGTAACTTCGCGAAATAGATGTCAAATATTTCGCTGTTTTGATTAATTTGGCAATATTACTTTATGGAAATATGAAATATGGCTAACTAGTTGCGGGTGCCGTGTTGAGACGACGTCGAGTCGAGAAAATGGAGGGATTTCAGCAAATAGGCCTAGTTTCCATACTGTCCGTTTATACTGTGCTAGAACTGGTCGTGTATTGTAGCTTTTAACAAAGAAATTAATACTGACATAACGCTTTGCTGTGCATGGCGGTCATATAGATGTGAATTGGTTTTGTGCTCTTTATTGCTTTGTCGTTGATAGATTAAAATAAAGCTTTAAAAAAACATAAAGATCTGGACCAACTGAGGCGAATACTGCGCGGGCGCGGGACGAAATTTGCTCGTGCCGATTGTGTCAACTATAGATTAAACCGGGGGCGGGACACCGTGAGTGTTGACAAATGAGCGGCCTGCACTGCCCCAATGAGCTGCGCACATACCTAAGGTGCAGTAAAGCGGTATCGGTAAAACTATAACTTATATGGAGGCGATCAAACTGGCGCAAATAGTCGCCTGTTTGAACGCCTTATCGCCGAACGATTAAAACAATCGACGCGAGAAGTGCTCCCGCGCTAGATTTGCCTTAGTTTGTCAGTCCTTAAAGACGCCTGTGTTCTCCGAGGGTGGGCAGAGATGTATAAATAAACAAACATTCGCCAACGTTAAACAAAAAAAAACTCATTGGCGAAGCGCTTAATCGAATGTATTAGAAAGTTAGTATATTGGTTGTGGTTGAAAAGCATGTAAATAAATATTTTTAAACTGATACGGTGCATGGTGTATTTCTCATATTAATTAGCACACAGTAAACTTTAGGGCTAATAGCACATCTAAATTGCGTTCAAGAGCTGTCAGTGTCAATATTCCACCGCAGTGATGACACTGACAGCTCGTGAACTTAGATGTGCTGAACGCGTTCAGTTTCATTGGTGAAATCCATCTTTAGTAATAATAATTATACAAAGTGTGATTGAAATAACAACAAGCAAATCAATGTCAATTTTTTTCGAAAATGTATGAAAGTTGGAGGTATTTTTGAACGATTGACACAGATTAGAATGCGAAGGTTTTTAAAAATACAGAAATTGTTCCTCTGAAAATTTAAAAAGGGGTTATTGTACTCATTATTAACAACTATTACTATGGGACCAACACTGAAATAACGTATCAAAAATCAGCTGTTCTATACGTTTTGTCCAACGGGGTAATCGCGTAACACTATCAGTAGCAATGGGTTTCATTTTGACAGTACAACAACATTTTTCGAACATCGGAAGCAATGGATTAACCTCAACATCATTCAGATTGTGATTGAAAGTGCGTTATACGATTGCATCCTAATCGTGTAATACATTTTCTATCACAATCTGAATGATTAGTTATGCGAACATAAATGTATGGAGTAGCTGAATATATATTTTTTGGCAATTTCACCTTTTTTCACGTAAGTTTTTCATAATGATGAGTACATCGACCCCTTTTCAGGTTTTCAGTCATTTCTATCACACTTTGTAACACCATATGTTTTTTTTTATTGTTAATAATTAGTAATAATACACCTTGTATATTATACATATTATTTTCTAAGCTGTAAATAGTAATGCCTTGCTTTTTAAAAGCATGCGTAGTCGTAAGATGAATGTAAATATTTTAGTGTTTGGATATAGATTATTATTTTGTATTGTAATTATGTAGTATCGTAGAATTTATCGGTAATTTGGTAACTGTCAAAACGCCCTCCAAAATTTGACAGCTAAAAAATGGCTAGACAAAAAAAAATGTTGCCACTTCCCATTTCAAAATTCTACCATGTTACCCAAAATGTTGCCGACCCCAAAACCGAGATTCCCACCATCATTTTTTAATAAAAAATATATTTTCAGGTGGAAATAACACCATGGCATTCTAGCATGCATAACATGGGGTTCGCTTTCAATAGGACTGTTTGGAGTCATATAATGAAGCAACAAAGTCAGTTCTGTGCGTACGATGATTATAATTGGGATTATTCATTGTTACATTTGTCACAAAACATGCCTGGAAGGGAGAAGTTCAAAGTCATTGTGTGTAAGGGGCCGAGAGTATTTCATATTGGAGAATGGTGAGTTGAATCTTAGTATTAAAGTAGTTTTTTTTTCAGGCATGTACAAGAATGAGTTGGAAAAGACGAATACCACAATCAGAATAAATATCATAAAGATAAAAAAAAAGGTTTATTACCAAAAAGATAATTACACCCAAAGTAGACAAGCCCGTATATTAGGTACCAATTAGGAGCAGGAATTTTAAAAACATTCGGTAATATAAAAATATAATAGATTTCTTCAAAAAAAAACGAAATAAATAATGTTGATGAACATTTATTTTATTCAATGAAGAGTTTATTTTAAGCAGAAGTCATTAATAATTTTTTCGAGTCCTTTTTAGGTGGTATTGAGTTCAATACCAGCGAATACCATTCAACTGTATAAGAAAGCTAATCGTCTTTACCTAAACTCATATAATTAATGTAAGTACAGACGCCAGCACATCAACCTACTACAAACTGTCAAATTTCTTTAATAGATTTTCAACTTTATTACTTAAGCATAAGGTTCAAAGTCAATTGGGAAAATTTGACAGTTTCGGGTAGGGTGACCTGCTGGCGTCTATGTAGCACCATGTACTTATCTATCTTTTTTTATTATTATTTTTCCTATTGTGGTATAGTAATTTTATTTTAGGTGCATCGTCTTCACATATGATTTTATTATAAATATAATTAGTGTTGTATAATTAATGTAATGTTATGGTGGAGTTTCTATCTCATTTTTCTCCATACGATAACTACCTTTTGGACTAGACTAGAATCATGTCTATTTATTTGTAAATGTTGACGTTCAAAATAAGTGCCTTTTATGGGCCTATTTGAAATAAATTATTGGACTTTGACTAGTAGATTTCTATAACGAAAATCTTAGCCACACAGCCTGTTGTCTAGAACTGTGCAATGGGCTTATTGCACCCTTTTACTATAACTTCGGTCAACACCTTCAGGAATGAAGTTGTGATGTTATATGCATACACAAATTCACACCATTTTCCAATTGGGTTAGACCAGTGGTCGGCAACTTCATTAGTCAATAGAGCCAAATATCAATACAATAACGACTAAGATTTCTTATGAGAGCCAATCCTTTCTGTGTCCAAACTGTCTCAATACACTTTTATTAATCCTTAGAACTCCCATCATCTTTCACTCCACAACGCTTCCTAAAATGAATTTGCTAAGAAGTAGGATGCCTTCATCATAATATTATGCTGAAGGCATCTTATTTATTAACAAGTTAACCTTAGAAAACAGTAAATGGTTAATTTTCGTAGTTTCCTGTTAATTTTTGGTAAAAATACTTCTGAATGAAATCTTGGAAATATAGTTTGAATTTTGAATAAAACTTGATATCTCGCTTAATGACCGACAACCCGACCCCCGGGCGTATCTACACTCGCTCTCATCGACATGAGCCGCGATTTGCCGACCACTTAGTAGACATAGCAAAAACTTGAAAACGCCACCTACGCCAGCTTCTTTAATTGTCCTTGTGCTTCATAAATTATGGTCTTAAACTAAAATACAATAAATTTTATTTTTTTCCTGACTTCCAGCGGCTTCCACCACAAGAAATCAAACTGCAATGCTTCAACAGTGATCAGCAAAGTACAAAAACTGCTTAAAAACGCAAAACCTTACCTTTTCCCCACGCGAGTGAGCGCGACGGTCACCGCTGGCGGCGCCAAACATAATAAGAAACTTGTAAAGGGAAATGGCGGGTGGGGAGATATTAGGTGAGAATCCATACTTTACTAAAATCACAGGTGAATACAGTTGAGCGTGAGGGAGAGGCAAATTTCGCGCCCTCACGCCCCTAGCCGCCGCAGGAGGAGACGCCCTGGGTGTCGGGAATCAATCGCTGATTCCCGGCCACCGTAGGCGCGGGCTTGCGGACGGTGAGCAATGGGTAGCTCGCCGTTCGGTAAGGACCAAGCCCGGGTCGACGGCGCGTTGTGTTCGCGTGTCAGCGAGTGAAGGGGTCCGATGAGACCATTGCCTGCCGGGGTTGCGGGAAAGTCCGAAAGGGATACCGTGGCCCCTGGCATTGCACAGGCAACAGAAGGAACACGGGTGGGTTTTAGTCAGTAAGAGTCTGACACGCCCTCCCGCTCCATCCAGAGCGGGAGACGTCATTTGATGATTTCCCACCCACAAGCTGGGTCACTCCGCATTTTAGGTATGAAGCTATAAGTAGGTACGTGGCGAGCTCGACTTGTCGAATTGAGTGAGCGTAACGTAGTCAGGATATAAGAGTTACGCGATAGAAAGAGAGGCAACTTCTGGGTGAATATAACTGTAGGTAATTAGCGCTGTGCGACCTTAATTGCACTTTATTGTGTCGTCGCTAGAGTCGCTTTTTATTTAAATGATTTTGCGAAGTGACTCATCTATACTAATTTGTGCTAATATTATAAATGCGACAGTATCTGTATGTTACCTTTTTAGGGTTCTGTACCAGAAGGGTGCCAAACGGAACCCTATTACGCCTCCGCTGTCCGTCCGTCCGTCTGTCTGTCAGCGGGCTGTATGTCATGAACCGTAATAGGTGGACAGTTGAAACTTTTTCATATTGTGTATTTCTATTGCCACTACAACAACAAGTAAAAAATTAAGGGTGTGTCCCCATACAAGAAACGCGTGTGATCCGATCCAACCTGTCCCTTGCTGTCCTGCCCCATCGACGCATGTACCCCACACCCCGGGCCCTCAACGCGTAGACACTTAGTTTATAACCTCCTAGGTTGAAAATCTAAAAAACGTTTTCACGCTTTTAAACCACTGAACCGATCGTCGAATTAGACAGAGAGCTAGCCTGGGACCTGGTCAAAGATAGTTATTTCCACTTAAACAAACATCAACTTTATGTCAGTGTAAATAAAGTTGATTTTACACTGACTAGTACTGTTGAAAGTCCTACAAAATATGAAGTTTAGCGCAAACTGAACCTTATCTGTAGGTTTTTCCTAAAACTGGTGTTGTTTATATTTTTGGCAAATAAATTGCGAACACAGATTAGTAGTAGAGGACAGTCGCCCGAAAGTGGTTTCCCAACTATGTTGGGGTCGGCTTCCAGTCTAACCGGATGCAGCTGAATGCCAGTATTTTACATGGAGCGACTGCCTATCTGACCTCCACAACCCAACCACCGAATAAAACAATATCCCTTGATAAGACTGGTTGTCAGTCTTTCGGGCTTCTGACGACCCGTAACGACTGTCAAAGATCCACGAATGACAGCCGGGACCAACGGCTTAACGTGGTTTCCGATGCACGGAGGAGTCGGTATGCAGTGAATGGTCGAAGATGCAGTAACTACTTTAAAAGAGAACTAATTTATTTATTTTTAATTTCCAGAGATCAAGAACTATGCGCGAATATGACGAAGATAGGTCGTCAGCCGAGACGTAACATATACTACGCATAATACCATGTACAAAACATTCCACAAGCTTTTATATTGGACACCTTTATAGACATCCAATTAAGCCTAAGTACAGTAGCGTTACATATGAAAATTAACCTTATTCGCATAATGTTAATGTTCATATTCGTATGAGACGCTACTGTACTTTTAATTTGGGGAAAATTTATGTTCGGTCCAAGTATAAGTTCACAGACTTAAAGTGTAAAAAAGAAGTATTGTAATATCGTATGATGTTAACGAGCATTTATTCTAAAAGTTGGCAACGTCGCAAATAGCTGTCAAAAATTTCGCTGATTTGATTAATTTTGCAATATTACTGTATGGAATTAAGAAATATGGCAAACTAGTGAACTAAATATTAATAATGAATTGCAATTATAACACTGTTATAACCGTTTTAGTGTAAAAAAAACCTTTTTACCTTACATCTAAAAACTATGTGAATATTTGGTGTTATTTTAGTTCGCTAGTTAGCCACATTTCATATTTCCATACAGTAATATTGCCAAATTAATCAAAACAGCGAAATATTTGATATCTATTTGCAACATTGCCCACTTTCAGAATGCTCGCTCTTAAGGAATAAATATAATATGACCTTTCACCCCGCTTTGCACAAATTAAATTCTTAATGTGAGCTCTACTGCCATCCTAAGTGGTACAGAATGTAATCAAAATATTTTAGCGCCAATTTTATTGTTTTGCTTAAAAATACTGAAATTGTTTATAGTATTTAAACTATAAATAGTGACCTCGGAATACTGTGGTGCGTAAAGATATTAAAAATAAAAATAGTTGCGAGTGCGAACGTTAAAGCCCCGCCCCTTTTGTGACGTTTTAACTGTCAAGCCCCGCAGTTTGACATTGAGCGCGCGCCACGTCACTTTCGACATTAAAAAAAAAAATCGGTGTTGCCTATCATTTTTTTAAATATTTTATCCTTGAATGTCGCATGATACCTCATAGGTGCATAAGAGAAAAGACAAAAACGCAAACTTCAAATGTCAAGTGCACCTATGCGGTGCATAAGTATGAGATCTAAGCCGTGTGACTCACCGTCGGTAGTGGGGCTTGACGGAATTGGCAAACAGTATCCGATTCGACACCGGGCCCTAAAGGGGATTTTTATTAGGATTATTCCTACTAAGGATGGCAGTAAAGTCAAAATGTAGTATTAACAAAAGATTATTTTTGCCTCTCCTTATCTTAGTTGCATACGCCACCAATGTATATCATTTTTTTTAAACATTTTTTTTTCTTTTGTCTCGAATATTGGTACGTTTTTGTAGACCAATTTTATTTAGGTGTTGCCACAAATTGAAAAATGCTACTATAGTGTTAGTTTTTTTTAATGATAGCAACTTAACGTATTAAAAATGTACTTATTACTTAGCTGTATATAATTTGTTAATAACAATGTATCATTTTAAGTCTATAGGATAGAAGCACCGATTGTTGTACATGAAAACAAATTCGAAAAGTGATGCTTTAAAGTAGTTTATTAATATTCTAAAAGGCCGACAATCGGTGCGTTTACCCTGTTTTCTGTTATTTAATAGTAAAGTTGTGATTTTTTGACATTTCACTGAATCGACAGAAATATTGTCAATTTTATTATAGTTATTTAGATCTTTATGATACCGTCCTATGACGTTTCATGACATTTTAATATTGTTATCATTTTTAAAACAATCTTCAACGTTTGACACTAACTTCAGGACAAGCCAACAAGACTCTTGGTAACCTTCTAACTCAACAGACATTTTCGTAAACGATTACGACTAATCTGTATCATTTTGACAGTTCAACAACATTCATTGCGTTATTTACGTTGTTGAGCAGATTTTGTTTTCGAACTCATGAAGCAATGGATTAGCAATTTGTTTCAAAACTATTCAAATTCCGATTGATCATGAATTACGTAATTAGGCTACAGGGGCCGTATAATGAAGTATTAATTCCCTCATTAATCCGCTGCGAAAAAAGGATGGTGCTATCGGCCTTGTATAGCTCCGTCTCTCTCACACTGGAAAAATGGTGGCATTAATACGTCACAATAGGGCCCCAGGGCTCGCTCTCGAAAAATTTATTGTGTGTGATGTAAATCAATGAGAAAGGTATTTTCTTAGTTATTTTGTAGGTTGGTGCTGGAAGACTTAAAGCCCTAGGACCTGGGGCCAAACTGTATAGCTTCATCTCTCTCACACTGGAACCATTACGGCTTTATCACGTCTTATTTCGGCCCCTGGACTTTAGAATATGCCATCAATATTTTTAATGCTTATTTTCGATTCTCGACTCGAAACTGATTTTATCGATTAAATACTATCTTTCTCTAGTTTAAACATGGTTCTCGAATTATGTATTAATTAAAAGTATTTCTAACTGTCTCGTTGGTCTAGTGGTCGCAAGTGCTACTGCTGAGCATGAGGTTCTGGGTTCGATTCCCGGGACGGGCAAAGTGATATTGGGTTTTTCCATCAGGAATTTCTCAGTAGCAGCCCGGAGTCTGGATTTGTGCCCGATGATGGCAATAGGCTCGCCCCCTATAACATGGGACTTAAACTTAACTGGCGAAGTTTGGGTGTAAGGACTAAGGTGCCATCGAAGAAGTTCATATCTATACACCGTAAGGACTATTTCTGCTTGCAGCGCTTGGCCGCTATAGAACCGGGGCGGTAACAGATGTGGTCATCGTGTTCACGGGATTTTGTTTTCAAACTACTTAGATATGAAGTTTTTCGACAGTACAACCTCTGCCTTAACCTTTACTATACGCGTGATAATAAGTGATCTTTTACAAAAAAAAAGACAACAATATTAAAAGAATACAACTTGAATCTTTTCAAGAACTCTTTTCTCTCAAATAGTCAATATTTCTGTCGGCAAGTCTTGATTGGTATAATTTTCAAAGATGGTGCAAAACACTTAGGTATTGAATTTAAATATGTATAGCATCAAAATAATGTTGCCTATTTATTAGAGGAAAGTTTTACATGTTAAATACGTCAGTTATTTTTACTTATTTCTTGCCGTGATTTCGTTCGCGTGAAAGTTCTGGATCCTTGACCCATCGCGTCGCATCGCATCGCCCGCCCTCGTGTTTTTTTTTCTCTGCTCTTAAGGTCGAAGCCTATAATCTTCCTCAAGATTTGGGTTATCAAAAGCAAAAAGATTTTCTTGGCAGTTCCAGATATTAGTTCGTTCAAAAAAACACTATTCATCTTTATTATATTTCATACTAGCTGGGCCCCGCAGATTCACCCGCATAAGTCTCGATCCCGTGGGAATATCCGGATAAAAAGTATCCTATGTCCTAACTTAGGTCATGGTCTACCCATGTGCCAAATTTCATCCAATTCCGTTTAGCCGTTTTAGCGTGAAAGCGTAAAAAATATATACAAATATTACTCATTTAATAGTATAAGATATATTTGTATCACGGTCTCGAAACCGGCTCTAACAATTTTGATGACATTTGATTTATAAAACGTCGATTTAACATGAAAATCTTTACTCTAAAGAACAATTTAAGAACGTTATTCATGCACAATAAGTAGAAAAAAAGTATTGTATAAAGTTTAAAAAAAACTTTTATTTATAAATTGGTCACACAATGAACACAATGGTCCAGGCTGGCAAACCAAATTCAATATATTTTATTTTACTTAAACCTACAAGGGCACTTATGAAACGTCAGAAGCTAGGTGCACGGTTCCAATTGGTCGTTTCCTATGGAGAAGAGCCGGCAAGAAACTCCACGGTTACTCTTTTAAAAATAAATATCTTTTACAATGTTTTCAAATTACAGTGTTAATAAGTATGAGAGGACAGTGTAGGCCATTTCTATCCATAAAACTTGTAAAACATTATTGGGCTTTTTCATTAGGAATTCCTCAGTAGCAGCCCGGAGTCTGGATTTGTGCCCGGCTCAATAGGCTCGCCCCCTATTACATGGGACTTAAACATAACTGGCGAAATGTGGATTTACTATGCACCTCTCCCTAACCACAGTATAAATATGGACAGTACAGAAACTACGTAGTAAACGTTCGAAACGGCAAACTTACACAGAAGCGCTCATTGACGAGACCCTAAGCGATAGTCGCGGTGCTGTCAGTTGCGGGTGCCGTGACGAGACGAGTGGTCGCCGTGATCTTTTTAAAAATGGAGCGTAGATAATTATTTTTAACAAATAGGCCTAAGTTTGCAATAATGTCCATATTACCCTAACTTTTCGAGTAATACGGGGGTAATTTTAAGAAAAAAACTTCAGTGAAAGGGACATTTTTCTTCTACAATAGCAGAGTTTGTCCAGCCTGGGTCGTAGTGTACACGATCCTCAAGAATTTGTACTACCTAGTCATTGCGTTGCTTGTGCTGAATATAAGAAATATTTATTAAAAAATATATATATTAAAATGTTGATTTCAGCGCCCCCTAGCGTTCTATGACAATAAGCGCCTAAACGTTTTGAAAATAACTCGAAATGTTATATTTTATTATTATTTTCTTAAACATAACTTGCGATGTGGGTGTTCTCGTACACTTCTGCCTAATCCTTCGGGGTTTACAGGCGTGATGATATCTGTTATTACTTTCAATCATATGTCGAATATTGTATTTACACTTCCAAACTGAATTTCATTGTCAAAAAAAGCCTGCGAACTGAAAAACAGGCATTTGTTTTTCAATGACAATTATGTATTACGTACTATACGTCTCTCGTATGAAAAGGATATACGGGGTCAAATTAAATTAGCTAGTGAAACTGAATATCCCAAAAAAAAAAACAGATTTACATAACCCATACTTCTAGTAACAACACTACCAGCGCACGCTGTCCCCAAAAGCATTTTTTTTTTGTCTTTTTTTTATCGATAGCCTGATCATGTCAGCGGAGTTTCACTAGCTATTTAAATTTGACTGTAGATTGTGCCGACAAACTATAATATCCGTCTCGTTACAAAACATACTGAAGTTCAATCATTATATTTTCATCAATTACTATACAGGGTGGAAGGGACATCGACGCGAAAACTGATACCATGGATTCAGTACATGATTGTGAACCCCCCTCCGTTGAAAATTTTCGTCGGTTATTTTAAAAAAAACACCTGTTTCATAGAAAAGTTCAATACCTACGCGGTCAAAATGTATGGAACAGCTGATTTTTTTTAAAATAACTGACGAAAAATTTCAACGCAGGGGGGTTCAGAATCATGTACTGAATCCATGGTATCAATTTTCGCGTCGATGTCCCTTCCACCCTGTATAAACATGTAAAAAAAAACCCTGTCCGATCCGTGAGGGTGTTGTTAAGTATCGTACTGAAAGGCTATTTATTTATGAGGTCAAGTACAGGAAAAAAGAAAAAAAAAATGACCTTTTTTTTTCAATGGGGAATTTTACCGTGACATTAGATGGGGCGCCGCCGGTGGTCGTCATTTAGCGGGTGTCTACAAGTCATAACTTTATGACCCCTGTTGAAAATTTGCAAATTTTTAATGGTTTTGAGGTGATTATGGTATTAAAAATGTGAATTTTAAATAGCAATAACTTTTTTATTTTTAATAATAATAAGATTTTTTATTATTTTTTTGTATTCTTGCAGTATTGATGTGCCCCTTTCGGATTGGACAGTTTTTTTTACACATTGTATTCAATCAATAAAATATAAATATATTCAAAAACCGACTAAAACCGAGTCTAGGGGTCAGTTTCTCGGTCGAAAATTAACGCAAGACCAATGGCCAGACTGGCGGACGGGTCAGCAGAGGATTTTAAATTTATCCACTGAATTTAATACTTAACATTAGTTGAGTACCGAGCACGGAAATATATACCTTATTTCGATTACGAAATAAGGTATATATTTCCATGCTCGGTTATCGGCGGAAACTGCGCTGCGATGCTTCAAGCTCGATTTAAAATCCGTCCCGTCCACCAGTCTGCTCAGGCCATAATGTAAAAAATTATTGTGCTTGATAGAATGATTTATCAACAACCAATTGCAGTTTATGTGCGCTTAGACTCGGTTATAAAGTCGGTTTTTGAATTAAGAACTTTACGTTAATCGGAATAAAGTTCAATATACGTAAACTAGCTTGAAGGTTTGGGTGGGTACTAAAGTTAAATCTCATATTGTAATGAGGTTTTTTATAAGTAGTTCATGATAAACTCGAATTAAATATTTCGATGACTTCTCTTGTCATGGGATCCATGGAGAAAGTTGTTCAGTTCGATAATCTGTACCACACCCTATAGTTTGATCACACCTTTCAGATACATCCTGTATTTGATTATACAGAGTGTATCAGAAAGGTGTGCTAGAAATATCATTTTATGCAATTTTTTATTAATTTAACATACTTACATTCTTATTTTATTACTTTTATTATTATGTACTATTACCATACATTCATTCACTATTTATTTTTTTAATTTAAATTGTTAATACTCTTATAATTACATTCATTTTCAATTTTATGCTCCATAAATTCCAAAAAAACACATTAGAAGCTTTGTCAATTTTGTCTTGAAAACATAATGGGAAGGAATTATTGTGTTCTATGCAAAAATCTTGCCATTAAAAATGTAAGTAGGTAAGTACTCGTAGGTACGTAACATATAGATGTCGTTGAAAATTACATGAAAATGTATGCAATACCGCCCATGGGCATGTGACCAGCCGTATTTTTCTGAATATTTATGAAAAATTATAAAATATTAACTTTTTTTTTTTAAACGATGCCCCACACTAGGAATTTCTCCTGTATTGTGGGTGCGTTTACAAACATTTAAACTCACATACACAAACAGCCAGACCCGGAACAACTACTTGTAGGTCATACAAATATTTTTTTCGTGCGGGACTCGAACCCGCGACACGCAGATAATTTAAAATTAGGGCCTATTTTTAATATTTTTCATGTTACTCATTTTTTTTATTTTTTATTAGCGTTTGTGATATCTCCGATGTTATTGGCTCGATTTGGATTTCTAAAAGCTTATGAGTAATTTTATGGGATTAACTAATATTTTTTTATTAAAATTTGTCGACTACGAAAAAAAAGGGAGGCAAAGATATATAAAAAAAAACGTGTTTATTTTAAAAAACACAAATGTAAGTCAATAAAGTTAAAACGAAGATTCTGAAAAAAAAAAAGATAGACCCTCCCCCCCTTTTAAAGTTAATTTTAGATAGCTTTTCATGAATATTCAGAAAAATACGGGTGATCACGTGCCCGTGGGCGGCATTGCATAATGTCTTACTGACAATAATTCTACCCCGACATCAGATATAACTTCAAATACCATCCAATAGTACTTGAGCATCTGTGCAAAGTTTGAACACTGCCATCTCATCTTGAAAATTCTTCTAACAATAGAAGCTATGTCTGACTTTTAAACCAGGAACAAACAGGTCAGTAACTTGCATGAAAGTATGCAAGTATATCATCATCAGCAGAAGCCTACTGCTGTGCATACGCTTCTCCAATTGCACGCCATCCAGTTCGATTCTCGGCAACTCTCATCCAGCCGCTACCCTACAAAAACCGTCGTTCCACCTAGCCTGAGTGCATCCTACCTTACGTTTGCCGATTCGCGGTTCCAGAACACGATTACCCCAAGGGTCATCGGTTCAACGGCTAACATGGCCGGCTCATTGCCACTTCAGCTTGCTAATTCTATGAGCTATGTCGACAACTTTGGTTCCCTGCCAGATCACTTCATTCCGGATTCTATCCCTCAGAGAGATTCCAAGCAAGCCGACCTGTTTAGCCGTTATCTTGCATGTTATGTCATAAAATCTTCTGATTGGTGTAATAACACAATGGCATCGAAGCTTCATAGCCCGAAGAATTGCCAAGCTTAAGTGGCAACGGGTAGGGCACATTGCTCACAGAACAGATGGCTGATGGGGCCGAAAGGTTCTGGAGTGGCGATCGCGTACCGGGAGACGTAGCGTTGGAAGGCCTCCCACAAGGTGGACTGATGACCTGGTGAAGGCCGCAGGAATCCGCTGGATGCGGGAAGCACAGAACCGGTCGAAGTGACGGTGCTTGGGGGAGGCCCTATGTTCAGCAGTGGACGTCTTTTGGCTGAAATGATGATGATACAAGCTTCTTACGTATTCTTGTGCAATAGTCTGTGTATTCCTGGTTATAAGGCCTGTTTGCACCACAAATTATTGAATACATTTACCGATAAACGTATCTAAAAAATTATGCTGTCTCTGTCGACTTCACAAAATTGAATGAGAGCACTATGTTTTAAATTCAGTGATTTGTGGTGGATGCGGGCGCCTAATGTTGTATATAATTTCTTTCGAAAACCTTGAAATATATTGATAACCAAAAATGCCCAAATACCTATTCTTTTCGTTTTTACCTTAGGTTATCACTGTATTTGAGAATGTTGGTTCACCTGTTATTGGCAACTGTATAAGCACATAACCGTTAACTACTGTTATTTTATATTTTGTATACAGAAGCTGTTGGTGTACCTTTATAAATAAATAAATAAATAAATAAATAAATAGGAGATAACTGTACGAGAAAGAGTACATTTTGTTTAAAGGACAATTTAAAGTGAAAATGCCCCTTAGATGATGAAAATATCTGTACCGAAATTTTGTTTTTATGTTGGTATAGTCGATGTAATTACTTAATCACCCTAAAGGCCGACACTGACTTACAAAATTTGTTTGTAATGTATCGAGTTGATGCGTGCGTCGATGAGATGCGAGCGCCGGATCCTCTACTCGATTGTCGGCTGTTCCATGAACTCCTTTGAAACGGAAAAATGAGGATCGAACATTTAATTGTGCTCGAAGCGAGCGTTCGCCACGTCGTGTACCTTGTTAAACACCTACATTACCTTGTTAAATATCACTTTCACGACCATAAAACCACGAGGTCAAGTTGTCTATCGTATTTAGATAGTTTAAACCTTATTGAAGTTTTCTTCACTGAGAGTTGTTGTTAAAAGTTTGACTGCCTTGCTGGTCTAGTGGTCGCAAGCGCTACTGTTGAGCATGAGGTCCTGGGTTCGCTTCTCGTGTCGGGCAAAGTGTTATTGGGTTTTTCCATAATGGAATTTCTCAGTAGTAGCCCGGAGTCTGGAATTGTGCCCGGTTTATGGCAATATACTGCGACCAACTCAGATTGCGTTTCCAGGCACTGCGGCAGCACCGGTCGCTTTGCTCGCTCGGCTCGCGCGTTTAGCCACATAGTCTCGCCCCTTGTTACATGGGACTTAAATATTACTGGTGAAATGTGGATGTACGATAGGTACACCTCTGCCTAACCCTTGTGGGGATACAGGTGTGATGTTGTAAAAAGTGTTTAAACAAATACGAAATCGACTATACCTACATTAAAAACCCAGTTCAGGGCTTCATAAGTATTTGAAAACCACAATATCATGTAGAATGCCCTAAAGCACAAATAATTTTGATATTAAATACGTATTGATAACGTACATCGTAGGTAGTTAAATACAGGTAAACAAAAAAAACTACAATACGTGACGAGACAGCTGTCAAGTAACCGACTAAACGTAACACCTGTCACTTCAGTTGTCATGCTACGTCACAGTTGTACTCTTCAATTTAGCAACGTTATAATTCGTTGACGTTTAGAGTTTGGGCTCTTTACAATAGACAGATTACAAAAAAATATTATATTGTTATTATAAATCTAATAAAAAATTGTGCTAAAGCAGTTACATCTACGAAGAGTGTTTATGAATAATTGATAAAGTTTAACATACATTAGTAAAAGAGGAAACTATTGTAAATCTAAAATAAAATTTAGTTTGGTTTATCGTATTCTTAAACAAGAAAGTGTCATCTATAAATACCTTTTTTACGACATGTTTGCCTTTATTTAACTACCTAAACTTATGGAATTTAAGTGAATTGTAAATCGAAAGTACACCCAGGGAAATTAATTGTTGAGCAAATGGAAACTGCCTATACGTCAATTTGCCGTGTTATAACCGTTTCATACAAATGCCCAAGGATGAGAGTTGCGATTTCAATATACGGACAACAATTTAAGTAGGTTCAATTTGCTCCCTGACTTCAACAGTCCTATTACATTTTTGTTTAATTTTATGCAACATTTAAACTTAGTATCACACAGAGATATGCATAAAACCTTCAATATAAGGCTTAGGTAATTGTAATACAACTCACTAAAGATTCAAATCACCTAAGAAAGCAGTGAACAGTCAAACAATGACGGCTGTCCAAATACAGAGCATTTTATGACACATTAATGTCAAATATTGGTGAAAATTAATGATTTTCATGACGGCCGTTATAATAAGATGGTCACCGCTCTTCTAGGAAACCGTAACGTTAAACGTATCGAAAACACCGTTCTATTTCTGTCAATCGTTTGAAGATGACAAGAGGCAGAATGATATTTTTAATACGCTGTGTCCTATAGTTTGACCGGAACCGCTTAGGAATCCGTGGCGAGCCGGGGGGCAGAGAAGACCAATTAGATTGACGGATGAGCGGCCTGCACCACTGCTCCCCCGTCTCGCCACGCACATACCTAAGGCGCCGAACAGCGTTCCCGGTCAAACTATAATTAAATATTTTCGATTCGAAATTCACTTACGTTAACCCTACCGAAAATCAAGATTTTTCGTGCTATTGACGTGAAATATTTAAATTATTATTATTATAAAATGTCCATCCATACATTTTGAGCAAGCAACGAAAATTAAAAAGCTAGTTTATATTCTAGTTAGCGTCATGTAAAATAATATTAACTGTGGCATAATAATTATTATAAAAATTTGTAATAAAAATAATTGACATAATAAAGCGCAGTTCTTTTTGAATTTGTTATTTTATTTAATCTGCCCTATTTAACCAGCCTCCGAGTCTGGATTTTTTTCTCCGGTATTTTATTGGATCTCCGACACCGGAGCGGCACCGCTTAGTTGTTTTTGCGTTGTCAAAAACAGATGTTTGTCAGATTACAATTTAGGATTTTTGCGTCGCGTCGCCGCTACGGTGCCGCTGCGGCGTAACAACGCTACGGCGCCGCAGCACCCGTGTGATCTCCAATGCGACGTAATCTTTGCGGTGCGGCGCCGCAACGCGTCGTGTGCACCTGCACTAAGAGCATACAAGGTTTTTATCTAGTTCACAATCATTTTAATACTCCTAAACTAGGTTTATGAGCCTGTGTCTTAGGAATCAGCGATTCTTCGTAACAAACAAAGTCATATTATACTAAATCAGGACGTTTCAACAATAAGCAAATGGTGTAAAAGGAAACAGGATATAATATAAGTGAAGAAAACACAAAAAGAAAAACGTTTAACTGTGTGCTGAGGTGAATACCTACATGTAGGGTTTGAGTGTGTGTGTAGTGAGTGAGTGTGGGATGTGTTTGTGAGTATGTAGTGAGAAGGTGTAGGGTGTGTGTTGTGAGAAAAAATGGGGTGCAACCAGTACACATCCGTTTATGGATAGATTTAGATTTATTTGTTTGTATTTATTTGTTCATTATCGTTGCAAATTACCCAGTAGAAGATCGTCTGTGTTGTCATAACTTAGTGTTTGCAGATAATGTCTAAGTAGGATTTTGCGTTGATATTTAGGGAACGAATAAATTTTTATCGTTTTATTTAGGAAATTGTACATTTTAATGCTACTAACGTAGAATTGGCGTTTGGCAAAAGCAGTTCTTTGGCGCTGGGGGGAAAAAATTATGCTTAAGTCTGCCAGTCGGTTCCTTTGGAGGGCGGGAGAGAGAGCATTACCTTAAGGACAGCTGTCTGGGCTCTCTCAAGGGGGATAAATACATTTTGGATGGCACCACCCCAAACGGGAGTTGAGCTCCACGATTACTGACAAATGCTTGCACTGACAGGGCAGGTCCACTCAAATCTGTGTGGTTCTTTTCTCAAAAGACCAGACTAATCTACATGGTCCTCATATGGCCTGACCAAGAATATGTCTGGACTTTAAAAGAGACTGTGACCTCTGAGTTTGTTTCGGTCTTTTTTCTCAGAGTAGTCAGATAGGAAACGCCGAACTCATCCAGCTATTTTTTTTTTTTTTTTTTTATTAAGATGACGTGTAATAGTGATTCCAATATCCTATTTACAGAATAAACAATTTTATTTCACGGGCAAACAGTACGTTAGGACACACTGCATAGGGCAAAATATACTAATTTTAGAGTTTCGTAATCAGCAGAATTTCGTAGTTTCTTGAAAACATATAGGTATTAGCTTACGGATGCGGGACGTGAGTTTGACTATATGGGGGTGCCAGTTGAGATGCTGATCAATGAGTACTCCTAGATATCTTACACAAGTGGATTTGGCGAGGAAGAGGCAGGTACACTGCGCTGAGGAACCGCAAGCGTGTGCTTTTAAGGTGGGAATTTAGGTGACGCAGATTTGACCGAATGGCAAAGGGAATATAACAGTTTTATCAACATTTAAAGTTAGCAAGTTATCAGCCAAACATTTAATTACGGAGGACAGCGCAGCCTCGGCGTTTTGGTATGTCTGGGGCCAGTGTCATCTACAACAAGGGCAGTGTCATCCGCGTACGTATATATCTTACAAGTAACTTTTGCCAGCGGCGAAATATCCTACAGTATTGTGCCATCGGGATTCAGAGTATCCTATGTCCTAACCCAGGTCATGGCCTATCCGTATGCCTTTCATCTAAATCCGTTCAGCCATTACGGCATGAAAAGGTAACAGGCAGAAAATAAATTTCACAGCATCCCCCGTCGTGAGGGCTCGCGCGCGCATTTTGGCGTCCACCGTAGAGCACCCCCTGCGGAAACCAAGCTGGCTCTCCGCCAAATCCGGCCTCACCCGCAACAGCCGCCCGACGAGGTGGTCTGCAATGACTCTTTCAAAGAGCTTGCCCACCTCGTCGAGCAGCACGATGGGCCGGTAAGCGGACGGAGAGTCCGCAGGGCGCCCCGGCTTCTTGACGAGGACCAGTTTTCCCGTCTTCCAACGAAGTGGGAACTGGCCTCTCTCCAAACATGCGCTTAGGAGCCCCCTTAGTCGAGGCCCGAGAGCCTCCAAAGCCAGGGCCCAGGCTTTCCTAGGTAAGCCGTCGGGTCCTGGGGCGGTATTTTTGGCTTTCAGCCTGCGTACCGCCACTTTCATCTGTACCTCGGTCACCTCCGGAGCATCGTCATCGTCGTCGGCGGTGTGGTCCGCATCGGGCACCGCAGTAGGCGGAGCCTTGGGCGGGGAGGCATGTTCCCCTCTCAAAGGGAACATGGCGCTCACCCGTCCCCCACAAGCTGCGGCCGTAGACTCTACGTCAGCGGGGGAGCCTATGGGCGGAATTTCTACCGCATTATTCTGTTACGGGATACTCCACGGGTCCCGTTCAGTCTGCAGCGACTCCTCGCCGGCCAGTCCCCTGGCCCGCAGGATCTCCGCTTGAACCCCTCAAGTTGTAGAATATTATAATACTGCTTAATACTTTTAACGAATACCTTCAAAAACAGCACGGGTTGGCGTGAATTCGAACCAACGTATTGCCCAACGTAATCATTCAATACAGAATGTCAAAAGGAAGACTGACTTCAAGTGATCTTATATCCTTCGAACTAACTAGATGAATACAATATAATCGTTACCAACTTGTCGAAATACTCATTAAATAATATTTTTGTCCTCGATATTCAACTACGAGGGAAGAAGTACGAGCAAGAGAATATGAGCTATACCAGGGAATATACCATTTTGAAACACGACATGGCAGTATGGTGTTAGAAATTGACTTTAAATGGAACTAGTACGAACTATCCTATACCTACTATCAAATGAGCATTCTCTATTTTGACCCGAGCTGAGATTTGCGCTTTTTTAAATCTCAATAAAGAGAATTCTTGCTTATTAATATGTTATGTTCTACGAGTATGTTATGGGGTTTAGTTTCCACACTTATGCCCGTTTTCACCTTCACTAAGTGACTCTTAAATTAATCCCTAAATAAAAGTGCACCGTTGGATTTACAACGCTAGGCTCCGCGCTGAGTGTTGAAAATCCAACAGTGCACTTTTATTTAGGGATTCACTTAAGTGTCACTTAGCTGTCGGTGAAAACAGGCATTAGTCCTTCAGGTGGACGATTTAATTGTGTGTTGGTAGGTACTTCTTGGATTTTTTATGCCTACCGTGTAAATAAATAAAATATGATAAATTCACATAATATTTCATCAAATTATATATTTTTCACTACATAAAAATCTTTTGCGTATTCAAAATATTATTTTGTGTTTATTTATTTTATTTATTAAGGCTGTTCAGCAGTTTTGCCAGTGCCTTTATTTACACCTGCGCGCGCTAAAACAAAACTAGCGCGCCATTTTCCTTAACTAATAGATAACATTTTCGTTTTCATAAAATCAAAAATACGAAATCTAAAGTACCTATTGTCACCAACCGTCGTACAAAAACTTTAAAAGAAGCTCCGGATAGTCAGTACCTACCTGGCAACAAAGATCAGTTGAACTTTATAAATCTAAATGTATCATCTCTATAGTTACGTTATTGTAGCATAAGTTCTTACAACGAGTCTGTTTTCTTCCTTACAAGTGTGTTGAAAAACGTCGTATAAACGCGTGTGCATTGATCATTACACACGATGAGGTCTTATTCACGTGAGCTGCAGGTAGCCGAGCGTGTGACCAGGGATATTGCGGATGCAGATTTTTTCATATCCGCGGATGCGGATCTTTACAAAAAACTTAAGTGTGGGTAGGGTAAAAAAAAAGACAGTAATATTGGATCCCCACCTATGAAATTGGCGTTTCTTTCTCACAAATAGAGAACCTCGTCACTTCTATGATTTAAAATATTCATCTATTGCTTGATATTATATCGACTAATGACCATCATAGACAACTACCAATAGTAAAAAAACCTTATTACTTATTGTTTTCTAAACATAAAAAATACCTTAAAAATGACTCCTCTTTTTGTTAGCAGAAATGACCACTATTTTAAAACTTAGCCAAAACTTATTTTTGTCGCTTAATCTAAGTGGCATACGTTATCTTAGTTTTTAATCATTAGTGCATAAAAGTTTTAAAATACGTATTAGTGTTCATGGTTGTTAAATAAAATAAGAAAATCTTAGTATGAAAAATGCAACTTCTTTAAAATTCTCCATACAAAACGCCAATTTCATAGGTGGGGACCCAATATTTATGTGACTCAGGTTGGCTGGACAAATCTTCAAAATAGCTTGCATTTAACTAGGTCAATAGGTCACTTTATGTGACGGCTAAACACCCTTATTTCAGAATTTGTGACGCTACAGAATCTTAGATAATCGATCGAAAACGTGTCCAGCCATCTTGATAAACCACTTTTCGCTGGTCTCTCAATCTCGGTAACGGAAGTGATTTTGACGACTTTTTGCATATCAACGGGCGTCACATAAATTTGTGACGGGCACCGAGCTAAAAGTTTTGTGATAAGTACAGTGGTTTAGTAGAAAAATGCAAAAATCTGTGTCCAGCCATCTTGAATTTACGTATAAAACTTATGGCTGGCACTTCCGAATCTCAATAACGGGGGCGTTTTCGAATATGGTTCCTTTACTAATACTTGGTGACGCAATGTGTGACAGTAATAACGTTTGATTTATGGCGTCACATGTAAGGGTTTACGAGAAATCAATAAAAACTTAATGTCCAGCCAACCTGAGTTCAAGATGGCTGGACACATGTATCTCCACTGCCTGATGATCTACGACCTTCGAAATGTGTTCAAAATGTTGTGACGGGGACGATAATGATAACCTGAAATTGTGACGGAGAAACTTTGCGTAGTTTCAAAGATATTGACCATTTAAATTTTTCCATTTCTACTAAACACTGTACTTATCACAAAACTTTTAGCTCGGTGCCCGTCACAACTTTATGTGACGCCCGTTGATATGCAAAAAGTCGTCAAAATCACTTCCGTTACCGAGATTGAGAGACCAGCGAAAAGTGGTTTTTCAAGATGGCTGGACACGTTTTCGATCGATTATCTAAGATTCCGTAGCGTCACAAATTCTGAAATAAGGGTGTTTAGCCGTCACATAAAGTGACCTATTGACCTAGTTAAATGCAAGCTATTTTGAAGATTTGTCCAGCCAACCTGAGTCACATCAATATTTATGTCATGTCCAAATTTCACTTTGCGTAGGTGGTGGCATAGTTCACTACTTGTCCAATATGTTAACAAAAGTCAATTTGGATTTAAAAAGCAGCACTCATTTTACTTAACCTAATACGTAGTACTTACGTACGTAAACAATACAGTTACATGTATGCGATGACACTTTTTAACAAAAAGCACAATAAAAAAGTAATAAACTTGTGATTGACTACTTTCATTTTATTTCGCGCGGTCGACACGTGCCACCCGCCGGGCCCGCCCCTTTCTTTCTTGTCGCGACTTACTACACATCCGCATCAGCTCCGCATCGATTTATGCGGATGCGGATGCAGATGCGGATGTCTAAATCGATGCGGATGATCCGCATATGCGGATGCGGATGCGAATATTCGCAACATCCCTGCGTGTGACCAACACATCACACTTGTATCTTATTGTAGGTACTATTAATTTTAATTAATTGAAAGACGTACCTAAATAATTTTAAGACTAATAATTTAATTGCGGTTTTTTACAATTACGATTTGATATTATATTACAAAATACACTTAAATATACAATTACTTAATTACAATTTTTTTAATCTTTGCACTTTAGTTTTAATCTTTGGTTACTTAAATATTTTTTTACAAAAATATGGATCACAGTGTCCGATTTAAAATTAATATGAACCAAACTTTGACCCTCATGTTTTAATTGTGTATGTTGCCTCCATGTAATCCCCTTAGCAACATTATTTTTTTTAGCTAAGATTGTAGAATGCATCTCTGAAAAAGTTAGACCAGTCAGCATTTTGCAATTGAGCACCTACTCTTAATAATTTACAAGAATCAAGAAAAGGATTAAGTCTATTCAAACTTGATTTTACAGTTACCCGCTTGTAAGCATTGAATCTCATTTTTTAAATGTTTGATAAACCCTGTTCTAATCTTATTATTATCCGCAGGGCAGAATCTAATTCTTTTGGACTTAATTTGTCCACACTTTTACAATGCTGCGCCTTACAAATATTTTTATCGAAAAGGGAAGCAACCAATACAGTCACCACACCTAAAATATTCAGTACAATAATGCTTTCAGAATTCTGTTGGGGTTGCCGCGGCATTGTAAAATTGTTGTCGCAAATGCGTGCGTTGACGGTGTCCACGCTACACTATTGTGCGTAAGAAAGTGGCGTCATTATTTCAAAGTCTGCGCGGTAGCACCAACAGCATTTTGCAAACGGTTACATCCCGCCGCGACTGTCCCATTTCGTAAAGAAAAATAGGAGAAACTTTGTCATCTATACGGAAATAATGCATTCAACGAATACAGAATGTTAGAGCGGGCGAAGCGAGCTCGACAAATTTCGTTTGAACATTTATAGTATATATCTATGTATAAATGTTCAAACAAAAATTTAACCTATCCAGGGTGAAATTCTCGAGCTCACTTCACTCGCTTTAGTATCCAACATTCACTTTTACCCAGACTTTTTTTGTGAAAGTCGACAAAGTAACTTCTATATAGGTATGCATGAATAGTCAAAAGAAAACCTTACCTCTCAAATATTCTGAATTGGTCACCAAAGTAATTCTTATTTCTAAGGGACCGGAGTGAGCATGAAATTTTAGCACACTACCTCGAAAACTTTAGTTGACCATTTCATAAAGAAAAATAGGAGATACTTTTTCGACTTATACGGAAATGTTGGAGCATTAAACGAATACAGAATGCTAGAGTGAGCAAAGTGAGCTCGAGAATTTTGCACTCTGGATAGGTTAAATTTTTGAACATTTATATTGTATAAATGATCAAACGATAATTTTCGAGCTTGCTTCGTTCGCTCTAGCATTCTGTATTCGTTTAATGCTCCAACATTTTCGTATACGTTGACAAAGTATCTCCTATTTTTCTTTATGAAATGGTCAAGTAAAGTTTTCGAGGTAGTGTGCTAAAATATCGAGATCGCTTCGCTCCCTTAGAAATAAGAATTACTTTGGCGATCAATTCAGAATAGTTTGAGAGGTAAGGTTTTCTTTTGACTATTCATACATGTATAGAAGTTACTTTGTCGACTTTCACAGAAAAGTCTGGGTAAAAGAGAATGTTGGATGCTAGAGCGATTGAAGTGAGCTCGAGAATTTTGCACTCTGGATAGGTTGAACATTTATATATATAAATGTTTAATCGAAAGTCGAGCTCGCTTTGCTCGCTTTGCTCGCTCTACCATTATGTGTCCGTTTAATGCTCCAACATTTCCGTATAAGTCGACAAAGTATCTCCTATTTTTCTTTATGAATTGGTCAACTAAAGTAGTCGAGGTAGTGTGCTAAAGTTTTGGGCTCGCTTCGCTCCCTCTTATATTCTAAGTTCTTCTAATTCTCATAGTTTTCTGCATACCTAGGCGGGCCACTCCGGGCCCCCGATAGACTTAACCCGCTACTGTATATGATCTCCCTTTTTCGTCTGCTTACTCTAGGGTAAGTCCGACAGATAGCGATCTTTGCTGCACGATCTCGGGTCCGACATTCGGGTCCGTATATCAGTGCGAGTTTTTTTATGTCAGTCGGTGTTAATCCAGTTTTTTTTATATCGGCGGGTGTAAGGCCGTTTCTGGCTTCAAACAAACTAGGATTCTGGAACATAAATAATTGTTGTAAGTTATTATTAGTGATAGTACTCGGCAAGGCGTGGTGAAGACAGTTGAAGTAACGCTAGTAAGGGATCTGTCCCAATGCCGGCGATTAACGAGAAGCGAGTAGAGCTAGCAACTAAAAACGAGTTGACGAGCAACGAGTGCGCGACGGAGAGCGATCGATTACTCGCTGGTACCTATCCGTACGTACCAAGCGTGTATCCCTCAGCGAGTGTTCTTCCCGCCAAGATACTATACATAGTATCTATACTTAAAAATCTACTACTTACTTCCTTTCTACTTAAATGTATTTACTTATAAATCTTGTCCCTGCGACAAACAAGTACTCGCTGGCGTTGTGTGTAAACAGTCAACTAATTATATGTATCTCCTATACTAACACGGGACCTACAATATTTTGTATGTTTCTTGAATGCTAGGTAGTCGCTTGCTCGTCGGCGGTGGGATAGGAGCATAAGAAGCGTCAAAACATTGATTGGATTGGAGCTTCGGTTGTCTTGTGGCAAAATGGGTTGGAGGGAATAGTTGCAATCGTGGATGGGATGAGACTAGCAAATGATAATGGAGTAAGACATTGTGTTTTGCGTGGAACAGAGGTATTTCTTGGTGTCGCTTTACTTTAGGTCAAGCCCCACTGAGACCAATGGGGAGGGACGGGCAAAGCTAATTACAGATGTCCCCACCGTAACTGGTGCTTATAATTGGAGGTTATAGACTATACTGCGCAAACAAACGCAAAAAATGTATTCATTAGTGACTGTAGCTGATTTAAAAGCAGAATTAAAGAACAAAATGCTTGTCTAATTGGGAAAAACGCGAGGTAAGTAAAAGTATGATAAATCTTGGATTTAGTTTCATCACCATTTTTTGTTGAGATTATTTAAATTCCAATTTTATCTTATTACAGACTAGAATCATACGATAAAAACTTTGGTATTAATAATGAAGAGACTGCCGAATACCTAGAGATTCAAGACTAAATGTATGGTATTTGACAATTAAGACAGTTCAATCAGCACCAGTGATTATACGCCACCTACCGAGATAAAAAGTCAGCGTGTCTCCTCATTGGTTACGGCCAACTCACGTGGCTTAAATAACTATTTTTACTGCTAAGTAATGGGTAATATCGTCTGTGGGCTGTTTTACCCTATGGCCTGACGGATATTCTCGTCAATTAGAACTAAAGTAATCAAAAAATTACAGGTAACACTGAAAAAGTCAGTTTTTTTTTTTAAAGTGACGTAAAGCGTGCGTGAATGTCAAACAGCGGGACTTGAACGTTAAAAACGTTACATTTTTTGAAGGTTAAACCGCACTGCTGCCTTACCACATCGTTTCTCAGCCACGGCAGTCGTAGCAGGAGACATTATGTAGTTTCTGGCTACCCCCATAGGAAGAAGGGGTGAGTTTATATATGTGTATGTAAAGATTTTGTCTACAACGTTGTTTACCTTAAATATGATAGTTCTATGTCCATTCTTGCTGTAATCTCGTTCTCCAAAGTGCATGACACTGTAGGGGTCGTACGGAAGTGTTTGTAGCTCTGTCGGTAGGATCCTGTCCTTTGTGAACAGGTGTATGTAACCTGGTGGAGGAAAATAAGAAACAATAGAATTTTGAAGATTGATATTTTGGTTGTGTTTTTCAGGTATTGTGGCGGTGCATCGCCACATGCGAACGACATCACACCGACGACGTCACGCAAAATTCTGCATCGTGCAAGCAGCGTTAAAATTGTTGGGCAGTTGCCCACCAGACACAACACCCGTCTGGTCGGAGGAGCCTCCTTTTCTATGGAGGATGAGTGAACTTTACACCCTGTTCCTCATACCTCTATAATATGAGTGTGTGTGTGTTTTAATTGCGAGTGTGAGTTGAAGTACCTATGTCATACTAATCATTACTTGTCCGACAGTATGCCGAACGTTTAGTAATTTTTTTATGTTGCCTACATTGAACTTACATATAGTCCTCCAGACCGTATTTCGGCCACGGCGGCCAATCTCACTACGAGTACCAGACTAGCCTTCGGCGCGGGAGATATTATAGTGTACAAGTGTGTGCGCAGACACAGGTGCACTCTCTCTTCCCTCACTCTCATAGTCCGATGAGATCAGGCGTAGGACCAACGTATTAACGTGTTGTCCGAGGCACGGGGGTATCACACCGCCAACTTCCAAACTCCGGGCTGTTACTAAGAAATTCCTAATGGAAAAACCCAATAACACATTGCCCGACCCGGGAATCGAACCCAGGACCCCACGCTCGTCGTGACTTCACTCTTGCGACCACGGTAACGGTACCACGGTACGTTAACTTACATATATAATGGTTTCGACGAGATAATACGACTTAAATACAAATCTTATCGCAACCATGATAACAAGTTATGCGTGCCCTACGTAATTTGGACGTATAATATTGTTTTTGGAGTAGCACTTACTTGGTTCAATGTTCTCGATCCTAACATCGATATAGATGTCTCTGCATGCCCGATTATGCTCGAAAGGTAAGCCGAGAGCCCTCATGATGATCATATAGAGTTCTCGCGTGTTCAGGCAGTTATATCCCAGTTGAATTAACTGTGGGAAGAAAACATCAAGTCTTAATTTTAATTGGCAGTAGTAATAGAGGTATTTGTGAAGAAGCTCGTCCGGGGAAGTAACTGTATCTCATCATCTGCTTACTCCGCTTTTTTTTTTCTTTGTGTATTATATATTAAATAACTTCTCCCACTCTGGGCGGAGCGGGAGGGTGTGAGTGTGGGGCTCTTACTGACTAAAACCCACCCGTATTCCTTCAGTTGCCTGTGTTGCCAGGGGCCACGGTATCCCTTTCGGATTTTCCCGCAACCCCGGCAGGCATCGTTCCCATCGGACCCCTTCACTTGCTGACATCTCTCTGAGGCGCGCGTGGAACACAACGCGCCGTCGACGCGGGCCTGGTCCTTTCCGGACGGCGATCTACCTATTGCTCACCGTTCGCAAGCCCGTGCCTACGGTGTCCGGGAATCGGCCTGCGATTCCCAACACCCAGGGCGTCTCCTGCGGCGGCTAGGGGCGTGAGGGCGCGAATTTTGCCCCTTCCTTACGCGTTCCGCCTCCTCCTTCGCGAGCATTACTGCTTCGCAGAAAGAGGTGACGGCCTCCCATGCCCTCTCGCTCCATACCATGGCCTGTACCAGGGCCGGATGCGAGAGATCCCCGTCACCGATCGCCTACACGAGGACACTGCGATGCTCTGCCCAAGTCGACACAGGCAGACCTCCACCGTATGCTCCACCGTGTCCTCCGAACGATCCACGCAGTAGCTTTCTCCTACCTTGACCCAATTTATTTGGTGTCAGCGCAACACGTCTTTGTACTCTATTCGTCGTTATCTCGGCAGTCACTGCCTTTCTAGCTACGTCATCTGTAAGTTACTGATGAATAACCTGTCCAACTGTAATTTATGTAAAATTCTTGCAAATAAATTTCATTTCATTTCATTTACAGGGTCAAATGAATTAATTTCATGTAACTACACGACCAGTGATCACTGACCCGTAGTCAGCTGTATTTACTTGAATTAAATGTTAAGTTTTTGGAAGGTTTGTGATGGGAGTTGACTGGTAGAAATCGTCACGTAACGAAAGAGCGTTATGACCCGTCTATGCGACTCTCTCTGTCTCTTTCTATTATATACAAGTGTGTGTGCGTGCGAGTGTCGCGTAAGGAACTACGTTCCTGTTAATTACGACATGCCGTAGGTATGCCGTCCTACTTCCAGGTGTCCTAATAATGCATTGTGCTGTTTTTGAAGATCGAATGTTGAGTAGGTAACCTAATCTACTTCTTTTTACTTATAATATCATTGCTTCTTTTTTAGTAAATAGCTTCTTTTTAAATTTCTGGGCTTTTCTCACAGTTGGTCGCTGTAAAGTTACTGCAACATACTGTTACTGCCATTTAGTTGGGGTATCCTAGCTAAGTTACTGAGACCAACTGTAAGATAGGATAGAACTGTGATGAAAAACCGCGCGCAAGCCGAGCGGTGCTGCGGCAGCGGCCGGCGAGCGGGTACATCCAAGTTTATCGTTGTTACTTGGCTATTTAACATTTTTAAGTCCCCAAAATATGAATTATTAGAGGTTCACAAAAAGAGGCGCCAGACGCATTATATTAGATGTCGAATCGAATCGATAGAATCATATTTTTAGGAAAGCAAAATGGGAATTATTTGAGATTACATAAGTGTCATTTAAAACTGACGATATATGCCTTTACGTGCCTTTACGAGTATAATAGTTTTCATCACATCATTATCATCGGCGTCTGAACGGATGCAGCTAACTACCAGTACTTTATAAGGAGCGACTATCTGACCTCCACTACCCAGATACTGGTGGTAACACGATACCCCTTGGTAAGGATTCTTCAAACTTTCAGGCTTTTGACTGTAACGACTGTCAAAGATCTACGAATGACAGCCGGGACCAACAAGCTTTCGGAGACACGGGGTCTCGAAATTTCGGGGTCTCGAAATGGTAATGGCTCGACAACTACTTACGATCGTCCTTAGAAAGCGGTACTCAACCTTGATCGATCGAACCGTCCGGCTGTTACTTAGGGACCATCCATAAATTAGGTAGAGCCACATGCATTTTTGGAGCTCTATAATAATATGAATACAGTTGGTTTTGGTAATATTTAAAAAAAAAAACGTTACAATTGAAGTTTAGAGTTTTAATATTTTCATACTAGCTGCCCGCCCCGGCTTCACTCGGGTAGCACTAAGTACTTATCTAAGGCGCACCTACCTTCCCTACCCTACCTACCCTACCCTACCAACCCTACCCTACCAACCCTACCCTACCAACCCTACCCTACCTACCCTACCTACCCTACCTACCCTACCTACCCTACCTACCCTACCTACCCTACCCTACCTACCCTACCCTACCTACCCTACCCTACCTACCCTACCCTACCTAACTACCCTACCCTACCTACCCTACCCTACCTACCCTAGTCACGTCAGGAAGCATGTCACTCGTCTAACCTCGCGGCTAGAAACGGTAGATACTTTTAAATTACTAGGCATAAATATAGATACACACCTAAATTGGAAATGTCACATAGAAGAACTAGCAACTAAATGATCAAAATTCACCTACGCACTATTCCAATTAAAACATAGCACGAACACAAAAACCGCACTATCAGCATACTACGCTTATGCGTTATGCCTATTCGTGGCTAAGCTATGGTATTATGTTGTGGGGAAACAGCGTAAACATACAGAAGCTATTTATTTTACAAAAGAAATGTGTTAGAATCTTAGCCCAAATAAACAATAGACAAAGCTGTAAACCCTATTTCCTTAAATATAAATTACTCACGCTTCCATGTATATATTTACACGATATATGTATCTACGTATTCAAAAACATACACACATTCACTAAAGTAAAGGACATACACACTTATAACACCCGACACAAACATAACTTATACCAACCACCATCAAGACTTAAAGTACTACATCAGAGCCCACATCACATGGCAATAAGAATATACAACAAGCTGCCTCAGGAGATAAAAAATGAAACTAGACTCACTCCGTTTAACAATAAATTGAAAGCATTTCTTTTGAAAAACTGCTACTACTCAACTGAAGAATTTTTGAATCAGAAATAAGTACAGTCACGAGCTTTAATTTGGGACCCATTTCCGTTAAATGTTGTTAGAACAATCATAATGCAATAAGGTCGAAACTTTGAAACTTTGCTTTAAGGTTGAAATGTTGAATGTCAAGTTAAGACATAAAATGTCTTATCTAATCGACCTATGAAATGATAACCTCGTTGCAAAAAGCTATCATTACGATTTTCTAATTACGAACATGTGTCGTGTCAGTGTCATTTAAGAAAATAGTTTAATGTGATATTTTCACAAAATATAATTTACCAATTAATAAAATGCTTGCGGCTAATCGTGACCAAATAAGGCTCCAAATTATTGATTTGCACGAACAAGGAGTAGGCATTCACGAGATATCGCGACGAATAAATGTGATAAGAAACACAGTTCGCCGCTGGGTTCGACGCCACGGGAACGAGGAAAATATTATTGTCTTACGACGAAACAACCATCACCCGCAAGTTATAACACAAGAGCAGAGCCGCTTGATGCAAAGGCAATTCCTGATGAATGGATTTACGCCAACGAGGCATTTTGCGGAAGCGTTTGAAGTCCACCGGCCTTCAACAGTTAGAAGGCATCTTAAAGCTATGGGACTGCATCACAGGCGGCCTGCAAAAAAAATTGCGTTGACGGATGCCCATAAAGCTGCTCGACTTATTTTCGCACGTCAGTATCTAAATTTTGATTGGACGACGACGGCTTTCATCGATGAAAAGACTTTTCAATCTTCCCAAACGGGCAGACTACATTTGTGGCGAATTGACAGGACGCGATACACGGAAGACCACGTCATAGCTAACAACGCGTCTGGTCGCATTACAGTTAACATGTCTGGCTGGATTAGTTCAGCCGGCATTGGAGAACTAATAAATTTAGCACCCAGGGCCACTGCTCAAGATTATGTCGATTTATTAGACGAGAGTGTCCTTCCAACATTGCAACTATATTATCCACAAGAAGATGTTGCTCCAATAAACTTTGTTCAAGATAACGCAACAATTCATACGGCAAGAATCGTTAGAACTTGGTTCGACAATAATAGAGCAAATTTAAATCGTATTCCGTGGCCTGCAAAGTGTGCCGATTTAAATCCTATAGAAAATTTATGGGGCTTAATGGTTCAAAAATGGTCAAATAGAAACGAAAAAACTAGAGAAGCACTTATGGATCACTGCCTCACAGTCTGGGAAAGTTTAAGGGGTACTGACATATGTGACAAATTGGTTGGATCCATGCGTAACCGGCTCCAGGCTGTGATTGACAATGAAGGTGATTTAAATTAATTTAGTCGTAGCCTTCGGTGATAAGTGTTTATTTTGTGCACCGCTAACCATGCTTTCTATATAATTGTGTTAAGATTGAGGTTTGTGTCATAAATGTCTTAATAAATATAAAGAATAAATAACTGTTTTTCTAAAGATTTTATTAATCAATATTTTAGCTGAAATCTTCTAAGCCCCCATAATCATAAACGGCCTTTAAACCTATTTTATTTTAAATATGTTGTTTTGGTCCGTCACTTTGATATTTATGTTTGAGAAAGAGACAAAACTTTTTAACTAATATAGGTTTGAAGAATAAGCGGGTTAGTTGACTAGCTATATATTGACAATATAATTTTGTTCTTTTTTATTTGTTTCTTTTTTCTTATGGGACCACAGGACCAAAAAGTAATTATTACTCGGAAATCGGTAATGATCGTTTGCCCTCGCTCCAGTTGACGTTAGCCCCTAGAAACGTAAAGTTGTCGATGGTAAACATTATGACGTTTATTGTTTGTGCAGTGACAGCGTTAACATAATAGCTCTAAATGGCGAAAGTTTGCTACACGATATTCAACCTTAGGTGGGTCCCAAATTAAAGCTCGTGACTGTACTTACATAATTAAAAATTAAAAATAATAATAATTGAATAATGAAATAATTGAATAGCTAAATAATGAAATAATACAGACATACTTAAATAATTGAATACCTAAATACCAGACATACTTGAATGATTAACTAAATAATACAGACACACATAGCCTCGCTCACAGACATTACACACAATTGAGAGTTAATTAATTATAAGAATGTGCATGCGTCAAAATGTTATGACTTAAATTATTAGATTTAATCCTACTTAATGATAGAAGGTAATTATGAATTTCATTGTGTCGTTATAGTTTAAATGTTTGCTAGTTAGCCCTCAAGTTTGCGATGCAAAAGGCCGCTAAGTTGTAAGTACCTGCATTTGTAAACAACACCAAAATGTACACTTAGTATGCAAATAAATCATTGACTTTGACTTTGACTCTTGTCACACGAAGTCACACTCAGAGGATCCTCCCGCGCCTTTGACGTAATATATGGACGTATTCTTAGCCACGAGCCTCTCAAAATATACTTACATGAGGATTATAATTCGAGTGTCCCTTCGTCTCAATCTTGCATCTCTTGACGCCCTCAGGGTTGATAAACGTCATCACATGCTGCCCCTCATCAGGAGCCACCATTACCGGTGCGAATTTAATACAAGTATTGGACCCAAACATTGCTAGTGATTTCAAAATGACCGTTGCTTGCTCGTCGTCTGAAAAAGCACACAATGTACAATTTTGGGGGTTACAAGACTGAGAAACATATGCTGCTTATGAAATCGCAATAAAATAGACCGCAGTTTGTGATGCTTTTGTACAAAACTTGGCAGTCAATGCAAAGGAGACCATTCAAGTTTCATAAAACGTTGGGCCCAAAACCCAAAACCAAAAGCCAGCGAAAAAATATGTGTTACCTGGTCGGGGAAGTCATCCTAATTATTTTTTACTATGACGCCTTATCTCTACGACCATTCCGTCAGCTGTTCTTTGAAGTTGTAAATCTAGTTACCTTGTAGGCATCTATCGCGTCTAGGAGGAACATTTTAAAATAGTGATGGAGCCTGTTTCGCCGTTCTTGTACCTTCGGTTCCACTCGTCGAGTGACCCCATATGGATCTGCCACTTGACGAATGAAACCAGGCAGCGCTCATAGTACGAGTTCTTTTTCAACTGGAGTGTAGCCTCTTTTGTAAGATGGTCTGCGCGTTCGTTGTCCTCCAGCCCTACGTGAGCTTTCACCCAGAACAAGGAAACATCTTTTCTCTGGGATAAGGCTGCACCCACGTTAGCTCTCGCCTCCACCGCCAGGAAGTGGAGGGAACCTTGGTTCGCTGGATGTGGAGTTTTCGCAAACGCCATCACACGATCCATCTCCCTGCCCTCAAGGGTTGGCTGGGGTACTCTTTGCCTCATACAGAGCGGCTGCTTTATTCGGAGATCGAGTGGGATTATCCCAGCCAGCATCAGGGATGCGTTCAGCGAAACGGTGCTGTAGGATTTACTATTACTGCTCATTCGACCGCCCCGGGTGCTGTCCCCAGCTCACTTTGGCCGCTCTAGATAGCTGTTTGTAGATTCTACACACGTTACCGGCGGCGTGGATGTTGAATGTGAGTTGGTGGTAGTATTTTTATTTCCTTAGACATGCCAATGTCAACCCCACCCTTGCTCAAGAGTGGAACATCGACACATCTTACTTAAGTATTGTACAGGTCTTATGTGGTGCAAAGGTCAGTATAATTCGGATGCCCCATTTCCGAATATGCTCGAGGGCCTGTCTTTGAAACTCCAATGATGGAACACCGTCGAAGATCATTACCACAAAGTCGGCGAAAGCCTGGCAACGATCTCCCTGCTCTTCCGGCCCCTTTAGCAGAGAGTCCAGAAGAAAATTCCAGAGGATTGGATTGCCATTATACCTGCACCAGCCGGTTAGTCGTTCAAGACATTAATTGTTTTTGGCATCATAAAATGTTTTATTTTTGTTTTTTATGGGATATTTGCAGTGGTTTGTCATAGTAATACTTTCCGAAGTCTTCTTTACACCAAGTTTTTTTCGTTTATTTTTCATTAGTAAACGTTAGTTTTATACATATTTTAATCAAATGTAAAATAGAATACCTATGTTAAATAGACTTAAGAAAACAGCTGAAGGAATATACGAAGGTTTTTTTTTTTTTCTTGTGGGAAATCATCATATTATTATGATTCTCCCGCTCTGGGTGGAGCGGGAGGGCGTGTCAGACTCTTACTGACTAAAACCCACCCATGTTCCTTCTGTTGCCTGTGCAATGCCAGGGGGCCACGGTATCCCTTTCGGACTTTCCCGCAACCCCGGCAGGCAATGGCCTCATCGGACCACTTCACTCGCTGACACTCTTTGAGGCGCGCGTGGAACACAACGCGCCGTCGACCCGGGCCTGGTCCTTACCGGACGGCGAGCTACCCGTCACCGTCCGCACGTTCGAAGGTCGTAGAGATTTGGTGCCGTAATGAAAAATAATTAGACGGACGTCCCCGATCAGGGCAATACCTCTTTTTTTTTACTTTGGGTTTTCGGCCCAATATAAATGATCTCCTTTCGACAGGGTCGTTGTACAGGTCACACGTTGGAAGGTAACACCTCGGTCTAGAAAGACACTGTCACATAAAAAGGTAAGAGTTACAGATATGGCTCCTTAAAAAGCCATTTTTTGTCATGAACTCGACATCCTTCGTTGGTCTAGGAATATCTAACTGAACAGACAGCTGTGCTGCTGTGGAGTTTATTGCGCCACTTTCTTCGTCCCAACTAAAGCACTAGGAAGTGGTGAAGGGTGGGCTTTTTGTGGGACTAATTAGCATAAATGACTTGATTTTGATATTATTTACACTTTACTACGAAAATAAGACCATGTATTTGGCTAGCCGGATACTCGGCACAAGATGACAATCCGGGCGACTACTGAGCTGGGGTCCTGGGATCGATTCCCGGGTCGGGCAGTGTTATTGGGATTTTCTATTAAGAATTTCTTGGAAAAATAATACCTTGTGTGCCAATTAAGGCAAATATCAATAAGTACTTACCGAAATGATCAGGATTAATGTAATACGGCACGGTTGCGTTTGGCCAAAACACAAAAGATTTCAATGTGACAACTGAAAAAATAAGAAGGTCAAAATAAATAACAGGGTATCTTATCCTATATAAAAGCGATCGTCGCCTTAACCTGTGCTTCAAGTCTGCTATTACAATAGTGTCAGAATGGTCTATCATTGATTTCATAATTGTTGATTTTGACAAGTTTGGTAATCTACTAATATATTGGCGTCATTATGGCTTTCCAATGGTCAGCCACTGACACTCCATTGAAAGAAATGGGATCTATTGGTAATCTCGTTCATAATGACAAATGGATGACTGACTTGGGCGGTAATCTGCAAAAATGTTGACAGTTCCTTTGATCAGTGACCTACCATGAGAACGTCATTGTGCAGTCATTGCTTTTAATTCGTTTTTGTGGAATAAATGATCAACCAGTGATCGACCATTATGAATTTTGCAGATTACAAACTTTTAGCAAAATGACAATGGGATCGTGTTGGAATGACGAATTTATAAAAATAGCAGACTTGGGCACCTGCACGCGTGGTTGCGCCGACAGATGGCGCTTTCCGGTTTTCCTAACAAAAACTTACATAATACTCGTATTACCGCACGACGATAGCTTTTGGTGCCGCGGCAGCGGCCGGCGAACGCTACTTCCAAGTTGGTTGCAGTTACTTGGATATTTTTACTACACCGTACACCATGGATACCCTACATTAATGACGTGGCCAAACGTCGACTGACGTATTACCTATCATTAAACGTTGACGTTTTAACAATATGGCCAATGTTAGCTGGCCATTTCAAGAAATGGTCAATTCTAAGGTCCGGCCACGACATAATTATTATATAATTTTGTATAAAGGGTCCCACTGAAAGGCGCGACGCGACACCGGTAATTCTACCGTGAAGTTTTCTTAGAATTTTTTTTATTAAGCAGCGCGACGACGCGCGACGCTCCTAAAACAATTTCTAAGAAAATTTCACACTATTATGTCGCCTACAAAGCAGCTCCAACAGTTTCCTGAGGGTTTTGTCCGAGCGGTGGGACCTATCCCTGCTACAGAGGTGGATGCAGCTTCATGTTAGCGCCTCTCCTCGTTTTATTTGACATGTGTGTGACTGTTTTGTGTGTATATTGTGTTGATTGTTTTAAATGTCTATTTTTTATTTTAAATTTAAGTATATTAAATTTAAATCAATTCAATTGTTTGATTATGATAATTATTGTTATTGTAATTCTAATGTGTAAATGTAATTTTATTTTTATTGATTATTTTAATGTACATGTGTTTTAATTTTTTATATTCTGTATGGACCATGTCTGAAATAAATGAATTATTATATTATTTACTTGCATTGAGAGTCATCATATTAAGTTGACACCATTCTTGCACCGTATCTAAGTCTTCCTGAAGAAGAAGAATGTCGCAGTCTGTTTAAATTTCCCTGTACAGTTTCAAATCGTCTGCAATAATATAGCATTCTACTGGTGAAAGAATTTTTAAAATCAGTCCCGTAGGTTTTGAGTTTATTCATTACAAACAAACACACAAAAAATCAAATCTTTTCTCTTTATAATATTAGTTTAGTTACTATAACAGTTGAAAGATATACTTCAATGGAATCATCGATAAGAAATCGGTACGGATCGATCGATACGGAAGAAGAAGTATGGACTTCTGTCCCTATTTAGTGTTTAAAGTAAGGCCATTTTAATAGGTAACATTTGACGTCTGTCAGTTTAGTGAAAGCAAATCGTAAAATTACTCGTATCGGTCATTATTACAATAAATATGTAATCTTAATTGAAAAAAGTTAAGCAATTGTGCAGTTCTAACAAAACGAAAAAATATATTATTTTATGCCCGTCGTTACAAGGTTACGTTGTTGAATTTTGATGAATTGTCAAATGTTACCTAAATGGCCTTACTTTAGTCAATCGCAATTGGCGGAGGCTATACGTTTGCCTACGTAATCAGCCTATAATTCGTGTTACCACTGCAGGGACACAGCCTCTACGAAAGGGGGTGGGCTGTAATCCACCACGCGGGCCCAGTGCGGGTTGGTAGATGTCACAAGTCTTTGAATTTTTTATTTTAGGACATGTCGGCTACCTCACGATGTTTTCCTTCACTGTTTCGAGATCAGTGGTGATGGAATAATTAGCACTAAGTAAAGTGCCTGCTTGTGTTCGAACCCACGATCTACAACTAGTAAGTCACGGTTGCTACCACAGAGCCCACTGTTCACATCCCTTCGCCTGTCTCATAGAAAATCAAAAAACTTACTTCTGCTTTGGGTGATTCCTCCAGTTTTGCATTGTGTTAATATAATACTAAATAAGATGGTAACTAAATTATTAGAAGTCAACATTGCAACACGGTTTAAAGGAAAATACTGATTCAACACCGCTCAAGTCCTTACGGCCTTTTTTATTACGTCTACCATCTTATCGTTAATTGTTTTGGTCACTTGGATATACAATGCATTTCTACAAAGCGTGTAATGTTCACAATCTTCGAGAAACCCGAGCTAGTATTTATAAATAAATGTTGTGATTAGAAGTCCCTTTTGTTCATTGTTATGTCGATTTCTGATAAAATTGGTACAGACCAATTTGCAGGACACATTATGAATAGGTACTGCCACGCTAGCGATAATAGCACTTGTAGGTACGTTTTGCATAGTTTCGAATTTCGAGTAGGTAATTGGCGCTCAACGTTTTTCGTCACATTTATTCCTTTTCTGCCTTGTTTTATTAGCTTATCTATTTAAATTCTGATATTTGAAAAGTCCAAGTAAAGTATGATTTCATTGTGTAATCATTAATATGTACTTATTTCTATTAGCATACTTTTAAATTACAAAGTCTGTTTTTTTAAATAGACATATTTTATATCTAGTACAAGTTCAATAACTTTAGCATCAATTGCTTAAGAGCGTACCTACCGACTTGCCTTTGTCTCTGTCTTTTGCTTTACGTGTAAAGAGTCAAGAAAATAACCACACTTTAGTACTTTTTCAATGCTTTTCGTTGTTTTTTAATCAGATTGATCTTAAATAAAAAACTATCGCGCTTAAAAGCTCCAGTCATCTATGAACTTTATTGTAGTAAATTATTCGTAATATAAAATTACTTATTTAAATAAAAAAATTGTAATATAATAGCGGAGAAATTTACTCAATAAGAGGTAACTTTGCGTATTTATTGAATCGAGACCACTTTATCAAATCGTGTTTCCATCGCGCATAATGTCTAGTATAAATCCCCAATTATTTCCATACATTTTAATTGAATTGTTTACTACTTCAAACAAGCTTAATAAAAATATGTTTGTTTGTATAAAAAGCTCGGTGCCCTCTTAAGAGGGAACAGGGGCTGCGAGGAATTTGTCAAATAGGTATTTGAAGAAAATATTGTCGTCGCGCTGCGCCCGAAAAACCGAGTTAAACCCCGTAAAGTGCGATAGGGACAACTGCAGCTCAGACCGATTATATCACAAATTTTTTGACGAAAACGACGTTTGGCATTCTCCTTTTTTCTCCTCGAAAACTAAGCCGATTTAATAATTTTTTACATTAAAATTTTAAGAAAGATTATGTCTAGGTTCCTATTATTTTCTTTTATGCTAAAAACTTTTCCGAATTAGTCTGGTAGTCCTCTAATCACGGCGGTAAAAATGGGGCATTTTTGTAATTTTTGGAGGGTCATAGTTGCCTTACTAATTAATTGCTGAAAAAAAGGAAATGACAGGGACATGCCTACATAGACCCTGATTTTATACAAAAAAAAATGACAGCTCTAGAGGCATTATTCAGGAAGAAAAACGGGGAATACGTTTGTATGGAGAATCGCGGGCCCTGTTCCCTCTTAAATAAGCGCAAGAAGCATTCAGAATGAAGTTACTACTCATATCTTATCATTAGAAGTTAAACATGAATGATGAGACCGCACTTAGAAACTCGCTGTTACTTACTGCTGTTATGCTAAGGAAAATAAATCACGAAATCAACTTACTACCCATAACCTTATTGAAAATGAAAGGTTCCTAATCCCGTTGTATACGGGCTGAATTTTTTGTCACCGTCCAAATTTTGATATATTATTCTTTGGCGAAAATCATTGAATACGTGTTTTTTTTTAGTATCACTCAATACAAAAATATTGAGATCACATCACAAAGTTATTATAAACCGGTACCACGCAGAGCGGATAATTCTTTCGAGAAAATGATTTATGTAAAGAAAATTTTACGTTCCGATTTTTTTTCAAAAATGGAGTTAGTGAATCATACCTAATGCCTAGAAAAAATTTGGACGGTGACTAAAAATTCAGTCTGTATAAAAGACTTTGTTGATGGGTTAGGTAGATCCTTCTATTTGTTTCCAATTTCCCAACAGAAAAGCGGCCAAATGCGTGTCGGGCCACGCACATGAAGAGTTCCGTTATTCCGTAGCTGGGATGAATATTTATCACAAGAACAAACTTAACCTTACTACTACTTACTAACTTAACTTAACTTACTACTGAAACCAAAACATGCCAATAATCATTGATGTATTAAAAGGAGGAAGATATGTTACGCGCTAACATCGCAATCAGTAAACTTGGGCTCGGTGCACGACTACATGCACCGAAACTCACACATCTGTGATCAGTGTCCATCTCACAGTCGCAAACTTCGATCAATAATAGCACTAGATATCGAAAAGGTTTTTATTTATTTAAACATGTCGTGAAGAAAGCGGCGCTATATGAAATAGCGTCGCGACGCGCCTACAGAAATATTCATAGCAACCATTCACACAGGCGTAGCTTGCTACGCCAAATGCTACAGGCCGCATTAGGCCGACTATAGTGAGAGGGCCCGTAGCAGCGGGCCACTGTTTGCCTTCGCGGGCGAGGGGTGAAGCCCTGACCTCGCTCGCCACGCCCCCTGGCCGGGGCGTCGCGACATCCCATTATAAACGTCGACACACTCCGATCCCAGCGCTCGACAAGTGAACAAGTCAGAAGAAACAACAAGAAGCTCCCCGTTCCTCGCCGCTGTTTGCCTCCAGAAAAATATTCTACTTCGTGTTATTATTTTCTTCAAAAGCCCGAGTTATCCCCAACACTCTTTACATTAGCAATAAAGTAAAATCAGCTGATGATAAAATAAAAAATACCTGGCAAATAATAAATAATGAAACCGGTAGGAAAAAACAGCGTAATACTGAATTTAATTTAGAGACTGCACGTGTCATGTGCATCTCAGATGTAGAAATAGCTCAGGAATTTGAAAATATTTTTGCTAATATTCCCCATAAAACCACTAAAGCTTTAAATTCCTCACCCGCGCTTTCTGCTGCCTTACTTAGAAATAATGTAAAGGCATGCCCTTTGGAGTTTAGGTTTCAGCATACAAACCTCCAGGCTGTTATAAAAGCTTTTAAAGATCTTAAAATTAAATCAACAGAAGATCTATAGGGAATGTCTGTAAAAGTCTGTAGGTCTGTTATCGAAACCATTGCGCCTTATTTAGCTTTCATATTTAACACTAGTGAAGACCAAGGCGTCTTTCCGGATCTCATGAAATACAGTAAAGTAGTTCCTTTGTTGAAATCTGGTGATAGTAAGGAACCCAACCATTATAGGCCTGTGTCAATTCTGCCTGTTCTCAGTAAGGTCTTTGAAAAGTTGATTCTCAATCAAATGTTACGGCACTTTAATAAAAATTCCATCTTTCATGATCAACAGCACGGTTTCACCAAAGGGCGTTGTACCACTGACGCCGGTGTCACCCTAATAAAGAACATTTTTAACGCCTGGGAAAAAGCACAAGATTCCATTGGAATCTTTTGCGACCTCTCGAAGGCGTTCGATTGCGTAGACCATGAGACACTTCTGCTGAAACTGGAGCACTATGGGATTAGGAATACAGCTCTGGATTTGCTAAGATCATACCTGAAAGATAGAAAGGTTAAAGTTCAAATCAACGGCACAAACTCATTAGGGTCTGAAATGGTAATGGGCGTTCCTCAAGGTTCGATATTGGGTCCATTCCTCTTTTTAGCTTATATTAATGATTTACCCCAATTATTTCAAAATCAACCATAGATGGTGTTATTTGCAGATGACACATCATTGATCTCTAAAATTAACTGACGGTCACAAAATCTTGACGACGTGAATAGCTGTATTGTTCAGGTCCAAGATTGGTTTACGGTATATAATTTGGTACATAATAAAAAAAACCAAATGCATTAGATTAAAATTACCAAATGTTAGAAGCAGCGAATGACATCATATTTAATGGAGAAAAACTGGAATTTATTAATCAAACAGTTTTCCTTGGAATCACGCTAGACGAGTAATTACAATAGGGACCCCATATAACATCTCTCGCGGGACGGCTAAGCTCGGCCGCTTATGCTGTTAGAAAGATACGACAGTTAACAGATGTAGAAACCGCGCGTATGTTCTATTTTAGTTACTTCCACAGTATTATGTCGTATGGCATTTTACTATGGGGTCGGGCTGCTGACATTGAATCCATGTTTATTTTACAAAAGAGAGCTGTCAGATCCATTTATAATCTAAGTCGTCGCGAATCTCTCAGGGAACTAGGTTTTTTAGTAACTAAAACAAGTAACTAAACTATTTAAAAAGATTAATATTATGACGGTACCTTGCCAATTCATTTATGAAAATATTATATACGTGAGAAAAAATCTAAATCTTTTTAATAAAATAAGTGATAGACATAATTTTAATATTAGAAATAAAGATAAAATAGATCAACCATTTTTCAGACTATCTCAAGTAAATACATCTTTTATGGTACTGTGTACTGTGTGGGTACTGTGTTAAATGTTACAACAGAATACCTTGTGATATATTAGAATTAAATTAAAAAAAATTAAAACTCATATACAAAGTACACTTTGTAGACAAGCATACTACAAATTAGAGGATTATATCCAAGATAAAAATGCTTGGAAACATGCTGGTCCTGCTCCATAGGACAATTTAGAATCTAGACAAAATCTAACTGGTTGCCAATTTAATTGTATAATATTATTTTTTATAATATTGATTTTATATTCTGTGATTACTTGAACTCACACACTGACTTATTATTATTACTTGTTTAAATGTTAGGAATATCGTATAATTGTACAATGTTTGTAAATATGTGAGCACCATTTAACACATAATTAATTTATCTGTCATTCCTTCATTTTTCATTCTTTTTACCTATCGTGCTAAAGTAATCTTATTCTAGGTGCATCGTCTTCACATATAATTAATGTATACAAGATATTGTGAAAACATTTTAAAAGAGAAACGGTGGAGTTTCTTGCCCATTCTTCTCCATACGAAAACTACCTTTTGGAAGGGGCGTCTAGAATCTTTTTTTAAATTTTTTATTATGACGTAAAAAAGTGCTTTTTTTGTGCCTTATTGAAATAAATTATTTGACTTTACCTGAACAAGCGCTGTTTCGAGGTAAAACATAATAATATCACATTGGATTTGTAAGAAATCAAGTCTGGTGTTCCACAGGGGAGCATCTTGGGGCCCGTACTTTACCTAATATTTACAGCCGACATACCAACAGATGACCACACCTTCATCGCCACATACGCTGACGGCACCACAATACTGTCAGTACACACCAACCCAGATATTGCCTCAGCGAACCTTCAGTGACACATATGTGGATTTAGGAATGGCTAAAGATATGGCGTATAAAGGCGAATGAAATCAAATCTGTTCAAGTCACCTTTACTCTAAAGGTCTAAGGAAAGGAAACTGTCCCCCAATTACACTAAACGGTGAACAAATCCCACACAAAGATAGTGGAAAATACCTTAGCATGCACCTAGACAGAAGGTTGACTTGGCAGAAAGATATCTGGAGTAAAAGGAAAACCCTAGACACTAAGCTGAGAAGCATGTACTGGCTGATTGGTAAAAAATCTCAGTTAACCAATGAAAGCAAAATGCTGATATACAAAACTATATTGAAGTCGATTTGGACATATGGAGTGAAGCTCTGGGTAACAGCAAGCAACAGCAATATCGACATCCTGGAAAATTTCAGACTAAAGCGTTGGGATTAATGTTCAACATCCCTAAATACATATACAATTAATATATCCTGCAAGATCTGAAGCTCAAAACTGTTAAGCAAGAGATTGCTGCCCGTAGCACAAACTACCAGAAAAAGCTCACCAAACACGTCAACTCACTGGCTGCTGATGGGTCTACCCTTTACAGCAGAACTTTTTATGTCATAATACACTCGAGAGCAATGAATCCGGGTCACTTAAAGAATGTTAAAAATCTCGGAAACTAAAAATGATAGGTTAATGCAATAAATTGTATTTAATAGACAATGTAATACTCCTTAAATGAAAGTAAAAAAAATATGAGTCACCATACATTTTATTAACACAAAATTACATAAAGAAAAAAACTGCTGATCTCTCCTTAAAACAAAAATAGGAAACATGAAATTTTTGAACTTTATTACGATTTTCTTGAATTTTAATACTTCGTATTGCCTCCTCGTGCTTCCATTACTGCGTTTACGCGGTTTGGCATGCTGTACACCAAGTTCCTTATACGATTTTGGGGAATATTCTCCCATTCCTCTGTGAGAGCAATTTTGAGCTCACGAAGCGTGATTGGGGGAGGGTTTCGTTGTTTTACGCATCTGCCTAGCTCGTCCCAAGCATGCTCGATCGGGTTGATATCCGGGCTGCGCGCTGGCCACTCCATACGAGTAATGTTCATCTCTTGAAGGTAGTCATTCACAATCCTACCTGTATGAGGTCGGGCATTGTCATGCATAAATATAGCATCCTCACCTAAATTGAACATAAATGGACCAACGTGATCATTGAGGATTTCTTCCACATATCTTTCGCTAGTTAAAGAGCCGTTTTCTATGATCACCAGCTCTGTGCGACTTTCAGAAGAAATTCCGGCCCACACAAGTACAGACCCACCACCGTAGGCTACTTTTTCTTCGATGCATGCTTGCTTGAATCTTTCCCCTGGTCTTCGATACACTCTGTGTCTTCCATCGTGCTTGTAGAGCATAAATTTTGATTCGTCGGAGAACATAACTTTTGACCAATCTTCAATACTCCAATTTACGTGGCTCTGGGCATATCTTAGTCTTGAAATACGATGCCCACGCTCCAGTTTAGGGCCGTTTGCAGGTCTAAGGGTTTTTAAGTTAGATTCTGCAAGCCGACGTCTTACTGTCCATGCACTTGGGTTACTTCCTCCGAGGCGTCGAAACTGATTTGTGAGTTCAGTTCCTGTAAGAAAGCGATTTCGAAGCATGGTGTTCACCAAGTATCGGTCTTCTCGTGCTGTGGTACACCTGGTTCTGCCCGTTCCTGGTCTGCGTAGGTTAGAACCAGTTTCTTCGTAACGTCGGAGAAATCTTTGTACTGTTGACAGCGACACACCGACAGTCCTGGCTGTATCGCGCTGACTCCGGCCGGTTTCCAGCATTGTAAGTATTCTGGTGCATTCTTCAGGTGTAAGCGACATAATTTCAGCTTGAATAATGAATATAGAGCACTATCAACATGGTTTATGTACCCACATAAATGACAGATTACAAACAAAAGCAAAACCAAATGCTGTAATTTCGTAGTTCCATCTTCGAAAGTGGCCCTTTTTCAAATTTGATTTTTTTATGATATAACTTTACAATAACTAAGAAGTTTTAATACCTTCATTTAAGGAGTATTACATTGTCTATTAAATACAATTTATTGCATTAACCTAGCATTTTTAGTTTCCGAGATTTTTAGGATTCTTTAAGTGACCCGGATTCATTGCTCTCGAGTGTATTATTTTGCATAACAGCGGATAGCATAAACTTCATTTCGCAGAAAATCGTTTGGCAAACACTCATTTATCATAATTCAAAACTCATAATTTTGTAAGTCAGAATCATCTTTAGGCATAAATTTCATTTTCCTAATAATTAAAAAGCAGGACCATCATATCGCAGAAAATTCACACAAACATGCAAACATGCCAGCTAGCATACACCATGCATGCAAGCGAGCATGCAACATACAGCAGGCATGGTTTCTGTCACGGCTCCGGCGCTGCGGGGCTCCGGCGGTCCCACGCGAGCTTATCGTCGCAGATGTGTTTGACGCTCGCCGCCGTATCTGAGGCCACCTGCTCCTCAGCTCACAGGCCGCCTCTCCCCTCCGGGCCTACGCGATTTTAAATTACACTCTAGGGGTAGGGCAGACAAGACTACGTGGAGTCGGTTTAACAGCGATTCATTTCTGTCACTAACGTTTGTAGCCCAACATATTGACTTTTTAAGACAATATTTTAGTTTACTATAAGATTTAAAATTATATTTTATAGAAATGGCAATATGCCTTATACAATTATTCCAAATAAAATTCTGCCATCTTAAAAGTATGCTATTGTAAATTCGGACATAAATAAACATTCGGCCAAACAATCATTTTATTAAATATTATTATTATTATTTATTTATATGCCTTTAAAATATTCGTTTAAAAAAGATTATGCCCAGTGGGTTATGCCAAATAAATTTCCGAGCATCAAGATTCTGCCAGATAGAGGGAACCCGCTGCTGATTTATCGGGGTCCGGAAGTATTGTACACACCAGACTTAAGAGGAACAGTGTTCCAAATTTAATAAAAAGATTCTCAGCAGAATGAGTGAGAATGGTCAATGGACAATTACTCACTGCTACAAAGACCAATTAATGCAGAAGAAATTCAAACAAAGGAGCAGCTAAATGTCCTGTGTTTGAATTTCTTATTGCTGTGATGAACAGGATAAATAAGACAAAAAACTTGGTTGATTATTCATTACAGATTGTATTAATTCCTTAAAATAAGTTTTGTATCATTTTCGGCTACGATTGAATGATCATTAAACTTACCCGGGGGCGTAGCTTGTTTGCAGTCTTGATTATAGCCTTGTTGATCAAAGACTTCACTAACACTCCGGCGAGTCCTTCACAGGGAACCTGTGGATCCCGTTCTGTCGTGTCTGTCCCTGGTGATGTCTCTCACCACGACTACGACTGCGTGTTCTCCACAGAGAACCTCCTTATTAGGCTCTGTCGTATGTACCTAAGCTTCTGGTGCCGTCTCTCACCGCGACTGCTACACCTCAACGAATCTCCGTTGTTTCGATCGTTACGATCTGTCTGACGGTCTGTTAGACAGACCACGGGTGGCATTCGGTGTTCAGGCGGAGATGCACTGGGTGTTCGAGTTCGAGTCGATCCGGCTCGAAGGACCAATGTTCGTGACAATAGGTCGTGGTGGAGTTAAATTAAATATGTTTATCCAATGTTGCCTATTTTAATGAGATTCCGTCAGGCCATAGAATGAAACTGCTCGCAGACGATACTAGCCCTTATTTTAATAAGAATACAGATCTAAGCCTGCTGCTTGAGTCGGCCGGCACTAATAATCGCCAGCCGGACTTGACTGTCGAGTCACTTTGCGGCACTTACGATGCTCTTACACAAGCCACTATAGAGAAAGCAATATAAAGGGCGAGCCACTAATTCTTGGCAATTTTGTGGCTCGTGTAAAAGCAACGTTCTGTGTGCTTTGAGCTTTATGATTTTTTTATTGTGAAACTTTTATTTGTAGCAAATAAAAATTTGATTACATTACTGATTTATGTAGTTAGGTTTTCTTGATTTGTTTTGACACCGAGTCTGCCTAGCAGGGGACTAGCCACCGATGTATCAGCCATATCAATGAGACGGGGCCCCCAAGCTACAGGAGAGATTATTATTGATGAGGAGCCCGTTATGAATGAGTAGGTAAGTACCTAATGAAATTATGAAAGTTAACGTAATTTGCTTATGGCTTACAAAGGCTTTCTGAATCGCCACGACCAGCTCGAATCACTTCTTCTCAGCAAAGCGACATCCAGTACCCTAATTACGTAATGCAAAATCAATCCGAATCTGAATCGTTTTGAAACAGATTGCTAATCCATTGCTCCGTAAGTTCGAAAAAAAAAACGACAGAGCAACGTAAATAACGCAATGAATGTTGTTGAACTGTCAAAATGAAACAGATTTGTCTTTATCGTTTACGAAAATATGTTGCGTAATTAGAAAGCAGGTCGAATTAGGCGTTCACGCAACCGGTTTTGACATTGACTCACTAGTTACTGCAAATGAATATAGCTAGGAAAAAAACAATACCTACAGTGAAGACTTTCCAAGAGAACGCAAGAGAACTGGCTAAGTACCCAAAGTTTCAAGGACAGTGATTGATCAATTAGAAAGGTTAGTAGTCTTGCTACTCACCGTGCTAGCAGGATTTACGCCTAGGCCCACAAGGCAGTGGCCTAGGGGCCCAGCCAGCCACCCAACTACCGTCCCAACCCTAGTTTCCTAACACAGGCTTATTTGCTTTTCGGGAGGTACCTGTTTCGGATAAGGCGGGAGGAAACGCCCGGGTGTCATCACTGCGTGGATCGCCCGGAGGACACGGTGGAGCATACGGTGGAGGTATGCCCGGCTTGGGCAGAGCACCGCCGTGTCCTCGTGGAGGCGATTGGTGGCGGGGATCTCTCGCGTCCGGCCCTGGTCCAGGCCATGGTACGGAGCGAGAGGGCATGGGAGGCCGTCACCTCCTTCTGCGAAGCAGTAATGCTCGCGAAGGAGGAGGCGGAGCGCGTGAGGGAGAGGCAAATTTCGCGCCCTCACGCCCCTAGCCGCCGCAGGAGGAGACGCCCTGGGCGTCGGGAATCGATTGCCGATTCCCGGCCACCGTAGGCGCGGACTTGCGGACGGTGAGCAATGGGTAGCTCGCCGTCCGGTAAGGACCAAGCCCGGGTCGACGGCGCGTTGTGTTCCACGCGCGCCTCAAAGAGATGTCAGCGAATGAAGGGGTCTGATGAGACCATTGCCTGCCGGGGTTGCGGGAAAGTCCGAAAGGGATACCGTGGCCCCCTGGCATTGCACAGGCAACAGAAGGAACACGGGTGGGTTTTAGTCAGTAAGAGTCTGACACGCCCTCCCGCTCCACCCAGAGCGGGAGGAGTCATTTGATGATTGTTGATGATTGACCACCCAAAAAAAAGGCTTATTTGCTTAAAAGGAGGCTCCAATTACTAGTTGTTAAGATATTACTTGTGAAACTAATAAACCATTTTTCATTTTTTTCCTGTCTTGCCTGGCGGCAGGCGGAAATGACATTGGTACTCTGAGCGAAAAAAAAAACTCGCAACGCCGTTCCTCTACAGCAAAGTGGTGAAATCTAATGTAAAACCAAGTCGGTTATTTTATTCAATAGGTACCTATCTATGGAAGCACCAATCCAACAACTTTGTCATAAATCGTTACCTATTTAGTTAACTTACAACATTTTAGTGACCGTATCAATATTAGACTTCTTTATTTATTTAATAAATAGAATACGGGTATAATATACGTCGCGTATGTACCTTGTACCTTTGACGTAACGTAACTTTATTGACATACAAGTACCTAGCATAGACTGAATTATTTCTTGAGTTTCAGTTAGGATTTAGTGAAACAAAATTTAGTAAAAAAAGAACTTGTAGTATACCTACTGCATTTTATTTAGGTACCTACTAAACCTAAATGGCTTCTGGGGGGGGCGTCAAATTTTGAAGTGCCTAGGAGCCATGGGTCTCTGCGTGCGAACCTGCGTGCCAACTACGTCTAAATCGTGAAAAAGGTAGCCGTGCCCTCCGACGCATTGGATCATTCCTCCGACAGTCAATGAAGCAGAGAAGACAATCCTATCCAGCAATACTGCACGTGCATGGGATAAAACCATTTGGTTTACCTACATTTAAATTACACTATTCTTAGGTGGTTAGCTTCAAAGATGGCTGAGATGCACAATGTTTTTGGCATGGACGAACAAAAAAGCGGCCGACACGCACACATTCACACATTAGTTGGTCAGCCAATTGTCACGCAAACGTCAACACTCACACAAAAATATTTACCCATACGTACAGCGAGCTGGCCGACTTGAGTGACACAGTTTCTTGTTAGCGTGAATCCGTCCGACTTTTTTATTCGTCCATGGTATTTGGTATCGTGCAGTGAATCTTAGCAACTTAAATGAAATACATAAATATAATATTTTTATAATTTGACCGCAAATTTGATTGACCTAGTTATCTCTGTTTCGTTATAAAGCTGCAGTAAATTGACTGGATGACACCAGCTTTCTAATTACGCAACATATTTTCGTAAACGTTATAAAGACAAATCTGTTTCATTTTGACAGTTCAACAACATTCTTTGCGTCATTTACGTTGCTCTGCAGTTTTTTTTTTCGAACTTACGGAGCAATGGATTAGCAATCTGTTTCAAAACGATTCAGATTCGGATTGATTTTGCATTACGTAATTAGGGTACTGGGCTAGAGATTGAAGGAAGGGGGTGACCAAAGAAGTTTACCCCCCGTCATGGAGTACTTCCGCAGTCCCTCCCTGTTTTATTACCCAGAAACTCAACAATCTTTATTATGTACTTGTAAGTACACCATAATGAATAACTGATTTAAACGTATAAATGTTACTTACGAGGCACAATGGGCGGTCTTATTGCAAAAATCTTTGGATGGATTAATTTATAAATAAATCAACAGACTCGTAATAAAAAAATATATTTATTCAGTAGTAAGTATCAACGTTTAAGGAACAAAAAATGCAATAGACTTAATCCGCTTTTAGTATTCCTAGAGTCATTAAAAACCCAGTAAGAAATCAACATGTGTTTCACCTCTCAACGAGGCATCTCAGGATGACGATTGACTTGTCGCGGGACACGACGTGTTACCACGCCGAGCGCCGAACGCAGACTCTTTAGGAATAGTTAAGCGGATTAGGTTACTAAATATATCTAGGTACGTCTATTGTATTTTATTTATAATGGATTTCCGCAAAGTCACGCCTGAATCAATTAACTGTCTAGGGGACACATTTGTTTATTCATCGAAGAAACAATCAACATATTCGATTTAGGGGAGTACGTGTACAACATCAAATAAACTGTTTTGGGTTAATTCTTAGCCGCAGTGGTAGCCTGTTTTTTTTTTTTTTAATTATCGACGCCTAAACCTTTACCACGAATTCAGCAAATGATTCTAGACCCCTAGCGTAAGTATGTTTAAGATGGTTATCAAAAAAAAAAGTGTTTGTGTGTCAGCTTCGAGCGCGACTGGAGTTTACTCCTTAAATACGATTGTCTTTGATTATGCAATAGACAAAGAGGGTAAAAATAAACGCATATCATAGAAAAAAAAAACGCCCGAAATCTATACACTGCATTTGAAATAAGATTAGACATTTATTGCGATGATGGCATGACTTAACCTTTTTTACAGTCCGTTCAACCGATTTTGACTTCTATTGCGTTGGGGGCATGACAAATGGTAGCTGCAGTAAACAGTTGGTATTGTAACCACTTCAGTGCTTATAATACCATCCTTATGCCTACGGCATAGAAGTCAGAATCGGTTGAACGGACTGTATAAAAGGTTTGTTTTGATCTCTAATCTTATTTCAAATGGAGTATAAATCGAAGTGTGAAATGTTTAATGTATTTTTCTAAATTTTAATGCGTTTAAGAATAAAACAAGTCGCTTGTATAAATATCATTCCTAATAAAATTTCCATGCCGGAGGCACAAAAACACACGCGGTCAAAATGTATGGAACAGCTTATTTTTGTTTTTAATAACAATAATAATATTTTTATTTTTCTCCCACAAAGTATAGTTTGTGGTGTTACAAATTTCGATAACCGACATAAAATTTCAAGGCATCTGGGTCAGAATCATATACTGAATCAATGGTAACAGGTTGCGCGTCGATGTCCTTGCCACCTAGTATTATTGGTTGTTGTATCTGTTAGCCCCCGTTCCTACAAACGATTTTATATCGCGCACTGGATTTTCAACTCTCGGTGGTAAGCCGAGCATTGAGAATCCAACAGAGTGCATCGAAGCGCGTCTAAATAATATACCCATACTACCTCAGCTTAAATTCACTTTTTATCTCGCTCGCACCATATTGCTCGCGGACTGAGTGAGAGTGAGACGGAGTGGGGCACTGGCGGCTCCAAGGCGCCAGTAGTTTAGGTAATTGCCTTTTTACGGGGAAAATAATGGTAATTTAAAATAAATAAAAAACATGACCTGTGGGGCCCAAGTCTGCTATTTTTATAAATTCGTCATTCCAACACGATCCCATTGTCATTTTGCTAAAAGTTCGTAATCTGCTAAATTCATAATGGTCGATCATTGGTTGATCATTGTATTCCACAAACATGATACTCGTAACGAATTAAAAGAAATGACTGCACAATGACGTTCTCATGGTAGGTCACTGATCAAAGGAACTGTCAAAAGTTTTGCAGATTACCGCCTAAGTCAGTCATTCATTTTTCATTATGTACGAGATTACCAATAGATGCCATTTCTTTCAATGGAGTGTCAGTAGCTGACCATTGGAAAGTCATAATGACGCCATTATGTTAGTAGATTACCAAACTTGTCAAAATCAACAATTATGAAATCAATGATAGACCATTCTGACACTATTGTAATAGCAGACTTGAGGCCCTGCTATATAGCTAGTTCAGTTAGTATGCAAAGTTTCATGATCTAATTTGAAGTATTTTCTTAATACCAGCGGTTTATTATTCGGTTTGGAAGTAACTTTTTTTTTTTTTTCTATCGCGTTTTTTTTATGGAATCGTGTTTTTGATAAACATAGTACTTAATATTAATCCTCAAGTTTACCATTTGTTGTATTTATTTCAAAATGAATGCTGCAGTATTTTCGGCAAAACGGAGGATCATGACCATTCGTGCGTGGCCATTTGAGGTAGTATAGGCTCTTAAACGCACTGCTTAGCGCCGAGAGTTCAAAATCCAGTGCGCGATAAAATATCGCCCGTGGGTACTAGGGCTATCATCTCGGTAATTCTCACACGGCTGTCAGCAACTCAACCGAAACTGGTTGGCAACGGGCGTTGCCAACTGCAATGCAATTGGCTCTCACATAGCGCAACTCAAGTTGTATCAGCTTTAGTAGTTTCATTATTCATTCACACACCATTCACAAGGTAACGCGCCAATTTTATTAAAAATTACGTTGGCAACGACCTAGCGACTTGCACTTGACTTTGCGTCGCCGTTGAAAACTAGTTCTCGACAAGTTGCGTCAGCGTTGAAGACTGGTTTTATTTTGGTCACACCGTCTGAGAATGGCCTAAAGCTAACATGAGATAACAGATTTACTTTTCAGTAAGACTTGATCAGGCTATCAGTAACTAGTACCTCCACACATTTATGTAGTTAAATAACGGTAAAAAAAAAAAACACGAGACGGTACAGCTGTCAATTAACCGACAAAACTTAACACCTGTCACTTCAGTTGTCATGCTACGTCACAGTTGTACTCTTCAATTTAGCAACGTTATAATTCGTTGAGGTTAGAGTTTGGGCTCTTTACGATAGACAGATTACAAAATATTACATTATTATTATGAATTTAACAAAAAAATGTGCTCAAGCAGTTACATTTACATAAATAAAAGGGGAAACTATTGTAAACATGTAAAATAAATTTTATTTGGTTTTATCGTATTTTTAAACAAGTGTCATCTATAAAAACTATTTTAACAATTTATTTACCTTTATTTAACTACTTAAACCTATGGAGTATAGACATTTGATATTTACAACAATAATATAATCAGCACACTGCTGCCTTTTCTATTATTATTATTAAATCAGGCCTATGCATAACCCATAGTGGTTAAGCTCCGGCTTCCTAGAAGATCGCCACATAACGGCCCAGAGGGCTGTCATGAAAATGATAGCACTGGGGCACAGTATAAATATCGACAGTACAGAAACTACGTAGTAAGCGTTCGAAACGGCACACACACACAGACGCGCTCATTGATGAGACCACAAGCGATTGTCGCGGTGCTGTCAGTTGCAGGTGACGCGTGTATTTTAAAATGGAGGGCAGGTAATTATTTCAACAAATAGGCTTAGTTTCCATACTGTCCATATTTATATTGTGACTGAGGTTTGACAAAAATGCTATCGAGGAAATCACACCAATTTAACTTTCATGAATAACTTTCAGTAGTCATTTGACGGTAAATTGCGGACACTATGTGGGGCCACTGCAGTCTGAAACGTGAAGCTTTAACGGCATGCTATACTCCAGCCAAATTCTAAGCTAAATTTTTGGTGGATCTGCAGGAGCATGGAGCATAGTAACAAATAAATTTTAATCATCTTCAGGATTAACTTTCCTCTTCCCTCGTTTATCGACAAGTGTAGGCTCCCACTGCCTAGCGACGCTGCAGTAGAGTTGCATGGCTGCCCTAGCATCTTCTACGGAACTGTGCTCTCCGGACTGAATGTCAATGCCGAGTATCTCTTTTGCTAAGCGTTTCAACGATGGTGTGCTGCCTTTGGTGATCTGGAATTGAGAAAATGGTGAAATTAGTCATCATCAGTGATGTGCCGGATCGTTAAAAAATGTGATCCGCGGCTACGGATATGGAGCATAAGCTTCAGCTTCAGCAGGAATTATTTATGATCCTCATCATAACAGACTTTTATGGGAGTTACTAGTTCTTGAAAATAATATTTTAAAATTATTTTGGACAAGCTCGTGGCTAAGTAATAAACAGCCGCACGGGTCGATCCATCAGGTCAAGGATCAGGATCAGGGGTTGGTCTGTGGATGGGTCCACCTTTACATAACGAGAATCCTCCGTGCCTCGGTAAGCATGTTAAGCCGTTGGTCCCGGCTGTCATTCGTGGATCTTTGACAGTCGTTACGAGTCGTCAGAAGTTGTCACCAGTCCAAGGGGTATCGTATTACCCAGTCACTGGATTATGGAGGTTATCTGACCTCCACAATCCAGTAAACTGGTATTCAGCTGCATTCGGTTAGACTGGAAGCCGACCCCAACATAGTTGGGAAAAGGCTGGCCAGATTGAATTGACTTTAATAATAATTATTCCAAGTAGCCTAGCACAAAGATTAGAGGTTTGATCTCACTACAAAGACAGTTTTATTACCACCTTATAAGTTTTATCTGACTTTATTAGTAGGTACTTTGCTTTAATTATAATTTTAAAGAAATAAAACTAGTATGGGTTGAAGTTAACAGTATTTCATCGCTACCTATCTTTAAAATGTCATTTATTGTAATTAAATGTATTAATTTAAAAGATCCGTACAAGATCCGCTGAAAAGTAATGGATGGATACAGATCTTTTTTCTCCACCACATCACGGGACTCATTATCTGCCTAGCCTAGGAAGAATATTGGCAAAAATAGAAGAATAAAAATTCACATAAAATCCATGTAGGAGAAAGAGCGATTATCCTAAAAGTTGTCTGTCGCAAATAGCTATAAAATATTTACCTGTTTTGATTAATTTGGCATTATTAATGAATTGCAATTATAATGTTGAATTTTGATAATTTATGTACCGGTTTTAGGTTTAAAAAAGGCATTTGGATTTTCTATACTTTTTTTACATCTTTAACTAAATATTACGATACGATATTAATTATTGCATTTCATAATCAATATTCTAGTTCGCTAGTTAGCCACCTTTCTTATTTCCATTTCAATATTGCCAAATTAATCAAAACAGCGAAATATTTGACATCTATTTGCGACGTTGCCCAAATGTCTCGCTGATGGTGGCGCGTGCGTTGGATCATTCGGTTCCCTACAAAAAATGGTTGCGCTGGATGATGCTCGTGAACGGGCGCCGTCAATTGAGACTGGTCATCTCTTATCTGCCAGGGCATATTTTTAATCTTATATTTTGAATTGTTTTTGATTATTGTTTTACATTGTTCTTACATATAGAAGCAACAAGAATAATGTACCCAGGATTTTGTAATATATATATTTAAAGGAGTGGCCATGGAGTTTCCTGCCTGTTTTTTGCCATAGAGATCTACGTTTTGGAATGAGCAACTTGCTTCAACATTCTGAAAAACTGACCGACTCTTTGTCAGTTCAAAAGTGCCTGTAAATGGTTTTGTGGCGGCATCTACCTCGTCACATGCAAACTACGCATCAAAAACCTGACGTCACACAAATCCTGCATCGCGCAATTAGAGTTTACCGCGCGAACGACATACATAAGACTATACGACATCGTTGCCCGCCAGATACTACACCCGTCTGGTCGGAGGATCCTCCCTTTTTCTATAGAGGATGAGTCAACTTGACACCCCGTTCCTCATACCTTTAAAGTTTAATTGAAATAAATGTTTTGAGTTTATGCTGGGGACATTTCTTCCATTTAACTGGATGCAGCTGAATACTAGTATTTAAGTGGAGGGACTTGACAACCCAGTTACAGGGTAACAACGAAGTTAATATACATGGTACAATTTTTGAAGAATATTTTGATTTGATTGGTACAGTCGCAAATGAGCTCATTGCAGAGCTCAACGCCAGCAGTCTGTACTCGGTGGGATACGCGGACGATATAGCAATTCTGATCTCGGGGAAATTTGAGGGCATCTTATGTGATCTCATGAGAAGGGCTTTCAAAATAATCGAGAGTTGGTGCACGAAGCACGAGCTATCGGTTAACCCCTCGAAGACAGAACTAATAATGTTTACCAACAAGAGAACTTTGGGACCCCATAGGCTTCCAAAACTCTTCAACACAGAACTAACACTTAAAGACGAAGTCAAGTACTTGGGGGTGATCCTTGATAGCAAACTGCTCTGGAACAAGCACCTCGACTACAAACTTAATAAAAGCACAATTGCACTCTACCAATGTAAAAGAATGTTAGGGAAAACATGGGGGCTTTCTCCGAAGATAGCTCTGTGGTTATACAAAGCGGTAATCAGGCCAATGTTGGCTTATGGCGCTCTGGTTTGGTGGACGAGGACTGAACTCTCGACCACCATTACCAGACTACAACGCTTCCAACGACTGGCCTGTACGCCTACCACTGGCTGCATGAGAACCACCCCAACTGCAGCCTTGGAGATAGCCCTTCAATTAACTCCCCTTGACCTGTACATACAGCAGGAGGCGGCGCTAGCTGCCATCAGGCTAATGCATCTGGGCATATGGGGCAAAAACCACACCAGTCCACACGCTAATATCCTGGACCGGGCGATTGAGTACCAACCTCTCATCGCTGCCCCGTGTGATAGAACACCAAACCAACCCTTGTTCAACAAAAACTATACTATACAAACAGTTCAGGAGGAAAAGGATCAGTCAGGAGCCCATGAAGTGCGCATCTACACAGACGGCTCAAAAACACAAAACAATTCAGGTGCTGGCGTACACTCCCTTGACCTCAACCTTAACCTTCACATACCACTAGGCACACAGTTCGATATTCCAATGTGAATGTGTTGCCTTAACACAAGCCGCAACAGCAGTAAAGCGCTTAGGCATCCGGGACTACGGCATTAAATTCCTATCCAAAGCCTATCTTAGCTCTGGAGAGTTTATCGAAGTTTAATCGCATTACCCTCCAGTGGATCAAAGGGCATAGTAGATCCTTAAGTAATGATGCCGCTGATTAACTTGCGAAGAGAGGCTCTGATATGGAAGTGCTAGGCCCGTACCCACTTCTCCCTCTGCCTTTCTCACCATTTCGTGCGTGGATTCGCCAAAGATCGACCGAACTCCATAACAGATGGTCACGGGCAACAGACTGTAGGCAGTCAAAATTGGCTTTACCAATTGTAGACCCGCGATTATCCAAAAAACTTCTCAACCTGGGTAGAAATAACCTTAGAATAATTATAGGAACAATTACGGGCCATAACCCCCTCAACAAACATCTTTTCAACATAGGCGCCACAGATAGCCCCCTTTGCAGGGGCTGCCTTGACGCCGAGGAATCAGCCGCCCACGTTATCCTGGAGTGCGAGGCTGTGGCTTCTCAACGGGAAGAAATCCTCGGAACAGTGAGGTCGCTCCGCGAAGCCTGTGAAGCCCCCAGGCTTCTGTGCTTTTGGGCGAAGCTAGGCTGGCTCTGTTAGCCAGTATCCCCACGCACAACGGACCAAATGAGAGTCTAAATGCGGAAAAGGGAGTCCCATCATCATCATCATTGGTACAGTCCTGATGAGTGTTTTTTTGAGGTGACAGAAGCACCAGAGCGTATTTATTATAAGCCCTCAAGCAGCATTAGAACAAAAACCTTCAGGTCACCCAAATCTTTCACAGATGTTCTAAACAGGCCAGGAGATTTAATCAACTTCTGAAGGGTGGTGGGCTGGTTAGAATAACACCCGACGGCCACCATGGCCCATGCACAATGGACCACCTGAAGGACTAAGTGCGGAAACCAAACCTCATAACATAGAAGCCCTCCAGCTGCACAAAAGAACAACCAGTTTTCCATAAGAAAAGAAATAATGTTGTCAAAATCGGTTGAATAGACCGTAGAATAGGTTTATTTAAATGTCTGACCTTATTTCAATTAGACCATTTTGACACGCTTGATTTTGAAAACAACCTGTTCTCAACCATTAACAAAATTTATTATATTCTAATAGCATCTCAGTAGTCTAATCAAATCCGTTTCCTATTGATGTGATTTCCATATAAACGAATATCAACTTTATGCCCATGTAAATATAGTTGAATTTGGAATGATCTGTCTTATTGAAAAAGTTATAAAAATATTTGAAGTTGTAGGGCAAATTAAACTTTTAGTGTACCTAATCATAGTTGTTTTTCCAAAATTACATATATGTTTACATGTTTGAAGAAATCTGATCCTTAGAGCATGATAAAATCTGAACTTGTAACAGTTCTTGTTATAATTACCTTCCTGAACGGTTTATATCTTGAAGTGTCTCTAATATTTCTTTTAGGATGCGACAGGAACAGTACAGACAAATCATTCTTCAGCGAATGACCAACTAAGATACGGCCTATTATTAATTCAGAAACTTCTTTCTGTACTACAGTAAAATCTTCTCCGTTGAGTAAATCCTCTTTTCTAACTCCGCTAACGTCAGTTCTATAGTCTTTGACCTCTTCCCGCGCTTTCACGAATTTGTCGTAGATACAATCGCCGAATTTGTTGACTATAGACACTCTAGCTAACATGTGGTCACTACCATCATAGCCCACGCCCACCATTTCACAATCCATTGCTAAAAACTTGGTTATTCGATTTTTATTATTATTTTTCACAACACCATTTACGTTCTTAGATTCACTATTTTTTTTTAAATCTACGTTATTGACTAAGGTATCCGCATTTGATGCCAAGTTTAGAGTTTTCATATTTTGAACGTTTTCGTGATCTTTCGCCTTTTTCTTCCTGGCGCGACGGAACGTGCCTGAAAATTGGGCTTTGTTGTTTTCCTGTGCTGGTTTTTCAATTTTCTTGTCCATTATAAGGCTGCTTGATAAGAATTTTTGCCAGTTAGCATCTATAACACCCCGAAGTCCAACAGTTTGGTTAGGTTGTTCATTTGAATTTCTCTTCCGCTTTTTCGTTGATTCTGTCATATTTACATTAAAAACGTAATGTAATAACAATTTTAGTATAAAAAATATACTGTTTAGAACACTAAACACAATGTTAAGTACGAATTCATTAACGATCAATAGTAAATACAGTGCTTTCTGAATGAAGCCATTTGACATCTTTTTTGACAGAATGCCCGCATGGCGCCCAGAGACTAAATAAATTTCAAGTCACAGACAGAGAAGACCTATTTTCTAGTTTTCTGACGTCATCAGCTCACAATCATCACAATGAGATCGGAGGCATGCAGATTTATGGTACGGATTTCAAAAATAATCGTATTATGTTCACAAAAAGAAAAGCTCAACCGATTTGATTGAACATGGTTGGCATTTTGTTTTTTTTTCAATTTTGAATGTGTGAGATCGGTGAGTTCAATAACTCAATGGGTGGGTGAGTTGTGTTCCGCAGAGGTGACTTCACATGAGGTTCATGTTTCTGTCTGAAAATAAAAAAACTTAATAAGTTAAAAACCGGCCAAGCGCGTGTCGGACCAAGCATAGTGAAGGGTTCGGGTTGGGTTTAGATACGTGCTGCCTCGCTGGACGAAAAAAGAGGATATTTAGGGGTTCTAGGGAGTTTTCTGATACATAAGCAATATACTTTTCTTGCCGGAGACGCCGTATAAAAAATAAAAAAACAAAAATCCTAATTTTTAGGTTAGGTTAGTGTAGGAACGCAACTGCATTTTTTTTAATACCTACATAACAAATTCCCAAATTTACAAAAAGAAAATACAACAAAGGTAAATATAGTGTAGGTTAAGATTTTATTTTACTTACTACGTAGACAGAACTTAGCCTCAGAACCGACACGGGGAACCCCGACCCCACGTAGTCTTTTGGTCCCTATCCCTAGTGTTTTTATAAAGGCGGGAGCCAGTAGCTGGAGGGAGCTCCTGAGTGGAACAAGCCACACGAGGCCGAGTAGAGCGAAGGGTGGAGGTGGCGAGCGAAGCGAGCCGACGATCTCCATAGCGATGCGAAGGTCGAGTGTGTTGTAGCGACACTCAGGAGTGACCGAGAGCTTTTGGCGGGAGTACACCCGGAGTGCGACTCAGTACACAGTACAAAATCATACAAACAAAATAATTTCCAGTATGGAAAATTATGTGGAATTACATCTCCCACCCACATATGCCCTCCCCCTCTCCTGAACCTCCCAGAACCTTCAGAATACACATTTTCTATTTCAAGACTACTGCATACAAAAAATATATTTAAAAAAAACTATACGTTTCCGGCGAGGGGAATGAGGGGGGATGGCATACACCCTATCGAGGCAGCACGTTTCTAAACTTTAACCTTTTTACATAATATCCAAGATCAACGGTTTAGCTACTAGGGGGGTACAGTGTCTCTAACAAAAATTATCACTATATATGGCTTAATGTTTCGCAAACTGAATTCTGAATCAACAAAATGGGATCAACTTTCCAATAAGGGCCGTCGAGTTGGAAGTTATTTTTTTTTAGGTTTTAGCGACAGAAACGAATCGCTGTAAATCCGACTCCACGCAGTCTTGTCTGCTCTACCCCTAGAATGTAATTTAAAATCGCGTAGGCGCGGAGGGGCGAGGCGGCCCGCGAGTTGAGGAGCAGGTGGTTGTAACACTCGCCGCCGAAGCTGCGGTGGTGGAGCCGTGACAGAAACCATGCCTGCTGCATGTTGCATGCTGCATGCTGCGTGCTTGCTTGCATGCTGCATGCTTTGCATGGAAATTTGTGTTTTAACCTAACCTAATCTCAAAACTTTAACCATGGATAATCTCCACAACCATGGGGCTGCGAGGGGTCGGGATGGGACAGGCAGGGGGTAGCCCCCCCAATAAATCGATGGCCCATAATGGAAAGTTTTACCACAAATGGTTCACCGCATACCCCCAATATTTTTATAGAACCAATCCAAAAATACGTCACTCAGTGGAATAGCCGGGTAAAAAATAATTCACAAGGCTTTTAAGTATAACCATACCAATTTACAGCTTCTTAGTAGTAGTTTGTAGTTTTTTAGTAGCTTTGTAGTCTCTGAATTATACGCGGACACAGCAGACTAGGCGAAACTATGGGTTCCTTGTTTTACTACGGAACCATAAAAAAAAACATAATACGTCAAAAAAGCCCCATAGACAAAACTATAAGGTCTGTTCGAAAACTAATAAATACATTTTAACAAAAACAACTGATGGCTATATAAAATGCTAATAAAAAAAACTCCAAAGTGAAAAATATGCTAACGACAAAATATTTAATGTTTTCTTTGTTTTTTTTTTTTCAGTTGAAATTTAACATAAATAGAAAAATTAAAAACTGTCAAAATATAAATCAAATTTTTCTTGAATACACTTTCAGAACACACCAAAGGCTGGTAATAAAGTAGTTTTCAAGTGCAATGTGTACAATACAATGTTGCTTTACTTTTAAAATTTCCATACAAAGTTGTACAAAGCCAGCAATGTACTTAACAAATTCTAAACCAGCGGTACTTGAGCATCGGTTCGTGGTACAGCCACAAGCCACAAATGTAAATACAAGATTTGTATACAAAAATGTCTGTAAATGTCAAAATCAAGCCGACGTGTATGTCGAACAACCGTGCGTGGTGGGAGAATTAGTGAAAATGTTATCTTGTTCGTAACGTAACCATGAGCCAGTGTTCGCTTTCTAATCGCGCCGGGCAGACATAACACGATAAAAAATGTCTTACGATAATATTTTCGAAAACTTAAATTCCCATGGTCAAGGACATCTGCTTAAGTACTGGCCGGAGTTGACCGAAAAAGAGCGGGACCAACTAATCAGTGATTTAAAAAAAATCGACTTCGCCGAAGTGAATGAATTATTTAGGCGCGCAAACGATACAAGCAAAGTTATTTCAGAAAAAGTTGAAGATTTAAAACCAATTCCTGATTCTCATTATGAAGCTGTTCCTAATTTGAGCAATGAAAAAATTGAGGAATATGAAAGTATTGGTTTAAAAGAAATTAGTGACGGGAAAGTTGGAGTGTTACTGCTCGCTGGTGGACAAGCTACCAGACTTGGATTCGGTCACCCGAAAGGAATGTATGATGTTGGATTACCATCGAAGAAAACGTTATTCCAAATCCAGGCTGAAAGGATTGTGAGGGTGCAACAAATGGCTGCTGAAAAATACGGCAAAGAAGGAAAGATAACCTGGTATATTATGACTTCTGAGCACACAAAGGGACCGACTGCCGACTACTTTAAAAGTCACTCTTACTTCGGCCTAAACGAGGAGGATATTGTTTACTTCGAACAGGGAACGCTGCCTTGTTTTGACTTTGAAGGAAAAATATTCCTTGATGAGAAACACCATGTTTCATCAGCTCCAGATGGTAACGGAGGACTCTATAGAGCGTTGAAAGCACAGGGTATATTGACAGATATTGCTAAGAGAGGTGTGGAACATTTACATGGTCATTCAGTTGACAATATTCTCATTAAAGTTGCGGATCCAGTGTTCATTGGTTACTGTAAGAGCAAAAACGCAGATTGCGCTGCCAAAGTTGTTCAGAAATCTACCCCAAGTGAAGCAGTTGGTGTTGTGTGCCGAGTGAATGGACATTACAAGGTTGTAGAGTACTCAGAATTAACAGATGAGGCTGCAGAAAGTCGTACGGCAGACGGTAGATTAACATTCTCAGCTGGAAACATATGCAACCACTATTTCTCATCAGAATTTCTGACAAAAATCTGCAACTTTGAATCAAAACTTAAGCTCCATGTTGCCAAAAAGAAGATTCCATATGTTGACCATGAAGGTGTTCGTCAAAAGCCAACAGACCCCAATGGAATAAAAATGGAGAAATTCATTTTTGATGTTTTTGAGTTTGCTGAGAACTTCATTTGCTTGGAAGTTGCTAGAGATGTTGAATTTTCTGCATTGAAGAATTCTGATGCTGCAAAGAAAGACTGTCCATCAACTGCAAGGGAGGATCTCTTAAGGTTACACCGAAAATATATTAGAGAAGTTGGTGGAATTGTGGAAGACCACATTGATGTGGAGATCTCACCGCTGCTGTCATACGGAGGGGAGAATCTGCAAGACTTGGTCAGTGGAGAGGTGTTCACTATAAGTCCGTATCATCTTAAAAGTATGCAAGAATCTGCTATGAATGGGAATGGAGTGAATGGAACAAATGGAACGAATGGTAAACATTAAGATAGTATTGTGCGAAAGTTGTTAAAAATTTATAAAAGTTACAAAAATTTGCTGTTAAAAAAAACTGGTCACATACAAAAGTGACGTTTATTGGACGATTAAACAAAAAAAAAAAAAATGTGTTGAAAAATTTAATGAATTTATTGCCTATAATTTTTTTTTAAATTCTCTATTGAAAGGACTAAGTGATGTGAAATTTAAGTCATTATTTATTAAGAAATATAATAATTTTATAATTTAATTTTATTGCAATTAGAGCAATAATTAGCTAATTATGCATTATTTCTAATTAGTTTATGCTACTCATTTAGTGTTATTGAGTACTCCATTATTATTTGGAAATCAAAAAGCTTAGCTTAAATTTATTAATTAAATTACTTAAATGTATTTTAAATGGCAATAATTAATTTAATCATATAGACGGCGGCACTATATCGATAATAACAAAGTAAATAAGCAATAATAACCTGTTAGTTTTTTTCCCGCGCTTATCACGTTACGTAATGTTTCGCGGGGAAAATCCAATATTACCTATTTCATATCTTTTAAAATTGGAACTTATTCAGTTCTGGTGTTTTAATTATTAAACCATCGACAATTTTTTACAATCTAAGTTTTAAACGAATATGTTACTGATTGAATTTCGCGCCACAATTTCGCTTTATTTTCTCAAGGTCGTTAGCGAATCTTGTTTTGAACTCTTTGAACCTGTTTTGTCGCTGACCCCCTTTCGATTGAGGCGCGATGATATAACGTACTCTTAAAATCATGCCGAAATCAGTTTTGATTATAAAAAAAAACAACATGTGATATAATAATATAATACCTACTTATATCTCTAAAGATAAATTTGCCTGATTATATTTGATTTTTATCAGTGATTTTTTTTATACGCAAGATTATTGTTAAAAATATTAACTGCTTAGCTTAAAATGTAATACTAATAAGGCGAAAGCGCCACGGCAGAACTCAACTTTTTTCGATATTTTTAAACCATTTACAAGCACTTTAAAATTGTCAAAAAGTCGGTCAGTTGGTCAGAAAGTTGAAGCTAGTTGCAGCCCGGGATAGCCCGCGTTCCTACGTTCACGGGCTACTTTTCCTAAAATGAACTTCACAAATCTTGGTGGAGTATACATACACTGATACATACACTGTAAATATTTAGTTTTAGTATTTTCTTTAGTTTTCCGCAATTAGGTAAACGCACAAATCATATTTTGAAATGGCATCAACATTATTTCAGCGCTATCTAAGTAGGAAATGTTGCCGGAACATTAATTTGTACGTATAAAAAGATCTATATCTTCTTTGTGGTTAGTTAAAAGATAATTTTATTGACGGCCTCTTTGACCTAATGGTCGCAGGCGTTACTGCTGATCATGAGGTCTGGCACCAAAAAAGAAATTCTATTTAGTCCGTCAGTCAGATAATAAAAAAATATTAGAAACGTATTTTTTGCTTTATCATATTAATAAAAAATGACTTAGATAAAACGCATTAAACTTGGAGAGTGGGGGTCGCTACGTCACAAGTATGTATAAAATCTACATACTCGTGACGTCATGGCACATTTTAACTCAATGTATCGCCGTAATCTTTAGATTACGTAAAAAAATAAAAAATATGTGTCTAATATTTTTTAATAACCTACTGGAAGGAGTTTTTTTTTTGTCATCATCCCTATCACAATCTGAATAACTTTGAAGGAGTTTCCTAATCCATTTCTTCATAATGTTCAAAAAAATTGTCATAAATAACGCAATGAATGTTGTTGAGCTGTCCAAATGAAACATATTGTGATTGTTGATCGTGTGTTACGCCATGAGGGTGCTGGATTCGATTCCCATGTCGGGCAAAGTGTTATTCTATTTTTCCATCAAGCATTTTTCTCAGTAGCAGCCCGGAGTCTGAATCTGGGCCATGTTGATGGCAATAGGCTTGCCTCCTATCACATAGCTGTCGAAATATGGGTGTACTATAGGTACATCTCTGCCCAACCCAACCCTAAGGGGATTACAGGCGTGATGTTATAATTTTATTAAAGCTAAATTACTGCCAATTCGATTAATACAAGTTTTTTTTATGCTTTTACTGCCAAATTAATTAATTGTACATAACCATTTTTATGAAACCATCACAATAATAAATATGATGTTTTAAAATCAAATTACCTAAAGTCTGCTTTTTAAACTCGTACAATACAAGTTTTTTTTTTTTTATGTCCCTCACAATCGACTTTTGAGTCGTTTGAGAGCGTCCGGTCTGCACCAAGTGCAAAAGGCAACTGATGAAATCCGACGACTGACGAAGCACGAAGTTTACCGAGGGACACTAAGAAAATAGTTGTACTGTAGACTAATTTGACAGGTGCAAATGTCAAATTCCAAATTGAAAAAACAAACACTTGAAATGTCAAATTAGTCTACGAGATTAAAACCCACACTTTATAGTGTACAGACGCCAGCACGTCAGCCTACTACAATCTGTCATTTAAAAAAAATAGATTTTCAACTTTATCACTAAACCATGAGGTTCAAAGTTGATTGGGGAAATTTGACAGTTTCGGGTAGGTTGATGTGCTGGCGTCTGTACTTAGTAAGTTTTATGGCAGTATCTTCAAAATCTTAGGGAACAATTTAGATATTTATGTTTAAAATAAAAACCCTTGTTGATATAGCCTAAAATAGTTTAAAAAGTATAGCCCTATATATATTACATTTAATATACAGTTTACAGGATCAAATTAAATTACTTAGCGAAACTCCGCAGACGTCTATCGATATCTAAAAATTATAAAACAAAAAATAAATTATCCCTTTGAGTCACCGACCATACAGGAAGTAATAGCAGTCAGTTTTGTGTTAACTTTACACGCGCGATGGGTAACAATTTCTTTCCACGATAAAACAAACAAAAATAACTCATAATTCAAATAATTACAATACCAGCGGTCGCAGAACAATTTTTTTTTTATGTTTTATTATTTTAAGTATCGATCCCCATCGGATCTGCGGTGTTTAGTTAATTAATTCAATTAGACCCTGTATAATATTAGTGTAGTAGGCTACGTTCACACAGCGATTTTTTCCCCGTATACAATACACGAGATTTTATCGAATAGAGCGGTGGCAGTAGAAAATATAGTAAATTGTTCACACGATATTTTCCCGCATATACTCCATATGCGGGAAAATATCGTGTTCGAGAAATATTTTTTCCCGTATACCGTCCGAAGTTACCACCGAGGAGGCCGCGTCTCGAAAAGATTTTATCGAATACGACACCCAGTGGCTTCATGTTCATGTTGTATCGTTCACACGAACAAAGTTTTCTCGTACTCGAGATTCGCGCGCGTGCACGCGGTTGTCCTTGTGTCGTAGCCGCGAATCGAACGGAAATGGTAGTCGTGTGAACGACTGTCTCGTCGACTGTCGAGATAAAATCGAATCATATAGTCGCCGTGTCAACGTAGCCTCCTAGGGGATGGCCTAGCATTATAGTAGCAATAACTATTTACATTAAAAAAATTACAAATGTATGTTATTATTTTCATAGTACTATTATTTTGTTTTCAATTGTACTACACATTATTTTAATTTTATACTTTTGGCTTTTTTTTTGTTATATTAAATGGATTTATTGTAATTTTCTGAGATTTCAGAGATTACATATAATTGAGATTATTTTGTAAAAAATCTCTTAATTAGCATTCCTATTTTTATGGTAACATAGAGAGAAGATTCAGAGCGTAGTAGCGTACCTATAGTTAAGATATTTGTTGAATTTGTTCCGACTAATAAAAAGCTATGGATTGATAATTTTACAAAAAAAAAAAAAAAAAAAAAAAAAATGAGATGAGAAAGAGATCTTGGCAAACTCTACTTTAGCATTATAAAGTGAAATTCCGTGAAATTCAAATTTTCTTAAGGAAATTTTCTTAACACAACACCTAAAAAACATTGCGGGCTACATAAAGTAATTTGACAAGTTCTCAACTTTAAATACTTAATTCAGAGACTGGGTGTAAGGGCTTGCCCGCACTGCGATAAAAATCATCCGTAATTTTTATCGCAATTCTGTAACACATGGTATCGTATAACTACACGCACTGGCGATTTAAAATGTCGTAGGTCGAAAATCGCGCGAATTAAATTCGCAATGCGGGCCCTGCCTTAGAAGTGATGTTAAGAGGGATGCGTCAAGGTTGCCCGCGAAATTCAAAATTTCTTACGTTTTTTTTTTTTGCATTTTGCAGGTCAGTGTCGGGTTGTATGTTGGTTAAAATATGATTCGCGACCGTAACAAATATGGCTGTACAGAATTATAATCATTAGAATCACCAATACAACTCCTTAAGTTAGAGTAATCGTCAAATGTTCTTATGTGTGTGCTTGTTTCTTTTTTTATTTTGTGTTCTTTTTTTGCGTCACGTTTACCGCAAATAAACGTATTTTCTTTCTTTCTTTTCTTTATTTTATTTAATGAAATAGTCATTCAATAGGATTATATGAACTTAGTTGTATTGATTAAGTACCTAATATTTATTTATAAAATTATAATAATAAAAATTATAGAAAGAAAAGAAAGAAAGAAAGAAAATACATTTATTTGGCACAGATAAAAATAGATTTTATTTATTTTATTTTATGATTTTAATTCTATAAATAAATATTTGTTACGGCCGCGAATCATATTTAGATCAACATACAACCTGGGGCCCAAGTCTGCTATTTTTATAAATTCGTCATTCCAACACGATTCCATTGTCATTTTGCTAAAAGTTCGTAATCTGCTAAATTCAAAATGGTCGATCATTGGTTGATCATTGTATTCCACAAACACGATACTCGTAACGAATTAAAATAAATGACTGCACAATGACGCTCTAATGGTAGGTCACTGATCAAAGGAACTGTCAAAATTGCCTCCTAAGTCAGTCATTCATTTGTCATTATGTACGAGATTACCAATAGATGCCATTTCTTTCAATGGAGTGTCAGTGGCTGACCATTGGAAAGTCATAATGACGCCAATCAATATGTTATTAGATTACCAAACATGTCAAAATCAACAATTATGAAATCAATGATAGACGATTCTGACACTATTGTAATAGCAGACTTGAGGCCCTGATATTGACCTGCAAATCACAGAAAAAGTAAGAAAATTTGAATTTCGCGGGCTATCGTTACGCTTTCGCCTTAACTGTTGTCATTGTAGAATACCGATCAACTAATTGCCTCACTTGACATGAATGAGTGACAATTTATGAACTAACTTTTGAGCTGACCCCTCAGAAACAGTGTTCGGTGGAGCATGCCTCCAACCTTTCCAGAATAACACCGTTTCTGGGGCTCAGCTTTTTCAAATTAAGTAGTCATTTTATTTTACAGTTTTTTTTTATCGACGGTTATTGACTAATTTACGAGTAGTCGGAACAATTTTAATCTTGTATTATAATGTGTACTTAAAATCTTAGTCATAATAAAATAAATGAGATTTTATATATTATTATTATATCGTTCCTTTTAATAAAAAAATAATTAAAGTATCATTTTTTTTAAACAATTTGTTCTGTTTATTTCATTGAACACCTTCGACCGCAATACAATATCATTTTTCATCATTGTCCTGTCCCTAACATAGATTATTTGTGGTCGGTGCAACGTCTTCCATACTTCTCTATGAGTTATCATCTTGGTAGTCAACCCCGTTCTGTTCATCCATCGTTTCTTTGGTCCTCCCCTACTCTTATAGCCATCGACATGCATACTCAAAACTTTCCTCACGAGATTATCCTCATTCCTCCGCATCACATGCCCATGATAAAATATTTTTAATTATACTGATAAAATTAAATAAATCTCAAAGTAAAAAAACAAAATAAAAAATGCAATTTTTAAAAACGGGGCCTCAGTCCTTTCAATAAAAAATAAATAAAAAACTACTGACCACAAAACAATATTCGAGATTAAAAATAAGTATTCGAAAAATAGGTATTTGAAGAAGAATGCGATAGGGACAGCTGCAGCTCAGACCGATTATATCACAAAAAAAACGGATGAGATAGACGTTTCGTATTCCCCTTTTTTCTCCTCGAAAACTGAGTCGATTGAATTATTTTTTACATTAAAATTTTAAGAAAGAGTATGTCTAGGTTCCTATCATTTTCTTTTATGTTAAAAACTTTTCGAATTTGTCTGGTAGTCCTCCAAATACGGCGGCAAAAATGGTGCATTTTTGAAGGGTCATATTTTCATTACCAATAAGTTGCTGAAAAAAAGGAAAGAACAAAGAAAGAAGGACGTGCAATGGACCTTGATTTTATGAAAAAAAAAATTGCTCTGGAGGCATTATTCAGGAAGAAAAAAGGGGAATACATTTGTATGGAGAATGCCCTGGACCCTCTTAAGTACAAACTTAATGTTTGTAACTTTAAAATGTCGCAAGATATTTTCGTAATACTCGGCTGTGGTTTGAGCCGAGTTGAGAAACCTGTTTATCGAGTTTTGTAATAAATACATTACGATTACGACGACCCAAATGTCAATATGCAAGAGTTTAAAAGCTCACCTTTTGAACTTCAATAGACAATTTACGTCTACATTATTTGGAGTTCAAATCAAAAGGTTAGATCACAAAAAAAAAAAAAAAAAGGTTAGATTCTAAAGTTCAAACGATCAATGGAGCGACTAGATTGGCGGGAAATATTTTTTATACATATTAAGATGTTACACTATTTGTCAATATACAATTATTACACCATTAACTATTGTCTAGATAGATACTAAATTAAATGACTAACTATAAAAAAACAAAAGGACATTAAAGGCTTCAAAGTTCATAGGTACTCGTCCGCATCGCTGTCATCCGGAAATGTGTGCAGCATAAGATTGCATAGCAGCATTGCCACTTGCAACGTTGAGTGTTATTTGCAATTTTCTGCCAATGATATTAGAAGTAAAAATACGTAGATAGGTTACCTACCTAACATTCTATCTTCAAAAACGTCACTATGTCACACTATAATATGACACGTGGAAGTAGGATGGCATGTCGTAATTATCGGGAGCGAAAAAGAGACAAAACGAAGAAAATGTGGCTAATTAGCCAACTTTTGACGTGCCACTTGCGGAACGTTTATAACCTATCTACCTCTTTTTACATACCTATAATATCATTGTTTTCTGCACCCTATTTGCTATCAATCGCAATCTAAATTATTTTGAAGGAATAAATCCTATTCAAGAGCTAATCCATCCGATCCATATTAGGTAGGTACGTTCGAATTTATTCGAATGTGTTATGTTATGAGTGCAATGCAAAAACGCTTATCGGCCTACTTATCTACTCATGTTAATCCTAATAATCATTAAACCAAATTGGTGTAGGTAACATTTTTTTTAGTAAGTACCACTGCTAATTGGGTTTCACGCTATTCTTACTAATTAGTTAGGTAAGTGTAACTACCAGTACCTACAACTATTTTTTTAAGGGTAGGAAATACACTTGTCGACGGCTCGAACCCGTTGGTGGGCGTGACTAATGTGAATGATAAATTAGTCTAATTATTTACCTATTTATTTAGTTTTTATATATATAGTTTTTGAAGTGAAAACTTCTTTAGTGGCGTTGTGCACTTTTTTGTGATTGGTAAAAAAAATTAAAGTCACGTCAGGACAGGGCCTCAAGTCTGCTATTACAATAGTGTCAGAATGCTCTATCATTGATTTCATAATTGTTGATTTTGACAAGATTGGTAATCTACTAACATATTGGTGTCATTATGATTTTCCAATGGTCAGCCACTGACACTCCATTGAAAGAAATGGCATCTATTTGTAATCTCGTACCTACTTAATGATAAATAAATGACTGACATAGGCGGTACCTAATCTGCTAAAATTTTGACAGTTCCTTTGACCTACCATGACAACGTCATTGTGCAGTCAGTTCTTATAATTCGTTACGAGTATCGTGTTTGTGGAATACAATGATCAACCAATGATCGACCATTATGAATTTAGCAGATTACGAACTTTTAGCAAAAAAAATGACAATGGGATCGTGTTGGAATGACGAATTTATAAAAATAGCAGACTTGGGCCCTTGATCGAAAATTCGTAAGACGGAAAAATTCACAACGTTATTATTCAAGTTTTCACTTCTTTCGGCACTCCCGAAGTGCAACCCGTTTTTATAAAATTTATTTATAAAAATTCATGAACAGACCTTTGGGCGTATAGATATTATAGAAAAACTACTGGATGTAGGTAGGTAGGTACCTATTTACACAAATTAACATTATTTGAACTTTTGAATAAATTATCTATCCCTGTATCTACGGTTTCTGTTTGCCATTTTTTTTTACTACATAAGTTATTTATTTACGCCCAAAAAGGTGGTAAAATTAGTGTTGAATTAAGGAAGTTTCGACGCTCTAACTTCCAAACCATTTTTTTCCCAATTATGATTCCATACAGGGCTAGATAATTACAAGACAAATTTGATATAATTTTAAGTTTTGAACGTACACCGTCAAACAGACGAGTAATCACCATACTACGTTTGTATGCCCTTAGTGTCCCTCGGCAAACTTCGTGTTTCGTCAGTAGTCGGCAGATAGAAGGCCTGTGTGTGTTCCAGCAGTGCGAACGTTAAAGGATGATTATGTTTATGCTTATTGACTACCAAACAAACAGGTACAGCCCGATTCAAACTTAATGGCGGCTCGAAACATGAGGCGAGTCGCTGCGCAGTAACAAATTCATGGGTCAGCGGGGGTGAGGGGTGCGGTACTGCGCAGCGAGCCGCTAACTTCCGAGCCGCCATTAACTTTGAATCAAACTATAGCACTCCTGATGGTTGTCTATATTCGGTGGTGGGGCAAATTCCCCACCTTTCCCGTGAGTACGCATGATGGTGTTTATTCCGCACCAAGTGCTCTGCTCCCACAAATAATGAGGAACCCTGAAAAACATATTTTCATAGAATATCAACCAAAATTCAAAATTCAAAAGTCATTTATTCAAACTAGGCTGAGAATCAGCACTTTTCGAACGTCAAAGTTACATAAGACAGTCCCACAAAACGCCCACCCTTCACCACTTCCTAGTGCTTTCGCTGGGAAGAAGAAGTGGCGCAACAAACTCCCCAGCAGCACAGCTGTCTGTTCAGTTAGAAAAACTTGATTCTATACAATAAGTACATATGCAAAATAATTTACTTATCGCAACTCAAAACATTAAATTATAAATTAATAGCCATATGACAGCTAGCACACGCCAATATACCAACCAAAAAACATCGAGATCTATACTCAAGCAGAAATAAAAATAACTAAACGTAAACAACATCTAAAAAAGGAAATAAAGCCTCCAGGCATAAAGGGCGTGCCCGCTAACATAAAGCTGTAACTAAAAGTTATAATTGATAAACTAGGACCATCGAGGTAAAATAAATAAACAGTTAATTACTAATAACAATAACAAAACCATGATCAGCAAGACGACCAGTCACCACAAGCAGCACCCGTTCACGAGCTTAACGCAAAGATCAGCCATTACCCCCCTCGCCATATTTGAGGGAAGGAGGCAACCCGACCCCCGACGCTACCTCAAGCAGTGACATCTAAGGGAGCATGACGAACTTGCTGCCGGTTTTTCAGGGAAAAAATAAAATAAAATTATATGATCAATTTGTCGAGGTCGCTAGCTAACCACATATTGCAATACAACCCATGAAAATCATTCTAATGAGTAGATTATGTCAACAAAAAATTAATAAAATTAAAATAAATTGACTTTTATAGTCAAATAAAATGAACAATTTACCTAAGCTTATATAACCTGTCAGTAGGTAGGCTAATTCTGGAGAAAGAAGATAAACATTGTCTTGAGCCAATCACAGCGACCAACTATTCTTATCATTTAAGTAGTCGTTGATAGAATAGTATGCCTTTGAACAAAGGTTGGATTTTACTTTAGTTTTAAATGCATTAAAAGGCAAATCTAGCAAAGAAGAGGGTAGCTTGTTGTAAAAGGTTATACCAAGCCCAACAAATGAGTTATGAACCTTATGAAGCCGGTGAAACCCGCTCGTAGTTTGTCCTTGTTTCTTGTGTTAACATTGTGAATATCACTGTTTTTAGTGTACAAGTGTATATTTTGCCTAATATATAGAATGTTGGCGAAAATGAATTGTGAGGCAACAGTGAGGATACCAATATCTTTAAAAAAATCTCTCAGAGAAATTCTGGCACCCAGCTGGTAAATTGCTCGAACAGCTCGTTTTTGGAGGACAAATATATTTTGAATATAGGCAGCTTTGCCCCACAGCAGAATACCGTAGGACATAACGCTATGGAAATAACTAAAATAGACTAACCGAGCTGTATCAACGTCAGTGTATTGTCTTACTTTCCTGACGGCGTAGGCGGCCGAACTGAGCCGTATTAAATGCACTCGTAGTTTCAAAAGGTACAGACGCCAGCAGGTCAACCTACCCGAAACTGTAATTTTTTCCAATCAACTTTGAACCTTATACTTTAGTAATAAAGTTGAAAAACTATTACTAAAGAAATTTGACAGATTGTAGTATGTTGATCTGCTGGCGTCTGTACGTCATCAGTTCATCACAATAGAAACAATTGTGTAAATACCTACTTATATGTAATTTAAGTTGATGCATCAAAACGCTTACGTATGTATTTGCGTTTCTTATGGTTCTCAGCCTTATGAATATAATCTTCTACGAAATAGATAACTTTGCCTAGTTATTGAGAATTAATGTGAGGTTTCTCATCACTTTAGAGGCTTGGATACCGATATAATTGAAAAACAGTTAACTAAAGTCAGGCCATTTTAATAGGTAACATTTAACGTCTGTCAGTTTAGTGAAAGCAATAAATATGTACCTAATCGTAATTGAAAAAAGTTAAGCAATTGTGCAGTTCTAACAAAACGAAAAAAAAAAAAAAAATGCTAGCCGTTACAAGGTTACGTTGTTGAATTTAGATGAATTGTCAAATGTTACCTATTAAAATGGCCTTACTTTAATTAGCAACACGGTTTTCGTAAACGATTACGACAAAATTTGTTTCATTTTGACAGTTCAACAACATTCATTGCGTTATTTACGTTGTTGAGCAGATTTTTCTGTTTGGAATTTATGAAGTAGTGGATTAGAAATCTGTTTCAAAACGATTCAAATTGTGATTGAAGCAAATAGGGTACAGACTAACAGTAGCAATGACTTTCATTTTGACAGTTCAACAACATTCATTACGATATTTAGAACTTAGACAATTTTTTGGATCATAAAGCAATGGATTAGCAATACCTATCCTTCAAAATCATTCAGATTGTGATTAAGTGTGTTAACCATTTAGGCTGTAAGTATTTATTCATACAAAGGTTCACCTTGAGAGATTTTTAACCCCCTTTGGGTTTTCTGTCGTCAGACACAAAAATAACAAACTTGTTTATGTGTCTGACGACGGAAAAGCCAGTGCAAGAGTGACCTTGGTTGTGTGCATGGGCGTACCGAGGGGAGGGTAGCTGCCCCATCCTGGACCAGGCCCAGCTGTCTCGACTTAGATAGCTATCGTTATACGACCGAATTCGGTCGCAAAGTCGTAATGGCTTCCCTAGAGGCGCGCGACGTGCTGCACAAGCACGGGATTTTGTCTTGCTTGTCAAGTAATTTTGACCGTCTAGGGACGCCATTAAGAACTCAAACTCAAAGCATTTATTTCAATTAAACCATTTACAGGCATATTGAATTGTCAAGGGTTCAGTCAGTCAAAAATATGAAGCTAGTTGCCCATTCCAAAGCGTAGGTTCCAATGGAGAAGAACGGGCAAGAAACTCCATGGATACTCTTTTAAATCATAATATTATTACAAAATATTGGTTACATCATTCATATTGAAATTATACATATGAGAACAATGTAGAAAGACAAATGTATAAAAAGATAAAAACAATTCAAAAATTAAAATATGCCGTGGCAGATAAGAGATGACCAGTCCCTACTGATGGCGCCCGTTCACGAACATGACGCATGGATCAGCACCGTTCAGCTCAACCATTTTGAAGGGAACTTAACGATCCAACACACACGCCACCACCAGCGAGACATTAATTTGAGTGAGCATGACATAAGACTGCGCCCGAATGACCTCGCATTCCTCGAAATCCTATACAATGTGAGATCAGTTTAAACTGGAAATGTAGGCATAGCTTGATGTGTAGCCGTGTGTACTATCATTAACTTAGTAAATAACGTAGGTACCTATGCCGAAGAAGGTACTTGCCTGTGCCTACTCACTAATAGTAGAGATTCTATAAGAGATACTTTTCTAACCAACTTTTTTATAACTTTATTAGTCCATCTCAAATTTTCGCTTTAATATCTCAAAAAGTACACTACCCCTTTTCCTCGAATTTTCATTATACTGAGCATTTATTCATATAATTTCGAAATCTGTTTCTCGTTTATTAGTTAACATAAACAATTAGGTAGGGACTATATAAACTACCTATGTGTAAACAACTAAGTATTAAACAAACTAAAATATAGCGTTGAAAAATTCATCCACATCACTGTCGACTGGTAATGTACCCAAGAAACTGGCCGCATTGCCACGTTATATGGCCAAGGTAAAAGCCAGCCCTTGGGTCACGGGAAGTGTCAGCCAGTCGTTTAGAGATTTCATTGAACAAACCATGAGCACTCAGACCCCACGGCGCTAGGGTTTCAACTCCAAACGGCTCGAAAATATAGTTACCTATAAGGTAGTATTAAACTTTCGCCGCTTGAGGTTTTCTGCAGCCGCAGCGGCACGCTGAGCCAGGAAGATGGGTTGGCGCAAGAGTATCGACACACGTTGCGTCCCACACTAAAAGCCTACCAACTTCCATGGAAATAAAGACATGCCGTCCGGTCTCTTGCCATCATCGCGTGCCAAGCCATTAGGCTCTAATACAGCTGGAAGAGCTCGTCGGATGCTGTCATTAATGTTCACGTGCCGCGCTAAGCGACCTGCACTTCGGCTGCAAGACAAGCCGTGGTGTCCGAGGCTGTTGACAACTTCGCCACAGTGTCTAGTCGCAGGGAAACAGCGATGCGGAAAGTAGTGTCGTCGAACAAAATGCCTAAGTTCGATGACGGTAGTGCATGAAGCCACAGGCCCGACTCCCACTTACCCACAGCCAAAGGGCGCGCACGCTCTGCAGCAGTAGCAGACGTGTTAAGTAAATTGTTCTGTACTACTCTTCAGAGCGGCTCATCCCACCGTCTCTGGGAAAATGGATTGTCAGGTGGATCTGAATTCGGGCAAGCGAGACTCCAGGCATCCATAGCCTCGGTGAGGGACGGCACATCAAAATTAATAAGTGTGGGGGCTAGGACTTTCCTGATTACTTTCTCAGTACCGTGGACTGAGGATATGAAAGAGGGTAAACTAATACTGGAAATTTTGCGGACGCCGAGGCCTCCCATACGAATGGGAAGAGTAGCTTGTGCCCAAGCTCGGTCGTCCATGGCCACATTTAAGATCGAAGTTAAATATTATTTGGTCCATTTTGTCAAAATTTTAGTGTGTTTCTATAAATGAGAAGCGTGAAGGAAATATGTTAATTTAGGGCCGAAACAGCAGTAACGGATTAAGGTTATGGCCGAATGCATGTTAATTTGGAGCAATCTTTCCGAAACGTCATTGAAATTTTAAATTTTTTCTTCTATCTAGGGAAAGGAATCCTCGAAGATTGGTGACTCAAGCAGACGGAAAGAGCTTTTTTCAATGATTTTAATTTCTGGGGCTACTGCGTTAAATTTGGAAAGTGTGTGATGTCTGTCAGTGTCCGCTAAGTATAGTTCACATTTCGAAAGGTTGAGTTCAAGGCCAATGGAATGAAGTTCGTTTTTTAGGAATTTAAGGTCACTTAAAACAGTTTCTACATCGCCTCCCAAGGTTCCATCATCGAGCTACCAAACGTTAAATTTGGAATTTAGCTGTCGAATAATTGGGTGAATGAACTTAACTGAAAATCACTGGCCCGAGGGGGTCACCTTTTGACAACCAACAGCAGATTCCAGAAGGTTGTCCCGAAACAGTAATTTAGAGGGGTGTCTGTAAAATTGCCAAAGGAAACTATAGATTTGGGGTATTTCTTTTTTAGTTTCTGCCAGCAAGGTGTCCCTATTAACAGAATTGAAGGCATTCTTTATGTTAACCTTCAGGATGACCCCTCCTTTGTCAGAATTTAGGTAGGTCGACAAGTCGTGTAGGGCAGCCTCACAGCCCCCTTTGGAGCCGTAACCTAGCTGCAAGGGCTGAAATGTTTCCGATATAGCCTCACCATATAAAATTTACAACAAATCTTGGCTGCCATACGACGGTAAGTAGTGCCCACGGCAATGGGGCTAATGCCACCATCCCTCTTACGTAGGACGCATAGATTGGCCCCATATAGAACGACTATGACGGACTCGTTCACCTTGCTAGAGAGCATGTTTTTTTTTTTTTTTTTTTTGATATGGCATCTCGCAGTTGACTCTCAGATTGAGGTCGCAGCTGCTTAACCGGACTATCCTGTGGACGCCTTAAGCTACTAACTTAAAGCCTCCAGACAGGGGCATAAACTATTCTATGTTAAATTAAGCGAACGCTCGCTAAGGGCACCCCCTGTGGGGTACGAACCTCGGCTTAGGGCGTCGCTGGCGGGGGGACAGCAAGGTGGGACAGGCTGGATCAAATTTTCATTATTATTGATCGGGGAATTTAAATCTACATTTCTCAGCGTAACGCGGGCTGGCGCTTCTGCGAGCAAGGGTCGGGGGGGAGCTAGAGAGCATGAGGTTAATCAGAGCCGTAAGCTCTTTCAAGAGCAACTCACCAGCTGTCCCGGCGCCTAAACAAATAAGGTACTTAAGGTGCCGAGGACTCAGGCCGCCAAGGCCGCCAGCAGAGCCACTCCGGAAAGAGCAGACGGCTGTGATCAACTCTCAACCTGTGATGGTGAGGAAGTGATTATCCAGATCCAGAGGTTGGGAAAAGAAAGACCATCCACTGGGGCAGGGTGTTTGCTCTCCAGAGCTGTGAGTGTGTCTGGAGAACATGTTGCCACCACATCACTACTAAAAATAATCCTGGCTGCTCCGCTTATGTCACCTTCCCCTAACTTAGATTCTACTAGATGGGATATACCTCTTGAGGAGTTATATCTTTGTGTGGGTAATTTTGAATCTAAATAAGAGCCAAAATATTACAGTTATTTTTTACTTTATTAGGTGGCCACCGGCAGCAAAAATAAAACAATATTCTATAAGTACTATGAAATTCATGATTCATCATCACCTCACGGGCCCAGTGTTGGATGTCACATGTATTCGAATTTTTGATTTGTTTCCTCACGATGTTTTCCCTCACCGTTATGAGAACAGCCAGCCAGCCAGTCTGCTATTTTTATAAATTCGTCATTCCAACACGATCCCATTGTCATTTTGCTAAAAGTTCGTAATCTGCTAAATTCATAATGGTCGATCATTGCTTGATCATTGTATTCCACAAACACGATACTCGTAACGAATTAAAAGAAATGACTGCACAATGACGTTCTCAGGGTAGGTCACTGACCTAAGGAACTGTCAAATTTTTTCCAGATTACCGCCTAAGTCAGTCATTACGAGATTACCAATAGATGCCATTTCTTTCAATGGAGTGTCAGTGGCTGACCATTGGAAAGTCATATTGACGCCAATATATGTATTAGTAGATTACCAAACTTGTCAAAATCAACAATAATTATGAAATCAATGATAGACCATTCTGACTCTATTGTAATAGCAGACTTGAGGCCCTGTGCTGATGAAATTATTTACACAAAGTAAAACGTCTGTCTGGGTTCGAACCACGGATATCGAGGGATACCTATGCCTTGGAGGCGTGGCACGTGCCGCCTCGATATTATAAAATTGGTCTTATGTTCGAACGGCGGCTGTACGCTTCATTCAGTCGCTTTGCAATTGCGTACAGTGTACTAATTGATGCGTAAAAAACCAAAATGCCGAATTGTGCAGTAATTATTTGTAAAAATAGGTCTAGTACCATCAACCTGAAGACAAATGGCGTGTCCTACCACCGGTAAATAAACATTTAAGTCACTGTTTTATATTTTAACCGGTTTAATTCCCAGTTTTTAAAATTTCGAACGTTCGCGTCGCGTATTGGCGACGAATGTAGTTTTTTCGTTTTTTTTTTTTTTAATCATTCGGATATCTATGGTTCGAACATATACGGCCTTCTTCTTCTTCAACAAAGTCACGGCAGTTGCCACAGGGCCACTATAACAGCTGTCAAGTCGAGCTTTATCCTACCCGCTGAACTGTAAACTCTTAGCACATTATAACATTACGTAGGCGTTAGCTAAGTATTGGTTACGGAAAGTGAAAGGCACGGAAGGTCGTACACTTCTAGTTCGACACCTTGTCGCTTAGGAGAAACCTGTTTGGTCTGTTATTGAACATATTTATTAGCTAGTGGTCATATGTCACATGTTTTTTGATTATTGCTTCCAGTTCAAGAATGTTATTTGCGGATAAAGGCTCGTGCAGACTAGCGCGACGCGACATTAAGTCGAAGTCAAAGTCAAATAATTTATTTCAATTAGGCACAAAAAAAAGGCACTTTTGAACGTCAAAATTTACAAAAAATAATAATAACTGATTCTAGTCGCCCATTCCAAAAGGTAGTTTTCGAATGGAGAAGAATGGGCAAGAAACTCCACAGTTACTCTTTTAAAATGTTTTCACAATATCTTGTATACATTAATTATATAATTATATGTGAAGACGATGCACCTAGAATAAGATTACTATACCACGATGGGTAAAAATAATGAAAAATGAAGAAATGACACAAATTAATTATGTGATAGATGCATGGTGCTCACATACTTACAAACATTGTAAAATTATGCTATATTCCTAACATTCTATCAAGTAATACTAATAATAAGTCAGTGTGTGAGTTCAAGTAATCACAAAATATAAAATAAGTGTTTCAAAAAATTATATTATACAATTAATTTGGCTACCAGTTCGGTTTTGTCTAGATTCTGAATTGTCATATGGAGCAGAATCAGCATGTTTCCAAGCATTTTTATCTTGGATATATATAATCCTCTAATTTTTAATATGCTTGTTTACAAAGTATACTATATAGATGAGTTTTAAATTTTCTTTCATTTAATGGCTCGTGCAGACCAGCGCGACGCGACGGCGCAACGCGACTCGAACAATACAAATTCTAAGAAAACTTCACGGTATAACAATAGCCGGTGTCGTGTCGCTCTGTCGCGTCGCGCTAGTCTGAACGAAGCTTGATTCTAATTATCACAAAGTATTCTGTTGTAACATTTAACACAGTACCCCATAAAAGATCGAAAAAATGGTACCGGTCAAATTACCACCTCCTGACTTGATCCACATATTTTGTGCTCGTTGTACGCCATTTTGAATTTTTGCTCGCAAAACAACCTCCAAATTGGTGACTTCTTCTTCAATGTTGGCTTATAAGACTTGCAAGGTGGTATAAGGTGGTAAATGCAAGATCACGTCAACGTCGGCTGTCACTGAAAACCAGCGCTGGGGCTCTGTCTCGCATAGGGTCCCAGCATTATGCTGAGCGATGGCCGTTTTGCGTGGATGTGACGCATATTTTCCCTCAAATTTGTTTTTTAGTGTTTGTTCCTTTGCATGCGTCATATGTACCGCAATTAAACGTATTTTCTTTCTTTCTTTCTATTTCAAAAAGAGTCTGCGGGTGCCGTCATATCTGGCGATCTGGCCGGCCAGTTCAAATCTCCAAAACATGAGATCACAAAGCCCGGAAATTGGTGTTTCAAAATCTCCATCGTTGCCTGAGCTGCGTAACTGTGTATATCGCTCCATTGCATTGTCTCTATCTGTCTACAATATAGGTACCATCAAAGAACTTCATATCTAAGCAGTTTGAAAATAAAATCCCGTGAACACGATGACCACATCTGTTACCGCCCCGGTTCTATAGCGGCCGAGCGCTGCAAGCAGAAATGGTCCTTACAGTGTCTAGATATGAACTTTTTCGATGGTACGTATCAATCACAATGAATATGCCAGAATTCACATATGACATTACTTTTGCCCCACCCTGTATTTTCTGAATTATAACCATTAAAATCATCAATAAAATATCTGAATTTAAGACGCAGATATATTCCAGTGACCTTGAGCCTGTACCGCGCTCACGCAGATTTTGCGATTGCGATTGATAGATTTTGCGATCTTCCGTATAAAATCATTAAGAGGGAACAGGGGCTGCGAGGAATTTGAAAAATAGGTAGGTATTTGAAGAAACTATTGGAGTCGCGCTGCGCCCGAAAAACTGAGTTAAACCCCGTAAAGTGCGATAGGGACAACTGCACCTCAGACCGATTATATCACAAAATTTTTGACGAAAACGACGTTTGGCATTCTCCTTTTTTCTCCTAGAAAACTAAGCCGATTTAATAATTTTTTACATTAAAATTTTAAGAAAGAGTATGTCTAGGTTCCTATTATTTTCTGTTAAGCTAAAAACTTTTCCGAATTAGTCTGGTAGTCCTCTAATCACGGCGGCAAAAATGGAGTATTTTTGTAATTTTTGGAGGGTCATAGTTCCTTACTAATTGCTGAAAAAAAGGAAATGACAGGGACATGCATAAAGAGACTGATTTTATTTAAAAAAATGACAGTTCTAGAGGCATTATTCAGGAAGAAAAACGGGGAATACGTTTCTATGGAGAATCGCGGGCCCTGTTCCCTCTTAAAAGTCGGATAGGGTCGCCTTAATTACGCGGGCTACCTCGGCTCAGCCCCGAGAAATAGGTACAGAGGTATCGTCATGTTTGCCATTTTCTCTTCAAAAGTGAACGCGTAGTTACACCTACATGTAGCTGCAACAAGTTACTGCATATTCTAAGGTTCATTGCCCTACGCAGTGAAGATTGGATGGAATTCTAAACACGTACCATGGCCGTAAGTTACAAACAGATATGGCCAATGTTGGACACATTTTGATGTCGATTGATATGGACGCGGCCGTTTATAAATCTTGTTGAGTTCCAGAAAAAGTCCAGCTTTGTAGAGTTTTGTTCCTGTAACTCGAACTTGTATAGTTTCTTTCAGATGCACTTTTCGTTATTTAAATTTAAAATCCCTTGCAGTAGCAGACGGATGCGTGCAATGTTTGACATTTTGGTCCGTACCATAGACTACTATTACTATATATTATGGTCCGTACTACTACGTACAGAATGGGCCTCAAGTCTGCTATTACAATAGTGTCAGATGACAAGTTTGGTAATCTACTAATATATTGGCGTCATTATGACTTTCCAATGGTCAGCCACTGACACTCCATTGAAAGAAATGGTATCTATTGGTAATCTCGTACAATAATGACAAATGAATGACTGACTTAGGCGGTAATCTGCTAAACTTTGACAGTTCCTTTGATCAGTGACCTACCATGACAACGTCATTGTGCAGTCATTGCTTTTAATTCGTTACGAGTATCGTATTTGTGGAATACAATGATCAACCAATGATCGACCATTATGAATTTAGCAGATTACGAACTTTTAGCAAAATGACAATGGGATCGTGTTGGAATGACGAATTTATAAAAATAGCAGACTGGGGCTCCTGGCCGTCGAAGATAATGTGTTCCTGACACCGCCACCAGTTGGACAGTTTCTAGTAGTAGGTAATAAGGATCAAATTCTCAAAACACATATTCAATAGTATGAAACAATAGTTGACCCTAAAGACGACGGTTGTTTTTAAGTTTTAGAAATCGAATTCGAACGGGTAATAGAGGTAATAAAAGGGAAGTAAAAAAGTGCCTATGACAATAAAATTTAGGTTACAGTTTGCATTCTACGACCTATTATGTGGTACTGTGACCAGTATTGCATAGGCTTTAGACGACTTTTGATGGCTTGTATCTGGCAGTTATTGACTCAAAGAAAAAAAAAACAATCTAGGCAACCAATCTTGAAACAGCCTAATTAAAATCGAGCCAACAGAAATCCTCGATAGATCGTGGATTCGTGAACAGAATTTTAAAGTTCACAATCAAATGCCAAATGCCGCAGCGACATTCTAATGTCATGGCCATCGACCACTGCAGGCTAACGTCGCAATAAAAGAAAAAGGGACGTCTTCACAGTCATATAATGTGCGTCAACGTTTATACACACCCCCACATACTGACGTTGGTGTAGGTACTTAGTAAAAGGCACGCCACTATTGCGGCGATAAGTCCCCTCTTTGAGGAGTGGCAGGAGAGGCGCCACGGCGTCCTCACCTTCCGCCTGACGCAGGTCCTCACCAGACACGGCTGTTTCGGGCGGTACCTGTTTCGGATAAGGCTGGAGGAAACGCCCGGGTGTCATCACTGCGTGGATCGCCCGTAGGACACGGTGGAGCATACGGTGGAGGTATGCCCGGCTTGGACAGAGCACCGCCGTGTCCTCATGGAGGCGATCGGTGGCGGGGATCTCTCGCGTCCGGCCCTGGTCCAGGCCATGGTACGGAGCGAGAGGGCATGGGAGGCTGTCACCTCCTTCTGCGAAGCAGTAATGCTCGCGAAGGAGGAGGCGGAGCGCGTGAGGGAGAGGCAAATTTCGCGCCTTCACGCCCCTAGCACCCGCAGGAGGAGATGCCCTGGGCGTCGGGAATCTGTTGCCGATTCCCGGCCACCGTAGGCGCGGGCTTGCGGACGGTGAGCAATGGGTAGCTCGCCGTCCGGTAAGGACCAAGCCCGGGTCGACAGCGCGTTGTGTTTCACACGCGCCTCAAAGAGATGTCAGCAAATGAAGGGGTCCGATGAGACCATTGCCTGCCGGGGTTGCGGGAAAGTCCGAAAGGGATACCGTGGCCCCCTGGCATTGCACAGGCAACAGAAGGAACACGGGTGGGTTTTAGTCAGTAAGAGTCTGACACGCCCTCCTGCTCCACCCAGAGCGGGAGAAGTCATTTGATGATTTCCCACCCACAAAAAAAAAAAGGTACTTAGTAAAGGTAAACCGTCGATATATTTAGGTATTGTCAGTAAACTTTTACAAAAACAACGTTGAATGGGGAATTTTACGCTCATCATTGCGATGCGCAGTGTGACATCATACTGCGAATGCCTTTTTGGTTTTTTTTTTGTATAAATCTCTCTAACTAAGGCATCAATAATTTACTATATACAGCCTTTTTGGGTGGATGACCCAAACAACAAAGAAACCAGACAGCAAAGCGACCAAGCAAATCCCCTCTTCATAATAAAATCATTACTTTCAATTTACGCTCCATTTATCACGAAGTACAAAACGGTAGGTATTTTCCATTCCTTTCAAAACACCTTCGTAAACACGATCTCATTTGCAAACGTGTCATCCTTTATTCTACGCTCTTTAAAAAAAAAAAACTTTCGCGCGCTTATAAATGTCAACGATAATGGCGGGAAATGTCAAGGTCAACTGACGTTCTTTTATTACCGAGGATCGAGTGGCGACATTGGCGACGAGACTATTTAAATATTAATGTATTGTCTTTAATTTATAATAATACCTACCTACTGTGAAAAATTATGTTATTTTACGTTTCCTGGCTACAATTATTTTTTGCTGTTTCATCTTCCTGTAAATCCTGTAATGTATCGCGACCCGCTCCTGCTTCGCACGGTTTTTACGACTTGACAAAACATCGAGATTTCTTAGGTAAACGTAACTTTAATATTGACGTATTATACACATAAACCTTCCGGAATAAATTATGTAAACGAATGGTGAAAACCTCATCAAAATCAATTGCGTGGTTAAAAGAACAACGCGGACATACCGACAAACGCGTAAAACGATTTTGTTTTATAATATACTTTTTGATACTCTGATGGATCACTGAATCAGCATCAGTACGGTATCAGTTGATATCAGCTGTGCCTTTGTTAGCATAAGCCCGCGAAATTATTGGTAGGTACTTTGTATTATTTTCAAAATTTAAAATATTTAGAATATCGATCTGTCTGAAGGCATTGCATAAATAAGACTTTGACTCGACTGTAACAGCGTGATAAAAAGTCACATTATTGATTGACTATCCATGATTTAATACAGATTTCCATGGAATTAGTAAGTACAGATTTCATAGCTAAACCAATGCACTGTCATGAAAATGAAAATGAGGAAAACATCACGAGGGCAGTTTCAGTTTGAATGTGGAAGGCTATGAGAGTAGGGGAAGTTCAAAGAAGCGATGGATTGACTGTGTGAAACATGATGTGGCTAGAAAGGGATTACCGAGATGAGGGCTAATAGAGAAGTGTGGAAGATAAAGACATGTTGCGTTATGGACAGGAGAAAGATGAATTGATGACCGTAACATCCTGACAGATTGTATGCAGTTTGTTAACTTATCACCTATTTAGAGATAATCTCGAAAAGGTTAATTATATTATTACAATAAATTACATATTAGGTACGATGCATCTATAAATATTTATTAATTTATAAACTATAATACTAATGATTAAATAACATCTTATCGGTTTCTGCAAAATTATGTTACGATGTTGCACTGTCAAGGTCATTTGATAAAAATATAGGTACCTACCTTATCCGGCTTGCGGAATATTGCGATTATTTATACGAGTAGTGACTTTTGGACAAAAATGTGTTGCTTGGCACTAAGGTAACCGAAACTTTAGTTAGAACTTGATGCTTAGTAGGAAAAGGAACAAGGTTTTATAGGCTGCTGGGGAGTTTGTTGCGCCACTTCTTCTCCCCAGCAAAAGCACTAGGAAGTGGTGAAGGGTGGGCGTTTTGGGGGACTGTCTTATGTAATTTTGACGTTCGAAAAGTGCTGATTCTCAGCCTAGTTTGAATAAATGACTTTTGAATTTTGAAAATTTTAGAGATCCACAGGAGAACCAAAGTAACCGACATTGCCCGAAGAATTGCCAAACTAAAGTGGCAGTGGACACATTCCTTGCAGAACAGTACCCTAATTATGTAATGCAAAATCAATCCGAATCTGAATCGTTTTGAAACAGATTGCTAATCCATTGCTCCGTAAGTTCGAAAAAAAAAACTGCAGAGCAACGTAAATGACGCAATGAATGTTGTTGAACTGTCAAAATGAAACAGATTTGTCTTTATCGTTTACGAAAATATGTTGCGTAGTTAGAAAGCTGATCGCCGATGGGGCCGGAAGGTTCTGGAGTGGCGACTGCGTACCGGGAGATGTAGCGTCGGAAAGCCTTCCACAAGTTGGACCGTTCACCTTGTGAAGGCCGCAGGAATCCGCTGGTTGCGGGAAGCACAAAATGGCGGTGCCTATAAAATGGGGGAGGCCTATGTCCAGCATTGGACGCTGTCGCTGACAACATGTTATAAAATTGAAATAAGTACTTAACAGAAAATCTTTTAAGGCAACGATAACGGACTTTTAATGACGTTATATTGAAAATCACGTCTAAATGAGTTGTGTTGATGAATTGGCAAAAATATACAGGGTGTAAGCGACAGCCCTCCGCAGGCTGATGGGGTGAATTCAGTATATCATACTAAGATGACCGGTACATGAAATTATTTCATGAACGTTATGGGAATCCAATAAACCTTTGTTTTTTTATTACCCTACACGCAATTTACCACTACCGTGGCAAAACGTACGTAGCGAGCGGCAGCGCAGCGAGCTTTCGGACGCCCTCCCCGCCCCGCCACCCCGCAGTGGTTGAACAGCTGATTTCACGCGTAGTATGTTAGAGAATTTCAACATCCATTGCTGTTTTTTTTTATTTTAGCTGTTTTATTTACATTAATAGAGTACTGCGTACAGAGAATTTGTTTTATGAGAATTTGAATTAATTTTTGAATTGTTTTATTTTTATTTTTTATTACGGACGCTTTTTACGTACACGTCTTTCTACATTGTTCTCACATGTATAATTTCAACATGAATGATGTAAACAATATTTTGTAAGAAAATATTTTTTTTTTAAAGAGTGTCCGTGGAGTTTCTTGCCCGTTCTTCTCCATAGGAACCTACGCTTTGGAATGGGCAACTAGCTTCATATTTCTGACTGACTGACTCCTTGACAATTCAAAAGTGCCTGTAAATGGTTTAATTGAAATAAATTCTTTGAGTTTGAGTTTGAATGTAATTTTAAATTGAAATAAAGGAATAGTAACTGAAAACCCGATAAAAAAAAAATTCCTGAGAAAATTTTCAATGGAATATGATTCTAATTATGGAGCCAAATGCACCCTCTTAGTTTGCGGAGGGCCGTCCCTTACACCCTGTATGTTAAATAAGAGCATTTTATTAATAACTTAATATAGGAATATTTTAGATTATAATTATTTAGATATATTAAGTACACGGAGAAATTAATTTGTAGAGTTATGTCGTAAGTCTAACGTGGATAAAAAACTGAGAATCACGCAAAATCTATCAAGCGTATTTTTCTGAAACCTTCACCAATTTAAAGACAATTTAATTATTGATCTTTTAGTACACGTGTCTTATTAAAATATATACATTTTGTTTTATGTATAATAAATTAATAATGCGTCTGATTTGGGACAGAGCTCCTTGATGGGCGAGTCCTATTACTGGCTGGACGTACGACGCGTTGCGTGAGCTCAGTACAGAACACGCAAGCTAACCACTCAAAGTCACTGGCATATATCTGCGTCTTAAGGGGTCATTGTACTCTCCATTATGATTAGTCTGTAGACTTAAAGATAGTAAATTCAAGGTCGCTCAGCGCGCTATGGAGGGCGCTATGCTTGGAGTTTCTTTGAAGGATATAATCAGAAATTAAGTAACCCTTAAAGCAACCGCAGTTACCGGCTTGCAGAGTAAGCAAGCTGGGGCGGCTGTCTCTACATAGTTAGCGATCGCTATACGACCGAATTCGGTCGCAAAGTCCTAATAGCGTCCCTAGACGCGCAACGAGCTTGATAAGCACGCGAAAAATCCCGTAGTTGTGAAGCACGTCGGGCCTGAAGTGGCAGTGGGCTGGCCATCTTTGTCGAAGGACCCATGGCCGGAGAAGCAGACGAGTCCAGGGGCCCAAGTCTGCTACTTTTATAAATTCGTCTTTCCAACACGATCCCATTGTCATTTTGCTAAAAGTTCGTAATCTGCTAAATTCATAATGGTCGATCTTTGGTCGGTCAATGTTCTCGTAATAGAATTGTGTTAAAATGGCATTGTCGTGTTGCCATTATTATAAAACCCGTTAGTAGAAATGATTTCCGAAAAAATAATAAAAATTTGAACATTTATTCATGCCAGATTTCATATTTTACATATTATTTATTAGTTTTATATGCAATCTGAAGTACCTAGTAGGAAGTTTGTAAATAGCAAAAATACTCACAACTCAATATGTACTCGTACGAGATTACCAATAGATGCCATTTCTTTCAATGGAGTGTCAGTGGCTGACCATTGGAAAGTCATAATGACGTCAATATGTTAGTAGATTACCAAATTTGTCAAAATCAACAATTATGAAATCAATGATAGACCATTCTGACACTATTGTAATAGCAGACTTGAGGCCCTTTTTTTTTGGGTGGGAAATTTTCAATTGACTTCTCCCGCTCTGGGTGGAGCGTGAGGGCGTGTCAGACTCTTACTGACTTACAGACGTCTAACCCACCCGTGTTCCTTCTGTTGCCTGTGCAATGCCAGGGGGCCACGGTATCCCTTTCAGACTTTCCCGCAACCCCGGCAGGCAATGGTCTCATCGGACCCCTTCACTCGCTGACATCTCTTTGAGGCGCGCGTGGAACACACCGCGCCGTCGACCCGGGCTTGGTCCTTACCGGACGGCGAGCTACCCATTGCTCACCGTCCGCAAGCCCGCGCCTACGGTTTCCGGGAATCCGCGATCGATTCCCGACGCCCAGGGCGTCTCCTCCTGCGGCGGCTAAGGGCGTGAGGGCGCGAATTTTACCTCTCCCTCACGCGTTCTGCCTCCCTTTGCGAGCATTACTGCTTCGCAGTAGGAGGTGACGGCCTCCCATGCTCTCTCGCTCCGTACCATGACCTGGACCAGGGCCGGACGCGAGAGATCCCCGCCACCGATCGCCTCCACGAGGAGGCGGTGCTCTGCCCAAGCCGGGCAGACCTCCACCGTATACTCCACCGTGTTCTCCGGGCGATCCACGCAGTGATGACACCCGGGTGTTTCCTCCCGCCTGATACCGAACAGGAACCTCCCGAAACAGCCGTGTCCGGTGAGGACCTGCGTCAGGCGGAAGGTGAGGACGCCGTGGCGCCTCTCTAGCCACTCCTCAAAGAGGGGAAGACTTGAGGCCCTGGAGTGACCGAGCATCGTATCCGACCGTGTATCGGCTAGGTTAGTTAGATGGACATCATTTTTTAAGGATTCGTTCTTCGTTACTGATGGGACCCCGACCGCACGCGTTTTATGTTTTTTATTCAAGTAGGAGACCTATTTGTACGATAAACATAGAAATTGATAACAAATGGAATGCTATTGCAGTTAAAAAACGATTGTGAAATGTTTTAACTTAAATAACAAAGCATTTTATACCATTATCTTTTGATATCGTAACACTCATGATTGCACTGTGAAGATTCTTGTCCTTCGTTGAACAAGCAGTCAATTAACTCAAAACTGATATAAATATATATATAATACAACGTCACGCCTGTGTAACTAGGTACCTATACTCCTACATGTCGCCAGTTATGTTTAAGTCCCATGTAACAGGGGGCGAGCCTATTGCCATCAACCGGGCACACATCTAGACTCCGGGCTGCTACTGAGGAATTCCAGATGGAAAAACCCAATATCACTTTTCCCAACTCGGGAATCTTACCCATGTTTTTATTTAGTATTTATTATTACTTGTTAAAATGTTAGAAATATCGTGAATGAATCGTAAGAACAAACTTAACTTTGTAATTGAAAAACATGTTCTCCCATACGGAATATATGTGAGAACATGTTTTTGTAACCGCAAATTTAAGTTGGTCGATTATTACTCGTAAACTTGTAAAGCCCACTTAAGTGTGATATATAGTTTTCCTTTAAACTTCGTTATATATACCTAGGTACTACTCCCGTGACATTTGAATTTCTAACTACAACCGTTTAGTTGGTAGAGGGGGGACACACTTGACTTAACGAAAATTGGTACTTTAAAGCTTGATAAGTCACGGACGGGTTACCTACTTATTCAAAAAACAGTCTTCCCAAACCCCTAATATTTTTGAAAGACCTATCCAACGATAATCCACACTCTATGGAAAGGACGAAAAAAAATATATCATCCCCACTTTACATGTAGGGGAGGTACCCTAAATAGTTTTTTTTTTCAAAATTTTATTTTACTACATTTTTGGCGTCATTAACGTGTATACTCATACTAAATTAAAACTTTCTAGTTCCAATTGTTTTTGAGCTAAACCGCGGACAGACAGGCAGACAGACGGACATAGCGAAACTATAAGGGTTCCTTGTTGACTACGGAACCCTAAAAAAAGAAATCTTTCGCATTTATAATATTAGTTTGGATACCTACCCTGTTTCCTCGAAGGGATAGACAGATAATTCCTAACACCGATACACGTATCGCCAGAAATATTTACACACAATATTTTCACGGGTCGAAAGAAAGTAAGCTACGCTAGCCGCGGTTAATTCGTCGATGGGTTACCATCCACTACATCGAGACCCCTCCGTACTTCCGAAAGCACTTTCTTTGGTCCCGGGTTTTATTCGTAGATCTTTGACAGTCGTTCTCGTTATTGGTATTTGTCAAAAGTCTTAGCCGACGTAATAAAATAGACTAAGAGCCCGCACACGATGCGTTGCAGCGGCGGTGCGGCGCCGGAGCGGTGTCGCTGCGTCGTCTTACATAGAAATATCTGTCATGTCACACGATGCGATCCGGCGCCGCACCGGACTTGCAAACACCAAGACGAGGCGAGGAGGGGTGAATGCGTTGCGACGTCGGAGCGGCACCGCTCAGTTGTTTTGCGTCACAAGGAAGGACACACGCTCGCTCGTTGTCTGATAGACTGTCCAACGCTGCTACGGCGCCGCTGCGACATAACAACGTTACGGCGCCGCACCGCTTGTGTGCCCACTGCCACGGTGAAATCTTTGCGGTGCGGCGCCGCAACGCATCGTGTGCCCCCGCTTTTAGGCGGCGATAAAAACACGTTGTGTGAACCTGGGCTTACCAACTAAGATAAACACCTAAGGGTCAGTTCACACGGCGACGTGACGATGCCTGCCCCCCTAGCCAAGTTGCAAACGATAAACGTGAACGCTTAGTAATCTCCAATAGATTTTCAACTTTATACCTAAGAGCATAAAGTTGAAAATCTATTAAAGACTACTGAGCGTTAGCGACCGGAACGAACGAAAACACTATGTAATCTTCAATAGATTTTTAACTTTATATCCAATAACATAAAGTTGAAAATCTATTAAAGACTACTGAGCGTTTACGTTTATCGTTTGTGACTTGGCTAGGGGGGCTGAAGAGGCCAGTGGTTTCGCGCGGCGCAGCGCGGCGCCGCGAGACGCAGCGCGTCGTCGCGAGGCGCAGTCGCTGGCAGCCCTACGCCTCGCTGTATTGCATTAATAATCCAAACTAGACAAACCAATTTCACAAAACCACGGCAAGAGTAGCTTTGCGTAAGTCAGTATTTGTTCAGGTTTGAAAAGTTTTGATCGATGCACTTACAACCGCATAATAAGCTAGAGACGATCAAAACTGAGAGCCAGACAGAGCCTTTCCTGAAATCAATTTCTAAAAACGGATTTTAAAAACGATTTAATAATCTGAAATAAACTATAAGTAGGTACTCCATTAATGAAATAAGATGAGACATTTTTTACAGTCCGTTCAACCGATTTTGACTTCTATTGCGTTGGTGGCATGACAAATAGCAGCTGCAGTAAACACTTGGTATTGTAACCACTTTTTTTTCGCTGTTCAACCGAATTTATATATGTAGAAGCCAAAATCGGTTGAACGGACTGTAAAAACGGTTCTAATCTTATTTCAAATGGAGTATAGATTAGTCATAATTTTAATTTTATTTTTCTGTTACCAACATTCGGTCGCTGTTTTGGAGCTCCATTTGAAGATTTGAGAATGAAAATAAAACATAAGATAAGTAGGTAGGTAATCAAAGTATTTTTTTTAAACTTCATCCAACTTAATAATGATACATAAAGTCACGCCTTCTTCCCATGGGGGTAGGCAGAAACTACAGAACGCCATCTACTGCTACGATCCTTACATACTCCTTTTGCCTCGTTTACGTTCATACATCTGGTCATACACGCACGCCGGTTGCGAGTACTACGCACCTGTCCTTTCTGAAGAACATCACCAATAAGGTCAGTATATGTCCTCCTAGGGCGTCCCCTCCCGGCGTTTCCATTCACATCTGCCTTGTAAATACATTTTGTTATTCGCCTTTCATTCATCCTCTCAACATGACCAAACCATCTCAGCATACCCTTTCAATTTTTGTCACTACATCTTCTCTCAACTCACACCGTTGTCTTATCACACAATTTCTCAGCCTATCATTCATAGTTAGACCACACATGCTTCGCAAGGAACGCATTTCCACAGCATTTATCCTACTGTCGTGCTCCTTTGGCTACACCCAGCATTCACTTCCATACATAAGCGTGGGCACCAGCACACCATTGTGACAGCCAGTCGAGCCTTTTTAGACATCAACTGGTTAGTCACAATCGCATGTATAGCACCATTCATTTTATTTCCCGCATTTACTCTCCTTTCCACACTTTCATCAATCTTCCTATCCCTTGTAAACAGACTCCCCAAGTATACAAACTCACTTGCGCCTCATTCTTATCATTTATTTTCATATCACACACCGATACATCCTCTCCTCTTTCAAACACCATGAACTTCGTCACATTTATATTCATCCCTTTCCTCTTACATGCTTCATCCATCACAGTCACCATGTCTTGCAACTGTTCTGCTGACGATGCAAGTAGAACTTGATCATCTGCGTAGAGAAGGCATTTGACAGGCAACTCATTCATCCACAATCCTCACTCGCCCTCTTCCAAATCTGTCACATAACTATCCATATACAAGTTGAAGAGCCACGGTGACGCTACAGAACCCTGTCTAACACCCCTCGAAATGCAGAACCAGTTCGTGTAAGCCCCATTTATCCTAACACAGGCACTGGAATCCTTGTATAAAGATTTCAGTGCCCGTACCGAGTGCCAGTCCACCCCGTACATGGATAGTGTCGACCACAGTTCTTCCCTCCACACACTGTAGTAGGCCTTCTCCAAATCAACGAAAGCACAATAGACTTTCTTGTGCTTTGCCAGATGTTTTTCGGCTATGCACCTAAGGAGAAGATCTGATCCATACAGCTCATTCCCTCTCTAAATCCTGCCTGCACATCCCATATTTTCTCATGATCTGTCACTCATAACACTCTATTTATTTTAGTGAATATTTTGGATGTTTGTTAGATACATAATAATGGCTTAACGGGCCGGCGGAGCATGCGTAGTTCATACAAACGTAATACCAAAATAATTTGTAAATCAAACATATTCTTAAGGTAGTGTGTATTTATTCCGATTGGATTACAGAATATCTATGCTCCCAAATATATATTTTGAATGGACACTGATATAAAGGCGAGATATGAGGAATTTAAAATTTCTATAGAAAACTTATTTTTCCCATAACTCGTCTTTAAATCAGTGTCCATTCAAAATATATATTTGGGAGCCTAGATATTCTGTAATCCAATCGGAATAAATACACACTACCTTAAGAATATGTTTGATTTACAAATTATTTTGGTATTATGTTTGTATGAACTACGCATGCTCCGCAGGCCCCTTAACGGTAGTACCTATGTACCCGTGGGATATTTTTTTTAGAAATGACGTTGTTTTGCGATCTCCACTCAGCCGTAGCCTCTGTTTGGCTTATTATATATTTGTTATGCTGAACAGTATTTCCAACCTCTCCGATCCAGATGATCCCACCACTCTCCTCCAGGAGAGCAGTAGGACCACCAGCACAGTGCACAAATACACCCGACACCCGTCGTACCGACCTCGCCGCCGAGGTCCTCCACGATCGCGACCCTCCCGAGTAAATAATACTCCCCCCCGACCCTTGTCTGATGAAGCGCCAGCCCGCGCCGCAGCTGAGCGCGTAGCTTTAAATTCCCCGCATAATAATAATGATATATCCTTGATCCAGCCTGTCCCATCTTGCTGTCCTCCCCTCAGCGACGCCCTAAGCCGAGGTTCGTAACCCACAGGGGGTGCCCTTAGCGAGCGTTCGCCTAATTTTAATTTAGAATAGGTTTGCTCCTGGCTGGAGGCTTTGAGTGTAGTGCTTAAGGCAGCCACAGGATTGTTCGGTTGAGCAGTAAATACCTTAGTGGTATACCTGCGAGATGCCATAGTTCCAAATCAGCGTTCGAATCTACAGTGGTTTCGGCACTGACACAGTAATTAGACAAACAATAAAACATACCATTATCTTGTTACTTTAATGTTTTGTCGAGTCAAAGTTTTAGTCATTGATTGTATTGTTTTCTAAAATTTTTTATTTTTTATTTATTTTAACTTGAAATCTTAATATACAATTCAACACTAAATTAAAAACTAACTAAACAATTATGAAAATAAAATTAAAAGAAGAGCTCATTGGGCATCAAAAAAACCATCCGCATCGCTGTCAGCGGGAAAAGTGCCCAATAGGCTGGCAGCATTGCCACGTTGGATGGCAATACTGATTCTTTGTCCTAAGAATTGGCCAGCCCTCTGGTCACGTGAAGAGTCGACCAACTGCTTGGCGATGAAATATTCGATGAGCACTCGGACCCCACGGCCTTAGTGTGTTAACCCCAAGCGGCCCAAAAATGTAGCTACCAATAAGGTTGTTATATTTGCGCCGTTTGAGGTTTTCTGCACCTGCAGCAGCCGCCCCGGCACAGCCCGCCGTGCTAGGAAGATGGGATGGCGCAAGGGTGTCGACACAGGTTGCATCCCACACCAAAGGCCTACCCAACTTCCAAGGCATTATGGTAATTCCGTCTGGTCTCTTCCCATCGTCGCGTGCCAAGCCATTGGGTTCTAAGACAGCTGGCACCCCGGCGGTGACAAGAGCCCGACGGATAATGTCATTAATACTTGTGTGCCGTGCCAACCGAGCAGCACTCTTGCTGCAGGAAAGGCCATGGTGTGCGAGGCGGTCGACTGCTTCATCGTATTGACAGCGATGTGGAGCCCCGCAAGGAGCGCCCAGACGGAGACTTCTAGCGAGCCGGAAAATGGTATCACCCAGCATAGTGCCTATGTTGGGTGACGGTAGCGCCTGAAGCCAGAGGCCTGATTCCTATCCTCCCACAGCCAGCAGGCGGGCACGCTCAGCAGTATTGGTGGACGTATTAATGAGGTTATTCCGTACCAACCTGCAGAGCGGCTCATCCCACTGTCTCTGGGAAGACGGGTTCTCGGGCTGCTCCGTATCCGGACAAGCCACTTTCCAGGCGTTCATCGCAACAGTCAAGCACGGCACTTCAGAGGCAACCTGAGAAGCGGTTAAAACTTTTCTGGTTAACTTTTCGGTGTTGTGGACGCTGGCAAGCTTACACTAGACATTTTGCGGACGCCGAGCCCACCAAAGCGAATGGGTAATACCTTGCAGCCACGCGCGGTCGTCCAATGCCACATTTATAATTGATGTTAGAGTACTTCGAATAATTTGATCAATTTTGTCTAAAAGTTCTGGCTTCTTCCATAAAGAGGAAGAGCGGAGAAAATACATAAAATTTGGACCGAAACAGCAGTATCTGATAAGGATGAATGCCGAATGTACAAATTGAATTAAACTAACTAGTAGACAAAACCACCAGCCACTAAATTTCTTCACCAGTAGAGGTGTGCAAACCCGCAGGTTTAGTGGAAATCCCACTAAGTTGACAACACTGTTTTTCTACGATTTTGCCATTGGCCAATGACAAAATCGTAGAAAAGTGTGTTTGTAGAAAACATAACAAAAACGTGAAAAGAATAACGTTTTGTTACGTAAGTAGGTACCTATTTCAATTAAAGTAGTTTTAGGTAGAAAGTGTTTTCAAAATTGGTTTTTCATTTTTCGACAATCATTGCACATTTTCATTTGTAAGCACTAGTAGAGCATCAGTTGTAATTAAAACAAAATTAAATTATAGCACAATAATTTGGAAATTAATCATGCCTAACAACAATACACATCAATCAAAGAAATTATAGCCAATTGATTTGAACAACCCTATTCAATTTCCGTCGATTGGTAAAAAATGTTTATCGTAATTCCAATTAAAGACTTGGTTTCGTTTCAGAATTGCAATCAGAAATAAAATGTGTTGCGCAATTAGGCTGCCGGTCTACCCTGATCAAGTGCTAGGGCCAGTGCTGGGTAGCACTCGTGTAGCCTACGCTTGCCGCGGCTCGTGCAAGGCACTCCACGAGGCGTACTCTACTCGCGACAGTGTGGACCCCGAATCTCTGGGGTAAGAGAGATACATAACACACCGCGCTGCTTGAAGGTCTCTGCAAGGAGTTCCGTATTACGAAAGCCATAAATGACCGGGTACCCAAACAATTTATCTTTGATAAAAAGTACAGAATCCAACTTCACGAGGATCCGATGTGAGGGCTTACGCCCAACAGAGCTTCGCATCTTCACGGATGGATCCAAAACAAGTAGTGGTACAGGTGCTGGAGTCATCTCGGAGGACCTCAACATCCACATAGCTACATCATTGGGAGTCCATAACACAGTGTTCCAGGCCGAATGCATGGGTATTTCTCTTGCCGCTTCAACTGTTCTGGCCACGGAAGTTAAGGACCACTCGATACGTATACTCTCAGACAGCATGGCTGTTCTGCAAGCGCTGAACAGTCACACTGTGGACTCTGGGCTTATACACGAGTGCCACCAACGCCTTAACCAGGCTGCTGGCCTTCTTTGAGGAGCTGGGGTGGATCGAATAACTGATTTTTTCCACCCGTACGAAAAATACGCGCTTTGTCGTGGAGTTGCGGAAACCAGCCCGTATTACCTATTACCAGTGTGGACCCGGGGTTATTAAACTTATCAAAATTCAAATTCAAAATATTTTATTTCACATAAACCTACATGGGCACTTATGAAACGTCAGAAGCTAGGTGCACGGTTCCAATTGGTCGTTTCCTATGGAGAAGAGCCGGCAAGAAACTCCACGGTTACTCTTTTAAAAATAATTGGTTTTTACAATATTTTCAAATAACAGTGTTATTAGGTATGGGAGGACAGTGTAGGTCTTTCAACAGGTACCAGGTACTTAACAAAATAATTATGGTCAGCAAATCCACTAAGCCTACAGCGTTCTCACATTCACAAAATAGAAAATAATCTATATAAAAATAAATAAATTATTAAAAATAAAAAAGTATTATAAACGAAACGACGTGATTGATATTACAATTCTGAATAATTATCATGATCACAAAAGCCACTAATAAAGATTTAAAGTTAAATTGTAGGTATATTATAATGTCAAATAATAGCGTGATTTAAATGTCAAGGAAGAATGTAAAAATAAAAATGTAAAAATATATATATATATATAAACATGGTAATTTGGGAGCAGTTAATAGACTTATACAATTTGCCGTTAATGAGCTACCAGGGAATCGATACAGATAGTGCAATCCACGACGACGCGCCCCACTCCGCGATTACTGTACGAATATACTGTAAGCTGTACTTTAGTACGGAGTGGAGCAGAGTGGGGCTCGTCGTCGTAGATTGCACGATCTATACAACTCTCTAAGTAAGAATTGACCTAAAATGTCACGATTTCGTAAATCTGTGAATACTTACATATTTGTTACGGTCACTGATCATATTAAGATGTACTTACTATATTCCTAAGGCCATACAACTTGTCTGACCTGCAAATTGAAAAAACCGGCCAAGTGCGTGTCAGTCCACGCACAATGAAGGCTTCCGTAGTTGGGATGAATTCATAGATTAGTCGTAATCGTTTACGAAAATATGTAACGCTGCTGGTTCTATAACACAGCTCGTATTCAAAACAGGATTCATAAAAGTAGGAACCTACTTACTAGGTAATTCTTATTACTTATGCGCAATAACAAATGAAAAATCAATTAAAATCTAATTACATTATCAACGGAAACGGATGTGACATTACAAATAGATTGTGCACGTCGCAAATGTGAATTGTTTCATAGACTACTATGCTTTTTCATTGTGATCAAAATGTTGTATGACTGACATCCTTTGACAGGACTTAGGTCATTGGCCTCAGGAATATAGTACATACTAATTCCATGCAAGACAAAGGTCTTGAATAATATAGTACATACTAATTCCATGCCTCAAGAGCACCTCAGAGGTTAATCAGGGTCGTCTTCTTCAACCTTCTTCTTTTCGTTTCGGCGCGCGGCGGTACAGACGCCAGCACTTCAACCTACCCGAAACTGTCAAATTTTCCCAATCAACTTTGAACCTTATACTTTTGTGATAAAGTTGAAAATCTATTAAAGTATTTGTATTTTGATAGATTGTTGTAGGTTAACAACGTGCTGGCGTCTGTCATGTTTCTATTGCTTAGGCCCATTATGGGGCCACATTTATTGCGGCGTCATAGGCGCTGTTCAAATTGGGGCCGTGCTGAAAGGGGATCGTAGAACTTTAGTGTTTTTTTTTGGGTGGGAAATCATCAAATGACTTCTCCGCAGGAGGGCGTGTCAGACTTACTGTCTAAAACCCACCCGTGTTCCTTCAGTTGCCTGTACGTTGCCAGGGGCCAAAGAGGAGACTTACCGCCGGAATAGTGGCGTGCCCAGTACTGGGTTGCGAGTGTTGCGACAATCGCACTCTCCATGACGCCATGAGACCCTGCCGGAGCTCTGTCCGCTGTGCCGCGATTTCTCGCGGCATCGGTTTTTAAGCCCCGGCGTTTCGCCTCCTCGCGCACAAATATGCGCGAGGACTTTTGCCTCCAGATACCATGGCGGCAATCCGGCAAGGAGGCTCGCCGCATCCCCGGAGACCGTGCGGTATCCCCGGGACAGCCGGGTGGCCATGACCCTCTGGGAAGCGTCGCGCCGCCTCAATGAACGCGCCCACGCCGGTGCCCCGTAAAGGGCCATAGACCGCACGACCCCCGCGTATAGCCTCCGGTAGGAGGCGTTTGGACCCCCTAGATTGGGCAGGAGCCGCTTCGAGGCAGCCCCGGCCCGGTCCAGTCTGGGAGCCAAACGTCGGAAATGCTCCACGAAGTTCCACCGACTGTCGAGGACGAGTCCTAGGTAATTCATCGTTGACTCGACGCCGATGTGAATCCCTCCTACCGTTATTTGGGAACCCGACGGTGGCGCGTTCCGAGGACCATGAAAACACATGGCCTCGGACTAGTGCAGGGCCACCTCGAGTCCCAACTGCCGGATTCTGTCCACGATTGTCGCAACCTGTGTGTCGCTAGATCGGCCACCGCCTGGTGCGACCTCCCCTGCGCCAGGACCAACGTGTCGTCAGCGTAACAAACTACGCTGACGCCACTGGGGAGGTCGGCGCGCAGCACCCAGTCGTATCCGATGTCCCACAGATGCGGCCCCAGGTCCGATCCCTGTGGGACCCGGAACGACATCTCTCGCCTGTTCCACTCAACTGTCTTGTACATTGTATGGAAAGAAAAAGATCCAATAAATCATAAATACTAAATTTCCATTTTGATTGTATGCGTGAATGTTTCAGAATATATGCAACATAACCTTACATTTAGGGAGCCTCCTCTTAATTGCCAATTGGCGAAATATGGGTGTTCTATAGGTACACCTCTGCCTAACTCTTTGGGGATAAGAGGCATGATGATACCTATGTTATGATTATGTGTATATCATACAATACATAAAACTGTCCCAGAACAAAAACTTATTATTATTTGGTGAATAGTATGACGTACTAAGTATAATCATCTGATAACAGCCTTATGCTTATCATTAAAAAAATCTGTGTTTCGATAAAAAAAGGTCTAACAAAACAAACGATAAAAATACATTTATTGCAACAAAAGATATTAAAGCTATAAAGATAACAACCCTAATTTTGTACCTATTCCTACGTATCTACACTCGAGAGCAATGAATCCGGGTCACTTAAAGAATGTTAAAAATCTCGGAAACTAAAAATGATAGGTTAATGCAATAAATTGTATTTAATAGACAATGTAATACTCCTTAAATGAAAGTAAAAAAAATATGAGTCACCATACATTTTATTAACACAAAATTACATAAAGAAAAAAACTGCTGATCTCTCCTTAAAACAAAAATAGGAAACATGAAATTTTTGAACTTTATTACGATTTTCTTGAATTTTAATACTTCGTATTGCCTCCTCGTGCTTCCATTACTGCGTTTACGCGGTTTGGCATGCTGTACACCAAGTTCCTTATACGATTTTGGGGAATATTCTCCCATTCCTCTGTGAGAGCAATTTTGAGCTCACGAAGCGTGATTGGGGGAGGGTTTCGTTGTTTTACGCATCTGCCTAGCTCGTCCCAAGCATGCTCGATCGGGTTGATATCCGGGCTGCGCGCTGGCCACTCCATACGAGTAATGTTCATCTCTTGAAGGTAGTCATTCACAATCCTACCTGTATGAGGTCGGGCATTGTCATGCATAAATATAGCATCCTCACCTAAATTGACCATAAATGGACCAACGTGATCATTGAGGATTTCTTCCACATATCTTTCGCTAGTTAAAGAGCCGTTTTCTATGATCACCAGCTCTGTGCGACTTTCAGAAGAAATTCCGGCCCACACAAGTACAGACCCACCACCGTAGGCTACTTTTTCTTCGATGCATGCTTGCTTGAATCTTTCCCCTGGTCTTCGATACACTCTGTGTCTTCCATCGTGCTTGTAGAGCATAAATTTTGATTCGTCGGAGAACATAACTTTTGACCAATCTTCAATACTCCAATTTACGTGGCTCTGGGCATATCTTAGTCTTGAAATACGATGCCCACGCTCCAGTTTAGGGCCGTTTGCAGGTCTAAGGGGTTTTAAGTTAGATTCAGCAAGCCGACGTCTTACTGTCCATGCACTTGGGTTACTTCCTCCGAGGCGTCGAAACTGATTTGTGAGTTCAGTTCCTGTAAGAAAGCGATTTCGAAGCATGGTGTTCACCAAGTATCGGTCTTCTCGTGCTGTGGTACACCTGGTTCTGCCCGTTCCTGGTCTGCGTAGGTTAGAACCAGTTTCTTCGTAACGTCGGAGAACTCTTTGTACTGTTGACAGCGACACACCGACAGTCCTGGCTGTATCGCGCTGACTCCGACCGGTTTCCAGCATTGTAAGTATTCTGGTGCATTCTTCAGGCGTAAGCGACATAATTTCAGCTTGAATAATTAATATATAGAGCACTATCAACATGGTTTATGTACCCACATAAATGACAGATTACAAACAAAAGCAAAACCAAATGCTGTAATTTCGTAGTTCCATCTTCGAAAGTAACCCTTTTTCAAATTTGATTTTTTTATGATATAACTTTACAATAACTAAGAAGTTTTAATACCTTCATTTAAGGAGTATTACATTGTCTATTAAATACAATTTATTGCATTAACCTAGCATTTTTAGTTTCCGAGATTTTTAGGATTCTTTAAGTGACCCGGATTCATTGCTCTCGAGTGTATTTTAAAGTACATATAGTGCAATCCACGACGACGCGCCCCACTCCGTGATTACTATAGGTACTGATTTTTTTTTAAATTGCCGAAATAAGGTACAGAAGGTTGATAAAATGTACAAAATTGTTCTATTATTCTGCCTTTAATTTCGGCGTGCAAATATAAAATAAAGTTACATTTTATTTAAATTTATTATTGATCAAAATCATGCAGTCATTAAGCATATAATGTAATCCCATTAAAATTGTATTATTGAATTAAATAAATGTCAATATAATGAAAAAAATAAAAAATAATCATAAATGTCAATAATAATCATGTCAAATAATGGGAGAAATTCACCATACCATAATAATAACAATAAGTAATAATTTGGAAAGACCGTGCAATTTACAAGACTTACAATTTATAATCTTTTAGGGGCATGAGGAACAGGGTGTAAAGTTCACTCATCCACCATAGAAAAGGGAGGATCCTCCAACCAGACGGATGTTGTGTCTGGCGGGCCGACTGCCCGACTATTGATTTCGGATAGTCTTTATCTATGTCGTTCGCGCGGTAAACTCTAATTGCGCGATGCAGGATTTGTGTGACGTCATGTCTTTTGATGCATAGTTCGTATGTGGCGGTGTAACCGCTACATCACTCCCCTCCGGAGACCGGAGGTCGATAGTGAGCTGAGTCTTGTATCTTGCGATGCTTCACAGTGCCAGTGGAGGTTCCAGTGAGTCGGAACCGGGTGCCGCATAGTTCACGGTGAGTCGGAACTGTCTGCGGTGATTCCCCAGTGAGTCGGGGTGGCGCTGCGTCACGATCCAGTGAGTCGGATGTGGTATAGCGCCGGGTTGTGGCTGACTGCTAGCGTCGACCAGGAGAGGGTAGAATGGGCTCTGCTTGTGAGACCGGCCGAAGGTGCAGGTGCTGTGCCAAGGTTGCTGATGAGGCTGAGGGTGATGACCAGGAATGCGCGTTCGCTGCATGCTGGTGGTCAGGATACCCGTTGAAGCCGTGGGTGCTGACTGTCTATGTGACTCGCCTCACGAAAGCTTGCGGGAGTGATGATGATGACGTCATGCTGAAGTAGTTGCACGAAGGCTGCGTTGACGTTCATACTCGGGGTCACCAATTTAGGGGTATGAGGAACAGGGTGTAAAGTTCACTCATCGACCATAGAAAAGGGAGGTTCCTCCAACCAGACGGATGTTGTGTCTGGCGGGCCTACTGCGCGACTGTTGATTTTGGATAGTCTTTATCTATGTCGTTCGCGCGGTAAACTCTAATTGCGCGATGCAGGATTTGTGTGACGTCATGTCTTTTGATGCATAGTTCGTATGTGGCGGTGTAACCGCTACATCACTCCCCTCCGGAGACCGGAGGTCGATAGTGAGCTGAGTCTTGTATCTTGCGATGCTTCACAGTGCCAGTGGAGGTTCCAGTGAGTCGGAACCGGGTGCCGCATAGTTCACGGTGAGTCGGAACTGTCTGCGGTGATTCCCCAGTGAGTCGGGGTGGCGCTGCGTCACGATCCAGTGAGTCGGATGTGGTATAGCGCCGGGTTGTGGCTGACTGCTAGCGTCGACCAGGAGAGGGTAGAATGGGCTCTGCTTGTGAGACCGGCCGAAGGTGCAGGTGCTGTGCCAAGGTTGCTGATGAGGCTGAGGGTGATGACCAGGAATGCGCGTTCGCTGCATGCTGGTGGTCAGGATACCCGTTGAAGCCGTGGGTGCTGACTGTCTATGTGACTCGCCTCACGAAAGCTTGCGGGAGTGATGATGATGACGTCATGCTGAAGTAGTTTGCACGAAGGCTGCGTTGACGTTCATACTCGGGGTCACCAATTTAGGGGTATGAGGAACAGGGTGTAAAGTTCACTCATCGACCATAGAAAAGGGAGGATCCTCCAACCAGACGGATGTTGTGTCTGGCGGGCCGACTGCCCGACTGTTGATTTTGGATAGTCTTTATCTATGTCGTTCGCGCGGTAAACTCTAATTGCGCGATGCAGGATTTGTGTGACGTCATGTCTTTTGATGCATAGTTCGTATGTGGCGGTGTAACCGCTACAATCTAAAAACTTATGTACACTATCTATGCATTTTAAAATTAAAAACCTCGTCAAATTACTTTTAAATCTAGAAAATGGTAGCGTTTTTATGGAATTTGGTATTTTATCATACAATTTTATGCACATAATATAGCTGTTTTTACCCGTAAATGTGAGATTCGTCCTCAGTTGAAATAACTTATTAGTATACATAGATCGTGGGGCATAGTAGTTTGTCGCTTGCTGAAAAAGTTTCATATGTTTAAAAACAAATACACAGGATTCTAATTTTATTGGACGTTTTTTTCTCACAAATAGAGAACCTCGTCATATGATTTAAAATATTCATCAATTGCTTGATATTATATCGAATAATGACCATCATAGACAACTACCAATACTAAAAAAACCTTATTACTTATAGTTTTATAAACATTAAAAAATATGTACCTTAAAAATGCCTCTTCTTTTTGTTAGCAGAAATGACCACTATTTGTTTTAAAACTTAGCCAAAACTTATTTTTGTCGCTTAATCTAAGTGGCATACGTTACCTTAGTTTTTAAACATTAGTGCATAAAAGTTTTAAAACATTAGTGTTCATGGTTGTTAAATAAATTAAGAAAATGTTAGTATGAAAAATGCAACTTCCTTTAAAATTCTCCATACAGAACGCTGATTTCATACGTGGCGACCTAATATACATAAATACATGGTAGAGTTAGTCTAGTATGTTATATTTTCTAAAGATTGGACGACATGACTCTATTTGCTTCAACCCAAATATAGCTCTTAGACACTTTTTTTGCATTACGAATGCTTGATCAATCTCCACGCAACGACCCCGCAGGATAATACCCTAAGCTAACCTTAGAGTGGAGGTTATATAGCCATGGAAAGCCGTTATTGCGGCATTTCTATAGATAACTCGAAGCTAATACGCCTCAAAGGGTATATAAAATTATTTATTTTAAAACAAATCTCATTTATATGATGTTTCCATGAGCAAAATTTATCTAAATTTGTTCCAAGAAACTTAACAGAGTCAGTTTGTAACAGGGCAACCCCTTTATAAGATATAAATATTTAGGGCCTGCGGTTTTGATCGATAGGTATGATATTGCATAAATTTTGTTTTAATAATATTAACTTTTAAATTAGCCTCTAGCCACTCTATAGTTATCTGAAGAGCACTGTTTATTTCTTGTTCGTACGATCTTTTATCTTGCGCTTTGATTATAATTGTAGTATCGTCGGCAAACAATACACATTTATGATTTATAACTTCTGGGAAATCATTTATGTAGAGCAAAAACATTGGCGGCCCTAAAATACTGCCCTGTGGCACGCCATATCAATTATACATAAACGAAGATTGGCATGATTCTAACGTTTTAGTTTGGTCATTATAATTCGTTACTTCCACTGATTGTAATCTGTCAGACACGTAAGATTCCAAGTAATATGCCGTTCCTCTGATTCCATATCTGGAAACCTTTTCTAATAATCGTTCATGAGAGACGTGATCAAACGCTTTACTCATATCCTTGAATAAAACTGTAACAGGTATTTTCTTGTCAATACAGTCTGTTATTTCTTTAATTAATTGAAAGGCTGCCAAAGAACTACTTCTATTTTGAACAGACTTAAAAAAAAAGGAGGAGGTTCTCAATTCGGTTGTATGTTTTTTTTTTCTTTTTATATGTTTGTTACGCGATTACTCCGCCAATTATAAATTGATTGTGATGATTCTTTTTTTGTTTAGTAGGGCATACTTCAGAAGTGGTCCCATATAAATTTGGTCAAGATCTGGTGAGGGGTTTTTGAGTTAGCTTCAATAATACATATTTTTCCCACCTAGTATATGTGGATGATATTCTAATAGTTCCTGTCACTGTAATTTACTTGGTATTCAAATTTTTGTAGGGGTTTTGTGTAGGTCAACAAAAAAAAAACTAAAACAAAAAACCCAAGACACCGACTTCCGAAATCAAAGTTATTTTTCACTTTGTAGTGTTTTTTTTTGGAAGTCGGTTTTGAACGAAACCCATTTTGTTTATCCTTAATAATCTTGTGCTTTTCAATGAAGTTTGCTAATTAGTTGTGAAACACTTTTTCATTTTTTTTTTTAAATATCGGTATCAAAGTCACGGACGGGTCTGTAATTGTCCATTTGAGTGCTATCGCCTTTTTAAATATTTGTTTCACTACTGATCTCTTTAATAAATCAGCTATCTAAATATGCAACTTATTTTCGTAAACGATTACGATTAATCTGTTTCATTTTGACAGTTCAACAACATTCATTGCGTTATTTACGTTGCTCTGCAGTCATTTTTCGAACTTACGAAGCAATGTATTAGCAATCTGTTTCAAAACGATTCAGATTCGGATTGATTGTGCATTACGTAATTAGGGTACGGGAAATATTCCTTGTTCTAGAGAGAGGTTAACAATATGTAGAAGTGGCTCTAGAATGATATTAACTGACAGTTTTATGATGTCAGTGCGAATATTATCAAGCAAATTAAGCTGTACTTTAGTACGGAGCGGAGCGGAGTCGGGCTCGTCATCGTGGATTGCACTATCTATAGGTTGGTACATATAAGGCTAATCAGGAGTGGGGCGTCCCCTTATTGTGTTCTTGAAACACTTTAGGTTAGCTGGCTTAACCCACGATAGTGACACTTAAGACGCAAATATATGCCAGTGCCCTCGAGTGGTTAGCTTGCGTGTTCTGTACTGAGCTCACGCAACGCGTCGTACGTCCAGCCAGTAATAGGACTCGCCCATCAAGGAGCGCTGTCCCAAATTAGACGCATTATTATTTTTTAACTGACTTCAAAACGGAGGAGGTTCTCAATTCGATTGTTTTTTTTTAATGTTTGTTACGCGATTACTCTGCCAATTATGGATTGATTTTGATGATTCTTTTGTGTTTGGTTGGGCATACTTCAGAAGTGGTCCCATGTAAATTTGGTCAAGATCTGATGAGGGGTTTTTGAGTTATGTTCAATAATACGTATTTTTCCCACCTAGTACCTATATGTGGACGATGTTCTTATAGTTACTGTCACTGTCATTTACAAAGCAGGTAGTGGTAGTCAAATTTATGTGGAGAGTTTTTGTAGGTACCAAAGGAAAAGGTAGGAAAGAGAAAAATAAAAACTTTTTTAAATAAGTTTTTCACTTTGTAGTTTTTTGTTTAGTCTGTTATATTTATTGTAAAAAAGTTTTTTAATATACCTACACATCGTGGCCAGATAATAGAATTGAACATTTTTTTTTTACTTAAAAGGTGTTTTTGACACAACAGACAGACAGAATTTAAAAAATCTCTGGTTAATCACTGTTACTCTTCTTAAGTTACCCTCTTTCTATTTTTTTAAAATACTTTTCTTCAATGTACAGACACACCAGATTCTACTGTTTTGTGGCCAGATCTTAGAATTGACCATTATATGGCCAATGTTAGCTGGCCATTTCAGGAAAACTTCATGAAATGGCCAGCTCAACATTGGCCATATCGTTTAAACGTCAACGTTTAATGATATTATGTCAGTCGACGTTTGGCCATATCATTAATGTAGGGTATCCATGGTGTAAGGTGTAGTAAAAATAGTCAAGTTACTGCGAACAACCACTCGCGAGCAGTACGAACGCTAATTCTTACTTAAAAAAAAAAAAAAACTTCCAAGATGGCGAGAGTTACTAACCTAACCCATTTGGTCGGGGTGCCACATAAGAGGCGTAATTTTTCAATTTTCAGAAACAAATTTTAAGTGCTATGTTGCATTTCATGCTGCAGCATCGGCCGGCGAGCGCTACTTCCAAGTTGATCGCTTTCCATAATATTATTATCATATTTGGAAACCCAATAAAAGTCGATTATCGACTTTTTTTGCGTGGCCACCCGCTACTTCACCGCCCGCCATGATGCAAAACAAAAACAAAGCGATATCATCGCCTCTACCGGTGATTATTTTACGATATGATCACTATTTTTCGGCCTCATCATGAAGTAGTCGTGTGTTTAACTATTCATATCTGACGTTGAGTATTCAATGATCTGGCCAGGCCACTTCATCATGTAACCAGTGGTCGATCTTCATTTCATGAAATGATCGATTTTAAGATCAACAATTAAATTATCTTTTCATCCCACCATCTCGGAAAGAGTATTTTTAATCTTCAGTATCTGAGTGGAAAAGCCGTTTTTATTCTCTAGAGGATAAAGTAAATTGAATTTAGAACATCGTGTGCACTAAGTTTGTGAATTAAAAAAAACATTAAACCTATTTACTGCTACCTCTATGGTGCCGAATATATCATACAACTTTTTTTTAATTTGTTAAAAACTCAGACTCGGAACCTTCTTGGTGTTCTTTTTTCAATTTGCTTTGTACGCGGTTCTTTACGCGGCATTTTTTCACGTCATTGTTAAACCTTAGGTATATTAAAAACAAGAAACTTGAAAACAAGTGAAAAAACTAAAATGAGTGATTCTAGCGACGAGGAAGTTTGCTTGACGCCAACAGAATTGACTGAAACTGTTAATAATGCGCAAATGAGCTTTCTCCCTCAACAATCACGCGAGAAGTATTTAAAACAGTACGATATGTTCAACACGTGGCGACTAGCAAAAGGAGCCAAAACTTTCTCAGAAAACGTTTTGAAAGCAAGCACTCTATGGAGTACGTATTCGATGCTAAAAGCAACAATAAAGATGAAAAAAGACAAACATATCGATACCTATCCTAAATTAGTGGCATTTTTAAAAAGAGCCTCATCTGGTCATCAACCAAAAAAATCGAAGGTTTTCACAGTATCTGATATTGAAAAGTTTCTTAACGAAGCACCCGATTCCGTATATTTGGCGGCAAAAGTAAGTCAGTTGCACATTCAGTATCTACTTAAGTATATTAATCTCAATTAAATAGTATACTTAGTAGATGTTGATAGGCATAATTATGCGTTCATATCAATTTTATTCATTTATCTACTACAATACTCTTTACGTTACAGGTTGTTCTTATTATTGGAATAAACGGAGCATGTCGAACTAATGAACTAACACAACTTAATGTCAAAAACATTGAGAAACATTCAGATGACTTACTATTAATTAATTTACCTAATACAAAGACAAAAAGAGACCGCAACTTCGTCATTCGCAAGGAATACGTAACGATTGTTGAGAAATATCAAGCCTTACGCCCGCCTAACACTCCAATCAATCGATTTTTTCTACAGTATCGCAATGGAAAGTGTGTTAGACAGCCTATGGGTACTAATAAAATTGGCAGTATCCCACGAGAAATAGCAACATTTCTTGAACTTCCAGAACCCCTGTTGTACACGGGTCATTGTTTCCGACGAACTTCAGCCACACTTTTGGCTGATTCCGGAGCTGATCTGCTGTCCCTTAAGCGCCACGGAGGCTGGAAGTCCAATGCAGTTGTAGAGGGATACATAGAGGATTCCATCCAAAATAAGTCTAAAATATGTGAAGGCATCGTAGGAGCCATTACACTGAAAGAGCCTCAATCGGATCCTTGTACTGGCCCTTCTACATCAAAAATAAGCCGTTATGAAACACCTAACCATCTCCCTCTCTCTCCAACATTCACGCCAAGGGAATCCGATGAATCGGTACAACTATTAAGTATGACAGATAGTTTACCGAAAAACAGTACACAAGTGACTAACACCAATATTACAGTACCAAACAAAAATATTACACTCAATTTAAATAACTGTAGCAACGTTACTTTAAAATTTTCTTAATTATACCTTAGTATTATTTTGTTATAATTTAAAGATTATTCTGTAATACTTACCTGTCATAATGTAGTAATTAATACCTAAACTGAAATAAAAGTGTACCTATCTTGTGATTGTAAACGTTTTTTTTTTTGCATTTAGTCATTTCCTCGCTGAGGTGGAATGAAAAGTTACGTGTTGCACTCGAGTGCAAAGATTTTTCACCTCGTGCTCTTTTGATTCCCTCGCTAACGCTCAGGATTCTAATTTTGAATCACTCGCTGCGCTCGTGATTCAATTTTAGAATCCTTCGCTTGCTCGGTCATCAAAATTGAACACGCGGTTAAAAAGCAACTTTGCACTCTTGTATAACAAATAACTATTAAAATGGTGAAGGGTTCAGAAAAATACGCTTTATAGATTTTACGTGATTCTAAGTTTTTATCCGCGTTAGACTTAACTTTACAAATTAATTTCACTATGTAATATAAACATAATCTGAAATATTCATATAATGCGTTATTCATAAAAGGGTGCTAATTAAGGCAGCTTCTTTAAAATGTCATTCTCGTCTGCAAATATATTTAGTTGTCTAATGAATTAATAGGTCAGCGACGAACTTTTAGCGTCTAATAAATGGTTTATAAGCGACCATATATTGTAAAACAAGCTACTGTTAATATGACGCAACATGGTGATAATTCTTAAGCAACTAAATTTGTGATATGTCTACTCATTGCCAGCTTCTAATAAGTGTATCAACTTCATCTATAAAATAATATCAACGTACTCTAATTTCATAGAGTCACCTTTATTTTTATACTTTAGCATAAGTAATTGATGAGTGAATCTACTATATTTGAACATAAAATTTCCTTATTATTGTCATCAAATAATGGTCAATGAAAGCTCTAATTTCATGTATTCGCCTATCTATTTATAATGTTACCATAAGTAATTGACTATTATACCTACCCAAATGAACATACAAAAAATATTGTTATCATAAACAAACATCTGCAACTCTGTGTTTGTTTGTGTTTGGACACACCTTAGGGAAAACCATAGGTGCCGAGAAAAAAATTTGCCAATGTTTCAAAAAAATGGCCAAAAGTCGCCGGAGTATTAAGGGCGGGGAAGATCACGTGGCGGGTCTAAATTAGTTTCCAAGCAATACTAAGGTCAAACAAATTGTCAAGGTCAAGGTCAGCACATGAAATTAAAGGTCATACACATCAAAAGTCAAGGTCAAACCAAAATATGTTCAAATCTTGGAATATTACCTTGTAACAATCAAGGTTATTTTTAGTAAAGCGTTATCGACGTAGCCCCGCTTCGCGGGGCTCCTATTTCTGGATGGTTTAAAAAAAAATAACCACGAAGGGGATGGCGGGGTCTAATGAGCGAGCGTAGCGAGCGAATAGACCCTGCCATCCCCTTCTAACCTAACCTGTCCGTGTCGGGGTGCCCCAAGTCCCGAGCTCGCTTCACTGACATTGGATTACGTTTCGTTACAGACAATCTTTTAATAGTACAAATAAAACAATACTTATACAGACAATCTTTTAATAGTACAAATAAACATATTTCAAAATCATTGACACTACTCATTTAGCCGTGATCTTCAGTATAAAATCAATCAAAGATTGGATGCCCTGCGAAAGTGTCTTGGGATCGGAAGAAGTCAAATATAGCTTCTTCCAATAACCATGCACACAGGAATCCGATAGTAGATTGAAGTTAGTTAATTGTAGGAGAAGACGCGGATAACAGCTATGGCAGGTCTAGTCTATATTATCCTGTAATCAAGTATATCTTGAGCTGAATGGTGTTGATCCATGAGTCATGTTAGTGAACTGGGACTGGTCATCTCTTAGCTGCCACGGCATAACTCTTTACGGACGCTTTTAACGTGCACGTCTTTCCACATTGTTCTCACATGTTTATTTTCAATATGAATGTTGTAACCAATATTTTTTGTAACAATATTTTGATTTTAAAGAGTGTCCGTGGATTTTCGTCCGCTCGTTCTTCCTCATAGGAACCTACTACGCTTTGGAATGGGTAGCTTCATATTTCTGACTGAACGACCCCTTGATAAAATTCAAAAGTATTTTTTTGGGTGGGAAATCATCAAATGACTTCTCTCGCTCTGGGTGGAGCGAGAGGGTGTGTCAGACTCTTACTGACTAAAACCCACCCGTGTTCGTTCTGTTGCCTGTGCAATGCCAGGGGGCCACGGTATCCCTTCCATTTATTCACGGTATTCCCGCGGAGGCGCGCGTGGAAAACAACGCGCCGTCGACCCGAGCTTGGTCCTTACCGGACGGCGAGCTACCCATTGCTCACCGTCCGCAAGCCCGCGCCTACGGTGGCCGGGAATCGGCAATTGATTCCCGACGCCCAGGGCGTCTCCTCCTGCGGCGGCTAGGGGCGTGAGGGCGCGAAATTTGCCTCTCCCTCACACGTGCCGCCTTCTCTTTCGCGAGCATTACTGCTTCGCAAAAGTACTTACCTGTAATTGGTTTATTTTAAATAGGTAAATGCTCGCGAGTTTAAGTTTGTGTTTGATACAAATATTGAAACAATTTTTTTATTGTTCCAAGAGTTATTTTATGTCGGGTATATTGAGTGGCCCTTTGTAAGACGACTAAAATGTCACGGTGTATATTATATTATACATATTATTATACTAATAAAAAAGCTGAAGAGATTGCTTTTTTGTTTGTTTGTTCGAATTCGAACGCACTTATCTCTGGAACTACACCAGTCGGATTTGAAAATTTCTGTTTGCGTTTTTTAACACAATTCTGGAGGAAGGCTATACAGGGTGGAAGGGACATTGACGCGATAACTTTTTTTTTTAAATAACCGACGAAAAATTTCAGCGGAGCCCCCCTCCGTTGAAATTTTTCGTACCAGGAATCATGCACTGAATCCATGGTATCAGTTTTCGCGTCGATGTCCCTTCCACCCTGTATATATAGATAGGCTATTAAACGACACGCTAAAACTTTTAAAAGCCGAGCAAAAAGAAAAAAAAGTTGCTAAGAAAGAACGCTAGCGAAAACGAAGTAGGTAATAGTGCGGGCAGGCGATGCGATGCGACGGGTTGGGTCGGGGGACAAGAAATTTCACCCGGTTCAAGTCACGGGCAGAAATTAGTTAGTACTATTAGAATAAAAAAAAACAACGGGTTGCACTCCGGGAGTGCCGGCAGAAGTGAAAACTTGAATATTAACGTTGTGCATTTTTCCGTCTTACGAATTTTCGATCAGGTCACGTGTCCTGACGCGAATTTAACATTTTTTACCCATCACAAAAAAGTGCAGTTTTCACTTTAAAAAAAAGTAGATTATAATTACTTTTATCGCTGAACGTAAGTACATTTATTTGATTTGCTATGAATTTGATAAGAGCGCACAAAGTAGACCGTACATTTTGTTATAACAATGTAATTCTAATAACGTTGTTTTCTTGTTATTTATCATTGCCAACCTTTATATCTCCAAGTCCAAGACCAAGGGCACAGATGAATAAATATGGTCCACTCCGTATTTTAGCTATGAAGCTACAAGTAGGTACTATCGAAGAACTTCATATCTAAGCAATTTAAAAACAAAATCCCGTGAACACCATCCCCACATTTGTTACCGCTCCGGTTCTATAGCGACCGAGCGCTGCAAGCAGAAATAGTCCTTACGGTGTTATATGAACTTCTTCGATGGTACGTGGCGGCCTCGTCTTGCTGGGCCAATTCGGTGAGTGTATCGAAATGAAATTGTTTATGCTGTAGATAGGATATTGGAATCACTTTTACATGTTGTAGCGGTTACACCGCCACATACTAACTACGCATCAAAGACATGACGTCACACAAATCCTGCATCGCGCAATTAGAGTTTACCGCGCGAACGACATAGATAAGACTATCCGAAATCAACAGTCGGGCAGTCGGCCCGCCAGACACAACACCCGTCTGGTTGGAGGATCCTCCCTTTTCTATGGTGGATGAGTGAACTTTACACCCTGTTCCTCATACCCCCAAAATGTCATCTTAAAAAAAATATTAAAAATTTGCTAGATGAGTTCGGCGTTTCCTATCTGACTACTCTGAGAAGAATGGCCGAAACAAACTCAGAGGTCACCGTCTCTTTTAAAGTCCAGACATCATTTTGGTCAGGCCATATGAGGACCATGTAGATTAGTGTCTGAAATGGTCTTTTGAGAAAAGAACCACACAGATGAGGACCTGTCCTGTTAGTGCAAGCATTTGTCAGTAATCGTGGAGCTCAACTCAGAGCTTAAGGAGCTCGACTCGACGAACAATACCAAAGAATGGACATTTGGGTAGGCCGCATAAACTACTCAAACTGCCAGAACATCATTAAAACAAACTGAGAAAGAAAAAAAAAAAATCCACACGTAGTCCTCACATTCAGAAAAAATAAAATAATTTAATACTTTACAAAGTAATAATGTATTCGACAATTTCAATGTCTATACACCTACTACTGGTATATTTTGATGATTTTACTGAATAATTAGGTATAATGTAATTTTTTATGATTTTATCACAAGGCTTAGCAGAGCGAGCAGCTCAATCGCAAGCTTCTTTATCTTCTTCTAAATAATCAAAAAATTCATAGTACTTACCCTTTTTTACCAAGTTTGGTTTTAATACAGCTTTTAAATCGTTTAATGGGTAAGTTTCGAATGTCGATGGGAAGTTTGTTGTAGAAGCGTATACATTGTCCCATGAACGAGTTGCCTACTCTGTGGAGACGAGTGCGATGTACAGCAAGGTTGTGTTTATTCCTGGTAAGTATTTAAACTATTAATATCGGAAATCTTCTTAAAAGATATATTTAACGTAGTCAGAAGATCTAAGAGCAGCGCGATAGAAAGAGAGGTAACTTCTAGGTGAATATAACTATAGGAAATTAGCGCTGTGCGATCTGAATTGCACTTAATTGTGTCATAGCAAGAGTCGCTTTTTATTTAACACGTTCGGTGCGGTATCGGGTTGATTATATCCGATGCTCACCTTTCCTCCAGTGCGGGGCAAAAATGACTGTGCCAACCGCTAATGCGGGACAGATATAATTTGTTCTTCCTATGAATAAGAATGAGACGGTAAGTGTTTTGGTATTGCCTCGTTAAATAGATAGATATAGGTAGGTACGAAAAAATTATCATCAATCAATCGATGCCGACTAAAGCAATTTTTTTTACGTTTATCAGTTCTAAACGACCCGATGCCCGATGACCCGATAACCGCACTAGATGACATGCTAGTTGAGCTAGTGAGATCCGTGTGTTTAGTTTCTATGTTTCTCGAAAGTGTCACTGAGAAAACAATCAATGATTTCGGTAATGGATTCAAGATCAACTTTACCAACATCTACAGCGGAAACAGTTCATAACTTAAGAGGGCGTAGATATCCTAAAAGTTGGCAACGTTGCAAATAGCTGTCAAATATTTACCTGTTTTGATTAATTTGGCAATAATACTGTATGGAAATATGAAATGTGGCTAACTAGCGAACTAAAATATTGTTAATGAAACCACAGCCACATTTCATATTTCCATACATTATTATTGCCAAATTTATCAAAAAAGCGAAATATTTGACATCTATTTGCGACGTTGCCAACTTTCCGTAACAAAAAACGGAATTGTTCTGGATGTTACGGTGAACTACGCTAAGCACTAAGGTTCAGGAGTCCAGTTTAAGAGTCCAGTTCAGAAGTCCGCTTAGGAGTCCAGTTCAAGAATCCAGTTCAGAAGTCCAGGTCAGGAGTCTAGTTCAGGAGACCAGTTCGGGAGACGAGTTCAGGAGTCCAGTTCAAGAGTCCAGTTCAGAAGTCCAGTTGAGGAGTTCAGTTCAGGAGTCTAGTTCAGGTGGCCAGTTTAGGAGTCCAGTTCAGGAGTCCAGTTTGGGAGACGAGTTCAGCAGTCCAGAAAAAAAGGGGGTGAAAAGAACGGTAGCAAAGTAGGCGGCAATAAAGTTAAAACGGTCAAAACCATGTGTAAAAAATTATACTTAATGTCTAGAATACTATACTTAAAATCATACGTCTAATACATTATGTATGTTGATTACAATCAACAAATCTGTACAAAATTAATTGTAAGTAAGTACATTTTATCGCTATCGATATTTTTCTTATCAACCACAACACTAAAAATGTATCGCTCATCCAGTGCGGTAACGGGTCGTAAAGATCCGACAGGCAATTAATACCTTTATTTACAAACAAACCATTTAGTGCCTCCTACGATTTCAGCCTTTTATTGAGTGTTTAGAAAAGAATAGAATAGAAACCATTTATTCGACGCAGACACAACACAACAGAATCAACACATTAAAAAAAAAACATAACAATAAAATTGCAGAAAAATTTGGCTGAGCGTGTATTATGTAGGTACCTACTCCTAAAGAAAGATGGAAGTCGAATGTGTCTTTTCGACCCAGCAACGCACCAGGAACAAATCGCTAGGGATAGGTTCAGTATTGATAAAAGAAGCAAGAAAAAAAAAACAAACTTCGAATATTAATTTACATACCATCAGTTCGATTCACACTCGATAGTAGGTAAGTAATTAAAGCATTTAAACAAATTAAATAATTTTTCACACCACCTGCTCGAAAATGTCAAATTATATGTCTAGCAACCTTAACCTAAAGTGAGTCATTAGTGGCCGGGGGCACAGCCGGTCAATAATGTTGTACTGGATTTCATTATGACCCGCTGGTCAATAATGTGATTTGAATTTGGAATCTCACATGCTCAGCTAAATTGGCAGTATAGTACTAACAAACACCCTTTGGTGCCAGAAAGAGGAAAGCTATTCTCGATACCCTTACTACGCGTGGATGATATTCTCGATTTCCTACCAAATAAAAACTTAACATTATCTGTGTTGTGCTCTGTAGCCACGCCACCGTATATTTTTTTATTATGTTAAAACCTATTTTTATGTACGTCTGGCGGTCATGACGTACATGCATTGTTTGTGAATGTACGTCTTTTAATTTTAAAGAAAAAAGTAAATTAATGTGGCGTTGCTGCGGAAAATTCTCTGTAGCCACGCCACCTGTAATCAACAATTGTAGATACAATTTCAGCTATTTCTCTGAAGTTATATAATGTACGAAAGCTGTGTATTATGTACACGTGATAAGTATGAAAAAATATGTTAATTCTAAAGTTTAATTCTAAATTTACAGATTGTCCCATAAAGTGTATTAAACTAATGTATTTTAGCGATCACCTCAGATTGACAAGAAAATTTAAACAAAACAGATTTCATAAATAGAAGTTATTTATTATAAATCCGTGTTATAACAATGGTTACAAAATATTTTATTATTACAATAATTTAAAAAAAAATAACAGAAAATCTCTCTCAAACAAAGAAAAATCTGTAAAAAATACATTACACCAGATTTACAGTGTATTTAAGTATCTACATGTTACTATATTATTATAAATTCTAAAAAGTCCGAGTTAAATATATCCTGAAAATATATATATATAAATGGGAATTCATGTTTGTATTTTTGTTTAACGCGAATCACTTTAATTATCATGTCATCATAACACTCCCATTCTGAATTAATTTACGACGATAACAATATGTTTTATAATGACCCAATCCTCCATTTCCATTCAAAGTATATCCTATTACTGCTCCAAGTTTAAAATTTTTGTCAACAAGTAATTTTAAACAAGTAATATTTCTAAAGGAACATCGTCCAGATATATTTAAATCCAATTAAAAAAATATGAAATTGTCCGAAATAAGATAATTTGTACATACTTTTCCATTACAAGCCCTTTTTTTTGGTTGGGAAATGATCGAATGACTTCTCCCGGTCTGGGCGGAGCGGGAGGGCGTGTCAGACTCTTACAGACTAAAACCCACCCGTGTTCCTTCGGTTGCGTTTACGATGCCAGGGGCCACGGTATCCCTTTCGGACTTTCCCGCAACCCCGGCAAGCATCGATCCCATCGGTTCACTCGCTGACATCTCTTTGAGGCGCGCGTGGAACACAACGCGCCGTCGACCTGGGCCTGGTACTTATCGGACGGCGAGCTACCCATTGCTCACCGTCCGCAAGCCCGCGCCTACGGTGGCCGGGAATCGGCCTGCGATTCCCGACACCCAGGGCGTCTCCTTCTGCGGTGGCTGGGGGCGTGAGAGCACGAATTTTGCCTCTTCCTCACGCGTTCCGCCTCCTCCTTCGCGAGCATTACTGCTTCGCAGGAGGTGACGGCCTCCCATGCCCTCTCGCTCCGTACCATTGCCTGGACCAGGGCCGGACGCGAGAAATCCCCGCCACCAATCGCCTCCACGAGGACACGGCGGTGTTCTGCCAAAGCTGGGCAGAACACCGCCGTAGTCCACCATGTCCTCCGGGCGATCCTCGCAGTGATGACACCCGGGCGTTTCCTCCCGCCTTATCCTAAACAAGAACCTCCCGAAATTCAATATTACTTCAGTTCTGTATCGATTCAACAAGGCAACACAAGTTTCAAGACGCGTTTCTTTCTGCAGATCAGTCAAATAATGAGGCACCCATTTCTCATATATTTTATTTTATTGATTTGACGCAAATGAGTCAATATTGTTGTTAAAGTAACGTTAAACCATGCCGTTAATTCCTGGGTAGTTTGGCTCGGATCGGCTTCCACCATCTCTCTTGAAACTGGTGTTGCCTTGTTGAATCGATACAAAAATGAAGGAATATTGAATCGAATTGTGGCATGTGATGAAATGTGGATTATTTACGATAACCGTAAACGAAAAATGCAATGGCTGACCCCAGGTCAAACGCCGCAACAGTGTCCTAAAGCAAAGCTTACCAGTAAAAAGGTAATGGTAACTGTTTGGTGGTCTCAGCATGGTGTTATTCAATATAGCTTTCTCCGATCTGCTCAAGCAATAACGGCAGATGTCTACTGTGCCGAACTCCGAACAATGATAGCAAAACTAGCAGTGAAACAGCCCCGACTCACGAATCGATCTTCACCATTATTGCTCCATGATAACGCGAGACCTTATATAGCACGAGAAACCGTTTTAACTCTACAGGAACTGCAATTAGAAACCGTCACCCTCCGTATTCGCCAGACCTTGCTCCAACGGACTACTATTTTTTTCGTGATTTGGACAATTTTCTACGTGTTATAAAGTTTTCTTCTCAGGAGGCAGTACAAAATGCTTTCACAAAGTTTGTTGAATCTAGATCACGTGAGTTCTATCGCAAAGGCATAAATGACCTTTCTATTAGATGGCAGCAATGTATAGGTAATAATGGTAATTATTAAGTTTAAATAAATATGTTAAATATAAACAAAAAAAACATCTATTTTTCAGTACAAATCGGCAATTTCATACTTTAACCCCCTAATATAATAACATGTAGCTATTTAAATACACTGTAAATGTGGTGTAATGTATTTTAGATTTTTCTTTGTTTGAGAGAGATTTTATGTTTATTTTTTAAAATTATTATAAAAGTAAAATATTTTGTAACTATTGTTTTATCACGGATTATAATAAATAACTTCTATTTTGTTTAAATTCACCTGTCAATCTGAAGTAATCGCTAAAATACATTAGTTTAATACACTACAGGGGCAATTTGTGAGTTTAGAATTGAACTTTAGAATTTGCATAATTGTTTTTTCATACTTATCACGTGTACATAATACACAGCGTTTGTACATTATATAACTTCAGAGAAATAGCTGAAATTGTATCTACAATTGTTGATTACAGGTGGCGTGGCTACAGAGAATTTTCCGCAGCAACGCCACATTAATTTACTTTTTTCTTTAAAATTAAAAGACGTACATTCACAAACAATGCATGTACGTCATGACCGCCAGACGTACATAAAAATGGGTTTTAACATAATAAAAAAATATACGGTGGCGTGGCTACAGAGCACAACACCATTATCTTTGCACAATTGGACTAATGTCTCAAATGTTACCATTAACTTCAAATAATATGTAAGTGCATTTATCTAACTAGTTCGTTATTCTTACTGTTTGTTTATACTTTGTAATACTTTGTTTTTCATACTATGGGTAATATTCTCACAGTAGGTGTAAAAAGTAGAGTATCCTCCTCTGGGCTAAAGGTGTCTTTGCCTTGGGCTAGCTTGAATCCCGTGACATAAGACACAACTTTAGCCCCTCGGTGCATAATATACTATTAATTCTAAACGATTGCTATTTTAAGTACCTATACGTGCTAAAATATCTTTTATTTTTTTCTAGCTTCCTTTATCGATACTGAACCTAGCCCTAAGCTATGGCACGCAATTACTTTAACACCCTATATAATAGACCCCATGCTGGAGTCAAATTTGATGACTTTCAGACTTTGGTGCGCAAATTGTGAAAGTCATCAAATTTGACTAAAGCAGTGAGCGTGTTAAATGATTGTGCGGAGTGAACCATTATGATCTGTCGTGGCCAGATCTTAGAATTGGCCAGCTAACATTGGCCATATCGTTTAAACTTCAACGTTAAATGATATTGGTCATATCATTAATGTAGGGTATCTATCCATGGTGTAAGATATAGTAAAAATTGCCAAGTAACTGCGATCAATTTGGAAGTAGCGCTCGCCGGCCGCTGTCGCGGCACCGCTCGCTACGCTCGCTCGGCTCGCGCGCGGTATACAACGATATTTGATCACCCTATAATATTTCCACTGAGAGTCTGAGACTCAGGGGCCCTACCACCACCTCTTTTAGCAGTATTATTTTAATCTTACTTGAGCGTGGGAAAGAGATGGAGCTAGACGTCCTGTATAGCTCCACTTCTTTCTCGCACAGAAGTAATATCAAAATAATATTGCTTAAAGAGGTGGTGGTTGGCCCCCAGGCCTCTTCTCGGCGGCTCTCGGTGAGAGGACCACCACTCGGGCACAGAGCGGATGTGGTGGATATCTGTCACATATCCCACTGGGAAAATTGCCGCTGAAATGCTTTCTCAATAGACATACGTCTACGTACGAATTTATAAAAATAGCAGACTTAGGCCCCAGGACTCTGGGCACGCCACTATTGCGGCGATAATTCCCCTCTTTGAGGAGTGGCTGGAGAGGCGCCACGGCGTCCTCACCTTCCGCCTGAAGCAGGTCCTCATCGGACACGGCTGTTTCGGGAGGTACCTGTTTCGGATAAGGCGGGAGGAAACGCCCGGGTGTCATCACTGCGTGGATCGCCCGGAGGACATGGTGGAGCATACGGTGGAGGTATGCCCGGCTTGGACAGAGCACCGCCGTGTCTTCGTGGAGGAGGAGGCGGAGCGCGTGAGGGAGAGGCAAATTTCGCGCCCTCACGCCCCTAGCAGCCGCAGGAGGAGACTCCCTGGGCGTCGGGAATAGATTGCCGATTCCCGGCCACCGTAGGCGCGGGCTTGCGGACGGTGAGCAATGGGTAGCTCGCCGTCCGGTAAGGACCAAGCCCGGGTCGACGGCGCGTTGTGTTCTACGCGCGCCTCAGAGATGTCAGCGAATGAAGGGGTCCGATGAGACCATTGCCTGCCGGGGTTGCGGGAAAGTCCGAATGGGATACCGTGGCCCCCTGGCATTGCACAGGCAAGAGAAGGAACACGGGTGGGTTTTAGTCAGTAAGAGTCTGACACGCCCTCCCGCTCCACCCAGAGCGGGAGGAGTCATTTGATGATTTTTGCACCACCGGCCATCGGTCCTTCGACTAGCCCACTGCCACTGCAGCTTACTTAGTCTACAAACTATGTCGATAACTCCAGTTCTTTTCAGGATAATTACATTCCTGATTTTATCCTTAAAAGAAACTTCTTCTTTTTTTTGTATTATACCATCTTTTTATACCATGTTTTTAAGCAAATAAATATTATTCTTATTCTTCTTATTCTTATTCTTAGCATACTTTATATTTATGGCATGGTATAATCCTACTGCAGGGGTCGATGTAGCGATGCTACCGGACACCTATCAGACTTCAGGCGATCATTCAGCAGTGGAGCTTTCTACTATGATCATCATCTGTGTAACCTTTTCCCAACTTTATTGAGCTTGGCTTCCAGTCTAACCAGATGCAGTTGATTATCAGTATTTTACTTGGAGCGACTGCCTTCCGACCCCCACAACCCAGTTACTCGGTAAAACAAAACCTCTTGTAAAAAAGTAAAATAATTACAGGCACTTTTGAATTGTCAAGGCGTCAGTCGGTCACAGAGATGGCACGAAACTCCGAAAAAGAACGGGTAAGAATGGTTGTCAGACTTACGTGCTTCCAAAGAATATCTACTCTCGTATGAGCGGGCTTCGGACTGCCATTTATAGTATTAGTATTATCTATGGGACTGTACCTACCCGTTATATTATAGTCCAGGGCCTCAAGTCTGCTATTACAATAGTGTCAGAATAGTCTATCATTGATTTCATGATTGTTGATTTTGACAAGTTTGGTAATCTACTAACATATTGGCGTCATTATGACTTTCCAATGGTCAGCCACTGACAGTCCATTGAAAGAAACTCGTACATAATGAAAACTGAATGACTGACTTAGGCGGTACCTAATCTGCTAAAATTTTGACAGTTCCTTTGATCAGTGACCTACCATCACTGACCTCCATATAGTACGCTGGACCTATGATAAGCCGAGCCATAGTGGGGCTATTTGATTTTCGCCATTTTGGCGCTGATCGCAGAAGTGGGTGGGAACGGAACTAATAATAGGGATGGCACAGTAAGATAAAATACATCGATAAAAGGCTTTTCCGACCATCAGGTAATATTTCTATGTCTCCGACAGATACAGATATGATAATAAAGCTGATGAGTTTGTTTGATTGTACGCGCAAATTTCAGGAACTGCTAGACCGATTTCATAAGTTCTTTCACCGTTGGATATAGGTCTGATTGACATAGGCTATGTATGTACCACGGGAGAAGTTGGGGCAGACTGCTAGTCTTAGGATAATCCGAAGCCAGACTAAGGGGGTACTTAGTATCTGACTAGCTAAATCCAAAAATAATTGGGAACGCTTTTTAAATAGAAATGAGGGTTTCTTGGGATGGAGTGGAATAGGTAAGGTATTTATAGAAAATAAAATGAGTTATTTTTAATAAAACGGTCATCGGAGAAGTGCTTTGAACAGATGTAATCATATTTTTTCGGACGCCAACTAGGCTTTTCAATGTTTTTCAGCCATAATTCCAGTCTTCTTTTGTCAGTTGGAAACCTGTGAATTATTTTAAAATTATATGAATTTGTTAATAAAAATCGGTCATCGGCGATTTCCGTTCTTGAAAGAAAATTATCGATAACTTTTATCGACAGGTAACTTTTACATCACTATTAAATTTTTGTGGTTTATAAAAAACCGGTTATACAAAGACAAATATATTGTTATTACGTATAATAAGATGTGACAGTTTTTTAAATGTCTAATAATAACAATAGAAGTATAATTTGTTGATTATTAGCCGTAAACTCATTTACTTGTGGAATGCAACCCCACTTCCTTTCTGGTAACGAGTTTTGCATAACAAATACTCTTTCATAGTTGACCTATGAATGACCACCACTTATTTATGTATTAACTAAATTAATACGACACAACAAAGAAGCTTATTCACGTTAAACCTCCAAAAACACGGGGGACAATTCAAACGAGACAGAGGCTATTTGCAAGTTACGTCAGATTTAGTTCTCTTCCCACCCATTGGGGGCGCTTCAAATAGGCACAATAAAGAGCTGTCATTTCATAGGGTATCGTAAGTCCAGCGTACTTGTATAGATGGAGGTCAGTGCCTACCATGAGAGCGTCATAGTGCAGTCATTTTTTTATTCGTTACGAGTATCGTGTTTGTGGAATACAATGATCAACCAAGGATCGACGATTATGAATTAGCAGATTACGAACTTTTTGCAAAATGACAATGGGATCGTGTTGGACTGACGAATTTATAAAAATAGCAGACTTTGACCCCTGTACTCTTTGGATATGTGTATTATCTATGCATTGGACTGCCCATATAACGACTGTCAAAGATCTACAAATGACAGCTCTGACAATGGTTCTCTCCTCTCTGACACTACCTACGCTTTGACATGACACAAGAACATTCTAGAGTGCTCGCCACGAAAGAAACCCGCCGGAAAATTGTGGAACTAGAGAGCGTTTAATCAAATAGTTCCTTTGCCGTAATGTTGGCTCCACTGTTAAATTTTAAAAAAACCGGCCATTTGCGTGTCGGACCACGCACAATGAAGGGTTCCGTAGTTGGAATGAATGAATCGTAAGAACAAACTTAACTTTGTAATTGAAAAACATGTTCTCCCATACGGAATATATGTGAGAACATGTTTATGTAACCGCAAATTTAAGTTGGTCGATTATTACTCGTAAACTTGTAAAGCCCACTTATGTGTGATAGTTTTCCTTTAAACTTCGTTATATATAGGTACTACTCCTGTGACATTTGAATTTCTAAATACAACCGTTTAGTTGGTAGAGGGGGCGGACACTTGACTCTAACGAAAATTGGTACTTTAAAGCTTGTTATGATAAGTCACGAACGGTTTACTTTATCAAAAAACAGTCTTCGCAAACCCCTAATATTTTTGAGACCTATCCAACGATATCCCACACTATGGAAAGGACGAAAAAATATCATCCCCACTTTACACGTAGGGGAGGTACTCTTACTACTTGTTTTTTTTCAAAATTTTATTTTACTACTTTTTTGGCTGCATACTAAATTACAAATTTCTAGTACCAATAGTTTTTGAGCTAAACCGCGGACAGACAGACAGACAGACAGACGGACATGGCGAAACTATAAGGGTTCCTTGTTGACTACAGAACCCTAAAAACGGACCTTTATGGTAGTGCCGTAGCGTATTCGTATTGGTCCTACAACAGCGGAGCCAACATTACGGCATAGGAACTATTTGATGAAATGCACTCTAATTTTTTTTTAATAAAACGTGATGCAATGACATAGACAGATAGACACTAGCGCTGCGCCGCGTCAAAAGGACTTATGTGGTGCCGCAGACTCTATGTCCAGTACTTAAAGTATCTACTTTGAAAATTAGGTAACATGTATAAATTATTCGCTATAAATACATCAACGGTAATAGTCGTGGACAAATTAGCAATTCAAATCGTAAGATTCTCCACACCCAACTAAAGAATGTTGTGGAATGTACGTTTTATATATTTACCTATACATTTACAACTACTGCCTCGTATAATGGTCAATCAATACAGCACCTTATTGCGTAACACATGATCACTGACCAGTCATAATCTGAATCATTTTGAAGCATATTGTTAATCCATTATGCTGTTTTTTTTTTCTGCTCCACAACGTAAATATCGCAATGAATGTTGTTGATCTGTCAAAATGAAACAGATTGTGTGTTACGGTATTAGGGTGCCGGCTGCCGGTTCATGGCAAGGCTCACCCCGTATGACATGGGACTTGACAATCTAACACTAAAATATATACAGGGTGGAAGGGACATCGACGCGAAAACTGATAACATGGATTCAGTACATGATGCTGAACCACCCTCCGTTGAAATTTTTCTTCGGTTTTTTTTTTTTAAATCAGCTGTTCCCAATGATATTATATGTAATAAAAAGAGGTAGATAGGTTATAAACGTTCCGCAAGTGGCACGTCAAAAGTTGGCTAACTAGCCACATTTTCTTCGTTTTGTCTCTTTTTCGCTCCCGATAATTCCGACATGCCATCCTACTTCCACGTGTCATATAATAGTGTGACATAGTGACGTTTTTGAAGATAGAATGTTAGGTAGGTAACCTATGGGCGCGGGCTTGCGGACGGTGAGCAATGGGTAGCTCGCCGTCCGGTAAGGAACAAGCCCGGGTCGACGGCGCGTTGTGTTCCACGCGCGCCTCAAAGAGTGTCAGCGAATGAAGGGGTCCGATGAGACCATTGCCTGCCGGGGTTGCGGGAAAGTCCGAAAGGGATACCGTGGCCCCCTGGCATTGCACAGGCAAGAGAAGGAACACGGGTCACTAAGAGTCTGACACGCCCTCCCGCTCCACCCAGAGCGGGAGGAGTCATTTGATGATTTCCCACCCAAAAAAAAAAAAAAAAAAGGTAGGTAACCTATCTACGTCTTTTTACTTCTAATATCATTGGCTGTTCCATACATTTTGACCGCGTAGGTATTGAAATTTTCTATGAGACAGCTGTTTTTTTTAAATAATCGGCGTAAAATTTCAACGCAGGGGGGAGCAGAATCATGTACTGAATCCATGGTATCAGTTTTCGCGTCGATGTCCCTTCCACCCTGTATACCTACTTATTAATGGCTTTTGACTGGTATGCGTTGCAATGCAACTTCATTTATCTTTTGTTAGGAATCTAATAATGTCTTCTCCAGCGTGCACACGACCATGTACCAAAGATTCATCATCGAGCCATTTCCGAGTTTTTGCGTGACTAACGCACGGCAATTAATATTTATATTTATGAAGATGAAGAAGACAAGGATCATCATCATCTGCCTAGCCTTTTCCCAACTACGTTGGGTTCAGCTTCCAGTCTAACCGGATGCAGCTGAATACCAGTATTTTATATGGAGCGACTGCCTATCTGACCTCCACAACCCAGTAATTGGGTGATACGATACCCCTTGGTAAGACTGGTTGTCAGACTTTCGGGCTTCTGACGACCCGTAACGACTGTCAAAGATCCACGAATGACAGCCGGGACCAACGGCTTAACGTGCTTTCCGAGGCACGGAGGAGTCTCGGTATGTAAAGATGGTCACCCATCCACAGACCAACCCCGGCAAGCGTAGCTTAACCTGACGGATCGACCCGTGCGGCAGTTATTACTTAGCCACGAGCTCCTCGAAGAAGACAAAGATATAAAGGAAATAATTTATTGGGCATCAAAAAGTCCGCATCGCTGTCTGTGTAGGAAAAGTGCTCATGGGACTTAAACATAACTGGCGAAATGTGGGTGTACTATAGGTACACCTCTGCCTAACCCTTTGGGGAATACAGGCTTGAAGTTATGCAAGTGGCAGTGCGACTACCTACCGAGCAAATGGTCCAGCGGATCTAAGCTGTAAAAAACTCATCGTGAAATCTTAGGTGAAGTGACCTTGACGTGAGCTGTCAATAATGTAAATTTATTATCATCAGGTAGATCTGCCGGTCTATTCTGTATTAATCTCACGGTGAAAACTTAGGTGAAGTGAACGTGAAGTGATTGTTATGTTTTTTTGTTCTTTTTTTTTTAATGTGTTTGTTGCTGTTGTGTCTGTGTCGAATAAATGTTTTGTATTGTATTGTATTGTTTTATTGATCTGTCATTCCTCCTGCTGCTAGGGACTGACAGCTCACTTCACCTAAGTTTTCACGGTGAGATGGTTACAGAATAGCACCGCAGGTCAATTCAAGGTCACTTCACCAAAGCTTTTACAGTGGGATTTTTGCTGACTATACTGGCAGGCATAGACAAAGTGACATAACATCAGCGATAACGAAGATGGAAAAAAAACATCCGACTTAAAAAAAAACAAAGTGAAAAGTTAATTTCGGAATGTTTTTATTTTTCACTTTTTTGTTGTAGGACCTACCCCACACAATAAGGCAGGTACCTACTACAAAGTAGGTACCTACAGTAAAGTAAGGGCTGCGATACTCAAGTTGCAAGCCTCCCAGGGCCGGTGACCTCGCGGCTCGAAAGTAAATGACCTTAGTTTCTGGTCGGTCGCTAATGTATTCTCTTGACAAACTTCCTTTGTGTTTTTGTAACAACTTTTATTCATGTTTGTCAGTTATGGCGAAGATAACTGATTTTATACTGAAATCACGTCTAAGCGAGTAGTGTTAATGATTTAGAAAAAATATATGTTAAATTAGAGCATTTTGTTAGTAAACGCGGATAAAAAACTGAGAACCACGCAAAATCTATCAACCGTATTTTTCTGAAACCTTCACCATTTTAAAGATAATTTACCTATTGATCTTTTAGTATACTGGTTTTATAAAACACCTTTTGTTTTATGTATAATAAATTAATAATGCGTCTAATTTGGGACAGCACTCCATGATGGGCGAGTCCTATTACTGGCTGGACGTACGACGCGTTGCGTGAGCTCAGTACAGAACACGCAAGCTAACCACTCAAGTTCACTGTCATTATATCAGCCCACTTGCAATAAAATCACTATAGTCCATTCGCGTTAAGAAAATAGTGAGTCATCGCCTAGGTACGAGATTCTGCATCTGATCAGGGCCTCAAGTCTGCTATTAGGTACAATAGTGTCAGAATGGTCTATCATTGATTTCATAATTGTTGATTTTGACAAGATTGGTAATCTACTAACATATTGGCGTCATTAAGACTTTCCAATGGTCAGCCGCTGACACTCCATTGAAAGAAAATTCCATCTATTGGTAATCTCGTACATAATGAAAAATGAATGACTGACTTAGGCGGTAATCTGCTAAAATTGTGACAGTTCCTTTGATCAGTGACCTACCATGAGAACGTCATTGTGCAGTCATTTCTTTTAATTCGTTACGAGTATCGTGTTTGTGGAATACAATGATCAACCAATGATCGACCATTATGAATTTAGCAGATTACGAACTTTTAGCAAAATGACAATGGGATCGTGTTGGAATGACGAATTTATAAAAATAGCAGACTTGGGCCCCAGATCAGATCTGTCAGTCAACTGGTGACTGTGAAAAAAAACTTGGATTTTAAAACCAACGCAAATACGAATAAATCTTGTTGGAATATAGGTACATCAGATTTAAATTTCACGGTTTATCCATATTACTGTATTCGCTAACAAAAACCTACATTTAAAATGAGCCCTCCCGGCATCCCTTATTATTATTAATTATTTTTGACGGCACGGTTGGCGCAGTGCTTAATGCAATTGACCGCTGCACTACGTGTTGCGGGTCACAGAGTACATTTTTATTTGCGGGTTCGATTCCCGCACGGAACAAATATTTGCATGACCTACAAGTAGTTGTTCCGGGTCTGGCTGTTTGTGTATGTGAGTTTAAATGTTTGTAAACGCACCCACGATACAAGAGAAATTCCTAGTGCGGGGGAACCATTAAAAAAAAAATACTCACACGTGTCTTTCAAATCAAATATATAATACTTACAGATGTCATTCAAACAAATAAAATTGAAATAAGTACATACACAATCATGTCAACCAAAACGAATAAAATAAAATAAATAAATAAGTTTATTTATTTCTCTCACAATGTTTTTGTGGCACTTTTTTAAACTATATAAATTCACATTGTGAGAGCTGGTGCCTGAAGTAGGTTTTAGAAAAAACCTGTATTACAGGTCACCAGGCCCCACATGGCGGCATCATACAATTAAGCAGGCATAAGATGTAATTCCACTAAACAATTAAAACAAAAAGGAAAATTAAAAAAAAAAAAAAAAAAAACAAAGAAAAGAAATAAATTAAATAACAACAAAAGCAGTCCAAGGGTGTGTGGTGAATGTGTAGGTGAAAGGTGGTGAATGTGTAGGTGAATGGTGGTGAATGTGTAGGTGAATGGTGGTGAATGTGTAGGTGAATGGTGGTTAATGTGTAGGTGAATGGTGGTGAATGTGTAGGTGAATGGTGGTTAATGTGATGGTGAGTGGTGCCGGGTGTATGTGAATGGTGGTGAATTTGTAAGTAATTATTAGAATAAAGTATTATTTAATCGAGTGCAGTAATTTCTCTGTGTCCTCATAGGAAAGAGTTTTCAAGAAGTCAGTTACTTTTTGCTTACAACTGGGTTTGTGTAGTGAGTAAATATGTTGACCCTTGTTAATAACATTATACAGATAATCCCCTAGGTAGCAGTAAAATTTATGGGACTGACGTAAACGGAAAAATGCTGTACTGCATACTGTACCCTTTTGTCGTTTATCTTTCATTAGATCCGGATCATAAACTAGCTGCGAGTGCTTTTTGAGGACTGTATGTAGAACGAAAGTTTGTCTTACAGACAATACATCCCACTTTTTGTATAAGTCGACTGTAGGAAATCGGAAGGGAAGACCTGCAGCAACCTTAAGTATGGCACGTTGAGCTCTTTCTGCCTCTATCAAGTGCGTTTTAGCAGCACCTCCCCAGGAGATGATGCAATAGTCAACAAGCGACTGACACAAGGCATAGTACACCATCTTGATGGTACAAAAGTCGGCTACATGTTTTAGACTCTTAAATATGTAAATAAGTTTGCGCAATCTCGTTACCAGGACGTCTTGTGGTTTGAAGCTGAGGAATTGGTCTAAAAAATAAAACACAACACAACAATAAGTATTGCATTATACGAGGGGTCGCGCTTCTATGCATCCACCTCTGCAACAGGGGTAGATCCCACCGCTCGCACAATACCTTCAGGACGCTGTTCGACTTAGTAGCGAAGCGCTCCGTTTCCTATTAAGATCGCGAAAAAATCAAAACAGTCAGTCCGCGCCTCAGCAAACATAATCGAGGCATTACAATACCGCGGAAACCCTAACAGCATCCTGAAAGCATTGTTATACTGGCATATGCGACTGGTGAACCCTCCAGGAGGGCTCCCGGCACTGGACGTGTTAAAGACCTTTGTCTTCAAATATTGCGGGATCCTCGACGAGAAGACTTGACTAAGTTTTCCAAACGCTGCCCAACCCAATTGGATTCTTCTGTCGGCTTCTTTTTCAAAGTTGTGTCTACCGAGCTGTATGACTTGCCCTAGGTAGACATAAAGACTTCCGGAAGAAACCCTTCAATGTGGATTGAACTCTAAGAACGTGGGCAGAAAATCCAGACTACAATTGTCAAATTCCTGATGGGAATGAATCCCCAGGCTCAGCTAATCGCACCTGCGGCCACTGGAGCAACGAGCTACGCAAAACATAACTGACACGTCTAATCTGGCTAAAACGGTTACATTCCTTCTTCTAAATAAAACCTTGATAAAATTGCATTATGTAAAAGTCCAACGACCTTGAAAATCAAAAGTAAGTATGGTACATGAAGTAGGTATTTAATAATAGACAGGCAAGTCAAAAGCAATCTAGACGCATTGTAGCAACTTATTAACTGTTCCGCGTCTGCAACGCAATCAACATTCACTTACGACCTTCGAGCTGCATTGTACACATTCTTCGATCATTATTTTGTTTTCAAACATAGCGTCTTTGTAGTTAGGGGCTAGTTAACCTCACTTATCCCAGGTAGGCACGAAAAAAGCATTTTCGTGCTCGTATCGAGGTAGTTAAGTAGGAAATTTGATGTGACAGCTCATAGACTTAGATCGGGACACAATTCCATGTTAAGTTTGCCTTTATGATGAAGAAAACTAACTCGCCTAATTGTGTGGTGTGGAGTTGTGGAGGACTTACATCACTTATTGATGGAATGAGTTCGATATGAGTCTCATAGAAGGGATCTGTTTGGGGTCTTGAAGTTCAACCATATGGGGACATTCCATAACATTCTGTCTCAACCAAATGGTGATGATGCGAAGAGTCTGTTCGGGTTCAAATGTGATCCGTAGTAGTATGTGTTTAGGGTACGATGGGACTGTCATACGTATTGCGGTCATAAAAGTACTTAACAAAAAAATAAAATAAAAACATGGCGTCGTTGTAGTTAGGGGCTAGAAAACCTCACTTGTCCCAGGTAGGCACGAAAATAGCATTTTCGTATTTTTCGTGCTCGTATCGAGGGAGAAGAAGGTCAAAGTAAAGATGGATGGATTGTGTTTGGAAAGATATTATGAAAGAGAAGGGAGTAAATGGTATCGTGATAGTTGATAGGGGAGAAAGGAAAAAAACGTGTTGCGACGACCCCAGGTGTCATGGGATGGGAGAAAGTCAGGAAGATGATGATGATCGCTCATACTGTAAATCCTACATCCTTTAACACTTTCGACTCCACCCATTTTCATAGAACTCATACTCCATGCCGCTATACATATTGGAAGTGAACCCTCCGGGACGGTTGCCGGATTAGCTACGTTTGCGCGTACTGTAAAGCGAAGTACAATTGTGTTTTCAGGGAGTTTTGTCTCTATTAGTAGTTTCCAACCTTTTATTTTTTTGTAAGCAGTGATAGCCTAGTGGTGTGACCGGCAGACTGACAAGTCGTAGGTCTCGAGTTCGAACCCAAGGCACGCACCTCTGACTTTTCGGATTCATGTGCGTATTATATAATTATCACTTTGCTCAAAAAACGGTGAAGGAAAACATCGTGAGGAAACCGGCATGCCTGAGAGATATTTCTCGACGGCATGTGAAGCCAAGTCAGAGGCCCGTGGGCGGCTTTAAAACTATGACACCAGTACCCTAATTACGTAATGCAAAATCAATCCGAATCTGAATCGTTTTGAAACAGATTGCTAATCCATTGCTCCGTAAGTTCGAAAAAAAAAACTGCAGAGCAACGTAAATGACGCATGAATGTTGTTGAACTGTCAAAATGAAACAGATTTGTCTTTATCGTTTACGAAAATATGTTGCGTAATTAGATACCTAGCTGGTTAGTTTACTAACCACACGAAAAGAAGAGATTTTTTTTGTGAATATTTTTGTAAACGAGAACCAAAATTTAAAAGGAAAAAAAGTTTGGATTATAATACCAACGCAAATACTATTAAATCTTGTTATAATATAGGTACATCAGATTTTATTTTCACGGTTTATAATGCTATAATGGCAAAAAAAAAAACTACATTTAAAATGAGCCTTGCGCGCCCGGCCATCCATGATAATGCTACTAGGTGAACCCTCCAGGAGGGCTCCCGGCACTTACGTGTTCTCAAACTTTTCTGCGGATATAGGTAAAGGCGAGATATGAGGAATTTAAAATTTCTATAGAAAACTTATGTTTCCCTAACTCGTCTTTAAATCAGTGTCCTTTCAAAATATATATTTGGGAGCTTAGATATTCTGTAATCCAATCGGAATAAATACACACCTTAAGAATATGTTTGATTTACAAATTATTTTGGTATTACGTTTGTATGAACTACGTATGCTCCGCCGGCCCGTTAAAACTTAGCCAAAACTTATTTTTGGCATACGTTATCTAAGTTTTTAAACATTAGTGCATGAAAGTTTTAAAACATTAGTGTTCATGAAGTTTTAAAACATAAATTAAGAAAATGTAAGTATGAAAAATGCAACTTTTAAAATTCTCCATACAAAACGCCAATTTCTTATGTGGGGACGTAATATAAAAAAAAATAGAAGTGGTATTTAGCACTTTCACGAACTAGTGCTGCCATCTTTTGTCATTACCAAAATTTACATGATCGCCGTAAAACAATGAACACCAATGCATTATATTTTACAAAGAAGTATTATTATTATATTAGTATTACTATTTTTATGTTTATCGGGAATTTGTGTAATTTTAATCATGCAAATCTTTTCCTGCTGTTTTTTATGATCTAAAAATAGCACCAAATACGGCGTTCGATAAACTTCTAAACACATGCGCCATCTATTCATTTATTTAAACGACAAAATTTAGTAGGACATACCATACGTATTTCAATTGCGGATGCATAGACTTTTCACTTTATTCGCATTATGTTGCCATAGATCTACTATCTCGTTCGCGCAAGCGGAGTTCAAATCTCTTGTCTCTTTTCAAAAAGCTCTCGCACTTCACTTGGGATGATGATAAATGGCGAACGGTCTTGACATTTCGTGCTATTATCAAAATGTTAAATTCTGATAACGGTTGTTATTATTTACGATTTATAAATAAAACAAGATGGTTTTCCGTGTAAATAAGATCCCTGTGACTGCCAGCTGACCGTTTGAAGTACTTGAACTGTAAAATCAAGAAAGGAAAACACCTAGTCAAGTGGGTCAAATAATCACAAATAAAACCAAAAAATGTGTTTGAAACTGACGATTATTAACATTTATTCGCTCTCTTGATCCGTTTAGATGCTTTAGGAATACTCCATGCCTCAGTTTTGATAGAGAAAATGGTTTTTTTCTGACTTGAACAGTGCCGATTTTTTCATAAATAAGTAATAATGAAGTGAATTTTAGTACGTGCATTAAAATTGGTGTTGTGTGTATAGATATAGTTTATCGTTTGTAAACACATAATTGAAGTGAACAGTGTTAAGATAATTTCCAAACATTCTGTAGTTAAATTAGCTATTTGTGGCGTTGTAAAATAAGCCACAGAAGCGTTCATCAGAGCCTTTACAAAACAGTATCGTTGCCAAGGAATCATAAAAAAAAGTTTAGTGCCATAACATTTTGGCGCCAATCAGAAACAATTCCGTGAAGTTGATTATTTTATTGTGTGATGAATTTGTATTTTGAAAATTAAAATGGTGACGATGAATTCATCGGAAAAGGCGGCATCGAAGGCCTGTCAGCAAGGGCCTTCCAGGTAAGATTCACAAACAATAATATGAAAAAAAAAACATTGCTATGTTAAAAAGTCTTCAAAAGAAATTAAACTTTATAGTTAACTTGGGACCTAACATAAGTACAGGATACTTAAATAGTAAATGATCTTTATTTCTGTAAATAGGTTTTAAACAACAATTTTATAAGTAAAATATGGTATATGGTACAAAAAACACAATTTTAAAACTATGTACTTTCGGTTGGTGTTTCCTATCCAACTACTCTGAGAAGAAACACAGCAACAAAATCAGAGATTACAGTCTCTTTTAAAGTCCAGACATTCTTGAGGACCTTAATTTAAGAAGAAACTTCCACTTAATTTATAAGTTAATAATTAAGTAGATATGTCTCTATGAGCAACAACAACTTCCGGCTCCCCATACAATAACAGTTGGTTAATATTCTCCTAAAGAGGAGAACCTCCACAGATGTCAGTATGCCGCTTAACTTTGAGATATTGTAAAAAGTATTTCTGCTGCTACAACACAACTTGGAGCAACAAATTATTATTATATACCTATTAAGTATTATGTTTATATGCTTGCTGCGTTCGGGTCGTGGACCAACCAATACATAATAATATATTGAGATCCCTCCGTACCTCGGAAAGCACGTTTTCAATATTATAAAATTTACGTAACATAACAACAAGCCTGTTCCCCGAAGGTTTAAGCAGAGGTTTACTTAAAGTAACTATACGCACATTTCACCAGTTATGTCTAAGTCCTATGTAATAGAGGGCGAGAAAACTGCTATCAACCGGGCACAAATCCAGACCCTTAGCTGCTACTGAGTAAGGCCTGATGGAAAAACCCAATAACACTGCTAGACCTGGGAATCCAGGACCTCATGCTCTGCAGTAGCACTTGTGACCATTAGACCAACGAGGCAGTCATAAAATTAGATATTGATATTGTATTTTTTTAAATAAATATAATATATTATTTTAACTAATTGTATTGATCACCACTGTTCCAATTCATTGTATATTTTTATATTAGCAACACTTAGTTAATTCGAATAAACACTTATTTTTTTCTGAGGGTAGAAGTGAATTTATTTTTATTTATGTTTATTAAAAAAATACTGATAGATGCAGTGCACAGCATATTACAATGAATGGCTGGAGTACTTATATTATGTGTATAACTGATGTGTACTGAAAATACTCAAACATTTCTTGAACGTGATTACTTTTCATAAAGAAACTACTGTTCATATTTATTAAAAATCGTGCAAAATAATAAAAAAAAAAATTGCAAGCAAACAGTTTTTATTTTGACCCCTTGTGATAAAATTCACACCCATTTTGAGAAGTGCTCATTATGCAAAGTGCCCATTTTGCGAAGTGCACATTAGCCGTCAAACCCAAATTAGAATGGGTAAAACTAGTAAAATTGTCGCTTCTCTAGAATATGTTCTATGTAAAGTGTTTGGTTTAGGGTTTGTTTTCCGCATGTAGTCCGTCAGCTGGACCATTGTGCATGGGCCATAGCGGCCGTTTGGTGGTTATGCCAACCAGCCCACCTCCCTCTAGAAGATAATTAGGTATTCTGGTCTGTTTAGAACATCTGTGTATGATCGGAATATGTCCTATTTGAATGAATTATGTCAACTACAAATATTTACTGTGCTATTGACTTGTTGCTAGTTTCCTACTAAACTCTTATCATTACATCCTGCTATGATTCATTATCGGCCAACCAGCATAATATAAAATCATTTAGTAATTATTTATATTTTAAAAAGGGACTTATAATCTATACATTTTACATTAATTATTATAAGTTAGAGGTATAAGTTTTTTGCTGGAAACATCTTCCGCATGGCAGACGATCAATGGGCCAAACTTACGACCCAGTGTCGCTTAATGGCAGACGAAATCGCGCCAGGCCCAGTCAGAGATGGCGGGATTAGCTGGACTTCTTTAATAAAGATTGTTCCTTGGCAGCTCTAGACAGAGAGGGGTGGAAAGAGAGTAGGGAGGCCTTTCCCCAGCATTGGGACAATAATGGCTAATAAAAAACCCAATAAAAAAAAGTGGATTTTATTAGGTACCAGATACAGGTGTACATGACGTCATTCACATAAGGTCTACCATTGTGTTTAGGTAATTCAATTTTATATTCTTTCTACTGGAAATCAAAATCTAAAGTCATCTCATAACTGTTCCAGAGACAATTCAAAATGTATAAAAGAAGAAAAAGAAAAGGACAGAGACAAGAAAGAGAACCCGACATTGAGCCTACCGCCCCAGGTACTGGCTCTGATGTCTACCATTCCATCGCCAGAGGAGTCACCTAACTACCTGGTATATAAGAAGGTATGTTGTACTTTACTCCACTATTACGTAAAGAAAGAAATAGAGTGAGATAGAGAAATAGGGTGCAAAAGAGATAATTAGAGTTCAAAAGAGACATATGGTGAGTAATAGAGACAAAGGCAAGAAAAAGAATCCAACATCGAGCTTACCACCTCAGGTAAGTAAGTACAAGCTCTAGTGTCCACCATTCCATCTCTGGAGGAAGCACCTATCTACCTGGTGTATTATGAAGGTATGTTGTTGAACTATTCTGAGGGAGACAAAGGAGAAATAGTGAAACAGGGTGGGAACGAAAAATATAAAAATATAGTTGCAAAAGATATAAATAGGATGAGAGAACTTTACTCCACTTTTATGTAGATAAAGAAATAGGGTGCAAAAGAGATCATAAGGTCTCACACCTTATGATCTCTTAGAAAAACGGTGACAAGTATAGGGTGAGATAGATACAAAAAGAGAACCCAACATCGAGCTTACCGCCCCAAGTAAAAGCTATGATGTCCACTATTCCATAACCGGAGAAGTCACCTAACAACCTGGTGTATAAGAAGGTATGTTGTTCAAGTATTAGTACTAATTGGGTGCAAAAGATAGAAACGGGGAGATCATTAGGGTGCGCAAGACAGAATTAGGGTGCAAAAGTGTGGAATAGGGTGCAAAAGGGAGAAATAGGACGCAAATAGACAGGCTGTAGGCTCCTATGGACGTGTGTTCTTTCTGGATGATTTATGACAATCATGATGAGTTTTACAAAGAACTCAACATCTCATCACGGGGCAAAGTTCGTGTTATGAGCTCATGAAAACATGACTAAGGGCTCTGTTTGATTCCGAAACTAGTCATAGTAAGGTAAAATGGATTTAAAATGCTATGCAATACCGCTAAGATTAATCAACATAAATATTATGATTGGTATTATATGGGTGCCTATGTCATATTTATGTTTTTAGGGTTCCGTACGTCCAAATGAAAAACGGAACCCTTATAGGATCACTCGTGTGGCTGGGTTTCCGTCTGTCCGTCTGTCACAGCCAATTTGCTCCGAATCTAATGGACCGATTAAGTAGAAATTTGGTGCAAATATGTATTTCTGTGACCCAAACCACGGACGTGTAACGTAAATAAATGAATTTTGAATATGAGGGCAAACAAGAAAATTAAAAAAAAAGTTTTGCAATCTACCGTGTGTCTTAACAAATGAAAGGGCGAGAATCTCAAATACATATTTATATTTTTTATTAATTTAAAATAATTACTTTTAAAGATATTTAACAAAATAGATGAACATTTACCGTTCTCCCTTTTATCTCCGAAACTACTGAACCAAAAATAAAATATCGAGAATGGCTCTACTCATAGATTACAGGAAAACCCATAAGAAGTCTATGGTCTTAAAATAACATGGTAAATCTTTCAATATTGTGCGTACAAACTTACATTTTCAGTTGGAATGTATGGGAGAACCTCAGACCATATAAAAAACAAAGACAGATCGCTGCGAACAATGCAGCGAAGCTTGCCAAAACTGCACCGTCGCCGCTCTGTCCATACACGCTCACACGCACACATTTACAGCCTTTTACAATGACACTACAATCAAACTACACCACACAAAGTGCACCCATGTTAACGAAACCGGCTTCACCTCACTGTTGACAGCGCTCTGTCTTGGGGTTTTATTTGGTCTTAGGGGAGAACATGTTTGGTGAGCAATGGGTAGCTCGCCGTCCGGTAAGGACCAGGCCCGGGTCGACGGCGCGTTGTGTTCCACGCGCGCCTCAAAGAGATGTCAGCGAGTGAAGGGGTCCGATGAGACCATTGCCTGCCGGGGTTGCGGGAAAGTCCGAAAGGGATACCGTGGCCCCCTGGCATTGCACAGGCAAGAGAAGGAACACGGGTGGGTTTTAGTCAGTAAGAGTCTGACACGCCCTCCCGCTCCACCCAGAGCGGGAGAAGTCATTTGATGATTTCCCATCCAAAAAAAAAGGGGAGAACATGTTTTTCAACAACTAACGAGGCAGTTGACTAACTTAGACTAAGGAGGTAAATAATTTAATTATTATAAGCCTTTTGGTCTAGTGGTCGCAAGCGCTACTGCTGAGCATGAGGTCCTGGGTTCGATACCGGGGTCAGGCAAAGTGATATTGGGTTTTTCCATCTGGAATTCCTCAGTAGCAGCCCGGAGTCTGGATTTGTGCCCGGTTGATGGCAATAGGCTCGCCCCCTGTTACATGGGACTTAAACATTTAGTAGCATGAGGAACAGGGTGTAAAGTTCACTCATCCACCATAGAAAAGGAAGGATCCTCTAACCAGACGGGTGTTGTGTCTGGCGGGCCGACTGCCCAACTGTTGATGTCGGATAGTCTTATATATTATGTCGTTCGCGCGGTAAACTCTAATTGCGCGATGCAGGATTTGTGTGACGTCATGTCTTTGATGCGTAGTTAGTATGTGGCGGTGTAACCGCTACATCACTCCCCTCCGGAGACCGGAGGTCGATAGTGGGCTGAGTCTTGTATCTTACGATGCTTCACAGTGCCAGCTAAGGTTCCAGTCAGTCGGAACCGGGTGCCGCACAGTTCGCGGTGAGTCGGAACTGTCTGCGGTGATTGCGGTGATTGAGGTGATTGCGGTGATTGAGGTGATAGCGGTGATTGCGTTGATTCCCCAGTGAGTCGGGGTGATGAGGCTGAGGGTGATGACTATGAATACGCGTTTGCTGCATGTTGGTGGTCAGGATACCCGTTGAAGCCGAGGGTGCTTGCTGTCTGTGTGACTCGCCTCACGAAAGCTTGCGGGAGTGATGATGATGACGTCACGCTGAAGTAGCTGCACGAAGGCTGCGTTGACGTTCATCACGTCTGGGTCACCAATTTAGTAGCATGAGGAACAGGGTGTAAAGTTCACTCATCCACCATAGAAAAGGGAGGATCCTCTGACCAGACCGCTACAAACATAACCGGCGAAATTATGGTGTACTAAAAATAAATACACGTTTTGAAAAACTTGATTAGTGGAGTACCTGGGCGACCCAACTCTGCTCTGGTGAAAATAACGCTCATTAAATGGTATAGGAAAGTTGAAACTGATTCCATGTATAGTACATACTAATTCCATGCTGCCATGATAGTAGGTACTTACTAATTCCATGCTGCCATGATAACTACGTAATTACTAATTCCGTGGTGCCATGTCATTATTCTAAGGTAGCCATCTTGTTCAAAACTTCGCGCGACCGAGCTATATTCGAGTGAAAATACGGATAAAAACAATTTTCCTAGATAAGAGACTAGAATTTTTCGCTGCCGTAAATTCCTTTAGTGCAACTTTCATCGAAATGGTTAGAGCAGTAATCGAGAACGTGATTACAAATGTATAAGAAATATTGCTCATTTCATTGTATAGCAATTGTATAGGATCATAGACTAAGCATAAGGCATTATTAATACTTAATAATATAGCTAGCACTATTTTAGCACGTTAGGCTCATTACTTATGCAATGACGCCCGCTATAGTATGTGCGCCGGATGAAGCTGGTACATTGGAATGTTTCATTTCCTATACAACTTAACTTGGACTGCAGGGTACCTATTTCCTTAACATGCATAACATGATCAGCTTATAATGTCCCCACAGCTAGGACACAGGCCTCTCTTCGAGAAGGAGTGAGCTATAATCCACCACGCGGGCCCAGTGCGGGTTGGTAGATGTCACATGTCTTCGAATTTTTGGTTCTAGGACAGTCAGACCTTGAATTGCCCTGATTTTTGACTTGAATGTGCCCTGGCGGCTGTGAGTATGTCATGCTCACTCAGATGTTTCGCTGATGGTGGCGCGTGTGTTGGATCATTTAGCTCCCTTCAAGATGGTTGAGCTGAATGGTGCTGATCCATGCGTCATGTTCGTGAACGGGCGCCGTCAGTTGGGACTGGTCAACTCTTAGCTGCCATGGCTTATTTTAACTAAGTTTTTTTAATGATTCTTAATTTTTTTCTTTTTATTACGGACGCTTTTACTAACGTGCACGTTTTTTTCTACATTATTCTCACATGCATAATTTCAAAATGAATGATGTAACCAATATTTTTGATTTAAAAGAGTGTCCGTGGAGTTACTTGCCCGTTCTGCTCCGTAGGTACCTACTACGCTTTGGAATGGGCAACTAGCTTCATATATTTGACTGGCCGACCCCTTGACAGTTCAAAAGTGTCTGTAAATGGTTTAATTGAAATAAATGCTTTGAGTTGAGTCAGTGGTGATGAAATAATTTACACAAAGGAAAGCGTCTGTCTGGATTCGAACTGGGCCACCACTGCTCGGCCTGCACGTCATGTTTACCTCGCACATTTTCCCAATCAACTTTGAACCTTATACTATAGTGATAAAGTTGAAAATCTATGTACTAGGTGGCGCATACTCTTGGGATGATGCTCTCTTTTTTGAAAATAGAATGCGTGTTCGACATTTCTGAAGTAGGTACACGTAAAACCATGGTGCACTATATTACACAAGAGAACATCGTAGAAGAAGTGGCGAATCTATCGCCAGAAGTACAGAGAAAAATAATGCAAACTGCTTTAAAACGCGCCCAAATGTGCGTCTTTTCTGGCGGCGGCCACTTAACACATATTATTTTTTCACAATAATCGGAACAATTTTACCTATTTACAAAAAAAAAAAAAAAAATTAAAGTCAGCCTTAGGAAATCAGGTGATTACTTATGCGCCACCTAGAGCGAAGCCGAGTCACTTGATCTTCCCGTTTTTCATGTTTTTTTTTTGTACTGTATCTCGGAACCTTCTGGTTACGGAGATATTAAAGGCCAAAGTTTAAAAAAAAAAAAATTTTTTACGAGAATAAGTTTTAAGCTTCGGCCATACTTGAGCGATAAAAACGCGGTAGGCGGGAAGCGAAGGTAGCGTCTGTCGCGCATAGGGTTACCATGTGACAGGCATTTGCCGCATTTGAAAGGCATTTTACGGTTAAGACAGGCGTGCGTCCGGCGCTAAGTTGAGACAGGCATTTTTGAATTTCCCTAATAAATTAGTTGCACAGTTGAGTAAAGAAAGTAATCGCCTGACAATAGAGTCGGTAAAAGCATTATTAGTAACCCAAGAAAACTTTAAAAACGAAGATTTTTATATTATTATATTTTTTTCAAAAAACAACTTTTGTATGGGCGGCTTTTAAACTCTTACTCCAGGTTAGTCACTAACCACAAAAAAGGTAGAAGAAGTCTCTCGTGGTGTTCGTTAAAATAATTTAGTTCTAAACGCCTAAAGGTACAATAGGGATGATGACTTAAAAAAATGTTTTTTGTCCGTAATGTATATTATGAAAAAATAACGTACACGTATATTTTCTTTTTTTACGGTATCAAAAGATTACGGCGATACATTGAGTTATAATGTGCCATGACGTCACTTGTATGTAGATTTTATACATACTTGTGACGTATCAACCCCCACTCCCCAACTTTAATGCGTTGTATTTAAGTCATTTTTTATTAATATGATAAAGCAAAAAATACGTGTCTAATATTTTTTTATTATCTGACTGACGGACTAAATAGATTTTAGTTTTTTTGACCCAGGCATCATCCCTATTCCGTAGCCCTCCGCAGGCGGGAACAGACGTGTCGCCGGGACACGACTAGTTTCTATGAAATACCTTCAGTAGCTACCAACACGTCGTCGTTGCCTTCATATAAATACATAACTGCCCCGTTGGTCTCGTGGTCGCAAGCGGGACTGCTGAGCGTGGGGTCCTGGGTACGATTCCCGGGTCGGGCAAAGTGTTATTGGGATTTTCCATTAGGAATTTCTTAGTAACAGCCCGGAGTTTGGAAGTTGGCGGTTTGATACCCCGTACCTCGGTGCGCACGTTAAGCCGTTGGTCCTGCGCCTGATCTCTCTCCGGTCGTGTCGGATTGCCGTCCCATCGGACTATGAGAGTGAGGGAAGAGAGAGTGCACCTGTGTCTGGCACACAATACAAATCTGGATTGAAGGACTAACTTAACTTTTCAATTGAAAAATAACTTTTAATAGAGCAATTAAATATAATAAAAAAAAATAAAAAAAACCTATAGACTAAATTAATGTTACTTCAAGACACGGCCCATGAATTTTTGATCCCAGATTGAAGAACAAACTTAACTTTTAGCAGTTCATTGTATAAAAATCATATACAATAATTATGTTCATTTATTAAGTTTTATTTTAATTTATTTTCAAGTATTTAATGTAATTATATTGTAATTTATTTTCAGTTATTTATTTCGAGTATTATATTACATTACCTAAATGTATTAAATTGATCTCGTCAGTACTAACATAGTTGATAATTTGACGGCACGGTTGGTTAAGCGATTGACTGCTGCACTGCGTGTCGCGGGTTCGATTCCCGCACGGAATAAATATTTGTATGACCTACAAGTAGTTGTTCCGGGTCTGGCTGTTTGTGTATGTGAGTTTAAATGTTTGTAAACGCACCCACGATACAGGAGAAATTCCTAGTGTGGGGCAACATTTTTAAAGAAAAAAAAAAAATGCAATAGGTACTAACAAAATATGGACAAAAATTGTCTGAATTAAATATTTTTTTATTTATAACCTTATACATATTACCAATTTTCGGATTTCCCTCTGTACTTGACCTTGTTTCTCGCCTAACATGTCTATATTATAACTCAATGTATCGCCGTAATCTTTTGATATTAAAAAGTAAAATGATTGTTACAGATGGAGGCTATAATTGAAAAGATGCAGGATGAGAGTACCGGTGTACCAGTCAAGACTGTGAAGAGTTTCATGACGAAAATACCTTCGGTAAGTACTACTACGCACTAAAATACCTTCGGTAAGTACTACTACGCACTAAAATACCTTCGGTAAGTACTACTACGCACTAAAATACGTTCGGTAAGTACTACTACACACTAAAATACCTTCGGTAAGTACTACTACGCACTAAAATACCTTCGGTAAGTACTACTACACACTAAAATACCTTCGGTAAGTACTACTACGCACTAAAATACCTTCGGTAAGTACTACTACGCACTAAAATACCTTCGGTAAGTACTACTACGCACTAAAATACCTTCGGTAAGTACTACTACGCACTAAAATACCTTCGGTAAGTACTACTACGCACTAAAATACCTTCGGTAAGTACTACTACGCACTAAAATACCTTCGGTAACTACTACTACGCACTAAAATACCTTCGGTAACTACTACTACGCACTAAAGCAAGCACAGTCAGGAAGCTATTAACAAAGACATTTTTTGAACAGGAGTAGGAGGCACCTGCTAGCACATTAATCCTTATTATAGTTTAAGTAGTTTTATTGTTATTTAGTAAGTTTTATTGTACTACAGTATCAAGTTAGTTTGTTTTGTTTTGTTGTGTTAAAAGTTGGTAGTTTTGTATTGTAATTTTGGAAGTAACGATGAGGAATTTATTTTTGTAGTTATCTGTGGAAGCTTGTAATTAGCAAATTAGATATAAATTATTGTTATAATTATAGTTATTAGACTGTAAGCTTTCCTAAAAATAAAATAAATAAATAAATAAAATACCTTCGGTAAGTACTACTACGCACTAAAATACCTTCGGTAAGTACTACTACGCACTAAAATACCTTCGGTAAGTACTACTACGCACTAAAATACCTTCGGTAAGTACTACTACGCACTAAAATACCTTCGGTAAGTACTACTACGCACTAAAATACCTTCGGTAAGTACTACTACGCACTAAAATACCTTCGGTAAGTACTACTACGCACTAATATAGCCTATCTTAGGTGTGAAAGGTGTGAAGAAATACAGATGTTATTGTTAATCGACTTCAAAATGGTGGAGGTTCTCAATTCGACAAGTTTTTTTTGTTTTTGTGTGTTCGTTACGCGATTACTTCGCCAATTATGAAATGATTTTGATGATTCTTTTTTTGTGTGGTAGGCCATACTTATGTGGTGGTCCCATATAAATTCTATTAACTTTGCTTGGGTAGTTTTTGAGTTAGCTTCAATAATACGTATTTTTCCCCACTTAGCCTATATGGATGATGTTATAAGTACCTGTCACTGTTATTTACATAGCAGGTATAGTTCACGCGGTGTAGCATGGTGCGGGTGACAGGTGACAGAAAGGGTAAATTTATTTAATCTACTACAGTTATTACTGAGCCCGTATTATGTACACAATCTGTATGTAGGTACGGATCAGTCGTAAAATACAGAATCAGTAAAAACAAGTAAATTATAATATATTTTACCCTTTCTGTCACCTGTCACCCGCACCATGCTACACCGCGTGAACTATAGTGGTATTCGAATTTGTGTGGGCAAATTTAAATCTTTTCACAAAAAAATAGAGCTGACTTAAAAAAAAACACTAATACTGCAAAATAAATTATAATAAAATTTATAATTTTGGAAGTCGGTGGCACCAAACCAAAATACAAAACCAAAGACACCGACTTCCGAAATTGAAAGTTGTTTTGCACTTTTTAACAGACTTCCAAAAGGAGGAGGTTATCAATTCGGATGTTTATATAGTTTTTTTTTTAATGTATGTTTGGGCTAACTGACATTATGTAGACGGATTTGCAATATTCTTTTTTGTTTGAAAGGGTATACCTAAGTGACCTCTTATTGAGTATTTTTTTCCTCTATTTTACTGCTTTTTTATATAAATAAGTAATTTTATATTATGATTAACTGACTAAAATAAAGTTCATAGATGACTGGAGCTTTTATGCGCGATAGTTTTTTATTTAAGAACAATATGATGAAAAACACAACGAAAAGCATTGAAAAAGTACAAAAGTGTGGTTATTTTCTTTACTCTTTACACGTAAAGAGAAAGACAGGGACAATGGCAAATGGTCGGTACGCTCTTAACGTACCATCGAAGAAGTTCATATCTATAGACCGTAAGGACTATTTCTGCTTGCAGCGCTCGGCCGCTATAGAACCGGGGCGGTAACAGATGTGGTCATCGTGTTCACGGGATTTTGTTTTCAAACTGCTTAGATATGAAGTTCTTCGATAGTACATCCGAGGCACGGAGGAGTCTCGTTATGTAAAGATGGTCACCCATCCACAGACCAACCCCGGCAAGCGTAGCTTACCCGACCCGTGCGGCTGTTAATACTTAGCTCCTCCTCCGTTCCGAAATCAGTTGGCCTAATATCTATTAAATGTTTCCTCTGCAGGTATTCACCGGCACAGACCTGATTGCCTGGATAAACCGCCATCTCAGCCTCGACGAAGCCTGGGAACCAATCCACATGGCCAACCTATTAGCGGCACACGGGTACTTGTTCCCAATAGACGACCACTGTCTCAGTGTCAAGAACGACAACACTTACTACAGGTGAGAGTAGTGCGAGTGATATCGCTATCTCGCTCGCCACACACACACACACACACACACACACACACACACACACACACACACCACACACACACACAAACACACATACACAGCTATACTCCATTTGAAATAAGATTAGACATTTAACTAAACCTTTTTACAGTCCGTTCAACCGATTTTGACTTCTATTGCGTTGGTGGCATGGTAAATGGCAGCTGCAGTAAACAGTTGGTATTGTAACCACTTTTTTGCTTTTAATGCCATCCTTATGGCTACGGAATAGAAGTCAGAATCGGTTGAACGGACTATATAAAAGGTTTGTTTTAATGTCTAATCTTATTTCCAATCCTAATGGTCAAAATAGGTATAATCAAACTACTCTTAACTCTAAAACAGCTCATACCTCAAAATAGATATTAATCCTCAAATTAATCTTCAAGTCGTTACCCTAATATCATAATCTAAAATTGTCTACATACTCAGACACTTATAAAATTTACTACAATATTCCAGGGATAAGGAAAATAATTTGAAACACCAAGATATTTTGTCATTAATTTTCTTTATTTCTTTGCTAACATCAAATTCAATATTCTACACCATACCATGACATCTCCTATTCTCGACATAATATTTTAGGGGCATGAGGAACAGGGTGTAAAGTTCACTCATCCACCATAGAAAAGGGAGGATCCTCCAACCAGACGGGTGTTGTGTCTGGCGGGCCGACTGCCCAACTGTTGATTTCGGATAGTCTTATCTATGTCGTTCGCGTGGTAAACTCTAATTGCGCGATGCAGGATTTGTGTGACGTCATGTCTTTGATGCGTAGTTCGTATGTGGCGGTGTAACCGCTACATCACTCCCCTCCGGAGATCGGAGGTCGATAGTGGGCTGAGTCTTGTATCTTGCGATGCTTCACAGTGCCAGCTAAGGTTCCAGTGAGTCGGAACCGGGTGCCGCACAGTTCGCGGTGAGTCGGAACTGTCTGCGGTGATTGCGGCGATTGTGGTGATTGAGGTGATTGAGGTGATAGCGGTGATTGCGCTGATTGAGATGATTGCGGTGATTGAGGTGATAGCGGTGATTGCGCTGATTGAGATGATTGCGTTGATTCCCCAGTGAGTCGGGGTGATGAGGCTGAGGGTATCAGGAATGCGCGTTCGCTGCATGCTGGTGGTCAGGATACCCGTTGAAGCCGAGGGTGCTGGCTGTCTGTGTGACTCGCCTCACGAAAGCTTGCGGGAGTGATTATGATGACGTCACGCTGAAGTAGTTGCACGAAGGCTGCGTTGACGTTCATACTCGGGGTCACCAATTTAGGGGCATGAGGAACAGGGTGTAAAGTTCACTCATCCACCATAGAAAAGGGAGGATCCTCCAACCAGACGGGTGTTGTGTCTGGCGGGCCGACTGCCCAACTGTTGATTTCGGATAGTCTTATCTATGTCGTTCGCGTGGTAAACTCTAATTGCGCGATGCAGGATTTGTGTGACGTCATGTCTTTGATGCGTAGTTCGTATGTGGCGGTGTAACCGCTACAATATCACTATTTATTTAATAATCGAATAATTATAATGAAACTAATAGGTTACCTTAATTTGCAACATAGTACATCTCCAACCATTGTATCCCAATCTATATTTTTAACCGACACAGCCAGTACGGCGTACCGTCACGAGCGCCCGACCCAACACGCCGTTGTTCCGCCATTTTTGACATATAGAATCTTTCGGTGTTGCCAGTACAATATCCAACAATTATGTATTAATAAAGGAATCAATATAGATGTTATATGCATCACTGAACATTTTGTTGAGACAGGTTACGAGAGCCTACTGCATCTACCTAATTTCTACCTAGCCGCCTTTTATTCGAGAAATATTAAACGAGGAGGAACCTGTATATTTGTTCGAATAGGATTACATTTCAGAGACTTAACGGATGTAGCTAAACAGTCTGTGACGGGTATTTTCGAGTGCTGTGGTATAGAACTGATATCTCATAATACACTTGAGAGCAATAAAATCGCACACGTTGACTTTTTGTTGTTAAAGCAGTTTTTTTCCATGAATGTGGATACATACTAAAATAAAACTTACACTATTTGAATATTTACTTCAGTACCTTTCTAATGATATCGAATACAGTGTAAAAAAAATACCCATAGGGGATTTTAGGGCACAAAACCCAACATACGGATAAAATTACCCAATTTCGCTTAAGAAAGAATAAAAATAAAACTCAAAATGCTTGATCAAATTGTTTTTTAATAAGGTGTATTCCCTCCCCTAGCCTTGATTACAGCTCTTAATCGGTTTTTCATGGACCGTATTAATTTCACCATGAAATCTTGTGGTATGGCGTTCCACTCCTCTTCAATGGCAAGTTGAAGCTCTTGGAGGCGCGTAGGAGCAGGGCTTCTTGTTCGAACTCTTCTTTTTAGCTCATCCCAGACATGCTCAATCGGATTGAGATCAGGACTACGAGCTGGCCACTCCATCGCGGTGATTCCAACGTCTTCCATGTAGTCGCAAACTGTTCTAGCGACATGCGGTCTGGCGTTGTCGTGCATTAAGAGAAAATCTTCTCCCATAAGGCACGCAAGGCCTCACATGTTCTTCGAGCACTTCTTCGACGTATCGTGCAGCCGTCAAACTTCTCGATCTCGGGCCGGTATTCGCCGTAGTGATGAATACAATGTCAGTTTTAGTGTCCTACATTATGCCACCCCAAAACATACACGATCCACCTCCAAAAGCCACACGTTCGCTTATGCAGCATTGTGAAAATCGCTCTTATGACCTTCTGTAGACCCTAGAGCGTCCATCATGACCATGTAAAGTCATTCTGCACTCATCAGAGAACATAACAACCCGCCATTGGTCATACGTCCAATTTAAATGTTCCCTAGCAAATTGTAGCCGGGCTTGTCGGTGTGCTGTGGTCAATTTGGGACCATTTGCTGGGCAATGTGAAGTCATTCCTGCTTCGTCTAGTCTTCTTCGAACTGTCCACCGACTTATACTGACATTGCGAAGCTGTTGTCCCAGTTGAACCGCGTTCAGTTGCCGATTTCTCAAAGAAAGCGGTCATCACGCTCTGATGTTGTGCGTCGCCGGCCAGATCCTGGTCGCCGAATGTAGCCACCGGTCTCTTGGAACCTCTGGTATACACGACGAACAGAGTAGCGGCTCAAATTTAGCCGTCGAGCAACTTCACTTTGGTTATGGCCTGCTTCGAGCAAGGCAATAACTTGAGCGGCTTCTGCGGGCGTGGTATCCATATTTTTCCCCATATTTTTCCAGTAAATCCGTATGCTTCCAGTAGAGATGTTATCACGTTGACCTTCGGTATGCAACTGATTAAAAATTCCAATAAAGCGACCTTTTTATACCTGCGGCTAAGGGTGCAAGTAGTGACAACGCAAACGCGTGAATTTGGGGAATTCGGTGTACGGTCGGTTTTTGTAAGTTACGTGAAGGTCAATGATTTTAATTTTATGTTTTTGTAAAGCTAAGCTTGTATGCTTTATTTTTGTCTAATGATTTTTACTCAATATCTTTAGATTTTAGAAAACAATCAGTAATATACCAAATTACAAGGGGTGTGCGATTTTATTGCTCTCAAGTGTAATATTATTGTCTGCGTATACAGAATACCTAAATTTATGTAACTATAACGTGTTTTATGACCGACTGTACAATATATTGCGAAAAATTAGCTCACTTACAAATAAGAATTTAATTATAACGGGAGACTTCAATATCGATGTACTAAAAAGAAACAAAAGTCAAAAATCACTTGAAGTGTTTATCTTTCTCGCAAGTTTATAAAGCCAAAAATGCAAATGAGTCCTATGAAAATTTTAAAGATGACTTTCTGTTATTATATCGTATTAGCTTTCCAGAAAAAAATATCACTATTTATACAAATAAAAAGACTAAATGGTTATCGCGTGGAATTAAATTATGTTGTGTGTGCTACTGTGGGCATATAGACTTAATACTAATTTAAAAAATAAACTTGTCTTTAAAAAATATTCAACACTATAGAAAAGTAATTAAATTAACCCAGAAAGCCCAAAATAACCATTAGGTATATAAATTCTTCTAAATCAAAGCAGTCTGGCAAGTAATAAGGAAATCAAAATTTTGTTTGCCCCAAGAGCCAATACTATCTATAACAAAGGATGATGCCATTTTGACGCACCCCATGGATATAGCAAATGAATTTAATAGCCATTTTATTGAATCTGTTGAAAAAAAACTACAAAAAATGTGTACGTCGACAAAAAAACTCATTAATGAAAATCTCACATCGCAGTCTTTATTAATGTTGCCTGTTACAGATGATGACATAATTAGAATAATTAACAGCCTTAAGAATACTAATACGGTCGGATACGATAGGATATCAACCAAAGTGATAAAATATGTCAAGGAAGATATAGCGCCACCACTATCACATGTAATCAATCTCTGTATTGCTGATGGTATATTCCCAAATATTAAAAAAAAGTAATAATTAAGCCCATTTTCAAAAGAAATAACAAAACTGATTTTTAACAATTATAAACCAATTGCAAAGATCCCGGTATTTTCAAAAATAATTGAGAAAGTAATTTATTTTTCCGTATATTTTTATTTTGAATTTTTTTCGTTATTTTGCAATGAACATAAGGGGGTTCAGGAAAAATGTCAATATTAATATGGCACTATTTGACCTACTATCTAGTGTCACGACATCTGTCGATAAAAGAAATCATGTTTGTGCGATATACACAGACATGACGAAGGCGTTTGATTTTGTGGATCATAAAATATTATTGCAAAAATTACATGGGTATGGGATTAGAGGGACACATCCTTAAACTTTTAGAATCGTACCTAAGTGATAGAGTACAATGTACGGAAATCTCTAGAATATGTCCTATAACCAAATTTGAAATCACATAAAACTCTGAAGCAAGGTACATAAAATATGGCGTGCCTCAAGGTAGCGTTCTAGGACCGCCGCTTTTCTTGATATAATTATATTAATGACCTCCCAAAATTCACAGGACAAAAAATGGTACTCTGCAGATGATAGCACGGCTATTATAGAATGTAATAATACAAACAATTATCAAAAACATGAAAAATTCTCTATATAAAATAATACATTGGCTTAATGATAATAATCTTGTAATTAATTTAAATAAAACCAAAAATATTGCACTTCCACCAATGGCTTGAGAAACTACTTGTTAACGTTGCATACAATGGTTCTGAAATAGAAGAAGCTAGTAATGCGAAGTTCTTAGATATAACTATAGATGATAAATTAACTTGGAAACTTCATTTAGAAGAAATTTGCAAGCGATTAAGTAAATAAGCTTATTTGTTATTTCAACTTTCTTATTGTAATAAAAGTTGTCATTGTAATTTAATAGTAATGATTGAATAGCTTTTAATAATATTAATCATTTGTATGTCAATATTGGCAAAACAAAGCGAACTACCTAATATTTAAGATCTTTGTATACAGGCTGAACTTTTAGTCACCGTCCAAATTTTGATATATTAATCTTTGGCGAAAATCATTGAACACGTGTTTTTTCTTTTAGTATCACTCAATACAAAATTATTGAGATATCACATCACAAATTTATTATATACCACGCAGAGCGGATAATTCTTTCGAGAAAATGATTAAATATGAAAATTTTACGCATGGTTTTTTTTTTTTTCAAAAATGGAATCATACCTAATGCCTAGAATAAATTTAGACGGTGACTAAAAATTTAGCCTGTATAATCATTAATCACCTATGTTTGACAAATAAATTATTCTATACTATATTTTTGCTTTTTTTTTAAATTTATTTGCGCTCGCATTCGAAGTCGCGGCAAGAGCTAGTAACTTATATCTCTGTTTTTTTTGTTTACAGATTCCAGACGCCTTATTTTTGGCCATCGAATCAATGGGAACCCGAAAACACTGATTATGGTTAGTTTATTTTAACTTTACTACGGGACTTAGGGTCAGTTCACACTGCAGCGGTTAAACCGCCACATACGAACTACGCATCAAAGACATGACGTCACACAAATCCTGCATCGCGCAATTAGAGTTTACCGCGCGAACGACATATATAAGACTATCCGACATCAACAGTCGGGCAGTCGGCCCGCCAGACACAACACCCGTCTGGTCGGAGGATCCTCCCTTTTCTATAGTGGATGAGTGAACTTTACACCCTGTTCCTCATGCCCCTAAAACACCAAGTCGTGACGCGAAGCGACGCTGCTCGCACTTTTGAAGATAGTGATACAAAATATAACTTTATTTACTACACAAAAAGATACACATTCAATGAGGAATTCGAGGAAATAAAACAGTAGTTACCATAACATTTCTTTAATTAAAATTCAAAGTAAAATTAAACGACATTGATATTAGGCTTGGGCTGCAGACCTATACAGCCTGCTATTAAATTAATTTTGTAATAATAATTTTCTTAAATTAATTTAATAACCTACCGAACTAGAATTTAAATTTTAATATCTTTTATGCCTTAAAAAACACATAAGGCAAATAAATTAAAGTAAATATTATAAAATAACGAATTTTAACTATGAACTTCTTATTGTGTTTGGCTGTGTGGCTCATTTTCTTTGCCTTAATATAGATACATTTATGAGTAAATACGTTAATGCTCTAGTGCACAAAATTCGATTTTGTGCAGCCTATATCCTGCACAAATAAGCACTTTCAGAGCATGAGAAGTGAAAATTATATAGTTACTGTTGCCTTTGGGCCTGCCTGGGTTCTGGTGGAGCTGAGCGAGGATCTTGAAATAATACTTCTTGACTTTATTCTTAATATTTTATTGGGACCAGCGTCCATTCGCATCAGTCGGATAAAAAGGAAGGGGCATAGACAATCTTACATTTTACATTCGTAGATATTCATAGACAACTAAGTTAATAGACAAATATGCTACATGCCCTTTTTTCTTTAAATAATTATGACTTACGATAATCTATAATTATGACATTTATGATAAGACATTTGACACAATAATAATAACCTTAAAACTTTAGCAATTAAAGCTAGGTTAGCAAATTTTAATTAATTATACATAATTATACAATTTTATATATCTAATTTCTGTTTCTTTTTTATCAATCTACCTCTTGAGCTATACACAGCTTTTGGCATTTCTTTTTCAGCTTGATGAGCATCGTTATTTTTAGGCATTACAGAGGTATGAGGTAAGTTATCAACCTTAGGACTATTGATTAAGTTTTCTAAGTTATTAGGACTTTCTAAATTACATATTTCATTAATTTCCAACGAAGTATGACTTTCATATTCATTATAATCATGTGTACTTTCGGGTGACATTATTTCTTCAACATTTACAAATACTGGGGATGTTATTTCCTCCACTGACACAATAGAATGATTTGAGTCGACTGATAAGAAGGAATCAGAATCATTATTTTCTTTGCTTGTAGGCTTTGACAACGGACTTGACTCATGAGTGAAGATAAATATACAATTATCATCCTCATTTTCTTTAATTTTAGAATTTTGACAAAATGATTTTGATTTCAACTTTGTTTTATTTGTACTTGGAATTTTAAGATCCATAGTTTGACTTATATCATTGAATTTGACTTTCTTATTATTTGACTGTAACTTATAGTTTGTATTACTATTATTTGACTTATAATCTAAACGAATATGTTGACTATTTCTTCTGTATGTTGTTCCATGACAATCTTTGACAATAAATGATCTAGGAAACTTAGTTTTAGACACAATAGTACCTCTAGTCCATATGATATCTTTAGGATTTTTTTTAAAGTATATTTGTTGATTTCATTCGCTTCCATGAAGATTTCAAAGCGTTGCTTCCATTTTCTCCATTTGTCGGCAGCATTGTCGCCATTTTCGATTGTTAACGGCTTCATGTTAGCAATGAATATTTTGTCTGTCATTTTTCTTTTCACTTCTTCTTGCCTTCTTAGACCAATTCTGACACCATGTTGCCTTTGGGCCTGCCTGGGTTCTGGTGGAGCTGAGCGAGGATCTTGAAATAATACTTCTTGACTTTATTCTTAATATTTTATTGGGACCGGCGTCCATTCGCATCAGTCGGATAAACAGGAAGGGGGCATAGACAATCTTACATTTTACATTCGTAGATATTCATAGACAACTAAGTTAATAGACAAATATGCTACAGTTACCACCTAAGTACACATTATCGTAAAGCAATAAAGATATTGAGTATTGAAGCTGTCGTGGCGACTTGTCTCTAACTATTAGCTAGTGGGGCGGGAGCTCGCGGCGAACGTAGACACGTTCCGCTGTCTCGTTGTAAACTGAACCCTACTCTAATTTCAAACTGATCAAAATAATTATGTGAAACAGCAGGTGCCGTATTATGACGTAATAACGCCACCATTATTCCAGTGTGAGTGAGACGGAGCTATATGAGGCCGCTAGCACCATCCCTTTTTCGCAGTGGAATAATGATGGCATTAAAACTTCATAATTAGGCCCCAGGGCATTTTAAGGGGTTCCGTACCCGAAGGGTGCCAAACGGAACGCTACTACTAAGCCTCCGCTGTCCGTCTGTCTGTCAGCTGGCTGTAACTCATGAACCGTAATAGGTAGACATTTGAAATTTTGACAGATTGTGTAATTCTATTGCCGTTTTAAGAAATAATAAAATAAAATTGAATAAAGTTAATAAAGGGTATAATTATTAACTTTATTTAATTTTCCCAGTCCCCCATACAAGAAACGTATTTTCGGCGTTTTTTTTTTGGTTTATATTGTACGGTGGTACGGGTTCCGTACAAAAAGGGTAAAAACGGAACCCTATTACTAAGACTTCGCTGTCCGTCCGTCACCAGGCTGTATCTCATAAGCCGTGATAGTTAGACAGTTGAAATTTTCACAGATCATGTATTTCTATTGCCGCTTTAACAACAAATACTAAAAACAGAATAAAATAAATGGATCCCATACAACAGACATGTTTTTTTGCCGTTTTTATAGATAATAGTACGGAACCCTTCGTGCGCGAGTCCGAGTCGCAATTGGCCGGTTTTTTTCTCTTTCACAAACAGTTTTTTTAAATATATTTTCAGCTGTATACCTGTGCAAGCGCACAATGCAGAACAAGGCACGCTTGGAGCTCGCCGACTACGAGGCCGAGTCTCTAGCGAGACTACAGAAGATGTTCAGCAGGAAATGGGAGTTCATTTTTATGCAGGCTGAGGCTCAAAGCAAGGTAAAAAATATTTTTTACATAACATAACATCTCGCCTTGTTTCCACGAAGGTTTGGGCAGAGGAGTACCTGTAGCAGGTACACCCACATTTCGCCAGTTATGTAATAGGGGGCGAGCCTATTGCCATCAACCGGGCACAAATCCAGACTCCGGGCTGCTACTGAGTAATTCTCAATGACACTTTGCCCGACCTGGGAAACGAACCCAGGACCTCATGTTCAGCAGTAGCGCTTGTGACCACTTCACCAACGAGGCAGTCAAAAAACGTAAATCTTAACATTATATTGACTGTATTAATAATGGGCAATAAACAGTTACAATATAAACATAACATCACGCCTTGTTTCCCCGAAGGGTGGGGCAGAGGTGCACCTATAGTACACCCACATTTCGCCAATTATGTTTAAGACCCATGTAATAGGGTCCATATAAAATGTTTACAAATAACAATAGTATAGGCTCATAAGGAGTATTAACAAATATTACATCATCCGCATGACACTAGATTAACATTACTCAGAAATAAAAAATAATTGGTATAAAAAAAAATACAATTAATTACTTAATATTATTTTAGAGGTATCATGAACAGGGTGTAAAGTTCACCCATCCTCTATAGAAAAGGGAGGATCCTCCGACCAGACGGGTGTCGTGTCTGGAGGGTATACCCTCCAGACAGGACATTAGTCCCGTCCCGTAAAAAAAAATGAAGTTAAGAAAAATCCGATTCATGTCGAAACAATCGAAAATGTACTGAAAAATTAGGTTGATCTGATGGATCACTGCCGAGCCAGTCGTGGTAGTCATATGAATGATATTGTGTTCCATTCTTAAATGACAAAGTTCAACCTTTCCAATAAAACCAGACATTAAAAAAAAAAAAACAGTAGTTTTTTTTTTTATAGCCGATTCAAATTTAAAACTCTAGATGGCCTACCCGTTATAAAGATATAAATATAATAAATACACCTAATTATATATAAATATAAGCACAAATAAGACAAAAATGGGAAAACATTAACCGTTGTGATTCTGTCTTTCATTGGCTAGCCATTAGTAATGTCAATTATTGCGATTTCGCAATAATTTCATTAGCATGTGAATTCTTGAGTCTTAGCGTGCTAGTTGCTATTGCTATGCTATTTGCTAATATGACGATAATTTATATTAATGAAGTATGCGAATTTTGTTAATACTTCTACTATTACGTCCTATTATTTATAGGTAGATATTAAGTTCACACTATTATCTATTTAAATAAGCACAAGACGAAATAATTTAATTACTGTATATCGAAATTAACGAATACGTAAACTAAACTCTCACTATCACTTGCCAAAACGTACTGAACTTTGGCACAAAACGACGCGCGCCAAGCGCGTGTCACACCAAATATTATTAAATAATCACGAATTCATTCAATCAATACACGACCTTAAGTACGAACAAATCAAAGACAATAAGGTAATAATTGCTAAACAGCAATCTTCGCACCACCCTGCTAAATCTGCTAATGCTAATAATTTAAATATAATAATACAATCGCAAGCATTCATTCAATATACAACCCTAAGTACGCGCAAATCAAAGCTATTAAGATAACAATTGCTTAACCCATTCTTCGCAAATTCGCAGAATCTGCTAATAAATTTCACTTGCGAATTCACGAGAAACGGTCAAGTGAAACCGATAGATTTAGTATTCCCGACTTCCCGTGGGTGCGACGGAGAGCGCACGCTACCGCTGCGTGCGTCGACGCTCTGACGTATGATAGCATGATAGTATGATATAATATAATTCATTTAGCAAGTCACAGAATTTCGCAACTACATTTAATTTGCTAAATGCTAAATGAGCAATCGCATGCTATCAATGAATGCGAATGCTAATTAATCCATCACTACTAGCCATAGGGCTATCTAATGCAGAATGCTAGAAGAAGGATATCCAAAGCGTCTGAAACTCAAACTCAAACTCAAAGCATTTATTTCAATTAAACCATTTACAGGCACCTTTGAATTGTCAAGGAGTCAGTCAGTCAGAAATATGAAACTAGTTGCCCATTCCAAAGCGTAGGTTCCTATGGAGAAGAACGGGCAAGAAACTCCACGGACACTCTTTAAAAAAAAAAAAAACTTACAAAATATTGTTTACATCATTCATGTTGAAATTATACATGTGAGAACAATGTAGAAAGAAGTGTACGTAAAAAGCGTCCGTAATAAAAATTAAAAAAAAAAACAATTAAAAAATTAAAATAAGCCGTGGCAGATAAGAGATGACCAGTCCCTACTGATGGCGCCCGTTCACGAACATGACGCATGGATCAGCACCGTTTAGCTCAACCATTTTGAAGGGAACTCAACGATCCAACACTGAAGCTAGAGAGCCTGACAACCAGTCTTACCAAGGATTCGTATTTATTACCCAGTTACTGGGATGTGGAGGTCAGATAGGCAGTCGCTCCATGTAAAATACTGGTATATTTTAAACAGACTCCGGACCCAGGTCGGCCGAAGCAAGGAAAACCTGTTCAGGTGGAGATTCATAGATGACTCCGCCTTGGAATGTAAATGTGGTGCAGTTCCACAAACGATGGGACACTTAATATCGTGTCCTGCGTGTCCTGTCAGCTGCACGTTACAGGAACTAATGGACGTTGGTGATAGCGCCAAACAAGACGCCGAATTCTGGGCCGAGTCTATTTAGATTGCTATCGACACGCTAAGAAGAAGAAGATTTCTAATTCATATTTTCCTTTTGCAGGTCGACAAGAAACGTGATAAACTGGAGAGGAAGGTTCTGGACAGTCAAGAGCGAGCATTCTGGGATGTCCACCGACCTATGGTAAAAAGTTTGTAATAAATTAAAATAGTTACGTTCGCGATCCCATCTTTCTTTTTTGTTTTTGGTCACGGGTTGGAAATCCTCATGGATGTACGGAATGGTCTGTCAGATTTCTACTGACTAAAACCACCCCATGTTCCCCCTCGCACACTTGCAACAAGGTCTACGGGGGCACTTAAGACGCAGATATATGCCAGTGACCTTGACCTTGGTTAGCTTGCGTGTTCTGTGCTGAGTTCACGCAACGCGTCGTACTTCCAGCCAGTAATAGGACTCGCCCATCAAGGAGCGCTGTCCCAAATTAGACCCATTATTAGTTTATTATACATAAAACAAAAGGTATTTTAATAAAACACGTATACTAAAAGATTAAAATGGTGAAGGTTTCAGAAAAATACGCTTGATAGATCTTGCGTGATTCTGTTTTTTATCCGCGTTAGACATAACTTTACAAATTAATTTCACTATGTAATATAAACATAATCTAAGTTATTAAGAAAATGCTCTAATTTAACATATATTTTTTCCAAATCATTAACTCTAGTCGTTTAGACGTGATCTTCAGTATAAAATCGTTAAAAGTCGGTAGTCGTTGCCCTAAGCACTCTTCAACGCAGCCCCCACGACTCGTGGCCGCCTGGGGTCGTGGAGCGATGACGTCGGCGAGGGTCCACCTCGGGTCTAATATGATAGGGGCGGCGGACGTGTCCGAGGCCACAGTCCCTGGGCCCGCGACCACCTGCTTCAAGTTTTCTAATCTCCTCGATAAAAAAAAACTAGATCTCTCACTCCATCTTTACTTTTATAGAGGTATGAGGACCAGAGTTTAAAGTTCACTCATCCTCCATATTAAACGGAGTGTCCTCCAAACGGACGGGTGTTGTGTCTGGCGGGCAACTGCCCGATGATTGATGTCGGGAAGTTATATAATACAGGCTGAATTTTTAGTCACCGTCCAAATTTTTTCTAGCCATTAGGTATGATTCACTAACTCCATTTAAAAAAAAAAACGATACGTAATTTTTTCATATTAAATTATTTTCTCGAAAGAATTATCCGCTCTGCGTGGTATATAATAACTTTGTGATGTGATATCTCAATATTTTTGTATTGAGTGATACTAAAAGAAAAAACACGTTTTCAATGATTTTCGCCAAAGATTAATATATCATTTGGACGGTCACAAAAAAATCAGCCCGTATACTGATCACGTGGTAAACTCTGCTTGCGCGATGCAGGATTTCGCGTGACGTCAGTGCGATGCGTAGTTTGCATGTGGCAATATAGTTGCCGCCACACTTTTATCAAAAATTTTCTATGATTTTGCCTTGAGAACTTTACTAACATATAGATAATCTTCATCCTCACAGACATGTTCTTTTGATGTGATCTTAAAATATACATACATAGACTGCCTTTTAAGTTACCTACGTGTTATTTAAATTTTAAATATTTATTTTACAGCCTGGCTGCGTTAACACAACTGAAATAGACCCCAAGAAGTTATCTCGTATCAACGCGTTAAAAGCGAAGAGGCTGCGACAATGCCAGGAGCTGATATTACAACACAATCTTAAGGTGAGCTACTGTCATAGACTTTTTGAAGTTTATTTTTAATATTTTTTAACATTTTTATAACATTTTGAAATTTGGCAATTTTATATTTGACATTTTAGGTTTTATTTGATTCCGACATCTATACTAATATTATAAAGAGGAAAGATTTGATTGTTTGTTTGTATTGAATAGGCTCCGAAACTACTGGACCGATTTGAAAAAATCTTTTACCATTAGAAGGCTTAGTTTTGAGGGAGTAACATAGGCTAACTTTTTATCCCGGGAAAAATAACGGGTCCTGCGGGAAAGACCACGGGAGCGAAGCCGCGGGCAAAGTGCTAGTTTTTATTATATTATGACAATTTTTTGTTCGAGTTTTTGTATATTTAAATTTATTTTGGGTTTTTATCTGTTTAGAATTTAAAATCATTTATTTTTGATACCCTAAATTATCCCTCCCCCTTTTTATATATACTGTACATGTTATTATTATTTTAAGTCTGTTTGTTTTTAATCATGTATATACTTCTTGCGTGTGTCAATAAAAATAAATAATTTATAATTTAAATGTAGGTATGAGTGTAGAACTATGGACTACACTTATGTCTGAAACAAATAAATAAATTAAAATTTAAAAAAAGATGATAAATGTTGCTTTAAGTTAAGTGACGTTCAAACGTCAAAAATGTATTGTTAAACAGTCTGACCTCCACAGCCCAGTAACTGGATAATACGATACCCTTGCTAAGACTGGTTGTCAGACTTTCGGGCTTCTGACGACCCGTAACGACTGTCAAAGATCCACGAATGACAGCCGGGACCAACGGCTTAACGTGCTTTCCGAGGCACGTACGTAAAGATGGTCACCGATCCACAGACTAACCCCGGCAAGCGTAGCTTAACCTGATGGATCGACTCGTGCGGCCTTTATTACTTAGCTTCTTGTGCGTTATTAAAATAAAATAAATAATATTGTCTTTTTACAGAACAACCCGATAGTGACGATCACAAACCCACAGGAGAGTGAAGAAGAGATACAGAAGAAGAATGAAAATACTATCAAGGAGAATGGTGAGGAACTTTACTTCTAAAACTTCTTCTTTAACTTTTCTTTTCTTTTCTTCTTTCGCATATAAACGCTTTAGGGGCATGGGGAACAGGGTGTAAAGTTCACTCATCCACCATAGAAAAGGGAGGATCCTCCGACCATTATTACATATATATACCATATTTTCTAACTATCCGTGTTTTCGCAATATCCCTAGGATATTCGCAAAAATTCGAATTATAAAATCATCTTACGACATACACATACATACTACATACATACGGGCCAAAATCATAACCCTCCTTCTTGCTTCGCCGTAGTCGGGTAAAAATAACATAAGAAAGAAATAAAATGCGTTGTAGCGGTTACACCGCCACATACGAACTACGCATCAAAGACATGACGTCACACAAATCCTGCATCGCGCAATTAGAGTTTACCGCGTGAACGACATAATTATATGTATAAGACTATCCGACATCAACAGTAGGGCAGTCGGCCCGCCAGACACAACACCCGTCTGGTCGGAGGATCCTCCCTTTTCTATGGTGGATGAGTGAACTTTACACCCTGTTCCTCATGCCCCTAAATGATTATTTAGAAATAAACGCGCTTGCCTCGCCTGAAACGTAGGATGACCTAGTTCAGGCACATAACACGATTGATTTTTTGTAGATTTAAGCAAATTTATATTTGTTTTTTTTTCCTTTTTACCTGAATAAACTTTTTATTATATTTTTCTTCTATAATATATAATAATTTTATCTTCGACAGGTGAATCCTCCCAACCCGACATCTCAGTGACCTGCATCCCGGACCCCACAAAAACCCCCAGCATCGAACAGCAGATAGACACGGCCAAGCGACAAGTATCCATGTTGAGGGCAAGACTCGAGCGACGCAATGTGCGCCTGAGTAAAGTACAAGACATGTAAGTATATATATAGTCCTCCAGACCATATTTCGGCCGCGGCGGCCAATCTCAACGGAGACTAGCCTTCGGCGCGGGAGATATTATAGTGCACAGGTGTGTGCGCAGACACAGGTGCACTCTCTCTTCCCTCACTCTCATAGTCCGATGGGACGGCAATCCGACACGACCGGAGAGAGATCCGGCGCAGGACCGACGGCGACACGTGCGAGGCAGGGGAGATCACACCGCCAAGTTCCAAACTCCGGGCTGTTACTAAGAAATTCCTAATGGAGAATCCCAATAAAAAAATTCAAAAGTCATTTATTCAAACTAGGCTGAGAATCAGCACTTTTCGAACGTCAAAATTACATAAGACAGTCCCACAAAACGCCCACCCTTCACCACTTCCTAGTGTTGCCGCTGGGAAGAAGAAGTGGCGCAACAAACTCCCCAGCAGCACAGCTGTCTGTTCAGTTAGAAAAAAATGATTCTATACAATAATAAGCAAGATAGTTTACATTACGCAAAACACAATTTAAATTATAAATTAATAGCCATATGACAGCTAGCACACGTCAATATACCAACCAAAATCATCGAGAACACTTTGCCCGACCCGGGAATCGAACCCAGGACCCCACGCTCTCAGGAGGAGACGCCCTGGGCGTCAGGAATCGCAGGCCGATTCCCGGCCACCGTAGGCGCGGGCTTGCGGACGGTGAGCAATGGGTAGCTCGCCGTCCGGTAAGGACCAAGCCCGGGTCGACGGCGCGTTGTGTTCCACGCGCGCCTCAAAGAGTGTCAGCGAGTGAAGGGGTCTGATGAGACCATTGCCTGCCGGGGTTGCGGGAAAGTCCGAAAGGGATACCGTGGCCCCCTGGCATTGCACAGGCGACTGAAGGAACACGAGTGGGTTTTAGTCAGTAAGAGTCTGACACGCCGCTCCACCCAGAGCGGGAGACGTAATTTAAAAAAAAAACCTACTCCTGCGGCGGCTAGGGGCGTGAGGGCGCGAAATTTGCCTCTCCCTCACGCGCTCCGCCTCCTCCTTCGCGAGCATTACTGCTTCGCAGAAGGAGGTGACGGCCTCCCATGCCCTCTCGCTCCGTACCATGGCCTGGACCAGGGCCGGACGCGAGAGATCCCCGCCACCGATCGCCTCCACGAGGACACGGCGGTGCTCTGCCCAAGCCGGGCATACCTCCACCGTATGCTCCACCGTGTCCTCCGGGCGATCCACGCAGTGTTGACACCCGGGCGTTTCCTCCCGCCTTATTCGAAACAGGTACCTCCCGAAACAGCCGTGTCCGGTGAGGACCTGCGTCAGGCGAAAGGTGAGATACAACGTTACAGTAACCTGCAAATTCCAAAAAAACGTAAGAATTTTTTTATTGCGCCGGGTTACCTTACCGGTTCGCGCATGAGGAGCTCGCTGCTAAGTAATAACAGCCGCACGGTTATCCGGTTAGACTAAGAACACATCCCGGTAAAATTTACGGAAAATAAGCCAATAGCATAGATTAATACAGAACTATACTCATATGAAGCTACAAGTACGCGGTAGGCCCGACAAGTCGGGCCAATTTAGTGAGTGTAACGTAGTCAGAAGATATAAGAGTCACGCGATAGAAAGAGAGGCAACTTCTAGGTGAATATAACTTTAGGTAATCAGCGCTGTGCGACCTGAATTACACTCACACAAAAACATTACAAAAAAAAAAAAAAAAAACAAGAGTAACGGTGGAGTTTCTTGTCCATTCTTCTCCATACGAAAACTACATTTTGGAAGGGGCGACTAGAATCAGATGTTTGTAAATGTTGACGTTCTAAAGTGCCTTCTATGGGCCTGTTTGAAATAAATGATTTGACTTTGACACTATTTTGTCGTTGCAAGATTCGCTTTTTAGGGCTCCGTTCCCAAAGGGTGAAACGGGACCCTATTACTAAGACTCCGCTGTCCGTCTGTCACCAGGCTGTATCTCATGAACCGTGATAGTTAGACAGATGATGTATTTCTGTTGCCGCTATAACAACAAATACTAAAAACAGAATAAAATAAATATTTAAGGGGGGCTCCCATACAACAGACGTGATTTTTTTGCCGTTTTTATAGATAATGGTACGGAACCCTTTGTGTGCGAGTCCGCACTCTCCGGTTCTCGCACTTGCCGGTTTTTTATTTAAATGATTTTGCGGAGTCAACCATCTGTACAGATAGTGCAATTCACTACGCCGCGCCCCACTCCGCGACGAATGTACTGTAAGCTGTACTTTAGTGCGGAGCGGAGCGGGGTGGGGCGCGTCTCAGTGGATTGAATTATCTATGTATATTTACACCTTACCTTACCTTACCTTTGCCAATAGGAAGCCAATTTGCTTATCAATCTTCCTGGACTTGACATTTCTGTATTCTATTTGAATTTTCCGCGTATAACCATATACCTATTGTGTATTTCCTCATAATTCCATGCTTATCTCTTAGTATATTTTGCTAACCTCAGTATAGTTTGCTAACCAGTTATGTTTTGTCCTTAGGCTCATTGCGTACTGCGAACAGTACACGGAATACGACGCGTTGTTCACTACGCTGGAGTGGCCCAACCCCTGGCTCAGTGACACTACCGACATGTGGGACCAGGAGAAACAGTGGTAATAAATAAATAAACTTAATCGCTTTTGTCTATCCCAGTGGTCGGCAAACTCATTAGTCAATCGAGTCAAATATCAATAAATAAATAAAATCTTTATTGAAATAATTTAAGTTACAAAACCTATGAAGCCTCTGAAACCCAAACTAGGTAAAAACCTGTATGTCAGATTTCAGCTCCTTCTCCCAAATTAATTACATTATATTTTTTTATACAAATTTAGGATTTTTAAATGATAATTTTGAGCATGCAGAAATTACAAATAGTACTTTAGGGTATTGAAAATGAAGTGTGAAAGTAGTGTGTGGATGTGTAGTAAGGGTGTGTGTGTGGGTGTGTGAGGGTGTGTTCACTTTACCGAATAAAATATTTCTCTGTTTCTTCGTAGTTAAGAGTAAGAAGCCAGTTCTTAACCTTAGACTTGCATTCATGAAAAGAGAGCGGGTAAATTTTTAAGAATTTATTAATTTTATTGTAAATATGTACAGAAAGAAAACGCCTTTGACGTCTGGCTAATGCAGTACGTGTTCTTACGGAGTCAAATACATTAGTAATAGTACGTTTGTTGCTTAATTTATCAGGATCGTAATACGTAGACACATGAACTTTGATAATAACCTGATAAACAAAAAGCTGCCTCACAGTAAGAACCTGACACAGCTCATAAAGCGATCTAGTGGGGAATCTGTAGGGTTTAAATGTCATAGTTTTTAGCAAGGATCGCTGAGCTCTTTCTAGTTGTATGATATGCGTTTTGCATGCACCTCCCCATACTCCAATGCAGTATCCGATGACAGATTGAACAAGGGCATAGTAAACAGTACGAAGAAGTTCCAGGTTAGCTACATGCCTAAGATTTTTGAAAACCCATATTAATTTTCTAACACGTGACGAAATCATGTCTATATGTGGCTTAATAATAATACTACATCGACTTAGATTTATTATGAGAGCCAATCCTTTCTGTGTGTCCAAACTGTCTCAGTACACTCTTCTTATCATGGGACAGGCACAGGGTCCGGTTGAGTTCAGGCAAGAGTGGGCTGTTATAGAGAACTCTTGGGGCGGTGTTGTGTTACGACGGATTGCAAATGGAATGTAATTGGTTTTATGCAAGTTGAGAGTGAGTAAATTTGAGCTAAGCCATTGGATTACTACAGACAGAGCTGCCTCTGCTTTTGTTTTAACAACGTCCCATGTCGGCCCACTGACTAGAATAGGGATGATGCCTGGGCCAAAAAAAAGAAATTCTGTTTAGTCCGTCAGTCAGATAATAATAAAATATTAGACACGTATTTTTTGCTTTATCATATTAATGAAAAATGACTTAGATACAACGCATTAAAGTTGGGGAGTGGAGGTTGATACGTCACAAGTATGGATAAAATCTACATACACGTGACGTCATGGTACATTATAACTCAATGTATCGCCGTAATCTTTTGATAACGTAAAAAAAGAAAAAATACGTGTACGTTATTTTTTCATAATATACATTACGGACAATAGTTATTTGTGCAACAAGAGAGCAAAGTCGTTTTTTGCTGCGAGTGTTGATTTTGAATCCCGAGTAAGCGAAGGATTCTATAATTGAATCACGAGCGTAGCGAGTGATTCTAGGTTAGAATCCTGAGCGCTGCGAGGGATTCAAAGACACGAGATGCAAATAACTTTGCTCTCGTGTAACACATACAACTTTTCACCTCAGCAGCGAGAACATACAACATGTAAAAAAAACCCTGTCCGGTCCGTGAGGGTGTTGTAAGGTATCGTACTGTTAGCATATTTATGTGGAAATTTTCAGGAAAAAAGAAAAAATAATCCCTACATTTTTTTTCAATGGTGAATTTGACCGAATTTTACATTTGGAGCGGGCGGCGGCCGTCGTTTAGCGGGTGTCTAAAAGTCATAAGTTATGAATTTTGCAATTTTTTTATGGATTTGGGGTAATTTTGGAACTAAAAATGTGAATTTTAAATACCAATAAAATTTTAATATCATTAATAATCAAAAAAATACTGTTTTGTAATGTAACTGCAGTACCATATGCCCATTTTCCCAAGATTTTCGGATCGGACAAGGTTTTTGTTTACATAAGCTTCATCACCTCGTATTTTGCAGCCACCATCTTGGATTTATATTTTGACCTCACTATCGAATTTAGCACCCTCGAAAACTATGAAAACGATACCCATGTCGAAAAATGTGACAATATTCGCAGCCGCCATCTTGGATTTTTATTTTGACTTCACTATCGGCTTAAGCAACCTTGAAAACCATAGAAACGATACCAATGACGAAAAATTTGAAAATTTTTGCAGCGGCCATCATGGATTTGCGTTTTGACTTCACTATCGGCTTTAGCAACCATGAAAACCATAGAAACGATACCCATGAAGAAAAATTTGAAAATTTTCGCAGCCGCCATCTTGGATTTACATTTTGACCTCACGGTCGGCTTTGGCACCCTTCAAAACTATGAAAATGACACCCACTATGAAAAATGTGAAAATTTTCGCAACCGCCATCTTGGATTTTCATTTCGACCAAATTCACACTTACTATCTTTCTCTTTGAATTAGAAGAAGACAGTCGCAAGCGCCTTTTCGCGTGACGATATCTGCCATTACTGCACTCTTACCCCAAGCCGCTTAAGAACTTCGTTCCAAAAATTTAATAAAACAGAATTTAAATAAAACCATAACAGATGATTTGCAATTTTAATGTTTTAAGTATATCCGAACGTTTTATTGATTGTTTCTTTTTTGGGCCTAGTAGGTATTTTAATTCGAATCGATTTGTTTCTATCTCTCGCTTTTTTCGTATCGAATTGAAAGTGACAAAACTACTTAATTGAAGTTTAAATCTTTAGAATTTTGTGAGTAGACCCAACACTGCTGTCGGCATTTAAAAAAAATAATTAAAAAGTTACTTTGTCTCACGCTCGCAGCAAAATCCAATTTTGCTCACTGTTTTTTGACAGCAAAACCTGCTTGTTTGAGGTGCTGAGGTGAAAAATAGTTATTTGTGCAACAAGAGAGCAAAGTCGTTTTTTGCTGCGAGTGTTGATTTTGAATCCCGAGTAAGCGAAGGATTCTATAATTGAATCACGAGCGTAGCGAGTGATTCTAGGTTAGAATCCTGAGCGCTGCGAGGGATTCAAAGACACGAGATGCAAATAACTTTGCTCTCGTGTAACACATACAACTTTTCACCTCAGCAGCGAGAACATACAACATGTAAAAAAAAAACCTGTCCGATCCGTGGGGTGTTGTTAGGTATCGTACTGTTAGCATATTTATGTGGAAATTTTCAGGAAAAAAGAAAAAATAATCCCTATTTTTTTTTTCAATGGTGCATTTGACCGAATTTTACATTTGGTGCGGGCGGCGGCCGTCGTTTAGCGGGTGTCTAAAAGTCATAAGTTATGAATTTTGCAATTTTTTTATGGATTTGGGGTAATTTTGGAACTAAAAATGTGAATTTTAAATACCAATAACTTTTTTTACTATAAATAATAATCAAAAAAATACTGTTTTGTAATGTTACTGCAGTACCATAAGCCCATTTTCCCCAGATTTTCGGATCAGACAAGGTTTTTTTTACACAATCTTCATCACCTCGTATTTTGCAGCCACCATCTTGGATTTATATTTTGACCTCACTATCGACTTTAGCACCCTCGAAAACTATGAAAATGACACCCATGACGAAAAATGTGAAAATTTTCGCAGCCGCCATCTTGGATTTTTATTTTGACTTTACTATCGGCTTAAGCAACCTTGAAAACCATAGAAACGATACCCATGAAGAAAAATTTTAAAATTTTCGCAGCGGCCATCTTGGATTTACATTTTGACTTCACTATCGGTTTTAGCAACCTTGAAAACCATAGAAACGATACCCATGAAGAAAAATTTGAAAATTTTCGCAGCCCCCATCTTGGATTTTTATTTTGACTTCACTATCGGAATAAGCAACCTTGAAAACCATAGAAACGATACCCATGAATAAAAATTTGAAAATTTTCGCAGCGGCCATCTTGGATTTACATTTTGACTTCACTATCGGCTTTAGCAACCTTGAAAACCATAGAAACGATACCCATGAAGAAAAATTTGAAAATTTTCGCAGCCGCCATCTTGGATTTACATTTTGACCTCACGTTCGGCTTTGGCACCCTTGAAAACTATGTAAACGACACCCATTATGAAAAATGTGAAAATTTTCGCATCCGCCATCTTGGATTTTCATTTCGACCAAATTCACACTTACTATCTCTCTCTTTCTCTTTGAATTAGAAGAAGACAGTCGCAAGCGCTTTTTCGCGTGACGATATCGGCCACTGCACTCTTACCGCAAGCCGCTTAAGAACTTCGTTCCAAAAATTAAATAAAACAGAATTTAAATAAAACCTTATCAGATGATTTGCAATGTTTAACCGAACGTTTTGTTTGTTTCTTTTTTGGGCCTAGTAGGTATTTTAATTCGAATCGATTTGTTTCTATCTCTCGCTTTTTTCGTATCGAAGTGAAAGTGACAAAACTAATTGAAGTTCAAATCTTTAGAATTTTGTGAGTAGACCCAACACTGCTCTCGGCATTTAAAAAAAAAAATTAAAAAGTTACTTTGTCTCACGCTCGCAGCAAAATCGAATTTTGCTCACTGTTTTTTGACAGCAAAACCTGCTTGTTTGAGGTGCTGAGGTGAAAAACATTTTTTTAGTCATCATCCCTATTGCTGTGTCATCCGCATAAGAATAGATTTTGCAGTTTTGCAGTTGCAACTTACACAGTTCATTGACGTAGTAAATAAGGCAATAAAAATTGGCGTAAATAATAAAGACATCAAACTTATTAACAAATTAACCTTGGAAAACTTTGGAAGGTACAGTCAATGATTAATTTTCGATTTTTAGTGAAAATTAATCTTGATATGAAAGAAAGAAAAGAAAGAAAATACGTTTATTTGCGGTACATATGACGCAAGCAAAGGAACAAACACTAAAAACAAATTTGAGGGAAAATATGCGTCACATCCACGCAAAACGGCCATCGCTCAGCATAATGCTGGGACCCTATGCGAGACAGAGCCCCAGCGCTGGTTTTCAGTGACAGCCGGCGTTGAACGTAAAATAAGACAAAAATAAAATAAAATAAACACGATAGTTAATCTAAAATATGTAAAATATAATATTTAAAATGGCAACATTTCGTATCGTCAGCGACTCACGCGCCGCAGACTTAATCTGTGCGCGCAGCTGTCATAAAAACGATTTGTTTGATGTTTTGATTTGTAAAGTACTGATTACGTAATAATTATAACATGGCGCATTGAATGTTATGATGCAATGCTTAAGTAATAACAAAGGATGTATTGAGTGATTGTGTAGCTATGGTTTATTGTAAACAGTGTTTGCGAAGGTGTTAGAAGGTGAAAATTAAAAACTTGATATCTTCCTTAATGACCGACAACCCGACCCCCGCGCGTATCTACGCTCGCACTTCTCGACATTTGTACCGAGCCGCACTCTATAGGCCGAAGAGCCGCGGTTTGCCGACCACTGGACTATCCCACTAACATTATAAACATGAAAGTTTATGAGGATGGATGGATGTTTGTTACTCACACGCAAAAACTACTGAACGGATTTGGATGAAATTTAACACACGGATAGTTTATAATTCATATTGGATTTAATACAAAGGATATTTTATATCCCGATATTCAAACGGGATCGAGACGTATGCGGGTGAAACCCCGGGGCGCAGCTAGTACTTACAATAAATAATAAATAAAAATCTTTATTGCAGACCACATGATCCATAAAAAAACAAATAAATTTAAAATAACAAAATCAAAATTAATCAACATTAAAATCAAAAATCAAAATTGGAATTAAAAACATTTACGCGGCTATTTGTAGCCACCGTTTGTAGATCTCGGTAGCATACATCCTATCAGCAAGGTCCTTAACTATACTGTTTCTACACGTACCAACCCAAGACATGAATGATGTAATTCTGTTTCTCTTTTTTTTTTGTTTGTTTGAACGCGTACGTACTAATCTGTGAAACTATTTTTGAAAGAAAAGAAATAAAGAAAGAATATACATTTATTTAGCATAGACTAAAATGCACAAAAGTAAAAATAAATCAAATAAAAGGAAATAATACAAATTACAAAGTGTAAAAGTGCGCTGTATCATACAGCGGCTGCGCCAAATAGGCCCAGTTCTGCATAAATGCCAGACAACTAGTGTCTGACGCTGGTTTTCAACTGGATTTGAAGTGTGAGGTGACGGATGTAATTTGTGTGTGTTTGCATTGAATAGCCCAATTCCTATGAAGGTTTGGGACTTCGGGCTATTCAACATCATGGCTCCCTTAGGAGCCGAGCAAAAAGAGAAAATCAGTAATAGCGCGGGCGGGCGATCCGATGCGACCCATTGGGTCGGGGGATCACGAAATTTGACGCGGACAACAACCCGAAGCAACCTAACAAAATATCTTCACGCGTAGCAAAACCACTTCTGTCACTATTTACGAAGACGAGACTACAAATGACTGCACAGTAGTCAATCTTACCTAGAAAACAGCAGCGCGCATGCGCCAGTGCGCCTGCGCAACCTAACTTATTGCGCGGCAAAGTTATTTGACGAGAACTGTACAAATTAATATATTATTTTAATGGAAGGGACATCGACGCGAAAACTGATACCATGTATTCAGTACATGATTCTGAAACAGATAAAAAAAACATCTGTTTCATTGAAAAGTTCAATACCTACGCGGTCAAAATGTATGGAACAGCAGTTTATTTTTTAAAACCGACGAAAAATTTCAACGCAGGACTGAATCCATGGTATCAGTTTTCCCTTCGATGTCCCTTCCACCCTGTATATTTTTCACGCAAAAACAGATCATTACACCATTCTGTTCCACGAACTAAACTGCAAGTATTTCTCGTGCCGCAGCAAGGAACCGCTCCCGCTCCGCCGCGTGCGTCGCTGGTCATTCAGTCTGCGAGAGCTGTTGAAAGACAACGCGGGCAAGGAGCATTTCGCCAAGTTCCTGTCGAAGGAGTTCAGTGGAGAAAATCTCAAGTAAGTTAGCCGTTATTCACTTATTTATTTTGTACGAGCGCTCCTTACAGTACTCGTAGTCGCATATTATGTGTAACATCTGACATCTCACCTTGGTATAGTCTGAGGTATGTGAGCGGTGAGGCGGGGACTGATATGCTGCAGACTGAGTTAGCTTGGCCTTTGTCTGCCTCGACAAAGGCCAAGCTAACTCAGTCGGACAATTTTGTCAATGGCGCCCTCGCCCGTCTCACCGCTCACATACCTCAGGCGGTGACTAGCACTTGCGCGCAGACTATCATAAGCATAAGCAACATTAAAGGGCCCGCCCCTTTAATGTTGCTTATGCTTATGATAGTCAGACTATGGTCTCATGATAGTCAGACTATGGTCTTATGATACTCAGACTATGGTCTTATGACAGTCAGACTATGGTCTTATGATAGTCAGACGATGGTCTCATGATAGTCAGACTATGGTCTCATGATAGTCAGGCTATGGTCTTATGATAGTCAGACTATGGTCTTATGATAGTCAGACTATGGTCTTATGATAGTCAGACTATGGTCTTATGATAGTCAGACTATGGTCTTATGATAGTCAGACGATGGTCTCATGATAGTCAGACTATGGTCTTATGATAGTCAGACTATGGTCTTATGATAGTCAGACTATGGTCTTATGATAGTCAGACTATGGTCTTATGATAGTCAGACTATCATAAGCATAAGCAACACTAAAGGGGCGGGGCCTCGTCAAGGTCGTTTCTGACCAACTTTAGCATCTAGCGAGCTCATTGGTCAAATCAAACACTTCCCCGGCTGTAACACACTTCTTTTCCTTTTCACGAAATTACTCCCACAGACTGCCTCGTTGGTCTAGTCGCAAGCACTACTGCTGAACATGAGGTCCTGGGTTCGAATCCCGAGTTGGGCAAAGTGTCATTAGGTTTTTCTTTCTGAAATTTCTCAGTAGCAGCCCGGAGTCTGGATTTGTGCCCGGTTGATGGCAATAGGCTCGCCCCCTATTACATGGGACTTAAACATAACTGGCGAAATGTGGGTGTACTACAGGTACACCTCTGCCCAACCCTTCGGGGAAACAAGGCGTGATGTTATGTTATGTATGTACTCTCACAGATCTGATTATTTAGATTGAAATTGCAGGAAACCGAACGGAAAGATGTAACACATCAATAATCATCACGCCTTGTTACCCCGAAGGGTTGGGCAGAGGTTTACCTGTAGCAGGTACACCCACATTTCGCCAGCTATGTTTAAGTCCCATGTAATAGGGGGCGAGCCTATTGCCATCAACCGGGCACAAATCCAGACTCCGGGCTGTTACTGAAAAATTCCATATAGAAAAACCCAATAACACTTTGCCCGACCCGGGAATCGAACCCCCAGGACCTCATGCTCAGCAGTAGCGCTTGCGACCACTAGACCAACGAGGCAGTATTTTATTTTAATCACCATTTTTTGTCTCACAGATTCTGGCTTGCGGTACAAGAGCTGAAGGCGCTGCCTATCCGACGCGTCTCGGCTCGCGCTAAAGAGATCTGGAAGGAGTACCTCGCGTGCGACGCGGCCATGCCCATCAACATAGACGCGGCTAGCAGGTCACACATTAAATAAAATAATGTACAATAGGGATGATGACTAAAAAAATGTTTTTTGTCCGTAATGTAGATTATGAAAAAATAACGTACACGTATTTTTTCTTTTTTTACGTTATCAAAAGATTACGGCGATACATTGAGTTATAATGTGCCATGACGTCACGTGTATGTAGATTTTATCCATACTTGTGACTTATCAACCCCCACTCCCCTACTTTAATGCGTTGTATCTAAGTCATTTTTCATTAATATGATAAAGCAAAAAATACGTCTCTAATATTTTTTTATTATCTGTCTGACGGACTAAATAGAATTTCTTTTTTTGACCCAGGCATCGTCCCTATTATTCTTTAAGAGGGAACAGGGCCTGCGAGGAATTTGGAAAATAGGTATTTGAAGAAACTATTGCCGTGGTCTTACCTCAAGTCTCAAATTCAAATTCAAATCTTTATTGCATATCACATGTGTTTACAAGGTCTTAATAATAATAAAATAGTTCACATGGACCCTGTCGGGCACAACAATAACATAAAATATGAGTAGTAGCATGATAATAAATGCAGTAAAATCTAATAAAATCATATTACAAATAATATCACATAATTTGTGATATACGTCTGAAAATATTACCTCTAGCAATCATTAAAAAGTATCAATATTAATTTCGAGTAAATAAGATCACACACAAATTGAATGTTGTCTGGGTCCACACGAGTCTGCGTCCGTAGAGTGCGATAGGGACAGCTGCAGCTCCGACCTATTATATCACAAAAGTCGAGATTCGACGTTTTATATTCCCCTTTTTTCTCCTCGAAAACTGAGCCGATTCAATTAATTTTTAAGAAAGGAGTTTGTCTAGTTTCCTATCATTATCTTTTATGTTATTAACTTTTCGAATTTGTCTGGTAGTCTTCTAATCACGGCGGTAAAAATGGGGCATTTTTGTAATTTTTGGAGGGTCATATTTTCTTTACCAATAAGTTGATGAAAAATAGGAAATAACAGGGACGTGCCTACAGCAGATCTTGGTTTTTATGAAAAAAATACTGCTCTAGAGGCATTATTCAGGAAGAAAAACGGGGAATACATTTGTATGGAGAATCGCAGGCCCTGTTCCCTCTTAATACAAAAGAATACAGATGGTCACTCCGCATTTTAGGTTTGAAGCATGGTATAATAATATACTTCGCCAGGTTCCCTACAAAATGGTTCGACAGCAAATACAATAATATCCGCAGGACTCGACTCGTAAAGCTTTACACTTAAAGTAGTTATCTTTAATAGTACATAATAATGAGTGAATACACACGGGCTGCATGTCGTAAATTTACTCTTGATTGTTCATTATAATATAATTTTAAGTCTAATCTTTGTAAGTTATTAAAAATAAAACTACACTATTGTATTAGGTAAGCCTGTGATGATAGTTGTAGGTGAATAAATAAAAAAAATAAATAATATATATACAGGGTGATTGGAAGATGGGTGCAAAGCTTTAAGGCGAAGATAGTACAGACAATTTAGAACCATTTAAGCCATGGTTATCTTAGACGAAGTCTTACCAATTTTTTTTTTTATACTTTTCTGAACTTAAAATGTCTGTAAAAAATGTCTAATGTTCACAGAAGCCTAAAAAATGTTTTGCTTGATTGCTTACACATTACTTTGATTAAATAAATAAACAATGAACTCATATATCATTCAATTTGGCCATAATTATGCAGTTGACATACAATTTTGGGAATTTCCGAAACAAATATTAGGTTAAAAAAATTGGTAAGACTTCGTCTGAGACAACCATGGCTTAAATCGTTCCAAATGGTCTGTACTATCTTCGCCTTAAATCTTTGCACCCATCTTCCAATCACCCTGTATATATTTTTTATTTATTCACATACAACTATCATCACAGGCTTACCTAATACAATAGTGTAGTTTTATTTTTAATAACTTACAAAGATTAGACTTAAAATTATATTATAATGAACAATCAAGAGTTACGAAATGCAGCCCGTGTGAATTCACTCAGATTTAACAAAGTACAGAGCGCGCGTGCGTGTGAGGCGCTCGCCTACTTGTTGTTCTCGCTCTCCGACTTCCCGCGGCGCGCGAGCTCGAAGTTGGCGTCCACTTGCGCCTTGTCCCAAAGCACTTATTTCAATTAATTGCTAAACCATTTACAGGCATTTTTGAACTGTCTTAAATGTGGTTTAATTGAAATAAATGCTTTAAGTTTGAGTTTATAGCCTTCCGAGACAAAGGTCACGTGGGAGACACAAGTCTACATCATCACATCTGTGCTACCAGTAGTGTGTAACAATAACTCCCCAACCACCTTTATTACCTGTGCGAATACGATAAAACAATGAGGTTTTAATTGACAATTACGATGGTATATGTTTAAATTGAATTGTTTCGTTTGATTAGACAAACGAAATGACAATTTAAATTCTTTGTAGGTATATATTTTTTAACATAATGGTGATCCATAGTTCGTGTTTTGTTGCAATAAAGTGGCAACTGGATAGTGACGTAAGCATGTGTCACTCCCGGAATGCCAGACCTTGTATTCAGTGAGCGTAACGTAGTCAGAAGATATAAGAGTTACGCGATAGAAAGAGAGGCAACTTCTAGGTGAATATAACTGTAGGTGATTAGCGCTGTGCGACATGAATTTTATTGCACTTTTTATTTAAATGATTTTGCGGGGTGAACCATCTGTACTAATCTGTGGCTATGTCTGATTATTATACTAAATACGTAGGTATTTTGTGTAATAAATATTTATTTGCCAGTTGATTCTTTACCCTAGAGCAGTGGTCGGCAAACCGCTGCTCGCAAGCCACATGTGTTTCAAATCAAATCACTTTCATTTGTTAACACAGGTAAAGAAATACAGATCTTGAGTTTGGTGAACAGAACGCTATGTTATGCCAGGAGGTGTACAAATATGGTGTGCATCTATCTAAATATCTTTTTTTTTTTTTTTTTAAGATTTTTGAAAATCATGCATAATTAAAATTTCAAAATAAATCATAACAATTATATAATATTATTTAAAAATTGAACGATGTCAGATTTAAATGAGGAATTATTTAGTTAGCAATGTCAAAAAAAAACATGTCGAATAATTGAAAATGTCAGAAATTATTAAATGTCAATATTAATAATAAATATCAACCTCAAATTAATTCATCATTTAAGTATATTTCTTCGGCCTATAGAGTGCGGCTCTGTACAAATGTCTATGAGTGCGAGCATAGATACGCGCGGGGGTCGGGTTGTCAGTCATTAACCAAGATATCAAGTTTTATTCAAAATTCAAACTATATTTCAAACATTTATTTCCGAAGTATTTTCACCAAAAATTAACAGGACATCGAATATGAATCATTTACTGTACCTTTCAAAGTTTTCCAAGGTTAACTTGTTAATAAGTAAGATGCCTTCATCATATTATGATGATGATGATGAAGGCATCCTACTTCTTAGCAAGTTCATTTTAGGAAGCGTTGTGGAGTGAAACAGGATGGGAGTTTTAGAAGAGTGTACTGACACAGTTTGGACACACAGAAAGGATTGCCTCTCATAAGAAATCTTAGTTGTTATAGTATTGATATTTGACTCTATTGACTAATGAGTTTGCCGACCACTGCCCTAGAGTTATGGGATGTCAAAAGGAACATCATATTGTTAACTAATCAGTATTTTTTTTTCACAGGGAATTGACACGCCAGAAAGTAGAGTCTAGTACAGCTGACAGATATTGTTTCGACCAAGCTCAGGTAACTACGTTTATTATTATATAAGGCTAACAGTTGTGAGTACATAAATGTACCATTCGGTACCCGACCGCAGTCGGTTCCGCTTCGGCGGAAGCAGCAGGAGTCTGTTGATTAAGAGCATTTATCCTAAAAGTTGGCAACGTCGCAAATAGTTATCTTGTCCGATGAAGCGCCAGCCCGCGCCGCAGCTGAGCGCGTAGCTTTAAATTCCCCGTCTAATAATAATATATCCGTGATCCAGCCTGTCCCATCTTGCTGTCCCCCCCTCAGCGACGCCCTAAGCCGAGGTTCGTACCCCACAGGGGGTGCCCTTAGCGAGCGCTCGCCTAGTTTTAATTTAGAATAGTTTTGCTCCTGGCTGGAGGCTTTGAGTGTAGTGCTTAAGGCAGCCACAGGATTGTTCGGTTGAGCAGTAAATACCTTAGTGGTATACCTGCGAGATGCCATAGTTAAAAAAAAAAAAAAAAATAGTTATCAAATGTTTACCTGTTTTGATTAATTTGGCAATATTACTGTATGGAAATATTTTATTTTATTCTACTTTTTTTTTACCACGTTACCCCACACTAAGAATTAGAAATATGAAAAAAAAAATCAAATATATATACATAACATAACATTACGCCTTGTTTCCCCGAAGGGTTGGGCAGAGGTGTGCCTGTAGTAGGTACACCCACATTTCGCCAGTCATGTTTAAGTCCCATGTAATAGGGGGCGAGCCTATTGCCATCAACCGGGTACAAATCCAGACTCCGGGCTGCTACTGAGAAATTCCAGATAGAAAAACCCAATAACACTTTGCCCGACCCGGGAATCGAATCCAGGACCTCATGCTCAGCAGTAGCGCTTGCAACCACTAGACCAACGAATCAGTCATAATATATATACATATATTGTTTATTAGGGATACAAACCTATTTTTACAAAGACTAGGGCCGAACAGGATGACCAAAGCCAGAGACAGACACTACTGGAAAAAACTGGGGGAGGCCTACGCCAAGGAGGCGACTACTACTAATTCAATTAATTAAAATTATTTATTATAAAATATTATCAATACAGTATTACAACGTAAAATTCAATCAAATTCATTGCACTATAATATAATCTAATTAGTAATTTATATCAAATCATTTAAAATGAGATGAATCAAAAACATAATTTTGCATGTTAGAAATTGTAATGCTATAGGTACTTACTGTAAATTACAAATACGCATGCTACAAACATAAGTGTAAGAGAGTAGTAGAATAAATGGCTTTTTTATTTCTAATGGATCATTCGGTTCCCTACAAAATGGTTGAGCTGGATGGTGCTGATCCACGCGTCATGTTCGTGAACGGGCGCCGTCAGTTGGGACTGGTCATCTCTTATCTGCCAGGGCTTATTTTTAATCGTTTTTGATTTATATATATATTTTTTTTACATTGTTTTCACATATAGAATCAACAAGAGTAATGTACCCAGGATTTTGTAATTTCTGTATTTAAAAGAGTGTCCTTGGAGTTTCTTGCCCGTTCTTCTCCATAGAGATCTACGTTTTGGAATGGGCAACTAGCTTCAACTTTCTGACTAACTGACTGACTCTTTGACAATTCAAAAGTGCCTGTAAAGGGTTTAATTGAAATAAATGCTTTGAGTTTTGAGTTTTGATTTATTTATGAATATGAAATATCGCTAACTAGTGAACTAGAATATTAATAATGAATTGCATTGATAACACTGAATTTGATGTTTTAGGTGTCAAAAAGGCTTTTTGAAAGTTTCCAAAAACTTTTATTACATCTATCTATTCTTTTACGAACCAAATATACGATTTTACGGGTAGTCCCTTTCTTCTCCTAAACTTAATTAATCATAATATAATGTTCAAAAAATTCGAATTATCTTTACTTCTAAAACTATTCTGTCATAATATCGAGTACTATAATAATTGAATCTCCTAATTTTAAATAAAGTCATATGTCCTAAGTATTGTATTATATAATGTGTATTATTCCGAATGTTCATTTATAATAAAATTGTTAGTCCTAAAATATTTGCTGAAAATTAGGTTTTAGTGACAGAAACAAATCGCTGTAAATCCGACTCCACGCAGTCTTGTCTGCCCTACCCCTAGTGTGTAATTTAGAATCGCGTAGGTGCGGAGGGGCAAGGCAGCCCGCGAGCTGAGGAGCTGGTGGTTGTAACGCTCACCACCGTAACTTCGGCTTCGGCTAGTGAGCGTTAAAATCATCTGCGACGATAAGCTCGCGTGGGACCGCCGGAGCCCCGCAGCGCCGGAGCCTTGACAGAAACCATGCCTGCTGCATGTTGCATGCTCGCTTGTATCCTGCATGTTTGCTTACATGCTTGCTGCATGCAAGCACAACAAGCTACACAACAAGTGAACTATCTATAACCTAACCTAACTCGTACGTAACGTCAGAGAGAAGTTCATAGCAAGAGCTTTGTAAAACAAATTTGTTTTAAAAACATTATTAGGATAAATAAACATTAAATAATTTGAATTAATTGCAAACGGTGTTAAGTCTTTTGTATATTATTGATTGTAATATTTATGACAAACAGATTTATTTCAATTTTATGGCATGTTATATTATGTGACATTAAATTCGGGCAAGTTATCATTCGGACAAAAATGATTAGGAAAAAAAAATATGGCACTTTAAATCCTGGATAAATAAGTTAGGTAACCCAATAGAGAACTGATTTTACGATATTAATTATTGCATTTCATCTTCGATCAATAATAGCACTAGATACAGTATCACGAACAAATATACGTCGCTAAAGTGGCCACGTTTACACACACATAAACATTTACATTTCTTACTACGAATTATAGAAAAAAGTTTTATAATATTAACAACTTCAGTTCATTATAAACCTTATTAACAGTCAAGCAAAAAGTTTAATTACGATTGCAAAATATTTATATTTAATTCCTTCTGCAATCGGAGAAAGGTAAAAACACAAAATTTAAAATGTCGCTTGAAAATAAAAAGTCTTTAAAAATAAGTACAAAAATATTTATTTTAAAATGAAACTTAAACCCTAAGTAATAAGGTTAAAAACATTTTGTTGACAATTTCGTGCTTACTCTATTTTGGACCTAGACGTAGTTCTTGGTATTACATTTCAATGCTCGGAACACAGTAAGAATTGAAAGACGTAGAGTTGCAGAATAATAATATATTTTTTTAGGCGAATGTTCGTTTTATATGGTAGCAAATATTTTTGACTGATTTAAAAAAGTAGTAGGACTAAATTAGTACAATAGTTATTTTAATAAGACATTGCTATTGACTGTCTGCGAGTTGGCTCATTGTAATCAACACGTATAAAAAAATGAGTGCGTCTACTTATGTAGGCGACTTCTTTACGCGTCTACGTATATTTAGAAGTTTTCACACTAATATTATAAAGGCGAAAGTTTGTGAGGGTGTGTTTGTGTTGTGTGTGTGTGTGTTTGTATGTTTGTTTTAACCAATCGACGTCGGTTAGTATTTCCGGATATATCCGATTTATCAAAGTGATCCGAACATATAGCCTAATTCCTAGCTGGCTTATAAAAGTCATCTCTTCTGTCTCTGGCGACAATCGAGATCCATTCTGCACACGTAAATGGATTGCTAGGAAAGCTAATATAAAAAAAGGAAATCTAAGTATCCAATGAGAGTCCAGCAAATAGACACAAAAGTAGCATTAACCAATTTTGAAGTTCTAGTAATAAATTTTATAAAATTATTACAATACAAATCTACTCCATGCATCTACTGTTCTGTTGAACAAAAGTTTGTGCGTATGTTGGTGAGCCTTGGCCAAACATTTTGTAGCGGTGGTTTAAAAACGGTAATTTTGTTATAAAAATTGATATTATTTGTTAGTTTAAGGCTTAAAATATTACTTATTCTGCATGTACTTACTGAAAGTAAGATACTCCGGCCGCTATATTGCTTTTTCGGGGATTATTTTTACAACTTTTAAATACACACTGCGGCATTGTGAGACGTGTTTACATTGGCTGTGTTTCAAGCGAACTAAACAAAATAAAAGCTCACGTCTCAAGTGCGCTTATATTTACCGAGACGTATTTTTTTGCCGACCCGATATCTAGTGCTATTATTGATCGAAGCATTTCATAATCAATATTTTAGTTCGCTAGTTAGCCACATTTCATATTTCCATTTCATAATAATGCCAAATGAATCAATACAGCGAAATATTTGACAGCTATTTGCGACGTTGCCAACTTTCAGAATGCGTGCTCTTATGGCCAAGTTCATCAAACTGTTGTTAGATGCATTAAAGAAGCATCTAAAAAATTCTTCCGTTGACAAACCCCGTTTCTATTGTAGTCATGCTAACCATGCGTTTGCACTGGCGAAACATTCTCAACAAAACATGTTGAAATCTTTAGTTTCTGTCAAATATATTTGACAAGAACTAGAGATTTCAACATCGACTTCAAAAAGGAGGATGTTATCAATTAGGTTTTTTTTTTTGTATGTTTGTTATTCGATTACTCCGCCAATTATGAATTGATTTTGATGATTCTTTTTGTTTTTGGTAGGGCATAGTTCAGAAGTGGTCCCATATAAGTTTCGTCAAGATCTGATGAGGGGTTTTTGAGTTAGCTTCAATAATGCGTATTTCTCCCACCTAGTATATGTGGACGATGTTCTAATAGTTCCTGTCACTGTAATTTACATAGCAGGTAGTGGTAGTCAAATTTTTGTGGGGCGTTTGTGTAGGTGCCACAACTAAAAAGTGATAAATTATTATTATTATTATTTATTTATTTATTCAGACAAAGTCCATAATTGTTAGTTACAAAAAATATCTTACAAACTATGTTAGTACAGACATATTACAAACGGTAGGTACATAAAAAGTGAGTAGTCATGAAACCTCTCGCTCGGGTTCGGGATAGATGGCTACGCTATCTGACCAGAATCCGAACGAAAGCCTTCATGACTGCCGAGTCATACTTCTCAGCAATTACTTTAAGGATACTGTTAGTGCTGCCCCGCACTCTGCTTAGTAGGGAGGCGGTTCGCTGGCGCATTATAGCATGGAAGCCATCAACCCGAGCCTCCACAAACATACCCGAAGCGCTACAAAAGCGGGGCAGCCCTAGCAGCATCCTGAATCCATTATTATACTGGACACGCAAGGCATTGATCGACCTTTGAGTACAGCTGACCCACAGGCTACTCGTGTAAAAAGTTTGGCAGTAAGCTTTAAAAAGTTTGGCAGTAAGCTTTAAATAAAAACTTTTTTTTACAATAAATAAAACCAATTTCCAAAAAAAAAACTACAAGTCGATGGCAAAAAAACGAAAATACAAAACCAAAGACACCGACTTCCGAAATCAAAGTTATTTTTCACTTTGTAGTGTTTTTTTTTTTTTTTTTTTGAAATCATTTTATTTTTTGTAAAAAAAGTTTTGTTGTGATGTTTCGCCCGTGCAATTGCACAGGGGCCCAAGTCTGCTATTTTTATAAATTCGTCATTCCAACACGACCCCATTGTCATTTTGTTAAAAGTTCGTAATCTGCTAAATTCATAATGGTCGATCATTGTTTGATCATTGTATTCCACAAACATGATACTCGTAACGAATTAAAAGCAATGACTGCACAATGACGTTCTAAACATTTTAGCAGATTACGGCCTAAGTCAGTCATTCATTTGTCATTATGTACGAGATTACCAATAGATGCTATTTCTTTCAATGGAGTGTCAGTGGCTGACCATTGGAAAGTCATAATGACGCCAATATGTTAGTAGATTACCAAACTTGTCAAAATCAACAATAGGGTATTTTACTCTATATGAGAAAAAATTTAAAAATATATTACTGAGATAGCTTAGGCAAAAAGCAGTCGGAAAACGTTAGTTTTAGTTCATAAAATAGCTAACTAAATTTTTAAATTAAATTCATAGGTTTCAGCTTTTTTAATCTGTTTCATAACACCATTAGATAGTAGTCGCCATGTTATTACGTCATACGGCTATGTAAACAAAAGTGTTAACTGTCAACTATCAGCGTACCTTTAATCTATAAAGGCTTTTTATTATTTTCGTAACCAATGTAATTTTTACTGAAATAATACCATGGAGGACGGTTTTGTAAAAGGAGACAACACAAATTTATAATCACTGCATTTGTTTACACAGCCAACTGACGTCATAACCACAGAGCAATATGGCGACCACTGCGTCCAGCGTTCTCTTCAAATTACGCGCGAAATTTGAAAATGCAAAATTTAAATGCATTTTTATGGCACTTAACGATTGAATAAAAATTTTGTGAAATTTTGAGTGGTTCATTAGCACTAAAGAATCTAATTGAGACACTTTAAAAAAATGGGTGTAATACCCTATTATGAAATCAATGATAGACCATTCTGACACTATTGTTATAGCAGACTTGAGGCCCTGTAAGCGTGTAAAAATACAAATCTTTTCTCTTTATAATATTATTTATTATACTACATTTTCAGGCGCACGTTTATCACCTGATGAAGTCTGACAGTTATTCAAGATACTTAAGATCTGAAATGTACAAAGATTATCTCAATGGATCTAAGAAAAAGGTACGTATGTGTTGCAGTTTAAAAACTAGCTCTCTTCCGTAGTAATATATTAGGCTTTATAAAATTACAAACATTAGTTTAAATATTTCCATTTTCATATTTCCTTCTTATTATACTATAACTTAGATTCGTAATTTTTTAGGTTCATAACTTTTCAATTTCATAGCTTCTCAGATTTATGAATTCTTAGTTTCGTAACTTTTCTAATCAGTAAACTCTCTATTGATAGTGCAATCCACCTCGCCGCGCCCCACTCCGCTCCGCTCCGCACTAAAGTACAGCTTACAGTACAGTCGTCGCGGAGTGGGGCGCGGCGTCGTGGATTGCACTATCTTTAGATTAGTATACTCGTATTTCTACGCATGACATGAGATCTTATTTTTGTTTTTGTATTTTATTTCTCTTTCATTGTGAAGCTGGTTTTTTTTTAAATTTCACAATGACTTTCAGTTTTGTAATTTCATTCATACCACTTTTTAGTGAATAACTTATCAACACAAATATAAGTTCACAATTTCGTAATTTTTTAGCTTCGTTATTCTATTACTTTCCAGTTTCATATCTTCATTCATATATCCTCTCATTAGAACACATAACTAACCAATTTCTGCATATTCTCATTTTCAGAACTTCTCATTTTTTTCTTTCAGACTTCAGTGAAAGGCATACGTTCAATAGTATCCTTTACAGCTCGCAAAGAAACTTCAGCCAACTAAGAAAAAAAAGAAAATTAAAAAAACAACCATGGAGGTTTGAAACAACTCTATTAGTTATGTCATTCGCCGCACCGTGGCGCCACTAGCGCAATATTTTATAGTTCTACTGCTCGCCGTGACAAGTCTGCTTCAGTACTAAGTACCTAACAGTTAATGTTCCTGCAGTTCAGGCAAGTTCAATGTTCTCTTGAATGGACTAATTTTATTTTCATATATCCGGGTTACAATTGGTTAGTTTTTCAAGCCAGGATATCAATACTGTGCTAGTAAGCTAGCAAGCTAGTCTACTCTGACCACGTCTATACAGAACTATCATCATTTTTGGGCTAGTAAGCGGGTTATAGTTAGATATAGTAGATATAGTTTGACCGGGATCCCTGTTCCACGCCTGAGATATGTGCGCGGCGAGACGGGAGCAGTGCGGGTCGCTCATTCGTCACCGCTCACGGCGCGCGGCGTCCCGCTCGCCGCTCATTGGTCAACGCTGTCCCCCGCCTCCTCGCGCATTCCTAAAGCGCGGAACAGCGGTCCCGGTCAAACTATACTTTAATAGGATGGGATTCCATTTTTGAGATAATAGTGCCAACCACTGATTACAACACATCAAGTTATACATTCCCAGTATAAGCTGACCTCTCATTGTTCGGAAATCCTATAAAATTCGAGATCAGCTTACACTGGAAATGTATAATAACTAAAACGAAACAGCTCTAGCATGTGCTAAGCCTGTATTTTACTTGCTTGCTATCCTAACTTCAGAAACTAGCTTCGTGTAACCCGGGCCATAAGATTACCTATGCTAGGTACCATCAAAGAAACTCATATCTAACGAGTTTGAAAGCAAAATCCCGGGCACATGATGACCACATCTGTTACCGCCCCAGTTCTATAGCGGCCAAGCGCTGCAAGCAGAAATAGTCCTTACGGTGTATAAATATGAAATTCTTTGATAATACACACCATAGAGATAGAGAATGGACTGAGCGTTCCGTATTCAGTTGTACAGACACCAGCACAACTTTGAACCTTATGCTATAGTGATAAAGTTGAAAATCTATTAAAGAAATTTGACAGATTGTAGTAGGTTGACGTGCTGGCGTTTGTACGATGAATACAGACCGAAAAGAACGAGAGAGACAAAGCGAATTTGCGGCCAGTAGTTGTCTCTTTAGTAGTACCACAGGTATTTGCTCCACAGTCGCTTTGTCTCTTTCTAGAGAGTCCAATTTTCTACGTACACACGCAACGTCTTTCATCGCTAGCGAGTCGCCGGCGATCAGTCACTGCGTGTGGAGAGAGCTACAAGGATTTGTCGCCTGAATGTGTGCGAACATTTGTGAAATTAGAAAATGTATTGACAGATCAAAATGGCGGCGTTAGTTCCGAATTTTGCCACGCGCCCATACAACCTTGTAGCGGTGTACCTACCTAGCATTATAATACTCGCGTTATGAACTGAGTCGTCGGGCCATAAATGTCACTAGCAATAATAACGTGCAACGCCTTGCATCTTATAGATAGTTTCCTACTTGCTCCATAAGTGCGAGCGAGATAAACTAATCAAAATAATTTATGGCCCGAAGACTCAATAGTTTAGGTCTGTACTTACCACCGCGGCGCTAGTAGTAAGTTTATATAGTTCCACTAATCGCCGCTGTGGCACTACTGCGGTCAAGTTTGTCTGTGGCACTAGTGTGCTCTTTGTTTAGTTCTACTTCATGCCGTTGTGGCGCTAGTGGTTTATAATTGAAAATACTCATTGTAAAATTAAGTTTTGATTCGTATTTTGATATTTTTTGTGTGGGTATGTTGATAGGCTGTGTGCTAGTGAGCAATTTAAATATTAAGCGGTCTTGCATTAACAATTCAATTTAAAAATGGCGTCTAGGAATCAAAATACGAACTGTCAAACTTAAATCTAAAATTGAGTTTACCTACGCTACAACTTCAAACATTTTTATATCTTTTTCTAGTACTAGGGCACTCTGAAATCAACTTAATTTAGACTACAATAAAGTTTAAAGTTATTTAAATTGAAATACCATCAATTGGAAGCATTAATTTGAATAGACAACTGACTTAGTGTATTCCGACCACTATACAGTAGTATCAGAAAGGTGTGTGTGGTCATATTCAAGGGTGAACAGCGCCCTTCAATTTGACCATGCCTATCTCATACACGCTATAGATAATTGATTCCGACAAAGTTTACGAGCCTGCATTCTGAAAGTTGGCAACGTCGCAAATAGTTGTCAAATATTTCTCCATTTTGATTAATTTGGCAATATTGACGTTGCCAACTTTCAGAATGCACGATCTTAAATGCCATTTTTTTACGGTTTATCGTTATTATATCAACATAATTTTCTTCTAGAATTTATAACTTAATATAATGTATTAAAGAAAGCATATGACTAATAATCTTATGTATACTAAAAAAACAACCAAATCTTTTAGGCTTCATTTTCGATCTGAAAACTCGAAAATTCATTTGAACCGGATTCTAAAAAGCTATTAAATTTAATCTATTGTCAACTTCTATATTACTTGCTTATTACTGCCCCACTGCAAAGGCCTCTTCTCATACAGAGAAGGCACGAGCACTGATCACCACGCTTGCTCAAGACGGGTTGGTGATTTCAGACTTATATTAATCTTTTCATGTGGTTAGTGACTAACCTGGAGCCCAAGTCTGCTATTTTTATAAATTCGTCATTCCAACACGATCCCACTGTCATTTTGCTAAAAGTTCGTAATCTGCTAATTTCATAATGGTCGATCATTGGTTGATCATTGTATTCCACAAACACGATACTCGTAACGAATTAAAAGGAATGACTGCACAATGACGTTCTCATGGTAGGTCACTGATCAAAGGAACTGTCAAAATTTTAACATATTACCGCCTAAGTCTAATTCATTTGTCATTATGTACGAGATTACCAATAGATGCCATTTCTTTCAATGGAGTGTCAGTGGCTGACCATTGGAAAGTCATAATGACGCCAATATGTTAGTAGATTACCAAACTTGTCAAAATCAACAATTATGAAATCAATGATAGACCATTCTGACACTATTGTAATAGCAGACTTGAGGCCCCGGTGTCAGAGTTTCAAAGCCGCCCATGGGCCTCTGACTTGACTTCACATACCGTCGAGAAATATCTCTCAGGCATGCCGGTTTCCTCACGATGTTTTCCTTCACCGCTTTCGAAGCAAGTGATAATTATACAATACGCATATGAATCCGAAAAGTCAGAGGTGTCTTGGGTTCGAACTCAAGACCGACGGTCACACCCTAGGCTATCACTACAGACTTATACTTATATTGGCTTCTATAACGGTTGTTGTTATCGTTCAACTAACCGTAATAGCTTATATGAGATTTCATTTTGTTTGCCCTGCACCAGCTCAAGATTTCAACCGCGTGAAATTTCTTATCATAAAATATGTGCTACGGCCAACTCTGACAACAAGGGATATCGTGTTACCCAGTAACTGGGTTGTGGAGGTCAGATAGGCAGTCGCTCCATGTAAAATACTAGTTAGACTGGAAGCCGACCACAAGATATTTGAAAAGGCTAGGAAGATTGATTGTGCAGTGAAACTGTTATATTCATCTTGATCCAGCCGTGCAAATAATAATGGTTCTTACCGTTCATAAGGCTTTTTTTTAAACTGAAATACCGAGTTCTTCAGATCGGCTATTCTTCTGCCTATTTCTCGAACAAGAAGACGGAAAAATAATGTAGTAATTATAAAAGCAAAAATATGGAATTTTTAAATAAACCCTCTTTTTTATTAATTAGAAGTACAATTCGTGTCTCGTATTGGCACGGAAATAAATTAAAATATAAAGCCAATATTCCCCGAAGGGGTTGAGAGAGGTGTATACTATAAAACAGACGCCAGCACATCAAACCTACTAAAATCTGTCAAATTTTGACAGTTTCGGGTAGGTTGACCTGCTGGCGTGATATTATACAGGGTGAAATTTAATTCGTTTCCATTCTCTTAAAGGGTTATTGTACTCATTACTATGAACAAGTTTCACTGTGGGACCAACCCTGAAATCGCGAAAAAAAAACAGTTTATCTCTAAATGTATGTTCGTTTATCTCGTCAAAGTGTAGGGAACAGGTGATTTTTATTCGCGATTCGCCTTGATAGGATGCAAACGAATTAAATTTCAAATTGTATATTATTATTATTATTAAACATTATAATAAGTCTTCTTTAGCTCTCTATAGACAAAAATATATAACTCTATGTAAAATACTGCCTGCATACATAAATATTTATATAATTAAAATATATTATATAAATTAATAAATGTGATTCGAATACGGTTTAAACAATCGTAGAAGCAATTCCAGTTGCCTGTCTAAATTAGGAATTAATATTTGTTTAGTGAAAACGTCACTGTCGTGAATGATGAAAGAGTATATTATAGTACATACTAACATCACGCCAGTGTACCCAATGGAGTAGGCAGAGTTGAAGTCTCAATTGCTAGGAGGACGAGCCTATTGCCATCAACCAGATGCTGTACCATGACGTGTTAAAGCCATCATTATTATAGTGTCAAAGAGAGAGAGAGAGAGAGGGAGCACTATAAATAGCACTATCCCATTTTCACAGCGGAACAATAATGGCTTTAATACGTCACAGTCCCAGGACCTAATCGACTCAGAGATAACTTAAACACCTAGTTTCTGATCCAACAGAATAATAAGCTGTCAGACTGTCAATTTCACGTTAACTGGTGTGGTTCGGGATTAGGAGGAGCTCGTGGCTAAGTAATAACAGCCGCACGAGTCCATCAGGTTAAGCTACACTTGCCGGGGTTGATCTATGTGAGACTCCTCCGTGCCTCGGAAAGCAAGCTAAGCCGTTGGTCCCGGCTGTCATTCGTGGATCTTTGACAGTCGTTACGGGTCGTCAGAACCTGACAACCAGTCTTACCAAGGGTTATCGTGTTACCACCGTGTTACTGTGTTGTGGAGGTCAGATAGGCAGTCGCTCCATGTAATATACTAGTTAGACTGGAAGCCGACCCCAACATAGTTGGGAAAAGGCGGGCAGATTCATTGGTGTGATTGGGTTACAGAAGTAACAAAAGTCGATCAAATCACGTCACATGACTTTGGCTATCTTTATGAAATTCTAGTTGTTAATAAGGGTCAGTTTTATCTTACTCTGTTATCATAATTGCCCCATTAAATCTTCGTATCATCGCAGATCCACGTGAGACAAAATGGCTTTACAATGCATTTGCTCGAAAATAGCGTTTTCCAAACACCCAATTTGTGCGGAAAGTGACACTTGATTCACTAGTGCTTTTTTTTATTTTTTTTGACTCATTGAGAGCTTTAATTTTATGAGATCAGTTTTACAAATAAGATGATGATGCTGATGACGATGATGATGACCATAGCGATAGCGATGGCAATGACGATGGTCAAAGTCTAGGTCTAAGTCAAAGTCAGTCAAGGTCTAAGTCAAAGTCAGTCAAGGTCTAAGTCAAAGTCAGTCAAGGTCTAAGTCAAAGTCAGTCAAGGTCTAAGTCAAAGTCAGTCAAGGTCTAAGTCAAAGTCAAGTCAAGGCGATGGCGGTGATGATGATGATGAATATTGTTTATTATCATATATACAGCAGCCAAGATGTCATATGTTACACATCATATGCGTAACAACATGTAAGGTTTGCTCGTTTTTTTATGTCCTCGCACAATGCATGGTAAAACGTTGAATGATACACGTGCGTAAGATGATTTCTCACCACCTACCTTCAGCACTAGTAGCATAAATAACTATTTTAATCGTTTCTGTAATTACGGCTACGAACGGTTTTAAACATTTTAAGTACCTACTGATTGTTGGCTAGAGTCTTTATGGCCCAGAAGCGGCATCGCTTTCCCTGAAAATGACAGACGTTTGGTAATTTTCATTGTGACATCGAAAGTTCCAATTAACGCCACCGTACCAGATTAATTTGCTGCAGTAAACTATGCGAAATATTCCTTCAAAATGTTTAAATTTTTTGACTAAAATAAGCAACTAACAGAGTTTGGTGAAATGGACTTAAAGGGCGAATTTCACATCAGCACATATGAACCGCGTTCAAGAGCTGTCACTATCAACGTTGAGAGGAATATTGACACTGACAGCTCTTGAAAAGAACGCGGCTTAGATGAGATGATCGCGTTCAGTATCTTTCAAAAATAAAATATAATTTATTCAAATTAGGCTCAGAATCAGTTTCTGAACGTCAAAATTAAATGAGACGATCTTCGAAAACGCCCACCCTTCATAACTTCCTAGTGCTGGGGAGAAGAAGAAGCCCAGCAGCACAGCTGTCTGTTCAATTAGAAAAACTGGATTCTATACAATAGTTGAACATTAGTCAAAATACACCCTAAACCATTGGTTGGCAAACTCATTAGTCAATAGAGTCAAATATCAACACTATAACAACTAAGATTTCTTATGAGAGCCAATCCTTTCTGTGTGTCCAAACTGTGTCAGTACACTCTTCTAAAACTCCCATGCTCTTTCACTCCACAACGCTTCCTAAAATTACCTTGCTAAGAAGTAGGACGCCTTCATCATCATCATCATCATATGATGAAGGCATCTTAAATAATTAACAAGTTAACCTTGGAAAACTTTGGAAGGTACAGTAAATGATTAATTTTCGATGTCCTGTAAGTTTTGGATGAAAATACTTCGGAAACAAGTCTTGATAGCTTGCGTACTGGTCGACAACCCGACCCCCGCGCGTATCTATGCTCTCACTCATAGACATTGGTAAAGAGCCGCATGCGGCTCGCGAGCCGCGGTTTGCCGACCACTGCTCTAAAATTTTCAAAAACCGGGAGCATATTTCTCAAAAATTTAAGGGAGGTCTTTTCGTTAGTATGATATAATAATGATATTATAGACAGACAATTGTCATTGCGTATGCTCTAAACTGCAATAATTAATATTATGTTAAATAGATTTAAACAATTGTTATTGTAAAAATATGGGGATTGTAACTGGTTGTCTTAAAATAACCACCTAGAAGACTCTAAGGCCCGTATTACAGAACATCACTCAAAACTCAAGCATTACTTAAAACTCTTTTAAAGCCTTTTGATTGGTTGAAACTAGTTTTAAGTAATGCTTGAGTCTTGAACGAGGTTCTGTAATACGGGCCTGGGGGCCAACCACCACCTCTTTGAGCAGTATTATTTTGATGTTACTTCAGTGCGAGAAAGAAGTGGAGCTATACAGGACGTCTAGCTCCATCTCTTTCCCACGCTCAAGTAAGATTAAAATAATACTGCTCAAAGAGGTGGTGGTAGCCCCTCAGAGCTGCTGTACAGGTTCAAATCAAATTAGCTAGCGAAACCTTACAGATGTAACAGGTATTGAAGTCTAATTAATAATAATTTTCTATTAAATGAGCAATATTTGTATATATATATGTCGCACAATGGGTGGCCGAGATGCGAATCATCGCGTCTTCGTCACGATCCGACATACTTTTACGTATATGTGGGCACTGTCGTGGGTACTCGAACGAAAAGATAATTCCAATTTTAAATAACTTTCAATAAACTAGAGAACGAAACAAACACGTTCGTTGGTAGCGTTTGCCAAGGCTGTCGGATCTCGACTGTCACAACACTCGGTCCCTTCTCCAGTCCTCGCTGCATCCCCTCTACTGACGATCGTGTCCAAGCGGTAGGGCGCGCTTGCGTTTCCAGTAACGATATTATTAGTTCACAAAACTAATTGTTAGATGGCGCTGCTTGTTGCACTATGGTGCCATCAATCCTAGACATATACAGGGTGATTGGAAGATGGGTGCAAAGCTTTAAGGCGAAGATAGTACAGACAATTTAGAACCATTTAAGCCATGATTGTCTTAGACGAAGTCTTACCAATTTTTTTTTTAATAAGGTTTAAAAAACATATTGATACAAATTTTCTGAACTTTAAATGTCTGTAAAAAATGTCTAATGTTCACAGAAGCCTAAAAAATGTTTTGCTTGATTGCTTACACATTACTTTGATTAAATAAATAAAAAATGTACTCATATATCATTCAATTTGGCCATAATTATGCAGTTTACATAAAATTTTGGGAATTTCCGAAAAAAAAAAACAAATATTAGGTTAAAAAAATTGGTAAGACTTCGTCTGAGACAACCATGGCTTAAATGGTTCCAAATGGTCTGTACTATCTTCGCCTTAAGGCTTTGCACCCATCTTCCAATCACCCTGTTTATATGTGTATTTATTTGTAATCACGTTCTCGAAGACGCCGATGATTTCGATGGAATTTGCAATATAGGCGAATAGGGGGGCAAAAAATCGACCTAGCTAGGTCATATCTGGGAAAATGAGTTATTTCTGTAATTACACCCTAGCAGAGTTCGGTCGAATAAGGACATTATAGTCCCCACTTCTGGGACACACCTCCCCACTGTGAGAGGGAGTGGGCCGTAATTCATGTGCATGTCTCATGTCTTCGAATTTTTGGTTCTAGGACATGCCAGTTTCCTCACGATGTTTTCCTTCACCGTTTTGAGAGCAGTGCTGATGTAATAATTTACACAAAGTAAAGTGCTTGTCTGTGTTCTTTCTGCCACTATAAGGCAGCAGTAGAATTATGATTTAACTAGCTGACCTGTCAGAAGTTCTCCTGTCAAAATTTAAATTTCGAATTTTCGGCCATTTTTCTTCTTCTTTGATTGATTGATTTGAATAATAACTTTTTGTGATTTAGGAATCACAAAAAGTTATTATTCAAATCAGTCGAGCCATTTTCGAGTATGTACGAGACTAATGCACGGCAATTGATTTTTATACATATTATATATCTAAATAAAATCATGTTTTTTTTTTTTTACTTGTATCGTGATTTGATATGGAACTCGTCTGTAAAATTTTTTTGTTGAAAATGATCAATCAGTTACAACTCGAAAAATAATCATGTTTTTATATTGTTTTCTTTTAATTATCCCATATACATGCGCAGCCAAAGTTATTCTTTAAAACAAATAATTTGACATAAAAGACTGTTTAAAAAAAGATACTGCCCGTTTTTTTTTTGTTTTTAAAAAGAAAACTCAAGTTTTAAAAATTAATTTAAAAATAAATACTGTTGTATATAATGTTTTATATTATTATAGTTGTGTTTTAGATTTTAGGCGATAATGGAATTTAATGTGAATATATATTTTATACAAGAGAAGGTAAAATTATTAGTAGCTATTTTACAGTCGTTACGAGTAGTGAGAAGATCGAAGGTCTGACAACCGGTCTTACCGATGGGTATTGTGATACCCAGTAACTGGGTTGTGGAGGTCAGATAGGCAGTCGCTCCATCTACAATACTGGTTTAGGGGTATGAGGAACAGGGTGTAAAGTTCACTCATCCACCATAGAAAAGGGAGGATCCTCTGACCAGACGGATGTCGTGTCTGGCGGGCCGACTGCCCAACTTTTGAGTTGAGGTCGGATAATCTTATATATGTCGTTCGCGCGGTAAACTCTAATTGCGCGATGCAGGATTTGTGTGACGTCATGTCTTGTCTTTGATGCGTAGTTTGTATGTGGCGGTGTATCCGCTACACTGGTATTCAACGGCATCCAGTCTCTGGAAGACAACCCCAACATAGTTAGGAAAAGGCTAGGCAGGTTATAAAGGAGTGGAAATCTATGCCTGGGTTTGTGTTTCCCGTTGACCTGGGAGTCTCGAGTGAATAGGTTACTTAGGCAAGCGTCATCATTGTCGACCACACTGGCGGCTATATCGCCACATGCGAACTACGCATCTACTGACGTCACGCAAAATCCTGCATCGCGCAAGCAGAGTTTACCGTGCGACCAAAATATATACAACGTTCTGACATCAATTGTCGGGCAGTTGCCCACCAGACACAACAACTGTATGGTTCAATAAGTAACTACTTTAACTTGTGATTTACACCTGAACCGACCGGAGCGGAGGCGGCCCGCGTTCCTCGTTGGGTATCTCCCCGGTCGCTGACTCATGATAGTGAAAGTTTAGTAGGTAGGAGTCTGAAAAGCCTCCGTTCTCCCCAGACAAAAGGTATCAAGGAGGATTTCCTCACTGAAAAAAAAAAACTGGTGTGCACCGAAATTCTGCCAGTTAAGTTCAAGACCCATGTTGTGATAGGGGCTGAGCTACGCCATTGACTTCTCTTGTATAAAATCTTCTATAAAGTAGGTAACAGTCGCTTCCTTCAAAGGTATTGTTATATATTTGTGGTATATTAAGATTTTAGCTTCGACGGCACGACGACGATACGATTACAACACGATATATCTTCTCTCATATCGGCACACACAAGGTCAGATTAAATTAGCTGGCCAAACTTCGCAGAGTGTGTATAACGATTAAACATTAAAAAAACGGCCGTTGACCCCGTAATAAGCGGTAATTACTTGAAATATTAAGCTTTTTTGTTTTTTTTTTTAACGTTATTAGAATATCGATACCTGTTATACCATCTGAAGTTTCGCCAGCTAATTTAATTAGAATGAAAGTGCTACAAGGATCTTTTGGCGCCTGAATTACATTGACAGGCGCCCCTCTGTAATCATAATTCTGAAAAGCCATATTTGTTACGGTCGACGATGTCGAAAAACCTGACGCTGATCTGCAAATTGCAAAAAACCTAAGAAACATTGAATTTCGCGGGTTTCCTTAGCGCATCCCACAACAAATAAACATAAGATTTTGAAGCTACATACGTGCCTAAAGCCTACGCTCGGCCAACGCAAAATACACGCAAATCACGTACGTTGGCCGAGCGACGGGCTCGCCCAACGTGTATTTGGGCCTGTCACTGACCTGCAAATTGCAAAAAACCTAAGTAACTTTGAATTTCGCGGGTTTTGTTAGCGCATCCCACAACAAATGAACATAAGATTTTGAAGCTACATACGTGCCTAAAGCCTACGCTCGGCCAATGCAAAATACACGCAAATCACGTACGTTGGCCGAGCGACGGGCTCGCCCAACGTGTATTTGGGCCTGACACTGATCTGCAAATTGCAAAAAACCTAAGAAACATTGAATTTTGCGGGTTACCTTAGCGCATCCCACAACAAATGAACATAAGATTTTGAAGCTACTTACGTGCCTAACCTCTACGCTCGGCCAACGCAAAATACACGCAAATCACGTACGTTGTCCGAGCAACGGGCTCGCCCAACGTGGCTTAACGTTTTATGAGCAACATTCTTAAATGAAATCGTAGTTGTATCGTCGTAAGTTTAATTTAGGCTAAGTAGAGACACACTGTGGGCGAAAACAATTGTTTTTTTTTATTTTTTTATATTTAAATAAAAAGTGCAAACGTATTTGAAGATAGCTCATGTCGAAAGATTAGCCGTTCAGATTTTTTTTTTAGTGGGTGTAACTTCTCAGGATATGCCGGACGTACTTAAGACGCAGATATATGCCAGTGACCTTGAGTGGTTAGCTTCCGTGTTCTGTACTGAGCTCACGCAACGCGTCGTACGTCCAGCCAGTAATGACTCGCCCATCAAGGAGTGCTATCCCAAATAAGACGCATTATTAATTTATTATACATAAAACATAAGGTATTTTAATAAAACACGTATACTAAAAGATCAATAATTAAATTATCTTTGAAATGGTGAAGGTTTCATAAAAATACGCTTGATAGATTTTGCGTGATTCTCAGATATACATATATTAAGTTATTAAGAAAATACTCTAATTTAACATATATTTTTTCGACGTGATCTTCAGTACCTATACAATCATTAAAAATTTGTTATCGTCGCCTTAAGTACTCAAGTACATATATAGCCTATACTCATGGCTTTACCAATTTTCTGCTCAGAAGAGAATTGTTATAAGTCCGTGCGCGACTGCTAGTCACCGTCTGAGGTATGTGAGCGGTGAGACGGGGGAGGTAGACAAAGGTCAAGCTAACTCAGTCGGACAATTTTGTCAATGGCGTCCTCCCCCGTCTCACATACCTCAGGCGGTGACTAGCAGTCGCGCAAGGACTGTATGAAAACATATTTTAAGCAACTAACTTTTTTTTAAGTGTAATCTTCTCTGGCGGCGTTGTGCACTTTTTTTGTGATGGTTAAACTCGCGTCAGGACACGTGACCTGATCGAAAATTCGTAAGACGGAGGGAGAGTAGACCGGTGCAAAATTATTCCCTAACCATTCCAAAATATCAAAAATGCACAACGTTAATATTCAAGTTTTCACTTCTGTGGCACTCCTTTTTTTTTTTTTTTTTTTGTGTGGGAGATCATCAAATGACGTCTCCCGCTCTGGGTGGAGCGGGAGGGCGTGTCAGACTCTTACTGACTAAAACCCACCCGTGTTCCTTCTCTTGCCTGTGCAATGCCAGGGGGCCACGGTATCCCTTTCGGACTTTCCCGCAACCCCGGCACTCTGTGGCACTCCTGGAGTGCAATTTTGTCTTCTTTTTTTTTCTTATAACATTAATGACCAAAGATTTTAGTACAACCCGAAAATTACTTCCCACCGATTTGTAAAAAGACCAAAAGTAATTTAATAATAAGACAGTTGCAGTACAAAAAATTATGTGAAAACTATATCCGCTACCAAAAATCGCCAGTTCTAACCTTTCAGACCAGTCTGATTTGAACCATTCATCAGGTCAGACTGGTCTGGCGTAGATTAGTCTGTACCCGTATTGCGTAATATAATATACGATCAATCAGAATCGTTTTGAAACAGATTCCTAATCCATTGCTTCTTAAGTAAGAAAATTCTGCTCAGCAACGTAAATAACGCAATGAATGTTGTTGAACTATCAAAATTAAACAGATTAGTTGTAATCATCATCTTGCTGCCCTTATCCCATGTTACTTGGGGTCGGCGCAACACGTTTTCTTCTTCCATTCTCCCCTGTCAACCGTCACGCAATCATCTACACCTTTTTCCTTCATATCACTCCTCACACAATCCATCCATCGTTTCTTTGGTCTTCCTCTCCCTCTCCATTCCTCAACATTTATATTCATCACTCTTTTAGTCACATGCGATTCTTCCCTCCTCATCACATGCCCATACCAAGACAGTCGATTCCCTTTCAACTTTTCTGTAAGTGGCGCAACTTTTGTGGCGCTCAAAACAGATTAGTCGTAATCGTTTACGAAAATTTGTTACGGTAGGTAAGCCTAATTTACACGGTACGATGTAATTGACTGGAGCATAAGTTATGTTGAAGCGACAATCAAAGTCATTTGCTGGAACTTGCTCGTGTCAATAGGGCCCAAGTCCACTGCAGACCTCTTCTAATTTCTTACAAATCTTAGTTCTAAGTCATACATTACTATTCTTCTTTTAAGAGCGTTTATCCTAAAAGTTGGCAACGTCCCAAATAGCTGTCAAATATTTACCTGTTTTGATTAATTTGGCAATATTACTGTATGGAAATATGACATGTGGCTAACTAGTGAACTAGAATAGGGTATTTTACTCTGTATGAGAAAAAATCTAAAAATATATTATTGAGATAGCTTAGGCAAAAAGCAGTCGGAAAACGTTAGCTTTAGTTCATAAAATAGCTAACTAAATTTTAAAATTCAATTCAAATGTTTCAGGTTTTTTAATCTGTTTCATAACACTATCTATTACATAGTAGTCGCCATGTTATTACGTCATACGGCTATGTAAACTTAGGAGTGTTAACTGTCAACTATCAGCGTACCTTTAATCTATAAATCTGTTTACACAGTGAACTGACGTCATGACCCCACAGAGCAATATGGCGTCCACTGCGTCCAGCGTTTTCGTCAAATTACGCGCGAAATTTGAAAATGCAAAATTTAAATGCATTTTTATGGCACATAACGATTGAATAAAAATGTTGTGAATTATTTAGTGGTTCATTAGCACTAGAATCTAATTGAGAGACTTTTCAAAAATGGGTGTAATACCCTATTGCAATTATAACACTGAATTTGATGTTATATCCGTTTTAAACTAAACTAAATATTCGGTGTTACGATATTAAATATTGCATTTCTCAATCAATATTCTAGATCTCTAGTTAGCCACATTTCTTATTTCCATACAGTAATATTGCCAAATTAATCAAAACAGGTAAATATTTGACAACTTTTTGCGGTGTTGCCAACTTTCAGAATAAACGCTTTATAGTTAAAATTCAAATGTTTCGCCCTCAGTGTGATACCATTGATGTTAGCAAAATATATTTAAGTAGGAAGGAATAAGACGAAAATAATCAAGTACTGTGGCATGAATAAAATAAAAAAAAATCTTTATTCAAGTAACCAAGACTCAACAAAGATTGTTAGTAAAACTTACGACTATGTTAGTAAACACAGACACTCCACAAAAACAAGGAAAACATTCACGAAACAACGGTGGGTCACTGTCGCGACATCCCATGAGAGACGGCACAACAGTGACCCACGTATACACAGTCCAGGCGACTCGCAACTGTTGGAGCTGCCGCACACCCTGCGCACCTTTTACGCATTATTGCGTGAAAGCAATCTACATACGCATCCGCGAACATCCCTGACCCACGACAAAAACGGGGCCGCCTTTCCAGCATCCTAAATGCATTGTTGTATTGAACGCGGAGAGCGCTGTACGATCTTTGCGTATATCTAGCCCACAGGCTGCACGTGTGATGGCTGTAGGGATTTTATAATCGCAATCTCAAAAATAGAAATATTCGCATGGTTAATCATCACGCTTGTTAACCAAAGAGTTAGGTAAAGTGTAGTACACCAACATTTTGCCAGTTACAGCGAGCGGGCCTATTCTGCACTGCTAAGCCGAAAGGCGCTATCTCTGAGATACGCCTTTTATTTTTTTATACGATTAAATAGCTATAACAATTTCGCATCTAATGGTATAAGCCGGATTGTATTATCTAACTTAAAACATTTAAAAAAAACACTTATATGCTTACGTTTCCTTAAATTACAATAGGCATACAAAAACGTCAATTTTCTCAAAACTTACTCTTCGCCTTTTGGCTTAGGAGGGGGCAGTATTGACGTTAGGGTATTGCTGATATTGGATAACTAAAAACAGTACCTAATTTAAAAAAAAAAAACCCGGCTGCTAAAACGCTTAACTCTGAAAAGCGAATAAAAACAAGCACTATAATAATATAATAATAATTTTGGTATTGCAGGCGGGACAAACCAATAACCGATACGAAAATTCTATAGATTGTATGGCTAACTGTCCATTGGAGCGGAGAGGAGAGGAGCGGAGCTGTGCCAATATTAACCAATGGAATTGCATAAAATCTCCGCTCCGCTTCAGTGGACAGGGATTTGCGAACTAGTTTAAAAATGAATACAAAACCGGGAAGCGGAGAAAAACCGGCCGCGGGGTATTACAGCCCGCTCAAATGAGTCGTCGCGTGAACTCGGCCTAGCTCCGCGCAGTCGGCAACTCCGCTCCGCATACTATCGCTCCGCTCCGCTCGCGCTGCCTCGCTCGCTCGTTTTTTACATTTTGTTCTACATTTTGTGTTTTGTTTTTACCCAGTGACATTTCATACGGAGTTGTTGGTGTAAAATGATCGTCACATAATCCGCCTATAGTGTGCCCACTGCAGAAACTCAGGCTCTGTGTGTGAGTAATCCACTAGGCGGACAATGCGTATTGGTAGATGACACAAGTCTGCGAATTTCAGGTTCTAGAACATGCCGGTTTCCTCATAAATTATCGTTGATATGCTACCAAACCACAGTACTAGTTATATTTTTAATTAATAATTCAAATTTCTCTCTATTTTTAATGATTACGACAAAAAAATACCAAAGTTATTTTACCTTTTATTAGACATTTATTTTTTTATAATTTTTTTTTCTTATTAGCTATAGTTTTTACTTTGTTAAGCCAGAGTGCACAATTTGCACGAGTCTCAAAGTATCTGTTAATGTAATTAATTGCACAGAAATTTTTTAGGGTGCACAAGAACCCTGTGCTTTATATTATTCTGTAAAAGTTGTTCAAATTGCACTGATCAAGAAGTGTATTGCACAAATTTCTAATAAAATAAATAGTACGTAATAAGAAAATCAAATCTAAAAATGCGTTAACTATCTATTCTCCCAAATAAGACAAGAAACAAAAAAAATGTATGTAAGTTACAGGCTTAGTTTCGAGTTATTCAATGTGAAAATATTATGACTCGATCAAAAGACAAGTCCTAATATTTCACATTATTGCAAAACATCTTTTGATTAGTGTATTTTGTCACAAATTAATTTTAAATCAATAAAAAATGTATCTTGCATCAATGTTTAGAGTAAAACCGATAATTATGTCACTTTGCCACATTGCACAATTTTGCACAAAATGTTCAAGTCAAGTTGTCAAAATGCACAAAATTGTGTGCACTCATTACGCTTAGCTGAATTTATTTAAAAATTCTTAGTCTCAAAATGCATTTTTTTCTCTTTATTTTTAGACTATTTTTTAGTCAAGCATAGTTTTTATGTAATTCAAGTTAATTATTGAATCATATCTTGAAATCATTGTTTAAATATGGGTAGTTGTATTTCGAAGGCGTGTAAAATTACACTAGAATGTTCTAGTCACACTCACTAAGTAAATTGAGCCCCAAGATACAGACTAACTGTCTTGTTTGGGGCTCAATGGCAAATAATAATATATTGTAAACTAGCTGTAGGTAATATTTTAAGCTACAGTCCAGCCGTCGAGAGAATTCGTTCGTGAAAGAAAGAGAAAGAATAATATTTATTTGGACACACTTCGTGAAACACAATAACAAAATAAAAAGGTAAAATATTCATAAGCAATAGTCCGCAGCGCCAAAAAGACCTCTTGACACCTGTAAATTTCATACTAACGAATTTGTTTTGGGAAATTGATCCTTATTACTACTAAAAATTGTCCAACTGAGAGGTGGCAGGTGTATTCTTTCGACGGTCGGAGTGTACTCATGTCGTCTCAACTTACCTACTAACCTAACCTGTGAACTTGCTTAATAATAAAGGCGCCGCTCCACAGTAGCCCACGGCTACGTGTTCTTAGCTTCGCTTTGTAGTCTAATGTATGCGGGATCGTGCACTGCGACCCCCGGCCACGCTACGCACGGATGCATGGCTGGAAAACAAATGAACCACGCAGCTAACGTGGCAAACCTCTACGTTCACATCCAACGTAACCATGAAGTTTACGCTTGGCTAAGCTTTCTAGCTTGGCTCCCGTGGTCTATTCCACCGGAACCCTGAATTTTGTCGGGATAAAAAGTATGTCTATGTGTGTCTGTCACTATTTGGCCCATAAACTATCTTTATGCAAAAAAACACGTTCATCAGTTTCTTTGTTGCTGGGTGAAAGGATGAACCAACAAACACGTTTTAGTATTTTTAATATATGGTTCATCATTACTTCGACCGTCTACTGCCAGCAGGATCTTTTGGCGCCTCAATGACATTAATAGAGGGCGTTGTTGTTTTTTTTTTTTTTTACAGAAATTGTATTGAAAAAACAAGATGGCGGCGTTAGTTCCGATTCTTGTACTTATTGTAATATGCGTTCGCAATTTATTTGCCAAACATGTAAACAAACACGAGTTTTAGGTAAAACAACTGTAATGCCTACACATAACGTTCAGTTTGCGTTTTCATTATTTATACTTCTATAAAGTTGATGTTTGTTTAAGTGTGCACGGAGAGGTTTGTCACGTTCATTTGTTTGCCAGCCACGCATTCGTCCGTAGCGTGGTCATGGTCGCAATAGACGATCCCACCCACATTTTAATACAAAGCGAAGCGAAGCTTAGCCGTGGGCTGCTGTGGATCGTCACCTTTATATTCTTTTTAGTTGAGATGTGAGTTAGAACATTCTACTGTTATTTTCTAATAATGACTGTCTATGTAATAAGTAGAGGATAGGGATGATGCCTGGGTAAAAAAAAAAAAAAAAAAAACTAATTTGTCGTCAGTCAGATAATAAAAAAATATTAGACACGTATTTTTTGCTTTATCATATTAATAAAAAATGACTTAGATAACACGCATTAAAGTTGGGGAGTGGGGGTCGCTACGTCACAAGTGTGTATTTAATCTACATACTCGTGACGTCATGGCACATTTTAACTCAATGTATCGCCGTAATCTTTTGATAACGCAAAAAAAGAAAAAATACGTGTATTTTATGTTTTTATAATCGACATGACAAACAAATATTTTTTTTTAGTCATCATCCCTATTGTGTTATTGTATTATTGTCAATTTATGTAAAGTTCAACAGGAAAAATTTAAATTGTAAGAAAAGTTGTCACAAAAAATATTTTCGTTCGTAAAAAGTATCTTCTACCCGACTGCGGCCGAGCCCAATACGAGGGTAATTTCTTTGAACATAAATTGACAATTTGCAATAAACAGACGTTAAAAGGTTGATATTTAATCAAAGATAAATAATTTTAAATACTTCCATAAATTGTACCTATAGACATGTACCAAAGTGTATTAAAGAAATAAATTATTTTAAAATGTATTTTTTGTTGTTTCTTTTATCACAATATTACCCTTAATATCACGTCCAAACTCAAAGCATTTATTTCAATTAAATAATTTACAGGCACTTTTGACTGTCAAAGAGTCGGTTAGTTAGTCAGAAAGTTGAAGCTAGTTGCTCATTCCAAAACGTAGATCTCTACTGAGAAGAACGGGCAAGATACTCCAAGGACACTCTTTTAAATATAGAAATTACAAAATCCTGGGTACATTACTCTTGTGCTTCTACATGTGTGAACTTGTGAATCCTTGTATTTGAAAACCAACGAGTATGCTCGGATTTTATTTTCACAGTTTAAAACGCTGTATTCGCTAAGAACAACCCTGGATGCCGTCCGCTAGGGCTCCCGGCATCCCATATGTGACTTAGAGGACCCTCCATGAGGGCTCATTGTCTTCGGTGTTCGTATCATCTTTATGCCGATGATCTTCAATTATACACAGCTGGGCGGGTTGAAGATTTGTCGGAAGCTATAGCAGATGTAAACCGAGATTTAGATGCCATCAAACCGTGGTCTGATAGTTTTGGGGTGTCAGTAAACCCCTCAAAGTGCCAGGCCATTGTAATTGGGAGCTCACGCATGATAGGTAGGGTGACGCTTAGCTCTCTTCCTCCTCTTATTTTCAATGGTAACGTCATACCCTTTACCTCTACTGTGAAAGATCTCGGTTTGCATCTTGACTTGACGCTTGGCTGGCAACGCCAGGTCTCTAGTGTTAGTCAAAGGGTCAACGGTACTCTGCGATCCCTGTATCGTCTGAGAAACTTTTTACCTGCTAAGACGAAAACTATGCTTGTGCAGACTTTGATTTTCCCTATAATCGACTATGGTGACGTATGCTACTTTGACTTGAATTCGGTTTTGCTGGATAAGCTCGACAGACAGCTCAAAAATTGTATCCGGTTCATATTCAACCTCAGGAAATATGATCATGTGTCGAGCTATAGGTCTGAGCTCAAATGAATGTCCATTCGCCAAAGAAGGAGTTTGCGCGCTTTGACCACGCTTTTCTCCCTTCTTAACTCTCCCACTCCTCCTACTTATCTCATGTCTCACTTCCAATATCTATGTTCGTCACACACTAAGAATCTGCGTTCTTCTAACAATCTTCTCCTACTTTGTCCTTCTCATACTTCTGACACAGAGGGCACTGAAAAGGGCATCGTTTGCAAAACATGGCCATTAGGGCTGACAGGTTCTGGAGTGGCGACGGCGTACCGGAAGACTGCGCTGAAGGCCTCCCACAAGGTGGACCGATGACTTTGTGAAGGCCACAGGAATCCGCTGGATGTGGGAAGCACAGAACCGTTCTCAGTGGCGGTGCTTGGGGGAGGCCCTATGCCCAGCTGTGGACGTCTTTCGGCTGAAATGATGATGATATTCAGACCGGCCATGATTCGTCGGCCGTAGGTACCAACACAAAATCACAAAGGACGACTTTGATTAAAACAATATAAAGTTATACTGACGTAGCCTTGTAATGCAAATACGGTTGTTACAATATTAACATTTTAAGTAAGTCTTACACTCCGTAGGTACCTACTATCACTTTGTCGTGGCTAAGTAACAACAGTCGTACGGGTCGATCCATTAGGTGAAGTTACGCTTGCCGGGGTTGGCCCGTGGATGGGTGACCATCTTCATATACTGAGACCTCTCCATGCCTCGGAAAGCACGTTAAGCCGTTGGTCCCGGCTGTCATTTGTAGATCTTTGACACTCGTCCCGAAAGTCTGACGACCAGTCTTGCCAAAAGGTAACGTGTTATCCAGTAACTGGGTTGTAGACGTCAGATATGTCGCATCATGTAAATATAAATACTGGTATTCAACTGCGACCTGTTAGACTAGAAGCTGACCACAACATCGTTGGAATAAAAACTTTTTCACAAAAAATAAAACCGACTTCCAAAAAAAAACACTAAAAGTGAAAAATAACTGATTTTGGAAGTCGGTGTCTTTGGTTTTTTATTTTCTTTTTTTTGCCGCCGACTTCCCAAATCAGTTATTTTTCACTTTGTTGTGTTTTTTTTTTGAAGTCGGTTTTATTTTTCACTTTTTTGTTGTGTTACCTATACCTACACAAACCCCCCACAAAAATTTGAATACCACTACCTGCTATGTAAATTACAATGACAGGAACTATTAGAATATCATCCACATATACTAGGTGGGAAAAATACGTATTATTGAAGCTAACTCAAAAACCCCTCATCAGATCTTGACCAAATTTATATGGGACCACTTCTGAAGTATGCCCTACCAAACAAAAAGAATCATCAAAATCAATTCATAATTGACGGAGTAAGCGCGTAACAAACACAAAAAAAACAACCGAATTGAGAACTCCTTTTTGAAGTCGGTTGAAAAGAAGGCAGCTCCCGCTGGCGAAGTGCTAGCCACCAATAATTTTGTTATAGTAACAAATTGAACAACTAAACTCCAAGAAACACAGAATTGGTAATTTAATAATTCTACGTAAAAGCCTGAGCAGCTGCTTAAATATGACATTGTTTTTTTGTTATAAAATTATCTATTTATCGACCAGCGACGACTGGGTAAATATGAGCTTTACGATTCACAGCAAAGAAGGTCCCAAACAAGCGTGATTTGTGATTGCATTATTTTCAAAGAATGTAATAATTAACCGGCCTCGTAGGTCCATTATCCAATACTGGTATTCAGCTGCATCCAGTTAGACTGGAAGCCGACCCCAACATACTTGGGAGAAGGCTAGGCAGATATGATATTAGTGCCGTTTCTCTTGTCACAAATGCCTCTAAACTAGACTAAAAATCACCAAAAAATTCTGAAATAGACTAAAGTGACACAACTTAACTATATTTTAGTTTGACAGCACTAAGATGGCACTGAGATTTTAATTTAGTGAAATGGCAATTTTGCTATTCTGAATTTTACGTTTTTCACCAAAAATTGTGTGTCCTATCGCAAAAATAATGAAAATTTCGACCCCCTTTATAATAAACCCCTAATACTCAACACGCAGGTAATAATTTTTAATATTTTCCATACTTATAGTGAAAAATTTCATATAAAACACGCCGAGGCTGCCCAACTGCGCGCCTCCGGCTCTAAAAAAATTCACGGGGTTGGGCAAACAAGCATAAACCACGTGGAGTCGCGATTGTCAAATTGAATTTTAGTTGTGTCAAAATAATTTTTAAATTTAGAGATTTTGTTATTGCAGCTATAGGTAGCCAAAAGTAAAGAATTTTAGTGATAGTTTAGTTCGGTGTACAAGAGAATCGGCACCATTGGCCTCATTGGTCTAGTACGTCATTAACGGCACAATTATGTAAGAGTCTATTAACGGCTCCCAAATTACCACGTTAATTTTTTAACATTTTTAATTGACAATCATCCTATTATTTGACATTATAAGGGCTACAATTTAATTTCAACTCTCTATTAGTGGCTTTTGTGGACATGTCAATTATTTAGATTTGTTAGAGTTGAAATGGTAATCATGTCATTTCGTTTGAATTAGGTTTTTATTTTTATTAATTTATTCATCTTTTATAATAAGTACTTAAATTCTTTTCTATTTTGTGAATGTGAGAACGTTGTGGACTGTAGATTTGTTGACCATTTTCTATTTTATTAAGTACCTACCTGGTACTTCTTGTACCCATACCTATTATCACTGATAATTGAAAATATTGTGAAAGCAAATTATTTTTAAGACTAGGTAACCGTGGAGTTTCTTGCCGGCTCTTTTCCATAGGAAACGACCTATTGGAACCGTGCACCTAGCTTCTGACGTTGCATAAGTGCTAATAAAATAATTTGAATTTGAGTGGTAAGCGCGACTTCTCCAATAGAAATATCTCAGTAGCAACCCGGAGTTTGGAAGCTATGGTGCCGTGAAACCCCCGTGCCTCTTAGAGCACGTGTGGCCGTTGGACCTGCGCCTGATCACTTCCCAGTCGTGTCGGATCGCTGTCCCATCGAACTATTAGAGTAAAGGAACAGAGAGTGCACCTGTTTGCGCACATACTTGTACACTAGGTATATCTCCTGCGTACTTGGCTAATCTCCGTTGAGATGGGCCATCGTGGCCGAAATTCGGTCGGAAGAAATTCTATTTCAAAGAACGGGGACGTAGACGGCCTCTCTCGTAGGCGCTCGTGGCTAACTAATAACAGCCGCACTTGTCGATCTCTCAGGTTAAGCTACGCTTGTCGGAGTTGGTCCGTGTTTGGGTGACCATCTTTACATACCAAGACTCCTCCGTGCCTCAGAAAGCACGTTACGCCGTTGGTCCCGGCTGTCATTTGTAGATCTTTGACAGTCGTTACGGGTACCTAGTCAGAAACCAGAAAGTCTGTCAACCAGTCTTGCCAAGAGGTATCGTGTTACCATTTAACTGGGTTGTGGAGGTCCGATAGGCAGTCACTCCATGTAAAATACTGGTATTTCAGCTGCATCCGGTAACACTGGAAGCCGACCCCAATCTGCCTAGCCTTTTCCTAACTATATTGATAACAATAATTTCGCCCCCTAATACTCTGAAAATGGGACTGAAACATAACTGACAAAATGTGGGTGTACCACGGATATCGAGGGATATGCCTTGGAGGCGTGGCACGTGGCGCCTCGATATTGCTAAGTTGGGCTTATGTTCGAACGGCGGCTGTACGCTTCATTCAGTCGCTTTGCAATTGCGTACAGTGTACTATTGATGCGTAAAAAATCAAAATGCCGAGTTGTGCAGTAATAATTTGTAAAAATTGAACTGAACTGAACTGAAGACAAATTGCGTGTCCTATCACCGGTAAGTAAACATTCAAGTCACTGTTTAATATTTTAAATCAATTTTTAAATCATATACTAACTTACGTCCGGAGCCATACGAACTAGCCCGAATCTTCCCGAACGGAACGAAAATTTTGGATTTAGAGAGGTGCAATCGAGTGCGTGCGGCTGAATCGACATGCGTATTATTGCAGGCGAATATTTTTTTACAGAACTCAATAGATATTCTCGTATTGTATGTATAGTATAAGAGTTAAATTAGTTATTAATTTAATGTTATTTGAAGCAAATAAAGACATTGTTATTTCAATACAGTTACTGTCATTGTCAGCATCAACTACCTACTATTCATATTTTCGGATAGGTATATAAAAAAAAGTTTTTTTTTAAAGAAAATTAAACGAAGTTATAATAATACAAGAATGTGCTAAAATTAAATATCGATAAAAATTATCGACCATCGCTTTCGACTCCCTGATTGCATGCGTGTGCATTGAATATTTGCAAATTGCAAGTGTTTACAAGTGAAAGCCCCGCCCATTCTATGTATGTGTGCTATTAGAAATTGACTTAGTGTAGCTGCTTTCTTCTTAGTGTGCGTGTTCAAATTATAAGTGTGTGTCGTAAGTACACTATTTGTTAATGTTGTAATTATTTTGGTGGGAGATAAGCGGTGGCACTAGGATTCCTTACCGCAATGAAGGCATATCTCTGGACATCTATGGGGTGTACTATAAGTACCTATACCTACATATCTGCCCAACCCCTCGAATTTGTCTAGCATTAGGTATCTTAACTTTATCTACAGCAGCTATTTAATTACGTAGCACATTTTCGTAAACGATTACGACAAATTTGTTTCATTTTGACAGTTCAACAACATTATTACGCAATATTTTCTTTGGTCCGAAGCCTTGACATCAACCAATGAACAACATTCCAATCGTTTTTTTTTTGTTGGTTGAATACGAGGCTTTTGACTACTTTTGTATTTTTTTTATTATAATGTGCGTTTTGTTTGTGCAGAATAAACATATTTTCTTTCTTTCTTTTTCTTTCTTTAACGCGGTATTTACGTGGTTGAGCACATTGTTTTCGAACTTATGAAGCAATGGATTAGCAATTTGTTTCAAAAGGATTCAAATTCCGATTGATCGTGTAGTTCGTAATTAGGGTATAGGTAGGTCAGCCTCCAGTTCAGAGCGACGACTGCCTGTCTCTCCTCTACAATCACTGGGTAACACACAATACCCCTTGGCTTACAAAGGGTCTGACATGATAGACGTGCGAGCAAGTACGCGTACTCATGGCTCAGCGACCTGTCTCGCCCGTGTGTCATACGCGTACGCTGAGTACCTAAGTTCGTCGACGATCTATCAGGGCCTCAAGTCTGCTAGACTATATATAGTAAATAGTGTCAGAATGGTCTATCATTGATTTCATAATTATTGATTTTGACAAGTTTGGTAATCTAGTAACATATTGGCGTCATTATGACTTTCCAATGGTCAGCCACTAACACTCCATTGAAAGAAATGGCATCTATTGGTAATCTCGTACATAATGAAAAAGAATGACTGACTTAGGCGGTAATCTGCTAAAATTTTGACAGTTCCTTTGATCAGTGACCTACCATGAGAACGTCATTGTGCAGTCATTTCTTTTAATTCGTTACGAGTATCGTGTCTGTGGAATACAATGATCAACCAATGATCGACCATTATGAATTTAGCAGATAACGAACTTTTACAAAAAATGACAATGGAATCGTGTTGGAATGACGAATTTATAAAAATAGCAGACTTGGGCCCCAGGTTTGAAATTCTGTCTGTCATTGCCGCGAGTCGCGAGCTGCCATTTTGTTTCGACATTTTATGTAATGTTTGTTTATTTTAGTTCAGAAAATTCGATAACATCGCGATATAGTGTTGCAAACTTCACGTGTCTCGCCGACGGCGAGCCGAGTAACTTCGCGAACTTAAAAACCGCGTACTTTAAGTTCGCACGTCGATCTCCCACTTTAGACTTAGGTATCGTCAGACTTTCGGGCTTGTGACGATGCACGTAACGACAGTCAAAGAACTACGAATGATACCGGGACAAACGGCTTAACGTGCTTTCCGAGGCACGGAGGGGTCGCGATATTTTATCGATGCTACGTTTCCGCTTCAAGCGTAAGCGAGGTTGGTCCGTGGATGGATAACCACCTTTAGGGACAAAGGTGGAAGGTATTTCTCCTTGGAGGTTGTCTCCTTTTACGATATTGGAGGTGAAGCGAAGTTAAAGAGCAGAAGAGAAACTTCAACTTGTAGTAAATAATAATATACTCATCACACGTATCAGTCTAATGTTAGGTACACTATTAGTACTTATAACTAATTAGACTAGAATGGACAAAATAAACTAATGACATAATATCTAGTCTGTCCCGCGAGGGTTTACAAGCCAACTGGCGAGGGACGCTACGTTCTACGTTACATCGGTAACGCCCCGCATCGTGGCTTAGTGTTGCCACTTACAAGGGTGCGTTCCTGACTACTTATAATTAACTAAACATAATACAGGCGACGCCACGTATACTAATGTGCGTTCACAAATTTCACAATACCTGACGCCACACACCAACCTAGGTCCGCCGCGACGGACGATTCTCCTCTCATAAACTTATATTGTTTGTCCGGGAAAATTATAATTTGTAACAGGTAAGCACGGCATTAAACCATTGCCTATTTCCACTCTTTTATTGCTCCCCGCGCTAACATTGGTTCGTGATTAGCTTTTAACCTTCGATTACTTAGCCATGAGCCCCTTTGGCTGTGGTACTCACCCAAAAATCTTGAAATATTTACAACTACGTCACAACCCAAATGAGAATTAGTATTTAACGAAATACAATATGCCGTTTACACAGCTGTTTTGTATTTGAATATAAAATTATATAAATCTTGTCAAAATTAAAGTAAATGCACAGTGGTTAGCAGATAGTTTTTATCTGTCCACTTGAAGAGTGTTGTAATTATAATTAATCAAAATGCGCTTGTTATTCGGATTGATATTAGCTCTGTTGCTTGTAAGTACTTACATATTTATGCTGTTCTATAGTTTGCTTTGTGTGTGTAAATACCTACAGTGTGATCTTTAAAGGGATAAGAAAAGGTAGGGACTGAACTAAGTAAGGTACTATGGAAGTAATTGATGATGAAAAGTACTTAGATTTATTACGGTTTTCTGAGTCTTTTTTTATTTGGTAAGTACCTACCTAATAGAAGAAGAAAAGTTAATCCAGAAATGAAAATGATGTCATCATCGATTAGGGCCCTGTAACAAACGGTTATACAGAAGAAAATTAGGGAATAGAAAATTCCAAAGGGGTGTGAAAAAGGAAACTTATATTTTAAAAGTCAACTTCTTGGGCATTTCGTAGTTTCAACTTATTGTTTTATTCTTTTGGAATGGGCCTGAATGCGCGTGTGGTATTAGTAGATGTTTAAATAATTATGTAGGTACGTTTATTAAAATAATTACAACACGATGGAGCATAGTAAATTCCATCATCAATTTCTGTCGTGGAATAGGTAATTATTTTTGTGCGAAGCCTCGTGTTTTGTGATACCTTTGAAAACCAGGGTTTAGTGCGATAAAGGACAACTTGGAATTCACCCTAAATTGTAAGGTAAGATTAAAATAACATAACGGATAGTAACAAATGCCTTTGAGCATTTTGTGATATTCAGGAGGAATGATGTCTGGGTAAAAATAATTGAAATCTATTTAGTCTGTCAGTCAGATAATAAAAAAATATTAGACACGTATTTTTTCCTAAAAAAATGACAGATAAAACGCATTAAGGTTGGGAAGTGGGGGCTCGCTACGTCACAACTCAGTATATAATCTACCAAGGCGTGACGTCATGCCACATTTTAACTCAATGTATCGCCGTTTGTCCTGGAAATAGGAATGATGTCTGGGTAAAAATAACTGAATCCTATTTAGTCTGTCAGTCAGATAATAAAAAAATATTAGACACGTATTTTTTCCAAAAAAAAATGACTTAGATATAACGCACTATAGTTGGGAAGTGGGGGCTCGCTACGTCACAACTCAGTATAAAATCTAGAAAGGCGTGACGTCATGCCACCCTCTCCGACCCAGATGATCCCACCACACTCCTTCAGGAGAGCAGTAGGGCCACCTGTACAGTGCACAAAAACACCGGACACCCGTCGTACCGACCTCACCGCCGAGGTCCTCCGCGATCGCGACCCTTCCGAGTAAATAATACTTCCCCCCGACCCTTGTCCGATGAAGCGCCAGCCCGCGCCGCAGCTGAGCGCGTAGATTTAAATTCCCCTCATAATAATAATTATATATCCTTGATCCAGCCTGTCCCATCTTGCTGTCCTCCCCTCAGCGACGCCCTAAGCCGAGGTTCGTACCCCACAGGGGGTGCCCTTAGCGAGCGTTCGCCTAATTTTAATTTAGAATAGTTTTGCTCCTGGCTCGAGGCTTTGAGTGTAGAAGCTTAAGGCAGCCACAGGATAGTCCGGTTAAGCAGTAAATACCTTAGTGGTATACCTGCGAGATGACATAATTAAAAAAAAAAAAACGTCATGCCACATTTTAACTCAATGTATCGCCGTAATCTTTTGATATGTAAAAAAAAGGAAAAATTCGTGGCCAATATTTTTTTGGCCATCTAAGTACATGTTTTTTTTTTATTACGGACCGTATTAAATTATGGGCAGAGATGACATTTGAACTACGAAATCCTGTGTCGACACCCTTATTGCTCCGTCTCATATTCCTAGCACTACTGAGACCCTCAAGCGGCGCAAATACTGTATGGGTAACTACAGTTTTTTTGCCGTTTGCGGTCGAAACGCTCGGGTCATGAGGCATGAGTGCGCGTCTAAATATCTCGCCGACTGGTCGACACTTCACGTGACCAGAGGGCTGGCTCGTTCTTTAATCAAAGAGTTAGCATTGCCATTAAACGTGGCAATGCTGCCAGTCTTCTGGGCACGTTTCCGTATGACAGCGATGCAGACGAGTACTTCGACGCCTAAGTAACCTTTTGTTTTTATAGTTAGTTTGTCATTTAAATAGGTAGTGTAAAGGTGCGAGCAGTTGGGAGCATTTGCCTATAATGTAACATTACAGAATAAATATTACAGACATTGCGCACTGTTATAGATAGATAGAATACTCTTTATTGTACACCATAAAAATTACAGACATACATTTAGAATATTGAGATGGAGATTTGTGCTCGGTTCTCCTCCCTCACTGATGTAATGCTCGGATGTAATCATTACAGGTGGCGCACTGTAATGCTCTGTTCTCCTCCCTCACTGATGTAATGCTCGGATGTAATCATTACAGGTTTCGCACTGTAATGCCCGATTCTCCTCCCTTACTTATGTAATGCTAGAATTGTAGATATCATTACAGGTTACGCACTGTAATGCTTGGTTCTATTCCCTCACTTATGTAATGCTCGGATATAATCATTACAGGTTGCGCACTGTAATGCTAGGTTCTCCTCCCTCACTGATGTAATGCTCGAATTGTAGGTATCATTCAGTTTGCACACTGTAATGCTAGGTTCTCCTCCCTCACTGATGTAATGCTCGGATGTAATCATTACAGGTTGCGCACTGTAATGCCCGATTCTCCTCCCTTACTTATGTAATGCTAGAATTGTAGATATCATTACAGGTTACGCACTGTAATGCTTGGTTCTATTCCCTCACTGATGTAATGCTCGAATTGTAGGTATCATTCAGTTTGCACACTGTAATGCAAGGTTCTCCTCCCTCACTGATGTAATGCTCGAATTGTAGATATCATTCAGGTTGCGCACTGTTATGCTCTGTTCTCCTCCCTCACTGATGTAATGCTCTACTCTGAACGTGCAGCCGAATGCAAGGGAGCACTTTAATATATTGTCCAATTTTATTTTTACCTATATACCTTTGTATGTTGTACTTACCTATATAAGATTTGTCATCTATAGTTATAATAAAAATCAAGGATTAAAAGATCATTCGCCTTTATATAAAAATAATAATTTGCCACACAGGTACCTACCGGTTTCTAAAAGGCTATCAACAAAAGCATTACTCACACAGTTAAATTATGTTAACAGTCGAGAATTATTATTTATTATTAGCTGATCAAAGACATGAGTTTTATAGGCAGTGTTATTTTAAATGGAGGGGCACATAACAACTTATAACTAATAATTAATAAAAATAACAAAATGATATACCTACTAACCCAACTAAAACTATTGAAAAATTAAAATATAGCATCGAAAAATTCATCCGCATCGCTGTCGACTGGTAATGTACCCAAGAGACTGGCCGCATTACCACGTTGTATGGCAATGCTTAGCCTCTGCCCAAGGTCACGGAAAGTGTCAAATAGCCGTTTTGAGATTTCATTGAAGAGGCCGTGAGCACTCGGACTGACTATTTTGATTGATAGGCAGTCAGTTTATGTTGATTACGAGCGTTCATTATAGAAGTGGGCAACGGCAACGTCGCAAATAGCTGTCAAATATTTACTTGTTTTGATTAATTTGGCAATACCATCTTTACGTACCGAGACTCCTCCGTGCCTCGGATAGCACGTTAAGCCGTTGGTCCCGGCTGTCATTCGTGGATCTTTGACAGTCGTTACGGGTCGTCAGAAGCCCGAAAGTCTGACAACCAGTCTTACCAAGGGGTATCGTTTCACCCAATTACTGGGTTGTGGAGGTCAGATAGGCAGTCGCTCCATATAAAATACTGGTATTCAGCTGCCTCCGGTTAGACTGGAAGCTGACCCCAACGTAGTTGGGAAAAGGCTAGGCAGATGAGATGATGATGATTAATTTGGCAATACTAGATACTGTAGGGAAATATGAAATATCACTAACTAGTGAACTGGTATTAATAACAAATTGCAATTATAACACTGAATTTGATGATGTAACCGATTTAGGCATAAAAAAGGCGTTTGGAAAGTTTCCAAATCCTTTTTTTAGGGTTCCGTAGTCAACAAGGAACCCTTATAGTTTCGCCATGTCCGTCTGTCTGTCCACGGTTTAGCTCAAAAACTATTGGCACTAGAAAGTTGTAATTTGGCATGAGTATACAAGTTAATAACGCCGAAAAAGTGGTAAAATAAATTTTGGAAAAAAACCATTATTTAGGGTACCTCCCCTACATGTAAAGTGTGGATGATATTTTTTTTTTCGTCCTTCCCATAGTGTGGGATATCGTAGATTTTTCAAAAATTTTAGGGGTTTGCGAAGACCGTTTTTTGATTAAGTAAACCGTTCGTGACTTATCAAGCTTTAAAGTACCAATTTTCGTTAGAGTCAAGTGTCCCCCCCTCTACCAACTAAACGGTTGTAGTTAGAAATTCAAATGTCAAGGCTTTAGTACTTATATATAACGAAGTTTAAAGGAAAACTATTACACTTAAGTGGGCTTTACAAGTTTACGAGTAATAATCGACCAACTTAAATTTGCGGTTGCAAAAACATGTTCTCCCATATATTCCGTATGGGAGAACATGTTTTTCAATTATAAAGTTAAGTTTGTTCTTACGATAAATTCATTCCAACTACGGAACACTTCATTGTGCGTGGTCCGACACGCACTTGGCCGGTTTCTTTTACATTTAATCTTCTTATTCGGTGTTACGATATTAATTTGTGCATTTCGTAGCCAATGTTTTAGTTCTCTAGTTAGCCATATTTCATATTTGATACAGTAATTTTTTTTTTTTTTAAATAACGATGACACTAGGAATTTCTCCTGAATTGTGGGTGCGTTTACAAACATTTAAACTCACATACACAAACAGCCAGACCCGGAAAAACTACTTGTAGGTCATACAAATATTTAATATTGCCAAATTAATCAAAACAGCGCGCGACTTACGAGTTGAAGGTCGTAGGTTCGAAGCCTGACCGGCGCTTTAGTTTGTGTAAATTATTTCAACACCACTGCTCTCAAAACGGTGAAGGAAAACATCGTGAGGAAACCGGCATGTCCTAGAACCAAACATTCGAAGACGTGTGACATCTACCAACCCGCACTGGGCCCGCCTGGTGGATTACGGCCCACTCCCTCTCACCAAGAAGAGGTCTGTGTGACTGTCTGTCCCAGCAGTGGGAACAATGCAGTGTATCAATGTTATTATTTGTTCTAGGTCCATGTGACGCTGACAGTAGCCGAGCAATCAGGTAATAAAGATAAGATAAGATTTATTTATTTGCAAGATGATAATAAATTACATTATAGTCCATTCATGTTTAGCCTTATAATACAGGGTTTTAAAGTTATTGCGTGCCATAGCTTAGGAGTAGATTCAGTATCGACAAAGGAAGCCATATTACTTACATACTATCGAACGCGAATCGAACTAACGCTACGACGGTATGTAGGTAAGTTACAATTCGAATTTTCCCTTCGTACGGCGATGCAATAATAATGTTTTTATTTTTCTTTTTCTTTTTTTTTCTGTCTTCCTTTATTGATTCTGAACCTACCCCTAAGCTATGGCACGCAATTACTTTAACACCCTGTATATTGGCGTACAAATATTTTAGTCCCATTACTACTTTTACTCAATAGAACTTAACTATAATAAAATTAATGTCAGACAATTTTTTCGGCTAAAAATTCAGTCACACTATAATAAGCTTTTTGCGATAAAAACATTATCAACTGATGTTTGAACGCATTGATATTTAGCTCCTTCCAACCCTTAGGTAGCTTGTTAAATATAGTTGGAGCCATACAGATGATACTTTTGCGCATGAGTGCATTTTTAGAAGGATATACACGAATTATACTCTTAACCCGTCTATTTACGTTAAATAAAATAATTAATAAATAAATAATTGTCTTGCATAAAACATGGTACACAATGGTGGGTAATTTATTTTATTTACTATTAATTAATTACTACCGCGGGTGCACCCGCCTGGTTGACGGAAAATATCGTAACAAACATACTACCGGGATTTATTTCGGATAGCCGAAAAAGTCATTGACTCCTACGGCTGCGCCCGTAGTGCCGTCAACCATAATTAATTTGTTACGTGTAATTTTGAATATGTGACACTGTACGATATCATTGTAAAAAATGTGGTAGGTATAGTTTTTTTTTTATGGATGAATGAATTATGATTCAAGTAATTTAATTTAATTACCACCTGCGTAGATTGAATCTTGCTTTCACAAGCAAAAGATAGTGCGTTACGTGCAGTGCTACGGCGTAGCTCACGCTGCGCTACGAACGCGTAGACCTTGTAATTTCGTAACCTTTTATTTTAGCAATCTGTTACGAAATTACAATGTCTACGCGATCGTAGCGCAATGTGAGCTACGCCGTAGTGCACGTAGCGCACTATAGATAGTGCAATCCACTGAGACGCGCCTCACTCCGCTCCGATCCGCACTAAAGTACAGCTTAAAGTACAGTCATCGCGGAGTGGGGCGCGTCGTCGTGGATTGCACTATCTGTATATTTTTGCTTCACGAATTTTGCTAGTTAATTTATTATGACCCTGTAGGAGGCAAGAATCACTGCCCACCCCCTCAGGAAATACTGACAACTCAATCTTTATTACAGACGACGATGACAACGAAAGACCGCGTCATCATCATAGACCTAAGAAGCACTCTGACGAACATGATTACGAGTATACCTCCGAGGAGGAACGGGAGGACTGGCATGGAAGCCGGAAACATCATAAGAGGAAGGAGGACGGTGAGTGAATATCTACATTGCCACATGCGAACTACGCATCTCACTGACGTCACGCGAAATCAACATATTATTATACAGGGTGTTTGGCGCATGGACCGACACAATTTTTTCAGGGATTTGGGAGGTCATTAGCTAGGTTCTACCCATACACCCTTTGTCCCAAATGTCACGGTTGGTTACATAAGATTATTTTTTTTAAATGAAAAAAAATCCCAAAATGTGTCCTTTAATTTGAAATAACTTTTTTGTTTGTGGGTGTAGTGGCACAAAACAAATTTTGTTGCATTCTCCAAAGTCCTTTAAATCTAAAAACATCTTTGTTTTAGACAACTGGTTTCAAGAAAATTCCTTACAAGCTTCCAAAGTTAATTTTTGTATTTAATGAATGAAATTTTACAACTTCTAAATTAATTATAAAAAAAAACTAAAAGCTATTTTGAACTTAGCTAGAACCTAGCTAATGACCTCCCAAATCCCTGAAAAAATTGTGTCGGTCCATGCGCCAAACACCCTGTATACAGGGTGATTGGAAGCTGGGTGCAAAGCTGTAAGGCGAAGATAGTACAGACAAATTTAGAACCATTTAAGCCATGGTTATCTTAGACGAAGTCTTACCATTTGTTTTAACCTAATTTTTATGTTTTTTTTTCGAATATTCCCAAAATTTGAACTAAACTGCTTGTTATTGGCCAAATTAAATAATAAATGAATTAATTTTTATTTTATTTAATTAAAGTAATGAGTAAGCAATCTAGCAAAACAAGTTTTAGGCTTCTTTGTCGTTAGACATTTTGTTTACAGACATTTTACGTTCACAAAAAAAAAAAAACATAAATACTTTTTGTAAACCTTAAAAAAATAGTAAGACTTCGTCTAAGATAACCATGGCTTAAATGGTTCTAAATTGTCTGTACTATCTTCGCCTTAAAGCTTTGCACCCAGCTTCCAATCATCCTGTATAACTTCCCGACATCAATCGTCGGGCAGTTGCCCACCAGACACGACACCCGTCTGGTCGGAGGATCCTCCCTTTTCTATAGAGGATGAGTGAACTTTACACCCCGTTCCTCATACCTCTATAATAGAAATAGTGTCTCCATCTTCAGAACCCAGCTGTCTACTGCTGAACATATTATGTAGGTGGGGGCGAAAAGTTTCTACTGGCAAGAAGGGATTGTGTTTTGTTTTCGTCGTGTTTGATGAGAGGGGTAGGCAAGAAGGCGCGAGTTTTTTTTTTCCTGGGTTGGTAATCATCAAATACCTTCTCCCGCTCTGGAGCGAGGTGTGTCAGGTTCTTACTGACTAAAACCCACCCGTGTTCCTTCAGTTGCCTGTACGTTGCCAGGGGCCACGGTATCCCTTTCGGACTTTCCCGCAACCCCGGCAGGCATCGGTCCCATCGGACCCCTTCACTTGCTGACTTCTCTTTGAGGCGCGTGTGGAACACAACGCACCGTCGACCCGGGCCTGGTCCTTATCGGATGGCGAGCTACCCATTGCTCACCGTCCGCAAGCCCGCGCCTACGGTGGCCGGGAATCGGCTTGCGATTCCCGACGCCCAGGGCGTTTCCTCCTGCGGCGGCTAGGGGCGTCAGGGCGCGGAATTTGCCTCTCCCTCGCGTTCCGCCTCCTCCTTCGCGAGCATTACTGCTTCGCAGAATAAGGTGACGGCCTCCAATGCCCTCTCGCTCCGTACCATGGCTTGGACCAGGACCGGACGCGAGAGATCCCCGCCAGGCGCGGGTAAAACTACATTTTTGTCCCGCTTTATACGGACTCTTGGACAACTCAAAACCCTTATAGTTCCGCCTTGTCCGTCTGTCTGTCTGTCCGTCTGTCTGTGGCTTAGCTCAGAGACGATTAGTACTAGAACGCTGTATAATTTGGCATGGGTATACATATTAATAATGCCGACAAAGTGGTAAAATAAAATTATGAAAAATAAATTTTTGAAGGTACCTCCCCTATACCTAAAGTGGGGATGATTTTTCTCGTCTATCCTATAGTGTGGGGTGTCGTTGGACAGGTCGTTCAAAAATATTGTGGAAATATCGAAACCATTTTTCAGTTCAGGGATCCGTTTGCGAAATATTAAGCTTTAAAGCATTGATGTATTAAAAGGAGGAAGATATGTTACGCGCTAACATCGCAATCAGTAAACTTGGGCTCGGCGCACGACTACATGCACCGAAACTCACACATCTGTGATCAGTGTCATCTCACAGTCGCAAAGCTACAGTTACCGATAGACGAGGACAGAGATAGGAGACGGCGCTGACGTGCGAGCGAAATCGCGTTAGCACCTCGCGCATTGTGTGCGTATCGTGTCTTTCACGCATGTTTTTAATATCTATCTCGCTCTCACAAATATGGCGAAGCAAACGTCAAAATATTATTGTAATTTTCAACAAATTAACATTTTTGGCTGTACTTACGAGTGGTAGGTAATGCCATGTGTCTTATTTTTCTTTCTTGCATTAATAAAGCACTGTTTAGCTGCACAAGAAGTCATTTTGATGCGTATTTATTACAAAAAAACTGAAATTATTGAGCTGTGTGATCTACGATGTTCCGTACGCGACTGAGTGCCAACTACGGGCAATCCCGTAGTTGAGTAGGACCAGGCCCTGTGACTAAGTCCCGTATCTACCTCTTTTAATACATCAATGCTTTAAAGTGCTAGTTTTTGTTAGTCAAGTGTCCCTTCTGCCAGCTAAATGGTTGTACTTGGATTTGTGAAAAAAATCACAGCAGTAGTATATCTTGTATAGTAGACCTTCTGACTACGTTACACTTACTGAATTGGCCCTTTATACCTAAACTGTGGATTGTCCCATCTGTATACATCTGTGCCGCCGGCTTCGTGTCTAAAATGAGATCATTGCCCAGCGGTGAGACTATTATTCAAAAATACGTAAGCAAATCATAATGATTATGACGCAGGACTGTATGATAGTGTCATCCACCCACACTGTGCCAGCGTAGTTGAGTACAGTCTGCTTCCTCTCACAGACAAGTCCTAACTCTCGGAAGTGTGAATATCATACAGGGCTGGTAAAAAGGTTTCATCTAATTTAAGGGTATACCTACAGACCATCAAACTAAATGCTGGTCCCATATCATATCATAATCCGGTACACCCAGTATAGACTGATCTTCTTCTTTTGGTTAGTGACTAACCTCAGTGCTATTCTGTAACCATCTCACCGTGAAAACTTAGGTGAAGTGAGCTGTCAGTCCCTAGCAGCAGCAGTGCTATTCTGTAACCATCTCACCGTGAAAACTTAGGTGAAGTGAGTTGTCATTCCAACAGGGTGAGATGACACTGACAGCTCACTCCACGCTCACTTCACATGTTTTCATGGTGAAGTGATTACGGGAATCGACATGCAGGTGGCATGACAGCTCACTTCACCCAAGATTTCTCGGTGAGATTTTTTCAGAATAGATCGGCTGGTGTCAGAGTTTTAAAGCCACCCATGGGCCTCTGACATCGAACCCGCGACACGCAGTGCAGCAGTCAATCGCTTATCCACTGCGCTAATTGTGCCGTCAAATATCTGTCAGACAGTTTCCTCACGATGTTTTCCTTCACCGTTTTTGAAGCGAGTGATAATTATACAATACGCACATGAATTCGAAAAGTCAGAGGTGCGTGCCTTGGGTTTGAACTCGAGATCTATGACTTGGAAGTCTGACGGTCACACCACTAGACTATCACTGCTCGGCTGATTAAAGATTATGTTTATAGAGGTTTAGTAGGTACTGTAGGCAAACAATGTATGCTAATAATATTCAATGCGTGTTGCCAGTGATGACCAATGGCAATGAAACGTGGTCGCTCACAATGGGCCTTACCAGAAGTCACCCAAAGAGCAATGGAGAGGGCTATGCTTGGAGTTTCCCTACGTGATCGAATCAGAAATTAAGAGATCCGCAAGCAGTGGCGGATTTACCAGCAGGCTGAGTAGGCAAATTTGGGGAACTCTTTTGTGTATAGAGTCGAAATTAACGAACAAGATTACTTACGACGACATCATCGATGATTTTGCACAAACAAAAAATCGCGCAAAAAGGCATTGTAACGAACTTCTATTTCGTCGTAAGTAATCTTGGTCATTAATTCCAACTTGACTGAGTCGATTATTTTTAACTGTTTGAAAGCGCAATAAAGATTATTTATTCACGTTTACCAAATGTTCATTATTGTGTAAATAGCATACATAACCCCGCCCATACATGATTGAGCTTCGATTAGCTGAAAAATATACCGAAAAATTATTTTTCACCACTCCCGCACGAAAGAAGTGTCTTTCCTCTACGAAAACAGTGAGGAAAGTTGGTTTTTCCTCACTGCTTGAACAGTGAGGAAAGTTGGTATTTCCTCACTGTATGAACAGTGAGGAAAGTAATGATCCCGTTCAGAAACTAACCTTGCCTGATTTTTTTATGTTAAGTTTTACAGATATTTTAAAAAATAAAGAATTATTTTGATTTGCTTTGTGTCTATTTAATTTATTTACCTATGATGACTGAATACTTTCTTGCTGGTCGTGGTGAAAAGTTTTGTATGCAACATGTGAGCAAGTTCATTTGCTATTCGTTTTGTTGAGTCTTTCGCTTACTCAGGATTGAAATTTATAATCACTCGCTGCGCTCGAAAAACGAACTTTCCTCACATGTTGGATAAATAACTATTACGTGCAATTTCAACGAAATTGTTGCATTGTAAAAATTAATAATGTATGATATGAAAATTGTTGAGCCAAGGGCGGCAAAAACTATTCAGCCTATACTTTGAAAATTTGTAAATCCGCCACTGTCCGCAAGAGAACCAAGATAACCGACATAGCCCGAGGAATTGCCAAACTTAAGTGGCAGTGGGCACATTGCTCGCAGAATAGATGGCCGATGGGGCTGAGACGTAGGGAGACGTAGCGTTCGAAGGCCTCCCACAAGGTGGACCGATGACTTTGCAAAGGTCACAAGAATCCGCTGGATGCTGGAGGCACAGAACCGATCGAAGTGGCGGCGGTGCTTGGGGGAGGTCTATGTCCAGCAGTGGGCGTCTTTCGGCTGAAATGATGATGCTGATGATGAATATTCAATGTATATTTTCAGGTGCAGACCATTACATTTCTGGTGAATTAAGATTGATCTTGGGAGTCAGAAGTAAGTTTCACTGTATTTTTTTGTTTTACTATACGGGGTCAAATTAAATTAGCTAGCGTGACTACGCAGACGTAATTGGTACCTATCGATATCTAAACATGATGAAATAAAAATAAAAAGATTTCATGGTTTTTTTTGGGGTCAACGTCCGCTTTTATTCATGTTACTTAAGACTTTCGACTCCACCCATTTTCATAGAACTCATACGTCATGCCGTCGCTCATACATATTGGAAGTGAACCCTCCGGGAGGGTAGCCGGCATTGCGTTTGCGCTAAAGTTAGCCATCGCGGACGGTCAACGGAATGAGGTTTAAAAAAAAATATGGTTGGAAACTACGTATATATGTTTCGTATGTGTGTTTTCAGGGGGTCTTGTCGCTATACGTAGTTTCCAACCTTTTTTTTTTTTGTGAATATTTGTAACCGTGAACAAAACATTATAGAAAATAAAAATGCTTGGATTTTAAAATCTACGCATATACTAATAAATCTTGTTAAAATATATATCAGATTTTATTTTCACGGTTCTCGGTAAGACCAACATTTGAAATGAGCCCTCCGTGAGGGCTCCCGACATCCCATATCCGAGCTAGATGAACCCTCCAGGAGGGCTCCCGGCACTGAACGTGTTAAAGAATGAGTTGAGAAAATCAGCCTTTTTTGTTTCACGTCTGTGAAGTTTAGACACAATCAAGTGTTTTTTTAAACTGTTATTTCAAGACTACACAAGAAAAAAAACTCATCAAATTATTATTTTTGCTTTATCATGTTTAGAATTCGATACCCATTGGAGGAGCTCGTGGCTAATTAATAACAGCCGCACGGGTCGATTCATCAGGTTAAGCTACCCTTACCGCGGTCAGTTCGTAGATTCGTGACCATCTTTACGTACCGAGACTCCTCCGTGCCTCGGAAAGCACGTTAAGCCGTTAGTCCCGGCTGTCATTCGTGGATCTTTGACAGTCGTTACGGGTCGTCAGAAGTCTGACAACCAGTCTTACCAAGGGGTATCGTATTGCCCAGTTACTGGGTTATGGAGGTCAGATAGGCAGTCGCTCCATGTAAAATACTGGTATTCAGCTGTCAAAGTCAAATAATTTATTTCAATTAGGAACAAAAACGGCACATGTGAACGTCAAAATTTACAAAAAAAAAAAAAAAATTGATTCTAGTCGCCCCTTCCAAAAGGTAGTTTTCGTATGGAGAAGAATGGGCAAGAAACTCCACCGTTACTCTTTTAAAATGTTTTCACAATATCTTGTATGACATTATTTATATAATTAAATGTGAAGACGATGCACCTAGAATAAGATTACTAATAACACGATAGGTAAAACGAATGAAAAATGAAGGAATGACATAAATTAACCAACATGGCAACCAGTTAGATTTTGTCTATATTCTAAATTGTCCTATGGAGCAGGACCAGCGTGTTTCCAATCATTTTTATCTTGGCTCTACTCCTCTAATTTGCAATATGTATGTTTACAAAGTGTACTTTTTATATGAGTTTTAAATTTTCTTTCATTTAATTCTAATAAATCACAAGGTATTCTGTTGTAATATTTGCTGCTGTGCATTTGGTTAGACTGGAAGCCCAACCCAATATAGTTGGGAAAAGGCAGATTGATTAAGATATCGATAGCTATCATATCTGCGTAGTGACCCTGTATTTATTTTATTTAAGAGTTGAAGATTTTTATCTAAGTTGGTGTTACACTTCTTCATGACTTCTACAGTCTACAGAACCGGGGTCAATGACGAATATTAATAATGCTTGCACTGACTGGACAGGTCCACTCAAATCTGTGTGATTCTTTCCTCAAAAGACCATTTCCGACACTAATCTACATGGTCCTCATATGGCCTGACCAAGATTATGTCTGGACTTTAAAAGAGACTGTGACCTCTGAGTTTTTTTCGGCCTTTCCTCTCAGAGTAGTCAGATAGGAAACGCCGAACTCATCTAGCTAATTTTTTATTTTTTTTTAATATGACGTGTAAAAGTGATTGCAATATCCTATGTACAGAATAAACAATTTCATTTCATGGCACTACTTGTAAATTGAGCTATGAAACTCAGGCTAATTTAACAAAAACTTTATTAAATCTAATGTTTTTTCAGCCCACAAGGAAAGCATTGATTTGCTGCACCAATTGACTGGACACCGCGGTGAGTTCTGACATTTATATTCCTCTCATGTATCCAGACGGGTACCGGTACCAAATTAAGGTACCCGGCGCGTACCACAAAACTCATATTTGTACGAGGAACCTCGGTTGGCAACCTTGAAGTTATTTTTATTTTTCCGTAGTAAACAAGGAACCCTTAGTTTCGCCATGTCTGTCTGTCTGTCCGTCTGTCCGCGGCTTAGCACAGAAACTCTTTTTCCTAGAAAGCTATAATTTAGCATGGGTATACATATTAATCACGCCGACAACAGTGGTAAAATAAAATCATTTTACAAGTTAACGAGTGATAATCGACCATCCTACATTTGCGATTGCAAAAACATCAGTTCTCCCATATATTCCGTATGGGACATGTTTTTCAACTACAATGTTTAGTTCGTTCTTGGGATAAATTCATCCCATCTACGGTAACCTTCATTATGCCTGGTCCGACACGCAATTGGCCGGTTTTTTACTTACTAAGTATGGCGCGTAAGTCGCCGACAATACGAAATGTTGCCATTTAAAATATTATATTTCATATAGGTATTTAAGATTATCTATTTTATTTTTGTCTTATTTAATTATTTCTGTATATGCTAACCGGTTGACGTCATCACGTCAACGCCGGCTGTCACTGAAAACCAGCGCTGGGGTTCTGTCTCGCATAGGGTCCCAGCATTATGCTGAGCGTTGGCCGTTTTGCGTGGATGTGACGCATATTTTCCCCCCAAATTGTTTTTTAGTGTTTGTTCCTTTGCTTGCGTCATATGTACCGCAAATAAACGTATTTTCTTTCTCTCATCTGTTATCTCACTCAAACTTACGGAAATATTTGTTTGGCGCCGGTACGGTACCGATACTGGTTACAAATACCAATAGTACCTACAGGTACTACTCTGGTACCGGTATCACACTAAGGCCAATGGTACCAGTTCCCAAAAATACCGGTATTTCAAGCCCTGCTTGTGTCGGCAATATAGAACAAAAATTATGAGAATTACCGATGCTTTGGTATAAATAATAGGGGTTAAAGTATGAAATTGCCGTTTTTTTTGTAATAGGTACTACGAATTGACATAGAACCTTCATGGTTTGAGATTTTTGAGTGAAACTTTTTTCACGTGGTAACTATGAAGTTCTTCTTTTAAAAAATTTGCCACATTCGACTATCGACTTTCAGTGGTTTTTTTATTCAGCTTAGACAAGAAAGATGGATACTTCGAAAATTCGAGTTATTTTTTAATACGATTTCCGACGCGGAATTAACGCGGCAGAAACAGCTCGCATTATCAATGTTGCGTTTAGAGAAGGGACTGCTAATGAACGCACCGTGCGATTTTGGTTTAAACGCTTTCGTGATGGAAACTTTGATTTGAAGAACGAACCACGTGGAAGACCGACACAGGTGAATAACAATGAATTGAAAGAGATGGTGGAAGCCGATCCGAGCCAAACTATCCAGGAATTAGCGGCATGGTTTAACGTTACCTTACCAACAATATTGACTCATTTGCGCCATTTGATTTGGACAATTTTCTACGTGATAAAAAGTTTTCTTCTCAGGAGGCAGTACAAAATGCTTTCACACAGTTTGTCGAATCTAGATCACGAGAGTTCTATCGCAAAGGCATAAATTACCGTCCTATTAGATGGTTGCAATGTATAGATAATAATGGTAATTATTTTGATTGAATAATAAGTTAAATTAAAAAAAAAAACTAATTTCATTTTTTCAGTACAAATCGGCAATTTCATATTTTAACCCCTAATATTAAGGGCTCATAAACAAGAGGAAAATTCGTGTTTTTGACGAGTCGTCTTTTTTCACGATTCGTTTTTTTTTTTTGACGCTGGCAATTCTTTTTAAATGCTCGTGTTCACACGCATCACGAATCGTGGAAAATGACGGACACGTCCTAAACCACGTGTCTTATTTTTAAAAATTGTCAAAAATCATGAATCCTGATTTTTTTTTGACGGACCCGCTGAAGCGCTCGTCCAAGACGAAAGAAAAATATCAAGTGTGAAAATCTATTCGGATATTTTGACGAATCGCGAAAAAAACTCGTTCCCGTATGCAATGTGAACGTGCATCAGTCATGACGTATCGTTTTTGTTGACGAATCGTCAATGACGGGTCCCGTGTGAATGAGCTCTATTCCACAAAATACATTATAATTTAAACGATCTAACCATTTTGGGCCTCTTTTAAAACATATAGAAACCACATAAATGCAAATTAGGTACCTACTTAGTTTAACTTGCCCTCTTCTGAAACTAAATAACTAATAACAATTATCAAAATTAGCTATAATCAGATCATTAACAAACGCAAAGTATTTGCCAATAAGCCGGAGTTAGTTTAGACAATTGTTTGAGCGAGGACGAGTTACGTAGACCGTACCAACACTTGTGTAAATACGAGTACTCGGAAAAAATACAATTCAGAAACGCACGGAAAAATTGCGAGTGTGAAACTCAAACTCGAGGCATTTATTTCAATTAAACCATTTACAGGCACTTTTGAATAGGGATGATGCCTGGGTAAAAAAAAAGAAATTCAATTTAGTCCGTCAGTCAGATAATAAAAAAATATTGGACACGTATTTTTTGCTTTATCATATTAATAAAAAATGACTCAGATACAACGCATTAAAGTTGGATAGTGGGGGTTGATACGTCACAAGTATGTATAAAATCTACATACAGGTGACGTCATGGCATATTATAACTCAATGTATCGCCGTAATGTGTTGATAACGGTAAAAAAGAAAAAATACGTGTACGTTATTTTTTCATAATCTACATTACGGACAAAAAACATTTTTTTGGTCATCATCCCTAGGAGTCGGTCATTAGTGATTCCAAAGCTTGTTAGGTTCTTATGGAGAAGAAAGGGCAAGAAACATCACGGACACTCTTTTAAATCATAATATTGTTACAAAGTATTGGTCATTTATGTTGAAATTATACATGTGAGAACAATGTGCCGCCGCCGAGAAGCTTATTTGATACAAAAATTAGCTGACCGTTTGTCAAACTCTTGACATGTCATAGTGAAAATGTTGATAGTCAATTTTGTTGTGAATGGGAATAACAAAAATCGGCGGGATATTTGCGTAACTGTCATGAAATGGTAATCGATCCCAATGTCTTTCATCTTGTATAATAGGTACCTCAAATTGCTTACCACGATCCTCCGTTATATCTTAAATACATGCATTAATTTTTATGGTAAAGTTGAGGGTTAAAGTATGAAATTGCCGATTTGTACTGAAAAATTGTTTTTTTTATTATTTAGGTAACACATATTTATTTAATCAAAATAATTGCCATTATTATCGATACATTGCATTGATTTATCTGTTGCAAATGCTAAACTTTACTGTAGAATACAATATTTAAATTGCGGGTATACTTACATTTCACTCCGCACATTCCACTTTTCCACAACACCAATAACTCGCACATTGATGTATTAAAAGAGGTAGATACGGGACTTAGTCACAGCGCCTGGTCCTACTCAACTACGGGATTGCCCGTAGTTGGCACTCAGTCGCGCACGGAACATCGTAGATCACACAGCTCAATAATTTCAGTTTTTTTCATCAAAATGACTTCTTGTGCAGCTAAACAGTGCTTTAATAATGCAAGAAAGAAAAATAAGACACATGGGATTACCTACCACTCGTAAGTAGTAGTACAGCCAAAAATGTTAATAACTTGTTGAAAATTGCAATAATATGTTGACGTTTGCTTCGCCATATTTGTGAGAGCGAGATAGATATTAAAAACATGCGTGAAAGACACGATACGCACACAATGCGCGAGGTGCTAACGCGATTGCGCTCGCACGTCAGCGCCGTCTCCTATCTCTGTCCTCGTCTATCGGTAACTGTAGCTTTGCGACTGTGAGATGACACTGATCACAGATGTGTGAGTTTCGGTGCATGTAGTCGTGCGTCGAGCCCAAGTTTACTGATTGCGATGTTAGCGCGTGTATAGCATATCTTCCTCCTTTTAATACATCAATGAACTCGCATATTTATCTCGTCTACTCGACGTCCGCATGTTACTGCAGGGATTCAGCAGAATATCAGCGTCAGGTATATTTGCCTGGCACATGCTGAGCTGGACTCCCATTTGGTGCAACCTTGAAACGCACACCGCACTTTTTTATGTTCGTTAATCCATTATTTTTAAAGTGTGTCATAGCCAATAGTGTCATCACAATGTCTTGTTTTCTTCCTTTTATATTTGTTTGTATATTGGCACCTTGCAGCTATTTCCTAATAGCTAATTAATAATTATTTAATCGTGCTTTTGTATGCTGTGTTTGTGCACTAAATAAACGATTTATCTATATATCTAACAGGGGCCCAAATCTGCTATTTTTATAAATTCATCATTCTAACACGATCCCATTGTCATTTTGCTAAAAGTTCGTAATCTGCTAAATTCATAATGGCCGATCATTGTATTCCACAAACACGATACTCGTAACGAATTAAAAGAAATGACTGCACAATGACGTTCCCTTATTAGGTCACTGATCAAAGGAACTGTCAAAATTTTAGCAGATTACCGCCTAAGTCAGTCATTTATTTTTGATTATGTACGAGATTACCAATAGATGCCATTTCTTTCAATGGAGTGTCAGTGTCTGACCATTGGAAAGTCATAATGACGCCATTAGTTAGTAGATTACCAAACTTGTCAAAATCAACAATTATGAAATCAATGATAGACCATTCTGACACTATTGTAATAGCAGACTTGAGTCCCAGGCCTTAAGTAAACTACTATAATTTATTTATGGCATCTGTGCACTCAGTTTTACAAGTAAATATTGACTGCATTTTAATTAAAATAATTACCTAATAATATTTGAATTCATTTGTTTTTCTCTGGTGTACCTATTCTTAAAGTTGGCAATTATTTCGCTGTTTTGATTTTATCAATGAAATTATGAAATATCGCTCAGAATAGAGATGATGGCTAAATTTATTTTTAGTCCGTCAGGTAGATTATTAACAAATATAGGACACGTATATTTTTATTTTTTTGTGTAATTAAAAGATTACGGCGATACTTTGAGTTAAAATGTGGGATGACGTCACGAGTATGTAGATTTTATACTAAGTTGGGACGTAGCGAGCCCCCACTCCTCAACTCTAATGCGTTTTATATAAGTATTTTTTTTATTAATATGATAAAGCAAAAAATACGTGTCTAATATATTTTTATTATCTGACTGACCAAATAGAATTTCTTTTTTGTTACCCAGGCATCATTCCTATTGTATGTCATTTATTTTTCAGACGAGGCATCCGCTTTGAAATACATCGAAAACATAACAAGACTTACAGGTTAGTAAAAGTGTTAATTTGACAACAGGTTACACACGTTTTCCGAAAGAAAATTCAATACATAATTTTTGTACAGTCCTACCAACTTATCTGTGAACTGAAAGAGGACGGCACCGTCGATTCAGTGTTGCTAATTAATAGAAGGTGCCCAAAATTGAGTACGTTTTCAAGAAGGAAATTTCACATAGACATAATCGTTTAATAAGAATTACAGTTTTTACAAATTAAAAACAATGATACCTATATAAAAATAATAAAATAAATAAAAATAATTTGATAATTTACAGTTACGTAGGTACGCTAACAGTTTAGTCTCTCAGCAATAAACAATGGCTTTATCTAAAAAGTAATCCAATGAAGTGGACATTCAGCAGATAAAATGTTCCACGGGGGGTATACAACTTTCATTTAATGCGAAGTTAAGTAGGTGCCTACCCTGCAAGAGGTACCTGGATGTCTAGCATTTAGTTATGACCGTACCTAACCCCTAACACCAGATTTGACTAATTATAATTAGCAGTGGTACCTAGTGGTAGTGTAGTGTAATAAAATAAAAAAATTGCTTTACAATAATTTATTGAAAACCAGGCTTACAGTAATTGTGATCTTTAGTTGAACCTACATACACAACTTCATCCTGGTTGTGAGGCCATACTCCGCTTATATCCATACCACTATTATCATTATCACAATCGCTTTCGGTTTCAGTGTCACCTACCATTTCTATGTATAATAAAAAGGTTTATCTAAATACAAATCATGTTTTAAGTATTCTCCTTCTAACCTGCAAACGTGTTTACAATGCTGTGCCCACTCATGAACTGTAATAGGGTCAACCATAATTGCATATCTTTTTTTAAGGAATTCGTTTTTGGGACTTTATTCACACAAATACTGTGATAAGGAGCATTATCCATCACTATTATGGAGGGCTCTCGTAAATTAGGCACAAGTTTTTCAATAACCCACTTTTTAAAGCTATTCATCTCGTCATGATAATCTCCACTTTTTGTGTTTGATTTAAACACAAGTAGTGCATAATTTGTAACAAATCCAGTATCTCCTCCCGCATGAAAAATAATATATCATTGCCCTTTCGATACAGGCTCCAATACTCCGTCTTCACCCTCTCCTTGCCCACATTTATCCGATGTATGCAAAGAGTAAACATAGGTCTCATCTAAATAAATTAAGGGCCGGGGCTGGGGAGATTAATTATTTTCTGATAATTATTTCACTACGCTCCATAAGAACCTTCCGATTAGCTTTCGCAGACTCTCTCGCTGTCCTGTGTAATTTATTTCTGTCTTTAAGACCTCTAGAAGCTTTTTAACAGTAGGGACCTCTTTTTTAGCAGAATAAAATTCATGTACTTTCCTCCGTAGAACTCCCATGTCAAAATCATCAACAAACATGCACAAATCCACTTTTACGTTTTCTCTCCTTGCCTGGTGTCCGAATTTTTGTACCAGTTTCTTCTGCTGCGTGCTCTTCCTTAACTATTTTTGGAATTAGTCCTGGACTCATACCTGAAATATAAGATAGTAAAAAATATATTAGTAGAAATTTGAAATCTGGCAGGTTAGTTGGCTCACTCACTTAACAGGTTACCTAACAGATGTATGTTACCGTTACGCTAACTTGCAGCAAGAATAGAAACGAATATTTCGTGGAGTTCAATAATTAGTAAAGTATCGGGTAATTTATAACAAGAAAGTTGACAACACTAACCTGTCGGTGCGGAAATTCGTTTGTATATTTGATTAAATGGAATAATCGGAGAACCCGCCCGAGCTTTTTCTTCAAAAAAGGTTTTAACCTTTAGAATAATGTTTCGAGCATCACTTTTAATAGCTTTCGGCATATTTAAATTTATAAATTCAGCAATAACACGACAAAACAACCAGAGAACCCGAATGTAGTAGACACTGACAATAGTCTTTGCTGACAATCTGACATTTCAACATGACGGCCGTAGTTCCAATTTTCGCCATTTCACAGATAAGTTGGTAGCAGTGTAATAGACTGTTAAACTAATGACAGATATAATAAGTTTATCAGTCTATTTATCATCTGTTTATTTTCGTTCACATACCCCCGAATACTGAAACGTCACTCAAAATTTAAGTAGCACTTATATTTAACAGACACTCAAAAGTGACGTTTGACAATACGAAATCTAAAGTTTAGGAGCTGCTCAAATGTTAAGCAGCACTTAAATTTTGAGTGACGTTTCAGTATTCGGGGGTGAGTCTATTACAAAAATTATGTATTTTATGTTCTGTGACGTATTGGTCACGTCACGTCACGTATTGGCTAGCAAACTTTTGTCCTGATTAGCCTTTCGAATCCTTTACTACTACATCGCCATCTACCTAGCCCAGTTGTCGGCAAACTCGCAGGCAATAGAGCCAAATATCAATACTATAACGAATAAGATTTATTATGAGAGCCAATCCTTTCTGTGTGTCCAAACTGTCTCAATACACTTTTCTTAATCCTTAAAACTGCCATCCTCTTTCGCTCCACAACGCTTCCTAAAATGAACTTGCTAAGAAGTAGGATGCCTTCATCATCATCATAATGATTGATACTAATATGATGAAGGCAACAAGTTAACCTTGGAAAACTTTGGAAGGTACAGTAAATGATTAACTTTGGTGAAAATAATTCGGAAATAAATCTTTGAAAATATAATTTGAATTTTGAATAAAACTTGATATCTTGCTTAATGGCTGACAACCCGACCCCCGCGCGTATCTACGCTCGCTCTCATCGACATTTGTACAGAGCCGCACTCTATAGGCCGAAGAACCGCGAAGATGCGGCTGCCGATCACTGGCCTAACCTTTTCTCAACTATGTTGGGATGCAGCTGAATACCAGGATTTTACGTAAAGCGACTGCCAATGTGACCTCCACAACCCAGTTACTGGGTAACACGATACCCCTTGGTGAAACTGGTATTTTTCTTAGTAATACCTAAGTGTTTATTTATTTTACCTCGATAGTCCTAGTTTATCATTTATAAATTCCAGTTACTTCTATATATAGCTTTATGTAAGCGGGCACGCCCTTTATGACTGGAGGCTTTTATTTAGATATTGTTTACGTTTAGTCTTTATTTTTTTATTTCTGCTTGAGTATAGTTCTCGATATTTTTGGTTGGTATATTGGCGTGTGCTAGCTGACATATGGCTATTAATTTATAATTTAAATTATGTTTTGTGTTGCGTAATGTAAATTATTTTGCATTTATATATAATATAGATATTTTTTTCTAACTGAACAAACAGCTGTGCTGCTGGGCAGTTTGTTGCGCCACTTCTTCTTCCCAGCTAAAGCACTAGGAAGTGGTGAAGGGTGGCGTTTTGGGGGCCTGTCTTATGTAACGAAGTGCTGATTCTCAGCCTAGTTTGAATAAATAACTTTTGAATTTTGTTTTTTTTTACTACTTATACCTGGGTTATTGACATTACAGATCAGCACCATGTCTTTGAATTCCTGAGGAAATGCAAAGGTTCCAGGAGTTGGCACTATGTGGTGCCGTTCTTGAAGCTTATGGATGAATCTCCCCGTAAGTAAATAATTATTAAATTTTTAGGGGTATGAGTAACAGGGTGTAAAGTTCACTCATCCACCATAGAAAAGGGAGGATCCTCCGATCAGACGGGTGTTGTGTCTGGCGGGCCGACTGCCCAACTGTTGATGTCGGATAGTCTTATATAAGTCGTACGCGCGGTAAACTCTAATTGCGCGATGCAGGATTTGCGTAGTTCGTATGTGGCGGTGTAACCGCTACAAACTTATTGTCTGTCAGTAGTCAACGAATGAAAAAGATGTGACACACTGAAGGTTTTCTGAAATGACGATCACTAGGTGGCAACTCTGAGACGTCAGGTCCAGGCTATCAAAAGTGTCAAAGTGCCTATATTTTCTTTTTTCTTGTCGTGACTGAATGATGAACGTCATCATATATTTTACATTCATAGTCGAAATGGAAGACCTGTCAAAGTGGCGCCAACTGATGGCGTAAATTTTCTTGAAAACCCTTATTAAAGTCATTTGAAACCTTTCACTTGCTGTATTATTTAAAAATAAAACAGAAATTTGCTTATTTTTCATTTTTAATAGAAAATCTACTACATTTTCTAAGAATTTTTTCTCTCAAATATGTTTTCTGTAACTCTTCAAATAACTGCCTAGTTTGTAACTTATTATTTCATGCAATTGTTTTATCTTTTCAGTTATAAGTGTAATTGTGGAGCTCTTACGACAAATGACAAACGAAAATGGTAAGCAAATTGTGTATTTTTACCAGACAACCGATTTAGTACAGTCATGGCCGATGTCTGTATCTAGGGTTACCATCTGACAGCCATTTTACGGTGAGCACAGGCGTGCGGCCGGCGGCCCGGCGCTAAACTGAGACAGACATAGCATTTTTGAATTTCCCTACTATGTGCAAAAGTGTAGTAACGAAAGGAATCACCTAACAATAGAGGATGTAACCAAAAAAAACTTTAAAAACGTTTTGTGTGAAGATTTGTAAAGATGAAGGGCACAGGATAAGAATTTAGAATTTTCTTATAAATTATTTAATCAATTAATTTTACACGAAACTACACTTAATCAGTTTCAAGACACAAATAGCCATGACACCCAGTAATAGCTTAGTTTACACACAATAGTAACAATGTACAGAGAGGCAGAGTAACAATAATTGAGAGCAATACAACCTGTGCACCGGGCAACGCCTGAAGGCAGAATGCCATTTCAATGAGACGTCGCGACGCCCCCGCAAGGGGGCGTGGCGAGCGGGGTCGGAGCGTCGCCCCTCGCCCGCGGAGGCTATACGGTGGCCCGCTACTACGGGTCCCCAATGCCATTTCGCCGCCGTGCGGACTCTTTTATACAGTGGTATTGTTGGTGGGGCAACGACGTAGCGCGCTACGTCGTAGCGCGCTACGTCGCCATAGTGATACCGCGTAGCCCGATGCACGTGTTGTTTACAATGTGACGCTGACATATATTTATATTTAAAAAAAAAGTGCCTTCGGAAAAAATCACTCAGTCTAGAAAGTTCTATTTTCCTAAAGTTTTGTGGTCGTAAATTGTTTATACTTTTTTTTAATAAATGCCAGTCTTTAAAGCTATCTGTATTATTTATTTTAAGACACAGTTTTTACAATAGACAGGATTTTTTCTGAAAAATCAGGCATTTTGTGTACATACTAGACAGGCATCCTCTCTTACATAGATGTAAAGTTCGATTCAAAGTTAATGGCAGCTCAGAAGTTAGCTGCTCGCTGCGCAGTACCGGCCCCCCTCACCCCCGCTGACCCATAAACTCGTTACTGCGCAGCGACTCGCCTCATGTTCCGAGCCGCCATTAAATTCGAATCGGGCTGTAACTAAATGTACCATAGGTGTACCTATGACCCTACTTGTACCTTTACTAATGAAACAAAGACCTCAAAGCTTTGTATAGTAGACCCTCCCATATGTAAGTAGGTATCACAGGTAAAGCTTACTAATCTATTAACACGTCCAGCTTGGCAATAAAAATGGGTACCATTTGTAAGCAAAACGATTCGTTATTTTTATAGGAACCGAGCAACAGTCTTTTAAAACTATAGATGAATCTGCACTTCGGATCCTTTGAGGAACCCGAAGGGTACTTAACGGAACCCTATTACTAAGCCTCCGCTGATCGTCCGTCCCTCTGTCTGTCATCGGGCTATATTTCATGAACCTTAATAGGTAGACAGTTGAAATTTTAACATGTTGTCTATTTCTATTGCCGCTACAACAACAATACTAAAAAGAAAACAAAGTTAAAAATGAAAGGGGACCTCATACAAGAAACGAACTAACACCAATATTGTAAGACCTACATTAAAATAAAACAATAATATACAAATAAAGAAATTGATTGATTGATTGATAGCTACTAAAGTAGTTAATAATAATTATACAGTGATTGTACGGTTTTACGGAACTCTTCGTCTTCGAGTCCGACTCGCACTTGGCTAGTTTTTAGGGTTCCGTACCCAAAGGGTGAAACGGGACCCTATTACTAAGACTCCGCTGTCCGTCTGTCTGTCCATCTGTGTGTCCGTCTGTCACCAGGCTGTATCTCATGAACCGTGATAGTTAGACAGTTGAAATTTTCACAGATGATGTATTTCTGTTGCCGCTATAACAACAAATACAAACAGAATAAAATATTTTTTTATGGGGCTCCCATACAACAGACATGACTTTTTTGCCGCTTTTATAGATAATGGTACGGAACCCTTCATGCGCGAGTCCGACTCGCACTTGGCTGGGTTTTTTATTTATCATTTAATAATGTTTAACATCTTATTTCAGACGTGCTAAAGGCATTTGATATTATGAAGCCTCTGATTGGTCACGACGATTTCGATGGCATTTTCGAAAGTCTTCAAAAGATATCTGGAGAAAAAGGTAAGCTGTTATGCAATACTTAATGTCATATCAACATCGATTCTCATATTTAATACTTTGATTATTTATTTTTTATGTCTAGTTATACAGTTAGTGCAATAGGGTATTACACCCATTTTTGAAAAGTGTCTCAATTAGATTCTATAGTGCTAATGAACCACTAAAAATTTCACAAAATTTTTATTCAACCGTTATGTGTCATAAAAAATGCATTTAAATTTTGCATTTTCAAATTTCGCGCGTAATTTGACGAAAACGCTGGACGCAGTGGACGCCATATTGCTCTGTGGTCATGACGTCAGTTCACTATGTAAACAAATTTATAGATTAAAGGTAAGCTGATAGTTGACAGTTAACACTCCTAAGTTTACATAGCCTTACGACGTACTAACATGGCGACTACTATCTAATGGTGTTACGAAACAGATTTAAAAAGCTGAAACCTTTGAATTGAATTTTAAAATTTAGTTTGCTATTTTATGAACTAAAACTAACGTTTTCCGACTGCATTTTGCCTAAGCTATCCTATCCACGACGATGCGCCCCACTCCGCGATGACTGTACTTTAGTACGGAGCGGAGCGGAGTGGGGCGCGGCTCAGTGGATTGCACTATCTATAGTGTCGTGCTGAAAAAGAACATAAACAAACAGACCCACTTTGTTATACTGGTGGGTGAGACAGCTACGTCTTAGACCCTGAGCACACGATGCGTTGCGGAGCCGCACCGCAAAGATACACATAACATCACGCCTTGTATCCCCGAAGGGCTGAGGTGTACCTGTAGTAGGTACACCCACATTTCGCCAGTTATGTTTAAGTCCCATGTAATAGGGGGCGAGCCTATTGCCATCAACCGGGCACAAAAACCAGACTCCGGGCTGCTATTGAGAAATTCGAGATGGAAAAAACCAATGACACTTTGTCCGACGAGACCTCATGGTCAGCAGTAGCGCTAGCGCATAGCGCGTAATTATCATCTGTCAAACATCTGTGTTTTTGACAACGCACAAACACTCCGGTGGGTGTCGCAGTACACCCCTCCCCGCCTCGTCTCGCGGGCTGCAAGTTTACGTAACGTGCGGTGCGACGGCGGGACGCTACCGCGTGGCATATCATGGATATTTGTATATGTAGGACTGCTGCCGCAACGCAGCGTGTGCACACGCTCTTACACTTGCGCCACGATATTGTACTGTTATTGTGCTTTTCGTATTGTGCGTGCATTTAGCGGCCAACAGCCGGTCTATTCCGTAATAATCTCACGGTGAAAACTTAGGTGAAGTGAGCTGTCATTCCACCTGCTCAATCTGCCTAGCCTTTTCCCAACTATATTGGGGTCGGCTTCCAGTCTAACCGGATGCAGCTGAATACCAGTATTTTACATGGAGCGACTGCCTATCTGACCTCCACAACCCAGTAACTGGGTAATACGCTACCCCTTGGTAAGACTGGTTGTCAGACTTTCGGGCTTCTGACGACCCGTAACGACTGTCAAAGATCCACGAATGACAACCGGGACCAACGGCTTAACGTGCTTTCCGAGGCACGGAGAGTCTCGGTATGTAAAGATGGTCACCCATCCACAGACCAACCCCGGCAAGCGTAGCTTAACCTGATGGATCGACCCGTGCGGCAGTTACTACTTAGCCACGAGCTCCTCGTGTCATTCCACCTGCTGCTAGGGACTGATAGCTCACTCCAAGCTCACTTCACCTAAGTTTTCACGGTGAGATTGTTACAGAATAGCACTGCAGTTTTTCGACGACTTCACAGTTTTGAATCTTTATCTAGACATAGTTATATCTTTGATTTGGTACTTTAACCTCACCATCTTCCTAGCCTCTTTCCAATTATGTTGGGGTCAGCTTCCAATCTAACCGGATGCAGCTGAATACCAGTAATGTACATGGGGCGACTGCCTTACTGACCAGAGGCCCTAGTGTGTTACTTTTAACCATCTCGACCTTACGCATCGACCGCGTTCGGCACTCCGATTGGCCCTTCACTGGTGAAGGCCGGCTGGCTGCCAATCGGATCGCCGAACGCGGTCAATGAGTAAAATCGAGGTAGTTAAAAGAAACTCTAGGGCCTCTGCACAATGCAGTTACTGTAACACGATACCTAAGTTAGACTGGTTTTCAGACTGTTAGGCTTCTGACGTAACGACTGTCAAGATGACGTTCATAAATGTTGTCTGTCAAAAAGTACAGATTCAGCCTAAGAACAGATGTTTTATTTTTTATTTTGATTGTAATATTTACAGATCCCCATGAGATAGCTGATTACTTCATGCACGTAGCTCCTACTAATGGTAAGTTAATATGATTATTTACTAGCTTTTGTCCAGGGCTTCTCTCGCGTGGAGGTCGGAAATTATCCCACGGGAACATACTACCGGGATAAAAATTAGCCTATGTCCTAACCCAGGTCATGGTCTACCCATGTACCAAATTTCATCCAAATCTGTTCAGCCGTTAAAGCGTGAAAGCGTAAAAAACAAACAAAGACTCACTTTCGCATTTATAAGATTACTTGGGATTACAGCTATCTGTTTAATTTTGACAGTTCAACAACATTCATTGAGTTATTTATGTTGTTGAGCAGATCTTTTTTCGAACTTATGAAGCAATTGATTAGCAATTTGTTTAAATACGACTCGGATACTGATTGATCGTGCATTATGTAATTAGGGTAAACGACAACCCAAAAAAGTATAATATGCTGAATCTCTTCACATGTAATTCGCCTATTCTGTTGAATTACATTTTTCATAGCCAGCATGTTTTCGTATTAACAACCGCCACTTCTTTCTTCGTCCGCTAAAGTGACTCGCCCACTTTTACTGAACCGGCGGAAAACAGTCGCTACAGCTTTAGAAGGGTGTTTGTCTATGAACGCCATTCGAAGTCTTTCAAACGATTCTTCTGAGTTTGGTCGACATTTGAAATCATACAAAATCATCGCGCGAAATTTGTTCTCGTTGTAAATCCATTTTTCAATGAGACAGAATAGTGATTTTGCTCGTAAAAAAATATGGAGGGAATTTTAAATTTGGAATGTTGTTTTTTTTTTTAAATAAATAGTTATAGTTTTAATTGATGTCAAAACCAGCCAGTGTCCCCTAGACAAAAACGGTTAGTCGCAAAACTTTAAACTGATAAGTGATGTAAAAAAAAGTTGGCAACCATAGGTATGAGTGACAGAGACGACGATGACGTGAGACAAGGACGAACTTTTTCTAAAACGCGCTAAGCCGTAATAACGGCTACGTACTCGAACTATATCTAAGCATAAATAATAATATTCTTTCATGTATTTCAGGACTGGAAGGAGTAAAGTTAGAGATATTAAAGTTGACCAGTGGCATCGGTCCGGCGGAATTTCCGAAACTGCTGAAAGTATTGCTGCCTGAAATTGGTAAGATTTATTCATTTAAAGAAAAGAAAAAAAGAAAATAAGGAAATATGTTTAATCTGCACAAACAAAACGCACATTTAAAGAAAAAACACAAAATACACAAATAGAAAAGTAGACAAAAGCCACGTATTCAACCAAAAAATATACTATTATTATTTTATTTGATGCTCTTTCGTTTTCTAAACATCTATCTATCTATATAATGCCCTAATGTAGAAGAATTTTGGAATGATTTTTTTTTTTTAATGCCTCAAAATGAAAAATAACTTTAATTTCAGAAGTCGATGCCTTTGCATCTGTATTTTCTATTTTTGCCACCGACTTCCGAAATTAAAGTTATGTTTCACTTTCTAGTGCTTTTTTTTTTAAGTCGGTTGTATTTTTTACTTTTTAGTTATGGTAAGTAAGTACCTACCCCATACAAAATCGAATACCACTACCTGCTACCTATGTAAATAACAGTTATGGAAGTTATTATAACATCATCCACATAAACTAATTAAGAAAAATACGTATTACTGAAGTTAACTCAAAAACTACCCAAGCAAAGTTAATAAAATTTATGTGGAACCACCAGGCAAACTTTTTCTATTAAATGGAAAAGGAATTTTCAAAATTGGTCCACAATAATTGACGAAAATATCGATAACATACATAAATTAATAACCTATTTTATTTTATTTTGGCCTCGTTTTTTCGCCTCTTGGCCTCGTCGTTTTTTTTTTATTATTATTATTTGTGTGTTTTAGTTTAATTTGCGATTTCCTGTGCGAGACTCCATAAATACTTTTTATTTCTTTATTAAAAAAGTACATACAAATGAACATAGAACCTTCTCCTTATTATTTGAAGTCGGTTAAAATAATGAACAAAGAAGTTTTTGCATTTTTAACCGTTAAAGTCCCCACCGTCGCTTATTAAAATTGACAGGAATGATACCAACCGTCAAGCCCCGGCCATCGCTTATAAATAAGTGACGGTGAACCTTGACGCGCGCGCCCCCCTGGCTGGAGGCTTTCGAGTGTAGTAGCATAAGGCAGCCACAGGAAAGCTCGGTTAAGTAGACATGACCTCAGAGGTCAGCTACGAAAGCCACAGAAAAAAAAAAAAATTCGCACGCCAAAAGTGACGTGGCGCGCTCACCAATGTCAAACCGCGGGGCTTGACAGTTATTCATAACTTTACTTAGGTAAGTTTAAATAAATGTTCTTCTCTTTTCACAGATATGAAGGGAGCATTCAATCTCCTTATACTTGGCACAAGGACTGTAGGTACGTTATAACTAAGGGCTGATTTTACATAAGTACCAAATTCAGATAACTCGTATCCGCGGAATAAGATTTATGTATTTCTGACAGCTGTTTCCGTATGGAAAAACTGTCAAAAATTCAAAATTGAATCGGAAGGGAAAGACTTGTACTTATACTAGGTATACGAGTTTGGTCGAATTCACCCTAAGAGCCCTATTAGACTATCATAGAAATAGGAGAAGAGATTTAAGAGTCATTTTTATAAGAAGAACCTATGACGTTATAATAACTACATATGATTCATATTGTCTATGATCATAGTTAAGGGATCTTAAGGCCCCAATTACATATTTATCAAACAAATATTATTTCAGTAAATCGTATAAGTCGTTTATTTCTTTAATTCGTCTAGGGATCTTAATATAGATCCTAGGTACCATTACTGAAAAAACTTTTTGTATAAAGAGCCATGTTAGGTGGCTTAGCGTATATCTCTCTATTACGTCGTTTTGATCTCAATGTTTCAATATTTTTAAATATATTCTTGAGATTCTTCATAAACATAAAGGTACATCAGCAAGGATGAAATTTAACTATTTTAATTATTTTTATATCAGATATCGGCGACGCCATTATTACTGTCAACCGTTTATTGAAGACGAAATCATTGACTGAGAGTATTATTCTACTGAAAACTGTTACCAAGCAGACACGTAAGTATTACGTATTACCATTACACTTGTAAATTGATCCCGTAAAATTTATGTAAGTTACTATGACTGTGTCAAGATGTATGAAGAAATTGCTACAGTTCACGTCAAATAACTTTGCCGCTCTGAAGTAGGCTAAAAATGACTGCGCAGTAGTGTAAGTTAATAAAAATAATGTTCTTAATAACATTGTTTTTATATATTTCAGAAATAAAGTGCGCGTTGGAGGAATTGACTCAATCGCTAAATCGAGGCAGTAAGTAAAAATAATAAAATTAAGTTATTAACCGTGAGTTTAATACAATTTTTTCACTTTCTGATTATTATTTAGACTATGCATCCATTGAGCGCTTATCCTAATAGTTGGCAACATCGCAAATACCTGTCAATTACTGTATGGAAATAAGAAATGTCTTATGTCTAAAAATCTAGTGACCTAAAATATTGAAAATGAAATGCAATAATTAATATCGTAACACCGAATATTCAGTTTTAGATGTAAAAAAAGTATTTCGAAACTGTCCAAATTCCAAATGTCTTTTTTACGCCTAAAACGGTAACAACATCAAATTCAGTGTTATAATTGCAATTTATTATAAATATTCTAGTTTGCTAGCTATCCACGTTTCATGTTTCCATACAGTATTATTGCCAAATTAATCAAACAGCGAAATTTTTTACATCTATTAGCGACGTTACCTAGTTTCAAAATAAACGATATTAATTAAATTATATTAAACTTGTACAAATACAAGGGAGGGTATTAATTTATTTTATTTTATTTGTTTTCTAATGACATTGGTATGTATTTTATATTTGATTTTATTTAATGTTTGAGGATTATTTTATTGAGTGTGTGATTTTTATTTTTTTGATCTAGTTTTATGTTTTAATTTAATGGAATGTTACGGACTTTGTCTGAAATATATGAATTAATAATAATTAAAACATTGTCAGTATTCATCTGCATAGCCTTTTACCAACTATGCCTAGGTTGGCTTCTAGTCAAAATTTATTTTCTTTGTTTCTTTTCTTTCTTTTATTTTTTTCTTTATTTTCTTTCTTTCTTTCTTTAACCTGCCCTCTAATTGCGTAACACATGTTCAATCACAATCTGAATAATTTTGAAAGTAATTGCTAGCACATTGCTTCATAAGTTCGAAAAAGTGTGCTCAACAACGTAAATAAGGTAATGAATGTTGTTTAACTGTCATAATGAAAACTATTGCCACTGCAATTGTGTTACGCAATTACCCTACTGAGCTGAATACCAGTAGGTACGCGTAGCGTGACTACCAAAGAAACGTGTTTTGTCGACGGAATAATAGACAAAATGACAGATAATCAATCACAATCTGTCATTTTGTCTATTCTTCCGTCGACAAAACAAGTTTCTATTGTGGTTATTTTAAGCGTGGGGCCTACCAGTCGTATAGCCGTATTTATTAAATCTTACTTCAGTGTTCAAAGAGAATGGAGCTATTACGTCCTATATAGCTTCATCTCTATTCCCCAGTATTTTACATAGAACGACGGCAATGTCAGTATTTTGTCAACATTAAAATATTATTTACTGAATTAAAAATTACGAATAAAAATATTTCTGACTAGCTTCGTCCGCGTGATATCTTTATAAATTATAGCCTTTGTTACTCAGTGATATTAAAGCATTCTACTGGTGAAAGAATTTTGAAAACCGGTCCAGTAGTTTTTGAGTTTATTTTCTCTTTATAATAGTTTAGATTGTATTTTTTCTAGGGATTTCTTAGTGTTTAATTGAAAAACTATCAAATACTTAGTCAAATGAATGTTTCTATTTTCGCCAGGTCTGAGGGTAATCATAGAAAACCTTTACAAGATAGGGGGTTCTGAGAATTTGTTACAAGTACAAGAGATCTTCAAAGATGTCTTTGGAACTGACAGTGAGTATATCTGCCGAATTGAAATTATAATCGATTTTATCGTTTTTGAAGTGAAAACTTCTTTAGCGGCGTTGTGCACTTTTTTTGGAGTGTACTACGTGAGCTCGACAAATGGATGTGCGATTAACGCTTTTGCGACAAAACTGTACTGCGACTCACCATAGTTCGAATGCACGCTTGTGCGACACACTGAAGATCGACATCACTCTAGTACGACATGAAGACACATTTGTATTCATTATCATATGTATATATCGCAGTTATCTGGTTGAATCTGCTATTTGATTGAATGACTAGCGCGTTCATTAAATGCCGGCATCCAATTAAATAGCTGAAGGACAACTAGCCAAGTCATTGAGCACAACGCTTAACCAGATGGCTGAATGTCGTGTAGACATTTAGTTAAACTGGATGAAATTGGTTAGGTTAGGTTAGAACTGTGACCAAACGCGCGCGAGCCGAGCGAGCGGAGCGAGCGGTGCTGCGGCAGCGGCCGGCGAGCGCTATTTCCAAGTTGCTCACAGAGATTTTTTCACCACTTGAATCACTTGGTTGAGTCTTGGTCAGTCATCTTCAAAGGGCTGACTTTCAATACGCTAAGTTGTTAAACGTTGAATGATTTTATTAAAATTAACTATCGGCATAGGCATTCATTTGGATGCCGGCGTTTAATGAACTGCCTAGGCGTCCAATTAGCTGGCTAATTTAACCAGATGGCTGCGACATATATATGATGACCTTGATGGCTTAGTTAGTTACAAACTCTTGGTAATGTACCCGGATTCGATTACGGGTTATAAAACTTGCTAGCACTTTTAAGGATATAATTCTTAAATTTCCGTGTGAACATTTCATGATTTTCTTCTAATTACGGAAACATTACAAATGTATATTTTGCCCTGTTTGCAATAAACAAAATTGTTTTTTTTTTTACTTAAGTTGAAATATTATTTGGCAATATGCCTTACATCGAAAGCAATAAACCATAATATTGCAAAACAATACATTTGTTGATGTCCTATATTTGTTATTCAAAAAAGAAGTAATAATTTTTAAATCATATCGATTCGTTTTTGGTTAATATGTTTTTAATATTATAAATAGTTTTGTTATTATTTTTTAATCAAATCGAATCGTTTTGGTTTAATTTTTTTTTTTCAAATCATAAATAGTTTTGTTAATAATTTTTAAATCATATTAAATAGTTTTCGTTTAATATGTTTTATTTTTTTTTGTCATATTATAAATAATTTCGATTATATTGCACTGTAGTTTGTTTTATTTATTCACTAGCTCCCTCGGCGAACCTCGTACCGCTTCAGAATCAATAACAAGTACAATTGTAACTGCAACAACTACTACAACTATACATTTCGGCGATTTATTTTTATTTAAGTAGATGAAGTTAATGCTTTCTTATTTTTCATTTAATATCTACAGACGGCAGTATCGCATAATCGTTTGTCGCACTTGAGTAGTGTCGAACTACTGTCGCGCAATCGTTTGTCACACTAGCGTGATGTCGATCTTCAGTGTGTCGCACAAGCGTGCATTCGAACTATGGTGAGTCGCAGTACAGTTTTGTCGCAAAAGCGTTAATCGCACATCCATTTGTCGAGCTCACGTAGTACACTCCTTTTTTTGTGATGGGTCAAAAATTTTAAACTCGCGTCAGGACACGTGACCTGATCGAAAATTCGTAAGACGAAAAAATGCACAACGTTAATATCAAGTTTTCACTTTTGCCGGCACTGCCGGAGTGCAACCCGTTGTTTTTTTTTCTCAAACTGATCAGAATAGCTCATGCAATGAGCAAAATAACCATGACATAAATTAACTGCATATTTTATTTACACTCATTTTCTGAAATATTAATTAACACATCAATTTCTAACAGACACAAACCAGTTTTTGAAAAACCAAGATTCGCTGACAGATTGACAAACATACTTAAACCCGGTTTTTGAAAAACAAAAATTCGCTGACAGATTGACAAACATACTTAAACCCGGTTTTTGAAAAACCAAAATTCGCTGACAGATTGACAAACATACTTAAACCCGGTTTTTGAAAAACAAAAATTCGCTGACAGATTAACAAACTCATGTCAAGTGTTGTGATTAGCTGTGTTTATTCCTGTTAGCCAATCACAGCAGTTCACGGGGGTTTTAACAGTCTGTTGCTATATAATATTGAGATACAATAGACGACATTAATTGAGTAACTTAATCCGCTTACCTGGTATAGAGTCATAAAGAACCCTGTAACAGATCGACACGTGTTTCACCTCTCAACGAGGCATCGTCAGCATGAAGATTGACTTGTTGCGAACCGATACACGACGTGTTGCCACGTTGCAACAAGTCCATCGTCAACCTGAGGATGCCATGTTTTCTGTATTCAGAATAAATGCCTGTAAAAGTGTATTCGAACTTATTGAAAACGGGTTATCTTAAATATTATTGATTAACATTTACGAAAGCGGTTGCTGAGAGAGTTATAAATAAATACACAAATAAATAAAATTTGACTTCTGTAATGGTTGTATCAGTCTTTATTTACCACCTAACAAAATTATAAAAGTACAGACATTCAAAATAGCACTACTTCGATGGAAAACACAATACAGTTTGAAGAAGAGGTGTGGGACACGATAGATATTTTAGCGCGAACGACGCGTGGCCGACGCGAGATCCCATGCGACTGGCGGTGTGCGGGACGCGGGCGGCGTGGCGGAGCCGACCGAGGACGAAGCGTAGCGAATAACCACGAGGGCGCGCGGTTGGCGCGAGTATTCAAACGTTCGTGGCGCGAGTATTTTAACGTTCGCCGTACACTTCTTCTTTTTACAAAATCGTCGTTTTTAAGCCAGGATTGTCTCGCAGATTTGTTGATTTTACATTTTTCGTTCGCTGTTTTTTTTTCTTCCAAAATTCTGAAAACACTTCATTATTTCTCCCACAGATATAGTAAATATAATCCACAAAATCAACAAGGTGACGAAGCGTCAGGACGCACTCTACTTCCTCAGCTCTTTACTGGACGTGACGCAGACCAGTAGCGTCAGGGAGGCTGCAGCCGTCATCATGAGTCTGACGGAGAAAGAGAGTGAGTAACATAACACCAGCCCCCCTAGCCAAGTTGCAAACGATAAACGTGAACGCTTAGTAATCTCCAATAGATTTTCAACTTTAAAACTAAGAGCATAAAGTTGAAAATCTATTAAAGACTACTGAGCGTTAGCGACCGGAACGAACGAAAACACTATGTAATCTTCAATAGATTTTCAACTTTATATCCAATAACATAAAGTTGAAAATCTATTAAAGACTACTGAGAGTTTACGTTTATCGTTTGTGACTTGGCTAGGGGGCTGTACTCTGGGGATGGCAGCAGTGTAGTGTCATCGTTTCACCAGAGCCCGAAGCCCGAAGTCGTCCGATGACAATCGGCTCACTCCTTATAATATGTTTATAAGGAGTGAGCCTAGACATAACTTTACAAATTAATTACACTATGTAATATAAACATAATCTTAAATATTCTTATATTCTAATTACAAAAATGCTCTAATATAACATATATTTTTTCCAAATCAATAACACTGCAGATAGTGCAATCCACGACGACGCGCCCCACTCCGCGATTACTGTACTTTAGTACGGAGCGGAGCGGAGTTTTAGATTATCGCGTTCTGTTCGGTGCAGCATGTGTTCTTCTTCCATAGGCATAATAGACTGTAGATTTGTAGACCGTTTTCTATTATGTTTTAACACGTTCAGTGCCGGGAGCCCTGCTGGTGGGTACATCTAGTCGCATATGGGATGCAGGGAGCCCTCGCGGAGGGCTAATTTTAAATGTAGGTTTTTCTTTGCAAATAGAGCATTATAAACCGTGAATATAAAATCAGATTTATATTATAACAAGATTTATTAGTATATGCGTTGGTTTTAAAATCTAAGCATTTATTTATATTTTTTGTTTACGGTTACAAATTCACTAAAAATTTAATAGATTGGAAACTACTTAAAGCGACGAGACCCCCTGAAAGCATAATTTTACTTCATTTTACAGTGTTCTATAACACGGTTTTAAACCTAATGCCGTTGACCGTCTGCGATGGTTAACTTTAGCGTAAACGTAATGCCGGTAACCCTCCCGGAGGGTTCACTTCCAATATATATGGCGGCATGACGTGTATGAGTTCTATGAAAAGTGGGTGGAGTCGAAAGCGTTATAGATAGTGCAATCCACTGAGACGCGCCCCACTCCGCTCCGTACCTACTAAATCAAAGCTTACAGTACAGTAATCGCGGAGTGGGGCGCGTCGTCGTGGATTGCACTATCTGTAAGTACCTACCTGTTTTTGACAGGCCTACACTGTCCTCCCATACCTAATAACACTGTAATTTCAAAAGATTGTGAAAGCCAATTATTTTTAAAAGAGTAACCGTGGAGTTTCTTGCCGGCTCTTCTCCATAGGAATCGACCAATTGGAACCATGCACCTAGCTTCTGACGTTTCATAAGTGTTCATGTACATAGGTTTATGTCTTAAAATAATTTAATTTTAATTTTGCATACGTCTCTATTAATTGTCACCTCAGTAGTCAACAAGTTTTTTTTTTTTTAATTTTCAGTGTCTCTCGTCGACGTCCTGGAACAAATCCGCATCAAATCTGGACATGAAGACATTATAGACTTCTTCAAGAGACTCATGTCAATTACTGGGACTAAATGTAAGTATAGTTATCGCCTTTTAACTTTTTTAGCCTATTGAATAATTTTAGCTTTAAAGCATTTTGAATAATTCTAGACTTTTGAATAAAATTAGCCTTTTGAATAATTATAGCCGTTTAAATAATATTAGTTTCTTGAATAAATATAGCCCTTAAAATAACTCTAGCATTTTGATTACCTTCTTACTGGTAAAAATACACACATTACTACTTAAAAATAAATAAAAAAAAGCCAAAAATTTAGTTTTTTTTACAAAACATGCTTTCCCTAAACACATTAAAATGTCTTTCATACTGTAAAGTTAATCTTATTTTTAAATAATAAAGCTCTAGTAAAGTCGAGTGGGGAAGGCCTCCTCTAGAGATTTCCATTCTTCCCTAACTAGTTATAGCCTTTTGAATTTAAACAATATTTATCTATGAGCTAACAACACTAGGGTTTAATAGTTATTTGTTATACAAGAGTGCAAAGTTGCTTTTTAACCGCGTGTTCAATTTTGATGACCGAGCAAGCGAAGGATTCTAAAATTGAATCACGAGCGCAGCGAGTGATTCAAAATTAGAATCCTGAGCGTTAGCGAGGGAATCAAAAGAGCACGAGGTGAAAAATCTTTGCACTCGAGTGCAACACGTAACTTTTCATTCCACCTCAGCGAGGAAATGACTAAATGCAAAAAAAAAAACGTTTGCGCATTATTAACAGTTTCAGTCAATTCTGTTGGCGTCAAGCAAACTTCCTCGTCGCTAGAATCACTCATTTTAGTTTTTTCACTTGTTTTCAAGTTTCTTGTTTTTAATATACCTAAGGTTTAACAATGACGTGAAAAAATGCCGCGTAAAGAACCGCGTACAAAGCAAATTGAAAAAAGAACACCAAGAAGGTTCCGAGTCTGAGTTTTTAACAAATTAAAAAAAAGTTGTATGATATATTCGGCACCATAGAGGTAGCAGTAAATAGGTTTAATGTTTTTTTAATTCACAAACTTAGTGCACACGATGTTCTAAATTCAATTTACTTTATCCTCTAGAGAATAAAAACGGCTTTTCCACTCAGATACTGAAGATTAAAAATACTCTTTCCGAGATGGTGGGATGAAAAAAATATTAATCAATTTTTAGGTGCATGCACTTAAATTATTTATTCTTATTTTGTTTTAGCTATCCAAGAGGCGTGGCAAGTCATGATCACTGTGACTTCAATCAGGGGTAAGTATCCAGAATTATATTGTTTTTTTTCATACCGGACACAGTTCCCCGTTTCTCAGTTTCGAAATGATTCCAATCGAGCTTAGTTCTATCAAAACGAGCTACATAAAAATCAGTCAATAATTCTTACCCCACATCCTGTTTAGAAGCGATCGCAATTCGAACTTTTTGTTCGGTGTACCTGAACGCGTGTTCGCGACGACAGATGGCGCTTTCTGGTTTTTCGAACAAAAAATGACATATATGCACGCGACTGATCGGGACCACACGTGACGATCGCTTTTAAATAACCCGGGGGGTAATCATTACGTAAAACTAATCCAATAAAACTTCTGCTACAACCTTTTGCTGCTTCTACAATGGGCCTCATTAGAAGGCTGAAAGTCACCCAAAGGGCAATGGAGAGGGCTATTTATTTATTTAAACTTTATTTCAGACTTGGTTGTCCATAGAGTGTTATCATACAATGAAACTTATGAACTATGTTAGTAATACACACATACAAAAACAAACTATAACAATTATCCTATATGTAGGCTAATCTAGTGCTTCCAGATAGGACTCTCAATGTGTTCAGCAATGACCTTCAGGTAGCCGTTAGGACTGTCCCTCACTCTGCGCATCGACGATGCTGCTCTTTTTCTAATTATGGCATAATATCCATCTACATGTGACTCTGCAAACATGCTTGGAGTTTCAACGTGATCGAATCAGAAATCAAAAGATCCATAGAAGAACCAAGTTCACCGACACAGCACGAAGAATTGCCAAAATTGGCTGTGAGCAAGGCACATTGCTCGCAGAACAGATGGCCGATGGGGCCTAAAGCTTTTGGAGTGGCGACCCGTACCGTAAGACGTAGCGTTGGAAGGCCCCCACAAGGTGGACCGATGACCTGGTGAAGGCCGCAGGAATCCGCTGGATGCGAAAAGCGCAGAATCGGTTGAAGTGGCGGTGCTTTGGGAAGGCCAGGTCCAGTAATGGACGTCTTTCGACTGAAATGATGATGATGATGAAAAGTTTCTGCTTGGAATTGATCTAAAATGAAATAGCGTTAACTATTTGATAATAAATAATTCATATTCAAATAAAAACTGTCTGAAATCATAATAATTACTTCGGAAAACAGGAGATATTGCGTGTATTTGTGTTGGTTCTTGTTGACACTCACATTTTTTTATTACCAATTGTGGAGCTATTTTATCGTTTTTCTTTATTTAAATTAATTTCCTGTTATGTCTTCTTTCAGATATCTTTGTATTCTTCGACAAAGTATACAAGTATACTGACGTAGAGATCATAGTGTTTTTGGAAACACTGCTGCGCGTCACCAACGCTACTAACATTCGAGTTGCTGCCTCGATGCTCAGCAAGATCTGTGGCGTTGATGGTAAGGCCCAGCTAGAGTATAGTTAGCATAATAGCCTATAATGTCGTCACTGCTGGGACACACGCCTCCTGAAAGAGAGAGTGAGCAGTGAGCTTGTGAGAGGGAGCGGGCCGTAATCCACCACGCGGAATTTTGGGTTCTAGGGCATGCCGGTTTCCTCACGATGTTTTGCTTCACCGTTTTGAGAGCAGTGGTGATTAAATACACAAATCAAAGTGCCTGCCTGGGTTCGAATTCACTACTTCAAACTCGTAGGACCGACTACCACTAGGCTGCTTTCACTAGGCCACCGCTGCTTTTACTAGGCCACCGCTGCTCTCACTAGGCCAGCACAGCTCTCACTAGGCCAGCACAGCTCTCACTAGGCCACCACAGCTCTCACTAGCCCCCGCAGCTCTCACTAGCCCCCGCAGCTCTCACTAGCCCACCGATGCTCTCTCTAGGCCACCGCTGCTTTTACTAGGCCACCGCTGCTCTCTCTAGTAGGCCACCGGAGTTCTAACTAGGCCACCGATGCTCTCAGAAGGCCACCTTGCTCTCGCTAGGTCACTGGAGTTCTCACTAGACCACCGATGCTCTCACTAGGCCACCGCTGCTCTCGCTAGGCCAGCACAGCTCTCACTAGGCCAGCACAGCTCTGACTAGGCCACCGATGCTCTTATTAGTCCACCGCTGCCCTCAGTACATAATTAAAATTACGTAATATATAGTCGATTTCATAATTGCTTTATTTCTTTTGACAACAATTGCTAGGAATATTTCACAATGGACGATAACGATAACGACACGATATCGTCGGACTGGTAGTTTCATACAATTATTACTAAACGCTTTGATATCGTGCCGATATTGGCGGACGACACAGTGCACTTGTTCACAATACACTTTTCGCATCGCGCGGATGTAAGGTTTTGCACATCACCTATGAACCCCCCCCCCCCCCCCTCTTCACGTAAAGTGGGATGTTTTTTTTTCTCGTCTATTTCATGGTGTGGGATGTCATTCATGTCATTGCAAAGGTCGTTTAGAAATATTGTGTGTGTGTGAAAACCATTCCATTTTTGGGTTCTGCAATCCGTTTGCGAAATATTAAGCTTTTAAAGTGCTAATTTTTGTTAGTCATGTCCCCTCCCCCCCCTCCCGAGCTAAATGGTTGCTTTAGATTATGTGAAAAAATTCAAGACAGTAGTATATAAACGAAATTTAAAGGAAAACTATCACAGCTAAGTAGGCTCTTCAAATTCACGAGTAATAGTCGACTAACTTAAATTTGCGGTTGCAAAAACATGTTCTTCCATACATTCCGTATGGGAGAACATGTTGTTCAACTACATTGTTTAGTTTGTTATTGCGATAAATACATCCCAACTACGGAACCCTTCATTGTGCGTGGTCCGACACGCATTTGGCCGGTTTTTTTTACATAAAATGTTACAAACTGTTGAAACTGTTTTAATAAAAAAATATTTAAAATAAAATTATTTTCCTCCAAAATATGTTTTCTTTCTATTTTCAGATTTCTTCGAAATAATTCAGCTGCTATTTGAAGTTACTGAGATGGGTATGTATTATTTAAGACAAGCGTTTGTCCGCGGGTTCGCCCGCGTGGGTTTTGGAAATCATCCCACGGGGACACACTACCGGGATAAATTTATATCCTGTCCTAAAAATTCCATTCAAATCCGTTCAGCCATTAAGGCGGGAAAACGTGACAGACAGACAGAATTAATTAGGTACACATTTATAATTTTAGTATGGAATTAATCGCCATTTTTTTTTATTGAGACTTGAAATATGTACCTAGGAGTCCGCGCCACCACTGAAGTCATGGACGCGGTGCTAGTGTCTGTCATTGCATCACACTGCATAAAAAAATGTAGAGTTCCACAATTTTCCGCGAGCATTCTTTAGTAGAGGCGCGCACTCCTGTACACACTACAGTTAGGTAAATAATTATTGGATTGGATTATTTTGGATTTTGGATGGAGTATTGGATTTCCGTACAGTAGGAGGTCAGCTTATACTGGAAATGTATAGCTTGATATGTAGCCGTATGTACCCTTGAAATTTAAAAAATAAATTACCGACTTATTTTTCTTTGAAAAATACAATAGAAATATATCTACTAATTAGTAACCTATTCCGCTTAACTATTCCTAAAGAGTCATAAAGACCCTGTGAGAATTCGACGTGTTTCATCTCTCAAGCGTACGCGCTCGGCGTGGCAACACGTCGTGTTCGGGCTCGCGACAAATCAATCGTCATCCTGTGGACGCCTCGTTGAGAGGTGAAACACGTGTCGATTTCTTACAGGGTTCTTTATGACTCTTTAAGAATAGTTAAGCGGAATAAGTTACATAATAAATAAGTCTTTTGTATTTTTTAATGGGTTTCCGCAAAGTCACGCCTGAATCAATTACCATCTTATTTTTCTGTTTACAGATGTGGTGAAATTCTTCGAAAACATCATCACTGTTAGCAAAGCATTTTGTAAGTACCTGACAACTACTACCTCTATTATTATAACTGTCATAAAACTATGCCAAATTTTACACTCTGTTAAAAAGATAATCAACACAAAAAAAATTGCAACCTATCACAAGTAGGTACAATTAAAATTCATGATTTACAAATTAGTAGAGTAAAATTTTCAAATTTTTAATTTTTTCTAGTCCGTGAACCACAAAGCCACGCAATTGTAACTGAAAAACCGTACAATTAAGTAAATTTTAATGACAAGTCTACAATTTATACACACAATATATTACATATTTGTTATTTATGTATTGAGGAGCTCGTGGCTAAGTAATAACTGCTGCACGGGTCGATCCGTCAGGTTAAGCTACGCTTGCCGGGGTTGGTCTGTGGATGGGTGACCATTTGTATATACCGAGACTCCTCCGTGCCTCGGAAGTTGGTCGCGGACGCCGTTGGTCCCGGTTGTCATTCGTGGATCTTTGACAGTCGTTACGGAGCCCAAAAGTATGACAACAAGTCTTACCAAGGGGTATTGTATTACCCAGTTACTGGGTTGTGGAGGTCAGATAGGCAAGTCGCTCCATGTAAAATACTGATATTCAGCTGCATCCGGTTAGACTAGAAGCCGACCCCAATATAGTTAGGAAAAAGCTAGGCAGATTGATTGATTCTCATTTCTGTAGTATGCAATTTATTTTCTACAATTTAACAATTTTGTAGAATTGTAGACTTGTATAGTTTTGTGGTATAAGGCTCTGCACCCTAATTGTGTAACACACTTTCAATCATAATCTGAATGATTTTAGAGGATATTGCTAATCCATTGCTTCTTAATTCGGAAAATTTCTCTGCTCAACAACGTAAATAACGCAATGAATGTTGTTGAACTGTCAAAATTATAGCCATTACTACTGTAAGGATGGATTTCACCAATGAATCTGAACACGATCAGGCTATCGAAACCGCGTTCATGTTCAAGAAGACAGTGACAGCTGTCACTGTCATTATTTTTATAGAATTTTGACACTGACAGCTCTTGAACGCAGTTTAGATGTGCTGATCGCGTTCAGTTTCATTGGTGAGATCGTTAAAGTCTGTACTGCGTTTACGTCAAGTGATTTGATTAGCTGTTGTTACGAGTATTTTAGTCAGCCAATAAAGTACGTTAGTTACGTACGTACGTAGTTAGGTATGACCTTCAAAGCCTGTTAGCGATTTTTTATAGATTTAAGTTTTCCGAAACCGAATGTAACTCACCGTTATCCTGTGTGTACCCAGACTTTACCGAATTAATATGATTTTTCGACTTCATTTTTTTGTCAACAGATTTAGAAGAAGCAGTCTTTGTTACTGAAGACTACACTTCAACTGACAGTAAGTAATTTTTTCAATTGCTCCGCCCCCGTGGAGCCTAATTCTTTTTCTAAAATAAAAGTAGCCTAAGGTACTCCTTATTACATCAGCTATCTGTCAGTGAATGTCCCGTCAAAATCAGTCCAGCCGTTTTGGAGATTAGACGGATTAAGCAGACGGAAAGACAAAAAAAAGAGTTTTTTTTGTTGTACCTACCATTTAAACTTTCATAGGATGCATTTAGTAAAAAGCTGTTATTTTGACATTACAAACAGACACTTTAATTATATTTATTTTTATGTATGTAAATGTATACGAGTAGATTATACCTTTTATTTAAAACACTAAAATGTTGGTATATCTTCACAGATTTCATAGATGCCTTGAAAGATCTAAAGAGAGCGACCGGGCAGAAAAGTAAGTATCGTATTTTTCGTGTTAAAAATACATTATTTCTCAAAAAGCCACTTAATTACAAGTATTACAACCCTTTTTTTTTTTTTTTTGGTAAATAAAGTACCTATATACTTAATAATAACAAATTAAACTTTATTTTGTAAATACAAGCAAATCAAATACTCTAGATTTACACTGCAACCCTTTTTATTCCAGCCATACTCGATGCCATTCAGTACATGAAACAGAAGAAACTACGCATAGAACGCTCAACAACTTCCACAACAACAACTCCAAAACCAACAACAACTCCGAAACCAACAACCACAACAGAAGAAGACTTTTCAAGCGAAGAAGAATATAATCAATATGATTATTCTGAAGAAGTACCGGAAAGAACTTCACATACACCTCTAAGTTATACCACTGAACAAACTTCTTCCACTGCAGAACCTTGTGATCTTGCTACTACCACAGCCGATCCAGCTGCCAAAACTGTTCAAACAATGACGGAGCAAGATATAACAACAGAAAAAGCTAGCAATACTGATCAAGCTACGATTACTAATCCAGCTATCACTACTGATCAAGGGACCATTACTGACCAAACTACAACGGAGCAAGCTAAAACAGAGCTATCAACAAATGAACAACCAAAAACAGAGGTACCTACTACTGAGCAAGTTATCACAACTGATCAACCTAGTACTACTACTGATCAAGCGACCACTACTGACCAAACTACAACGGAGCAAGCTACAACAGAGCTACCAATAACAGAGGTCCCTATTACTGATCAACCTAGTACTACTACTGATCAACCAACCACTACTGATCAAACTACGACCGAGCAAGCTACAACAGAAGTACCTACTACTGAGCAAGCTACCACTACCGATCTAACTACGACTGAAGCAGCAACGACAGAAAAAGCTACAACAGAAGCATCTACGACAGAAGCAGCGACAATTGAAGAAGCTACGACAGATCGACCTACGACAGAAAATGATTCTACAGAAGTGGTATTGACAGAAGCAGCTTCGACAGAAGTGGTATCGACACAAGCAGCTACAACAGAAGAAGCTACAACAAAGGCAGCTACAAAAAAAGATGCTTCGACAGAAGCAGCGACGACTGAAAAAGCTACGACAGAGCAACTTTCGACGGAAGAAACTTCGACAGAAGTGGTATCGACAGAAGCAGCTACGATAGAAGCAGCTACTTCAGAAGAAGCTACACCAGAAGAACTTACAACAGAAGCTGCTATGACACAGGTGACTTCAACAGAAGAATCTACGACAGAAGCAGCTATGACGGAAGAAGCTTTGACAGAAGCAGCTATGACAGAAGATGCATCAACAGAAGCAGCTACAACAGAAGTAGTTACAACAGCAGAAGCTACGACAGACAAAGCTATGATAGAAGTGATTTCGAAAGACGCAGCTATCACAGAAGAAGCTACACCAGAAGAACTTACAACAGAAGCTGCTACGACACAGATGACTTCGACAGAAACAGCTACGACGGAAGCAGCTACCACTGAAGCAGCTTCGACAGATGCAGCTACGACTGAACAAGCTTTGACAGAAGATGCATCAACAGAAGCAGCTGCAACAGAAGCAGCTACACCAGAAGAAGTTGCAACAGAAGCTGCTACGACAGAGGTGACTTCGACAGAAGCATCTACAGCAGAAGCAGCTACAACAGAATCAGATACAATAAAAGCAGCTACAACAACAGAAGCCACGACAGACAAAGCTATGATAGAAGTGGTTTCGACAAAAACAGCTACTACAGACGAAGGTACACCAGAAGAACTTACAACTGAAGCTGCTACGACACAGGTGACTTCAACAGAAGAAGCTACGACGGAAGCAGCTTCAACAGAAGCAGCTACAACTGAAGTAGCCACAACAGCAGAAGCCACGACAAACGAAGCTATGAATGAAGTGGTTTCGACAGAAGCAGCTGCTGCAGAAGAAGCCACACCTACAGAACTTACAACAGAAGCTGCTACGACAGAGGTGACTTCGACGGCAGCAGCTATGACAGAAGTGACTTTGACAGAAGCTACAACGGAAGCAGCTACCATGGAAGTAGCTACCACTGAAGCAGCTACAACGGAAGCAGCTACGACGGAGGCAGCTACCACTGAAGCAGCTACTACTGAAGTAGCTACCACTGAAGCAGCTACAACGGAAGCAGCTACGACGGAGGCAGCTACCACTGAAGTAGCTACCACTGAAGCATCTTCAACAGAAGAGACTACGACGAAAGCAACTATCACTGCAGAAGCTACGACAAAAGCAGCTAGGACTGAAGAATCTACGACAGAACTGACATCGACAGAAGAATTAACTACTAAGGAGATTTTTACAACTACTAGTGTTCAATCTTTGACATCTGATCAAACTACCTTAACTGATCAAGCGTCTACACCCGATCAAGCTACCACTACTGATCAATCAACGATGGAACCACAAATAACAGAGGTACCTACAACTGAACAATCAACATCAGAGTTACCTACAAATGAAAATCCAACAACAGATGAACCTGTGTTACCAACAACGCAAGCTGCTACTTCAACTACTGAAAATACAACAACTGAGTTACCCACAACTGAACAAATAACTATTCAGCCAACAACTATTCGACTACCAACTGAATTGACCACAGAAGAAACTACTGATTCAGAAGAATTTACAGAAGAAGAAGATGTTAAACCGACTACAGAGAAATCAGAATCAGGTGAATGGCTTGAATACACTGATGGCGAACCGAGCACTGAGAAAATAGAACCAGAAGAATCGGTTGAATACGTTAGTTGGGAAACAACAACTCAGAAATCTGAATCTCAAGAATGGATTGAATACTTATATGAGGAACCGACAGTCAGCAAAACGGAATCAGATGATTTGTTTGAAGAAACTGGGAAACCATCTACTGAGAAATTAGACTCTGAAGAATGGCTTACAGAAGAAGAAGTAAACGCAACTACTGACCAATCTGAATCGGAAGAAGAAGATGTAGAACCGAGGACTGAGAAATCGGAATCGAAAGAAGACTTAGAACCAATTACCGAGACATCTGAATCGGAAGAAGTAGATGTAGAACCAACTACTGATATAGTATCGGAGGAATCGTCTGAATACATAGATGGAAAACCCACAACAGAGGAGTCAGAAGAAATAACTGAATACATATATGACGAACCAATTACGAAGAAATCCGAATTTGAAGAAAGGATCGAAGTGGAAAATGTAGAACCGACTACAAAAACACTTGAATCGGAAGAATCAATTAAATACATAAATAACGAACCAACTACCGAGATATGTGAATCGGAAGAAGATGTAGAACCAACTACTGAGAAATTAGAATCGGGAGAATCGGTTGAAGACGAAAATGTACAAACTACTACAGATACATTAGAATCTGAAGAAGGGCTTGAATGGGAAACTGATGGGGAATCAACTACAAATAAAATATTACCATCAGAATCACTTGTAACTACTACAGTACCATACAGTTTTGAATCGGTGGAAACAACTCAATTAAACGAATTGACAACAGAAATTATTTCAAATGTAAATCCAAGTGCACAAGGGATTACAGAAATTACACAACAGCCAACAACGGAAGAACCGACTACTACATATGGTGTTACTTCAACAATTGAGCAAGTTACAGCAGATAATGCTTTAACAATTGAGCAACCAACAACAAGAGATGTTGCTTCAACAATAGAAGAAAATACTTCAACAACAGAAGGCGTAACTTCAACAACTGAACAATCAACATCAGAGTTACCTACAAATGAAAATCCAACAACAGATGAACCTGTGTTACCAACAACGCAAGCTGCTACTTCAACTACTGAAAATACAACAACTGAGTTACCCACAACTGAACAAATAACTATTCAGCCAACAACTATTCGACTACCAACTGAATTGACCACAGAAGAAACTACTGATTCAGAAGAATTTATAGAAGAAGAAGATGTTAAACCGACTACAGAGAAATCAAAATCAGGTGAATGGCTTGAATACACTGATGGCGAACCGAGCACTGAGAAAATAGAACCAGAAGAATCGGTTGAATACGTTAGTTGGGAAACAACAACTCAGAAATCTGAATCTCAAGAATGGATTGAATACTTATATGAGGAACCGACAGTCAGCAAAACGGAATCAGATGATTTGTTTGAAGAAACTGGGAAACCATCTACTGAGAAATTAGACTCTGAAGAATGGCTTACAGAAGAAGAAGTAAACGCAACTACTGACCAATCTGAATCGGAAGAAGATGTAGAACCGAGGACTGAGAAATCGGAATCGAAAGAAGACTTAGAACCAATTACCGAGACATCTGAATCGGAAGAAGTAGATGTAGAACAAACTACTGATATAGTATCGGAGGAATCGTCTGAATACATAGATGGAAAACCCACAACAGAGGAGTCAGAAGAAATAACTGAATACATATATGACGAACCAATTACGAAGAAATCCGAATTTGAAGAAAGGATCGAAGTGGAAAATGTAGAACCGACTACAAAAACACTTGAATCGGAAGAATCAATTAAATACATAAATAACGAACCAACTACCGAGATATGTGAATCGGAAGAAGATGTAGAACCAACTACTGAGAAATTAGAATCGGGAGAATCGGTTGAAGACGAAAATGTACAAACTACTACAGATACATTAGAATCTGAAGAATGGCTTGAATGGGAAACTGATGGGGAATCAACTACAAATAAAATATTACCATCAGAATCACTTGTAACTACTACAGTACCATACAGTTTTGAATCGGTGGAAACAACTCAATTAAACGAATTGACAACAGAAATTATTTCAAATGTAAATCCAAGTGCACAAGGGATTACAGAAATTACACAACAGCCAACAACGGAAGAACCGACTACTACATATGGTGTTACTTCAACAATTGAGCAAGTTACAGCAGATAATGCTTTAACAATTGAGCAACCAACAACAAGAGATGTTGCTTCAACAATAGAAGAAAATACTTCAACAACAGAAGGCGTAACTTCAACAACTGAGCAATCAACTACAAAAGCATTTACTTCAACAACTGAGCAAATAACAACAGAAGGTGTTACCTCAACAACAGAAGGTATTGGTTCAAAAACAGGTGTTACTTTAACAACTGAGGAATCAATAACAGAAGCTATTATTTCAACAAGTACGGAAGTGGCAATAACTTTACAGCCATCTATCGAAGAAATTATAATTGATGCATCAACTGAATACAAACAACCTGAAACAACAGAATTCACTTCATATAACTTAAAAGCACATGCAGAAAGCGCTAGTGTACCAGAAAGTGGGCAACTAGTTTCTACAGAGCAACCAACTGAGCAACCACCTACAACTGAAGTTGTAATAGAACCTACTACACAACAACCAACCACTTTAACTCAACCTGATTTACCTCCAATAGAATCATTTGACAATGAATTCATGCCAGAAGGTACTGAAGAACCATTACCTTCTGAAGATTCAACAGCTGAAGTAGTCACTAGTGTACCTGAGGATAATGATTCAGAAGAAGAATCTTCTGGTGAAATTGACTACGAAGATGATTCATCTGATCAACCAAATCCTGACCAACCGGATTCTGAAAACATTTCGGAATCTGTTAAACAATTTGATTCTTATGAATATGGTGACGAAAATATACCTATAGAAACTACCACTATTGCAAAAAAGTCTGAGATAACAACAGAACTGAAAGCAACAGTGGAAGAAATTACAACTACTGAACAAGTTACAACTGAGTTACCTACAACGACAGAATATCTTACTGAGAACCTTACAACCGCAGTTACTACTGAAAAGATATCTAATGAGGTAGCTTCAACAATGGAAGGAATAACCACATTAAAAACAGTAGACCAACCTTCAACAACTGCTGAAGCAACAACAGATAAAGAAACAACTACGCAATCAAGCACTGAACATGCAACGACCGAAGTGGTTACAACTAAAGAATACATAGACCTACCAGAATCAGAGGAAGAAAAATCTTACGAACAAGTTGAATATGACCAAGCACAAGAACCAATTGGACAACCACATTCACAGCAGGATTTTAGAACTGAACAATCAGAATCTATTGAAGAACCTAATGATGATGAAGAATCTGTTGAATATTTTGAAGTAGAACCAGATTCCTTTGTGGAGAAAACCACCACAAAAGCTAACAGTACTGAAAAAACAACCACAGAAACTGACAGTACTGAATACACAACCAAAGGAGGAGATGTTACAGAACAGAAAACCACAGAAAGTGATGCTTCGGAGAAAGTACAATCAGAGCATCCTGAATCTAATGAAGAACCGAATCATGATGAAGAATCCGTAGAATATTATGAAGACGAACCAGATACTGTGGAGGAAGTAACAACCACAGAAGCTGACAGTTCTAAACAACTAACCGCAGAATGGGCGGTTCCAGAACAGACAACCACAGAAAGTGACGCTGCAGAACAGACAACGAAAACAAGTGGTAATACAGAACAAACAGCCACAGACAGTAAATTTACAGAAAAGACCACCACAGAAGGTCATGTTACAGAAAAGACCACCACAGAAGACTATGTTACAGAAAAAACCACCACTGAAGGTCATTTTATAGAACAGAAAACCACAGAAGGTGATTTAACAGAACATACCACCACAGAAGGTGATGTTACAGAACAAACCCTCACTGAAGGTGATGTTATAAAACAGGCAACTACAGAAGGAGATGCTACGGAACAGAAAACCACAGAAAGTAATGCTTCGGAGAAAGTAGAATCAGAGCATCCAGATTCTATTGAAGAACCAAATTATGATGGAGAATCCGTCGAATATTATGTAGACGAACCAGATACTGTTGAGGAAGTAACAACCTCAGAAGCTAACAGTACTGAACAGACAACCACAGAACTTGATAGTACTGAAGATGTAACATACGAAGATTATACCGAGCAACCAACCGATGATAATAAAGCCACTGAGAACTACAAAGAAAAGGAAATCTATGAGTATGAGCATGAATCTACTAAGCAATCGGCTGATGAAGCAACCGATGACTATGAAGTAGAGAAAGATTTCTATGATGATGATGATAGTGTGGAACCGGACGCTACTGAATCAGAGCAACAGACAACAACTGAACAGGAAACGACAGAAGAATTAACTACGAAAAAACCAACAACAACAACTACTCAGGAAATAACAACAGAACAGGATAATGAGCAACAAGCATCTAATACTGTAATATTTACCACAACAGAATTACTGACAACAGACAAAGAAACGACTACTACAGAACTACAACCAAATACTGAAAAGATGACAGCAATAGAAGTGACAACAACTGAGAAAGAATCAACCACTGAGCAACCAACAACAACTCAGGAAACGACAACTGCTGAGCTAGAATCAACTACAGCTAAACAAGTTACAGCTCAACCAACTGCAACAACAAATGAACCTACTTCAACCGAAACTATTATTAAAAGTACAGAATACCAGGCTTCGGGAACAACAGAAGTATTTCCAAAAACTCAAGAATCAATTTCAACAATAGAAGAACAACCAACAACAACTAATCAACAAGTTAACACTGGATCAACATATTTGGAAGCTACAACGTATGCTGCAGAGCCTAAGCCTCCAGGTTTGCAGGCTGTTAAATTCGAAACTGAAGTTCAAATGCCGAAAGCAGGAGGAAAGTTATGCATGACTCAGGGTCGTCAGGGTAAGTTCTTTTTTGTTGAAACTACTTGTTATTCAGGATATGTTGTATGAAGCTACACGAAAAATTAAAAGGTTGGTGTAGTTTCAATGATTTATTTTCGTCATTTTCATGCTATGTTGACAGTGCGTACTATGTACTCACTTATTGTGACAAATGATTCGTCTCATTGCGTAATGCTATTCTAGTAACCTTACCTTTTCTGTACGTGGCAATATAGAGGTCATTATACCACTACTTTGTAGGTCTAGTCGTTGATTCGCTCGTGAAGCAAACATTTGAGCTTTTTTAGTGGCTCCCCAGTCTAGATTTGAGCAACATGCTCGTCCCCCTTTTAGGTACAACCAACAAAATCTGTACCGTAATACACGATCAATCGGAATTTGAATCGTTTTGAAACAAATTGCTAATCCATTGCAGATGAATGAATGTTGTTGTACCGTCAAAATGAAACAAATTTATCGTAATCGTTGACGAAAATGTGTTGCGTAATTAGATAGCTGGGTGTTCAAAAAACCTACCTTCGGGTCACAAGGTGTAACGTATATCCTAATTTAAATATTTTCTCTTCATTCCACAGATGTAATGAACGCGCTAGAAACAAATATGCGTCTAAAACTTCTGCTAGTACCACAGGGACCTAACGGAAAGAATTGCTACTGCACTTGCGATAGTACCAGCCCTCCGGCTATCATTCCTTTGGACGAGTTAAAACGAGACGACGACAGTAAGACGTAGATAATGCTTAGACGTAAATAAGATTTAATATGTATTATTATTGTACCTACTGTGTTTTATGAAATATATTTTTTTATGTATTTTTTCGATGTTTTCATAACAGCGCCATTTCCTTCAAAGTCAAAGTCAAATAATTTATTTCAATTAGGCACAAAAAATGCACTTTTGAACGTCAAAATTTACAAAAAAAAAAAAAAAGAGTAGTCGCCCCTTCCAAAATGTGTACGTTACCCCAACAGGAAAGTGTCTCCTAGAGTTATGAGTGGAACGTTGAATTGGTGCCTTAGCTGCTGTAAATGTGCCCCCACATAAAAAATGTGTGCCCCCTGTCGTTTTGGAAAAAAACGGAAAAAACGATTCCTGCTGGGGTAACGTTTTTCTAGCAGGAAAATTCTAAACGAATGATCGGAGAGAGAAAAATTGTGCATGGCCAGAGAGCTTATATGTGTGCCAAAATGTGCCCCCAAAAATAAAATCTGTGCCCCTTCAGGTTTTCGAGATATTGCATTTCCTGCTGGAGTAACGTTTTGCAGAATCGTATATCTCTAAAACCATTGCATGTGCCCCTGTAAAATAAACATACACGAGTAGCTCTTAATGTGTGCCCCTTAGTGCCCCAATTAGATTTAAGAAAATATTTATAGTTTTCAAGTTATCGCGGTTTTATGAAAACCCGAAAAAACATCGCAGCGCCTAAATGAGACAAGTTATAAGTTCGCTGAAAACTGTATTCGGTCCTTCTTGACGCTAATAATAACCATACAAAGTTTCAAAACTGTTCATGCATGCGTTTTTGAATAATCTTGCTAAAAGTCACAACGATGGTGTCATAACTTTGACGACAAAATACAAGGAACCGGCTCAATCCCAGATGTGGAGGTGTAAACCAAAATCTTGTGCCTTTAGTCAAAAATATATGGTGAAAATATTCAACTTAGAATATTTCGCATTAAATAAATATTAACAAAAAACCAAAATATGTAAACATCGGCTGGTTATCCGACCAAATTCGAATGACTACTAAAAAGCGACGGATTCATACATATCGATGACCTTCTTTATTGGACGAAATATACCTAAGCTGTTGTCCGTACAGTCGCGTTCAAAAGTTTTGGGGCTAATAAATAAAATATTAAATGCACCTTGTGACCATATTAAATGAAACAGCTTGTTGATGTGCAACTTGCCGATAGGCAAAATGGGTGGCATTTTGCCTATTGGCAAGTTGCTCCCTGCTTGGTATATATTATTGTTGTTATAGTTGCCATAGAACATTCTGTAAAAATCAAATCAAGTATTTAGCTATTTCGGCTAAAAAAGATACAGCCCTGTGACTGTGAAATGTTGAGTGTTGACGGATTGTGGTTGAGTCTTATGAATTCTTGTCATGTTTTTTTTTTTTACGTTGTTACTAGGATTTATTAAGGGATTATGTGTCATCAACCTAGCACAAGAAGATAAAATACGTATTAAGAGTCCTATTACATTTTTGACGCAAATTCATGATTTTTGACGTTGTAATTTTCAGCAGCAGTAAGATATTTGAATTATTTGATTATGAATAACGATAGTGCCATTCTCTTTATTGTAAGTTGGAATTACAAATTTTAACTTTTCTTGTCGTGTAATTTACTATGAATATTTTACGAACTCAGTTTACAAGGAAAAACGTCGGCAATGGAACTTTGACGCTCAAATTCACATTGTTTCAATCAGTTCTAATAAAAGCGAAAGTTACTAAACGATAATTTTAATGTTTTACTTGTTTATTGGAGTTCTAGAATTTCTTTAAATTCCTTGAGTTTTCAGGGAAAATTCATAAAGAAAACCAATAAATGTCTTGATTTTCATGTCCATTATATTCCAAATAAACACAATTAAATCAAATAAACTAATATGATATAAAACTTCGATCTACAGTGAATACGTTTCATTAGTTTTTGTTTCTCAATATAATAAGACAAAATTACAATAAATTAAATTAAAGTACTATATAATCCGCGTCAATTCAGCGAATTACACGAAAATAATGTGTAACTCCAACTTACAAGAAAAAGAATGGCACTATAGTTATTATAATCAAATTATTAAAATATCTTACTGCTGCTGAAAATTACAACGTCAAAAATCATGAATTTCCGTAAAAAAATGTAATAGGACTCTTAAAAAAAAAAAAAACAAATTACTGAATCTATTTTGATGAAATTTCTACTGGACCAATCGGAAAGTATGTTCCTTTCAGATGAAAACAAACAAACTTGATTTAGTTTTTTTTTTTGTTTAAAAATAAATAAATAGGTAAAGTACTTAATGAAAAAAATCCAAGTACTTGATAAGTGTACAAGTATTTTTAAATAAGTCAAAACAATGCTACCCCTACAACCAAATAATTGTTATAAAATGCTTAAACGCCACTTTCACCAACTTAAAAAAAGTAAACAATCAGTATCAGTGCAACCGCATGACTCAACGTAACTGTCCTTGGCGTCATAACTGCAACTGTTTACCAATACCTAGTAATCATCCAAACGCACTTCCTAGTCAATAAACACTTCGTACGTATTCTTCATAATAGAGCGACGTTACACTGTCTCTGTCACACTAATACCGTACACTAGCTGTCTCACTTTCTCCAAGCTAGACAAAGAGACTCCCTGCGACACGACGTCAGCGGATGCCGCGGGGCCAAAGATATATGCAGCGGTGTGGGGAGGCGAAAAAAGGTAATCTTCTATTAATGATGAAAATCTTAATGTTTATCTAACCTACGGCTTATCAATAAATATATATACCTACATAAAGACAAATACGGGCTTTTTATTTATATACAAAAAAGAGCTACCTCTTTTTCGTAGTAGGTATTCACATTTCATAAACTATATATTTTTTAAACATCGGGATCATTGGGTCATAGGTCTAGAAAATATCTGGATGTATTTCTTTCGTTCACACATAAATTACTGGATGTATTTTATTGAAATTTTATTTTAGGCTACTTAATCATGTGTAAAGTCACAGAAACAGCTAGTAGAATATAATCCAATAACAACTTTATTTTATTACTTTTCTACTTCAGTGTACTCAGGCACAACACATGTGAACCGGTTAGTGAGTAAAGTAGAGAAGGTCATCGATATGTATGAATCCGTCGCTTTTTAGTAGTCATTCGAATTTGGTCGGATAACCAGCCGTTGTTTACATATTTTGGTTTTTTGTTAATATTTACTTAATGCGAAATATTCCAAGTTGAATATTTTCACCATATATTTTTAACTAAAGGCACAAGATTTTGGTTTACACCTCCACATCTGGGATTGAGCCGGTTCCTTGTATTTTGCCGTCAAAATTATGACAACATCGTTGTGACTTTCAGCAAGATTATTCAAAAACGCATGCATGAACAGTTTTGAAACTTTGTATGGTAATTATTAGCATCAAGAAGGACCGAGTACCTACAGTTTTCAGCGAACTTATAACTTGTCTCATTTAGGCACTGCGATGTTTTTTCGGGTTTTCATAAAACCGCGATAACTTGAAAACTATAAATATTTTCTTAAATCTAATTGGGGCACTAAGGGGCACACATTAAGAGCTACTCGTGTATGTTTATTTTACAGGGGCACATGCAATGGTTTTAGAGATATTCGTATATATATATATATACTGCAAAACGTTACTCCAGCAGGAAATGCAATATCTCGAAAACCTGAAGGGGCACAGATTTTATTTTTGGGGGCACATTTTGGCACACATATAAGCTCTCTGGCCATGCACAATTTTTCTCTCTCCGATCATTCGTTTAGAATTTTCCTGCTAGAAAAACGTTACCCCAGCAGGAATAGTTTTTTCCGTTTTTTTCCAAAACGATAGGGGGCACACATTTTTTATGTGGGGGCACATTTACAGCAGCTAAGGCACCAATTAAACGTTCGACTCATATAACTCTAGGAGACACTTTCCTGCTGGGGTAACGTACACTTCCAAAATGTAGTTTTCGTATGGAGAAGAATGGGCAAGAAACTCCACCGTTACTCTTTTATTAACTCCCTTGTTCCCTTGATAACTTGGAATCCTCTTGTTGAGTTTTTCGCAAATATTAGGTACAAAAACTAGACGTCACAGAGTACTTTGCAATATATACCTACTGCTAGACGTCCTAAGATAAAAATAATGAAATTTTCATCAGGATATTTGATTACAGTTTCATGGATGACCGTGATCTTAGCCATAGGTACTATTGTTGGATTTAAATTATAATATAATATAAATCTATAAAAAATATTTAAAAAAGCGACAGAGCTTCATAATATGAAACAATATGTGTTATACGTAATCGCTGTTGTAACTTCATAAAGCAATTTAATTTAGCAAAATATCAAGAGAAATCTAAGTCATTTATTCAAACTGGGCTGAGAATCAGCACTTCTCGAACGTCAAAATTACATACAAATAGTCCCCTTAAAACGTAACAAGAAGAAGAACTGGTGACTGGCTACTGGGAAGAAGTGGCGCAACAAACTCCCTAGCAGCGCAGCTGTCTGTTCAGTTAGAAAAACTTGATTCTATACAATAGTATGCAAAGTAATTAGCATTATGAAACCCAAAACATTAAATTATTTGCATGTGCCATAGCTGCACTGCTGGTTGGTACCGTAAGCTAGAGATAAAATATGTCGTCGAATAGACAGTCAAGGCCGTGAACTCGTCGGGAAAAATAGCATCCAACAGTTGGCCGCTAAATGCACGCCCTTTATGCCTGGAGGCTTTATTTTCTTTTTTAGATATTGTTTTCGTTTCGTTTCGTTACCTATATTTATTTCTGCTTGAGTATAGTTCTCGATGTTTTTGGTTGGTATATTGGCGTGTGCTAGCTGTCTTATTTATAATTTTAATTATGTTTTGCGTAATGTAAATTATCTTTACTATTGTAGGTATAGAATCTTTTTTTTTTTACTGAACAGACAGCTGTGCTGCTGTGGAGTTTGTTGCGCCACTTCTTCTTCCCAGCAAAAGCACTAGGAAGTGGTGAAGGGTGGGCGATTTGGGGGACTGTCTTATGTAATTTTGACGTTCGAAAAGTGCTGATTCTCAGCCTAGTTTGAATAATTGACTTTTGAATTTATTGCATACTAAAAAAGCACAATGACGTGGAGCGAGTGTACTGTCACGCAACGCACACCAGGATAACAAAGTTGGCTCTTTTGTTTTAGTTATTTTGCAGCGCGTTATTTTGACTAAACGTATAAATAATCAAAGATACCAACAAAAATATTGAAAACTATACCTACTCAAGCAGAAAAGAAGAGAATCTCTAAAGCGCTTATCCCACTTGGCAAGATAGCCTAGTGGTGTGACCGTCAGACTAACAAGTCGTAGGTCTCGAGTTCGAACCCAAGGCACGCACCTCTGACTTTTCGAATGTAGGTGCGCATTAATAATTATCACTTGCTCAAAAAAAAAACGGTGAAGGAAAACATCGTGAGGAAACCGGCAAGCCTGAGAGATATTTCTCGACGGCATGTGAGCCGACACCTTTGAACACCGGCGGAACAAAGAAACGTACATACATTCATACAAACATGAAACCTAAAAACATTACCCTCCTTTTTTGGGCAGTTGTGTAAAATCTGTGACAACCCTAGGTAAGTACTGTGGCCTTGTGCGGTGTCGGCATTTACGCAAACATCAAAGGCGTCGGTCCACTGTTACTCTTTACACTGTGGTAATATGAACAGTACGGAAACTAACTAATATAGTAATGAGTACACGATCGAAACGGCACACACACAGACGCGCTCATTGACTCACCAAGCGATTGTCGCGGTGCTGTCAGTTGCGGGTGCCGTGTCGAGACGAGTGGTCACCGCGATCTTTTTAAAAATGGAGCGTAGATAATTATTTCAAAAAATAAGCCTAGTTTCCATACTGTTCATATTTATATTGTGCCTAAGCAGAGTTAGAGGTCGCGCCACCACTGAAGTTCTTTTGACGAGGCGCTAGTGTCTATGTCATTGCATTCAATAAATGTAATTCTACAATTTTCCGCCGGCCTCCTTTCGTGGCGCGCACTCTATTTTAAAAACTCAATGTGCCGTGTCGTGTGTGCTGTGTATGTGAGTTTGCTTTGTGTGTGTGTGACACCCCGTAAATCCGTCGACGGCACGTCGGTGACACTTTGATCAAAGAGTAAAATAAGTAAAGGGGGGACTTTGATTTTCTGTTGGCTTAGCGTAGTGCAGTGTCATTAGAATAAGAGACCAGCTTATAGGTTAGCTTAGGTTACAGTTCACTCAGCAAAATCATTTAAATAAATAGCGACTTATTACAACATAATAAAGTGCAATTCAGGTCGCACAGTGCTAATTACCTATAGTTATATTCACCTAGAAGTTGCCTCTCTTTCTATCGCGTACCTAACTCTTAGATATTCTGACTACGTTACACTCAGCGAATTGGCCCAACAAGACGGGCCCGCCGAGTACTTGTAGCTACTTAATACCTTAAATGCAGAGTGCCCCATCTTTATTCATCTGTGGTACCCAGAAGGTAGTCTATAACTTTGCAGGGACATCATCATAATTATTATGCCTAGCCTTTTCCAAACTATGTTGGGGTTGGCAACCAGTCCAACCGGATGCAGCTGAATCTGGCTGGTATTCACTTTGCATACTTTACATGGAGCGACTGCCTATCTGACCTACACAACCTCAAACACAAAGCATTTATTTCAATTAAACCCTTTACAGGCACTTGAATTGTCAGAGTCGGTCAGTTAGTCAGAAAGTTGAAGCTAGTTGCCCATTCCAAAACGTAGATATCTATGGAGAACGGGCAAGAAACTCCAAGGACACTCTTTTAAATATAGAAATTACCAAATCCTGGGTACATTACTCTTGTTGCTTCTTTATGTGAGAACTTAGAGATTCGCGTCTGCGTAGGTTGTAGATGGCTCTGACAACCCAGTTACTGGGTGACACAGTCCCCTGGGTAAGACTGGTTGTCATACCGCTGGGTGTGATATCTTTGCAGGGACAATTTATTTAAATAAAACAACGAGGTAATAGTTATAAAATTAATTCATTTATTAAAATTTCATTGTAAAATGATTTCTCATTTGGAAATTACTCTTATATATCATGATTTATCATTACACCATTTGTCATTCTTAAAACTTACACAGTCGATGGCAGACTCGCATTAACTGAAACAGAAAGAAATAAATATTACACACACAAATATTACGCCCTTAGGTACTCCCCGTAGGCAGGGATGTTTAGTTTACCCACATTTGGCGAGGTATGTTTTACTCCCATGTAATGGGGGGCGAGCAATGATTTGAATAATGCTTTATTGAAAACAAAGTAAGTACACAGTTACATAAACGCACTGCCCCCTGAACTAGGTTTTTAGCCTGTGTCTCAGGAGACAGTTCCCTTCCAGTTTACATAATTACTAGATTATTACAGCGTTCTCAAGTAGTTGAAACTAAACACAAAAAGGTAAATAAAAAAAAATAAAAATAAAAAAATTCTTTGATGCAGGACATCATACTCAGTACTCGCGAGGCATTTGTTGTAAATTACTTTTATCTATGGCTTTATCTTGTTTGTTACGGAGACACAGGCACATACACCTAGTTTAGGAGTCAAGGATTTAAAATTATTGTGACTTATGTAGTTATAAGACTTATATGCTCTTAGTTTTTGGTTCTTGTACTGTTCGATTACCGCACGGAACAAATATTTGTATGACCTACAAGTAGTTGTTCCGGGTCTGGTTTTTTGTGTATGTGAGTATAAATGTTTGTAAACGCACCCACGATACATGGGAAATTCCTAGTGGGGCAAAGTTTAAAAAAATAAAAAACTGATGGCTTCTGGTGAAATAAAGAATTTATTTAGTCACGATTTGTCAATACAATTTTGAGATCTGTAAGGCCGTGTCTTATTAGTGGAGCACCTAGGGGTTTTGACATCGGATTTTTGTAACAGTGAATGAATTTTTAAGATCGAGGAGGGATTTCGTTTTTTATACTATAAATTGCAATGTTTACCAATTTTTTTTTTTGTTTCGTGAAAAGCATTTTCAATGCTAATAAAAATAATAAATAATTCTATCGAAACCAGAACGGTATAACGGTATTTTGAAGCCTTTTAAATTCTCCAGGATCATTTTTTTTATTTTTCCGATATTACCTTTCGTTTTTGAGAAGTTTAATTAAGATTCTTTGAAAAAAGACAAACAATTGCGTTGTTTAAAAAAATATATATGTAAACGTTTAACAAAAAAGAATTTTCAGTATTGTAGCGCTTCTTTTGATACTATTTTCATTTCTCTATCTTAATTCAATGCTCCACCTATCATTCAAATAAATTAAGTCGAAGAAAATATTTGATATAGACTGTAATGTTCACTGGGTTAATAAAACACACTTTGACAGACCACGCAGGTGAAGTAGTATATGCGTCTAGCGCACGTCCGCTCTCGCTCACGGTTAGCGCTCGACTACTCCCGCGCCGCCCAGGCGCATACACTACATAGACAACAATGTAAATTGTTTAAATGAACAAATATTTTATAGTAATTTTCCTTAATTAACTTCTTTTTCTCGACTACTATCTCTATATAAATGGATAGATTAACTTAATTTACACCTACAAAAATATTATTCAGCCTCATAAGTATACTACTCGTTTTTTTTTTGTTTTTTTTTCATAATCACCACATAAAATTTTATTGCAATTATACTACATAATTATATACCAAAATACAAGTTATATTGTATAATATTTTTTTTTCAAAGAATTAAGTCACAACAAGTCAAAAAACTAGTCAAATAACCCGCCCTAACTGTTCCGGCGCAAAGGTGCCCATAACGCTTGCTTCATTAACACGTTGGATGGCAATGGCTAACCTTTGCACCAAGTACGAGCTGGAGCGGGAGTCACCCGTTTTGTCACGGAGCTTGTGCCCTATATCACTAATGAGCTTCTAAGCCTCAGTACCTCAACACCCCACATGAAATGTTCCAAAAAAAAATTTTTTGTTTGCCCAAACTCGGTCACTTTCCGGGAGCAAAATAGTTTTTTTTTTTTTTTTTACAAAATGTGCTTTGTGACGTATCAAATGAAAGTACTTGTTGTACCTCAAATTTATTTTTTAAATAATTTTAAAGTTGGATTGTATGGGAGAACATGTTTTTCAACTACATTAACTACAATGTTAAGTTTAATCTTGGGATAAATTCATCCTAACTACGGAAACCTTCATTGTCCGTGATCCGACACGCACTTGGCTGGTTTATTTTACTTTATGTGCCTTATTTATGGCCGGATATACTGTACCTACATATTCTTATGCATATGCTGAATGCTTATGTTAAATATTAAACGAGCTCTCAACACTGTAATACCTAATTGTTTTAATGCGGTAGTAGGTACGTTACGGTTTTGGAAAAAAGAACATGAAATTTTAATAAAATCACATAATCCGATCATCATAATCATAGCCTGAACATAATCAGTATATTGGACAGGCTTAAAGTCAGAGCTGAACATAGGCCTCCTTTCTATTAGAGGGTCCTGAACATAATCATTTCAGCCGTAAACGCCACCGCTGATCATAGGCGTTCCCCTAAACGTCATCAAATAAGTAAAAGTAAGTCCCACTAACCTTATTCGACAGCCGACGCATCCAAACTAACATAACTGGCCCCCATATTTTCCCTATGACGCGTAGAAACGACATGTTTCTTCGCTGTCTCCCCCTCCTCGACATCAGAGTCACAAACACCACACTTCAGACACCCGAACTGATAATACACATATTTGTTCCGAAGTAGCATAGTAATGTTATGCTTTAACTCCAAGTAGAAGCGGAAAACGCTCTCGATTGCTGGCTTCTCTTTGAAATGCCCAGCGTATACTAAGTGAGTCAAAAGAGACCGAATAGAGTTGAAAACTCCTTTGCATTCAACGCAAGTGAAGCTAGAACCCTCACTATGGAGGATGTGGTTCCCTTTCATGTACACGCTGATGATGTCTCCCTTGTTCGCGTTGATTTTGGCTTCAGCAACAGCGGTTTGGTGGTCAACGCTGCTCAAAATATGCTTAACAGCTTCATTCGCATCTTGAAAGGTAATATCGCAGACTTCACACTTCAAGTCAACGTTAACTTTGTTCGCAGTCAGAAGTTCTTGATCAACATCACTGTATAGAGCAGAACGAATCAATTTTGACATTGTCTCGAAATGTGAAGCGCTTTCAAAATGTTCAACCACCGCTGAGATCGATGGGACGGCCACGAAATCCGGGCAGATGGTGCAAACGTAAAAATTGCCGAAGCTAGCAAAATATTCGGAAGGGCGGCAGTGATTTCTGTAAAGCATGGACAGCTTCCGAGGAGCCGCGTTCCTCAGATGCTTCTTTTGGCGAATATGATTGAACAGGACCTGTCTTGGGCCCTTCAACGTCATATCGCAGCAGGTACAATAGTTCCCGATCTTCCCCGAAGGCTTGATAAAGTTCTCTATTATGACATGATCTCTATTATTATGCGGTTTACCGACGCTAGCTAAGTACTTCGTCCAGTTCAAATCTTTTGGGCCCCATTCTTCAGGGATCGAGCGATCGGGGTCGCTCTCTTTTGTACGGATGTACAGCTCGTCAGAAAGTTTAGCAAGATGCTTCTCGTCTAGGATATGCAAAATAGACGCCTCGGTGGAATCGATCGAAGTTTTGCATAGACGGCAATACAATCCGTTAGGAGTGTAAGTGATATCATGGCTGAGAAGAAACTTTTCGTTCATCTCCTTAATTTTCTCAATGGAAGGTTCAGTCAGTGAGAAAGAAATGCTCTTATCAGACTGTAAGATGCAGGAAAGGTTGTGAATATGACTTTCACTGAACACGTGGTTCAAAACACTATCATAATGGAATCGTAGAGTATAATACTCGCAAGCGATGCAAAAGAATGCTAATTTTCCAGTTCTGTCATCAATCAATGACAGCAACTTATGGTTGACGAGTAACTTGACAATCAGGGCCTCAATAGGTCCGTAGTAACGATACTTCTTCGCCTGATTTTTCGGCTTCTCAGCCGCTTGTTCATTCTCATCATTATCGATATTCTTGTTTGCATCGGCTGCGAAATTCTGGTAAACATTATCCTTAATGCTCATAATAATAGGAGCTACAGAAGACGTTTGTGTTGAAAAGTCAATAGCTGAGACATCGGAACATAATTTGTCGTATAATTCTTGGTAGAATTTGAGAGCAGCATCAACGCTTGCTTCCGAGGCGTCAGGGAGATGCTTCATCAATACAGAGCTGAGTTTCGACGAGAAATTTCGATCCAATCTCTCGACCGGTTTGGTTATGCTGAGCTCTTTGATCTTCGGCAGTGGAGTTTCTCCCATAGCGGAAAGACGACGAGACATGTTTGGCAGAAGGATTGGCTCGGCTACATCAATACTCGCTCGTTTCAACTTAGGCAAGTGGGCATCCGTATTAAAGTGTTTCTGAAGCGATTCCATCAACGGTTCCTCATCATTCAATTCAATCTCTACATTACAATCGGTGCAAATATGCACCTGCTTCGCGTCTTCAGAAGTAAGATTAAATAACTCAGCTTTCAACAATTCAGGAACTTCGCTTACGGGAAGACTGTTGAACCTCTGTCTCTGAAGGTTACTCTTCTTCTCCGTAGTAAATATATATTCAACTTCCACATAATCTCGTTTTTGTAAATAAATCTTCTTGTGCGTAGAGTCTAGGCTCCTTAGATAGGAGAGTAGTGTTTTGTTTTGTTGCGTCAAAGGGTGGTTGACGACGTTTTGGAAGTGTCTCGCAAGACGTTTAATTTCTTCGGATTTTCGAAAGGATAATACAGTGAGGTTTTCCATTGTTGTGATGAACTTTCTGTCAACCCACAACTGAATGCCTTGTATCTTGAAACCAAGAATATTGGCCGCGCTTATAAAAGCTTATAATAACAGTTTTGAAGTAATTTGCTGTCTCGTTCTGCCCGTACTTTGCCGAATAGTAATTTTGGGTACCCAAAATAGTTTGCTAGGATTTGGACTTGAAAATAAAATGGTGATTTTTTTGATTTGATTATCACTGCATTTCAAGATCTGGAAAGAGGAGAAAATAATTGGTTATTTATAGGAAAGATATACGTAATAAAAGTTAAACAAAACATTATCAATCACATAATGTTAATTGTCTCGTACACAATAGAGCTAAATATTGAGGAGGGAGAACATGTGACCTTTTGGTCACATGTCCTCCCTCCTCCTCCTCCTCTCATGTGACTAAAAGAGTGATGAATATAAATGTTGATGGATGAAGAGGGGGAGGAAGGCCAAAGAAAAGAGGATGCATAGTGTGAAGATTGATAGAACTATCGTTTCAAGTTCCTTCATGACACACAAAATAGGTATCGAAGATCATCGGAAACCTTGAATCTTCGTCAGAAACTCTGACCTTTTCAGGGCGAGACGCTAAAAATTTTTCAAGGTCGCTCGCTTGGCTCGCTCTTGGAACCTAGTTAATTTTATCAAGCATCTTAATTCTGTAGCTTTTCTGCTTCTCGCGTCCTATTTCTGAATGAATTGTCAAAAAAAGTAATTTGAATTGAGGTCAGGAATTATGGTCCCAGATCGGGCAGTGTGTAGTGTGTGTGTGTGTGTGTGTGTGTATTTTTACATCAGGAATGTCTCAGTATCAGTCCGGGAGTCTGGATTTGTACCCGGTTGATGGCAATAGGCTAGACTCGCCCCCTATTACATGGGACTTAAACATAGCTGGCGAAATGTGGGTGTATTATGTACACCTCTACTTAACCCTTTGAGGATTACAGGCGTGATGTTATGTTAAATTGAGTGTTAAGAAACAAGGAAAAGAACGTGTTTGTTTAGAAACATTGATGTTGTTAGTGTTATAGCCAAAACTAGCTTCTTCCAGGAATTTCTGCGTTTACCGGGATAAAAAGTGCTATTATATCCTAACCAAGGTCATGGTCTACCTATGTGCGCAATTTCATCCAAATCCGTTCAGTCGTTTCAGCGTGTAAGCGTAACAAACAAAGTTTCGCATTTATACAAAAAAGTTATCGTATCTCCTAAACTGTTGAACCTGAAATCAAATCAAGTTCAACTTCGGGCCCCTTAGTGCACCGACTTATTCCAATACTGGATCATGTTTGCTCAACGCATAGGGAGCACTATGTACATAGAGATAAGACTTGAACACGACAGTATTCATTTAAAGTCGTCTCTATAAGGAAAAAAACAGTTTCTGTTACAAACGGATTTAAGGTAAAATAATTCTGCTGTAGAAAAAACATCACCGTTTTGATTGATTGATGACGTGCCGGAAGTATGTAGTGTCATTTCTGGAAAGCAGAAGCCGTACTTATCCGTTTTTAACAGGGTGGAACAGAGGGGATTTACAGTAAACATTACTATAGAGACAAACCAGCAGGGGCATCGACGCGAAATGTGTTACTATGGATTCAGTACATGATTCTGAACCCCCCGGTTATTTAAATTTAAGCAATTTAATTTAAAATTAGCTGTTCCATACACTTTGACCACGTAGCTATTGCACTTTTCTATGAAACAGCTGTTTTTAATTATTATTAATAACCGATGAAACATTTCAGCGCAGCACGAGTTGACGTCATCACGTCAACGCCGTCTGTCGCTGAAAACCAGCGCTGGGCTCTGTCTCGCATAGAGTCCCAGCATTATGCTGAGCGACGGCCGTTTTACGTGGATGCGATTTGTATTGTCCCCCAAATTGCCACCATAAGGAGTTAGCTGTTGACCGCTATCTGACCTCCACAACCCAGTTACTGGGTAATACCTACGAGACAGTACGAGTACTTTTTAATTTTCTGTAAAATCGACGCACGTATTAAAGTAACTATAATATACCATTATTTCGCGGACATTGGTGTAGGTTACACGTTTACCTAGTTTTTTAATTTATTCTGTCACTCGTTTACTGTAATGTGTAACTGTTTTATGTCCCAATAAAGTAAAATAAAAATAAAATAAAATACGACACCCCTTGGTAAGACTGGTTGTCAGACTTTCGGGCTTCTGACGACCCGTAACGACTGTCAACGATCCACAAATGACAGCCGGAACCAACGGCTTAACGTGTTTTCCGAGGCACGGAGGTCTTGGTATGTGAAGATGGTCAGCCATACACGGACTAACGGCGGCAAACTAGCTGTTATGACTTAGCCAAGGTTCAAAGCTACCTATCTATCAAATTTTATTATGATCGGTTCAGTGGTTTAGGCGAAAAAAGGTAACAGATAAACAGACACAGTTACTTTTGTACATAATTATTATCATTTGAAGATATGACCTCCGAGACGGCAGGTAATTCATCTAGGCTTTTTCTATTTTGTAGCCAGACTGTAAACGAATTGAAATATGGATATATGACGTGTTTCCTGCATTTATAAATGCATTAATACTAAATTGAGCGTAGTTTTCTGTGAGCTGTGAGGAGATTTAAACGAGGAAAATAGTATCAAGTGCAGTGCGAATTCATGGCATATGAGTATTTATATACCATGTTTGTTTATTCATAGGGAAGTTATAGACTGTACTCACAATTATGACAATCATTTGTAGATCGAACTTGTTGTTAACGTCTGTTTATTTGTTCGCGCAAATCTCCGGAACTATTGAACGGATTTTCATGTACTTTGCACAGGTAGACAGCCATTAATTTGGAGCAGAATATATTTATTTCATTATAATAGGATGTTGCAAAACAAAAAAATAGGCTATTTATAAAGACATCACGGTGGCGGAAGCAAGTGACCTATAAACATTATATTATCCTATACTATTAAATGAGCAATATTTGTGTATACATATTTAACATAACATAACATCACGCCTTGTTTCCCCGAAGGGTTTGGCAGAGGTGTACCTGTAGTACACCCTCATTTCGCCAGTTATGTTTAGCACATATTTATTTAATTGTAATCAAGTTTTATAAACGGGTCAAATGATTTCGATGAAAGTTGCAATACAGAGGTTGACAGGGCGAAAATCGATATAGCTATCTCGTATAGCGGTCGCGTAGCGGTCTCATATCTGGGAAAATTAGTTTTCTCCGTATTTTCACCCGAGCAGAAGCTTAGTCGCCCATAGTTTAGAACAAGATGGCTACTTTAGAAAATTTTTATGGCACCATGGAATTAGTAAGTACGTCCTATCATGGCAGCATGAAATTAGTATGTACTTTAAATGGAATTAGTTAGAACTATCCTATACTATTTAATGAGCATTGTCTATTTTCAGCCGAGCAGAGCTCAGTCGAACAGGTACTAATATTATAATAGGTTAACGTTTCTAGTGCGTTAATTCCGCGACGTGTTGTATACTGCCGCAGCGCGAATCAACGTAATGATTGACGCAGGTACGGCTAACGGCCCCAGCATATAGGGAAAAAAACGTACTTTGAAAGAAAGCCCTGTTACGTAACCAAGAGCTTTTATAAGTCTTGAAGCCTCTACAAAGTACAATGAAATGTTGTGGGCGGCCACCCACATTACGAGATCGTGGGAGGATGCCCGCAATGCTACGCCCGCCGTGGGCGAACCTTGGTTATTTATTGATGATTTTATTTCTGTAAGTAGTTTTGTAAAAACACTTTTACACGTCAATAATATTATAAAAATTAGATGAGGTCAGCATTTCCTATCTGACTACTCTGAGAAGAAAGGTCGGAATTAACTCAAGAGGTCAGTCTCTTTTAAAGTCCAGACATTATCTTGGCCAGATCAAGACTGTGTATTAATACTACAAGTCATCTGCCCTATGGGATTTCGCATCAGAAAAATACAATTTAACCCTTTCAGGGGGTGAATTTAAAAAAATCTTTTGTGCTTATATTCGATATTTAAGGAGCTCTTGTACAAAATTTCTTGCTTCTAGACCCAGCTGATTTTTATTAAGATGAATGAAATTCGACTAATAATAGTAGATTGTTGTACAAGGGATGAAAGGGACCTATTTAGGCACGAGATGGTTTAGCGAACGAGCACAGCGAGACCGCCAATAGTTCTAGTGCCCAAAATAGGTCTTTCACCAGTTTCATTTCTTTTTTATTTTAGTTTTTCTTTTATTCTTTTTATTTTTCTTTTTCTGTTGTATTCTACCATCCAGTATTTTTTATCACTGATGATGGTATATTTAGCTCAAATCTATGTAAATTAAATACTTAGTAATTTAGTGAAAAGTAAATTTTATGTATAAATTTATATTACAAAATTGTTGATAATATTATTTTTTTACAATTCTACTTCACGGCGGTCTAAAATATAATTATTTACAAAGTATTATTCTAATGCACACAGTCTAGCATGCATCTCGTTTTTTTAGAGATAATATATTGTAAATATTTTTTTTAATTGAATTATCTCCATCGTTGGCAACACATGAAATGTCACTTTTCTTTTCGCGCGCATTCTGACATCGCAACAAAAATTATCACTCGTCAAAATATTAATTTAAAATAAGTTGGTGATACTCTTTACTAAAAATAAAAAATGTTAACTATGCTATGTGACAGAAAGTGTATTAAATGCATCGTTAGTGGAAACCTGAGACGGCCGCGGCGCTCATCAATGACGAGAGAGAATTTTATCTCTAAATCAAACGCGATGTTAGGCGGTGTGTATTAGAATACTACTTTGTTATTATAATTATATTTCAGATCGCCGTGAAGTAAAATTAGAATCAAGAATTCGCTTAACAGGTAAGCTCGTTGGATTCCCAATTTTACGCCGCCATTTAACAGAGTGGCTGTATAAAAAGATGGGCTTGCATGGTTTTTAAATTTTTTGACAGCAGGGAAATCGTTTCCCAGGGACGAAAAGTACTGTTTTCATCCCTGATCAGGTAACTTCAAGCGTACCTTCCAAGTATGAGAAATGAAAAAGGTATTTACAAGATGTCAGTGGAACCGCCGGGGGCGGACACCCTAGGACATGTATAGTGACCTAATTGGTGATGTTCTTCAAAAAGGTCAGGTGGTGCGTAGTATGCGTGTATAACCAGCGCCCGTATTACGTCAATTACAGTCTGTTTCATTTTGACAGTATAACAACATTCATTGCGTTATTTACATTGTCGAGTGGACAAATTTTTCGAACATATGAAGCAATGGATTAGCAATATCCTTCAAAGTGATTCAGGTTGCAATTGATCGTATGTTACGCAACTAGGGTGCAGAGGCCCTTCACCCGATTTCTCCGTTTGGCCTTCACTGGTGAAGGGCCAATCGGAGCGCCGTACGCGGTCGATGCGTAAAGTCGAGATGGTTAAAAGAAACACACTAAGGGCCTCTGATGTATGAACGTAAACGAACCAAAAGGAGTATGTAAGCAGCGTAAGGTGGCATTCTATAGTTTCTGCCTACCCCCATGGGGAAAGATGAGTTTATAGATTAACAAAACAATCGCTACTATTACTCACATCACTAGGGGCGAATTTCACCAATAAAACGGAACGCGATCAGCACATCTAACACGTTCAAGAGAATGTTCCAAAAGAATGATGATACTGACAGCTGCTGTCAGTATCATCATTCTTTTGGAACATTGACACTGACAGCTCTTGAACACGGTCAGTGCTGATCAACTCAACGCGATCAGCACATTGTTCATTGGTGAAATTTAATTCTAACGAGTGCGAGCGAGATAGATCGATAAACAAGATTTATGGCCCTACGACTCCGTTCAATACTGCCCAACTATAGCAACCCGACCCGTCCCTGTTTCGAACGGGTGCTATCTCCAACTAAGTGCCAACATTATGTCAAAACATCGAGATTTCTGTGCTATACTTATCTAAGTTAAATAAACAGGGGCTAAGTAATAACAGCCGTAAGGATCGATCGATCAGGTTAAGCTACGCTTGCCGCGGTTGGTCCGTGGATGGGTAACCATCTTTACATACCGAGACCCCTCCGTGCCTCGGAAATCACGTTAAGCCGAAGTCTGACAACCAGTCTTACCAAGAGGTACCACACCAACCACACAGGAACCAGTCTTATCGTATTACCTAATAAACTGGTTGTGGAGGTCAGATAAGTCATTCCATGTAAAATACCTACTAGTATTCAGCTGCATACGGTTAGACTGGAAACCGACTCTAACATCGTTAAGAAAAAAGCTAAACAGATTGATTCATAAATGCATCGATAAATGGTGTTTTTCAATGTCAAAGAAGCGTTAAAAATTTACTCATAACAGTTATTTCTGTTAATGATGTCATTGACCTCTCACTCGCGTTGTTTATCAACACTATTATTTTAATACTGGTTTGTTTTCATACAACACTCATGACTAATATCCCCACTCCCCCAACTCTAGCCTGATTTAGTTCTTTTTTTATCCGCCGTTTAAATGTTCAGTTCACGCGGCCCTAAATACGCCGCAGCGAGATTTAGAAAAGAAATGTATTTCATTGAACCTCAAATAATTACTCTTTTGTTTTTCTAAAAATACTTATTACGGTAAGCGTACCCACGACCTCGACAAGTGGTCGCGGCGACCAGGTAAACTATTGAAACCGATACTAAAGTCAGGCCATTTTAATAGGTAACATTTGACGTCTGTCAGTTTATTGAAAGCAAATCGTAGAATTACTCGTATCGGTCATTATTACAATAAATATGTAATCGTAATTGAAAAAAGTTAAGCAATTGTGCAGTTCTAATAAAACGAAAAATATATTATTTTATGCCCGCCGTTACAAGATTACGTTGTTGAATTTTGATGAATTGTCAAATGTTACCTATTAAAATGGCCTTACTATAATGGCGCACTTGCGTCGCAACGGCCAAATATCCGCAGACCATACAATACCACTAGACGCTAGTGCGCGAGATGCTTAAACTTCGATTGACCCGTGCGGCTGTTATACTTAGCCACGAACATGCATTTATAATCAACCTATAATATTCCCACTGCACAGGAGCCGTATTATGACGTATTAATGCCACCATTATTACAGTGAGAGTGAGAGACGGAGCTATACAAGATCGCTAGCACCATCCTTTTTTCGCAGTGGAATAATGATGGCATTAATACTTCATAATAAGGCCCAGGCCTTTCTGTGGGAGGGGGCGGCCGTAATCCACCACGCGGGCACAGTGTAGTTTCTTGGATGTCAAATGTCTTCGAATTTTTTGGTTCCAGAACATTGGCGCATAAACCACGATATTCTTTGTTTTTTCCGTCCAATTTTGAATATTGCGGTAAAAAACTTATTCAAGGATATAATTTTTGAGACTAATATTAAATGGCTAACTCTAAACAAAAGGATAATAAATAGAGTAGGTAGTCATTATTCTCTCAATCAGCCCAGTAGTTTTTGAGTTTATCCCTTACAAACAAACATACAAAAATAAAATCTTTTCTCTTTATAATATTACCTAGTTTAGATAAATAACCCTCCGCCGTAGTCGGGCATGTCCCGGAATTAAGAGGGCCCTTCCTGGTCCGTCTATTTTCAACGTGAGCATCTTCGAAAAGCTTGTTGTTTCATCAAGCGCAAGTGAGAACGCGATAACATTGTACGAAAAATAGTGTGTAAACATTTGTTTTAGGAAATACGTGTTTTTGGAAGCCTCACAAGTTCTGTGAAATAAGTGTTTGTCATTTAGAATCTGCATTACATGTGCTAAGTTTCTATGAAGATGTTTTCTTTACTTTTACTATTTATGAGTACATTATGACTGGCCAAAGTTCAGGTAAAATTTGTGCAAAAAAGCAGATTTTTTGAGGTTTATTAAATAAGGAATTTGTTTCTAAAATTTTCTATTTTTTGCTTGCATAGAAACCTAGACATAGTGCACAAGACACAAATTAGTAATAAAAAAAAAACAAAGAAGAGATGTGTTACAACGCCATAATCACGTATGAGTGTTTGTATGAAAAGTATGACCGGTTGGCTCTTAAAACACGCCAGAAAACATCCCAATCCCAATTATGTTATTCAAATCATAGTAAATACACAGAATTTTTACTTTTATGTATAAAACATTGTTTATTTATTAAAATTAGTTTTGTTGTACCGATTGTGGGAGAAAATTGTGGTCACATTACAAATCTACGCACGCACACAGTCGCATACCATTTAAGAGGGAACAGGGGCTGCGAGGAATTTGAAAAATAGGTATTTGAAGAAACTATTGCCGTCGCGCTGCGCCCGAAAAACCGAGTTAAACCCCGTAAAGTGCGATAGGGACAACTGCAGCTAAGACTGATTATATCACAAAATTTTTGACGAAAACGACGTTTGGCATTCTCCTTTTTTCTCCTCGAAAACTAAGCCGATTTAATATTTTTTTACATAAAATTTTTCAGAAAGAGTATTTCTAGGTTCCTATTATTTTCTTTTATGCTAAAAACTTTTCCGAATTAGTCTGGTAGTCCTCTAATCACGGCGGTAAAAATGGGGATTTTTTGTAATTTTTGGAGGGTCATAGTTTCGTTACTTATTAATTGCTGAAAAAAAGGAAATAACAGGGACATGCCTATAGAGAGCCTGATTTTATTTAAAAAAAAATGACAGTCAATCATCAGTTAAGTTGATCCAATTTGTTATTTTCGTGTTTTATTTGTTTTTTTTTTCCTTGCTTGCGTCATATTTTACCGCAAATAAACGTATTCTTATTTTTTTTACAGCTCTAGAGGCATTATTCAGGAAGAAAAACGGGGAATACGTTCGTACTCGTATGGAGAATCGCGGGCCCTGTTCTAATTCCTTTTGGGAGAAAAAATTATCTGTATTTATAAATGACAGAAATCGATTCTGAGCAAAATTACTTTCTTACTGTGCATTAAATTCAGTTACACAATACGCATCTAATAACTTCACGACTGTATTCAAAATTCAAAAGTCATTTATTCAAACGATAATCAGCACTTTTCGAACGTCAAAGTTACATACGACAGTCCCCCAACACGCCCACACTTCACCACTTCCTAGTGCTTTAGCTGGGAAGAAGAAGTGGCGCAACAAACTCCCCAGCAGCACCGCTGTCTGTTCAGTTAGTTATTCCCCAAAGTGGTGGTCAGAGGTGAATAGTGCACCTACATTTCGCCAGTTATGTTTAAGTCCCATGTAATAGGGGGCGAGCCTATGTGCACCAGACTCCGGGCTACTAATGAGAAATTCCTTGATCATTGAAAAGCAAGAGCAGACAGAGGAAGGCATGATCTATTCCCAACTATGTTGGGATTGACTTCTAGTTTAACTCGATGGAGCTGAATACCAGTATTTTAGAGCAACTGCTTATCATCTGACATCTACAACTCAGAGATGACTATCCATAGTGGGTCAATGGATGGTCTATTTCTAGGTTTTCAAGCGAATATGATTGAATGACAAACAGGGATATTTACCCACATTAGTACACCCAAGGCACGTCTGACTTTTCGGATTCATGTGCGTATTATATAATTTATCACTTGCTCAAAAAACATCGTGAGGAAACCGGCATGCCTGAGAGATATTTCTCGACGGCATGTGAAGCCAAGTCAGAGGCCCATGGGCGGCTTTAAAACTCTGACACCAGGTTAGTCACTAACCACACGAAAAGAAGAAGAAGAAGTACACCCAGTTATGTTTAAGTCCCATGTAATAGGGGACTGCCTCATTGGTCTAGTGGTCGAAAGCGCTACTACTGAACATGAGTTCTTGGGTTCGATTTCCGGGTCGGGCAAAGCGTTATTGGGTTTTTCTATCTGGAATTTCTCAGTAGCAGCACGGAGTCTGGATTTGTGCCTGGTTGATGGCAATAGGCTCGCCCCCTATTACATGGGACTAAAACATAACTGGCGAAATGTGGGTGTACTACAGGTACACCTCTGCCCAACCCTTCGGGGAAACAAGGAGTGATGTTATGTTATTTACAACTACTTTTAACACTAACTTTACATGCCTAAACCATTGAACCAATCGTCCTCTGGCATAAAATAGCCAACTCTTTATCATTAATATACCAATAGTATTGTACACCTATGTCATACAAATGATTAAATGACTTAAGACTTATGAAATTAGACAGAAAGGTAGCCTGGAACCTGGAGATGGACATAGGCTCAGCCTGGATATTTGTATTACAAAATGATGAATAATATTACAAACAAAATACATGCATAAGATGATGGTGAGATGTTTCAAATTAATGACAGGCATTGATATTATTGATGAAGTACATCAAACATAAAAAATGAACATGTGGGCCAGTTACATGAAAATCAATAAAAATATATTATGATAGTAGGTAGATAACAGTAATCTTGTAATAAAAACAATCTCCATCTATACCAGTCCAAATATTGAATTTGGAAGGCTAAACATAGACTATAAACCACATTGTACAGTTTTAAAATCCGTAAAGATAGGCTAAGGCAATATTTAATTCTGCCTGGAGCAATACTCTAAACTAATTCAAAATAACTTACAACATTGTAGATCTAATACCATGGATATCATAAATTATTTACATGGTCTTTATGAATATGTTAATCTTCAACAGCATAACCATCTGAATATCACTTTCATTGGCTTCTAAGACAGAATTCTTGAATGATTATGCTCATAATTTTAAATAAAAAAATGATTTAGCAAAGGAAACAAATGGGCAGAGATAGTTCTAGAAAAACGGGGAAAAAAAGGTTATGCTGGTTTTTTAAGCGGATAAAAAACAACCACAGACAACAAACATTAGATTATGTGCATAACAAAGTAATGATTGAGAGTACATACCTACACCTACATAAAAATATTCACTACAGAAAATATATATATATAAAACGACAGTCAAATTAATAAGTATGAACAAATACCATTACACACAGTTCTTTGATCACCAAATAAAAAAACACTAAAAAAAACACGGAAAAATTTAAGGTTATAATGATGAGGCAAATATCATAAAAATATGTTTTTTATATTAAAAAAATAAGGGGAATGTGCAAAATATGTTATTTTTTACCTGAAAGTCTTGATTTTGTGCATGGCAGCGTGTTGCAGCCTAATTATTTTTTATTTAGTACGGGCAAAAACTGACAGCCTGTGGTGACATGACAGACTAGAACTTTTTGACGTTTCGAACGTGATCCGATGCAGGGGGTTATAGGGTGGTCAGGTTATTGAGATTTGCCGTAATTCCGGGTGAAGTGGTATAAATGTTACAATAAAAAATGGCTAAAACATTTTGAATACTGAAACATTTATTTCAATAAACCATTTACAGGCACTTTATTTAAACCATTTACGTTGTTGAGCAGATTTTTTTTCGAACTAATGAAGCAATGGATTAGCAGTCTGTTTCAATACGATTCAGAATCAACAAACCACATCCAGCAGCACCGATTGCTGACAAATGCGTGCACTGACTGGCCAGGTCCACTCAAATCTGTATGGTTCTTTCCTCAAAAGACCATTTCAGACACAAATCTACATGGTCCTCAAATTGAAATGCTCTGACCAAGATTATTTCCGGGTTATTATATACACATTGACATTAATGAATGTTATATATTCATTGACATGAATATTTACTTTAAAGTATTATATTATTTTAATTATTGTGAATGTGAAGACTATGCAGATATTCCCTTTTGTTTTGTTTTAATTTTTTTTTTTTTTGTTGTCAATTAGTTTTTATCATGGTCTGGCAGTTTGAGTAATTTATGTGGCCTACCCAAACGTCCTTTCTTTGGTATTGTTCGTCGAATCGTTGAGCTCCTTAAATTCTGTAAATTCTGAGTTGAGCTGCACGATAACTGACAAATGCGTGCACTGACTGGACAGGTCTTCTCAATCTGAATGGTTATTTCCTCAAAAGACCATTTCAGACATCAATCTACATCGTCTTCACATGATCTGACCAAGATTATGTCTGGACTTTAAAAGAGACTGTGACCTCTGAGTTTGTTTCGGCCTTTCTTCTCAGAGTAGTCAGATAGGAAACGCCGACCTCATCTAGTTTTAAAATATGATTGACGTGTAAAAGTGTTTGTACAAACCTACTTGCAGAAATAAATCATTTATCATTTATCATTTATCATTTATCATTTATTTATCATTTATCATTTATTTATCAGCGCGTATCCCAGCGCGTCAAGAAAACACACTGTTCTATATTCAACTCTCGATGCTAAGGAGAGCGTCGAAAATCCAATACGCGAAAAAAAATCGCCATATTAATAATACGTCCTTGCGAATCTGGGCTTAGTCAGAAAGTTGAAGTTAGATACCCATTCCAAAACGACATCTAGTCTATGGATAAAAACAGGCAAGAAACTCCTAACTCGAAACGATATAATCTTAATTTATTGATATCAGCATTATAAATAACCTTTTTATATTTTAGAACCAGTAAGATTGTGGGCAAAATCGTTTATGTGCCGGACGGGGTATCTATTCAGTACAGTTCGAGCATCACATCGGGGTCACCACTTTGGGGACATAGGTCGAAGGTGTTCTACCTGTCTTCTTTTACGAGTAGTACAGGTGAAGTGTAATTGGAGAGAAGTGAAACTCCAACTTGCAGTGAGTAATATATATAATCATCACACACGTATTATAGCAGACTATGATACGTTAGGTACACTATTAGCACTTATATAACTAATTAAACTCGTAAGAACAAAATAAACTAATGACTTAAAATCTAGTCTGTGTCCCGCGACGGTTGACAAACAAGATAGCGACCGCGACGCTACAAAGGACGCTATGGGTAACGCCCCAGATCGTGGCTTAGACTGTGACTTGACGCCACAACTTCAAGGCTGCTTCACTAACGGAATCAACAAATCAGAATATTCATTCAAAATAAAATTATACAAAATGTTATCATCACAACACGAGTCCTCACGCCTTTATTTGTGTAAATTTTTTTAAAAGTCCTATTCATCCATTTCAAGTAAGTTCTCTCACCACGTTCATTATGATCCATGTCGCACTATGTGAAAGATGAACAGATGCGTAGTATCTCTAAGTAGTCTGTGAACGGGCTAAAATAAAAATACGTACGTCCCGGCTAGTGAGAAAAAAAAAACAAAATAGAACAAAAACATAAATATTTTAAAAAAGAGACTTTTTAAACTCATTGACTTATAAATCATAATAAGTTAATGCATAAACTTCCTAAAAATGACCAGCCTCAATACAAAATCTCCCACAATTCTTTGGGACAGATAATAATCACTGCGTCATCTTTAGCTACGTGTCGTGTAATGAACTAAAGTAAACCCTAGAAAAATAATCACAAAGTTATTTACGTCATAAATTAGCCATGGTATTTATAATGGATGACCTTGATAACAGAAGATGGTTTATTTGCCGATGATTCATTTACATGTATTAACAAAGTTGGTTTTCTTTGCTTGTTTGCAGGACATGGTAACAACAGAATTTATAGATTGTGAATGTCATTTTACGGTAGTGTTCGTTTCGTTCGGCAGCTGGCAGTGGTGAGTTGATTAGGTACCGTTATTATTATTATTATTATCCTGATAACAAGTGCCAGCGTTACTGTTAAAGAACTGGTTTTCGCATTTGTTGTAAATTACTCGTTGATCTAGAAACGTTTTAAGCCTTAGAGAAGTTATGAATAAACTGACGCTGTTTAAAAAAATATGCATTGAGATATAACAGTGGATGAATGGACTCATGTTCATCTAAATAGGACCCCTTTTGTATGTAATACTAGCTGTTCGTGCCCGGCGTCGCCCGGGTGTATTTCCGACTTCTCCGGTAGATTTTCCAAAAAAAAAAACGGATACGCACTGGTAGCATTAAGTACTTATCTACGGCACACCTACCTACTTACCTACCTACATAACTACCTACATAACTACCTACCTACATACCTTTCCTAGACTACCTTTTTTTTTGCTCTCGTGGGGAAACCTACATACCTACCTATCTACCGGGATATCATCAAAAGCTTTTCCATACAAAATATGTGAGAAAATGAATTTTCTTCATATTAAAAAAAAACCTATGTATTAAGTTTTTTTTTCCGTTTTGGCAACTGAGCCGATGTCGACTATTCTGCCAGTGTCATGTAGTGACGGCAGCACAGCAAAATGAGTCGTCGAACTTTGCACTTCGTGGTAGTTGTTAGTAGTTATTGGTATTAGCTGAAAGGACGAGACAAGTTTTGTTAGTTATAACAGATAAGTTTTTTTTTTTTGTTTGTTAGTTATTAGTTAATCTAATAGAAAACGACACATATTTACAAAGTTATATTAATTATTACACACCAGACTACATTTTTATATCATTGTCATTTAAAATTTTTGCTAGGACTTGAATCAGTTTAGGGGAAAAGTTAGTCAAGAGGGAATTGAAGTTAGTAGGAAGGGTAATTTTAATTTTAGGGAGCTTATGGTACAAATCAAAAGATTGTGAATTTGAAGGACATGAAAAAAAGATATGGTGATATCCAGAGTACCCTCATCAAGACCGCACTCGCACAGGGAATTGTCACGATCACGAATCTTATGAAGAAATACTGGGCTGCAGCAGTGACCGAGTCTCAGTCTACACAAGGATGAAACAGTTCTTTTAGATAATTTAGTGCATTTAAAACACCAAGGTTTTCGTTGGATGTCGGGTTGGATACTGGCGTAGTACGCCCCCTTCAGCTTTGAGCTTATCTGCCACCCTGCTGACCACGAGTTTAAATGCATTTTAAGTTTGGTGTCAGACCGTAAGTCGTAACTATGGACGACATAATGTTTTTGGTCAACAGGGTTGGATGTTGCAAATTTAGCCAGCGAGTCGGCGCACTCGTTGCCACCTATCCCCGAGTGACTCGGAACCCAAGCTATTTCAATGTTCAAACCGTTGTTAGAGCAAATGAAGAGCAAATTTTGAATGTCTATAATGATTTTACTATGAATTTTTGATTTTTGATGTATTAAGTTATTCTGCTATTCGGGCGGAGACAAATCCAACAAATCAAAGAAAATAAAAGTCAGTCCAGTCGTTCTTGAGTTATAAATGGTGTAACCAACCCGACTTTGTTTTACATATTTCGCAGTAAGATAATGATATAGTTATACGAAAGCGGTGGACCGATTTTAATGAGACTTTTACTGGCAGATAGCTGATGTTTTACGGAGTAACTTTTTCAACTCTTAGTTTAGAAAAAAAAAAACGGGTTGCACTCCGGGAGTGCCGCCAGAAGTGAAAACTTGAATAATAACGTTGTGCATTTTTGATATTTTGGAATGGTTAGGGAATAATTTTGCACCGGTCTACTCTCCCTCCATCTTACGAATTTTCGATCAGGTCACGTGTACTGACGCGAGTTTAACATTTTTTTACAAAAAAGTGCACAACGACGCTAAAAAGTTTTCACTTCAAAAATTGGATCCACGCGGGCGTAGCCACGTTCAGCAGCTAGTAAGAAACAAAAAGATGTACAAAGAGGCATTCATATGCAAACAAACAATACATGATTGTTTGTATCATGTGGGGTGGAGTCCAAGTGCACGAGTCTTATTTCATAAACACTGGTTTAAATCAGAGTTCCTAAACCAAAGCTAGAGTCGACTCATCATGCATGAGGCATAATAAGTCTGCGCGCAGTACCTATAGTTTTGCGCGCACACTTTATTTATATCTCATGGCGTGTACGCATCAAACTGCCAGATTGTATAATTGGTTACAAAACCTGTTGTTTGGTCTTCTTTGGCCTATCTTTAAAAGAGATTGGTTAGAAGAACAGGAATTCGAATGAAAACTAAACTTTACGTTAGTAATGGTTTGCTAATAAAAACTATTTATAGAGTTGCGAAACTTGTGCGTAGTAAAATAGCTCAGTGCACGCCTTTTTTTTTGGGTGGGAAATCATCAAATGACTCCTCCCGCTCTGGGTGGAGCAGGAGGGCGTGTCAGACTCTTACTGACTAAAACCCACCCGTGTTCCTTCTCTTGCCTATGCAATGCCAGGGGGCCACGGACACTTTCGGACTTATTTATTTATTTATTTAAACTTTTCACACTTATAAAAAGTACAAAGGCGGACTTAATGCCTTAGGCATTCTCTACCAGTCAACCAAGGGTAGTGAAGAGATTAGATGGCAGGTGCTCTGTTTGAGAGGAACAAAGAAAAATCATTTTTTATTAAAATATATCATTATAAATAATTATATTACACACACATACATACATATTTAATAAAATATATACCTATATTATATATAATACAAATTCAAGGGAGAGGTGTTGAGATGACTCTACTCTATTTATTTTGATAAAAAACTCTGTAGTTTCCGCTTAAATGCATACCGACTGGTCGCCGTCCTGATATCAAGAGGAAGCGCATTCCATAGAAGAATGGACTGAATATGAAAGGAAGAATGAACAAAGTCAGAAGTATGAGAAGGACAAAGTAGGAGAAGATTGTTAGAAGAACGCAGATTCTTAGTGTGTGACGAACAAAGATATTGGAAGTGAGACATGAGATAAGAAGGAGGAGTGGGAGAGTTAAGAAGGGAGAAAAGCGTGGTCAAAGCGCGCAAACTCCTTCTTTGGCGAATGGACATCCATTTGAGCTCAGACCTATAGCTCGACACATGATCATATTTCCTTAAATATTTATTTACACAGTCAATTACAAATATTAACAATATAGATATATATATAATTAAAAACTAACAGACTTAAAATAATACTATTAATAATATGTACAAGTATTATATTACATAAGAAGTGGGGGGGGGGGTAATTATAGGGCATCAAAAAATTCTTCCGCATCGCTGTCAACAGGAAAAGTGCCCAAAAGGCTGGCTGCATTGCCACGTTGAATGGCAATGCTGATTCTTTGGCCAAAGAAAAGGCCAGCCCTTTGGTCACGTGAAGAGTCGACCAACCGCTTGGCGATGTCTCGAAAAACTAAGTGGGCACTCGGACCCCATGGCCCTAGTGTTTCAACCCCAAACGGCTCAAACATATAAGTCCCAATAAGATTGGAGTATTTGCGCCGTTTGAGGTTTTCCGCACCTGCAGCAGCAGCCCCAGCACAGCCCGCCGTGCTAGGAAGATGGGATGGCGCAAGGGTGTCGACGCACGTTGCATCCCACACCAAAGGCCTACCTACCTTCCAAGGCATTATGGTCATTCCGTCTGGTCTCTTCCCATCGTCGCGTGCCAAACCATTGGGTTCTAAAACAGCTGGCACTCCGGCGGTGACAAGAGCACGACGGATGATGTCATTGATGCTGGCGTGACGTGGTATCCGGCCTGCGCTCTTACTGCATGATAAGCCATGGTGTCCGAGACAGTCGACACCTTCACCGCATCGGCAGCGATGCGGAGCCACACAAGGAGCGCCCAGACGCAGACAGGTAGCGAGCCGGAAGGTGGTATCACCCAGCATAGTGCCTATGTTGGGTGATGGTAGCGCCTGAAGCCAGAGGCCCGACTCCCACTCACCCACAGCCAGCAGGCGGGCACGCTCAGCAGTATTGGTGGACGTATTAATAAGATTATTCCGTACCAACCTGCAGAGCGGCTCATCCCACTGTCTCTGGGAAGATGGGTTCACGGGCCGATCTGTATTCGGGCAAGCCGCTTTCCAGGCGTTCTCCGCATCGGTCAAGCAAGGCACTTCAGAGTAAACCAGGCAGGGGGCTAAAATTTTGGCGGTCAACTTTTCATTGCTGCGGACAGAGGACAGGAACGCGGGTAAGCTAATACTGGTAATTTTGCGGACGCCGAGGCCACCAAAACGGATGGGTAGTGTGGCTTGTAGCCACGCTCGGTCGTCCAAGGCCACATTTAAAATGGATGATAGTGTGCTGCGAATAATTTGGTCAATTTTGTCCAAGAGGTGTGACTGCTTCCATAAAGGGGAAGAGCGTAAAAAATATATAAAATTTGGACCAAAACAACAGTATCTGATCAGGGTGAATGCCGAATGTAAATTAATTTTGGAGAGTCTGTCCGAAATGTCGTTGAAGTTTTTGATTTTTTCGTCGATGAAAGAAGGAAAGCTGTCTTCTAAAATTGGGGAACCTAGGAGCTGAAGTGAACTTTTTTCTAAAATTTTGATTTGTGGGGCTATTGCATTAAATTTCTCCAAGGTCAATTGTCTGTCGGTAATGTCAGAAAGGAAAATTTCGCATTTTGATGGGTTAAGGTCCAAGCCAATGGATTTAAATTGTTGCTTTATGACTTGTAGGTCTTTCAAAATGGTGTCTACATCACCTCCTAGCGTTCCATCATCCAAATACCACACGTTAAATTTTGAATTTATTTAACGTGTGGTATTTATTTAATTTGTTCATATTTCCTGAGGTTTAATATGAACCGGATACAATTGTTGAGCAGTCTGTCGAGCTTATCCAGCAAAACTGAATTCAAGTCAAAGTAGCATACGTCACCATAGTCGATTATAGGGAAAATCAAAGTCTGCACAAGCATAGTTTTCGTCTTAGCAGGTAAAAAGTTTCTCAGACGATACAGAGATCGCAGAGTACCGTTGACCCTTTGACTAGCACTAGAGACCTGGCGTTGCCAGCCAAGCGTCAAGTCAAGATGCAAACCGAGATCTTTCACAGTAGAGGTAAAGGGTATGACGTTACCATTGAAAATAAGAGGAGAGAGGAGGTTATTTGGGAACCCGACGGTGGCGCGTTCCGAGGACCATGAAAACACATGGCCTCGGACTTGTGCAAGGCCACCTCGAGTCCCAACTGCCGGATTCTGGCCACGATTGTTGCAACCCCGTGTGTCGCTAGTTTGGCCGCCGCCTGGTGCGACCTCCCCTGCGCCAGGACCAACGTGTCGTCAGCGTAACAAACGACGCTGACGCCATTGGGGAGGTCTGCGCGCAGCACCCAGTCGTATCCGATGTCCCACAGATGCGGCCCCAGGACCGATCCCTGTGGGACACCGCACGACTTCTCTCGCCGGTTCCACTCTCCCTGGTGACCGGGGTAGATGATGGCCCTGTCCGTCAAATAGGCCTCGACCACACGACAGAGCTAGGTCAGCATCCGGTGATACCGGAGTGCCTCCCTGATGCAACTCCAGGGCAGGGTATTGAAGGCGTTGGCGATGTCTAGAGACACCGCCAAGACGACCCCACCCCGAGCCACCGCATCGCCCGTCGTGAGGGCTCGCACGCGCATGATGGTGCCCACCGTGGAGCGCCCACTGCGGAAACCAAACTGGCTCTCCGCCAAATCCGGCCCCACCCGCACCAGCCGCCCGACAAGGCGGTCTGCAATTACTCTTTCAAAGAGCTTGCCCACCTCGTCGAGCAGCACGATGGGCCGGTAAGCGGACGGAGAGTCCGCAGGGCGCCCCGGCTTCTTGATTAGGACCAGTTTCCCCTTTAGTAGGATTAAAAATTGATTAATCTCAAACGCCTTTATAAAAAAAATCGACTAATGACTATAGCTACTATGATTTCCCACCTCTAGCCTTTATTTTCGTTTTGTTTTCGCCTTCGGTGCTCTGCTTGTCAAAATTATCTGTTTGTCAGATTTTCTCTTGATGGTGGAAAGTTGTGATTTATTGAATTAAAACTGAATATCTGAGCTGATGGTGGCTTCGAACCCACAATAATGTCTTCAGAAGAGCAGCACGAGGAAGTAGTGGAAGCGTTGGACGAAGAATTCATAAATACGTATAGCGCAGATGTCGATACAACATGTACGATTTGTCAAGCAGAATTCTTGGATCCTGACGATTTAACAGTACATTTACACCAAATACATAAAATAACAAACGCCGGTTCGAAGCTGTGTTTGTTTTGTACATATAAATACACGGATTTGATTGATTACGCCGAACATTTTCGAGACACTCACTTGACAAGCCTATTTTATTGTCTCCACTGCTTACGTGCGTTTTCTGACGACGATGAGCTTAGAAGACATGAAAAAAAGCACAAACGAAGCCTTAAGTCTGCATATTGTTGCTCGCAGTGCCCAGAGAGGTATGGCAACCTCCGTGACTTGAAAAAACATGATTTAGATTATCACAATGACAACGACGATGGAGTTATGTTGCAGCCTTTTCTTCCATACCTATCAGCCGTTTTAAATGTTAAATCTGAGACTGTTTTACTCTCACTACGCACTGATACAGTCTACATTTGTGTTTACTGTAGTTATTCTACATCAAACATAAACCATTTCATTGAGCATTCAAAATCAAATAAAAAATGTAAGACCTTTGTTTGCGACACATGCTCAAATGTGTATAAGAAGAGATACTCATTGAATCAGCACATATTAAAGTACTGCGGTAAGCACTACAACTTTGTGAGGAAGGAGTGCCCTGATTGTAAGCTTGTCTTCAATAAATTCTCATTTAAAGAACATAAGAAAGTTTGCAAAGTGATAAAATGTTATACCTGCGACACTTACTATGATACAATGTACGACTTATCCGAACATCAGTCGAAAGAGCACCCATTGTCCGTAGAACTTAAAGCATGCACATTTTGTTGGAAACAGTGTGTTGGTAGTGTTGCATTGCAGAAACATATGGACAGGTCACATAAGGGTGAGCTACACTTGTATAAATACATGTGCGTTTATTGCCAAACTCCATATAAACACCCGCAGAAGTTGTTTGGACATTTCTTCACAAAACACAAGGACATTGAGCCGTATACATGCAGGATTTGTTCCAAAAAGTTCCGATTACGCAAGAGGTTTACTCTCCATATTAAGTTAGAACACAAGAGTGTTGGTTTAGTAGAATTCGATGAGAATTACAATGTATTTTTCACTGATAAGAAATCTGAGAATCCGTTCATTCCGAAAAGCTTGTATAATGATAAGCAAAAGGAAGATGCAGTTCTTGGTAGGAGTGAGAACTCCATCAGCTTATTGAATATGAACTCTGAGATGAGTGTTACAGAGACTGAGGGCAACCAGACTGAGGTGGAGATGGCACCAAAGCCCTCATTGAAGCGTAAAAGAGGTCCAAAGGTCCGTAAACCGGAACTGGACGAGACTATTACTGTTGAGTCTTCTGATGATGAAACACTTTTAGTTGTTAAAAAAAGGGTGTTGAAACAGCAGAAGCTAGTCCAAAAAGTCCCAGGAGTTAGAGGGAAGTGGAAAAAAAAGCAATTGGTTAATAATAAACAGAGGTTCACATGCAACATATGCAATAAATATTGCTACACATACCAAAACTACAATCATCATATAACCTTACATTCAAAGAAAGATTACAAAAAATGCATCAAATGTTCCAAGGTTTTCCGAAGCAAGGAAAAGTTGCATCAACACATAGCATTACAGCATTCTTCGTCTAAATTGACAGACACACTAAAATATATGTTGGAAAAACGTAAAAGAGGCGAAAAAATCGCAGATGATCGGCCAATGTCAGAGAAATTTAGAAAGACAATCAAAAAGGTCGAAAGTGTGGAAATGCAATCATCGGCAAAGATCAAGGAAGTCGACAACAGTCTCTCCGTTCAGAAGTTCATCGAGAACTTTACTCCTGAAGCAGAGAATAAAGTAGAAGTTGTAATCAATAATGCGGTGACTTTAAAAGTAGTAGAAGGCGTACAGAGAGAACCTGTAATAAAAATGACTAAATTCAAAGTGAAGCCTGCGCCTTTAAGTACAAAATTATCAATGCCTGTTAAATTCAAATCAGGCCAGTATGAAACAGCTCGTGCAAGCATTAAATTGGTACAACCAGTACCTGTAATTCAAGAAGATAGTCAAGATAATGATTTTAATCAATACAATGATGACAATTACAATTTTATGGACCGAAACGACTCAATTCCAGAAGTCGCAGAAGAAGTCATGTTAGAAGGAACAGAAGAAACCCCAAAAGTATCCCATATTCCTCATAAAATTGTTATACCAAAACTACCAGCAGAGTACAAGGATTTGAGAATCGCTCATTTGCTACCTCAAGCACCATACTACAAAATTGTCAAAGTGAACGAAGTTTTGAATAACCATAATGATAGAATGACTGTTGAAAATAATAGAAATATTGATATAAAATTACCTGATGGTACAAAATTGGTAAATACTAATCCACTAGCACATTTATTGGGTAAAACGCCGATAGAAAAAGTTCTGAAACCAATGAAAAATAAGTATTATAAGTCTAAAGTAAGGAATTTTCAAGGGATGTTGGCAGAAGCGCTTAGCAACTTGGATAAGCCGAGTGTTAGGAAGAAGAAAGAGTTGAAAGTTGAACCCACTGTAACAGAAGTAAGGAGTCATTTAGAAGATTAGTATGTAAATAGTTATTATATAAAAGTTACAAGGCAGATGTAAGTGAAAACGCTGGGACAGGACCTAGAAGGAGTATGTCCTTCTAGGGCATCCCCTCCCAGCGTTTTCATTGGTCTTACTATCTTCAGCACACTTAGCATGAACAGGATTTGTCGACGGACAAATAATAAAGTTTATTAATCAACGTCTACTCTGAATCTGAACTACACTGTAAAGGCCCCCGCAGACAGGCGCGACGCGACTCTAATGGAATAATTTCCATGAAGTTTTCATAGAAATTGTTCTTTCGGAGTCGCTTCGCGCCTCTCTGTGGGAGCCTTATAGAATTAGTATTAATACTATTTGTGGATGTCTGAACGTAAAATATATGTTACTATTAATAATGAAATCGTGTATTTACTTTCCTTGTAGAAAACTAGCCGTGTGCTTTGCACGGGTGCAAGGGCGAAATGTAAAAAAATCGAGATTTCTGAGCTATATGTATAACTATTAATGGTTTCAATTGGTGAAAAAGTTAAATACACATAAATGTTCCGGAATTAATTCTCTACACTATTCTGAAAATCGCGTTCATAATTCATATCCATTGTGTAGTTTTGGGTAACTAAACGGTGGTAACGGTTATATCTTTTATATCAAATATCATTTTATGAAGCCAACGCCAGTAAAAATATAGTAGATGGCGAAAAAATATACAGGGTGTAAGGGGCAGCCCTCCGCAGACTGATGGGGTGAATTCAGTATATCATACTAAGATGACCGGTACAAGAAATTATTTCAGGAACTTTATGGGAATCCAATAAACCTGATTTGTTTTATTAACTTACACGCAATGTATCGCTACCGTGGCAAAACGCACGTAGAGAACGGCAGCGCAGCGAGCTTTCGGACGCCCTCCCCGCCCCCCGCGGTGGTTGAACAGCTGATTTCACGCGTAGTTCGTTAGAGAATTTCAACATCCATTGCTGTTTTATTTTAGCTGTTTTATTTACATTAATAGAGTACTGCGTACAGAGCATGTAATTTAAATTAAAATAAAGGACTAGTTACTGGAAACCCGATAAAAAAAATGAAAATTTTCCTGAGAAAAATTTCAGTGGAATATGATTCAAACTAAGGCTGTCCCTTACACCCTGTATTAGGTACGTTACATTTTTTTTTTTTCAATAAACGTTTCCCCCTTTTGAATTTCTCCTGTATTGTGGGTGCGTTTACAAACATTTAAACTCACATACACAAACAGCCACACCCGGAACAACTACTTGTAGGTCATACAAATATTTGTTCCGTGCGGGAATCGAACCCGCGACACGCAGCGCAGCAGTCCATCGCTTAACCACTGCGCCCACGGAATAGAAAAAAATTCCGTGACTGCGCCAACCAATTCTTTAAAGGAAGCGTACCTAAAGTGTGGCTGTGTGGCGCCGCCTCAAATTTTGATAATTTTTTTTTTTAGCTGTTACAGTAAAAAAAAAAAAAAAATCGCTTGTTTTTTTTTGTAAAAAGTTATTTATTTTTCTCTTTTGAGTTACCATTTAATTTTATTGTTTTCCTCAAGTAGGTACCTAAGGAATTTCCTCAACAGCCTTCCTTCTCTATCGACAGACACACGATGACTGTCATACCCCAGCTAGGTCTAAAGTTCTCATCAAGGTGAATGACATAAGCCCTAACACGATGTAGCTGCTGCAAACTGCTGAGGAGCTCTCGCGTCTGTCTTCCGTCTCATCATCAGATCAACTCCAGGTTTTTATTATGTGGTTGTGTCATTAGAACTACATTATGTGCGTGAAATTTCAACAGAATCGGTTCGCTGTTGAAAATTCAGTAGGTGAAAAATCATTCAACCCCAATTTTTAGGTTTAGGATTTTGTTATGGGACCAACTTCGCGGTATGCCCTCCTCAATAAAACAAGAATCGTTCAAATCGAACTACGCAGTAGTGTTATGCGTGGTAAAACATTTTAAAAAAATATGCCCGTCGACTTGAGAACCTCCTTTTTTTTCGTCGTGTATAAAACAGTCGTTTCGCCTACTATATTTTTTCTTTAGAAATATAGTAAATTAGGCCTCTAATATAGTAGGATACTAGGGTAGTAGGGTTGGCAACCCTAACGGTCACACAGACTGACACGAAAAGAGACTGTTTTATACAATACGGTCGATGAATAATGGCCGGTCTGAACACAGGCACAGTATAAGTAACACTATTATAATATATTCATAGAAAACGGCCGAAACAACGCGCTTCAAAATCTCAACTCTCAGTGTATATCAGTACGCAATAGTCTCGAGTGTGCGGCAGTTACTCACGAACTTGGAAGGTTTATCTTTTTTTTTTTTAGGTTTGTCTTGGGTCGGTGCTGGGCCCTCCCCTATGGAACATCGGGTTCAACTGGCTCCTGCGGGGAGCCCTCCTCCACGGCACGAGTGTCATCTGCTACGCGGATGACACTCTCCTCACTGCCCGGGGGAGAAACTTTGGGGACGCGGCCTGTCTGGCCTCGGCTGGCGGATCCTTGGTTGCAGAGAGGATCCGCCGCCTGGGATTGAAGGTGGCGCTGCACAAGACCGAGGCCGTGTTCTTCCACGGGCCTCGGCAGCGCTGCCCTCCCGACGCCCACATCGTCCTAAAGGGCGCCCGGATACGGGTCCAGTCCCTGGTATACGCGTGCTTCCTCGATTTATCCAAGGCCTTTGACCTCGTTTCGTACGACATCCTCTGGAGGAAGCTGGAGAGCAGGGACTTACCGTCGGAGCTCATCAGCTTGTTCCGGTATTGGTACGGGCACCAGGTCAATAGTGTCCGGGGGGCGGGAGCGATGTTGGACCCATATACCAGTGAATGTGGCGTAAGGCAGGGCGGTTTGACCTCTCCTACATTGTTCAACTTATATATGAATGATATATAAGTTCTAAGTACCGAACGTATTTCAAGGTCACTGCCGAGACATAATACTGTTACTTTATTATACTGTGACATAGGCTCTCCGAACTTTCGTGCATGTTCTCATTCACACTCGCCTCATGCCAACATTTTCGGTTCCTATAAAATGTTAGTGCGCAGAAGGCTGCAGAATAACATTTTATAAATTTCAAATAAAGAAACATAGTGGCAGCAATAATATTTTTTCTCAAACATATGTTTTGCTTGGAAATTCGATCATTATTTTGACAACCTTCTTCAAGATACATATAAATTGCTGTATCTACTGGCCGAATACATGATACGTAGTATCCCTATGTAGTCTGTGAATACATGCGAGTGCCCGGCCGGCAATGTTTGCATGAAAATCCATAATCTGACGTGTTTAACGACCAATTAAATTACCTACTATGAAAATTCATTTCTGTCGTGTTATTTAAAAATGGAACGATTTTTTTACCTCAACACATGACAACCAAGGAGGAAGAAACAAATGAACTAAATGGCGCTTGAAAAATTATCGTTGTTGGTCATTGATTCTGGTATTTACAATTAATTTACTTGATTGAATTTTCGCGCATTATTTGAGAAAACTACTAGGTAGGTATACAAGCCTGGACGCAAACAGACCCTAGTTGCAGCCCGCGACAGTAATGTAGGTACTATAACATTGAAAATAATGCCAACTTTTATTTCGTTTTAATTGTTTATTATGCGTCAATGTCCCAGCCACCCTGTTTATATATTCGTACAATTCAAATGCCTAGGTTATTTTATTTCTGCTAATGCCAAGAAGAATAAATTTACTTAATGATACGAATTGTTTTTTATTATGTAGTTACAGTCCCCTATAAAATAAAAAAGGTGAAATACACAATTATAGTAGGTACTAGAAATAGGGACCAATTAGTTCAACCGGGTTTCAGACTGGCTAAAGTAGACTCATCTTTCATGGGGTACTGTTTAAAATGTTACAATAAAATACCTTCCCTTATACTACAACTAAATGAAACGAAGTTTAAATCTTGTATAAAACGCACACTATGCTGCCAAGCATATTATAAGCTTGGGGATTATATCACTGACAAAAATGCTTGGCTTAACGCTGGTCCAGCTCCACAAGGGCGCATAAACTAATTGATAATTAGCATTCAAAAATAATATTGTTGGAACTGCTGAAGATTGCAAAAACTATCTTTGAATTGTTTAACTTCAATCTCTTTTTTATTGTATAATTGCATAGCACATGTGTGAGAACTGTGACCATGTACTTACCTTCTAATAAGCTACCATTTACCATTACCTTACCGGTAAGTCTTTCATTGACTTGATATGCCCTGGCGGCTAAGAGTATGTCATGCTCACTCAAATGTCTCGCTGGTGGTGGCGCGTGTGTTGGATCGTTGAGTTCCCTTCAAAATGGTTGAGCTAAACGGTGCTGATCCATGCGTCATGTTCGTGAACGGGCGCCATCAGTAGGGACTGGTCATCTCTTATCTGCCACGGCTTACATATTTTAATTTTTGAATTGTTTTTATTTATTTTTTTATTACGGACGCGTTTTACGTCTTACTACATTGTTCTCACATGTATAATTTCAACATGAATGATGTAAACAATATTTTGTAAGAATAATTTTTTTTTTAAAGAGTGTCCGTGGAGTTTCTTGCCCGTTCTTCTCCATAGGAACCTACGCTTTGGAATGGGCAACTAGCTTCATATTTCTGACTGACTGACTCCTTGACAATTCAAAAGTGCCTGTAAATGGTTTAATTGAAATAAATGCTTTGAGTTTGAGTTTGAATACAAATTCAAATGTCATTTATTCAAACTAGGCTGAGAAATCAGCAGTTTTCGAACGTCAAAATTACATAAGACAGTCCCCCAAAAACGCCCGCCCTTCACCACTTCCTAGTGCTTTAGCTGGGAAGAAGAAGTGGCGCAACAAACTGTCCAGCAGCACAGCTGTCTGAATAGTTAGAAACTTGATTCTTTACAATAGTACTTATGCAAAATTTACATTACGTGCAACACAAAAAATTAAATTAAATAATTTTCTATGTCACCTAGCACACGCCAATATACCAACAAAAAAGTAAAAAGAACTTAATACTCGAATGAAAGCCTCCAGGCATAAAGGGCGGGCCCGTTTACATATAGCAATTAAAGCTGTAACTCGGAAATAACAAATGATAAACTAGGACCATCGAAGTAAAAATAAAATAAAATATATCGATAATGGACTGTAACTACATAATAAAAAACACAAGAATTATTGTCAACAATAAGAATGCCAACCTATTATTGTCCTCTTCTTATACACAGAAGACACGAGCATAGATCACCACCTCGAGACGGGTTGGCTCCAGACTTGATTGTCTACTAGCTAACCCGACTGACGTCCTGTCCAAATTTCATTAATTCATACAAAAAAGGACGTAAATTTTTCCCGAATTTGAAGATTTTCTGAGAAAATTTTCCAATTAATAAAAAAACCGGCCAAGTGCGTGTCGAACCACGCACAATGAAGGGTTCCGTAGTTGGAATGAATGAATCGTAAGAACAAACTTAACTTTGTAATTAAAAAACATGTTCTCCCATACGGAATATATGTGAGAACATGTTTTTGTAACCGCAAATTTAAGTTGGTCGATTATTACTCGTAAACTTGTAAAGCCCACTTATGTGTGATAGTTTTCCTTTAAACTTCGTTATATATAGGTACTACTGCCGTGACATTTGAATTTCTAACTACAACCGTTTAGTTGGTAGAGGGGGGGGACACTTGACTCTAACGAAAATTGGTACTTTAAAGCTTGATAAGTCACGAACGGTTTACTTAATCAAAAAACGGTCTTTGCAAACCCCTAATATTTGAAAGACCTATCCAACGATATCCCACACTATGGGAAGGACGAAAAAAAATATATCATCCCCACTTTACATGTAGGGGAGGTACCTAGATAATTGTTTTTTTCAAAATTTAATTTTACTACTTTTTTGGCGTCATTAACGTGTATACTCATACTAAATTACAACTTTCTAGTTCCAATAGTTTTTGAGCTAAACCGCGGACAGACAGACAGACGGACATGGCGAAACTATAAGGGTTCCTTGTTGACTACGGAACCCTAAAAAACGGGTTATTCCGATTATCCACCCCAAGGGGATTACTCGGAAACGTTGTCCGAGAATCCACCCCGGGACGGGGTGGATAATGGAAATTCGTTGGTATATTCCAATTTTCTCCCTCAACTGTGTACAGTCATTTAGAGAAACATGACAGAAAACTAGCACAAGATATGTATTAGACATTAGCATAGTTACCTATAAAAATACATATCGTTGCGACTTTATGACCTTTATGTATACAGGGTCTCCGGTAAATAATGGATAACCTTGAAATAGCATGACCGTTCTAAAAAAAAAACTAAAAACTAAAAATCCCTAGTAGTACCTAAGATTTTTAAATAACTTTTTTACCTCATTTTACATACTTCTTCACCACAACCACAAATGAATGAATTCCATCGGTTATTTTGCTGTTGTAATATTTACATTGACTATGCCGACAGAGAAGTAGTAAATAATGTGACTAGAAATTATAACAATTTTTTTTTCAAAAAAATCTTATCTTAGGTACTTACTTGAGATATTTTTTTTATAACGGCCGGCAGGTCTATTAGTTGCTATTTCAAGGTTATCCATTATTTACCGGACACCCTGTATATTATATACTTCTTCTTTGACATGTCAAAGCTGAAATACATACCATTCGATGTGATACTGACCGTACTTGGGTTATAAAGTCGGAAGAACAATCAAGTGATTTCCTATTATCCACCCTGTCTGGGGTGGACAGATGAACTTTACACTCTGATCCTTATACCTCTATAATGAGCAAAGAACTATACAGGATGTTAAAGTAATTGCGTGCCATAGCTTAGGGGTAGGTTCAGTACCTATCAATAAAGGAAACCAGAAAAAAAAAACACGTTCAACCTAATTTAGTACCTACTAACTTAAAATTGCAATCGTTTAGAATTAAAATGATTTTGTTGTTTAAATGCTTTAATTACTTACCTACTATCGAACGCGTTGTCATTTTGTCCTTAACTTCTTCTAAACGATTGCTATTTTAAGTTAGTAGGTACTAAATTAGATTGAACTTGTTTTTTTTTCTGGCTTCCTTTATCGATACTGAACCTACCCCTAAGCTATGGCACGCAATTACTTTAACAGCCTAAATAATGTTTAAGGAGAAAGGAACTGTTTTTTTACCATAATGTTAAAAGTGGAAATCCTCAGATTTCATAAATAAAACAAAAAAATAATAATTAAAAATAATATTTATTTAATTGAAAACCGTTTACTTAATGTCTTAAAAATATTAACAATTAGATTCTACAAATATTTGGGAGTCCGAACGATGTTCGCATTCAATATCAACGAAAACAAAAAAAAAAAAAAGATATCGACTAAACAAGTTTCGTTTGAACTCTTACAAAAATGTCTTATTTATCAATTAAAACTAATTTAGTGTATTGCTATCCTTTACTTGCATACAGGTGTTAAGAGATGGTGAATGTTAGAGCTTCTGCTCCAAAAGATTTAACTCAAGAGTTTTGGGGCGTATCAAACGCCCCTTTCCGATTCAGTACGATATATTAAATCTTTTTCTATTTTGAACCTAATTTGATAAGTTTAATTTACTACCCTCTCTTTTTTTTCTTTCATATGTGAGAAAGAGATAACAATAGCATAAATTACGATTAGTGTCGACGAGTGACCTTATTGGTTGCTCCAGCTGCGTAGTACTCGCAACCGGCGTGCGTGTATGACCAGATGTATGAACGTAAACGAGGCAAAAGGAGTATGTAAGGATCGTAGCAGGTGGTATTCTGTAGTTTCTGCCTACCCCCGTGGGAAGAAGGCGTGAGTTTATGTATGTATGTAACTTTATAATGTCTAATTAGATTCACTGCTTTTTAACATTCCATTTAACAGTCGAGACTGATTATTCAAAACAATTGTTGCCCTCTGTACATAGATAGAATATTCTTTATTATGTACACCATAAAAATTACGGACTTAAATTTAGAAATTTTACATGGTTTATCGCTAAAAGCGATCTTTTACAGACAACCTTTAGATGGATTAAAGGTAACAGGAGAGACAATACTGCAGGTAGTCAGGCAGCGGTGTACCATCTAAATATACAATAAATACATACGAGTACATACATAAAGAATTAACTTATAAACTTAAACTTAGAAACAAGAGCAAAGAACTATTCATGCAATGATGATGTTTAAGGAGAGAGGAAGCAGTAGGTATAATATTAAAGCAAATTATTTAAAATTACATAACATAACATAACATCACGCCTTGTTTCCCCGAAGGGTTGGGCAGAGGTGTACCTGTAGTACACCCACATTTCGCCAGTTATGTTTAAGTCCCATGTAATAGGGGGCGAGCCTATTGCCATCAACCGGGCACAAATCCAGACTCCGGGCTGCTGACCGAGAAATTCCATATAGAAAAACCCAATAGCATTTTGCTCGACCTGGGAATCGAACCCAGGACCTCATGCACAGCAGTAGCGCTTGCGACCACTAGACCAACGAGGCAGTCTATTCTATTTAAGATTAATGAATAGATTTTTGAGTTGTTCATACGACCCTAATAAATTAAAATATACCTGTCTGCCTGCGTTAAAATCGAGTCTTATACCTACGCCTGTCCAAGCTCGTCGAAATTACATTTAAGTATATTATTTTAAACCCGACATACATTACAAACATTCACTTCTATATTAATAAATTACTAGATTCTGCCGCAACTTCGTCTGCGTTGACTTCAGAATAGGGTCCAGAAATATCCTATGTTAATCCTGAATAATAACTATCTGTGTGCCAAATTTCATGCAATTCCGTGATTAAGTAACAAACATACAAAAAAAATCACATTTATAATATTAAATAGGATTTGAAATGATCTGCCTGATAAGTAGAGATCGGATATTCGGATGCATATCGACCTAAAGTTGACGTGTTGGCTATTATGGAAAGCACTTTTGTATCGATAAAATCCCGGGATTCCGGGATCGACAGATTTAGAGTTCTGATTATAGAATTGAATGAATATTTACTTACGTTCAGGTGTTGGCTATTATGGAATGCACTTTTGTATCGCGATTCCGGAATTGATATTATTTTTTTTACTTTTTGACTATAAAAATGTCAGCACACAGTCAAAAACAACTTGGTGTCTTGAGTTTCATTAAAAAATGTTTACAGTAGGTATATAATTTTTTATGTGATGATAAGTCGTTTCCATACCATGTATCCAATTAGTTTTGCATTCCCGGATTTTATTGAATTCCGGGATTTAAGATAAGAAAAAATAAATTAAGAAGCCACTTCCATAATTTCTTAGCCAAAAATTAACTTTAGGTAAATATGCATCCGAATATCCGATCTCTACTGACAAGTTAAATGGAACTTAACCAAGGGCTGCAGTCTTGACATAGATAACGAACGATCGACGTACCTAGACGGTCAAAATTGCTTGACAAGAACGAAAAAATCACTCAATCGTCTGGGGACGTCATTAGGAGTTTGCGACCGAATTCGGTCGTATAGCGATCGCTGACTATGTCGAGACCGCCCCAGGCCCCCCTAGCCAAGTTGCAAACGATAAACGTGAACGCTTAGTAATCTCCAATAGATTTTCAACTTTATACATAAGAGCATAAAGTTGAAAATCTATTAAAGACTACTGAGCGTTAGCGACCAGAACGAACGAAAACACTATGTAATCTTCAATAGATTTTCAACTTTATTCCAATACCATAAAGTTGAAAATCTATTAAAGACTACTGAGAGTTTACGTTTATCGTTTGTGACTTGGCTAGGGGGGCTGTACTGAAAAGGCCAACAATATCTTATTTAGGGCAAACTTTTCAATAGTTTGTTAACTTTATAGAGGAATAAATATTGTAGTTTCAAGTTTCACAGTTTTACTGTCGAAAAATGTCAAACTGTCATATTTATATTGTGTCAGTTTGACATAATAATATTTACTACTGAAAAATCAGCATTTATGCCCGAGATACACATGAGGCTAGTTTTTCGAAGCCAGGATATCAAGTTAGCTGCATTGTTAGGTGCATGGCCTGACCAAGATTATGTCTGGACTTTAAAAGAGACTGTGACCTCTGAGTTTGTTTCGGCCTTTCGTCTCAGAGTAGTCAGAGAGGAAACTTGTATGAAACTATTTACAGAAAATAAAATATTTTCATTTCTTATAACGCACGCCAAGGCACGCACCTCCGACTTTTCGGATTCATGTGCGTATTGTATAATTATCACTCGCTTCAAAAACGGTGAAGGAAAACATCGTGAGGAAACCGGCATGCCTGAGAGATATTTCTCGACGGCATGTGAAGCCAAGTCAGAGGCCCATGGGCGGCTTTAAAACTCTGACACCAGGTTAGTCACTAACCATACGAAAAGAAGAAGATTTCTTATAACCTCTGTTTGCTCACCAGGCTGGCACGCTTGTGGTTCAGAAGAGCAAAACGCGTGGTCACAGCACACTAGCTAATCGCTTATTAGCTTCGCCAGCCACATGAAGCTAGTACACAAACCAGTATAGTACAACCAGTGGTAACGAACCAAGTGCGAGTCAGACTCTCACACGAAGCGTTCCGTTACCACCATACAATATTTAGCAAAGAAAAAGACATTTTCAACTTTTGGATGGACACGGCTACAGACCGATACAGGATCATGAAGGCTGCCAGCGAGATCTACAAAAAACCAGAAACGGATAGCAGCGTAACTTCTGACGAAGACATAGAATCGGCTAAATGCAACACAGCACAGCAGCGATATAGAAATGTCTCAAAAAGATGCTCCATCCAAAGACAAATAACACCCGTCTCTCCACTAGTCCATTGCTTACTCAAGGATGCATATCCGGTATGGCTCGTAAATCCTTTCCTATCCTGAGGGCACGTCTTCCTTACCATTACCGCGCCCCCCGGTCTACTCCTTGATATGCAATGGCCTTTGTAGTCCCATGAAACATGAGACTTCATGGGCTAGTGCAAATCTTGGGGTTCATTCGATTTATCGAGTCTGGTTAAACCACGCTGGGATCGGTGCCTTTCATTCATTCATTCATTCAAGAAAAAGACATTTTCATGTATATCCTATTTAGTTTATTTGTTGTTAAAGCTGCAATATAAAGACACTATCTGTGAAAATTTCAACTGTCTACATATTGAAGTTCATGAGATACAGCCTGCTGACAGACTTAAGTTCTGAGTTGAGCTCCACGATTACTGACAAATGCTTGCACTGACAGGACAGGTCCACTCAAATCTGTGTGGTTCTTTTCTCAAAATACCATTTCAGACTCATCTACATGGTCCTCATATGGCCTGATCGAGATTATGTCTGGACTTTAAAAGAGACTGTGACCTCTGAGTTTGTTTCGGCCTTTCTTCTCAGAGTAGTCAGATAGGAACGGCGAACTCATCTAGCTAATTATTATTTTTTATTTTTAAAAAGATGACGAATAAAAGTGATTCCAGTATCCTATTTACAGAATAAACCATTTCATTTCATTACAGACGAACGGACTGACGGCAGAGGCTTAGTAATAGGGTTCCGTATGGCATCCTTCGGGTACGGAATCCCATCCTATTAAACTATCCTAGCTTGCTAGCTTACTATCCTGGAGTGAGAAAATAGCCACGTGTATCTCGGGCATTGAATTACATTTAATATTACATCAGCGATTGAAAACACATACAGTTTTGCACTGAAAAATATCACGTTGGGTTTGAAAATAATCATTATTAATTATACTCCGTTGGTTTATGTAGTTAACTAAAGATAAACAAAAAAACACACGCGACGAGACAGCTGTCAAATGACCGACTAAACGTAATACCTGTCACTTCTGTTGTCATGCTACGTCACAGTTGTACTCTTCAATTTAGTAACGTTATAATCCATTGAAGTTGAGAAAGCCTGTCCATTACCAAATATGTTTTTATCATTATAAATCTAACTAAAAAAAATGTGCTCGAGCAGTTACATCTACGAAGAGTAGTTTAAGAATAAGTGATACAATCATAATTTGCTTATAACGTATTTTTAAACAAGAAAGTGTCATCTATAAGAACCCTTCTTACTAGGGATGTTAAGGAGCTCCGTAACCGTAACTATCGGATATCCGAAATAAAAACTATACGTAACCGAAACCGAATCCGACATAAATTTCGGAAAATTTCGGATAAGAGCGAGTTTAAATGAGACACGTTATGACAGGTTTTTCTGCCCGTCCGAGCCGACACACTAACCACGCGCGTCAAACTGTTATTTATGTTTTACTATACGTAACCGTAACCGAATCCGACATAAGTTTCGGATAAGGGCGGAGTCTAACTGAGACACGTTATCACAGGTTTTTCTGCCCGTCCGAGCCGACACACTAGCCGCGCGCGTCAATTTGTTATTTGTGTTTTACTATACGTAACCGTAACCGAATCTGACATAAGTTTCGGATAAGGGCGGAGTCTAAATGAGACACGTTATGACAGGTTTTTCTGCCCTTCCGAGCCGACACACTAGCCGCGCGCGTCAATTTGGTATTTATGTTTCACTTTTAAAATTTCTTAAAAATCTAATACCCGTAACCGAAACTATCCGAAATAATTTCGTATCCATAACAGTATCCGAAACCGTTATAATATTATTTCTATATTCCTATCCAGATCCGAAATTTCATATCCATAACATCCCTACTTTTTACGTTAATTATATTTAGTTATTTACCCAAACCAATGGAGTATAGGTGATGGGAAGCTTTACATAAAATAATAAAGTTGAACACTCCTACTGTTATACAGACCCGATTGTAAGTGGAACATTGCGTTAAAGTCATATACCATGTTCTACAGGGTCATATTAATATAGCTAGTGAAACTCCGCAGACGTAACGGGGTATCTATATCATCTAAACATGATAGAACAAATAATAAATTAAATTGATGAGTTTAATTTTTAGGGCATTCGAGTACCAAAGAAAACAAAAATAAAAACAGTTTAAAAAAAAATTGCACAGTGAAATTGTATCGATATCTTACCACAATAAAACAAAAACAAAACAGTTTTTCTCAATTCACACTTTGAAATGACGCACCGCACTACCGTATTTACAGACTCGGTAATGTGGATTTGTATGGTTAAAGGCCTGTTCAGTAGTGATGGATTAATTAGCATTCGCATTCATTGTTAGCATGCGATTGCTCATTTAGCATTTAGCAAATGAAATGTAGTTGCGAAATTCTGTGAAATGCTAAATGAATTATATCATACTATCATGCTATCATACGTCAGAGCGTCGACGCACGCAGCGGTAGCGTGCGCTCTCCGTCGCACCCACGGGAAGTCGGGAATACTAAATCTATCGGTTTCACTTGACCGTTTCTCGTGAATTCGCAAGTGGAATTTATTAGCAGATTCTGCGAATTTGCGAAGAATGGGTTAAGCAATTGTTATCTTAATAACTTTGATTTGCGCGTACTTAGGGTTGTATATTGAATGAATGCTTGTGATTGTATTATTATATTTAAATTATTAGCATTAGCAGATTTAGCAGGGTGGTGCGAAGATTGCTGTTTAGCAATTATTACCTTATCGTCTTTGATTTGTTCGTACTTAAGGTCGTGTATTGATTGAATGAATTCGTGATTATTTAATAATATTTGGTGTGTCACGCGCTTAGCGCGCGTCGTTTTGTGCCAAAGTTCAGTACGTTTTGGCAAGTGATAGTGAGAGTTTAGTTTACGTATTCGTTAATTTCGTTATACAGTAATTAAATTATTTCGTCTTGTGCTTATTAATGTACTTAAATAGATAATAGTGTGAACTATATAGTGTGAATATCTACCTATAAATAATAGGAGGTAATAGTAGAAGTATTAACAAAATTCGCATACTTCATTAATATCAATTATCGTCATATTAGCAAATAGCATAGCAATAGCAACTATCATGCTAAGACTCAAGAATTCACATGCTAATGAAATTATTGCGAAATCGCAATAATTGACATTACTACTGTTCAGATATAAGGCGATTAACACACGGCACCGCTCGACCGCGCGGTAGGAGCAGTTTGCGGTAGAAACGAGCACCGCTCGACCGCGCGGTCGGGCGGTGTACGTGTGGTAGTCATCTACGGATTTATTAGAGGCCAAATGCGACATGAGATCCGCTTCACCGCCTACCGCGGCGGTGCGCGGTGCCGTGTGTTAATCGCCTAAGCGGTATCACTGTCGCGCTTGGTACGCGATACCGCCTCGGTACGCAATACCGAAGCGGTATCTCGGCCTTGATGCGGTAGTGGGGCGCGTCATTTCAGAATGTACAAGCTATGACAACACTACAAGCGTTCGTTGCCCTAAAAAAAAAACATCAAATATTTTTATTATCATGTCTAAATAACAATAGCCATTCCGGTTAGTTTAACTAGCAAATTAATTTGAACTTGTATTATTTTTTGTACTGGTATTCAGCTGCATCCGGTTAGACTGGAAGCCGACCCCAACATGGTTGAGAAAAGGCTACGCAGATTAATTGTTTTTTTTTGTTGTATTTCATGAACTGTTGCCAAACAGCCCCCCCCGCCAAGTCACAAACGATAAACGTAAACTCTCAGTAGTCTTTAATAGATTTTCAACTTTATGTTATTGGATATAAAGTTGAAAATCTATTGAAGATTACATAGTGTTTTCGTTCGTTCCGGTCGCTAACGCTCAGTAGTCTTTAATAGATTTTCAACTTTATGCTCTTAGGTATAAAGTTGAAAATCTATTGGAGATTACTAAGCGTTCACGTTTATCGTTTGCAACTTGGCGAGGGGGGCAGATTTAATTATTTCTTTCATAAATGGAGTACAGGTTACTTGTATACAATGTTCATGGCTTCTATAAGAAGTGTCGCACTAGCTGGCGACAGCGCGCGTCGAGGGAGGACTTGCTGCCGATATGCCGCAGCTCTCTGCCGCGCGGGACGCTAGCAAGGAACTTATCTGTAAAGAAAGATAACACTTTGAGATGACATTCCTATATTTTATTAGAAAATACTGATCCTCTAAAAATGTATTGCGTATCTAATGAACACTTTTTTTAAATAATAGAGATGTAGACTGGGAAAAAAAACTACACTCGAGAGCAATGAATCCGGGTCACTTAAAGAATGTTAAAAATCTCGGAAACTAAAAATGATAGGTTAATGCAATAAATTGTATTTAATAGACAATGTAATACTCCTTAAATGAAAGTAAAAAAAATATGAGTCACCATACATTTTATTAACACAAAATTACATAAAGAAAAAAACTGCTGATCTCTCCTTAAAACAAAAATAGGAAACATGAAATTTTTGAACTTTATTACGATTTTCTTGAATTTTAATACTTCGTATTGCCTCCTCGTGCTTCCATTACTGCGTTTACGCGGTTTGGCATGCTGTACACCAAGTTCCTTATACGATTTTGGGGAATATTCTCCCATTCCTCTGTGAGAGCAATTTTGAGCTCACGAAGCGTGATTGGGGGAGGGTTTCGTTGTTTTACGCATCTGCCTAGCTCGTCCCAAGCATGCTCGATCGGGTTGATATCCGGGCTGCGCGCTGGCCACTCCATACGAGTAATGTTCATCTCTTGAAGGTAGTCATTCACAATCCTACCTGTATGAGGTCGGGCATTGTCATGCATAAATATAGCATCCTCACCTAAATTGACCATAAATGGACCAACGTGATCATTGAGGATTTCTTCCACATATCTTTCGCTAGTTAAAGAGCCGTTTTCTATGATCACCACCTCTGTGCGACTTTCAGAAGAAATTCCGGCCCACACAAGTACAGACCCACCACCGTAGGCTACTTTTTCTTCGATGCATGCTTGCTTGAATCTTTCTCCTGGTCTTCGATACACTCTGTGTCTTCCATCGTGCTTGTAGAGCATAAATTTTGATTCGTCGGAGAACATAACTTTTGACCAATCTTCAATACTCCAATTTACGTGGCTCTGGGCATATCTTAGTCTTGAAATACGATGCCCACGCTCCAGTTTAGGGCCGTTTGCAGGTCTAAGGGGTTTTAAGTTAGATTCAGCAAGCCGACGTCTTACTGTCCATGCACTTGGGTTACTTCCTCCGAGGCGTCGAAACTGATTTGTGAGTTCAGTTCCTGTAAGAAAGCGATTTCGAAGCATGGTGTTCACCAAGTATCGGTCTTCTCGTGCTGTGGTACACCTGGTTCTGCCCGTTCCTGGTCTGCGTAGGTTAGAACCAGTTTCTTCGTAACGTCGGAGAACTCTTTGTACTGTTGACAGCGACACACCGACAGTCCTGGCTGTATCGCGCTGACTCCGGCCGGTTTCCAGCATTGTAAGTATTCTGGTGCATTCTTCAGGCGTAAGCGACATAATTTCAGCTTGAATAATGAATATAGAGCACTATCAACATGGTTTATGTACCCACATAAATGACAGATTACAAACAAAAGCAAAACCAAATGCTGTAATTTCGTAGTTCCATCTTCGAAAGTGGCCCTTTTTCAAATTTGATTTTTTTATGATATAACTTTACAATAACTAAGAAGTTTTAATACCTTCATTTAAGGAGTATTACATTGTCTATTCAATACAATTTATTGCATTAACCTAGCATTTTTAGTTTCCGAGATTTTTAGGATTCTTTAAGTGACCCGGATTCATTGCTCTCGAGTGTATTTAGTCCATCAGTCAGATGATAAAAAACCGGCCAAGTGCGTGTCGGAGCACGCACAATGAAGGGTTCCGTAGTTAGAATGAATGAATCGTAGGAGCAAACTTAACTTTGTAATTGAAAAACATGTTCTCGGAATACGGAATATTATGTGAGAACATGTTTTTGTAACCGCAAATTTAAGTTGGTCGATTATTACTCGTAAACTTGTAAAGCCCACTTAAGTGTGATAGTTTTCCTTTAAACTTCGTTATATATAGGTACTACTCCCGTGACATTTGAATTTCTAACTACAACCGTTTAGTTGGTAGAGGGGGGGACAATTGACTCTAACGAAAATTGGTACTTTAAAGCTTGATAAGTCACGAACGGTTTACTTAATCAAAAAACGGTCTTCGCAAACCCCTAATATTTTTGAAGGACCTATCTAACGATATCCCACACTATGGGAAGGACGAAAAAAAATATATCATCCTCATTTTACATGTAGGGGAGGTACCCTAAATAATTGTTTTTTTCAAAATTTTATTTTACTACTTTTTTAGCGTCATTAACGTGTATACTCATACTAAATTACAACTTTCTAGTATCAATAGTTTTTGAGCTAAACCGCGGACAGACAGACAGACAGACAGACGGACATGGCGAAACTATAAGGGTTCCTTGTTGACTACGGAACCTTAAAAATGTCAACATTGAGCCTCTTTTTAACTTTCTGGCCTTTGTTCAGTTGGTCGCAGTAAATAAGCTAATTAAGTTAGAATTGTGACCAACCGCACGCCGAGTATATTTTTGTGAACCTGTAATAATTCCTACTTTGGGGAAAGTAGGAGTTATTACAGGTTCACAAAAAGAGACGCAAACATTATATTAGAGAGCTCAATAATATTTTTAGGAGGCTCGATTAAATGCATCCATTCTCGTGGCATTCGTTCATTGCTGGAACGTCGTGGCCGGTCCTTTCGCTGAACACACACTAGGACCCTCACCTTCTGGCTGGCCGCGTGCGTGGTGTCGGGCGGCAGGCGCAGCGCGCGCAGCAGTGCGGCCAGGTGCGCGGGCGGCTCCTGCGCGGCCAGCGTGCACTGCACCAGGCGCGCGCCCATCTCCGTGCGCCCGCGGACCTAACACTAGGATCCTACCTTCTGGCTGGCCGCGTGCGTGGTGTCGGGCGGCAGGCGCAGCGCGCGCAGCAGTGCGGCCAGGTGCGCGGGCGGCTCCTGCGCGGCCAGCGTGCACTGCACCAGGCGCGCGCCCATCTCCGTGCGCCCGCGGACCTAACACTAGGATCCTACCTTCTGGCTGGCCGCGTGCGTGGTGTCGGGCGGCAGGCGCAGCGCGCGCAGCAGTGCGGCCAGGTGCGCGGGCGGCTCCTGCGCGGCCAGCGTGCACTGCACCAGGCGCGCGCCCATCTCCGTGCGCCCGCGGACCTAACACTAGGATCCTACCTTCTGGCTGGCCGCGTGCGTGGTGTCGGGCGGCAGGCGCAGCGCGCGCAGCAGTGCGGCCAGGTGCGCGGGCGGCTCCTGCGCGGCCAGCGTGCACTGCACCAGGCGCGCGCCCATCTCCGTGCGCCCGCGGACCTAACACTAGGATCCTACCTTCTGGCTGGCCGCGTGCGTGGTGTCGGGCGGCAGGCGCAGCGCGCGCAGCAGTGCGGCCAGGTGCGCGGGCGGCTCCTGCGCGGCCAGCGTGCACTGCACCAGGCGCGCGCCCATCTCCGTGCGCCCGCGGACCTAACACTAGGATCCTACCTTCTGGCTGGCCGCGTGCGTGGTGTCGGGCGGCAGGCGCAGCGCGCGCAGCAGTGCGGCCAGGTGCGCGGGCGGCTCCTGCGCGGCCAGCGTGCACTGCACCAGGCGCGCGCCCATCTCCGTACGCGCGAAGCGGCCGCTCGCGGTCCTGGGGGACGTACAGCGTATTAATAATATATAAATATATAGAGCCTCCCCCTTTTTCGAAGTCGGTTAAAAAGAGGTGAAACCTGACTACCTTATTCAACAAGTTAAGTTGGGTTACGAGTAGACGGGAATGCGGGAGAAGGCAATGCTCACAACAACTCTCGACTCGATCTCGGGGTACAGCCGCTTTTAGAGGCAACTTTCGCTAGGCGGCTTCAAAAATATGGAATAATCTGCCACCACCGATTAGGGTTATTAACACTATAAACGCTTTTAGACGACGTTTACGGCAGTACCTCATGGATGCGCAACGGAAGCTAGACATGATTATTTTGAATGTTTCATTGCTATGAATCCTTGATGTAGTTATTTATTATTTATTGACGGCCGTCCATCGTTTCTTGTGCAACCATACCATTTTATTTATTTACTTATACATCACTATATAATTATCTATAATTATTTTTTTAAACAAATATCTAATCGAGTTTAATATTATTTGCTACACATTTATATATTTTTATTTATATATCAAACACTTACACACTATAAAACTGATTTACATCCGTAAGACGTCCGCGTACTCGTAACATAAGGTCCAGTTGAAAACCAGCGTCAGACACTAGTTTTCAGGCATTTATGCTGAACTGGGCCTATTTGGCGCAGCCGTGAGCCCCACAGTACTAATCTAAGTTATTTCTTATTATTTTTTGTTTTTTGTGTGAATATGGTGTGACTTAACCAGAGTCAAATAAATTCATTTTCTTTCTTTCAGCTGTGACAAATGGATCGATGGACGAAGACTGAAGATTGTGGTATAGTAATTTTATTCTAGGTAAATCATCTTTACATCTATACATAATACATGCTTTGTCTTGAATGACTGACTGACGGATCAACGCACTAGTGTTGCCCAAATGCAAGACCAAGACGAGACTTAGACCAGTATTGGTCTTGCATCAATACACCTGGTCTTGGTCTTGCATCAATACACCTGGTCTTGGTCTTGCATCAATACACCTGGTCTTGGTGTTACGCTCTCAGTCTTGGTCTTGCAGCAAGAGTCTTGCAATTATCTATAGCCTATTGCTATTTATTATACACGTTAGTAAAGATCTTAGAACAACGTCACAGAGTAGGTACATTTTGAGCTTAAATTAACATAGGCATAGTGAACCACCAAATTAATTAAATTAACTTGACAGTAATGAGCTGCGGCGACACAAAGTCTAGGAGCGGACTAAATTTTTACCTATTTTGGTAGGGTTGGCAGAAGGATAAAATTAAATAAAGACAACGTTTATTAACTTTTTAATAACTAGGCACGATAGAATATTTTTTCTACTAATTTCATAAGTACAGAGTATTATATCTTTTTTGTAATTTTTGTGTTTCAATCATTTGTTGTGTGTAATTGAATGGTAAACTCTAAATCTAACATTTTTTAAATAAACTTATGGAAAACATTGACATGGCATATAAAATGTACAACCTTGCTGCACACATTTTAGTTGGTATATCACTATCTACTATTTACCGATATTAACAATGACAACGCAATTCAACAAATGCGATAAGTGCCTACTTGGTTAAATTGTTTTATCATCAACAAGTTTTGTAAAAGATAATATACATAATTATCATCTCGCCGGACAGCTTTAAACGCTGTAGTGTTCGAGTTCGAGCCAGTGTGAGAAAGTATGTATACAAGAAACTCAGAGCATTCAATTTAAACCTAACTACTGCTGAGACCTCTTCAAGGTCGTTTAATTTTATCCTCCTGTGCCAACCCTACCAAAATAGGTGAGCATTAATTGTATCAAACAGTGCCAAATATTGTGATACACTTGTCGCACAGTCTTTGATAAAGTGCGGCGTCTTTGTTGGTAAATTATCAAATAAGTACACCGACCGACCAACGGTTTTTTCGCGTAATGTACCATAACATTGGCTGGCGCAAAACTGTGTTACTAACCTATTCGACTTGCTGTTAGTTTTAAATTTTGCTGAATAGAAAAATAATATAAACTTTGAAACATAAGTACCTACATAATGTTTGTATAATTTCATTGGGTACCATTTTAAGCAAATACCAACCTACTTACGTTAGATCTGCACATAAGACTTATACAAGCATATATTATTATAGGGTAGGGTACCTATGGCTGTAAGGTATGAACTTTGCTAAAAAGATACCTATTTTATTTTATGCTAGGTATATTTTTATCACATGGGAACATAATATATTTGTGTGTAACACGCTACTTATTTAATAGTCTAAATATAATAATCTTTAGAGGCATGAGGAACAGGGTGTAAAGTTCACTCATCCACCATAGAAAAGGGAGGATCCTCCGACCAGACGGGTGTTGTATCTGGCGGGCCGACTGCCCAACTGTTGATGTCGGATAGTTTTATATATTTCGTTCGCGCGGTAAACTCTAATTGCGCGATGCAGGATTTGTGTGACGTCATGTCTTTGATGCGTAGTTCGTATGTGGCGGTTTTAACCGCTACAAATCAATACAATACCTTTTACTGTTATGACGATACGGTTTTGATACTGGGGAACGTCTATCAAAATCGGTATTGAAACCAAATGCCTACTTAATAACGCCCAAATCTCAGTTTGATTTAACTGCAAGACGCAAGAGTCATGCAGGCTTAGTTTTGTTCTTGCTAAAATCTTGCAGGGATCAGTCTTGGTCTTGCTATAATAAGTCGGTCTTGGTCTTGCGAAAATGCAAGACCAAGACTGATTTTGGGCAACACTACAACGCACAGCCTAAACCGTAGATCGTAGAAACCTGAAACTTGGAGGGTGTTCTTTGTATGACGCACTACAACGGCATCCGATAAGAAAGGATTTTCCGAAATTCTACCCCTAAGGGAGTGAAAAACGGGGGCAATGTTTGTATCTACTTCAAATTTTGCATCGGTAAACATTAAATAACGGAATTGATGGAATACATGTTTCGTGTTTTATTGAAACTCATCGCATAACGGGGTTAAAAAGGGTTAGACAGTTATTTCGAGGCTGATTTGCATCGAAGTTGATATCAATACTCCTTAGTGCTTTTGATTTAAATTACATTTTATTTTGACACCTATTTGAAGTCAATCCTTTTTTATTCAAAAAACGTAGAAAACACATGCAAGCTTGGTGCAATGCAATTCAATACTCTTTAAAATTGGAATGTCAAATATAAATAAATAGTTCGGGCTGCGTAGCACTTATCGCCCTGGTGGCGGTACATAATAAACGTGGCGAAGCCGCTAGTGTGACCACCGCATTAGCGCGATAACTTTTTAGTGAGCAAAACATACGAAGTTTCGGCCATGCATTGCTTTGTCATGATAGACACGAATGAGACCGCAGTATTATTAATGCATGCAAAATATTGTAACACATTTAAAAGAGTAACGGTGGAGTTTCTTGCCCATTCTTCTTCATACGAAAACTACCTTTTGGAAGGGGCAACTAGAATCAATTCTATCTTCTATTTTGACGTTCAAAAGTGTATTTTAAGTGACTATTTGAATTAAATGATTAGACTTGGTCTTTGAACACAGAGCACGCAATCGTGGCGCCGGCAGCCTCTACAAACAGCAGAACTAATACAATTGGTGTGTATGGAAAATGTGTGAAAATGAGTGTGACGTCAGATGCGAAGTCATAGGTCTCGAGTTCGAACCCAAGACACCTCTGACATGTCGGATTCATGTGCGTATTGTATAAATGTCACTTGCTTCAAAAACGGTGATGGAAAATATCGTGAGAAAGCATGCCTGAGATATTTCTCGACGGCATGTGAAGCCAAGTCTGAGGCCGATTGGCGGCATACAAACTCTGACACCAGGTTAGTCACCAACCACACGAAAAAGAAAGACAAAGCCTCCAGCAGCATCCACCAAGGCGTTCCCGTGCTGTGAATGAAGGTGTTCTAAAATGACGTTCACTAGGTGGCAGCACTGAGACGTCAGGTCCTCGGGCGCCTGTCAAAGCGCCTAATATTTTCTTTAGTCGTGACTGAATGATGAACGAATGAATGATGGACGTCATCATATACATATTTTGTATTCATTGTCGAAATGGAAGACCGCTTGACAAGGTGGCGTGAATTTTCATGAAAACACTAATTAGAATGACAATACTAGTAACTCACTTGGGTTGCAGCCCGCTTAAGGCGCGACACGCGGCTGCGACTTTCGGTCGCAACGCTTCTAGTCGCGCGTGTACGCTCGACTTGTCGCGTTGTGCTTCTGCTGACGATACTAGACCACGGATCTGTTGAAATTAGAAGAAAAAAAAAAACATACAAATAAATAAATTTACTTCTTTCTGGTTCTTAGTAGTCCTAGCTACAGAAATCACATTCTGCCTAGCTTTTTTCCCAACTATGTTAATGTCGGCTTCCAGTCTAACCGGCTGCATCTCTACAACCCAATAGGAAAATTGACTGGTAAAAAAAAAGCTATTTAGTCCGTCAGTAAGATAACAAAAAAATATGAAACACGTATTTATTAGTTTATTTAATAAAAAAAAAATGGTTTAGATAAAACACATTAAAGTTGGGAAGTGAGGGCTCGTTACGTCACAATTCAGTATAAAATCTATCGCGCAGTGACGTCATGACACTTTTTAATTGAATGTATTGATTACGTAAAAAACGAAAAAATACGTTTATAACCTGCCTGATTGACAAAAAAATTGTTTTCGTCATCCCTATTGTAGTTCGATTGAAACTTAATGACGACTCGGACGTTAGCTGCTCGCTGCGCAGTCAGCAGCAGCAGGTGTGAGTACTATGTACTAAAGAGCTACCATTTATCGGGTAATATGTAGTATTTCATTGACTTGAATTTGCCCTGGCGGCTGTGAGTATGTCATGCTCACTCAAATGTCTCGCTGATGGTGGCGCGTGTGTTGGATCATTTAGCTCCCTTCAAAATGGTTGAGCTGAATGGTGCTGATCCACGCGTCATGTTCGTGAACGGGCGCCGTCAGTTGGGACTGGTCATCTCTTAGCGGCCATGGCTTATTTTAATTTATTTTGGGTTTTGGATTAATCTTCTTTTTTTTTTCTTTTTATTACGGACGCTTTTACGAACGTGCACGTCTTTCTACACTGTTCTCACATGCATAATTTCAAAATGAATGATGTAACCAATATTTTGTATCAATTTTTTTTATTTAAAAGAGTGTCCGTGGAGTTTCTTGCCCGTTCTTCTCCATAGGTACCTACTACGCTTTGGAATGGACAACTAGCTTCATATTTTTGACTGACCGACCCCTTGACAATTCAAAAGTGCCTGTAAATGGTTTAATTGAAATAAATGCTTTGAGTTTGAGTACCGCCCCCCTCCCCCCGCTGACCCATGAACTCGGTACTGCGCAGCGATTCGCCTCATGTTCCGAGCCGCCATTAACTTTGAATCGGGCTGTACTGGGCAACACGATGCCCTGCGCTCGTGCTAGTCCCCGCCCTCGCAGTTCGGCTCACACCGCCGGCATTCGGCCGCGAACTCAGTCTGCCGATGTAGTCAATGACGCCCTCCCCGTGTCACCGCTCACCGGGCTCACTCCGAGGGGGGTGACTAGCACGAGCGCTCTCAGACTTTCGGGCTTCTGACGACCCGTAACGACTGTCGAAGATCTTCCAAATGACAGCCGGGACTAATGGCTTAAGAGGGCGTGTCCCAAAAGTTGGCAACGTCGCAAATAGCTGTCAAATATTTACCTGTTTTGATTAATTTGGCAATAATACTGTATGGAAATATGAAATGTGGCTAACTAGCGAACTAAAATATTGTTATTGAAATGCAATAATTAATATCGTAACACCGAACATTTACTTTTATATATAAAAAAAGTATTTGGAAACTTTCCAAATGCCTTTTTTACACCTAAAACAGTTACAACATCAAATTCAGTGTTATTATTGCAATTCATTATTCATATTCTAGTTCGCTAGTTAGCCACATTTCTTATTTCCATACAGTAATATTGCCAAATTAATCAAAATAGTGAAATATTTGACATCTATTTGCGACGTTGCCAACTTTCAGAATAAACGCCCTTAACGTGCTTTCCGAAGCGGGGGGGTCTCGATTTGTAACGGATGGTCACCATCCCCGAACTGACAGCGGAAAGCGTAGCTTAACCTTCGGTCGACTCGTGCGGCTGTTTTCACTTAGCCACGAGCCCCTCACTGCAGTGGGAAGTAGTAGTATTTAAATCATGTGCTCGGAATATTTTTGGCCACTTTCGACGCCCAAATACTGTGTTCAGGCACAGAGTAATACAGAAGTGAAACTCAGCAAAATTATTTAAATAAAAAGTGACTCTTGCTGCGATACAATAAAGTGCAATTCAGGTCGCACAGCGCTAATCACCTACAGTTATATTCGCCTAGAAGTTGGCTTTCTTTCTATCGCGTGACTCTTAGATCGTCTGACTACGTTACGCTAACTGAATTGGCCCGACAAGACGGGCCTGCTGCGTACTTGTAGCTTAATATCTAAACTGCGGAGTATTCCATCTGTATTCAGGTTTCAGGTCAGCGTATCTAGTATAAAAAATATCTATTTGATGTATAACATTTTTCCTCTTGCTTTCCTACAAAGTGATTTTGAAAAGGGACGGAAGTGCGTAACAGGAAGCCAGGGAAGCGCGCGCAATTTTATTTGACCAATAAGCGCGCGCGGTGCTAGAGTTGGAAACGACCTTGACGAGGCCCCGCCCCTTTAATGTTGCTTATTACCAAGGTAAGATTTCAGATGTTACACATAATGATTATGCTACTGTAAGAACAGCGACGCGGATGGTCCGCACGCGACCCGCTCCGGGTAGAGCCCGCACAACGTGTCGTACTACTCCCTCGCTTCAGAGCACTGCGGGCGCTACCCGTACGGGCTCCCGGGACGGAGACACACGTGAGGCGCTAGAACATTGTCTCACAGCGACGCGGATGGTCCGCTCGCGACCCGCTCCGGGTAGAGCCCGCACAACGTGTCGTACTACTCCCTCGCTTCAGAGCACTGCGGGCGCTACCCGTACGGGCTCCCGGGACGGAGACACACGTGAGGCGCTAGAACATTGTCTCACAGCGACGCGGATGGTCCGCTCGCGACCCGCTCCGGGTAGAGCCCGCACAACGTGTCGTACTACTCCCTCGCTTCAGAGCACTGCGGGCGCTACCCGTACGGGCTCCCGGGACGGAGACACACGTGAGGCGCTAGAACATTGTCTCACAGCGACGCGGATGGTCCGCTCGCGACCCGCTCCGGGTAGAGCCCGCACAACGTGTCGTACTACTCCCTCGCTTCAGAGCACTGCGGGCGCTACCCGTACGGGCTCCCGGGACGGAGACACACGTGAGGCGCTAGAACATTGTCTCACAGCGACGCGGATGGTCCGCTCGCGACCCGCTCCGGGTAGAGCCCGCACAACGTGTCGTACTACTCCCTCGCTTCAGAGCACTGCGGGCGCTACCCGTACGGGCTCCCGGGACGGAGACACACGTGAGGCGCTAGAACATTGTCTCACAGCGACGCGGATGGTCCGCTCGCGACCCGCTCCGGGTAGAGCCCGCACAACGTGTCGTACTACTCCCTCGCTTCAGAGCACTGCGGGCGCTACCCGTACGGGCTCCCGGGACGGAGACACACGTGAGGCGCTAGAACATTGTCTCACAGCGACGCGGATGGTCCGCACGCGACCCGCTCCGGGTAGAGCCCGCACAACGTGTCGTGCTACTCCCTCGTAGTGGATACTACTGACATACCTCGTCACAGACGTGTAGGTAACAGTATAGCGCCTGCCCGCCGCTCTCCCAGCCGCTAACCTCGTGTCGTTGCGCGGCTTCATTCATTTGTTCTAAGATTGGTGCAATGCTTTGTAGGTCATCTGTGAAGGAGAATTAATAGTAGATTATGCACCGAGGGGCTAAAGTTGTGTCTTATGTCACGGGCGTCATATTGAATCTCGAGCGCAATGAAGGATTCGGGATTTAACTCCCGAGCGCAGCGAGGTAGTTAAGAGTTTAACTCACGAGCGAAGCGAGGGAGTTAATACAAGAATCCTGAATGCAGCGAGGGATTCAAGCTAGCCCAAGGCAAAGATACCTTTAGCCCAGAGGAGGATACTCTACTTGTTACAACTACTGTGAGAAAATAATAGCCATAGTACGAAAAACAAAGTATTTATCAAATAAACAAACAGTAAGAATAACATATTTAGAACTAGTTAGTTATATGCACTTACATATTAATTGAAGTTAAGGGTAACATTTTGAGACATTAGTCCAGTTGTGCAAAGATAAAGTTAAGTTTTTATTTGGTACGTTTATAGATGTTGATTTGGAATTTATTTGAGTATTGCTCGTCAATGCTTCAGAATCTTGTAGTTGAAAAAATTTTTTTTTTTTTTTTTTATAACTTTTTCTTTTTAAAATCGAGAATATCATCCACGTGTAGTAAGGGTATCGAGAATAGCTTTCCTCTTTCTGGCACCAAAGGGTGTTTGTTAGTACTATACTGCCAATTTAGCTGAGCATGTGAGATTCCAAATTCAGATCACATTATTGACCAGCGGGTCATAATGAAATCCAGTACAACATTATTGACCCGCTGTGCCCCCGGCCACTAATGACTCACTTTAGGTTAAGGTTGCTTCACATACAGGGTGTTTGGCAGAACGTTGAACATACGAAAATGGTGGATAGGTGGGGTCATCTGCTACTTACTCAACCCATTTTTTTTTTTTTTTTAATGCAAGTTGAAATTTAGTTTCAAGTATTTTTTTACATATTTCTGTAAGTTTGAGGACTTATAACTTTTTTTCTAGCTAACATCTGAATAAAGCAATAGTTTTATAAGAATCTACCCACATTAACGATAAAAAAAATGCCTGTTTTATCCATTTGTGATAAAAAATACACTCTAAAGTTAAGAAAGTGGTGAAACTAGACACAAAAAAAAAATTTTTTTTAATATCCTGTGGTCCAGGGCCAATTAAATTAGGGCTGAGTAAGTAGCAGATGACCCAATCTATCCACCATTTTCGTATGTTCAACGTTCTGCCAAACACCCTCTATAATTTGACATTTTCGAGCAGGTGGTGTGAAAACTTATTTATCCACTAGACACATTTAGCCTGTTATGTTTATGTCCCACATTTAGCCTGTTATGTTTATGTCCCATGTGATAGGGGTCGAGCCTATTGCCATCAACCAGGCATAAATCCAGACTCAGTCAATAACACTTTGCCCGTCTTGGGAATCGAACCCAAGATCTCATGCTCAGCAGTAGCGCTTTCGACCATTGGACCAACGAGGCAGTCAATAATATTATATAGAATAGAGCGTTGACGAATCAGCGGTCTGTACCGATAAATTGGCGAAAAAAAAGGTGCCACCGGATTACCGAGCACTTACTATATTATTGTTTACACCTTTTTACATACCTACTAGATGACTAGATTTTTATAATTAGAGTGATTATTTAGAAAATATTATACATTGCTTCGCCTGAAACACAGGTGACCTAGTTCAGGCACATAACACAATTGAATTTCTTCGTAGATTTAAGCAAATTTGTATTTAGTTTTTTACCTTTTTATCTGAATAAACTTTTTATTATATTATTATATTACCTGCTAACACAGCTTCAGGTAGTAACTCTTCCAGCAAAACCCTGTGCGCTGCGTTCCACTGTCCCGCACCCACTAGATGTTGCGCCTCCACCGCAGGTAAGCGCTGAAACAATAACATACCATCACGCCAGTATTCCCCGAAGGCAAGCAGAGGAGTACAGTACACCCAAGTTTCATGTACCATCGAAGAAGTTCATATCTATACACCGTAAGGACTTTCTACTTGCAGCGCTCGGCCGCTATAGAAACCGGGGCGGTAACAGATGTGGGTATCGTGTTCACGGGATTTTGTTTTCAAACTGCTTAGATATGAAGTTCTTCGATAGTACAGTTCGATTCAAAGTTAAAGGCAACTCGGAAGTTAGCTGCTCGCTGCGCAGTACCGCCCCCCTCCCCCCGCTGACCCATGAACTCGTTACTGCGCAGCGACTCGCCTCATGTTCCGAGCCGCCAGTAAGTTGGATCGGGGTGTAATATGGCTACTGAGAAACTGTTTCGTTGGAACTGAATAGCACTTCGCTCGACCTGGGGATCGAGACTGGGACACCAAGCTCAGCAGTCGCGCTTTCGAAAACAAGACCAACGGGTTTTTTTTTTTGAGGAAAAAATGTATAATGATGTTTTATGTGCGTGTAACGTACGGACACAGATGCCCAGTTATTTTTGGTGTACGCTTTATGTGAGTAGGTATCAATATCTTAACGTAATATACCAACAAAAAAAAACTTGCTTTTTTAATCTTAACCCTATATCAATACCCATCACGTCTGTGTGGTTTCGCTAGATAATTTCATTCTGTGTAAAGGGTGGCGGTTCAATGAAAAAAAGGTTCAAATTTTCGTCGATCATTTAAAAAAAAACAGCTGTTCCATACATGTTGACCGCGTAAGTATTGCACTTTTCTATCTTCTTCTTCTGGTGTGGTTAGTAAAATAACCAGGTGTCAGAATTTTAAAGCCGCCCAAGGGTCTCTGACTTGGCTTCACATGCCGTCGAGAAATATTTCTCAGGCATGTTTCCTCACGATGTTTTCCTTCACCGTTTTTTGAGCAAGTGATAATTATATAATACGCACATGAATCCGAAAAGTCAGTGCGTGCCATGGGGTTCGAACTCGAGACCTACGACTTGTCAGTCTGACGGTCACACCACTAGGCTATCACTGCTTATGCACTTTGCTTGCACCTTTCTATGAAAAAGCGTTTTTTTTTTAAAATAACTGATGAAAAATTTGAACGTTGGGCGGTTCAGAATCATGTACTGAAGCCATGGCAACAGGTTGCCGGTCGATGTCCTGCCACCCTGTATAGTTGTAGTACCCCGGATGAGCTTCGTTATAAAGAGGTCTACTATTACTATCGTTGTTAGATATTTGTTTATATCTCACTAGTGGTGGTTAAGCCAAATAATAACACGATATGTGTACAGACAGCTGTGCTGCTGGGCAGTTTGTTGCGCCACTTCTTCTCCCCAGCTAAAGCACTAGGAAGTGGTGAAGGGTGGGCGTTTTGTGGGACTGTCTTATGTACTTTGACGTTCGAAAAGTGCTGATTCTCAGCCTAGTTTGAATAAATGACTTTTGAATTTTGTACACAGCATTTAGCGTTTGTTACACTGACTCTAGACTTCGCGCTATAAAATAACACCGCAACAAACTCTAAAGTTTAAACGCGCACAGCAGAGCCAGAACGGGATAGCAATATAGTTTTATAGTCTTACACAGCGTGTCGGGTTAACTCGGGCCGCAGTCGGCTCGCGTCGTCTGTTATTACTTATTACCTAACGCGTACGCATTGTTTATATTATATTGTATATCATGAAGTCCGTTTAGCATGTTGCCAGAGAAAATGATAACGTCTCCGCGTTTACACTGCGGCCGAGTTTCGTAACGTGTTATAATGATAGCGTATAAAACAACGCGCTAAAAATAGTAGATTATTAACCAAGGGGATAAAGCAGTGTCTTCTGTCGCGGGTGACTATTTAAATCGCGATTGTAGCGAGGGATTTAAGTTCACCCAAGACTAAGACAGCTTTATCACCGAGGAAAATACTCTACTTTTCGTAGCATTTGCGAAAAAATGTACACAATAATAATATGAGATAAGCATTTTTGTCGGAAAAGCAAAGCCATCAAGCTCATACGGCCTCGTCGGTTTTCGTAATTTTATTTAATAATCATAACTGCATAATAAATGCGTATTCCTTTTTCAAAAAGATGTATTTAATGCCTTATATACAAACTCAATGGTGTAAACACAGATGTAGTTCAGTATAAATTTCGGTAAGTATTCCAAATTTAAATCACATTCTCCCCCTAGAGGATGAATGAAATTCAGTACAATTTTCTTTCCCTGTTTTTAACAGATTAAAAATGACTATTGTTATGTTCGCTTTTTGTGGCATAGAATGTCACTTTTTTGAGCAAGTGGTACGAAAAATATATTTATTAGTCTATAACGCGTTTCTAGTTTATAGCGGATTTGAACATAACTATATCTCACCTCATACTTGGCCCTGTGTGCCTGAGCTAGCAGTAACCACTGTTCGGGAACTTTCAGTCTTCTAATGAGTTCTAGTCTGGCCTTCATGTCTGCCGTCTCCGCTTTGGCGGGTGCGTGGCGTGATAATACACCGCGGATTAGGTGGCCACGACTGTGGAAGAAAGTACTATGGTTAGTAAAATAAAAAATAACATCAATACTAAAAATTCAAATCAATACTGTTTATTCTGTTAATAGGATATTGGAATCACTTTTACACGTCATATTAAAAATTTGCTATATGAGTTCGGCGTGTAACGTCACTAGTCGAGCGTAGTACAAAATAATCACTTACATAACTTTATATGCTTAAACTGAATATCTATCACAAACTGTTTATAATATCACAGACGTACAGATTTTATTATTAGTAGTGATCTATGTGAATAACAAGCGAGTGAGACCCTCCCGCTTCGTCGCGCCTCGCCGGCTCGCCAGTCCGTTAGATGCCACTGGGCTAACCGCACGTTTCGGCTTTTTCTATCTTATGCATCTCGCGCTCTTGTTACCAACACTAATAATATATACGCTCTGCCTATCTGCTTTCTACTTGGGCTTTCGTAAATTCTATTGTGCTTCTTCTTGTGTAGACTTTCACCTTCCATTCTTCAAACTTTTATATGTGTGTCGTGTGTGAACATTGAATATTACACTGAGCTAGGAATATACCGGCTTTCATTTATCACCCGTATTACCCACTTTAGGCGTTTCCTATCTGACTACTCTGAGTAGAAAGGCCGAAACAAACTTATCGCAGTCTCTTTTACAGTCCAGACATAATCTTTAGAGATGCGCCGACTAGCTAACCAGCCGGTTAGTTGGTTGTAAAAAGGCCGACCAGTCGGCCAAGCCGATCACAGTTTCGGGGGTATTCGGCAATTTCCGTGACGCTTCGTTTACAGCTGAATCGCGCGCTGAAACCGAAACCGACTCGACCCCGTCGCGTACCTACTTGTAGCTTTATACCTAAACTGCAGATATATAATTATATTAAATTAGACCATGGTCTACCCATGTGCCAAATGTCATCCAAATCGGTTCAGCCGATTTAGCGTGAAAGCGTAACAAATACACAAACTCACTTTCATATTAAAAGGAGATGTTCCAAATCCGGCCCAGAATGTGTTTGAGGTACTGTAGTACCTCAAAAAATCGAGAAAAATCTATGGAATTCGGGAAAAATACAGATAAATTGCTTAAATGCATAATTTTCTTGTAATAATTTGATATATACCAATTATTTTTATCAAGTTTCAACATGACGTCTCGCCAATTTAGGTACTCTGTGGTTAAAAACAATGACAGTAAACCATAGATCGGCCATTGATCATAGATCATGAACTGTCTACTGTCACTTTCGTTGCCATTCGCGGTATGATGTTCGTTATGTTTTAATTTCTCGAGTCTACAAAAGACTGAACGAAACGCAGTGATTTGACAATTATGACAAATAAACATGTCAAACGTCAATAATCAAACAACATGACAGCTTACCGCCATGACGGGTTTTTGTTGTGTGTTGCAATTTCAAGTGTACATTCTTGTGTTTTACTACCAAACAAAGCCAACTTAAAGTAATTGGATGATTGAAAACGTGTTTTAATTGTGTTTCCCCATTTTTTTGTATGGTGTACATAGACGTGGCCGGGGCTCCATACATTTTGAAACATCTCTTTTATAATATTAGTTAGGATATACTCACGCTATATGATCGGGGTGGTAAGACAGAGCTTGTACCGCTAAGTGCCACGCGCCGCTCGCTTCTAGCTGGTCAGCTGCTCCCGTGATACTCTCAGTTGACGGGTTGCCGAACCAAGTGCCAAGGAGGAAGCTGTTGGAAATGAAAACATAGTTATTTAATTTTGATGTAAATAATGGTAGCTAGCGTTTTCTTGGCGATTTTTGGGCGAGGCAAGATAGCTGAGAAATCGCCAAGGAAATGGTAGGAAGGACTCGTAGAAAATTAAAGATTAATTTAATTTTTACTAGCTGAAGACGCTTCCAGTGTTTGTTTTTTTTTTCAATCTTCTTTCTAAATTTAATCAGTAACGTGTTGGATGTTATAGGCTCACGAGCTCGCATCGATGATCGATTACATAGATTTTTATTTGAAAAAAAAAAGACAGCTATTTAATTTATTTTGAGATCCAAGCAGGCCAGGCGCTCTCCGCATTTTGGTGGCCAATTAGAAAGTATACAACTTTTAAATTAAGATTAATTTTATAACAATCGAGAATAGGGATGATGCCTGGGTCAAAAAAAAGAAATTCTATTTAGTCCGTCAGTCAGATAGTAATAAAATATTAGACACGTATTTTTTGCTTTATCATATTAATGAAAAATAACTTAGATACAACGCATTAAAGTTGGGGAGTGGGGGTTGATACGTCACAAGTATGGATAAAATCTACATACAAGTGACGTCATGGCACATTATAACTCAATGTATCGCCGTAATCTTTTGATAACGCAAAAAAAGAAAAAATACGTGTACGTTATTTTTTCATAATCTACATGACGGACAAAAAACATTTTTTTAGTCATCATCCCTATTACCGGATATTTTTTTTAATGAGTATTTTATGATTGACTGACTATATTAAGCTACGCTTGCCGGGCTTGGTCTGTGGATGGGTGACGTACCAAGACTCCTCCGTGCCTCGGAAAGCACGTTAAGCCGTTGGTCCCGGCTGTCATTCGTGGATCTTTGACAGTCGTTACGGGTCGTCAGAAGCCCGAAAGTCTGACAACCAGTCTTACCAAGGGGTATCGTATCACCCAATTACTGGGTTGTGGAGGTCAGATAGGCAGTCGCTTCATGTAAAATACTGGTATTCAGCTGCATCCGGTTAGACTGGAAGCTGACCCCAACGTAGTTGGGAAAAGGCTAGGCAGATGATGATGATGATTGACTCATAGGCTCGCTCAGCGGGGCCGGTATCGTTTATCCAATCGATTGTGCTTGTATGAACAACATTCGTTATGCCGACGCCATGGTGGTGCTGAGCCGATCTGTCAGAGCCTCAATATCCTCACAGGGACCTGTGAGAGGTATGCGGGGCCACATGGCCTCAGGTACAATAATAATTGTAAGAAGATTGGACGACTTAAATTCAAGGCGAGTAATAAGAGTCCGAAAACCGTTCCACCGGTCAGACTTGGAGGATTGCCTCTAAGTAGGGTCACCAAATTCAAATACCTGGGTCACTGAGGACCTCTCAGATGATTTGGATATTAAACGGGAACGTAGGGCATTGGGAGTGAGGTGCAATATGCTGGCTCTCAGGTTTGCACGGTGTAACAAAGAGAAAAAAAAAATAAGGCATACTGCCAGACATTTCATACCTGCAGCCTGTGGGTCAGCTATACGCGTAGATCTTTCAATGCCCTACGGGTCCTGTGCAATAATGGTTTTAGGATTCTCATGGGTTTGCCTCGCTTTTGCAGTGCACCAGTACCCTAATTACGTAATGCAAAATCAATCCGAAACGTTTTGAAACAGATTGCAAATCCATTGCTCCGTAAGTTCGAAAAAAAAAACTGCAGAGCAACGTAAATAACGCAATGAATGTTGTTGAACTGTCAAAATGAAACAGATTTGTCTTTATCGTTTACGAAAATATGTTGCGTAATTAGAAAGCTGGTATGTTTGCTAAGACCAGCATGGACTGTTTTAGGACAATATTAAGGAAAAGATTGGCCTCCCTGATGCTCCGATGCGGCAGCACCAACAGCCTTCTGAATACTGTGACACTACTTCTGAATACTACTGAATACCGGGTTGATTGCCCGGTTGTGAGGCACCGGAACACCGTTCACGGATCTGGAGGTGCCTTATACAGGGTGGAAGGGACATCGACGGGAAGACTGATACCATGGATTCAGTACATGATTCTGAACCCCCCTGCGTTGAAATTTTGCTTCGGTTATTTTTTTTAAATCTGCTGTTTCATAGAAAAGTTAAATACCTACGCGGTCAAAATGTATGGAACAGCAAATTTCAACGGAGATGGGTTCAGAATCATGTACTAAATCCATGGTATCAGTTTTCGCGTCGATGTCCCTTCCACCCTGTATTATATGAAATAGCGGAATTGTAAATAATAACATTAACACTAATATTTACTAACAATGTATGGAATGTTTTATTCTGAAATAAAGGATTAATTAATTATTCAGGCTTGGTAATTTTATACGGTGAATAGGATCAGCCTAATCTGCTCCTGTATAATGTTTTGTTCTTTTTTTTTTTTTTTTTTTACTATGGCATCTCGCAGGTATACCACTAAGGTATTTACTGCTCAACCGAACAATCCTGTGGCTGCCTTAAGCACTACACTCAAAGCCTCCAGCCAGGAGCAAAACTATTCTAAATTAAAATTAGGCGAACGCTCGCTAAGGGCACCCCCTGTGGGGTACGAACCTCGGCTTAGGGCGTCGCTGAGGGGAGGACAGCAAGATGGGACAGGCTGGATCAAGGATGTATCATTATTATTATGCGGGGAATTTAAAGCTACGCGCTCAGCTGCGGCGCGGGCTGGCGCTTCATCGGACAAGAATGTTTTGTTCCTGTAATATTACTGTAATATCCTTACCACAAGCTATAATCCAAGGGGTCTGGCGTGTAGGCGGCCGGGCGTAACTTCGGTCGCGAGTTGAAGGCGCGCGCTCGAATCAACTCGTACCGCAGGTCTAATACGCGACGTGTTTTGCCGTTCTGTGGAAAATAAGATATAACTTAGGGGTCGTGCATTAATCCACGTGATGCTTGTTTAGCAACTTTTAAAACTGGTGAGGTTTTACATTAACCCCTCCCCCCCAACCCAAAGTGACGTGTATATTTTTGCGACAAAGTATCTTAAAAAATTACTAATTTGTACTAAATTAATATTTAATGTTTAAATAGAAAGAAAGAAAAATATTTATTTAGGGGGCCGATTTTCACAGGGGCCTGCTGAGCATGCGTAGTTCATACAAACATAATACCAAAATAATTTGTAAATGAAATATATTCTTAAGGTAGTGTGTATTTATTCCGATTGGATTACAGAATATCTAGGCTCCTTCGTATCTAGGCTCTATCGTTTTCAGCTTTTAAAGGTGCTAAAGTCGATAAAGAGGTCAAAACTTAAATCCAAAATAAAACCGACTTCCAAAAAAAACACTACAAAGTGAAAAATAACTTTGATTTCGGAAGTCTGTGGCAAAAAAACGAAAATAAAACCCCAAAGACACGGAAGTCGGTTTTATTTTTTGTGAAAAACTTTTCATTTTTCACTTATTAGTTGTGGTACCTACACAAAACCCCCACAAACATTTGAATACCCATTACCTGCTATGTAAATTACAGTGACAGGAACTATTAGAATATCATCCACATATACTAGATGGGAGAAATACGTATTATTGAAGCTAACTCAAAAACCCCTTATCAGATCTTGACCAAATTTATATGTGACCACTTCTGAAGTATGCCCCTACCAAACAAAAAAAGAATCATCAAAATCAATTCGTAATTGGCGGAGTAATCGCGTAACAAACATACAAAAAAAGCTGAGAACCTCCTCCTTTTTGAAGCCGGTTGAAAATGGCGGTTGCGACAATTTTGTTTTGGTTTTAAATCATACGCGAGAGATGGGGGTCGGACCGCACACGTTTTTTTTTCTCATAGAGGGTGATAAAATGTAGTGATCACCTCGGGAGCAACACTCGAGTGACGTACTTTGAATCCCTCGCTCAGGATTATACTTTAGAATCCCTTGCTACGCTCGGGACTACGCTAGAATCCTTCGCTCCGCTCTGGATTCAAAGAAACACTCTCGCCTTAAAAATAGTTGTTTGCTCCCTAGGTAAACAATCTAATATTTTCGGCGTTTTCACTCTGCTAAAGAGCTGTTCGCTTGTTACACTACTAGGCGGCGCTGCGAAATACGTTTTTGCTGCAGGCTAAATATGTAGGTACTTTATAAGGTGACGAATACCAGTACTGACTGCCTCGTTGACCTAGTGGTTGCAAGCGCCACTGCTGAGCATGAGGTCCTGGGTTCGATTCCCAAGTCGGGCAAAGTATTATTGGGTTTTTCCAACAGGAATTTCTCAGTATGGAGCCTGGAATTGTGCCCGGTTGATGGCAATAGGCTCGCCCCCTATTACATGGGACTTAAAAACATAACTGGAGAAATGTGGGTGTACTACAGGTACACTTCTGCCCAACCCTTCGGGGAAACAAGGCGTGATTGTTATGTTACGAATACCAGTACTCAAAAATATTTGCATTTCTTTGCAGGCTTGGCTCTCTAAGAAAGCTATCAAGCGCTATTTCGATTACAGCATTTGATCTGTTTTCGTCACTGCTCATCGAATTGGCCGCTAATTTTGTTGCTTCGTGTCTCAATATGAAACTTTATAAAAGGTATTGGAAAATTTTAGACACACTAACTACACTAGGGTCCTCACTAGCCGTTATTCATAATTCCTTCTGAGTCACGAACTATTGGGTCCCCAGTCCCTACCTATGAAATTGGCGTTTTTTTCTCACAAAAAGAGAACCTCGTCACTTCTATGATTTAAAATATTCATCAATTGCTTGATATTATATCGAATAATGACCATCATAGACAACTACCAATAGTAAAAAAACCTTATTGTTTAACAGTTTTCTAAACATAAAAAATACCTTAAAAATGACTCCTCTTTTTGTTAGCAGAAATGACCACTATTTGTTTTAAAACTTAGCCAAAACTTATTTTTGTCGCTCAATCTAATTGGCATACGTTATCTTAGTTTTTAAACATTTAGTGAATAAACGTTTTAAAACATTTGTGGTCATGGTTGTTAAATAAATTAAGAAAATGTTAGTATGAAAAATGCAACTTCTTTAAAATTCTCCATACAAAACGCTGATTTCATAGGTGGGGATAATGTATATTTTTTAACCTATCTAAAATCAATATTTTTATACTATCAAATATGTTTTTTAATTTTTTTTCGTACGTAAATAGAACCCTTCCACCAATAAAACACATAAAATATATATGGTATCGAATTACTTTTTGAAATAATAATTTTTAAAGTTCACATATTGTTTTTTTCAACTATAGTCAATGTTTAACGCTAAGTATAATAAATTACAAACGAAATACAGACAAACACTTGACACCACTTGAAAGGGTCTTTCATAAGCTTGAACAAAAAAATTACTTGAAGTGTCTATTGATTACAACACGCCAACAAAAAAATAATCTGTGAACCCGTCCGACCGGCGCGCGGCGGGGCACCGTTTTTTGTCGAAGTTCGAACGCTCTGGCGTAATGAGTCTTGAGTGGTTAAAGGAGTGGACCGTTGTGCGCCCTCATAATAATAAAACATGATAATATAACACTTACATTGACTACAGTGATGTCATAATGTGTGACGTAGGGCGGCAGAGGCAGCTGCATGCTCATCTCATCGTTTTCTATCAGAGACAGGTCTACGACATCGTCGCCATCTTGGTTTGAGTTCGTGAAGAAGCCTTCGTACGTGCGCGTCACTTGTTCGAGAGATGGTATGTGTGAGCAGAGGTATCTGGGAAGAAAATGTTATGATATTTTTTAAATTCTTTAGTTTTTCAGTTCACCTACGTGTAAGGGAAATCGCTCATTAAAACAGCACCGCTCCGATATAGCAAATAACTAGTCATTCAAGTTAGGATTTTAAATCAAATGCCTTAAAGTCTATTTTACGTGTGACGGCTCGCGGGCAGTGAGCGGCCGGCGAGCCGTCCACTATTCTGTATAGCCATCGTAAAATAGCCTTTAATGCATTTTTTAAATTCTAACTTGAATGATAACTTATTTGCCGTGTCGGAGCGGTGACCTTTACTCGTAGGTGGACTAAAAAACTAAAAATAAACAAGTTGGTAGGACAACAAAATTGATTAAAAATAAAATAAAATAAAAACCACTCACAAGAAGACCACTTTTCAAGCAGTTAGTGGAATAAAATCTAGATTCATTTAAAGCCTGCAGGTTTTTTTGAACAATAGCTTGCCTCAGCCTGCTACTGAGAAATTTCTGATGAAAAAACCCAATAACACTTTGACCGACCTGAGAATCGAACCCAAGACCTCATGCCCTCATGCTCAGCAGTAGCGCTTGCGACCACTAGACCAACGAGGCAGTCTATCTACAGACCGTTCGCTATAAATTGTCCCTTGCCGTCATGTTGGCACCATGGCTTGTCAAGTCATCTTGAACTCTATTGAACTATATTGAAACTGAGCTTGACAAGTAATGGTGCCAACATGATGGCAAGGGGCAAGTTATAGTGAACGGTCTTTATCTATAATATACAGGGCGGCAAGGACATCGACGCGAAAACTGTTACCATGGATTCAGTACATGAATCTGAGAGTGTGTTATTTAAAAAAAAAACAGCTGTTCCATACATTTTGAGCGCTAAGGTTTACACTTTTCTTTTTCTTTTGAAACAGATGTTTTTTTAAAATAACTAGACGAAAAATTTCAACGCATTTTAAATCGTGTACTTACTGAATCCATCGTAACAGTTTTCGCATCGATGTGGTGCCAGTGCCACACTGTATTCTGAATTTTTTACTCATGTTCTACAAATATATTTTTTGAATTTAGAAAGTAACTAACCTAGCAGTAGCATGCAGCGCCCTCAACCAATCAGTTTCCAGCAGCTTGTCTCTGGGCGAGCTCTGGCCAGCGATCAGCTGTAACGTGGCCCAGCGGTGCGACGACATCAAGCTGTCGGCGCCGCATTCACGCCAGAGAGACAGTTGGCGAGCGATGAGGGAACGGAATGTTGGGTCACCTGTAAATAAATTAATAAGGATTACATCATTTCAGCCGAAGGACGTCCACAGCTGGATATAGGCCTCCCCCAAGCACCGCCACTGAGAACGGTTCTGTGCTTCCCGCATCCAGCGGATTCCTGCGACCTTCACAAAGTCATCGGTCCACCTTGTGGGAGGCCTTCCAACGCTACGTCTTCCGGATTGTATAACACAAGGTTTTTCCTGTGGTTACGGGTATCCCACGGGTACGTACTACCGGGATTACATACTTAATAGCCGAGGAAAAGGTCATTGACTCCCACTGCTGCGCCCGCGTTGCCGTCAACCATAATTATTTTGTTACGCGTAATTTTGAATGAGTGATCTCTTTTAAACTATCAATTTAAATGATATGATGCCCAGGCATATTTCAATTAAAATTAAATGCCCAATTTAATTATTATATTTTATTGGATAAAGATTAATATAATACCGGCCAAAATAGCTTCGGAAATAAAAATGAAATTTTTATCAAATTCTGAAAGATAATAATGGTTACTGCGGGTCATCCTTAGAAGATACGACATATGCCATCGCGGACATTTTTATTAAAGTTTTTAAGATGAATAATCCTGTAGAACATAAATTGTATGCATCTCTCACGGTTTACGCGGCGCACGCCATTAAAGTTCCCAGTCGCCATGTTTTTTTCCGACATCATCAACAATATTCGTCATATTTCAGCTAATTTACAAAAACGTTAATGTACAAAATACACCAAAACATTCCTCATGAATCACTCCGTCTATTGATGAAAATCGTTTGAAAATCCGTTCGGTAGTTTTTGAGTTTATCGCGTTCAGACAGACAGACAGACAGACGCGGCGGGACCTTGTATTATAATATGTAAGGATCACGTATTTCTCGAAGGAGTAGGTAAATTGATGACACTGATCGTTCAGATCGAACCAGTGTAGTGCATGGTTCATCAATTATTTTCATCAATCGTCCAGCTGTTTAACGAGCTTTCCGATGCACGGAGGAATCTCGGATTGTAAAGATGGCCACCCATCCACGGACCAACCCCGGCAAGCGTAGCTTAACCTGAGAGATCGGCCCGTGCGGCTGTTATTACTTAGCCACGAGCTCTTCTAGAATATACAGGCAATAGAAAGTAAGTATCGAAAAATCTGAATTAAGTATAGTAAGTTTAGGGGCATGAGGAACAGGGTGTAAAGTTCACTCATCCACCATAGAAAAGGGAGGATCCTCCGACCAGACGGGTGTTGTGTCTGGCGGGCCGACTGCCCTACTGTTGATTTCGGATAGTCTTATCTATGTCGTTCGCGCGGTAAACTCTAATTGCGCGATGCAGGATTTGTGTGACGTCATGTCTTTGATGCGTAGTTAGTATGTAGCGGTGTAACCGCTACAGTAAGTAATAGGTACAATTTGATTCATAGCATCAAGTTACATTTTAAAGCAAATCCTTTGTGAGAGCTGGAGTCTATACTGGGTTCGGGACCTGTATGACAGATGTCGAGGCTCACACCTTTAAAATTACAGTATTTAATTGCACTTACGTACTACAACATTGTAAAAGCTCCAAGTACTGAGAGGTAGGCTATGTGTGTCTTTGGAGAGAGTTGTGTGTTCGTGAGTGCAATATATGCCCTCAGGGCCAGTATTGTCACAGCTTTACTTACCAGAAGCCTGAGCAATAAGTATAGCCATGTTCAGGTCGCCGTGTTCCTTGGCCACCTTGCACGCTTCCAAGATGCGACCGCCGAGCAGTAGCGTCCAGATGCGAGCGCTGTGACCGTCCGCCTCTGTGGAACAAACACATTACATGATCAACCTATAATGTTCCCACACGTGTGCGTTTATTGGTAGAAAAAACCGGCCAAGTGCGAGTCAAACTCGCGCACGAAGGGTTTCGTACTACAAAAACGGCAAAAAAAAACATGTCAGTTGTATGGGAAATACCCCACTTAAGTATTTTTTTATTCTGTTTTTAGTTATTGTTGTTATAGCGGCAATAGAAATACATCATCTGTGAAAATTTCAACTGTCTAACTGTCACGGTTTAGGAGATACAGCCTGGTGACAGACGGACAGTGAAGTCTTAGTAATAGAGTCCCGTTTATACCCTTTGAATACGGGACCCTAAAAAGACATCTTGATTTTTAAATCAAAAATAATTCTCGGACTAGACTCGAAAGGCGTGTCGAAAAGTGTCGTCGGTCTCAATTCAATTCAATTCAAAATATTTTATTTCACATAAACCTACAAGGGCACTTATGAAACGTCAGAAGCTAGGTGCACGGTTCCAATTGGTCGTTTCCTATGGAGAAGAGCCGGCAAGAAACTCCACGGTTACTCTTTTAAAAGTAAATGGTATTTACAATCTTTTCAAGTTACAGTGTTTATAGGTATGAGAGGACACTGTAGGCCTATCAACAAGTACCAGGTACTTAGCAAGATAGAAAATGATCGACAGATCTAAAAGTCGGTTATGCCTACAACATTCTCACATTCACAAAATATAAAAGAAGAGAATCTATATTAAAAAAAAAAACAACAAAAAACACTAATGGTCTAAGGCCATATTCGCGGCGGCAGCGGCGTCGATAATACGGCCTATGTAGGTATGATGTTAAAATATTTTTGTTAGTTCCATACATTCTACCATAAACTATGTGGTGTACAAATATTCAATTGTCATTCTTAACAAACTAATTTTCCTTACCATCTTCCATTTCTCCCTGCGTCGGTCTAGACAGGTCTTCATCTGTGGCCTCTGCGACGGCCGTCTTGAGCCAGTCTAGGAATTTTCTGTGGCGATTCACTGTTGATAGTGGGTCTGTGCCGGGTACACCTGGAATTATGAAGGATTGTTAGAAAATTCTTAAGGTACCATTCCGTACCCGACTTCAGGCGGCAGCAGCCCGTATTCCAGTCGGTAAATAGAAGATAGGAAAACGTGTTATCGCTCGAGCGTTGGCGGCACTACTGGTCTGCGGTCGGGCTGCACGTGTCGCCTGGAGCTCATCGGTTCCCTACAAAATGGTTGAGCTGGATGGTGCTGATCCACGCGTCATGCTCGTGAACGGGCGCCGTCAGTTGGGACTGGGCATCTCTTATCTGCCAGGGCTTATTTTTAATTACATTGTTCTCACATATAGAATCAACATGAGTAATGTACCCAGGATTTTGTCATTTCTATATTTAAAAGAGTGTCCTTGGAGTTTCTTGCCCGTTCTTCTCCATAGAGATCTACATTTTGGAATGGGCAACTAGCTTCAACTTTCTGACTAACTGACTGACTCTTTGACAATTCAAAAGTGCCTGTAAATGGTTTTTGAATTTTTTTGAAATAAATGCTTTGAGTTTGAGTTTGCTCGCCCACAGCTGCCAACGACGTGTCGACGTGTCGTGGCGTGTCGTGTCGTGTCGTGTCGTTAGCTACGGAAGGTATTTCATAGAAACCAGTCGTGTCGCGGCGACACGTCGCCTGCATTTGCCTTCTACGGTCGGGGTACGGAATGGTAAATGAACAACTCCATTTCTTAAAATCCTACTAATATTATAAACGCGAAAGTTTGTGAGGAAGGACGGATGTTTGTTACTCTATCACGCAAATACTACTGAACGGATTTGGATGAAATTTGGCTCACAGATAGTTTATAACCTGGATTAATACACAGGGTACTTGTAATCGCGATAAAGTCAAAGTCAAATAATTTATTACAATTAGGCACAAAAAAAGGGGACTTTTGACAGTCAAAATTTGTAAAAAATAATATTAACTGATTCTAGTCGCCCATTCCAAAAGGTAGTTTTCGTATGGAGAAGAATTGGCAAGAAACTACACCGTTACTCTTTAAAAAAATCATTATATCTTGTATACACTAATTATATGATTATAATGTGAAGACAATGCACCTGGAATAAGATTACCTACTATACCACGATAGGTAAAAATAATGAAAAATGAAGGAATGACATAAATTAATTATGTGATAGATGCATGGTGCTCACATACTTACAAACATTGTAAAATTATACTATATTCCTAACATTATAACAAGTAATACTAATAATAAGTCAGTGTGTGAGTTCAAGTAATCACAAAATATAAAACTCCCGATATACCCACGGGATCGAGAATAATTCGGGTGGAACAGCGGGGCGCAGTTAGTATTACCTATTTACGACGTAGCTTATGACTTACCATCATTTTCGAGATCAGCTCCCCACAGAGCGTCGCACAGCCGCCATACTTCGTAGCAATAATCTCCCGATACGCCAAACTATGGACAAATAGCTGTGTTAATTTATAAGTATAAAAACGTAAGTATAATAACCTTAGAATAATTATAGGAACAATTACGGGCCATAACCCCCTCAACAAACATCTTTTCAACATAGGCGCCACAGATAGCCCCCTTTGCAGGGGCTGCCTTGACGCCGAGGAATCAGCCGCCCACGTTATCCTGGAGTGCGAGGCTGTGGCTTCTCAACGGGAAGAAATCCTCGGAACAGTGAGGTCGCTCCGCGAAGCCTGTGAAGCCCCCAGGAGGCTTCTGTGCTTTTGGGCGAAGCTAGGCTGGCTCTGTTAGCCAGTATCCCCACGCACAACGGACCAAATGAGAGTCTAAGTGCGGAAAAGGGAGTCCCATCATCATCATCAAGTATAAAAACGGCAAAAAATCATGTCTGTTATACAACAGACACAATAAATATTTAAGGGGTTAAATACAAACAAAATAAGAGGTTAAAAACAGAATAAAATAAATATTTAAGGGGTTAAATATTAATTTTATTCTGTTTTTAGTATTTGTTGTTATAGCGGCAACAGAAATACATCATCTGTGAAAATTTCAACTGTCTAACTATCGCGGTTCTTGAGAGACAGCCTGGTGACAGACGGACAGCGGAGTCTTAGTAATAGGGTCCCGTTTCACCCTTTGGGTACGGAAGCCTAAAAAAAAGAAGCAGCCAAGTGCGTGTTGGACCACGCTTAGTGATTCCGCAGGTGATGAATACGCATAAATGTCTCTCATTGTCATTCACGCATAAATCCCTCGGTTACATTATAGGGAGCGCCACCTCAATTTTTTTATTATTATTACTCTGCACGATTGTGTAGCGGTGCACAGAATACATGCTATAGAAAAGAATAAAAAGAAAAATTTAAATAACATCACGAAAAAACACGTTAAATATTACAAAAATGCTTTTAAACAACATACATATACAGGAATTTCGTTATAGATCTTCAACAGGAAACTTTTAAGTTGATTTTTATAAGAGCTTGAGTAGATAGCGCTCTTTATAACTAGAGGCAACTTATTAAATAATATAACCGATTGATATCTGGGACTGTGCTTCACAATATTCAAATTAGGCTGTACTTTTCTAATTTTCATCGACAGTGCAAATAGTTTCAGAGTAAAATGCCTGTGCTACATACATCCGGCCGGACGGACGGACGGACATACTGACACGACGATATTAGAAGGGTTCCGTTTTTACCATATTATGAGTTTGGAATATTTTGTGAAGTTTCATTAAGTGTATACTAGTCGACGGCTCGACCTCATTGGTGGGCGAGACTAATATGTCTTACTATTTATTTATTTAGCTTTTATTTATCTAGTCTTTATTTATTAATTTATTTAGTGAAATAGACGATAATTTATGACGAAAACGAGCGCGTAAAATTTCATGAACAGACCTTTGGGCGTATAGATATTATGAAAAAACTACTGGATGTATTTACTCAAAATAAAATTCTTTGAAATATTGAATAAATTATCTATCCCTGTACGGTTTCAATTTTGCCATTTTTTTACTACATATATTATTTATTACCGCCTAAAGACGAGTTAAAATCAGTGTTGCAACATGGAAATATCGACGCTCATAACTTCCAAGCCAATCCTTTTTTTTTTCATTTCTTCTTCCATACAGGGCTAGATAATGACAAGACACATTGTTTTGAACGTACACCGTCAAACAGACGAGACGTCTTTATGGAAGAATTACGGACTAGTGTACCCTTAACTGATTTAATTTGACCTTATTTATCTAGTTTGCAGAGTTATCATGCTGAAGTGGCAGTGGACTGGCCATATTTGTGGAAGGTTCGATGGCCGGTGGAGCAGACGAGTACTAGAGTGGAGACAGCGTATCGACACGCGTAGTGCGAGGACTCCCCCCAGCTAGATGGACCGACGACCTTAAAAAGGTGACTGGGACAGACTGCATGCGGAAGCCGGAGGACATGTCCAGCAGTGTCAACCTTATATCTCGGCTCGTGGCAAAATAATAACAGCCGCACGGGTCGATCCGGGGACCGAAGGTAAAGCTACGCAGGCCGCGGTCGGTTCGTAGACGGGTGACTTAAGATATCGAGACCCCTCCGTGCCTCGGAAAGCTAGTTAAGCCGTCGGTCCCAGCTGTCATTCGTAGATATTTGACAGTCGTGTGGCGGTTACGCCGCCACATACGAACTACGCATCAAAGACATGACGTCACACAAATTCAATTAGAGTTTACCGCGCGAACGACATATATAAGACTATCCGACATCAACAGTCGGGCAGTTGCCCGCCAGACACAACACCCGTCTGGTCGGAGGATCCTCCCTTTTCAATGGTGGATGAGTGAACTTTACACCCTGTTCATCATGCCCCTAAATCGGTGACCTCGACTATGAACCTGAACGCAGCCTTCGTGCAACTACTTCAGCGTGACGTCATCATCATCATCATCACTCCCGCAAGCTTTCGTGAGGCGAGTCACACAGACAGCCAGCACCCTCGGCTTCAACGGGTATCCTGCTGACCACCAGCATGCAGCGAACGCGCATTCCTGGACATCACCCTCAGCCTCAACAGCAACCTTGGCACAGCACCTGCACTTTCGGCCGGTCTCACAAGCAGAGCTCTTTCTACCCTCTCCTAGTCGACGCTAGCAGTCAGCCACAACCCAGCGCTATACCACATCCGACTCACTAGATCGTGACGCAGCGTCACTCTGCGTCACTCCGACTCACTGGGGAATCACCGCAGACAGTTCCGACTCACCGCGAACTATGCGGCACCCGGTTCCGACTCACTGGAACCCCGACTGGCACAGTGAAGCATCGCAAGATACAAGACTCAGCCCACTATCGACCTCCGGTCTCCGGAGGGGAGTGATGTAGCGGTTACACCGCCACTTACGAACTACGCATCAAAGACATGACGTCACACAAATCCTGCATCGCGCAATTAGAGTTTACCGCGCGAACGACATATATAAGACTATCCGACATCAACCACCACCACGCACCTCTGACTTTTCGGATTCATGTGCGTATTGTATAATTATCACTCGGTTCAAAAACGGTGAAGGAAAACATCGTGAGGAAACGGGCATGCCTGAGAGATATTTCTTGACGGCATGTAAAGCCAAGTCAGAGGCCCATGGGTGGCTTTAAAACTCTGACCCCAGGTTAGTCACTAACCACACGAAAAGAAGAAGAGTCGGGCAGTTGCCCGCCAGACACAACACCCGTCTGGTCGGAGGATCCTCCCTTTTCTATGGTGGATGAGTGAACTTTACACCGTATTCATCATGCCCCTAAAGTCGTAATGGGTAGTTAGAAGCCCGAAAGCCTGACAACCTGTCCTATTGTGTCCAAGTGGTATTGTGTGACTCAGTTACTGTGTTGTGAGGGTCAGATAGGCAGTCGCTCCATGTAAAATACTGGTATTCAGCTGAAGACTGGAAGCCACTAACATAATTGGGAAAGGACTAGGCAGATTCTGTTACCTTATATCTCGTCTGGTTGTCGGCCGCGTCTCGTAGATAGTGCGATAGTACCGTGCGCCTGTCGCTAGCACTTTGTGATAGAGTCAGTCGAGCGCTTTGGTTTTCTTCTGTTTGAGTAAATGTTGAGTATTCTAGTAGAGTTGCTAGGTGCTTTTTGAGGACTTCCTGTGGAAACAAATAAGATAAGATTTAATATCATTTTGACTGAAATATATATACAGGGTGTTTGGCAGAACGTTGAACATACGAAAATGGGGGATAGGTGGGGTCATCTGCTACTTACTCAACTCATTTTTTTTTTTTAAATGCAAGTTGAAATTTAGTTTCAAGTATTTTTTTACATATTTCTGTAAGTTTGAGGACTTATAACTTTTTTTCTAGCTAACATCTGAATAAAGCAATAGTTTTATAAGAATCTACCAACATTAACGATAAAAAAAAAATGCCTGTTTTATCCATTTGTGATAAAAAATACACTCTAAAGTTAAGAAAGTGGTGAAACTAGAAGAAAGCAAAAAAATTTTTTTTTTAATATCCTGGGGTCCAGGGCCAATTAAATTAGGGCTGAGTAAGTAGCAGATGACCCAATCTATCCACCATTTTCGTATGTTCAACGTTCTGCCAAACACCCTGTATATTATAAAAACAAAATGTTAGGAATATCGTATAATTTTAACATGTTTGTAAATATGTGAGCACCATGCATCTATCACATTGTTAATTTATCTGTCATTCCTAAATTTTTCATTATTTTTACCTATATTATTCTAGGTGCATCGTCTTCACATATAATTAGTATACAACTTGTATACACTCCTTTTAAAATCCCTTTGCCTTTTTATTAGTTTCTGGCATATTCTTTTTTTTCAAAACAAAACTAACAAAATAAAAACGACCTGTGTGAGGCCAAAAAGCCCCTCTCTCAGCATAACGACTAATCTGTTTCATTTTGACAGTTCAACAACATTCATAGTAGTAATGGATTAGCAATCTGTTATTCCGCAATAGGGATGATGCCTGGGCCAAAAAAAAGTCAAATTAGTCCGTCAGTCAGATAATAAAAAAATATTAGACGTATTTTTTGCCTTATCATTTTAATAAAAAATGACTTAGATAAAACGCATTAAAGTTGGGGAGTGGGGGTCGCTACGTCACAAGTAAGTATAAAATCTACATACTCGTGACGTCATGGCACATTTTAACTCAATGTATCGCCGTAATCTTTAGATAACGTAAAAAAAGAAAAAATACGGGTACGTTATTTTTTCATAATCTACAAGACAGACAAGAAACATTTTTTTAGTCATCATCCCTATTAGGGTTCTGTTTTTTGTTGTTGTTTAAAGTGTTCACAAAAGAATAGTTTCAACATTTCCTCAAATAAAATTGAAACGATCCAAACTGTGCAACTGAAATTCGGCAAGGCTGATAACGATATCTGCCTACGGAGTGTGATGATACTTGAGAATTAAGGCGAAAGCGTCAGGGTAGCCCGCGAGATTCAATTTTTCATACGTTTTTTTTGCAATTTGTAGGTCAGTATCAGGGGCCGAAGTCTGCTATTTTTATAAATTCGTCATTCCAACACGATCCCATCGTCATTTTGCTAAAAGTTCGTAATCTGCTAAATTCATAATGGTCGATCATTGGTTGATCTTTGTATTCCACAAACACGATACTCGTAACGAATTAAAAGAAATGACTGCACAATGACGTTCTCATGGTAGGTCACTGATCAAAGGAACTGTCAAAAGTTTAGCAGATTACCGCCTAAGTCAGTCATTCATTTTTCATTATGTACGAGATTACCAATAGATGCCATTTCTTTCAATGGAGTGTCAGTGGCTGACCATTGGAAAGTCATAATGTCGCCAATAATATGTTAGTAGATTACCAAACATGTCAAAATCAACAATTATGAAAAAGAGGTTCTAATTTTGCCAAATTATACGGAGTTGTTGCCTAAATACAAAAAGTACTGCCACAATAACTGTATGGAATATTTTAATGAGAGATCTTTGGAAAAAGGAATTTGGTATAAAACAATACAATGTGAACCTCCTCGAATACCATGGCTCATTAATGTGAATTTGAGTAGATCTTTGATAGTAACAGCGTTCAGGTTAAGATCTGGTCACGTTCCACTGAACAAGTTCGCACATATGATGAGGAAATCAGATTCTCCAAATTGTGATGTGTGCGGTGTAGTTGAAGACGTGCATCACCTGTTGGTGGAATGTGTCCGTTACGAGACGGATAGAGAGATCTTTATAAGAACACTCTATTTGAGCAGAACCAATGTGGGTATGTTCCACGAAATGTTGCTCTCCTTTGTCTGAAGCCGCTAAAGCACTGTTTATGTTATTTAGTCGTAAGCCATAATTAGTAAGTAGATGTATTTTACATAGTTTAAGTTAGGTTACGATGGAATTGACATGTACATTATGTATAAAAATTCCTTAAATAAATAGAAAAAAAAAACAATTATGAAATCAATGATAGACCATTCTGACTCTATTGTAATAGCAGACTTGAGGCCCTGCTTGTATGTTTATCACTCAAAAGTTTAGAAAAGTTTTTGGAATTGCATAGAGTTGTTAATCTAGCATAATCAGCCTATAATGTGCCCACTGCCGGGACTTGGGACACAGGCCTCTGTGAGAGAGAGTGGGCTATAATCAACCACGCGGACCCAGTGGAAGTTCGTAGATGTCACATATCTTCGAATTTTTGATTCTAGCACATGTCTCCTCTCAATTTTTTCTTTCACCGTTTTGAGAGGTTATGAAATTATTTATTCAGAGCAAAGCGCCTACGCGGTTCAAAACCACGACCTACAAACTCGTCAGTCGAAGCTGTTACCACTGACTGGGCCACCACCGCTCTTTTGTAAGCGTGGTAATACAAAATAGGCCAGTACTTCCATGGTCGTAGCAGCTCTATATTAGATCTCGCTCGTTCGTATTTCCGAAGATAGACGATGTTTCCCGAAGAGCATACTTTTCTTTGGAAAGCTGTAAGTAATAAGTAGCTGCACTTACCAGCATGCCATCGTCTTTCTCAGGCTGTCCCAGCGCCATTCTCACAAGAATTGGTTCCGACCAGTCGTTCTGCGATCTACCGCTCACGTATTTACCGAGCTCTGATAATTCTGCGGCTGAGGAAAAATATAAAGCTTAATTTTAATTAAATACGTCTTCAAGAAAGGGTAAAATGTGTATGGGTAATATGTGAAAAAGTAGAGGTTAACATTGTCGACCCCTCTATTGAATTTGCCTATAATTTTCTCAAGGGTAAAATGTGTATGGGTAATATGTGAAGAAGTAGAGGTTAAAATTGTCGGCCCCTTTATTGCATTTGCCTATAATGTTCCCAAGGATAAAATGTGTATGGGTAATATGTGAAAAAGTAGAGGTTAACATTGTCGACCCCTCTATTGAATTTGCCTATAATGTTCCCAAGGGTAAAATGTGTATGGGTAATATGTGAAAAAGTAGAGGTTAAAATTGTCGGCCCCTCTATTGCATTTGCCTATAACGTTCCCAAGGGTAAAATGTGTATGGGTAATATGTGAAAAAGTAGAGGTTAAAATTGTTGGCACCTCTATTCCATTTGCCTATATTTGTTCCCTAGGGTAAAATGTGTATGGGTAATATGTGAAAAAGTAGAGGTTAAAATTGTCGGCTCCTCTACTGCATTTGCCTATAATGTCCCCACAACTGGGACAAAAGCCTCCTCCCTGTGAGAGGGAGTGGCCCGTAATCCACCACGCGGGCCCAGTGCGGGTTGGTAGATGTCTTGTCATGTCATTGAATTTCTCGTTCTAGGACAAGTCGGTTTCCATTGTTTTCTTTCACCGTTTTAAGAGCAGCAAGGAATTGAATCAACAATCCCAATGTGTTACTTGACAACACTGTCCTTCAAGATACAGGTTTTTCCTAGTTTGAGGAGCTGGGGTACACTCTTTTGTAATAGCCATACCCATCCCATTTACAACAGCACTGATGTTTACCTAGGCTCAGTTTTGGTAAATAAATGATTACTTACTTACTTACTTACAAACTTCAAATTCCATTGCACCCAAAATATTTAGAACCTTTTTAGTACCATTAGTTTGTCAAAAATTTAGAGGAGCTCGTGGCTAAGTAATAACTGCCGCACGGGTCGATCCGTCAGGTTAAGCTACGCTTGCCGGGGTTGGTCTGTGGATGGGTGACCATCTTTACGTACCGAGACTCCTTCGTGCCTCGGAAAGCACGTTAAGCCGTTGGTCCCGGCTGTCATTCGCGTATCTTTGACAGTCGTTACGGGTCGTCAGAAGCCCGAAAGTCTGACAATCAGTCTTACCAAGGGGTATCGTATCACCCAATTACTGGGTTGTGGAGGTCAGATAGGCAGTCGCTCCATATAAAATACTGGTATTCAGCTGCATCCGGTTAGACAGGAAGCTGACCCCAACGTAGTTGGGAAAATGCTAGGCAGATGATGATGATGAGTTTGTCAAAAATTAGTGTCCGAAGAAATGATGGATGGATTGGGTGAAAAGGAAATAAATGATATTGTAACGGTTGACAGGGGAGAATGGAAGAAGAAATCGTGTTGCGCAGGACAAGGTAGGAATATGATGTTTTTTTTTTCTGAATACTCTCAATATAATAATAAATACTCACATCTAGGAAGATCATTGACAGAGTCGTATGACGTGGCGAAGGCAAGAGCGCCGGCCGGACCGAAGCCGACGCGCGAGTGTCGCGCTCGACATACTGACATGTCCGATATGTAGGCTGCGTCGAGACGACCTGTTCCGACACATATTTATTATATTACACTTTCATTCGCTGAGGGTAGGCTAGGCAAGGAATCGAAGCGGGGAGTCAACACTTAGCATTCGGCCTTGCGACCTAGACCAACAAAGCAGGCGTTCGATGGACCTGCTCATAAGACCGCGCTCACTTTGGACGCGAATTTGTATAGTACGTAAACGTATGATCGTGGTCGTACGAATTGAGTGCGCACACTGAATATGTTTTTCTCCGTCAAATCTACATTGCGTTCGAAATAATCCAACATGAAACATACACAAATATTACAAAATGACGATGATTCAGATAATTATTATTAAGAAAAACAATTCAGTTTAAATTACGAAAAATTATTTAAACAAACAAAATTGTAAAAATCATCCAAACATAAATTTTAAAACCATATGTCAAATAAACGCAAATAATAATCAAAAAAATTATACATAATACAATGTGGATCTGGACTTACGACATTAAATTAAAACGAGCACAGTACTAGTCCATAGAAACATTTTAAAATACGAAGATTAGTAGTTAATGGAAAATTGAAAAATTGCAATTTTCAAACAAAATAAATAGCAGAATCGACTGCATAAAAAGTAAACACGCTTTATCTACTACCTGTCACTAACCTGTTGCGCGGCCCGGCGGTCGCGGCGGGGGGCGGCGCCTGCGCTGCGGTGCGGGGCGTAGGTGGACGTGGGTAGGTAGTTTAGTCGGAGGACAACAAATTAGCGGCATAAACTCACTAAGTTGCGCGTTGTTAATTAAAAGATCACTGGTTGAATAATTAATCACATAATATCACATCACAATCAGAATTTACATCAATAGTCAAATTTATACATTTTCAAGGTTTCCACCGTTGTTCATTATGCACAAGCGACATCGATACCTAATTAACTAACTAATATTAAACTAACACTGAACAATAAGTCACACTAAATCGTCTTTAATCACAAATAACAACTAAATTTTTTCGCAAAATCACAACAATGCGCGCGCGGCTCGTCTCGTGATAACCGTGTGCGCTCCTCAAAGGGCGCCGCTGCACTGACTGTGACCGAGTCCCGAGACTGCCGAAAAAATTCCGCTCACACACACACACTCGCAATTGTCTATGCACCACTAATGCATAATTTGCGTAAGTAATATTTATTTTTCTTTCTAATTGTAATATTATTTTGTGGGACTGGGCGGGGCGCGTCAGAGTGGAATCGTATGACACCTTTCTCTGTCTCTCAAGCATATTGAGACGTAGAGGATAGAATCGTACGTTTTGCACAGGTTCTTGACCTTACAATGTTTACCTATTATTACGGACTCAGATCTACATCATGTTGAAAAATAAGAAAATGAAAAATAATTTCCTGTGGCTAAAGTATTCATTGGATTTGATTGATTTTTTGTATACGGGTAAAGAACATGACACTCTTTATGTGGTTTTGAGGAATGTCAAGCGTCCTGCTCCACTTTGTATAAACACAAATAACCCATAAACAAATAATGACACATGTCAGTTTTAAGAGAAGGAATATAAATCATCTAATGAATAGAGGCATCTTTCCAACAGGAATGCTTTGAGCCTTGCCTTAAATGAGCCTGTGTACAGTATGCTTTTTAACTCAAGCGGGGTCCTCTTTGGAGCGCGATGAATAATCTGTATCTTCAAGATAATACTTCATTCTCTTATAACTCAGACACTGCGGCGGTGACGTCGCTGTTGTAGAACCAAATGGATGCGTAAGACATATTTAAAATAAAAAAAACATTCACGAAGCGATAACTTACTAACTACTGATTATAGCCCACGATATAGCTTTTCCTAAGCATTTATGAAAAAAAAAAAAACATGTTTCATTCCTCTAAAATGATTCTTTTTTTCTTGATTATGGTTAAATTTTTGTCATTTTATCGTTTGTTTTTTCGACGTTTGCAATTTAAAATTAACGAATAATAAGCAAAATCCTAATTAATAAACTTAATTGTCACAAATATCCATGTTATTTTGTCTTAATATCCCTTTTTTTTGTATAATTATGTAGTTTTCGTATACAAATAACTGCCAAAACTGATGCCGGGGATGTCGGGTCACCTGGTGACCCTTTAACAGACAACGGTTTTTTTAACGGGTCACCAGGTGACCCGTTAACAGACAAAGGTAAACTCTGCTTGCGCGATGCACGATTTTGTGTGACGTCAGGTGTTTGTTGCTTGGTTCGCATGCGACAATGTAGATGCCGCCACAAGCCCAGTTAAAAATAACTTGTCTGATAAGATATTAGTAACACTTACCAGCAATAGTCTGTCTGAAGGGCGGCACTTTTCTGTGGTACTTCAGCACTATCGTGTGTGGCCGGACAATTAGAGGCCTCATCGGTGTTTCTGCGGACAAAATAACAAGACATATAGACAAGTAACACGCTTTAGAAGTAACGCTGCTATCCATTTTACGTCAGATCAAAGTAGTTCTGTCTCTGTCTAGCATACACTTCGCAACGCTTACTTTTGAGATTTTTGTGAGTGAGGATAAACTTATGGATTCGCGTCACCGACATGCTTGCGCCGTAGTGCTGTACTATAGAATGTAGATGGCGCTAATATCAGTTTTAAGTTTTCACTTCTGTCGGCAGTCGCTACCTTGTGTTATAATTGTTTGTTTTTGTTTTTAAATACTCTTCTTTTTTTCTGTTTTTGTAATTATTAGTGTAACTGTCACGCATGAACAGTTCACCTCCTAGTGACTAAGTTTTTATTTATTACTGGTAATCTGTGAACAGCGCTGTGGGCTACATAATTAATATTATTATTACTTAAGTTATTTCTGTTTGTAATATTGCATACATACTTACATATTTAATAAAAATAAATAAAATAAAATACCTTCGGCGTATGTCGCTTCAATCTCAGATATCTGCTGATCCTCTCTCATCACTGACGGTGGGTGTGAAGGTACCGATAGCAATGGTATTGATACTGGAACGAGCTGGTCTCCCGTTGACACTGATACGTCGTCCTCCATTTCTGTAGGAGAACATTTTTCGTTCATTATAAAATTACATGTTTAAACGTTTGTAAAATTTGTAAATAAGAAAGTTTAGTCGGCCTGTGAAAACTTCGACCATACTTAGAACCAGGAACCAAATACCTTTATAAATTACGGTACAGGGGCCGTATTATGACGTATTAATGCCACCATTATTCCGGTGTGAGTGAGAGACGGAGCTATCGCCATCCTTTTTTCGCAGTAGAATAATGATGGCATTAATACTTCATAATAAGGCCCCAGGTATCGAACAATTTTGGCTACTTCTACGACTAAGGTTACCGCTATCTAGGTAACCAAAAAGAAGAATCATGTTACCTCTATTTAGGTTACCGTTTTAATACCGGTTACCTATATATGACCCTAATAACGAGAAGGAAACAGAATATAGCAATGCCGATGATTTGTTTACATTCGCCGTGAAGACTCGACTCTTTGACAAACAAACAGGCGATGCGCGCCCTTTGACTAATGCCGACGGCACGTGTAAGATATAGGTAATTTTTATTTCGGTAACCGGTATTAATACTGGTTGTATTCAATTTAAGAGGTAGCATTTATTTCAAATAAACCAATTACTTTTGAATTTTCGAGGGGTCGGTCAGTCAGAAAGATGAAGCTTGTTGCCTATTCCAAAGCGTAGTAGGTACCTATGGAGAAGAACGGGCAAGAAACTCCACGGACACTCTTTCAAATAAAAATATAGGTTAAATCATTCATGTTGAAATCATGTGAGAACAATGTAGAAAGACGTGCACGTTAAAAGCGTCCGTTATAAGAATATAAAACAAAAACAATTCAAAAAATTTAAATAAATTAAAACAACGGGTCCAGAATCATGTACTATAGAAGAACTTCATATCTAAACAGTTTTAAAACAAAATCCCGTGAACACGATGACCACATCTGTTACCGCCCCGGTTTCTTTAGCGGCCGAGCGCTGCAAGCAGAAATAGTCCTATGATATGAACTTCTTCGATGGTACATACTGAATTTATGGTAGCAGTTGTTCGTTGATGTCCCTGCCACTCAGTATTAGGTACTACCAACTAGTCGACTACGTACTCGCACGGTTTTTACGACTTGCCAACACATTTAGATTTCTTAGATAAACGTAACTTTAATTCTATAAATAGTGCAATCCACCTCGACGCGCCCCACTCCGCTCCGTACTAAAGTACAGCCGGTCTATTCTGTAATAATCTCACGGTGAAAACTTACGTGAAGTGTACGTGAAGTGAGCTGTCATTCCACCTGCAGCTAGGGACTGACAGCTCACTCTGAGCTCACTTCACGTAAGTTTTCACCGTGAGATGGTTACAGAATAGCACTGCAGCTTACAGTACAGTCATCGCGAAGTGGGGCGCGTCGTCGTGGATTGCACTATTTGTAACGCATTATACACATAAACCATTCGGAATAAATTCTCTAAAAGATGGTGAAAACCTCATCCAAATCTGTTGCGTGGTTTAGAAGAACAACAACAAAATTTTATTTTTTTGGGTGGGAAATTATCAAATAACTTCTCCCGCTCCGGGCGGAGGGCGTGTCAGACTCTTACTGACTAAAACCCACCCGTGTTCCTTCAGTTGCCTGTACGTTGCCAGGGGCCACGGTATCCCTTTCGGACTTTCCCGCAACCCCGGCAGTAGATGTACTTACCGGTATCAGCGTAAAGAGAAGCCTTCATAAGTTGCACATTATGGCTCTGACGATGTTCCAAACGCGCCAACTCGCTGGTCGGACTCTTTACACCATAACCTGGAACAAAAATAAACAATTAAGGGTACGCTAGTCGATCATTTTTCCATACAAACGTAGCAAAGAAAGAAAGAAAAATGGATTTATTGGCATTACAGCAAAAAATACAACTTATAGCTAATGTGCGATTAGGACTCGCGCTCGAAGGGTCGTACCATTATCTATAAAACGGCATAAAAAAAACATGTCTGTTGTATCGGAGCCACACTGAAATATTTATTTTATTCAGTTTTTATTATTTGTTGTTATAGCGGCAACAGAAATATATCTGTGGAAATTTCATGTGTCTAACTATCACGGTTCATGAGATACAGCCTGGTGACAGACGGACAGCGGAGTCTTAGTAATAGGGTCCCGTTTCACCCTTTGGGTACGGAACCCTAAAAACAGAAAACAATGATTATAACGCCAAAAGGGCCTCAGCTCAGCACAATGTCAGATGGCAACACAAAGTGTACCACCTGACGCTGAAGATGATACTGCTGTGTGGTGATTACTCGTCTATCCCTTCGGGCGTGTACTTGCGCGCGTGAAAGTTCACATGCAGGGCAGGGTCAGGCGCGTGAACGCGCGTCTACGGCGCGTGTAATTCAAACAACAATATCTCTTAAATTACGCTAAGTAGCTGTATAGAAGTTATGTCCCTGGAATCATTACTAAATAAGCTAACTCATTCTAAATGGATTAGTCCAGTTTAATTTTCTAATTAGATACCGATTCTAATTAGAATTTAGTTAGGGGGGTTTTCCCAGTTTTTGGTACAAAAGACGTTCTAATTACAAAATAGAACCATTATTTCAAAAAGTATTTGTTTTATCTTCATAAATATACATCATTTCACATTAATAAATAAAAAGAACAGACCTCCTTGAACATTTTTTTCTTATCACACATGTTTACATTATCGTGACTCATTTGTTTGACCGTGCGCGCCGAGCGATAACAATAGGGTCTATTCATTGTTCGATTCCTTTGTAACTGAAGGCCAAGTGGCTTGGGTTACTATTTTAATCTATTGTTTGGTTTTAACATGCATATCACAGACGGAGTTTCGGATGCTACAAATATTTATTTAGAATGTATCGTATACCCAACCCAACCACTTGAAAAATGCCTTAATTTGGCCGTAAAAAAACTACCTCTTGAACTTAGGGTCTCAAATTACATTCGGATCCTTTTTTTAAATACAAATTAGCATTCTATATTTTGAAGATATTTATAAATCGATAAGTACAATAAAAATGCATGCTGCCTTACAAAAACATTATGGGAATCAACGACAAAAACGCCCTATGAGGAGCCCTAACAGCAACCGAATTTGGCGGCCCGAGTAGGTATTTTTCATTTCAATTTTATGCAAGTATAATACGATAATATTTAAACTAAATGCCTAATATCAATAATACGATACATATAAACATATGTAATAGCGACAGTTTCTATCATTCACATATTTACTAATAGTATTACCTCGAAATAAGTTCCGGCCGGCGCGGGATGTCACTATGCCGCCGCAACGGGTCACTATTTTCACAAAAATCACTATTTTCTGTTGAAATCTTTATAAATTACACTTTACAGGTAGTTAAAACTGTTTATTAACTACCCAGGCATGATATTATACACGTTTACACCCACTTTCACTGCACTTTCACTTTATTTATGTAATTTTTGGCGGACTTTTGATGATCGCGTTTTGCGCGCGCGACCTCTACTGAGCGGCCGAACGAATAGCGACTATTACGCGTCAGTCATTCATTCAATGTACTTGACAAGGACAATATATCTTTCTTGTTTTGTTTCCTAGACTCTGTGCAAGTTAGAACAGGATAGATACAGGTTATTTATGGAAATTTCCGTCATAATTGACGGCAGACAGTGCTAGCCCGAAACGGGCTTCGACACCAAACTCGTACTTTGACAGATTCCCGAAACGGGCTTCGACACGCCTGAGGGGCTATTTGACTATTTGTCTTGTTATTATAGATAATGTTGCAAGACAAATTTATGCCAATTTTTTTTTTCAATGCCGGTTCAAAAATAATAATAATTTGGAAGTTATGAGCGTCGAAACTTCCATATACAACACTAATTTTAACTCGTCTTTGGGCATAAATAAATAACGTATGTAGTAAAAAAAAATGCTAAATAGAAACCGTACAGCGATTTATTCAATAGTTCTAATAATATTATTTTGATTAAATACATCCAGTAGTTTTTCTATAATATCTATACACCCAAAGGCCTGTTCATAAAATTTTACGCGCTCTTTTTCGTTATAAATCATCGTCTATTTGACTAGATAATACTAAATAAATAAAATAATTAGTTTATTTAGCATGCATATTAGTCACGACTTCGAGAAGTCGAATAGTTTACCCTTAACATGGTATCACACTTGTATTCGCCGAACGGATAAAGGCGTAGTTCCATCGCTGCCTAAAGGACATCGCTACTTGTCATTCAATTTAGGATTTTAAATCAAATTTTTTAAGGTCTATTTTACGTGTGACGGCTCGCGGATAGTGAGCGGTCGGCGAGCCGTCCACTATTCTGTATAGAAATCGTAAAATAGACTTTAATACGTTTGATTTAAAATTCTAGCTTGAATGACAAGTTATTTGCCGTGTCTTAGCGGTGCTGTAATAATGAGCGATGTCCTTAAGGGGCTGGCGGAGCATGCGTAGTTCATACTAACATAACACCAAACAAATTTATAAATCAAACATATTCTTAAGGTAGTGTCTATTCATTCCGATTGGATATAATATTTTTGAATGGACACCGATTTAAAGACGAGTTATGAGAAAAATAGGTTTTCTATAGAAATTTGATATTCTTCATATCTCGTATCATTCCTCATATCACTGATAAAAATGCTTGGCTCATTGCTGGTCCTGCTCCACATCTAATTGATTAACATTTTGAAAATACTGTTGGAGCTGCTGAAGATTGTAAGACCATCTTTGTATTGTATAAACTCAATTTCCTTTGTATTATATAATTCAATCGGAATAAATACACACTACCTTAAGAATAAATTTTATTTACAAATTATTTTGGTATTACGTTTGTATGAACTACGCATGCTCCGCCGGCCCCTTGAGGCTACGCTTTGCACTTGAGTATAGTCGAACAAGTATTTGAGAGAAGGCACGAGCACTGATCACCACGCTTGCTCAAGACGGGTTGGCGATTTCAAACTTATATTAACTACTATAAGTCCTGCATGTCGATTCCCGTAACCACTTCACCGTGAAAACATGTGAAGTGAGCGTGGAGTGAGCTGTCAGTGTCATCTCACCCTGTTGGAATGACGACTCACTTCACCTACACCTACACTCATTCACGGTGAGATGGTTACAGAATAGCACTGCTGGTTTCCTCATGAGATGTTTCCTTTACAGATGACAGTAATATCCAAGATAAACTCAGAAAGTTTATGAATTGAAAAAAACCCGGTCAAGTGCAAGTCGGCCTCGCAGACGACCGTAATAGAATCGAGCGATAAACCGGTAAAAAAACACGTACCTTTTTTTACTTTATTTATTATTTGTTGTTAAAGCGGCGATAGAAAAACAATCTGTGAAAATTTCAACTGTCTACCTATTACGGTTCATGAGATACAGCCCACTGACAGACGGACGGACAGCGGAGGCTTAGTTATAGGGTTCTGATTGGCACTCTTCGGGAACGGAACACTGTTCTGTTCGACTGTACCATCGAAGAACTTCATATCCAAGCAATTTGAAAACAAAATCCCGTGAACACGATGACCACATCTGTTAGCACCCCGGTTCTATAGCGGCCGAGCGCTGCAAGCAGAAATAGTCCTTACGGTGTATAGATATGAACTTCTTCGATGGTACCTAGCATTAACAAGAGCTCCACTATTTTCAGGACTTACGTTCATTGGCTTTGCGATTACATAATTGTATGTACGCATGACTGTAGGATTTAATTAATTTAAAATAACATACCTTTATTATCTAGATACAGGCTCTGCGACTCATTATTATCTTCAGTGGTGTCCATTTCAAAAGCTGTAACAAATAAGTATGTTTTAGTTCATGAATTTAATTGGCATCAACCAGGCACAAGCCTAGGATGTTTCTGAAAAATCTCATCCATTATAAAATAATAAAAAATAATAAAATAAAATAAATTTATTCACAAACTTTTTTACATGAAATTCTATGAAAACCCTGACTTCTGAGCTAGGTAAACCACTATCCCCCTATCTACTTGGTACAAATTGTGAATAATTCTAATATATTATTAAATGTTCACGCCATAACAGTTGAACGGATTTCAATGAACTTTGGAATATAAAATTGAAAAATAAAATATTTAATTTCACATAAACCGCACTTATGAAACGTCAGAAGCTAGCTAGGTGCACGGTTCCAATTAGTCGATTCCTATGGAGAAAAGCCGGCAAGAAATTCCACGGTTACTCTTTTAAAAGTAAATGGTAGACCATAACCTGAGTTAGGACAGAGGATAATTTCTATCCCCAGAGTTCGTTACTGTAGCATAATAACAAAAACTAGTATGGTATAAAACCTAATAACACTTACCCGACATTTATTTAAAACACAATTATAACCTTTAGGCTATAACATCCAAGGCGATGGTATAAGTCACAATGTCTACATAATATTAGAAATTTTCCTGTGAGCAAAATTACAGAGAACAACAAAAAAAAAGTCAAAATTCTAGTCTTTATTCAAACTAGGCTGAGAATCAGCACTTTTCGAACGTCAAAGTTACATAAGACAGTCCCACGGCACGCGCGCCCTTCAGTACTCCCCAGTGCTGCGGCTGGGGAGGAGAAGTGGCGCACAGCTGACAGTTCAGTTTGAAAAAAAAAAAAACTATAATGCAAAATAATTTACATTACGCAATACAAAACATAATTTAAATTATAAATTAATAGCCATGTCAGCTAGCACACGCCAATATACCAACCATAAATATCGAGAACTGTATACGTAGATAGTGCAATCCACGACGACGCGCCCCCTTCGCTCCGCTCCGTACTAAAGTACAGCTTACAGTACAGTAATCGCGGAGTGGGGCGCGTCGTCGTGGATTGCACTATCTGTACTCATGCAGAAATAAAGACTAAACGTAAACAATATCTAAATAAAAGCCTCCAGTCATAAAGGGCGTGCCCGCTTACATATAGCTCTATATAGCTGTAACTGGAAGTTATAAATGACAAACTAGGACCATCGAGGTAAAATAAATAAAGTTAAATACTAATAACAATAACAAAACAAAGATCAGCCATTAGCCAGAAGTAACAATATACAGTCTACTGCGTAGTCATTTGTAGCCTACTTCAGAGCGACAAATTTATTTGACGCAAACTGTACATGACAACGTTTATAATATCCGAACTCTTTCAACAGGGTATTAAACCCATTTTTTAAAGTGTCTCAATTAAATTTTATAGTGCTAATGAACCACTAAAAATGCACAAAATTTTCGAATTTTCAAATTTCGCGCGTAACTTGACGAAAACGTTGGTCATGACGTCAGTTGGCTGTGTAAACAAATGCAGTGATATTTTTTAAGTTATAAATTTGTGTTGTGTCCCTTTTACAAAACCGTCCTCCATGGTATTATTTCAATAAAAATTACGTTGGATACGAAAATAATACTAGCGTAATAATAAGTTGGTATATTGGCGTGTGCTAGCTGTCATAAGGCTATTAATTTATAATTTAAATTGTGTTTTGCGTAATGTAAATTATGTTATAAATTATGTTATAAATTATTGTATAGAATCATTTTTTTTTTCCTAACTGAACAGACAGCTGTGCTGCTGGGGACTTTGTTGCGCCACTTCTTCTTCCCAGCAAAAGCACTAAGAAGTGGTGAAGGGTGGGCGTTTAGCCTGTCTTATGTAATTTTGACGTTCGAAAAGTGCTGATTCTCAGCCTAGTTTGAATAAATGACTTTTGAATTTGAATTTGAATAAAAAGCCTCTATGATTAAAGGTACGCTGATAGTTGACAGTTAACACTTTCTAAGTTTACATAGCCGTATGACGTAATAACATGGCGACCACTATCTAATGGTGTGACGAAACAGATTAAAAAAGCTGAAACCTTTGAATTGAATTTTAAAATTAAGTTTGCTATGTTATGAACTAAAACTAACGTTTTCCGATTTCTTTTTCCCTAAGCTATCTCAATAATATATTTTTCGATTTTTTCTCATATAGAGTAAAACACCCTATTGTTATTTGTGCTATTTGAATGAATTTCGGCAGGTTTTTCCCAAATAGATCCTCCGATACCGTAATAACATTAATAATACGTGCGGCTCTTGTCATAAGCGAAGAGAGAGAGATTGAGTAGGTTAGTCCTAGCCTCTGGCACGTCGTCACAGGGCGGGGCGGCGGCGCGCACTTACGCACCCATTCGGCGTGCGCAGCCGCAGCGCTGCCAGCACCAACCCTAGCTGTACGCGAGCCACGTACCATCGAAGAAGTTCATATCTATACATCGTAAGGATTATTTCTGCTTGCAGCGCTCTGCCGCTATAGAACCGGGGCGGTAACAGATGTGGGCATCGTGTTCACGGGATTTTGTTTTCAAACTGCTCAGATATGAAGTTCTTCGATAGTACTTAACGTCCCTTCTTACTGCCAGCCTGGCCTACCCGAAGATGCCCAGGACGAACAGACTGGAGTACATCCGGGGATAAAAATGATAAACCGCGTACCTACTGTTTACGGTAAAGGAATCTCGCAAATTTGCTTTGAATTTTTTCCAACATGAGGTTGTGACATGGTAAGCAAACCCACAAACCCATGGTCAGCAAGCAGGTTGGCGGTCACTAAACTAACGAGGCAGTCAGTTGGCTTACATAGATTATTTTATGTTAATTTGCATTAAACTCAAACTCAAAGCATTTATTTCAATTAAACCATTTACAGGCACTTTTGAATTGTCAAGGGGTCAGTCAGTCAGAAATATGAAGCTAGTTGCCCATTCCAAAACGTAGGTTCCTATGGAGAAAAACGGGCAAGAAACTCCACGGACACTCTTTTAAAAAAAATATTTTCTTACAAAATATTGTTTACATCATTCATGTTGAAATTATACATGTGAGAACAATGTAGAAAGACGTGCACGTAAAAAGCGTCCGTAATAAAAAGATAAAAACAATTCAAAAATTTAAAATAAGCCGTGGCAGATAAGAGATGACCAGTCCCTACTGATGGCGCCCGTTCACGAACATGACGCATGGATCAGCACCGTTCAGCTCAACCATTTTGAAGGGAACTCAACGATCCAACACACACGCCACCACCAGCGAGACATTTGAGTGAGCATGACATACTCTTAGCCACCAGGGCATATCAAGTCAATGAAAGACGTACCGTATTAATATTCTGAAACAGTCACGCATACCATCAAAATGGAACTTTAGTATATGATTTATTGGATCTTTTTCTTTCCATGTGCAAGACAGTTACGTAAAAAAAACATTTTCACTCGATACATTTTTTATTCGAAAATCAGGTCTTTTTTTAAAGATTATTTAACCCGTCGCGCGTGCAATTAAAAAAACAAAAAAAACAAAAAACACATGGGGTGCAATCGACATTTTAAGAGTTAAATAAAATCAAGAAAAACTAAAATTAACTATTATTAAACCTTTATTTAAAAAAAGTAATAAAAATGACATGAGCTGCTATCGTCCAATAGCACTTGTTCCAGTCATATCGAAGATTTTCGAGAAAGTGATTCATAATGGTATTTATAATTACTTTGAGAGCAAAAATTTACTTTGTAATGAACAGATAGGCTTTCGTAAAAATAAATCGATTAATTTAGCAGTTTATAATTTTCTGCAGAACATATTAACTCACATGGATAGAGGTAAACAAACATGTGCTCTTTATATGGACCTCACAAAGGCATTCGATTATGTGGACCACACAATACTCCTAGATAAATTATACGCTTATGGTGTCAGAGGAAACATCTTAGACCTGATAAAATCTTACTTAAGTAATAGAACGCAAATAACACAAATAACAAGGATATGTCCCCATATGAAAAAAGCGATACATTATTCATCCTCATGTAGACAGGTTACATCTGGCGTTCCTCAGGGAAGTGTATTGGGTCCGCCTCTTTTTATAATCTACATCAATGACCTTCCAAAAGCGACAAAACACAACACAATTCTATTTGCTGATGATAGTACAGTAGTGTTCACAGGAGATAATAAATCACACATGGAACCTGAGATAAATATGACATTAGATAGAATTATTAATTGGTTGACATCAAACAATTTACATATAAATATTGACAAAACAAATTTTATGACATTCAGAAGTAGAGTAAGTAGAATAGCAAACATGAACATAAATTACCGAAATAACAAGATCCAGGAAGTAGACGTTACCAGATTTCTGGGTATAAATATAGATAATAATTTGAATTTTAAAGAACATATACGTACATTGTGCACTAGATTGAATACATTTTCTTATGCATTGTTTAAACTTAAACAAACTGCCAGTATTTCTGCAGTCCTTACAGCGTATAATGGCTATGTTGCACCTATTCTAAAGTATTGTGTTATTTTTTGGGGTAATTCTACTAATAAAGAAGCGGTATTTAAAGCCCAGAAGAGATGTATACGAGCCATAACTGGTATAAAATTGACTGACAGTTGCAGACCATTTTTCTTAAAATCAAATATTCTTACGCTACCATGTTTATATATATTAGAAGTTATAATGTTCGTTAGGAAAAATAAAAACCTCTTTAATAAGGTTCATAGCAGAAGATACAAATTCAATATATGTTTACCAATGAATAAAACACCATTGTTAAATAAAAGTATACTGTGTATGGCTCCACGCATATACAACCATTTACCAAACTCATTCTTGGAGATAATAGATGATAATATATTTAAAAAAAATATCAAAACACTGTTTGCTAAAAAAAGCGTACTATTCTGTCACTGAATATTTACAGGATAAAATTGTGTAATACTTGTGTAAATAAATTTGTGTAAATTTGCATGCCTTATAGGTAGGATATGGCTAATGGCCACTATTGTTTGTTTACGACCTTTTATTTTGTACCCATATTCGCAAATTAATAAATGATTTGATTTGATTTGATTTGAAAAGATTACTCGACTTTAAGTCTAAAATAAGTATTCACAGTAAGAACATATAGTTTATTGTCCAGCCACAAGGTATTTTTTCTCTAGATCAAATTATTATTACTTTAGTTGTAAACGAAATAAGAACTGAGACATAACGACATTTAGTTTTGTGCTCGAACACGATCAACGACCCCACGCGATATTCAACTTTATTACTGATGTGTTAGCGTTTAGCACATAGTGGAGTGGCTGGGTGCATGGGGGCGGAGCTTGCGTGGAAATTGTGTTTAGAATGCCCGGTCTTAATAATTCATATATACAAAAAGCTCTAGAAAGTAACTGACACAGACGTATTAGTGAGAAAAAACGTATCTATACAGGGTGTTTGGCGCATGGACCGACACAATTATTTGGGGGATTGGGAGCGTCATTTGGAAGGTTTCACCCAAAGACCCCATGTCCTAAGTGTCACGGTTATTGAGATGTTTTTTTTTGTTTTTTTCACAAAATTACCCGAAATCTCGCCTTTAAATAGTCATTACTTTTTTGTTTATTGTTCTAATTGCACGAAATAACTTTTATTGTATTCTGCAATGTATTCTTATTCTAAATAAATAAAGAACTTTTTTAAATAAAACTATGTTCATAATTTTTGGAAAAAATCTAAAAAAATCATATCTTATTAACCGTGACACTTAGGACATGGGATCTTTGGGTGAAACTTCGCAAATGACCCTCTCAACTCCCCAAAAAATTGTGTCGGTCCATGCGCCAAACACCCTGTATACGCATATTCAGAAGAATGAATTCCATCAATTGATTTAGTTCATAAGTACGTCGTCGTATAAGAGTGCTGATCTGCTAACTCCATTTTTACCGTAAATAAGTTTTTGGTATCAATGGAAAGAGCAAGCAAAATTCTACAAAATCGTCAAACTTGCTAACAGCGTCTGACGCACAACAAACCTCTTTTCGCGCCTCAATCATAGCTGCCAACTCCACGGTTGTCAAATTTCCCGCGTCAAACCTGCTAACTCCCACATTTCGCGCCCTTTTTTTGAACAGTGAACTGCTCGTTCCAACGCAGCGTGATAATTTACAAATTTTTGAAGGAAAAAGGTGTTGAAAACACCTTTTTTCTTCAAAAATTTGTAGCATTGCCGTTAATGGAGTCTCACTACTGCTCTTCGACCTCAAGAAAATATGTTCAACCAAACTGGCCAACCAAAACAGCTTTGTACACATTTTATGTATCTAACTGGTGCACGACACAAAACACGCAACCTTTGTCTTCTACTGTTTTTTTTTATACTATGTTGGAAGAAAATATTTCATTATTTAGACCAAAAAAAGATGAATGTGAAAAATGCACAGCACATAAAATGGGAACTATAAAAGAAAGTGAATACCAATTACATAAACTGAAGAAATAAGAAGCAAGAGAAGAAAAAAGAAAAAATAAAGAACGACCAACTCTGGTATTTACTGTGGATATGCTAGCCGTTTTATTGGCCCTAAAGTCGAATGTGAGCGTACTTTATTACAAAACTAAGCTCCAAGTACACAACCTTTGTTTTTACAATAATATTAATAAAGATGGATATTGTTTTTTGTGGAATGAGACGGAAGGAGGGCTTTGTGCTGAAGAGTTTGCATCAATATGGACATATTTCCTTGAAAACAAAATTTTATCCCCTTTGAACAATAGGGAAAATGTGCAAGTGATTATTTACTCGGATGGATGCGGATATCAGAACCGTAATACGACCCTGTCCAACACTCTCTTAAATATTGCAGTAACAAATAATATCACAATAGAACAAAAGTACCTAGAAGTTGGACATACCCAAATGGAGGTGGACAGCATGCATTCTCTCATAGAACCCAAACTGCGTAACAAAACTATTAACGTTCCGGCAGACTATGTCCAAGTTGTTCAAAGTGCCCGAAAAAATGCATTTAATGTGGAGTACTTGGAACACACGTTTTTCAAAAAATTTGATACCGTGTCCAGCTTCAAAAACATTCATTTCGTTCTGGGCGATCTGCTGGAGACCCAAAGGTAACTGATATCCGTGCTCTCAAATATTCTCCGTCGGGAGATATACACTACAAGCTTCGTTTTGGAGACTCCTGGGCGCTATTGCCACAAAGAAAAACTTGTGTGCAGCCAAAGACCTGGAGTCAACTAGAATCTCTATACCAAGGCAGGATTGCGATCAGCGCTCGCAAGTATGAAGACTTACAGATTATCAAGCAAACGCTCCCGCCCGATTTCAGACAGTTTTATGATAATCTGCCACATAATTAGTGGATCTCATTTTTTTTTTTTTTTTTTGTAATAATTGTTTAATTTCGTTTTTAAATAAATACAATTCTCCTTTTAACACTCTCTGTTATTTAAAATGATTATTTGCTAACTCCCACATAATACATTACATAAATCTGATTTTGTCATAATAAAATTTGCTAACTCCATTTTTCTCTTATTATTCTAAAACAGATAATTGTAAAGTATTTTTTTGTATAAATTAAAATAGCTTACTGTAATATCTACCAACGGGATCTTCATATTTTTTATCCTATTAGTAACAAGATAATAATTCAGTTTTTTTTGTCCCCTTACAAATTCACTACTATGGAGTTAGAAGTTTAGCACTCTTAGACGACGACTAGGTCATTTGTTTATACAAGGTCTGGTCTATTTGCAGACCTTCAATTTTAGAAGTCATTTTTACTTCATAAAGTCAAGGGCACCTACTTTATTCTGGGTGATTTTTGTTTATTCTTCTAAGTTTATACTTACCATTTAACATACTGATCACGATTCTAGTGAGTGTAATAACTATACGTGCCTTGGGTTCGAAGTCGGGAAAAATAATTTGACAGTCTGACGGTCACCCCACTAGGTTATAAGGTAAAATGATATTATTTCACAGTAGGATTTTCTTCAATGATAATATTTATTTTGCTTTTCTATTCACTCAACAGTTTATTTGTAATCTTAATACAAATGGTTAAGTATAGTTATATTCTAGATAAAATGATTAAATTCTAATAAATAGTAATATAGTGAAATATATGTATTTAAAAACTATAATAATATCTTATAGTAAATGTACTATTGTATTATTTATTTTGAAGTACAAACTATACTAAACTATTTAGATTTAACAAAGTATAAATTACATTAATTCATTTAAGTAATAATTCATTAATCTACTTACAATATTTACGTATATAACATTGAATACATTAGGATTGGATTTTTGGTTGGATATATTAAGTTACAAACTATAATAAAATAAACAAATAGGACGATATAAATTATTATAGGAACGCGATTTATAGCAAGTATTACAAAAATTATAGAAAATAATCTCCTGAAGTCTATTTATCAATAAATCCATAACATTTGAAGCAATATTATTAAAGATATCTTATGTTCTAATTAAATGATTCATGTTTTCTTATTTTGGGTGATCATCCATTACATAATCGTGGCACGGAGGGGCCGTGCCTCGGAAAGCACGTTAAGCCGTTGGTCCCGGCTGTCATTCGTGGATCTTTGACAGTCGTTACGGGTCGTCAGAAGCCAGGAAGTCTGTATCAGTCTTACCAAAGAGTATCGTGTTACTTAGTAACTGGGTTGTGGAGGTAAGATTGGCAGTCGCTCCATGTATGTAATTCAGCAGCATTCCGGTTAGACTGGAAGCCGACCCCAACATAGTTGGAAAAGGCTAGGCAGATTGAATAAAATTAGAAAACAATTTTATACAAGTTTATCGTCAATAATGACAGCCACATTTATACTCAAATCTTTCCTCACGACATTTTAATTTCTTAGATGAAGTTTAGTTACGATACAAAAATGAAATAATAATTACATTATTTCCAAAATATGAAATATAATTATTATGCGTATTTACCAATATTATGTAAAAAGCTAATATATTTAATGAAAAGTATTTTCTTTTTAAATAATTCTAAGTTATTTTTTTTAAGTACATGAAAAACAAGAACACAAAACCGAAAGATATTACAACAACAATTAAAACTACAGTAATCAAACACATGTTGGTACAGAGCATAGCCTTAGCGACTTTCTTTTGTAGGACATATTCTTCGTTGTACGGCGCTGACGGCATCTCGGGGTCATTTTGTACCCCACTGGGGGCGTGAGGTACCCCACTGGGGTGGTATTGTACCCCGCGATGGGGTTCGTATGTCGGGTTAAAACGGTACGTCGCTATTTGGCTGCCTGTTGGGTTGGGGGAATCAAACTGTTTAAATTAGTAAGGTTTTTTTTTTCTTAAATAGTTTTGTATGGAAATTAGCCACCGCACTTGATTTTAAGTGGTTATTATCACTTATGAATATTTATAATAATATCGGCCTCGCAGATAATAAGTAAATCGCATGAAACTTCACTATTCGTCTAATATTAACCTGTTTTTTAGAGTGTCTGTTTTTTTGTGTGTGACTGCCTCGTAAGTCTAGTGGTTGCAAGCGCTACTGCTGAGCATGAGGTCCTGGGTTCGATTCCCGGGTCGGACAAAATGTTATTGGGTTTTTCTATCTGGAATTTCTCAGTAGTAGCCCGGAGTCTGGATTTGTGCCCAGTTGATGGCAATAGGCTCGCCCCCTATTACATGGGACTTAAAACGTAACTGGCGAAATGTGGTTGTACCTACTACAGGTACACCTCTGCCCAACCCTTCGGGGAAACAAGGCGTGATGTTATGTTATGTTTTTAGTGTTTGGTAACTTTAATAAGATTTTTACTTTTCCTAATCAGGCTTTATGCAAGAAGGCTTTCTTGCATACGACATCCACAGGTACCACTTTCAACCATTCTAACTAGAGATCGGATATTCGGATGCATATTTACCTAAAGTTGAGGTGTTGGCTATTATGGAAAGTACTTTTGTATCGAAAAAAACCCGGGATTCCGGGATCGACAGATTTAGAGTTCTGATTATAGAATTGAATGTATATTTACTTACGTTCAGGTGTTGGCTATTATGGAATGCACTTTTGTATCGCGATTGCGTAATCTCGCGATACCGGAATTGATAATTTTTGTACTTTTTTACTATGAAAATGCTAGCTACTGTTGTAAAGTAGGTTGCCAAATTGGCACAGCACACAGTGACAAACAACTTGGTGCCTTGAGTTTCATTAAAAAATGTTTACAGTAGGTATATAAATTTTTATGTTAACGCCGCAAAAGTAACCTTCACAAGAGGGCTGATAAGTCGTTTCCATACCATGTATCCGATTAGTTTTGCATTCCCGGAAAAAATAAATTATGAAGCCACTTCCATAATTTCTTAGCCAAAAATTAACTTTAGGTAAATATGCATCCGAATATCCGATCTCTAATTATAACAGTTTACCCACAAACTAATAAAACAGACAGCTGTGCTGCTGGACAGTTTGTTGCGCCACTTCTCCTTCCCAGCTGCAGCACTAGGAAGTGGTGAAGGGCGGGCGTTTTGTGGGACTGTCTTATGTAACTTTGACGTTCGAAAAGTGCTGATTCTCAGCCTAGTTTGAATAAATGACTTTTGAATTTTAATTTTAATAAAGATGTTACAAACCGAACGAAAGGTTTTGGAGTGGCGACCGCATACCGGAAGGCATGGCGTGGGTGTGCCCAGTGGGGTAATAGCGTACCACACTTACAGTAGCAAAGGCTTTAATTTTTGAAAGTTCAACCACGTTTTTGTTTCGAACATATGAAGCAATGGATTAGCAATATCCTTCAAAGTCATTCTGATTGTGATTGAAAATGTTTTACGCAATATTTCCTAACTAGCTGCGCCCCGCAACTTCATTAGTCTCGATCCCGTGGGAATATCGGGATAAAAAGTATCCTATATCCTAACCTAGGTCATGGTCTACCCGTGTGCCAATTTCATCCAAGTCCGTTCAGCTGTTTTAGCGTGAAAGCTTTACAAACAAACAAACTCACTTACGCATTCAAAATTCAAAAGTCATTTATTCAAATTAGGCTGAGAATCAGCACTTTTCGAACGTCAAAGTTACATAAGACAGTCCCACAAAACGCCCACCCTTCGCCACTTCCCAGTGCTTTAGCTGGGAAGAAGAAGTGGCGCAACAAACTGCCCAGCAGCATAGCTGTCTGTTCAGTTAGGAAAAATAAAATGATTCTATACAATAAGTACTTATGCAAAATAATTTACATAATTATAATAATTTACATTTATAATATTAGTAGCTATTGCGCGCGATCCGGGCTGAAAAGTAGCCTATGTCCATCTCCGGGTCATGGTCTACCCGTGTGCCAAATTTCATCAAAATTCGTTAAGCCGTTTTAGCGTGAAAGCTTTACAAACAAACAAACTCACTTACGCATTTATAATATTAGTAGCTATTGCGCGCGATCCGGGCTGAAAAGTAGCCTATGTCCATCTCCGGGTCATGGTCTACCCGTGTGCCAAATTCATCCAAATCCGTTCAGCCGTTTTAGCGTGAAAGCTTTACAAACAAACTAACTTTCGTATTGATAATATTCGTTAGGAGGATATTTGCAGGTATAGATAGTGCAATCCACCTCGCCGCGCCCCCCCCGCCCCGCTCCGCACTAAAGTACAGCTTACAGTACAGTCGTCGCGGAGTGAGGCGCGTCGTCGTGGATTGCACTATCTGTAACCTTCACACCATTTCATTGAGTAGGCCTTTCAATGCAGGACTAGAAACTTACCACCTTATTCTTCGTACCTCTAAAAGAAGATGAACACATACCTTTAGCAGCGCCATTCAGTAGGTTGAGCGACGTCTGCTGCATCGCGAACAGGTTGTCTTCTGGCACTAAGCCCGCGGAAGAACCGAGCCCGCCCAGACCCGCTGATGTTACGGCTACGGGTTGCTTCGGGGCTGTGGAAAGAGAAAATATTGTGATTTGGTTGGTATGTGATGAGGCTTTTAAAGGATCAATCAATCTGCCTAGCCTTTGCCCGACTATGTTGGGGTCAGCTTCCAGTCTAACCGGATGCAGCTGAATACCAGTATTTTACACATGGAGCGACTGCCTATCTGACCTTCACAACCCAGTAACTGGGTAATACGAGACCCGTAACGACTGTCAAAGATCCTCGAATGACAGCCGGGACCAACGGCTGAACGTACTTTCCGAGGCACGGAGGAGTCTCGTTTGTAGAGATGGTCACCCATCCACAGACATACCTCGGCTAGCATAGCTTAACCTTATCGGTCGACCCTTGAGATTATTGGTCCTGCGCCTGATCTCTCTCCGGTCGTGTCGGATTGCCGCCCCAGTGGACTATGAGAGTGAAGGAACAGAGTGCACCTGTGTCTGCGCACAAACGCCTGCACTATAATATCTCCCGCGGAGATGGCTACTCTCACTGATGTTGGCCGCCATGGCCGATAATCGGTCTGGAGGATTTTTATATTTGTTTCCCTCACATATTAATTACATTTTCATAAAAAATAGTGGCTTATCCGCATCAGGAACGGGTCCAAGCTACCGGTGGTCAGGGCGTCTGAGAGGAAGCTCCTAACGATACGCGCCGTGTCTAGAAGTACCGCTTTCTGGAACACGCCCTTGACGCAGCCGCGCAATGAGAGCCTTCTCAGTACTCCGAGGCTCTTGGCTATTATGTCATTGGCCGTCACGATTACACTGTATCCACATCCCACATGTCGACAACATCGCGAATCCGGTCAAGATAATTAATCTGCTCATCTCCATAATTCCATCACACCAATAATTCGTATATTTATTATCATATCTGCTCGAAAACCGTATGTCACTGCAGGGATTCAGCAGAATATCAGCGTCAGGTATATTTGCCTGGCACATGCTGAGCTGGACTCCCGTTTGGCGCAACCTTGAGACCCACACTGCACTTTTTTATGTTCGTTAATCCATTATTTTAAAGTGTGTCAAAACCAATAGTATCATCACAATGTCTTGTTTTTTTTTTAGGGTTCCGTACCCAAAGGGTGAAACAAGACCCTATTACTAAGACTTCGCTGTCCGTCTGTCTGTCTGCCTGTCCGTCGGTCACCAGGCTGTATCTCACGAACCGTGATAGTTCAAAAACAGAATAAAATAAATATTTAAGGGGGCTCCCATACAACAGACATGATTTTTTTGCCGTTTTTATAGAAAATGGTGGGTTGGGTTTTTTTTTTTTTGTATATTGGCTCCTGGTAGCTATATTCATGTACTTAGTAATTATTTAATCGTATTGCTATGTATTTTGTGTGCGCCAAATAAACGATACATCTATCAATCTATCTTTTTCAGCTTTCACGAGATTCTCGTCATGCGGGCCCGCTATGTCGCGGTGAGTACTCACCAGGAGCCGCACTGGCCTGCAAGGCCTGCGCGACCAGCTGCCTCTTCATCAGCTGCGGCACGTCCTCCTCCTCATCAGAGTCCGTCAGACCATATTTACTGAAGTGCTCGACTCTGAACACCCAGCTGCCGGTCTGAGGGCGGTATTCTATGAATTTCGTGTTGTGTTTGTCGCAAACGCGGCGCAGTTTGCTTTCGTATTCCATTTTCAGGAGTCTGTGGACAAATGATATAGTGTTAGTAGTTTTTTTTTACTAAATAATACATAAAATCGCGGCAGTATTCCCTTTAGATGACTGAAGACCTAAACCGCCTGACCCCTTAACCTGACCTTGACCTGAAGCCTTAGGCTCAGCTCTGAACAAGACAGTCTATACTGGCTTTTATCCACGGCTTCGCTCCCGTGATATGTTTTTAGTGGTATGAGGAACAGGGCGTAAAGTTCACTCATCCACCATAGAAAAGGGAGGATCCTCCGACCTGACGGGTGTTGTGTCTGGCGGGCCGACTGGGCTCACTGTTGATGTCGGATAGTCTTATATATGTCGTTCGCGCGGTAAACTAATTGCGCGATGCAGGATTTGTGTGACGTCATGTCTTTTATGCGTAGTTCGTATGTGGCGGTGTAACCGCTACAACGCATCAAAATCCTGCATCGCGCAATTAGAGTTTACCGCGCGAACGACACATATAAGACTATCCAACATCAATCGTAGGGCAGTTGCCCGCCAGAGCCGACACCCGTCTGTTCGGAGGATCCTCCCGTTTCTATAGAGTATGAGTGAACTTTACCTGACCCTGTTCCTCATGCCTCTAAACCAATATAAGCTGACCTCTCATAGAACGGAAATCCTATGCAATGCGAGATCAACTGGAAATGATAATGATGATGTGTAGCCGTATGTACAGGGAGGCTTCGCAGACTGTTCTGAATATATACGTATTTACAAGTTACCTGTCAGGTGAGGTGATGGCCCGCTTCTCGCTCTTGTCTCTTGGCCAGACTCTGTCCAGAGTGACTATCGCGCGCCTGTTCAGGGCTGAGCCTAAGGGAGGCTTTGCAGACTCTTCTGGATAGATTATTACTTCTTTGTTGAGGAAGTGGACTGGAAAGAAGAAAATAATAATAATTAAAGGACACTGGGAACTGGTCAATAATCAAATAGAGATGTGGTTTTGTATATTTTAAAAGTTCACAAAGAAAAATAATGGATAAAAGTAAGAGATGAGAAAAAGACATTGCTTTTCGGTTTGCTACATCACATTTCTCAGTAGGATCTTATCTTTACAACATTATCAATCGGTGTAATTATACAAAATTGATTCATTGCCCACAAAGTTCTGTTTCAGCAAGGAAACCTTTTTTAATACATCGTCACTAATAGGGATGATGCCTGGGTCAAAAAAAAGAAATTCTATTTAGTCCGTCAGTCAGATAATAAAAAAATATTAGCTCGTATTTTTTGCTTTATCATATTAATAAAAAATGACTTAGATAAAACGCATTAAAGTTGGGGAGTGGGGTTCGCTACGTCACAAGTAAGTATAAAATCTACATACTCGTGACGTCATGGCACATTTCAACTTAATGTATCGCCGTAATCTTTTGATAACGTAAAAAAAGAAAAAATACGTGTACAATTTTTTTTTATAATAGACAAAAAAAAAATTGTCATCCCTATTGCAAAAATGCTTCTGTTAAGATCAAGTCCTGCAGATAGATGTAATAGTATTATATATATTTGTACTTCTAAGTAACATGGCCAAATATATACATGAATATGAGACAGCAGAAGAACGACAGCTTAGAGAAGGCACACGTATACACATTAAACGTTGCAAGGTACAGCCTAATTTGAATATTGTGAAGCACAGTCCCAGATATCAATCGGTTATATTATTTAATAAGTTGCCTCTAGTTATAAAGAGCGCTATCTACTCAAGCTCTTTTAAAAATCAACTTAAAAGTTTCATGTTGAATAAGTATGCTGTTGAAGATCTGTAACGAAATTCCTGTATATGTATGTTGTATATAAGCATTTTTGTAATATTTAACGTGTTTTTTCGTGATGTTATTTAATTTTTTTCTTTTTATTCTTTTCTATACCATGTAATTTCAGATACAATTTATTGTTCATGAATAAACAAACAAACAAATGAAAGAAAATGGCTACATCAAATTTTACCATTTAAGTTACATTTTTCATCACCCTCTTGTCCTCGCATATTATTTATTGCCATTTTATACTGTGTTACTATTATGTATCTTGGCGTTAAAGTAGAACTTACCCAAGCTATCCAAATCCATGCCAGCGACATCGATTTCACAGTCGTAGTACACATTGCCGTAGTTCTTACGACCGATGGTCAGGTGGGGCACCACGCACGAGCCGTCTGGGCGTATGTAGGCTGGGGAAGGGAGATATTATTTATTAGTAGGTCAATAAACACTGACATTGTTGAATATTACATACAAAATGACATGATTACTTTGTAAAGTATTATATTATTTTATTTTTGTGAGTGTGTGGACAACAAACAAGTGATAATTATGGGTCTCCCTTGTTTCATCGAAAAGAAATTGCCAAATTATCACTTCCCAAACAATTTTTCGCATAATTTCATTTGCCAAATTATTACTTAGCAAAAAATCTCTTTACAAATAATTGTAACGCAAACCTAATGTTTAGCATGTGAACGTTTATACAATAACTTGTTTACCAACTAGAACTTTTACCAATTTTTATGTAGTCAAATATTTCAGTTCGAATTACTCATTTTACGCAAAAAAAAATTGCCAAATATTTAGTAGATTTTTTTTAAATAATTAATTTCGTGTAACTATGTAGTTCAGTTTCGGGTCGCCTGTTTTTTTTCATAGTTTCTTTCTACATAATCTAGTCGTTTTTGGCACTCGCCGGCCGCTGCCGCGGCACCGCTCGCTTCGCTCGCTCGGCTCGTGCGTAGGTCACAGTTTTAACCTAACCTAACCTTTATATTTTTGTCATACCAAATCGTATGACGAAACGTTTATTGTCTAAAGATTGTTTGCTGTAATAAATAATTATATTAAAGACCAAATGCCTAAATGACATTATCCTTGATAATATTCTGCCAAGTAAAAATTTGACGAAATGAAAATGTGCGTACTAAAATAATTCCAAACATTGCATTGGTATAAAAAAAAGTTGCAAAAATTTGTTTGGGTAGTGATTTTTTGGCAAAATCTTTTCGGCAAAACGGCAGGATCCCGATAATTATACAATACGGACATGAATCCAAAAATTCAGAGGTGCGTGCCTTCGTTCGAACTCGAGAACTATGATTTGGCAATCCGACGGTCACACCACTAGACTATCCCTGCTCTACTAGGCAATGGTGCCGATTCTGTTGTTCACAAACTAAACTAAATTTAAGTTTAGTGCATCTTTTTCTTTCTATTTCATTAAGAAAAGGACAGAAGATACATTTTAGTTTAGTCCTGTCAAATTAATCAGCGCCTGACGTAAATTGACGTAATTTTAGTGGGCAAGTTTTTAATCATGTCAAAGCTTGTATGGATTAGTGTCAGGGGCTGATTAATTTGACAGGACTAAACTAAAATGTATCTTCTGTCCTTTTCTTAATGAAATAGAAAGAAAAAGATGCACTGAACTTAAATTTAGTTTAGTTTGTGAACAACAGAATCGGCACCAATAACTGCTATAGATAGTTCAACTCATCTGTGCACGCGGCGCCATGTGCGCGTGCGCTGTAATTATAAAGCTTTAATGTGTGTGGCAGTGACGCGGCAGTCGTCGTCCGAGCACAACACAAACTAAAGCTGTATAATTACAGCGCACGCACACATGGCGCCGCGCACAGATGAGTTGAGCTTTCTGTACATTTCCTCTAGAAATGCAATAATCCGATAATCTAAAATTGGCGGAAAAAAATGGGTGTCAAATTATAGATAGTGCAATCCACTGAGACGCGCCCCACTCCGCACTAAAGTACAGCTTACAGTACAGTCATCGCGGAGTGGGGCGCGGCGTCGTGGATTGCACTATCTGTACTGAACGCCCACTGTAGTTCATATGTATGTCAAAGGCATAGAAACTAACTGGAGAGCGCTTATCCAAAGAGTTGGCAACGTCGCAAATAGCTGTCAAACTTTTCGCTGTTTTAATTAATTTGGCAATATTACTAAATGGAAATATGAAATGTGGCTAACTAGCGAACTAGAATATTAATAATGAATTGCAATTATAATACTGAGTTTGATGTTGTAACCGTTTTAGGTGTAAAAAAGGCATTTGGAAAGTTTCCAAATACTCTTTTTACATCTAAAACTAAATAATCGGTGTTACTATATTAATTATTGCATTTCATTAACAATATTTTAGTTCGCTAGTTAGCCACATTTCATATTTCCATACAGTATTATTGCCAACTTAATCAAAACAGGTAAATATTTGACAGCTATTTGCGACGTTGCCAACTTTATGGATAAGCGCTCTTAACAGACAGCTGTGCTGCTGAGCAGTTAGTCGAGCCACTCCCGACCCCAGTCGCAGCACCGGGGAGTGGTGAAGGGCGCGCGTGCTGGGGGACTGTCTTATGTAACTTTGACGTTCGAAAAGTGCTGATTCTTAGCCTAGTTTGAATAGCTGAATTTAGCATTGTATGCTGGTACTCACCAACCATATCCTCCAAGCTAGGCAAGGTGTAGTAGCCCGGGCGCGTGAGGCGCACGCCGGCCGGGTGCGGCGGCGCGGCGCGCGGCGACACGTGCTCCTCCTCCGACACTGCTGGACAAACAAAGAGCTTACAACGTATTTTTCACCACTTCCGCACGAAAGAAGTGTCTTTCCTCTACGAAAACAGTGAGGAAAGTAATGATCCCGTTCAGGAACTAACCTTGCCTGATTTTATTACGTTAAGTTTTAAAGATATTTAAAAAAAATTAAGAATTATTTTGATTTGCTTTGTGTCTATTTAATTTATTTACCTATGATGACTGAATACTTTCTTGCTGGGCGTGGTGAAAAGTTTTGTATGCAACATGTGAGCAAGTTCATTTGCTATTCGTTTTGTTGAGTCTTTCGCTTACTCAGGATTGAAATTTATAATCACTCGCTGCGCTCGTGATTCTATTTTTCAATCCTTCGTTCGCTCAAGACTCACTATAAATACTCATAGGAAATCGAACTTTCCTCACATGTTGGATAAATAACTATTGTTACAATATGTGATAAGATAACTCAGTCTATCACACAGTCGTTTCAAGTGTTTTTTTTTTGTGTTTTTGTGAATATTGTGTGCCTTACGCTAACTAAAATAAATTTATTTTCTTTCTTTGTTTCGCTAGATGGCCCACATTTTTTTTAAGAACTATAGATATATTTTTCAAAAATAATATCGACCTGTGCAAGCCAAAAAGGCTCCTATCTCAGCATAAATAAATACTTACTTTTAAATACTTGTACACCACACATTGAGGGCAGATATTTATTTAACGGAACCTTATTAGAATACCAGAGCTCCGGTATTTTTTTTTTAATGTCATAGCATTAGGCTGCCTGTCCACAGGAGCGGAGCGGACTATTGTGCCAAAATTAACCAATAGAAGCGGAGCTCAGTTTAGATTCTATTGGTTAATATTGGCACATTTCTCCGCTCCGCTGCCTCGCTCCGCTCCTGTAGACAGGCAGCCTAATGCTATGACATTAAAAAAAAAATACCGGAGCTCTGGTATTCTAATAAGGTTCCGTTAAATAAATATCTGCCCTCAATGTGTGGTGTACAAGTATTTAATAAATACACTAATAAAGAATCCTATACTAAAGTAAAAATACCAACTAAAAACACCTCTAGATAACAACCCTTGTTTTTTTTTTTTTACTAAAAGCTAATTTCCCCAATGAAGCTGAACACGATCAGGGGCCTTATTATGAAGTATTAATGCCATCATTATTCCACTGTTATTGTACAAGGATCTCCCATATTTTAATTGTTACATCTTATTTACTACCTGCAACATATGCAAGTAAATGTATACAGTACAACTATTTTCTTAATGTCCTCGGCAAACTTCGTGTTTCGTCAGTCGTCGGATTTCTATTAGTTGCCCTCTGCACTTGCTGCAGACCGGACGCTCTTAAACGACTTCCAAGTCGATTGAGAGCGTCCGTTTGCCGAGGGACATAAAGAAAGTTGTTGTACTGTACTTCACTTTTAATATTCTTTTGTAGATGATGAAATCCACTGAGACGCGCCCCGCTCCGTACTAAAGTACAGCTTACAGTACAGGAACCGCGGAGTGGGGCGCGTCGTCGTGGATCACACTATCTGTATACAGTATCTAACACTAGAAATGGAGATTTAACTACTGATTTAACTGAAACTAAAGTCCCCGTCACGAGAAGCTATACAATTTGTTAACAAAGAACTTCTACTAAGTTACGTAGCGACAATAGGGTGTTTTACTCTCTACAGAAAAAATCTAAAAATATATTATTGAGATAGCTCAGGCAAAAAGCAGTCGGAAAACGTTAGCTTTATTTCATAAAAAAGCAAACTAAATTTTAAAATTCAATTCAAAGGTTTCAGCTTTTTTCATCTGTTTCATAACACCATTAGATAGTAGTCGCCATGTTATTACGTCATACGGCTATGTAAACTTAGGAGTGTTAACTGTCAACTATCAGCGTACCTTTAATCTATAAATTTGTTTACATAGTGAACTGACGTCATGACCACAGTTATATATGGCGTCCACTGCGTCCAGCGTTTTCGTCAAATTACGCGCGAATTTTGAAAATGCAAAATTTAAATGCATTTTTATGGCACATAACGATTGAATAAAAATGTTGTGAATTTTTTAGTGGTTCATTAGCACTATAGAATCTAATTGAGACACTTTTAAAAAATGGGTGTAATACCCTATTCAATCAACAACAACTAGTCCCAAATTCAATCAACTCAAAGTACCACGTTCTAGTACCACAAGACATTACACGAAAGCGCTTTGTATTGCAAAAATACAGGGTGTTAAAGTAATTGCGTGCCATAATTTAGGGGTAGGTTCAGTATCGATAAAGGAAGCCAGAAAAAAAATAAAAATTAATAGATACCTATATTAGCACCTACTAACTTAAAATAGCAATCGTTTATAATTAAAATTATTTTATTTGTTTAAAAGCTTTAATTACTTACCTACTATCGAACGCGAATCGAACTAACGCTACGACGCGCGACGGTATGTAAATTACAATTCGAATTTTCCCTTCGTACTTACACTAACTACGTACCTACTTTCGTACTTCGATGCGATAATAATGTTTTTATTTTGTTAAAAGCTAATTAATAATTTCCAACCTACATACTATCGAACGCAATGAAATACCTAGAATACCAACGCCCGAACACTTCGGGTGAAGGATAGGTAACTAGGTAGGTACGTACAATTCCAAGTTTTTTTTTTCTGGCTTCCTTTATCGATGCTGAACAAAATTCAAAATTCAAAAGTCATTTATCCAAACTAGGCTGAGAATCAGCACTTTTCGAACGTCAAAATTACATAAGACAGTCCCCCAAAACGCCCACCCTTCACCACTTCCTAGTGCTTTCGCTGGGAAGAAGAAGTGGCGCAACAAACTCCCCAGCAGCACAGCTGTCTGTTCAGTTAGAAAAAAAATAAAAAATGATTCTATACAACAGTATGCAAGACAATTTACAATATGCAAAAAATAATTTAAATTATAAATTAAAGAAGAACCTACCCCTAAGTTATGGCACGCAATTACTTTAACACCCTGTATAACCCGACCAAGTGTAATTGCTCGTTAGTTTTGTATTACACGTATGTGACTTTTGAGTTGATTGAATTAGGGATTATTTCGTCACACTCCCCGCTAACTGTCCTATCTAGCAGTTGATATTTTTCCAGGGCAACAGTTTTTCAGTCGGGCGCTACAATCATGTTACTGTCGTTGCGTTAGCTGTGGCTTTATTAATGAATTAATATATTTTGCCGTAAAGCCATAAAACTTTTTTCGAAAAGTTATGAACACGTAGGTAATGTCTGTGTAGATACGTCGCTTTGAAATACTCGTACAGCTAGCTGGGTGTTTTTTTTTTTAATCTTTTTTTTTTTTGGTGGGACATCATCAAATAACTTGTCCCGCTCTGGGTGGAGCGGCAGGGCGTGTCAGACTCTTACTGACTAAAACCCACCCGTGTTCCTTCTCTTGCCTGTGCAATGCCAGGGGGCCACGCTATCCCTTTCGGACTTTTCCGCAACCCCGGCTGGCAATGGTCTCATCGGACCCCTTCACTCGCTGACATCTCTCTGAGGCGCGCGTGGAACACAACGCGCCGTCGACCCGGGCCTGGTCCTTACCTTAGCTTCTCGTGACGGGGTCTTTACTAAGAAAGACGAAGGCTAGCGCACATCCTTCTCTATCGCTTTCGTACGATCGGTAACTCGAGATAAGTATCCGAACAACCGGGGTTGCAGTCTCGACATACATAGCGATCGCTATACGACCGAATTCGGTCGCAGTCCTAATGGCATCCCTAGACGGTCAAAATTACTTGACAAGCTCGAAGAAATCCCGTGCTTATCAAACACGTCGCGCGCGTCTAAGGACACCATTACGACTTTGCGACCGAATTCGGTCGCAGTCTTAATGGCGTCCCTAGACGGTCAAAATTACTTGATAAGCTCGAAGAAATCCTGTGCTTGTTAAGCACGTCGCGCGCGTCTAGGGACACCATTACGACTTTGCGACCGAATTAGGTCGCAGTCTTAATGGCGTCCCTAGACGGTAAAAATTACTTGACAAGCTCGAAGAAATCCCGTGCTTGTGAAGCACGTCACGCGCGTCTAGGGATGCCATTACGACTTTGCGACCGAATTCGGTCGCAGTCTTAATGGCGTCCCTAGACGGTCAAAATTACTTGATAAGCTCGAAGAAATCCTGTGCTTGTTAAGCACGTCGCGCGCGTCTAGGGACACCATTACGACTTTGCGACCGAATTCGGTCGCAGTCTTAATGGCGTCCCTAGACGGTCAAAATTACTTGACAAGCTCGAAGAAATCCCGTGCTTATCAAACACGTCGCGCGCGTCTAGGGACACCATTACGTCCTTGCGACCGAATTCGGTCGCAGTCTTAATGGCGTCCCTAGCCGGTCAAAATTACTTGACAAGCTCGAAGAAATCCCGTGCTTATCAAACACGTCGCGCGCGTCTAGGGACACCATTACGACTTTGCGACCGAATTCGGTCGCAGTCTTAATGGCGTCCCTAGCCGGTCAAAATTACTTGACAAGCTCGAAGAAATCCCGTGCTTATCAAACACGTCGCGGGCGTCTAGGGACGCCATTACGACTTTGCGACCGAATTAGGTCGCAGTCTTAATGGCGTCCCGAGACGGTCAAAATTACTTGACAAGCTCGAAGAAATCCCGTGCTTGTGAAGCACGTCGCGCGCGTCTAGGGACGCCATTACGACTTTGCGACCGAATTAGGTCGTATAGCGTATCTATGTCGAGACTGTCGCTGTGGTTACTTAGTGAAGTGGATACGTATCTCTTGTCCATTTTACACCCATCGCACACAAAAAATATTTCATCACAGAAAAACATCGTGAGGAAACCGGCATGACATAGAACCAAAAATTCGACGACATTGTGACATCTACCAACCCGCACTCACAGAGAGGTCTATGTCCCAGGTGTGGGAAAGTTATAAGCTGAAATTGAAATTAGCGGGATGAAGTGACGTCTTTAGGCATCATCATTGAACTTTCAATTTTATTGTCATACTATTAAGTTATATTTCTATTCGTGCCGCCAACACAACGAGCGACCGTGCGATGCGCAAACAGCCGTGATATGCGCGAGCCTTCAGACTAGACAAATATCTACAAAAAAATCAACGAAAAATAACCATAAAGTCCACCGATCTGATGTGCTATCTTTTCACATCGAGAACATCCCGCTGGTTCTCCCCAGCGGTGTCGGCAGAACTGTAGCCGGTCGCCGCTGCCCGTACATAGCGATGTTACTGGTAAGGGATGAGGATTTAGGAAGGTATAAAGTAACATGTATGTTCTTGAGTGGTCAATTGGGGTGGTCGAACATATCGATGTTGCTCGGATGAAGAGGAAGGAAGGTATGATTGATCCTTATGGGTGTACCGACCATTTATCTTTGTCTCTGTCTTTTTCTTTACGTGTAAAGAGTAAAGAAAATAACCATACTTTTGTACTTTTTCACTGGTTTTCGTTGTTTTTTTCATCATATTGCTCGTATTACTCATTATAGCATTAGACATTTTATGGTATATTTTTAACTAGAATTATAATTGTTAGTGAAGGTATTATAAACTGCAATAGTAAGGTATAGTAAGGTATTATAAATTTATAAAATTGTATTTAGTTTTTTGACAAACTCCAGGCTCCTATTTATAAAAAAAAATGTCTAACTTACTGGACAGCGTATCAATGTTCTCCTTGTCGTGAGACCGGTCAGACCTCACAGCTAGCTCCCTGACCGAGTTCTCAGCAGAGTCCGGATTGTTCACCAATGGCGGGCGAAGAGGCTTAGTGGTAAGCCAGCTGGCGCGACGCTCTGACGTTTGTACTTGGATGTCTTTGTCTGAAAGAGACAGAACAAAATTATTAAATACGTGCTGGATTCTGGTAGAACATGTATTTTTGTGTGTGAGTCACATGACTAAATAATATCACGACTATGTGCGGTGGGGCAGGAAATATCGATACCCACCGATACTATGTCTGAAATGAAATGAAATTGTTTGTTCTGTAAATAGGATATTGGAATCACTTTTACACGTCACCTTAAAAAAAAAAAATTGCTAGATGAGTTCGGTGTCTGTGGAGTTTCACTATCTAATTTAATATGGTATACACCAAGAAAAAAAAAAGAAAATACGTTTATTTGAAGTAAACATGACGCAAAGAATGAACAAGTTGGGGGATAATATTAGTGATGCAACGAATACGAACACCATCAAATTACCGAATATTCGTTTCGCCGAATACTTTCATGACGTTCGTAATTAGTGACTTCCTCGAAATCTCATAAAGATATTGCGTTGCGATCTGCTATCTAATTACGCAAAAGTTTCGTAAACGATTACAACTAATCTGTTTCATTTTGACATTTCAACTACATGCTTACGGCACTTTATCCGGGTCGAGGCAGCGCCACTATTACACCGCTAGCGGCACTTTACCCGGTGGTGATAGAGTGCCGCTAGCGGTACTCTATACACTGCCTTATTTTAATTATTTGTGTAGGTACTAGGTATATTTGTAAAATATTCAGACACAATGTAAATTGTTATTGAATAAATGAATAAGATGACGTGATGACGTCAAGCGTCACCTCTGCCCTCAAAGGAATACGTGCTTCACAAGTACGGGATTTTTCGCGTGCTTATCAAGCACGTAGCGCGTCTAGGGACGCTATTAGGACTTTGCGACCAAATTCGATCGTAAAGCGATCGCTAACTAGGTCGAGACTGCAGTCCCTGGTGTGGGTTTAAGTTTTGATACTAACCTAGGTTAGGATAAAGTCGCGGTGTTGGCTCTCCGTCAATAGGTTTCTCCTTGTCATTCCACGGCAGATTAGAAGAGCTGAGCCTAAAAGAAAAACAATAATTGATGGACATGGAATTAGCATTCGTTTGTAATCGGAAATGCGATGATTCCCGAGGGACATTAAGAAAATTGTTGTACTGTACAAGTTAAAAGGCAACCAACTGATTTAAAAAAAAACTCACCAACTGCCATGTCTATCGGAGCCAGAGCTAACGTCAGCTTCTGGAAAGAGAAATGAAAACAAAACTAATATTGTAGTTTGGCATTGTAGCGACGTCTCCCTGTTACTAATAACTATGGGCAAATTATTTTCCAGGCGACTAACAACTTAAAGAGCGACAAACATTGTATTATAGGCAACTATAGGCTTCCATATAAAAAAGCGTTTATTTTTGAGAAGAGGCTAATGGTAATTTATTTCACCTTTAGACAGCTAAACTTAAATGTAGACTTAACCATTTTTTTTTTTTATTTGGTGGGAAACCAAATTACTTGTGTGTGTCAGACTCTTACTGACTAAAACCCACCCGTGTTCCTAAATTTAATAGCCATATTTATCATACAAAATATGATTTCATGTCTGTCAAATTCTATGATCATAGTTAAATGATGCTGTTCTTCATTTTTACATATTATTACTCTTATATGATCATATAAACGAAATACCAATATGGATAATGATTTACCCGTGTTTTGTTTTAGCTATTTTTCAGGTTAAACGGTTATAATCATATTTTTACGCTTCCTATCAAATAGGATCCCATAACTATGATCATAGACAATATGAATCATATGTAGATATTATACCGTCATAGGTTCTTCATATAAAAATGACTCATACATCTCTGATCATACAGGGTGTCCAGCGGCAGATTTCAAAGTTTGAAAAATTGTAAAAAAAAAACAACACCTCTAATAAAAAGTATGTTTATTGTAATTTAAAAATAACAAATGCGGATTTCATTTTTTGAAAATCACGTTCTCCAAATGGCGGCCATCGAGCCTGACACACTCTTCGAGTCTAGCACGCATGTTTTCAAAAACGCGTTTACAGAGCGACTGGGGAATCCTGCTGATTTCGGCTCGAATATTTTCTTTAAGCTGTGTCACAGTACACGGATTTGTTTTGTAAACAACGGATTTTAAGTATCCCCATAAGAAAAAGTCACACGGGCTTAAATCTGGTGACCTGGGTGGCCACGGTATGGTGCCGTTTCGAAATATGTTTTTTTCTGGAAATAACTGCCGCACTGCATTCATGGACACATTAGCAGTATGAGCTGTGGCCCCGTCCTGCTGGAACCACGTGTTTCGGTTGAAGTATGGACTATTCTGTAGTTCTAGTCCAAAAAAGTCATTTATCATCTCGGTATATCTCTCCGAATTCACAGTTACAGTTTGACCACTTTGGTTTTCAAAGAAATAAGGCCCTATGATGGCAGATGCAGACATTGCACACCAGACTGTAACTTTAGGTTTATGTAAAGGCTCTTGATGCATTTGTCTTGGGTTGCAGACATCCCAGTAGCGGAAATTTTGCTTATTGACATATCCTCCGATGTGAAAGTGGGCTTCGTCACTAAAGAATATGTTACCCATCCGAGTAGCAGTACGAAATCTCAACAACATCACCTCCGCGTAAGTTTTTCTTAATTCAAAGTCAGAATCGTGCAAATCTTGAACGATTTGAATTTTATACGGATGGAACTTGAGTTTTTTTCGTTATTATAATCTGTAAAGTTGATTTCGTAATTCCCAATATCGATGAACGTGCACGAAGTGATAAACGGGGATTTTCAGTGACAGAAACCATAACACGTTCAACATTTTCGTCTGTGGCTACCGTTGGTATAGGTCCTGGTCTGGGTCTATTTAATGTTGATCCTGTAGCTCTGAACTTTGCTACCCATGACTGAATGAGGTTGATCGATGGTCCATCACGTAATCGACGAATACCGTAACGATTATTATTTCGACGGCGTGCTTCAGACAGCGAAAACCCACTCGAAATATACGCCTCGACGGCAAAAGCGCGGTGCTCTCCGCTCCATTGTTCCATGGCTACTAAAAAATCCGCACCGCTTGCGCTTTGAACGACGCCCCCCGCGCCCCTCTCACGTATTGCGTTCAGAAACTATGTTTGTTCAAACTTTGAAATCTGCCACTGGACACCCTGTATATATATGATATTCTAATTTGGCTCTTAAACAATACAGACTGTGACTATTTTTCGACGCTATATTTTAGTTTGTATAATAATATATTAGTTTTAATTTTTTATATATACAGGGTGTTTGGCAGAACGTTGAACATACGAAAATGGTGGATAGATTGGGTCATCTGCTACTTACTCAGCCCTAATTTAATTGGCCCTGGACCCCAGGATATTAAAAAAAAAATTTTTTTGCTTTCTTCTAGTTTCACCACTTTCTTAACTTTAGAGTGTATTTTTTATCACAAATGGATAAAACAGGCATTTTTTTTTATCGTTAATGTTGGTAGATTCTTATAAAACTATTGCTTTATTCAGATGTTAGCTAGAAAAAAAGTTATAAGTCCTCAAACTTACAGAAATATGTAAAAAAATACTTGAAGCTAAATTTCAACTTGCATTAAAAAAAAAAAAAAATGGGTTGAGTAAGTAGCAGATGACCCCACCTATCCACCATTTTCGTATGTTCAACGTTCTGCCAAACACCCTGTATTAAACATACATGTGGAAATTTAAAAAAAAAAGTCACACTAAGATTATATTTTATGTGAAATGTTTATACCAATTTCCCATTTTACAGACTATGATAAGATATTTTAAAATAAGCACTTACGCCTCCCAGCAGAAGCATTCTTCAACGAAACATATTCGTCTTGTCTTCGGTCAACTTCGTCCATGTTCGGCTGTTCGGACGCCATCTCTCTAGATGGCAGTCCCCCGTTCGATTCTCGATGTTCTTCTAGAGATCTGTGAGTAAAATATATGAATGAGTTTGTTTACGTTTCTGGAGGGGCTCGTGGCTAAGTAATAATAGCCACACGGGTCGATCCAAGGTTGAGCTTCGCTTGCAGAGGTTGGTTCGTTCCTCCCTCCGTGCCTCCGTGACACAACAAAAAGCACTTTTGAACGTCAAAATTTACAAAAAAAAAAAAAAAAAAAAATGATTCGAAATAGTCGCCCCTTCCAAAAGGTAGTTTTCGTATGGAGAAGAATGGGCAAGAAACTCCAACGTTTCTCTTTTAAAATGATTTCACAATATCTTGTAGGAGTATACACTAATTATACAGGGTGTGGCGTAAATAGTGGTCCACCGTTAAGGATTCGATGAACCAGATAATTAACTATAACAATTAAACATTTTAACTATTTTTACCCAAGGGTTCCGAAAATATTTCATTTTTATCTTTTATTTACGAAATTTCTACCTTTTATTACGGTTGTAGTTTCAACAAAAATCATCATTTTTTTCGTTTGATTTCTGTTAATTACTGCTGAATACTAGAGCTAACATGAAAAATTATGATTTTTTTTGTAAATTCAGATCTTTTGAAGATAAAGTTGGTTCTTCTCTAATTTTAACCCTAATTTTTAACACACCATCCAAGTTCAAGAGCGATTTTTGTAAATAAAAAAAAAAAAAAAAATGTACTACACTGTAAGTGCCCATTCATTTAATAATATGCCTACTAAATACCGATTTCAAAATGGTATCACTATAACAGATCCTATTATTTAACAAAACAGATATTCAATTTTAATTTAAGAAAAGAAGATTTTCATTAAACTACTTTTTTTCAACTACTTTATTGCGTTATTACTATTACAAAACGTATTAAAACTTAAAAAACGGATACAATGTAACTTTTTACATTTCAAATATGATTTGTGTTGAAGCACAAACATGTCAGGTAAATAAACCCCGACCCTTTTTTCACCTGAGACATGTTTGTTAACAAAAACCCGTTGAAGCTTTCGAAATCGAGTTATGCACAATAGGAGTGATAAGGAAAGGATATGGTAGGGTATTGCTATCTCTTTCACTACTAACGTTAAAATCTCCAGATATCTCGAAAGATTTAGTACGATCTCGTCACTCGTGTCGTACGTCGTATGCGTTTCGTTTTTATTCTGCCTGTGTTTACCTCCGCCATTTCTTTACCCCTGCCTGACCCCGGACTCTGTTTAATTTGGCTATTGATTGAACTTGATGTTTTGGTGATCTCTGCGATATTGGCTACGTGTACTGGTGACTTTGGCTTGCTCAACGATTTGGACAAACGTGCAGTGCAGTGACAATTAAAACGCCTCAGTACACACCGCGCGAAAATGATGACATGCATTTTATTTATGGCGTCGGTAGAGAAGCAGCTCGACTTTATCGGGAGAGATATCCAGACCACCGAGTTTTTGGGAGAGTGCATAACGCATACACCGAGGGAAGGATACCAGCCGATCTATTCTGTAAAAATCTCACCGTGATAACTTAGGTGAAGTGAGCTGTCATTCCACCTGCTGCTAGGGACTGACAGCTCACCCCGAGCTCACTTCACTTAAGTTTTCACGGTGAGATGGTTACAGAATAGCATTGCTGGTACAGGCGTAGGCCGTGCAAGTGAAGGACGACCGCGACGACACAACGATGAAGAGGTAATGAATTTAGTTGCAGAAGATCCTTCAACATCGGTCCGTGCCTTAAGTCGCAGAATTGGCATATCAACTAGATCTGTGCATCGAATACTCAAAAGACATGAACTGTACCCATACCACTACACTTCCCTCTCACACTCGGCAATATTCTCTAAAGCTACTTCTTCTTTTCGAGTGGTTAGTAAACTAACCTGATGTCAGAGTTTTAAAGCCGCCCACGGCCTCTGACTTGGCTTCACATGCCGTCGAGAAATATCTCTCAGGCATGCCGGTTTCCTCACGATGTTTTCCTTCACCGTTTTTTGAGCAAATGATAATTATATAATACGCACATGAATCCGAAAAGTCAGAGGTGCGTGCCTTGGGTTCGAACTCGAGACCTACGACTTGTCAGTCTAAAGCTACTAACCTGCCGGTATCATTAGTATGGTCCACGGAGTCGTGATGGCTGTCGTTAGCTCTCTGATTAGGTCGCAGCACGAGCCGCTTGCGAGACGGCTTCAGACATAGCTTGTCTTCTAGACTAGCTACTTATAACTAAAGTAAACTAACAAGTCTTAAATAATGAGCGACGCAAGGAGGCAATATTATACGACATGGTTTGGCAATATTACCTAGTTCAAGTGGCAATATTTGCAGAAAACTCTGGCAATATTCCCCCAAGATTTTGGCAAGATTTGCCGAATAATCTGGCAATATTACCCCACAGTTTTAGCAATATTACCTCACTCATTCTGGCAATATTTGCCCACACTTTTTGGCAATATTCACCACGTTTTGGCAACGTTACCCTCTCACACTCGGCAATAATCTCTAAAGCTACTAACCTGCCGGTATCATTAGTATGGTCCACAGAGTCGTGATGGCTGTCGTTAGCTCTCTGATTAGGTCGCAGCACGAGCCGCTTGCGCGACGGCTTCAGACATAGCTTGTCTTCTAGACTAGCGTCTGATTCTTCTAAGCCGTCGAAGAGGGATTTCTGAAAAAGAAACTTATTTGTTAACTTGTTTGAAGTTGTGTGCCCTTCACTGGTGAAGGCCGGCCGGCTGCCAAATGGAGCGCCGAACGCGGTCGATGAGTAAAGTCGAGATGGTTAAAAGAAACTCACTCTAGGGCCTCAGATGTATGAACGTAAACGAGGCAAAAGGAGTATGTAAGGATCGTAGCAGGTGGTGTTCTGTAGTTTCTGCCTACCCCCGTGAGCAGGTGTGAGTCTATGTATGCCAGCTTTTATGAGTATCTCCCCGAACATAGAGTTTCTTAGCCCTGCGTTATCCCACTAGGTGGGTGTATATAAGCTACTTATTGCTTATTATATTGTTTTTTTTTTGTATTACCTAGTTTTTTTTACTTGAGGAGCTCGTGGCTAAGTACTAACTGCCGCACGGGTCGATCCATCAGGTTAAGCTATGCTTGCCGGGGTTGGTCTGTGGATGGGTGACCATATTTACATACCGAGTCTCCTCCGTGCCTCGGAAAGCACGTTAAGCCGTTGGTCCCGGCTGTCATTCGTGGATCTTTGACTGTCGTTACGGAGCCCAAAAGTATGACAACCAGTCTTACCAAGGGGTATCGTATTACCCAGTTACTGGGTTGTGGAGGTTAGATAGGCAAGTCGCTCCATGTAAAATACTGATATTCAGCTGCATCCGGTTAGACTCCAAGCCAAGCCCCAATATAGTTGGAAAAAGGCTAAGCAGATTGATTGACCTAGTTTTTTTACTTGTTGTTTTAACTTGTTCTTTTGGTTTGTTTTAATTTCGTTTAATTAATTAACTAAGTTCTATACAGGGCAACTTAGTATATTATATAATTTTGTTTATAATATTGTAAGTTACGACAACGTTTTGTGTGCATGCAGAGTTTACCTACAAGTGATTGATACACGTTATTCTGATTTTGTTGTTTCTATTTCATTGGCTTATACCGGTGTATACAATTGTTGGTGAATCAAATAATTAAATACAGATAGTGCAATCCACGCCGCCGCGTCCCACTCCGCGACGACTGTACTGTAAGCTGTACTTTAGTGCGGAGCGGGGCGGGGCGCGGCGAGGTGGGTTGCACTATCTATAAAATGTATTGTACTAAATATGTATGTATGTCTGCGCGCAAGTGCTAGTCACCGCCTGAGGTATGTGAGCGGTGAGACGGGCGAGGGCGCCATTGACAAAATTAGCAGACTGAGTTAGCTTGGCCTTTGTCTACCTCCCTTAAATTAGATTTGTTACAGCTTTAGTGGCAGTCATGTCATTTGGTTTAAATAGGATTGAATAAAAAATAAAAATAAATTATATAGATTCTCTTGTTTTAGATTTTGTGAATGTGAGAACGTTGTAGGCTTAACCGACTTGTAGATCTGTCGATCATTTTCTATCTTGCTAAGTGCCTGGTACTTGTTGATAGGCCTACAGTGTCCTCTCATACCTATTAACACTGTAACTTGAAAAGATTGTAAATACCATTTACTTTTAAAAGAGTAACCGTGGAGTTTCTTGCCGGCTCTTCTCCATAGGAAACGACCAATTGGAACCGTGCACCTAGCTTCTGACGTTTCATAAGTGCCCTTGTAGGTTTATGTGAAATAAAATATTTTGAATTGAATTGAATTCGCCCGTCTCACCGCTCACACCTCAGGCGGCGACTAGCACTCGCGCTTACGTCATCCGAGCGAAGGCTCAAGTTAACTATGTATGTAGTACTTGCTTCGGCAGTACATATACTAAAATTGGAACGATACAGAGAAGATTAGCATGGCCCCTGCGCAAGGATGACACGCAAAATCGTGAAGCGTTCCACATTTTTAATGTGTTCGGAATGAGGATCAGCGGCAACTGATACTTGGGGATTCGCAGTACAATATAGGGCTATGTAGCAGCTTCTTGGCCTTCCCCTTTTCGGAAGGGGCCAGGAAGTTGTGTGCGTTATACATCTGCCATTTACGGAGAGGAAACACCACCCAGCAATAGCTGGGCTCTGCTTCCACTCCATTGTTGTAATATTGATAAGATGTAGTTAGCTATAAGAGTTATATTATAGTTAGAATTACGGGGCGACATCGTCAATGTTGACCGAGTCCCCTTAAATAAATAAAGAAAAAAAAAAAACCTATGTATGTAGTTTATGATACCTTATCATCGCGCGTGGTCCTCGGAGTGACGGTGAGACGCAACGCATTGGGCGACGACACACGATAGGCAGCGCTGCTAGAACTGTCCAGTACTGCCTTCACAGCCGCTGGGTTTGTGGGTTTTAGGACGTCCTCTGCCGTTGTAGCTGTGGAAAATGAGTTGGATTAATTCCATGTAATAATAATTTGCCTTTATGATGAAGAAAACTAACTCGCCTAATTTGCCATTCATGTTACCTCTCATAAAACCGCATTTTTCGGCAAAAGTGTCCCCCAAAAATATATAATAGTATATCAGCAGCTATTAGAAATAAACAGTGTATGCATTCCTTTTAGATAGATGTTACTACTCCATTACTAAGTTTACTACTGATAAACAGAGGTCTGACGATTCCGACTTGCTAATTAAACACTTATGATTTTATTTATTGATTATGTATGAATGTGTTTATTTATCTAAAATTGTAATGACCTGTTTACCTAACTGATATTATTTTAAATTGTTTATTTTTATTTTTATGTAATCTATTGGCACCTTAATTGTAATTGCTTGTTTATATTAATTTTGTACGCCATAAATTGGCAAGACATAGTGCACATATTTTAGACAATATACTATCTGTAACCATACCTATATTTAGCAAAATAAATGATTGATAAAAAAAAAATGTGTGGTGTTGTGGAGGACTTATAACACTTATTGATGGAATGTGTTCGATATGAGTCTCATAGACGGGATCTGTTTGGGGTCTTGAAGTTGAACCAACTTGATATGGGCACATTCCACTGTCTCAACCAAGTGGTAATGATGCAAAGTCTGTTCGGGTTTATAGCCCAAATGTGATCCGTAGGACCTTGTATGTGTTTAGGGTACGATGGAACTATCATACGCATTGCTGTAGTAAACTTAACTTACCATAACTAACTACAATTTAACTTTTATTTTGGTGTGGTTTTTTAGAAGAATTAATTTACAAGGCTTTAGTGGTATGATGATGACGTCGGGGTCACCAATTTAGAGGTATGAGGAACGGGGTGTAAAGTGCACTCATCCTCTATAGAAAAGGGAGGATCCTCTGACCAGACGGGTGTCGTGTCTGGCGGGCAACTGCCCGACCATTGATGTCGGATAGTCTTATATGTGTCGTTCGCGCGGTAAACTATGTTTGCGCGATGCAGGATTTTGTGTGACGTCGACGATTTAGATGCCGCAAATAATATCTGATAACACTTTGCCCGACCCGGGAATCAAACTCAGGAACTCATGCTCGGCAGCAGTGCTTGCGACCAGTAGACCAACGACGCGGTCATAATAATCTTCTAGAGAGCAGTGGTGGCCCAGCGACCAATGGTAATGGCCGCGAATTACCGAGTTTTAGGTTGTAGTTTCGAACACAGACAAGCACTTTAGTTTGTGTAAATAATTTCATCACCACTGCTCTCAATACGGTGAAGGAAAACATCGTGAGGAAACCGGCATGTCCTAGACATACACATAGACATACACATACACATGGCAAATAAAGAATTCATTCATTCATTCATTCATTCATAGAACCGAACAATCGAAGACGTGTGACACCCCCCGCCCGCGCTGGGCGGGGGGGCCAGTCAGGGGCCGGTGTGCCCGCGGTGGGGACGTTATAGGCTGAATATGATGCTATCAATTGGTTTCGACGAGTTGTACTGAAAGCTAAATAAGTACTTTTTCACTTCTCATGCTCTGAAAGTGCTTATTTGTGCAGGATATAGGCTGCACAAAATCTTAACGTATCTACTAATAAATGTATCTATATTAAGGCAAAGAAAATGAGCCAAACACATTAAGAAGTTCATAGATAGAATTTGTTATTTTATAATATTTACTTTAACTTATTTGCCTTATGTGTTTTTAAGACATAAAAACAATTTCCTTCAAATAAATGCAAATTTGTACATTGTCCTAGCTTATTCTGATAAAGGACAAGCCAGGATAGCGTAGGATTACAGTCTCCAATGTCGTACCTGTTTGTTGGAGCAAGTAAATTAAATCGCAAAATTTCATTCTGCACACACTCCATCAAAACATGTTGCACATCTTCGACTACTCCACATTCTTCACAGTTGTGTGACTTAACCATTTTCATCAGAAAACCAAACTTTCTTGATGGAATGTGACCGGCACGAAGTCTTAATGCCATAACTAAATCACTTCTGCTAAGTACATTTTGATCGATCCAATTATACACTGGAAGCTATGGTTGGATGGTCGGGTTCTCCCTCTATCTGGCAGAATCTTGATGCTCCGAAATTTATTTGGCATAATCTTTTTTAAACGAATATTTTTTAAAGGCATAAAAAATATTTAATATAATGATCGTTTTGTCGAATGTTTATATGACCGAATTTACAATGGCATACTTTTAAGATGGCAGAATTTAATTTTAATAATTTTATTAGGCATATTACCATTTCTATAAAATATAATTTTAAATCTTAAATTCAACTAAAATATTCTCTTATAAAGTAAATTATGTTGTGCTACATAAGTTAGTGACAGAAACGAATCGCTGTAAAACCGACTCCACGTAGTCTTGTCTGCCCTACCCCCAGAGTGTAATTTAGAATCGCGTAGGCGCGGAGGGGCGAGGCGGCCCGCGAGCTGAGGATCAGGAGGTGAGCGTTAAGCCCATCTGCGACTATAAACTCGCGTGGGACCGCCGGAGCCCCGCAGCGCCGGCGCCGTGACAGAAACCATGCCTGCTGCATGTTGCATGCTCGCTTGCATGCTGCATGCATGGTGTATGCTTGCTTGCATGTTTGTGTGATCTTTCTGCGATATGATGCTTCTGCTTTTTAATTATTAGGAATATGAAATTTATGCCTAAAGATAATTCTGACTTACAAATTTATGAGTTTTAAATTATGATAAATGAGTGTATGCCAAACGATTTTCTGCGAAATGAAGTTTATGCTATCCGCTGTTATGCAAAATAATATTATGACATAAAAAGTTCTGCTATAAAGGGTAGACCCTGGATGGGGTTGTACCAAATTCCCTTTTCTGTTGACCTCTGGTTAAAGTATTCACTCCACACAAATAAGTACTTACATGAGTCCGGTAACAAATCTTTGAAGAGCGGCGAGTCGCCGTACGGTCTGGCAGCTAGAGTTAGTATTTGTTCGTGAACATTGCCGCCGGCTGAAGAACCGGACAGGCTGTTGCTGCAAGAAGAATAGATCGTTAACATACATAACATAACATCGCGCCTTGTTTCCCCGAAGAGTTGGGCAGAGGTGTACTCCTGTAGGACACCCACATTTCGCCAGTTATGTTTAAGTCCCATGAAATAGGGGGCGAGCCTTTTGCCATCAACCGGGCACGAATCCAGACTTCGGGCTGCTACTGAGAAATTGGGTTTTTCTATCTGGAATTTCTCAGTAAGCTAGCGGTAAATATTCGGCGGTTTTATTCATGGACTAGCTGCGTCAAAATGTATGGGTACTTACTTCATGCCCGGAGCCGGGTTGTTGAGCATGCCTCCCATGCCCATGCCCATGCCGCCCAAAGAGCTGTTGTTGCCGAACATTCCACCACCGAGCCCGCTCTCAAGACCTGTCAAAAAAGTAACATCGTTAGATATCAGGAGGTACACATTCCCGCTAGTATCATACAACGCACTTTTACACTTTTCATTTTGTATTCTTTCCTTTTATTTTCTGTTTACTTGTGTGCTTTTTAATCTGTGCCAAATAAATGTATTTTCTTTCTTTTCTTTATATCAAGCCTGTATTCCACCAGTGTTATTTATTTGCCAATGTCGCAACCACAGAGTACATAATGTCGCAACAGTAATTACGCAATATTGTCTTTGGTCCGAGGCCTTGACATGAACCGACAAACAACATTTCCAAACGTTTGTTGGTTGAATACGAGGCTTTTGGCTAGCAGAATAAAAGCGCGGTGGTATATAATTTTTTTTTTTAATATCTTCGTATTATGCTGAGATAGGCCTTTTTGGCCTCTCACAGATCAGTATTATTTTATTAGTTTTGTTTTATGCTCCTTTTTAGGGTTCCGTAGTCAACAAGGAACCCTTATAGTTTCTCCATGTCCGTCTGTCTGTCCGCGGTTTAGCTCAAAAAGTATTGGTACTAGAAAGTTGTAATTTGGTATGAGTATACACGTTAAAGACGCCGAAAAAGTAGTAAAATAAAATTTGAAATTACAATTATTTAGGGTACCTCCCCTACATGTAAAGTGGGGATGATATTTTTTTTTGTGTGGGATATCGTTGGATAGGTCTTTCAAAAATATTAGGGGTTTGCGAAGACCGTTTTTTGATTAAGTAAACCGTTCGTGACTTATCAAGCTTTAAAGTACCAATTTTCGTTAGAGTCAAGTGTGTCCCCCTCTACCAACTAAACGGTTGTAGTTAGAAATTCAAATGTCACGGCATTAGTACTTATATATAACGAAGTTTAAAGGAAAACTATCACACTTAAGTGGGCTTTACAAGATTACGAGTAATAATCGAGCAACTTAAATTTTGCGGTTGCAAAAACATGTTCTCCCATATATTCCGTACACATATTTTTACAACGTAACATGTTTTTTTTAAAATTATTATTACTATTTGTATTTCCTGTGCGTGTCCCAAATAAAAAAAAATCTTTCATTTTTTCTTTATTTGAGTAATTTTTCTTTGAATGTTTTGTTTGTGCAGAATAAACATATTTCTTTCTTATTTATGGCTTACTAGCTGCGCCACGCGCTTTTACCCGCATGAGGGTCAGTTCACACCGAGACGAGACGCGAAGCGACGCTGCGCGTACTGTTTATTAAGATAGTGATACGAAATATAACTTTATTTCCTACTCAAAAAGATACAAATTGAATTGAGATAATTCGAAAATGCCTCGCGAACCACTGAACATAAGAACTGACCCGACTACAGAACTGAGCCTATTTCTCGATCGCGTGGGAATATCGGGATAAAAATAATCCTATGTATTAATCCAGGTTACAAACTATCTGTGAGCCAATTTTCATCCATATCCGTTCAGTACTTTTTGCGTGAAAGAGTAACAAACATCCATCCATCCTCACAAACTTTCACGTTTATAATATTTGTAGGTTTTTTTTAATGTTTTTGTGAAAAATAGTACCGTCAACTGCCTTAACTTCGCCTGGCGCCCTATCTTTGCCTAGATGAAAAAACCGGCCAAGTGCGTGTCGGACCACGCACAATGAAGGGTTCCGTAGTTGGGATGAATTTATCGCAAGAACAGACTTAACTTTGTAGTTGAAAAAACATGTTCACCTATACATTCCGTATCGGAGAACATGTTTTTTCAACCGCAAATAATGTAAGTTGGTCGATAATTACTCGTAAACTTGTAAAGCCCACTTATGTGTGATAGTTTTCCTTTAAACTTCGTTATATATAGGTACTACTGCCGTGATATTTGAATTTCTAACTAAAACCGTTTAGTTGGTAGAGGGGGGGGACACTTGACTCTAACGAAGTTGGTTCCTTGTGTAAATAATTTATTTACACAAGGAATAGTTCTCGTTCGTTGATAACGTCCATACTGAGGCCAAAATCAATTTGCCTTGCTTTTTCCCAACTATATTGGGGTCGGCTTCCAGTCTAACCGGATGCAGCTGAATACCTGTATTTTACATGGAGCGACTGCCTATCTGACCTCCACAACCCAGTAACTGGGTAGCACGATACCCCTTGGTAAGACTGGTTGTCAGACGTTCGGGCTTCTGACGACCCGTAACGACTGTCAAAGATCCACGAATGACAGCCGGGACCAACAGCTTAACGTGCTTTCCGAAGCACGGAGGAGTCTCGGTATGTAAAGATGGTCACCCATCCACAGACCAACCCCGGCAAGCGTAACTTAACTTCATAAATCGATCCGTGCGGCAGTTATTAACCACGAGCTCCTCGAGCGAGTATGCGGTCGGTCGTGTGCATGTCACTTTAAAAATGTAAACTAATCAAAATGAATAAAAGACACTAAGAATAATATTGGCTACGAAAACTCACCAGTCTTAAATGTATTGTTCTGCGTTTGTTGCGGGAACATGCTGGCACCAAGTTGTCCGAACGCTGGCGCGGCTGGCTTGGCTTGGAACTGGTTTGAACCTAGACCTCCGCCGAGACCTGTACCTGTGAATGATATGAAGTTTACTATAGTAGAAGCACAGTGTAAAGAGTAACAGTGGACCGACGCATTTGATGTTTGCGTAAATGCCGACACCGAACAAAACCACATTACTTACCTAGGGTTGTCACTGACTTTAAACAACTGCCCAGAAAAGGAGGGTAATGTTTTTAGGGGTTCGTGTATGTATGAATGTATGTACGTTTCTTTGTTCCGCCATAACTTCTAAATGCCTCAACAGTTTTAACATATGGGGTATCGTTACAATTTTTACATCGTCCCGAGTGACGCTGGTTTTTTTGTTTTTGCATGGCTGTCTTGTATTATATTTGGGAATAAGAGCTTGTTAAAAATATAAATAAAATACTATTTTCAACCGACTTCAAAAAGGAGGAGGTTCTCAATTCGGTTGTAAGTTTTTTTTTTTTTGTATATTTGTTACGCTATTACTCCGGCAATTATGAATTGATTTTGATGATTCTTTTTTTGTTTGGTAGGGCATACTTCAGAAGTGGTGCCATATAAATTTGGTCAAGATCTGATGAGGGGTTTTTGAGTTAGCTTCAATAATACGTATTTTTCCCATCTAGTATATGTGGACGATATTCTAATAGTTCCTGTCACTGTAATTTACATAGCAGGTAATGGGTATTAAAATGTTTGTGGGGGTTTTGTGTAGGTACCACAACTAAAAAGTGAAAAATAAAAACTTTTTCACAAAAAATAAAACCGACTTTACAAAAAAACACTACAAAGTGAAAAATAACTTTGATTTCGGAAGTCGGTGTCAAAAAAACCGAAAATAAAACCCCAAAGACACCGACTTCCGAAATAAAAGTTATTTTTCACTTTGTAGTGTTTTTTTGTAAAGTCGGTTTTATTTTTTGTGAAAAAGTTTTTATTATTCAGTGTTTAATACTTTACCTATTAAATCAGTTTCCGTAATTCATTAATTCATATTCATCTACAGATTGGGTACTATTACTAATATACACATATGCATTCTCGCGCAGCACATGTCGTATGCACCATTCTAATTGTGTACAAATCAAAACATTTAAAACAAGACACGCGTTAGCCCTGACAGTCCTGTCCCGAGCCACTAACAATGGCGACGTATGCAGCTCGGGCTCGCCCTACCCGCCCCTCGCCCCTCACACCCCGCACGATTGCCCTGACTAGACGGCTTCGTCGAACGACTGTATTGGTTTATAGACTGTGGTAGAAGTCAATATCGAGTTTCAAGTTTATAGGACGCCGCAACATGATTTTCACCACAAACTTTAACTACCCCTATAACCCTCATAAGCAATAGCATAAGCATTATCAGCCTATAAAGTCCCGACTGGGACAAAGGCCTCCTCCCTGTGAGAGAGAGTGGAAGATTGAAAAACTATATTTACATTGTATAAATTCAATCTCTTAGTATTATACTGGGTGTTTGGTGCATCGTGTGCCAAATTGAAATGGTCGACTGAAGGGGTCATCCGCTAGCCTTTCAGACCCCTTAACACCCCTCATGCTCTGTGGATTTGTATACAAATTTTGGGTCTTTTTTTTGGAAAACAATAAAAAGTCGAAAAAAAAAATCCACAGAGCATGAGGGGTGTTAAAGGGTCTGAAAGGCTAGCGGATGACTCCTTCAGTCGACAATTTCAATTTGGCACACGATGCACCAAACACCCTGTATAATTGCATTGCACATATGTGAGCACTGTTTACCTACTTTAAATCTACCATTTACTGAGTACGTCTTTCATTGACTTGAATGTGCCCTGGCGGCTGTGAGTATGTCATTCTCACTGAAATGTCTCGTTGATGGTGGCGTGTGTGTTGGATCGTTAAGTTCCCTTCAAAATGGTTGAACTGAATGGTGCTGATCCACGCGTCATGTTCGTGAACGGGCGCCGGCAGTGGGGACTGGTCATCTCTTAGCTGCCATGGCTTATTTTAAATATTTTTGTTTTTATATTTTTATCATGGACGCTTTTAACGTGCACGATTTACTACATTGTTCTCACATGTTTAATTTCAACATGAATGATGTAACCAATGTTTTGTAACAATAATCTGATTTAAAAGAGTATCCATGGAGTTTCGTGCCCGTTCTTCTCCATAGGAACCTACTACGCTTTGGAATGGGCAACTAGCTTCATATTTCTGACTGACCGACCCCTTGACAATTCAAAAGTACCTGTAATTGGTTTATTTGGAATAAATGATTTGAGTTTGAGTTTGACCTTAACCCACCACGCGGACCCACCAGCCGAGCGCAACATAGTAGGGAGAAACCAGGCAGATGAAGATGACTTACCGAGACCAGGCTGTTGCGTGTTAAATCCGAAGGAAGGAGCTGTTGTCGGCTTGCCGAAGCTTTGATGTCCTCCGAACAGACCTCCGCCGGCACTCGATGTAGTGGTACCAAAAGCTCCTGTCGACATTTGTGCGCCGAAAGCTGGAAACATACAGCGTGTAACGTTAAATGCGCAAAACCTCAGACACTCCAACTGATTTTTAATTCAATTGACCTATTTCAGAGAGAAAAAAAAATCATTATAAAAATGGAAGTGTATAGAGTACCGCTGGCGGCACTTTATCCGTATGGGATAAAGTGCCGCAATTTGAACACAAACTCTTGTCGACCAATTTAAAAAATAATAATAAAAAAAATAATAATTTATTAATTTTAATTTTTTAATATTTTTTTTATAAATTTTTAAATTTTCTCATATGCGGCATAATAATAGCTTTTATTTCAATGCAAATACGAATCTTCCATACAGTACCACCCTCCCTCGATAGAGCGTCGTTGCAGACGCAAGAAACGATCAGAATTGCCAGTAAAACAGCACATAAAACCTTTACAATTTTAGCGGCCGTTAGCCGTTAGCGGCACTCAAACTCAAACTCAAAGCATTTATTTCAATTAAACCATTTACAGGCACTTTTGAATTGTCAAGGAGTCAGTCAGTCAGAAATATGAAGCTAGTTGCCCATTCCAAAGCGTAGGTTCCTATGGAGAAGAACGGGCAAGAAACTCCACGGACACTCTTTTAAAAAAATTATATTCTTACAAAATATTGTTTACATCATTCATGTTGAACTTATACATGTGAGAACAATGTAGAAAGACGTGTACGTAAAAAGCGTCCGTAATAAAAAATAACTCAAAAATAAAAAATAAAAATAACTAAAGGCACTCTATCCCTATCGGATAAAGTGCCCTTGACGGCATACTAGTAGCACTGTCTCGGCCCGGCTAAAGTGCCGTAAGCATTGCATTGTCACTGTCACTTGTTATTTTGTTTGATTGTTGAAATTCAAAATTCAAAATTCAAAAGTCATTTATTCAAACTAGGCTGAGAATCAGCACTTTTCGAACGTCAAAATTACATAAGACAGTCCCCCAAAACGCCCACCCTTCACCACTTCCTAGTGCTTTTGCTGGGAAGAAGAAGTGGCGCAACAAACTCCCCAGCAGCACAGCTGTCTGTTCAGTTAGAAAAAAAATTAAAAATGATTCTATACAACAGTATGCAAGACAATTTACAATATGCAAAAAATAATTTAAATTAAATAGCTATAATTAATAGCCATATGACAGCTAGCACACGCCAATATACCAACCAAGTTGTTGAGGTTAGTTCGCCGCCCTTTGTATTGGCTGATTCAATCGTATTTGTTTTAGATAATTTATAACTTATATATATATATATCAGAAGTCACTACATTGACGGAATTTATGAAAAATGAAGTAGCAAATTAAAATGGGTGAAAGTTTAGATAGGTTAGGTTAGAACTGTGACCACACAATGCCAGGGTCAGTTTAGGCACTAGAGAATGTAATGTTTTGGAAATGTGGTGTTTTACAGCGACCTAACCTCAACAATCAAACAAAATAACAAGTGACAGTGACTCAGTGACAGTGACAATGACAATGGATATCTGACGGCACTTTAGCCGGGCCGAGGCAGTGCCACCAGTATGCCGTCAACGGCACTTTATCCGATAGGGATAGAGTGCCGCTAACGGCACTCTATACACTGCCTATAAACATTATAAAGGTTTTATGTGCTGTTTTACTAGCAATTCTGATCGTTTCTTGCGTCTGCGACGACGCTCCATCGAGGGAGGGGTGGTACTGTATGGAAGATTCGTATTTGCATTGTAATAAAAGCTATTATTATGCCGCGTATGAGAAAATTTAAATTGGTCGACAACAATTTGTGTTTGTTTACCTATTTTGGCGGGTTTGCGCATGTGATGGCTTGACCTATTAATAAATAGACACGGCAACGTTTTTAACGAAGATTTTTTGAAAAATGTGACCTATATTAAAAAGGGGTTCAATTTATTCTGCTCGATATTCTGATCAATTAATCAAAATCAATATTTATTCGAACGAAGTTCTTTATAATTTCATCTTGATATTTCCACGTGTTTCTGAGAAAAAGAGTCATGACAGACGGACAACGAACTGATCCTATAAGAGTTCCGTTTTTTTTTTTTCATTTGAGATATGGAACCCTATAAATGTTCGAAAAATATGTGGTAGTAAGAACGAAGAATACCTACTGAACAGGGTTGAGATTATTTGATTAATTTAAATCACCTGATTTAAAATTGCGATTAAAATAAATTGTATTTTTTTATGGTTGATTTAAATCCTTTTTTAATGCCACAAAATCAACCAAAAAGTGTCAAGGGACTTCCCCGACATAAACTACGACGCACACATATGTGCAATGCTATATTTATCTACAGTTCAGGTCTTCCCTGAAATTAAAGTTGTTGATTTCTTAATATATTGTTGTTGATTTTTTTGCTTCAATGTTATGTGACCAACATTGATAATTTTAGAAAAATTGCAAGGTTGATTATTTTTATTTTATAATTAAAATAGACAGACATTTTATATAAAAAATAAACTTTAAAAAATCTGATTTAAATAAATCCGATATAGGTTTAATTCTTCACTCTAGTGGTTAACTAAGAAAATTAAACTATATCAATAGGCTGTTTTACTCTGTAGGAGAAAAAATCAAAAAATATATTATTGTTATAGCTTAGGCAAAAAGCAGTCGGAAAACGAGTTTTAGTTAGTAAAATAGCAAACTAAATTTTAAAATTAATTTCAAAGGTTTCAGTTTTTTAAACTGTTTCATAACACCATTCGATAGTAGTCGCCATGTTATTACGTCATACGGCTATGTAAACATGTAAACTTAGATAGTGTTAACTGTCAACTATCAGCGTATTATTTTCATTTGATTCGTAATTTTTATTGAAATAATACCATGGAGGACGGTTTTGTAAAAGGCGACAACACAAATTTATAACTTAAAAAATATCACTGCATTTGTTTACACAGCCAACTGACGTCATCACCACAGAGCAATATGGCGTCCACTGTGTCCAGCGTTTTCGTCAAATTACGCTCGAAATTTGAAAATGCAAAATTTAAATGCATTTTTATAGCACTTAACGATTGAATAAAAAAATTGTGAATTTTTTAGTGGTTCATTGGCACTATAGAATCAAATTGAGACACTTTTCAAAATTGGGTGTAATACCCTATTGGATAAAATTATTGTTTGAATGTCAGTACAGTTGTACTGTCAGTATTCATTCTGAAACACGTAGTTTTGTTGTCATTGAATTTTCTTAGTAGTTTAGATCATTCAAAAAGTCTGTCCGTCCGTATACTATCGCCCTTTACGGTACAGCATAGAATACTTTTGTTTAGCAAAATCAGCACGGTGTAGCATGACAACCATATAGAAACGGGAGAGTAAAGAAAATAGAAAAATTGGTTAATTTGTCACAGAAACACGTGCATACTAAAAAACAACAATATAAACATAACAGGAATGTTCAGCAGCTGTACGTCATGACTGTGACAAGAAGGCTTCCACTCAGCATAATGCTGTGCTATGGGGGACCCACAACACAGCGCTGATTTTCAGTGGTCACCCGGAAAATATGTACGGAAATCATGTCAGTAAATAAATATTAATAAATCAATCAATCTGCCTAGCCTTTTCCCAACTATATTGGGGTCGGCTTCCAGTCTAACCGGGTGCAGCTGAATACCAGTATTTTACATGGAGCGACTGCCTATCTGACCTCCACAACCCAGTAACTGGGTGATACGATACCCCTTGGTAAGACTGGTTGTCAGACTTTCGGGCTTCTGACGACCCGTAACGACTGTCAAAGATCCACGAATGACAACCGGGACCAACGGCTTAACGTGCTTTCCGAGGCACGGAGGAGTCTCGGTATGTAAAGATGGTCACCCATCCACAGACCAACCCCGGCAAGCGTAGCTAAACCTGACGGATCGACCCGTGCGGCAGTTACTACTTAGCCACAAGCTCCTCCTCGAGCTCTATTAATAAATCCAGTGTATAAATAGTGTGTAAATATTGAGTAAATCCAGTCCCCCCCCAACCGTTGCTCGCAGAAGCGCCAGCCCGCGTAGTAAATTCCGCAGTTAATAATAATATTAATAACTGTCTGATCCAGCCTGTCCCATCTTGCTGCCCTCCCGCCAGCGACGCCCTAAGCCGAGGTTCGTACCCCACAGGGGGTGCCCTTAGCGAGCGCTCGCTTAATATTAACCTAGTATAGTTTATGCCCCTGGCTGGTGGCTCTAAGTTTAGTAGCAGCATCCACAGGATAGTCCGGTTAAGCAGCTGCGACCTCAGTCTGAGAGTCAACTGCGAGATGCCATATCACAAGAAAAAGAGTAAATCCAGTGTTCTGTCCCGCTCCCACCCTCACCGTGGCGTCGCCTGCGCGCGCGCTTGCTATCTAACAAGTACAGCAGTTCCATTTCACTATTGCGTCTATGAGCGTGATGACGTACTGTGCTGTCTGTGAGCCATCGAGCATGACGCGTCGAAGTGACAGACTGTGATTGTATATCTGTCATTTTGTCTATTCTTCCGTCGACAAAACCCGTTTCTATATGGTGGTCATGCTAAGACGTGCTGGTAGTTTTCAAGTCTCGATTGAGTAAGTTATTTCTAGGCAAGAGTGCACCGTCCACATCATGGACAAGTCTAAAAAAACAAGGTCTGGCATTCCGGGAGTGACACATGCTTACGTCTCTATCCAGTTGCCACTTTATGGCAGCAAAACACGAATTAAGTAAAGACTTTCAGTCACCATTCTGTTAAAAAATATATACAAAGCATTTAAATTGTCGTTTCGTTTGATAAACAATTCAATTTAAACATATACCAACGTAATTGTTAATTAAAACCTCATTGTTATGGAGGATTAATTGTTGACAATGATATTTTAAATTTTGACATAATTTTATTTTGTGGTTTGACATTTTAATTATACCTACCGAAATTTTATAAATCTCTGAAATATTATTTGTATTATATTGTAATTTCATTATTCTTGTGTGTAATATTTGTATACTTGCGAGTAGAATGCAGCGCACCAACATTATCATTATAAGACCTAATATAAACTATGCAGTACATAGTGTGACAAATAAAATGATTTGATTATTTTATCAGATTCGCACAGGTAATAAAGGTGGTTGGGGAGTTATTATTACACACTACTGGTAGCACAGATGTGATGACGTAGACTTGTGTCTCCCACGTGACCAATGTGTCTCGGAGTGCTATACCTGGCGAAGTATATATATAACCGTACCATGGTCCACATCGTGAGTGGAGTCACGTGCACTCACCGGGCGCCTGCGTGCCGAAGCTCGGCGCCTGCGTCTTGGCGCCGAACACTCCGCCGGAGCCGAAGTATACTATCATACCATGGTCCACATCGTGAGTGGAGTCACGTGCACTCACCGGGCGCCTGCGTGCCGAAGCTCGGCGCCTGCGTCTTGGCGCCGAACACTCCGCCGGAGCCGAAGGCGCCGAAGTATACTATCATACCATGGTCCACATCGTGAGTGGAGTCACGTGCACTCACCGGGCGCCTGCGTGCCGAAGCTCGGCGCCTGCGTCTTGGCGCCGAACACTCCGCCGGAGCCGAAGTATACTATCATACCATGGTCCACATCGTGAGTGGAGTCACGTGCACTCACCGGGCGCCTGCGTGCCGAAGCTCGGCGCCTGCGTCTTGGCGCCGAACACTCCGCCGGAGCCGAAGGCGCCGAAGTATACTATCATACCATGGTCCACATCGTGAGTGGAGTCACGTGCACTCACCGGGCGCCTGCGTGCCGAAGCTCGGCGCCTGCGTCTTGGCGCCGAACACTCCGCCGGAGCCGAAGTATACTATCATACCATGGTCCACATCGTGAGTGGAGTCACGTGCACTCACCGGGCGCCTGCGTGCCGAAGCTCGGCGCCTGCGTCTTGGCGCCGAACACTCCGCCGGAGCCGAAGTATACTATCATACCATGGTCCACATCGTGAGTGGAGTCACGTGCACTCACCGGGCGCCTGCGTGCCGAAGCTCGGCGCCTGCGTCTTGGCGCCGAACACTCCGCCGGAGCCGAAGGCGCCGAAGTATACTATCATACCATGGTCCACATCGTGAGTGGAGTCACGTGCACTCACCGGGCGCCTGCGTGCCGAAGCTCGGCGCCTGCGTCTTGGCGCCGAACACTCCGCCGGAGCCGAAGTATACTATCATACCATGGTCCACATCGTGAGTGGAGTCACGTGCACTCACCGGGCGCCTGCGTGCCGAAGCTCGGCGCCTGCGTCTTGGCGCCGAACACTCCGCCGGAGCCGAAGTATACTATCATACCATGGTCCACATCGTGAGTGGAGTCACGTGCACTCACCGGGCGCCTGCGTGCCGAAGCTCGGCGCCTGCGTCTTGGCGCCGAACACTCCGCCGGAGCCGAAGTATACTATCATACCATGGTCCACATCGTGAGTGGAGTCACGTGCACTCACCGGGCGCCTGCGTGCCGAAGCTCGGCGCCTGCGTCTTGGCGCCGAACACTCCGCCGGAGCCGAAGTATACTATCATACCATGGTCCACATCGTGAGTGGAGTCACGTGCACTCACCGGGCGCCTGCGTGCCGAAGCTCGGCGCCTGCGTCTTGGCGCCGAACACTCCGCCGGAGCCGAAGGCGCCGAAGTATACTATCATACCATGGTCCACATCGTGAGTGGAGTCACGTGCACTCACCGGGCGCCTGCGTGCCGAAGCTCGGCGCCTGCGTCTTGGCGCCGAACACTCCGCCGGAGCCGAAGGCGCCGAAGTATACTATCATACCATGGTCCACATCGTGAGTGGAGTCACGTGCACTCACCGGGCGCCTGCGTGCCGAAGCTCGGCGCCTGCGTCTTGGCGCCGAACACTCCGCCGGAGCCGAAGGCGCCGAAGTATACTATCATACCATGGTCCACATCGTGAGTGGAGTCACGTGCACTCACCGGGCGCCTGCGTGCCGAAGCTCGGCGCCTGCGTCTTGGCGCCGAACACTCCGCCGGAGCCGAAGGCGCCGAAGTATACTATCATACCATGGTCCACATCGTGAGTGGAGTCACGTGCACTCACCGGGCGCCTGCGTGCCGAAGCTCGGCGCCTGCGTCTTGGCGCCGAACACTCCGCCGGAGCCGAAGGCGCCGAAGTATACTATCATACCATGGTCCACATCGTGAGTGGAGTCACGTGCACTCACCGGGCGCCTGCGTGCCGAAGCTCGGCGCCTGCGTCTTGGCGCCGAACACTCCGCCGGAGCCGAAGGCGCCGAAGTATACTATCATACCATGGTCCACATCGTGAGTGGAGTCACGTGCACTCACCGGGCGCCTGCGTGCCGAAGCTCGGCGCCTGCGTCTTGGCGCCGAACACTCCGCCGGAGCCGAAGGCGCCGAAGTATACTATCATACCATGGTCCACATCGTGAGTGGAGTCACGTGCACTCACCGGGCGCCTGCGTGCCGAAGCTCGGCGCCTGCGTCTTGGCGCCGAACACTCCGCCGGAGCCGAAGGCGCCGAAGTATACTATCATACCATGGTCCACATCGTGAGTGGAGTCACGTGCACTCACCGGGCGCCTGCGTGCCGAAGCTCGGCGCCTGCGTCTTGGCGCCGAACACTCCGCCGGAGCCGAAGTATACTATCATACCATGGTCCACATCGTGAGTGGAGTCACGTGCACTCACCGGGCGCCTGCGTGCCGAAGCTCGGCGCCTGCGTCTTGGCGCCGAACACTCCGCCGGAGCCGAAGGCGCCGAAGTATACTATCATACCATGGTCCACATCGTGAGTGGAGTCACGTGCACTCACCGGGCGCCTGCGTGCCGAAGCTCGGCGCCTGCGTCTTGGCGCCGAACACTCCGCCGGAGCCGAAGGCGCCGAAGTATACTATCATACCATGGTCCACATCGTGAGTGGAGTCACGTGCACTCACCGGGCGCCTGCGTGCCGAAGCTCGGCGCCTGCGTCTTGGCGCCGAACACTCCGCCGGAGCCGAAGTATACTATCATACCATGGTCCACATCGTGAGTGGAGTCACGTGCACTCACCGGGCGCCTGCGTGCCGAAGCTCGGCGCCTGCGTCTTGGCGCCGAACACTCCGCCGGAGCCGAAGGCGCCGAAGTATACTATCATACCATGGTCCACATCGTGAGTGGAGTCACGTGCACTCACCGGGCGCCTGCGTGCCGAAGCTCGGCGCCTGCGTCTTGGCGCCGAACACTCCGCCGGAGCCGAAGGCGCCGAAGTATACTATCATACCATGGTCCACATCGTGAGTGGAGTCACGTGCACTCACCGGGCGCCTGCGTGCCGAAGCTCGGCGCCTGCGTCTTGGCGCCGAACACTCCGCCGGAGCCGAAGGCGCCGAAGCCCGCGCTGGCGGGCGGCGCGCCGAAGCCCGGCGCGGCGGGTTTCGCGGCGCCGAACATGAGCCCGCCCGGCTGCGGCTGGGGAACAGTTATTTAGTGTTACAATCATGGCAGTATTCCTCGGAAGAAAGGCAGAGCTATACGAATTGTCTGAAGGCAAGACTAAAAATTTATCATGTCCAAACGTTTCAGCTAAAATATAATACTTACGTAAAATACAGAAATTATAAAATAAGATAAAGGAGAATGAACAAAAGTGGTCCAAATATCCACCACTAACGAGACTTATGTTCACTTATAGTCCACTAAACAGAGAGTAACTTTCGGTATGACACAAAAAAAATAATAATCTGTCAGTAAAAAGTTACGACTATATGAAAAATAATAATAGTTTAATTTTGTTTTACTTCACTATTTATTTAAATCAATTTTAATTGTGCACAAGTAGCTACTCTTTCTGCGCCTCTAATGATAATTCATCGATAACCCCGCGCAAGTTGGAGATGTCACTATTTTTTATCCCTTTCGCTTTCTGTTTTTGTTGGTTGATTTTTTGTGATAATGCAAGTAGAAAGAAGAAACTGTGTTTGTTGCAATCATTCATTGTTACGAAGAAGGAATTATCAGTTACTTGAACAGTTTCTGGATAACCACCCGGGAACCGCTGAGCATATTCAAGGACTTCTGGCACCTCGACAGGTTAGTACCATGATTTTTCATATATACTTATATCTTTTTAATATTTCCGTTAATTCAGTACTTCCCGTCGATCGCAACACATATTAAAATATATCTGGCCTCAACGTTTAAAGGACTGTAATGCAGCCAATGGAGACCACTTCGAATAAGCTTTTTATATTTTAAATTGTTTTATATTTATGTATTAAACTAACACACTGTAAAAGTAATAAATATTATTTGCAATAAAAATAAAAAATAAATCTTTGTGACAATATTTTTGACATGACTAGGTATATGTTTTATGTTTATGTTATACTGTAATTCACGAATAAAAATATTACGTAGCATTCTTGTGTTTTCTTTCTTCCGGGCCTTTAAACAAAGTCTATTTCAGCGAGAACCTAGCATGGGACACCAAGCGGAATGACATAACATGCGTATCTGCCAGGGCTTATTTTTAATCTTATATTTTTAATAGTTTTTGTTTTTTTTACATCGTCTCACATAGAATCAACAAGAGTAATGTACCCAGGATTTTGTAATTTCTATATTTAAAAAAGTGTCCTTGGAGTTTCTTGCCCGTTCATCTCCATAGAGATCTACGTTTTGGAATGGGCAACTAGCTTCAACTTTCTGACTAATTGACTGACTCTTTGACAATTCAAAAGTGCCTGTAAAGGGTTTAATTGAAATAAATGCTTTGAGTTTGAGTAGATTAGTTCAAAATGTGATATGGACAGAATGGTATTAACGATATGTTTCGCATAAATAGGTATAAAAACATGACTTTTCACTCAGTCATAACTTTTTTCAGACAGCATAATTTTGGTTACGGTCTGGTTATAATGACTCAGTATTTAGTAGATTATTTTATTACATAGGTCTCGTTAGTGGTGGACATTTGGACCAAGCTTCAAACATTGTTGGTCATTCTCCTTTGTGAGCAAATAATTTAATTTAGAAGCAATCATATGACTAGTATGATTGTTTCTTTCGAGATAGAGTAACAAACATCCATCCATCCTCACAAACTTTCGCGTTTATAATATTAGTAGGTTTTTTTTACGTTTTTGTGAAAAATAGTACCGTCAACTGCCTTAACTTCGCCTGGCGCCCTATCTTTGCCTAGATGAAAAAAAACCGGCCAAGTGCGTGTCCGACCACGCACAATGAAGGGTTCCGTAGTTGGAATGAATTTATCATAAGAACAAACTTAACTTTGTAATGGGAGAACATGTTTTTGCAACCGCAAATTTAAGTTGGTCGATTATTACTCGTAATCTTGTAAAGCCCACTTAAGTGTGATAGTTTTCCTTTAAACTTCGTTATATATAAGTACTAATGCCGTGACATTTGAATTTCTATCTACAACCGTTTAGTTGGTAGAGGAGGGGGACACTTGACTCTAACGAAAATTGGTACTTTAAAGCTTGATGAGTCACGAACGGTTTACTTAATCAAAAAACGGTCTTCGCACACCCCTAATATTTTTGAAAGACCTATCCAACGATATCTGCACTATGGGAAGGACAAAAAAAAAAAATATCATCCCACTTTACATGTAGGGGAGGTACCCTAAATAATTGTTTTTTTCTAAATTTTATTTACCACTTTTTCGGCGTCATTAACGTGTATACTTATGCCAAATTACAACTTTCTAGTACCAATAGTTTTTGAGCTAAACCGCGGACAGACAGACAGACAGACGGACATGGCGAAACTATAAGGGTTCCATGTTGACTACGGAACCCTAAAAAGAAACTAAAAGCTCTCTATGAAACGCAAAGTTTCGATTGCCATACAAGTAAAATGAAAAAGATATTATATATTTTTTCATCTAGGCAAAGATAGGGCGCCAGGCGAAGTTAGGGCAGTTGACCGGTACATTCTAAAGAAGAATATGGTTTAAAAAACATGTTTATTTAACCAAAAGGACAGTAATAGAAAAGTAAATATAAACTCACCTGATTTTGTGTGGTAGCACCAAACCCAAATGTAGACGTGTTGGTACCAAAACTAGGCGCTTGGGTGGTAGTGGCACCAAATAGTCCTGTACCACCTGCAAAAAAAAGTACCGTTATGAACATGCAACATCGGCTCGAAGGTAAAGCTACGCTTGTTGGTTTACGGATGGGTGACCACAGACCATTGTAAATCGGGACCCATCCGTGCCTCGGAAAGCACGTTAAGCCGTTGGTCCCAGCTGTCATTCGTGGATCTTTGACAGTCGTTACGGGTCGTCAGAAGCCCGAAAGTCTGACAACCAGTTTCACCAAGCACTATCGTGTTACCTAGTAACTGGGTTGTGGAGGTCAGATAGGCAGTCGCTCCATGTAAAATACTGGTAGCTGGTCAGCTGCATCCGGTTAGACTGGAAGCCGACCCCAACATAGTTGGGAAAAGGCTAGGCAGATTGATTTTATTCCCACTGCTGGCCCAGTGAGGGTTGGTGACGTCATCATTGTTTACCTAGGCCGCTTTCCGAATTAGAACATAATCGCTCACAGCGCTGACATCGATAATTGGCGTTCCGATTAAGATATCAGGATTATGACAGCTGAGAGCTGTCAACAATTCGGAACGCTCGTGAACGCGCTCACGGTACTCGCTCGACGTCAAAACTTGCATATCATATTTCTTTGTGTTTATACCACACATTTCTTCTTCTTCTTTGGTTAGGTGGCGAACGGTAGCCAGAAACACAATTTCGAAAATGCCACGTTAGTTTAGAGATAAGATGCGAGTCAAAATAAAACAGCACAACTGTCATTTTTGACAGCGCTTACGGTGATATTAGTAAAAGGCATGGTCAGCGTTATCGCAAGATGGCGTATGTCATGACGTCATCTATGACGATTCAAGACACATTATCGTGCCCACGTTAATACGGTACGGTTGCTAGCACGCTAAAATCAATTACAGCGTAACTCGGAATGCACAACTTGAACGGCCACCCATTCAAAACATGACCTGAGACAATTTGCATAACCTCAAATTTCTGAGGTCGGGTTTAAGATCAGTTGGAAAGTTGCGTTAACATACCAGTGGCAGGTGTAGCCCCGAAGGCCGGTTTATTGGCCCCAAACAGTCCCGTTGTGTTGGTAGTCTGTGCATTGTTGGCGAAGGAGAACGAGGACGGCTGCTGCGCGAAACCGCCCGGGCCGCCCAGGCTGCCGCCGCCGAACACCGAGGGCGCGCTCGTCGTAGCCGGCTGCCCGAATGCTGGTGAAGACAGAAATTATCATTTCATTTAATTAAGTTGTTACAAATAGTCTTAAAGCTAAGATACAGTTGTATACTATATAGTAATGTGGTACCCTGTAAGGGCACAGCAACATTAGTAAGGGTAAATAATTTAAATTAAATGAAATAAGTAATATCATTTAGAATTAAGAACATGAATAATTCTTAATTGTGTCAGCTGATGGAGAAGAACGAAAGAGATTATCTTTTTGTGCCGACCCCAAGTCGGTAACATGGGATAAGGATAGGCAGCAGAAAACGAGTCATTTTAGTTCAGTCAGAACAATAAGAAAAACGGAGCCCTAATAGTGTAACATTGTTTTGTTGGTTGAACAGGAGGCTTTTGGCAACTTTTCTTTTTTCCTTTAAATGTGCGTTTTGTTTGTGCAGAATAAACATATTTTCTCCTCTTTCTTTCTTTCTTTCTTTAATCGGTTTTTTTCTTTTGAGGTACGGAAACCTAAAAATAAAAATTGCAAAGAATATGGTAGGTAAAGTGAGACGGTCGGGCGGCAAACCATTTAAGAGATGACGGAACAAATTTAACGGGTATCACATAAAATTAAAAATATTTTATTTCACATAAACCTACACGGACACTTATGAAACGTCAGAAGCTAGGTGCATAAAATATCATAAAAAAACTAACTGCTGTCCGCGGCTTTGCCCGCGTGTACCTTAATTCTTTTTCTAAAAAGAAGTAAAGCCTAAGTTACTCAATATAACATCAGCTATCAGCCAATGAAAATCCAGTCAAAATCTGTCCAGTCGTTTCTGAGATTAGTCGGAACAAACAGATAGACAGAAAGACAAAAAAAAAACTGTTTTATTATTATGTACCGTACCTTAAATACTTTCATATAGTACAAAGCTGTTATTCTGAAATTATCCTTTTTTTTGTATAGATTTGAAAGAAGAAGTGCTAGATCACGATTGATGGAAATATACAACCTGTAACGTTAAATGCGCAAGATCTCAGACACCCCTACTGATTTTTAATTCAATTTACCTATTTCAGAGAGAAAAAAAAATGTAAAGGTTTTATGTGTAGTTTTAGTTATACTGGCAATTCTGATCGTTTCTTACGTCTGCGACGACGCTCAACTCAAACTCAAACTCAAATAATTTATTCCAAATCAACCAATTACAGGTACTTTTGAATTGTCAAGGGGTCGGTCAGTCAGAAAGATGAAGCTAGTTGCCCATTCCAAAGCGTAGTAGGTTCCTATGGAGAAGAACGGGCAAGAAACTCCATGGACACTCTTTTAAATTAGAATGTTGTTACAAAACATTGGTTACATCATTCATGTTGAAATTATACATGTGAGAACAATGTGGTAAATCGTGCACGTTAAAAGCGACCATAATAAAAATATAAAAACAAAAATAATTAAAATAAGCCATGGCAGCTAAGAGGTGACCAGTCCCCACTGACGGCGCCCGTTCACGAACATGACGCTCCATCAAGGGAGGGGTGGTACTGTATGGAAGATTCGTATTTGCATTGTAATAAAAGCTATTATTATCCCGCGTATGAGAAAATTTAAATTGGTCGACAACAATTTGTGTTTGTTTACCTATTTAGGCGGGTTTGCGCATGTGATGGCTTAACCTATTAATAAATAAACACGGCAACGTTTTTAATGAAGATTTTTTTAAAAATGTGAGATATATTAAAAAGTGGTTCAATTGAATCTGCTCATTATTCTGATCAAACTATTTTCAGGTTTTGCGCATTAACGTTACACGTTGTATAGACTTTGCCTAGAAATGAACACAGGGAAACAAACTCAAACTCAAAGTATTTATTTCAATTAAACCATTTACAGGCACTTTTGAATAGGGATGATGCCTGGGTCAAAAAAAAAGAAATTCTATTTAGTCCGTCAGTCAGATAATAAAAAAATATTAGACACGTATTTTTTTCTTTATCATATTAATAAAAAATTACTTAGATACAACGCATTAAAGTTGGGGGTTGATACGTCACAAGTATGTATAAAATCTACATACAAGTGACTTCAGAGCACATTATAACTCAATGAATCGCCGTAATCTTTTGATAATGTAAAAAAAGAAAAAATACGTGTACGTAATATTTTCATAATCTACATTACGGACAAAAAACATTTTTTTAGTCATCATCCCTATTGTCAAGGGGTCGGTCAGTCAAAAATATGAAGCTAGTTGCCCATTCCAAAGCGTAGTAGTAGGTACCTATGGAGAAGAACGGGCAAGAAACTCCACGGACACTCTTTTAAATCAAAAATTTGATACAAAATATTGGTTACATCATTCATTTTGAAATTATGCATGTGAGAACAATGTAGAAAGACGTGCACGTTCGTAAAAGCGTCCGTAAAATAATGTGAACTTACAAGTATTCCCAAATAGCGGTTTATTCTCAGGCTGCTGCTGGAACCCTCCGAACACACCGCTAGTGTTACCTTTCCTGCCCGCCGTGTAGTCTTCAAGACGAAGCTCTTCTAGCGACTTGTTCTCATATTCCTGGCGATAAAAATATAATCATTATAATGTGTCTCGAGAGCTCGTGGCTAAGTAGTAACTGTCGCACGGGTCGATCCGTCAGGTTAATCTACGCTTGCCGGGGTTGGTCTGTGGATGGGTGACCATCTTTACGTACCGAGACTCCTCCGTGCCTCGGAAAGCACGTTAAGCCGTTGGTCCCGGTTGTCATTCGTGGATCTTTGACAGTCGTTACGGGTCGTCAGAAGCCCGAAAGTCTGACAACCAGTCTTACCAAGGGGTATCGTATTACTCAGTTAATAGGTTGTGGAGGTCAGATAGGCAGTCGCTCCATGTAAAATACTGGTATTCAGCTGCATCCGGTTAGACTGGAAGCCGACCCCAATATAGTTGGGAAAAGGCTAGGCAGATTGAATGTGTAAATAACATAACATCGCTTATGTAATCCCTGAAGAAAGAAGTAGACCGTGACATAACGCACCGGATCAACTCAGGATGGATGAAATGGCGACAGGGATGCCCCTCAAGTTAAAGGGGAAAATATACAAGTCCGTGATTAGACCTGTCGTATTGTATGGATCGGAATGCTGGGCTGTGAAGAAGATGGACGAAAAAAGATTGCATGTAGCGGAGATGAGAATGTTGAAGTGGATGTGTGGTGTGACAAGAATGGATAAAATAAGGAATGAGTATATTAGAGGAAGTCTGAAAGTTGCGCCACTTACAGAAAAGTTGAAAGGGAATCGAATGTCTTGGTATGGGCATGTGATGAGGAGGGAAGAATCGCATGTGACTAAAAGAGTGATGAATATAAATGTTGAGGGATGGAGAGGGAGAGGAAGACCAAACAAACGATGGATGGATTGTGTGAGGAGTTATATGAAGGAAAAAGACGTAAATGATTGCGTGACGGTTGACAGGGGAGAATGGAAGAAGAAAACGTGTTGCGCCGACCCCAAGTAACATGGGATAAGGGCAGGAAGATGATGACTTATGTAATCCCTGAAGCAGAGGTGTACCTAAAAGTGCCATCGAAGAACTTCATATCTATACACCGTAAGGACTATTTCTGCTTGCAGCGCTCGGCCGCTATAGAACAGGGCGGTAACAGATGTGGTCATCGTGTTCACGGGATTTTGTTTTTAAAATTCTTGGATATGAAGTTCTTCAATAGTACACCCACATTGCGCCAGTTATGTTTAATAAAATCAACCGGGCACAAATCCAGACTCCGGGCTGCTACTGAGAAATTCAAGAAAGAAAAACCCAATGACACAGCCCGACCTGGGAATTGAACCCAGGACCTCATGTTCAGCAGTAGCGCTTGCGACCACTAGACCAACGAGGCAGTCTGAATTCAAAAGTCATTTATTCAAACTAGGCTGAGAATCAGCACTTTTCAAACGTTAAAGTTACATAAGACAGTCCCCCAAAACGCCCACCCTTCACCACTTCCTAGTGCTTTAGCTGGGGAGAAGAAGTGGCGCAACAAACTCCCCAGCAGCACTTTCCAACCCTTCGGGGAAACAAGGCGTAATGTATTGTTATGTGAATTTTTAATTTTGCACGATTCGCTGCAAACAAGTAGATTAGCTCACCTTCATGCAAGTAATACAATGGTGTTTGATGTTGACGCTCTGCGAGGTGCCCGACTTCACGACCACATCTGTGCCCACTACGGGGTTGTATTTGACGTGCGCTGTGCCCGCTTGCTGTTGCTGTTGTTGACCGAATGCCCCTGCTGGCAAAAAAGAAAATATTTTAATTTGAATATCATCATTTACAACAGATCAACAACCAATGACTCTCCCTTGAATTTGTATATATTATGTATATATATAATATAGGTAAGTATATATTTTATTAAATATGTATGTGTGTGGGTAATATAATTATTTATAATGATATATTTTAATTTAAAAAAAAGATTTTTTTTGGTCCTCTCAAACAAAGCACCTGCCATCTAATCTCTTCACTACCCTTGGTTGACTGGTAGAGAATGCCTAAGGCATTAAGTCCGCCTTTGTACTTTTTATAAGTGTGAAAAGTTTAAATAAATAAATAAATGACAAGTATCCTTTAAACGAGTAATAAAATTGAATTAATAGAATAGAATAGAATCGATTTATTTCGGACACACAATTATCCATATGGTGTTAGTAACATACAAAAAATAACTTATTGCCTAGTGTTAGTAACAATCAACCTCCACACAAACTGCTGTACAATCGGAGAGCCGAAGCTCTCGGCTACAGTTTTCAGGATGCTAAAGTCAAAGTCAAATAATTTATTTCAATTAGGCACAAAAAAGGCACTTTTGAACGTCAAACTTTACAAAAAATAATAAAACTGATTCTAGTCGCCCATTCCAAAAGGTAGTTTTCGTATGGAGAAGAATAGGCAAGAAACTCCACCGTTACTCTTTTAAAAAAATCATTATATCTTGTATACACTAATTATATGCGAAGACAATGCACCTAGAATAAGATTACTATACCACGATAGGTAAAAAGAATGAAAAATGAAGGGATGACATAAATTAATTAAGTGATAGATGCATGGTGCTCACATACTTACAAACATTGTAAAATTATACTATATTTCTAACATTATAATAAGTAATACTAATAATAATAAGTCAGTGTGTGAGTTCAAGTAATCACAAAAAATAAAATAAATGTTTAAATAAAATAAAAATAAATAATTATACAATTAAATTAGCAACCAGTTCGATTTTGTCTAGATTCTGAATTGTCACAAGCTGCAACTTACTGGGTAACATGATACCCTTAGTCATTCTGACAACCAGTCTTACCCAGGAACGGGTATTCTGTATATTAGAATTAAATGAAAGAAAATTTAAAACTCATATAAAAAGTACACTTTGTAAACAAGCATACTACAAATTAGAGGATTATATCCAAGATAAAAATGCTTGGAAACATGCTGGTCCTGCTCCATTGGACAATTTAGAATCTAGACAAAATCTAACTGGTTGCCAATTTAATTGTATAATATATTTTTTTAAATATTGATTTTATTTTCTGTGATTACTTGAACTCACACACTGACTTATTATTATTACTTTTTAAAATGTTAGGAATATGGTATAATTTTACAATGTTTGTAAATATGTGAGCACCATGCATCTATCACATAATTAATTTATGTCATCCCTTCATTTTTCATTATTTTTACCTATCGTGGTATAGTAATCTTATTCTAGGTGCATCGTCTTCACATATAAAAACTAAAAAAAAAAAAACTCAAAACTCAAAGCATTTATTTCAATTAAACCATTTACAGGCACTTTTGAATTGTCAAGGGGTCGGTCAGTCAGAAATATGAAGCTAGTTGCCCATTCCAAAGCGTAGGTTCCTATGGAGAAGAACGGGCAAGAAACTCCACGGACACTCTTTAAAAAAAAAATTTATTCTTACAAAATATTGTTTACATCATTCATGTTGACATTATACATGTGAGAACAATGTAGAAAGACATGTACGTAAAAAAAAAAAAATATTAATATAATTATATAATTAATGTATGTATGCATTGATATGATGATAGATATTGTAAAAACATTTTAAAAGAGTAACGGTAGAGTTTCTTGCCCATTTTTCTCCATACGACAAACTACCCTTTGGAAGGGGCGTCTAGTTTTTTTTTTTTTTTTTGGAAATTTTGACATTCAAAAGTGCCTTTTTTGTGCCTAATTGAAATAAATTATTTGACTTTGACTTGTGTTACCCAGTAACTGGGTTGTGGAACTTGTGGAGGTTAGACAGGCTGTCGCTCCATGAAAGATATTGACAGTCAACTGCATGGAAAAGCTGATGAAGAAGATATTGAATATTTCCACTTACCAGTATTAGTGGAGAACAGTCCACCACCGCCGAGGGCGTTGGTTTGCTGCCCGAACAGGCCAGTTCCTGTGGATGGAGTGGATCCAAACAGACTGCCGGTCGTGGCGCCTGTCGTGGTTGTGCCACCGAAGCCGAAACCTGGTGAGAAAGATATGAGGATAATTTATTTGTCATTCGTAAGAAAGTTGATTACTTATTCACATATTTTCTTTTCAAAATGTTATGTAATATTCATTTGTTTGATTTAAATCATTTTGATTGTTGTTCATTACGATTTTGAAGTGTCAAGTCTATCGTCCCGGAGTCTGGAATTGTGCCCGGTTGATGGCAATAGGCTCGCCCCCTATTACATGCGACTTAAAAAACATAACTGGCGAAATGTGGAAGAAGAAAAGAAAGAAATTATGTGTGTAAGTCTATCATCAAAAAAAGGGGGGGGGGGGACCAAGACGAAACAAAAAGATAGACATGGCGCACTTGGCCGCAACGACCATAACCAACGGTCATAAGACCAGTTGCGGACAAAATTTGTATGTACAACTGTACATTAGGATTGGATAAAAAATAATTTAAAAAAAACAAGGCTATCGCGTATTTTACGTAGTGCGTCGCTATACTAATAAAAAACCGGCCCAGTGCGTGTCAAACCAACACAATGAAGGGTTCCGTAAAGATTTACCATGTTATTTTAAGACCATAGACTTGTAGGTTTTTCTGTAATCTATGGGTAAAGAACTTTTCTCTGTTATTTTTTTTTTATTGACCATCCCTTATCTCCGAAATTTCTGCACATATATATATTTTTTAATACGGAGTAAAGTAATGGATCTTTACTCATAGATAACAGGAAAACCTATAAGAAGTCTATGGTCTTGAAATAACATGGAAAATCACTCAATATTGTGCGTACAAACTTTACATTTGCAGTTGGATTGGAATGTATGGGAGAAATGTTTTTTAACTACAATGTTAAGTTTATTCTTGGGATAAGTTCATCCGGAACTCTTCATTGTGTGTGGTCCGACGCGCACTTGGCCGGTTCTTTCCTCTTGGGGCACGGAAACCTAAAAATCATAGCTCACCAGTAGGCTTAGCCCCAAAAGCGGTCTGATTATGCGTAGCCCCGAACAGTCCTCCACCGACTGCAGAAGTATTTCCAAACAGGCCTCCCGTGGCCGGCTGTGCAGCCCCGAATCCGAAGCCCGAGGTGCCGGCGCCGAAGCCTGCAGTTGATGTTGAGGGTGCGGAGCCCCCGAATAGGCCTCCGGTTGTGTTCGTGGTGCCGAAAAGACCTGGGGACAAGTATTTATTCAATTGTTGCATTAATGAAGAATGGATATCGAGGGATATGCCTTGGAGGCGTGGCACGTGGCGCCTCGATATTGCTAAGTTGGGCTTATGTTGGAACGGCGGCTGTACGCTTCATTCAGTCGTTTTGCAATTGCGTACAGTGTACTATTAATGCGTAAAAAACCGAAATGCCGAGTTGTGCAGTAATAATTTGTAAAAATAGGTCTAGTACCATCAACCTGAAGACAAATGGCGTGTCCTACCACCGGTAAGTAAACATTTAAGTCACTGTTTAATATTTTAAATCAATTTTTAAATCATTTACTAACTTACGTCCGGAGCGATACGAACTAGCCCGAACTAGCCCGAACTATCCCGAATCTTCCCGAACGGAACGAACGTTTTGGATTTAGAGAGGTGTAATCGAGTGCGTGCGGCTGATTTTATCGAAATGCGTATTATTGCAGTCGAATATTTTTTTACAGAACTCAATGGATATTCTAGTATTACATGTATAGTATAAGAGTTAAATTAGTTATTAATTTAATGTTTTTTGAAGCAAATAAATACAGTATTATTTCAATACAGTTACTCGTGAAGTGTTAAAAATATTCCCATTTTATTTTAGTAAAAATAACCCAGATTTTCGGATATGTATAAACAAAAGAAATTATATAAAGAAAATTAAACGAAGTTATAATAATACAAGAATGTGCTAAAATTAAATATCGATAAAAATTATCGACCATCGCTTTCGACTCCCTGATTGCATGCGTGTGCATTGAATAAGTGTTTACAAGTGAAAGCCCCGCCCATTCTATGTATGTGTGCTATTAGAAATTGATTTAGTGTAGCTGCTTTCTTTTTAGTGTGCGTGTTCAAATTTTAAGTGTGTGTCGTAAGTACACTATTTGTTAATGTTGTAATTATTTTGGTGGGAGATAAGCGGTGGCACTAGGATTCCTTACTATTCAGCAATGAAGGCATATCTCTGGATATCTATGGAATACACCATGTACGTTTTTTTATGTTATTACTAGCTTCGCCCGCGACTTCGACTGCGATCCAAGATGGAAAGCAGCCTATGTCCATCTCCAGGTCACGGTGTACCCATGTGCCAAATTTCATTCAAATCCGCTCAGCCGTTTAACGTGAAAGTGTAACAAAGAAACTCACTTTCGCATTACTTTATAGTGCTCCTTATCGATTTCGATAACGGCGACCCTTCGAAATCACTTCCTTGCGTGTGCCCTTAGATGGCTCGCTAGACCGAATTTTGTTTGAACACTCGGTCACAATTAGAGCATTTTTGTATTGTATAAACTCAATTTCCTTTGTATTATATAATTGCATAGCACAGGTGTGAGTACTATGTACTAAAGAGCTACCATTTACCGGGTAATATGTAGTATTTCATTGACTTGAATGTGCCCTGGCGGCTGTGAGTATGTCATGCTCACTCAAATGTCTCGCTGATGGTGGCGTGTGTGTTGGATCATTTAGCTCCCTTCAAAATGGTTGAGCTGAATGGTGCTAATCCATGCGTCATGTTCGTGAACGGGCGCCGTCAGTTGGGACTGGTCATCTCTTAGCTGCCATGGCTTATTTTAATTTATTTTAAGTTTTTGAATGATTCTTTTTTTCTTTTTGTTTACGGGCGCTTTTACGAACGTGCACGTCTTATTACATTGTTCTCACATGCATAATTTCAAAATAAATGATGTAACCAATATTTTGTATCAATTTTATATTTTATTTTTATTTAAAAGAGTGTCTGTGGAGTTTCTTACCCGTTCTTCTCCATAGGTACCTACTACGCTTTGGAATGGGCAACTAGCTTCATATTTTTGACTGACCGACCCCTTGACAATTCAAAAGTGCCTGTAAATGGTTTAATTGAAATAAATGCTTTGAGTTTGAGTTTGAGCAATAAAGTTGGCCTGCAGTGTTGTATGTATACGTGTAGGAGGGCTTAGGTCTCTGTTTGTCTCGGAAATAGCTTCGTGTCGCTTTTTTTCGAAAGATTTAATGCTTTGGTGAATAGTTGAGCGCCAAGATGACCTGTGTGAAGCGAGCCTCTGCCAACTTGTAGGATCAATAGCACAAGCGTTAAGATGCCTCTTAAGTACATGCTTATAGCGGAGATGTTGACCGCCATGCTTCCGTTTACCTTCTGCCATCAAACTCAAACTCAACTCAAACTCAAATCATTTATTCCAAATAAACCAATTACAGGTACTTTTGAATTGTCAAGGGGTCGGTCAGTCAGAAAGATGAAGCTAGTTGCCCATTCCAAAGCGTAGTAGGTTCCTATGGAGAAGAACGGGCAAGAAACTCCATGGACACTCTTTTAAATTAGAATATTGTTACAAAACATTGGTTACATCATTTATGTTGAAATTATATATGTGAGAACAATGTAGTAAATCGTGCACGTTAAAAGCGACCATAATAAAAATATAAAAACAAAAATAATTAAAATAAGCCATGGCAGCTAAGAGATGACCAGTCCCCACTGACGGCGCCCGTTCACGAACATGACGCATGGATCAGCATCATTTAGCTCAACCATTTTGAAGGGAACTTAATGATCCAACACACACGCCACCACCAGCGAGACATTTGAGTGAGCATGACATACTCTCAGCCGCCAGGGTACATTCAAGTCAATGAAAGACGTACTCAGTAAATGTTAAAGTAGGTAAACAGTGCTCACATATGTGCAATGCAATTATATAATACTAAGAGATTGAATTTATACAATGTAAATATAGTTTTTCAATCTTCAGCAGCTCCAACAATATTTTCCAATGCTAATCAATTAGTTTATGCGCCCTTGTGGAGCTGGACCAGCGTTGAGCCAACCATTTTTATCAGCGATGTAATCCCCCAACATATAATATGCTTGGCAGCATAGTGTGCGTTTTATGCAAGATTTAAATTTCGTTTCATTCAATTGGAGTATGTGGGGAGGTATTTTATTGTAACATTTTACACAGTACCCCATGAAAGATGAGTCTACTTTAGCCTCAGACTTTACATCTCAGAGTAAAAGACTACTTTGGATAAACGGTTGTCCTTCATGCGAAGGATTCGCATTTATAATATTAACTGTCTAGAAAGGATGACGTTGGTAGTATACCTCCACCGCGAAACCGTAGCAGCGAAACCGCAGTAGTTCAATTCAATAGATTCGCGTCATGTTCCGCTACTCGAATCGGATGAGCAGCGGAGGTGTGCTACTGGGGTGATAAGTTGTACGGTCAACCGCGAATCATTGGTAACAATTTGACATTGGCAGCCCCTTATGTCATAGCTGTAAGATCTAGTTTTGTAGTGCGAATGGCGCCACTGTTGTCACCCGTAGCAAAGGCTCGGATACCGGTTAAATTTTCAAACCGTTATTATGTACTTGACGCAAAACCTTTACATTCGGTTTCGTTCGCACAAATCGTTTTTTCTAAACCGGTATTTGAAAGAGCATTTACATAAATGTTTTTTTTCGGATTAAACGGTTTAGAGCAATAAAAACCGGTTAATCGGTACGACTACGTAGCGCGCCGCTATGCGCGGCATCCTTACATGTAGTCACAAGTTGCAACGGGTTTACCGACGTGCCGCTCGTCGAGTACACCGGTTTATTTAGGTTAAAATAAGGTTCTTAAGACGTTTGCGTTCTTAAGAAAAGGTCGGAGGAAAACCGAAATAAACCTGTATCAAACGGTATTTTTAAACCGGTTCAGAGCCTTGCCCGTAGCACATCTCCGCCGCGAAACCATAGCAGCGAAACCGCAGTAGTTCAATTCAACTGACTCGCGTCACGTTCCGAACTTCGAATAGCGGAACATGTCGCGAGCCAAAGTGTGGTATTCGAATTTTGTGGGTAATTTTTTGTAATAAGTTTAACAGTATAATTTTGGGATCACATGGCAGTTTCATACTACATTTGTTTTTGACCGTATGGACAGTGGGATATCGACGTGTGATACCAACTTTTTACTGAAAAAATCGTACTGACCATCGCCGTGTGAACGGGGTCTTACGGTGCGGCGTGATAACCGCCCTGTAGAAAAATCGTGTTAGCTTGTGTATGAAACCGTCACTTCTATAGTGATCCATACAAAACTGACGAATAAAGTCTATAAATGCCTACACACGACGAATAAAGTAGTTTTTCACGGCAAGAAAAACGTGCATGGGCCTAAATCTATTCAAATCCTTGTTCCTATGTGATGTTATTTCTACTTAAGCAACTATCAACTTAAAAATCATGTAACATAAGTTGATTTTGCAACGTTCAGTACTCTTGAAAGCTCATAAAAACATTAGTTTTCTTCAATTACAACGGAAACTAAACTTTAAGTGAACCTTTAAGAGCAATGAACACGGTGCAAAGTTCACTCATCCACCATTGAAAAGGGAGGATCCTCCGACCAGACGGGTGCTGTGTCTGGTGGGCAACTGCCGCTACGTCATTCGCGCGGTAAACTCTAATTGCGCGATGCAGGATTTGTGTGACGTCATGTCTTTGATGCGTAGTTCGTATGTGGCGGTGTAACCGCTACAAACCCATTAAAGATAATTTTGCGAAATTACATAAATTGTGAATACATACCTCCACCAGTAGCGGGTTGCGTCGCTGTGGCAGCCCCGAACGCGGGCGGAGCGCCAAACGCACTCGTACCGGTCGTCGGCTTGAACCCACCAAAGGGCGAAGCCGTCGCTGTCCCCGAATTGAACGAACCTGAAAAAATTATAAAAGGTTTTAACACTGCCTTTATATGGACACAAATGTGGGTTGTGGGGGTTATTAAAATCATCACGACAAATTTAAAAAAAACCGGCCAAGTTCGTGTCCGACCACGCACAATGAAGGGCTCCGTAGTTGGGATGAATTTATCCCAAGAACAAACTTAACATTGTAGTTGAAAAACATGTTCTCCCATGCGGTATGTATGGGAGGACATGTTTTTCAAACTGCAAATTTAAGTTGTTTAATTACTACTCGTTAATCTGTAAAGCCTACTTAGCTGTGACAGTTTTCCTTTAAACTTCGTTATATATAGGTACTACTGCCGTGACATTTGAATTTCTAACTACAACCGTTTAGTTGGTAGAGGGGGGGACACTTGACTCTAACGAAAATTGGTACTTTAAAGCTTGATAAGTCACGAACGGTTTACTTAATCAAAAACGGTCTTCCCAAACCTGTAATATTTTTGAAAGACCTATCCAACGATATCCCACATTATCGGAAGGACGAAAAAAAAATTGTCATCCCCACTTTAAATGTAGGGGAGGTACCCTAAATAATTTTATTTTACCACTTTTTTGGCGTCATTAACATGTATACTGTATATGACAAATTACATCTTTCTAGTACCAATAGTTTTGAGCTAAGCCGCGGACAGACAGACAGGCGGACATGGCGAAACTATAAGGGTTCCTTGTTGAACCCTACGGAACCCTAAAAACACAAATATAAAAATTACATAATTTTTTTCTTGCTTTGCTTTTAAAATGTAACCAATATTATTTTTGTAACAATATTCTGATTTAAAAGAGTGTCCATGGAGTTTCTTGCCCGTTCTTCTCCATAGGAACCTACTACGCTTTGGAATGGGCAACTAGCTTCATCTTTCTGACTGACCGACCCCTTGACAATTCAAAAGTACCTGTAATTGGATTATTTGAAATAAATGATTTGAGTTGGAGCACGGATTTCCCGACGCTACGTCACAAGTAAACAGAGGTGACTCATACATACAAATATACTAATGAAATATTTGCAATGTATGAATCACCGATATATTTATAAATTCGTCACAGACTTTTTTCTAATATTGCGCAAATATAAATTGCGCCGCAATTCTTCTTCGTCGTATCGATGATAGCCTAGCAGCAGTGATAGCCTAGTGGTGTGACCATCGGATTGCCAAGTCATAGGTCACGAGTTCGAATGCAAAGCACGCACCTTGGACTTGTCAGTATTGTATAATTATCACTTGCTTCAAAACCGGTGAAGGATTTTGGCATTACAAAAACTTCAGTTTTTATTGATACTAAATTATATTATGTGCGGAAACAGCCTTGTTGGTCTAGTGGTCGCAAGCGCTACTGCTGAGCATGAGGTCCTAGGTTCAATTTCCGGGTCGGGCAGTATTATTGGGTTTTTCTATCTGGAATTTCTCAGTAGCAGCCCGGAGTCTGGAATTGTGCCCGGTTGATGGCAAGAGACTTAAACATAACTGGCGAAATGTGGGTGTACCTACTACAGGTACACCTCTGCCCAACCCTTCGGGCAGACAAGGCGTGATGTTATGTTTATATAATGTACGGAAACCGGCCAAAAGTATCCTATGTCCCAATCCAGGTCATAGTTTACCCATGTGCCAAATTTCATCCAAATCCATTCAGCCTTTTTAGCGTGAAATCGTAACAAACAAACAAACACACTTTCGCATTTATAATATTAGTTACATAATCTATCAATCCACCTAGCCTGTTCCCAACTATGTTGGGGTCAGCTTCCAGTCTAACCGGATGCAGCTGAATACCAGTATTTTATATGGAGCGACTGCCTATCTGACCTCCACAACCCAGTAACTGGGTAATACGATACCCCTTGGTAAGACTGGTTGTCAGCCTTTCGGGCTTCTGACCACCCGTAACGACTGTCAAAGATCCTCGAATGACAGCTGGGACAAACGTGCATTCCGAGGCACGGAGGAGTCTCGGTATGTAAAGATGGTCACCCATCCACGGACCAACCCCGGCAAGCGTATCTTTACCTGTTGGATCGACCCGTTCGGCTGTTATTACTTAGCCACGAGCTGCTCATTCATCATCCTCATTAGTTACATAGGCTATATGAGAGTAAAATACAAATCATATAAGTACTTAGTACTTACCAAAATTAGCAGTAGTGGACCCAAAAGCCGGTTTTTGAAACATTTTGATGAGTTGTCCTTACTGGTTTTGCTTATAATTCACTTTTCACTTCTCTTTTATTCTATTTTAGACTTTCACCATCATTTTCTGTAACAAAAGAAAAATGTTTTATTGTTAGTGCCAGAAGTATATAAGGAGTTAAAAACTAACTTAGGACCAAGTCTGAAATATGTGGACCAAAAATAACATCTGAATGTTGATGCCATACATCCATTTTAATTTATAAATGCGAAAGTTTGTCTAGACAGACAAACTATACAGCTATTACGGTATTAAAGTAACAGATGTGCGTAGCTGATCGGATTTCGATAAAATTTGGCCCACAGTAAGACCATGAGGACATAGTATAGTTTTTAACCCAGTAGTATGTTCCCGTGGGATAATTCAAATATTCAAAAATCATTTATTCAAACTAGGCTGAGAATCAGCACTTTTCGAACGTCAAAATTACATAAGACAGTCACCCAAAACGCCCACCCTTCACCACTTCTTAGTGATTTTGCTGGGAAGAAGAAGTGGCGCAACAAACTCCCCAGCAGCACAGCTGTGTGTTCAGTTAGAAAAAAAAAAAATGATTTATGCAAGATAATTTACATTACGCAAAACACAATTTAAATTATAAATTTCCGACCTCCACGCGGGAAAAAGCTGGTTCGTTATAAAAGGTCTTCAAAAAAATACTTTACAAACTTTAGATATGCTTTAGTTAGACCATCGAACTGAATAACTCTTACTATGGGACCAACTTCGAAATCGCGAAAAATAAAAGCAGCTGTCCCATACAGTTTAGAACAGTAAGTATTAATTTTTTCTATGGAACAGCAAATGTTTTTTCAGAAGTTTGTAAAGTATTTTTTAACTCCTCATAAACTCAAACTCAAAGCATTTATTTCAATTAAACCACTTAGGGGGCGTTCATAAAATACGTGAGATGTTTAAGGGGGGGAGGGGGTCGAGTCAAATCTCATCTAATCTTACGTTGGAGAAAAAACGGCAAATATCACGCAATTCTTTTTCTGATTGAAACAAAAAAAAAATGTAATATTTTGGTCCATTTAATCCAGATTGTACATGCTTAAGATTTAATCTTAAGCGTTATCGTAATACGATTAAGATCATTCACTAATTCGTTCGAAAGAAAATAATTTCATTCATACTTCGACGTTATACATCTACTGACTGTCAAACTACCATATTTGTTTTATACCAAATAGTATAATACCAAAAAGTATTCTATTGTTAATTTTTTATTACACTTATAGTTAAACATCTCAGCAATATTGATTACTAGTCTTAACTAGTCGTAAATAAAAGCACGAAGCAAATTTTTTTCTTCTTTTTACAATAACAATCCAACGCGTTTACGTAAGAAACCCACATTTTGAAAAATCTCATGTGAGATTGGGGGATGGGGCAGGGGGTTGAATAAAATTTCACAACATCTCACCAGGGGGGGAGGGAGGGACAGAAAATTAAAAAAAACACCTCACGTAATTTATGGACGCCCCCTTACAGGCACTTTTGAATTGTCAAAGAGTCAGTCAGTTAGTCAGAAAGTTGAAGCTAGTTGCCCATTCCAAAACGTAGATCTCTATGGAGAAGAACGGGCAAGAAACTCCAAGGACACTCTTTTAAATATAGAAATTACAAAATCCTGGGTACATTACTCTTGTTGATTCTATATGTGAGAACAATGTAAAAAAATATACTACGTGGAGCAGGACGCTTGACATTTCTTAAAACCACGTAAAGAGTGTCATGTTCTTTACCCGTATACAAAAAATCAATCAAATCCAATGAATACTTTAGCCACAGGAAATTATTTTTCATTTTCTTATTTTTCAACATGATGTAGATCTGAGTCCGTAATAATAGGTAAACATTGTAAGGTCAAGAACCTGTGCAAAACGTACGATTCTATCCTCTACGTCTCAATATGCTTGAGAGACAGAAAAAGGTGTCATACGATTCCACTCTGACGCGCCCCGCCCAGTCCCACAAAATAATACTACAATTAGAAAGAAAAAGAAATATTACTTACGCAAATTATGCATTAGTGGTGCATAGACAATTGCGAGTGTGTGTGTGAGCGGAATTTTTTCGGCAAAAAGTCTCGGGACTCGGTCAGTGCAGCGGCTCCCTTTGAGGAGCGCACGCCGCTACTTTGTTTATTACGAGACGAGCCGCGCGCGCATTGTCGTGATTTTGTGAAAAAAAAATAGTTGTTATTTGTGATTAAAGACGATTTAGTGTGACTTATTGTTCAGTGTTAGTTAATTAGGTATCGATGTCGCTTGTGCATAATGAACAACGGTGGAAACCTTGAAAATTTAAAAATTTGACTATTGATGTAAATTCTGATTGTGATGTGATATTATGTGATTAATTATTCAATCAGTGATCTTTTAATTAACAACGCGCAACTTAGTGAGTTTATGCCGCTAATTTGTTGTTCTCCGACTAAACTACCTACCCACGTCCACCTACGCCCCGCACCGCAGCGCAGGCGCCGCCCCCCGCCGCACCCGCATCGGGCCGCGCAACAGGTTAGTGACTTTTCGTAGATAAAGCGTGTTTACTTTTTATGCAGTTGATTCTGCTATTTATTTTGTTTGAAAATTGCAATTTTTCAATTTTCCATTTACTACTAATCTTCGTCTTTTAAAATGTTTCTATGGACTAGTACTGTGCTTGTTTTAATTTAATGTCGTAAGTCCAGATCCACATTGTATAAAAATCAAAAACGATTAAAAATAAGCCCTGGCAGTTATGAGATGACCAGTCTCAACTGACGGCGCCCGTTCACGAACATGACGCGTGGATCAGCACCATCCAGCTCAACCATTTTGTAGGGAACCGAATGATCCAACACACTCGCCACCATCAGCGACACATTAAGTGAGCATGACATACTCTCAACTACCCTGCTCTTTCAAGTCAAAATCAACATAATAACATAATCATATTATAACGAACTAGCTTTTGCTCGCGTGGAGGTCGGAAATTATCCCACGGGAACATACTAACGGGTTAAAAACTATACTATGTCCTCCTGGTCTTACTGTGGGCCAAATTACATCGAAATCTGTTCAGCCGTAAAAAATCTGCCTAGCCTTTTCCAAACTATATTGGGGTCGGCTTCCAGTCTAACCGGATGCAGCTGAATACCAGTATTTTACATGGAGCGACTGCCTATCTGACCACCACAACCCAGTAACTGGGTAATACGACACCCCTTGGTAAGACTGGTTGTCAGACTTTCGGGCTTCTGACGACCCGTAACGGCTGTCAAAGATCCACGAATGACAGCCGGGACCAACGGCTTAACGTGCTTTCCTAGGCACGGAGGAGTCTCGGTATGTAAAGATGATCACCCATCCACAGACCAACCCCGGCAAGCGTAGCTTAACCTGATGGATCGACCCGTGCGGCAGTTATTATTTAGCCACGAGCTCCTCCACGAAACCCGTTCAGCCATTAAAGCGTGAAAAAGTAACAGACATGTAAACAGACAAACTTTCGCATTTAATAATTGATATGGATGTATTGCATCAACATTCCGATTTTAACCCCCCCCCCCCCCCCTTGAGAGGATGTTAATGATTTCACAACACCCAGTGAATACCTTTATTCAGCTTGCAAACGACGTCATGGTTGAGGAACATTTTAATACGCAGTTAACATGACCTGGGATGACGTCAGAGCGATATGCATACTGAAACGTATCAATACTGCGCATATCAACGCTAATTGATCATCACCCGCCCTCAGTCCAATTAAAAAACATAGCGCTGCGAACAATACAGTGAAGCGTGCCAAAACTACATACACAGTACACACTCACACGCATACCTCTACAATCAAACTACACCTCACTAACTGCACACATGTTTACGAAACCGGCTTCGCGTCACTGTTGATAGCGCTATGTTTTGGTTTTCTATTTGGTCTGAGCACCCGCCTAGCCTTTTCCGAAGCATGTTGGAGTCAGCTTCCAGTCTACCCGCATGCAGCTGAACACCAGCACTACATGGAGCGACTGCCTATCTGACCTCCACAACCCAGTTACTGGGTATCACGATACCCCTTGGTAAGACTGGTATTGTATGTGCGATCCAAAAGCGCATATTCATCAGATCGGATCACATTGTGTACATTAGCAGCGGTTATGTAAAGGTGATGTAGCTTGGGCGTGGTACATACTCTTTGTACTTTCATTTATGACGTCACATCGCCGTCAGATCACTCTATGTATATCTTATCTTTATCTACCTTTTTAATTCGTGTCTCGTCCCCTATTACATGGGACTTAAACATAACTGGCGCAATGTGGGTGTAAACAAGGTTAAATTTTTAAATAGTGAATGCATTTAAATTAATTTTGAGAAAAAAAAAAAACCAGTTTATCAGGCTTAGCAGTCGTGCATTCAACCACTGCGCCAACGAGGCAATATTACGTAATATTAAGATCGTGTGTAAAATGTTGGGGGCTAGAAAACTACCCTAACTGTGCGTTTGCACTGGCGAAACATCACATCAAAACATGTTGAATCTCTAGTTCCTGTCAAATATTGTATGGAACTTTGACAGAAACTAAAGACTTCAACATGTTTTGTTGTGATCCTTAAAAAATGCTCTTAATTTGGGGACTAAACGGGGACTTAAAATGCTCGCCCCCTATTAAATGATACTTAAACATAAGGTTTACTATAGTCAGTGAAGGAAAATAAATTTCATTCACTGACTATAGGTACACCTCTGCCTAACCCTTTGGGGATTACAGGTGTTATGTTGTGTGTAAATAACCATAAATTCAGGTTATTCTAGTAATACTTGTTCAAAGCTAGTCAAATAGAGTTGAAAAAGCTCTATTTGACCTACTGTTGAGACATCACAAACATATTTTTTGTAGTCACAAAACAAAAGTTTTTGTCGAAAGATGACTCAAACTTTGAAGGCAATGACCCTATGTGTAATTATTTAAGAAATCCAATTAAATACAGAAGATCTCTATGATAAATATAAAATAATTAGATTATAATAAATAAACTAAATTATACTATGAAGAGTGAAGAAAATGACTTACTTGTAGATTACATAACAATCGAAGTTATGATTTTTAAATATTAGAACTGAACAAAATGTATTGTAATATATTATAACTTTTTTTTTTTCTACAATTTTTTAAACTTTTTTTCAACAAGGTACTTATTTTTTAGTGTTGCGTGTATGTCGAAATATAGTGCGTATAATTTCAACCTCATACAACGTGTTTTTTTAAATCAACCAGCATCACAGAGTGACTAGGTTGTACTGAGCAAAACTTTCGTCAGGCAGATTATTTATACGGCTCTTTTTCCTTATAATGAAATGTTGTGCAACATACAAAGGGGCGGTGTGCAAAATGATAAAACATGAGACAAGGACTATAATATTTTGATATGAAATGAACAAGAAAATTAATTAGACTTATGACAAAACCTCTTTTGTTGATTATGATGACAAATGCATAGAGTTATGGATTATGGATTTTCAAAAGAGAGAAACAGAGTTCGAAATTCGAAAGGTATGTATTCTATAATTATTTCACAATGTTTTGTAAATATTGTGCAATAAGTTTCTGAGAATTTTATACCTACATAGAATGCTTTATGATTATACCTACAATTTATGTTTATAAACATTGTATACAAGGTCAAATTGAATTAGCTAGGGGAAGTCTATCTAAAGATGATCAAAAACTAATTAATTTGACGAGTTTTTTTTTTTTGGGTCATCAACCGCAGTTGGTGTAGGTAGTCACTTGAAATATCAGTTTTAAAAAGCAGTTTTCTTTGTGTAAACGTCACAGACGTGATGGCAATGAACAAGAAATCAATACTTAAACAAGAAAAAACTGATTTTGTCAATGGAATCCATATTTTTGAGGCAATCAAACCCAGGACCTCATTCTTAGCAGTAGCGATTGCGACCACTAGACCAACGAGGCAGTTTTATTGTTTTAGTATGTCTAAAATAAGGCAACCTGCCTATTCCTATAGCGAATGGTTCAAGGTCGCTCGCGAAATTCAACTTTTCTTCGGGAAGTTTCTTTACTATCTAAAATATGATGAACATCATGGTTGGGTTTTCCTACAGAGGTGTCTAGTGATTTAAAGAGTATCATAGTGTCACTTTATTTCTTAGTCTCACAGCCCAAGTAAAGGAAATCTCCGAAAATTGATAATTAATTGATATATACAATTTAAAAAAGTTTTTGCGATTACCCACTTACATTTGCAGTTGGGGAATTGACCATGACATATATCGATGTATGGGAGAACATTTTTTCAACAACAAAGTTAAGTTTGTTCTTGGGAAAAATTGATCCCAACTATTATACCCTTCATTGTGTATGGTCCGACACGGCTTGGCCGGTTTTTTTTAATACATTTTAATACAGATTATAATACGACCATTATAACTTGGCAGGTCTGAATATAGGCACTACCAACTTTCGCGCATGTTCTTTCACTCACACTTGCCTTATGTCACCAATTGGTTCCTAAAAAATGTTCCTCTGAGCAAAGTTCGGAACTGCCAAATAATATCGGCCGTATTTTAATGGGGTGGGCCCAGGTAGTTAATTACTAAACAGTTTTTAACACTTTGAGGGACACTGAACACCAAGAGAACAACAAGAAAACTTATATTATGTTTCATACTGTGTCCTTCAACCAACTAATGGTACAAGTTTTTTTCCTTTGAGGGTTCTGTGCACTTTAGGTAACTATGACACCCTAAAATATGGCAGTCTCTAAATATTTTTTTGCTAACACAAAAGTTTTAAAGCCGCCCATGGGCCTCCTCTGACTTAGCTTCACATGTCGTCGAGAAATAACTCTCAGGCATGCCTGTTTCCTCACGTTTTCCTTCACCATTTTTGAAGCAAGTGATAACTATACAATATGCACATGAATCCGAAAAGTCAGAGGTGCGTGCCTTGGGTACGAACTCTAGACTTATGACTTGGCAATCCATTGTTCATAATACCACTTATTATCTGCCTGGCTTTGTCCCAACTATTTTGGGTTCAGCTTCCAGTCTAACCGGATGCAACTGAATACCTGGGTAAAGTAATGCCCCTATTCCAATGTATTAGTGCTAGGCGCAACATTTCTTTATCTTCAATACTTCTCTTCTCTTAGTCGTCATCTTGGTAGTCACCCCCTTTCTAGCCATATCAGCTTTCACACAGTCCATACATAGTTTCGTTGTCTCTTTACATAGCATCCAAATTCGTACCCAAAAGTTTTCTCACAAGTAAAGTATTATTATGACTTTTGTTCTGACTTTTAAGACAAGCAGGGTAGTTTTGGCGCGAAATCAAAACTACACTAAATTAAAGGAATTCGAGTTCCTCATTAGGCCAACCAAGGACAGCTAATATGTAAGTTTCTAAAATAACCTTATTTTATGAATATTACTCTAAAAAAATATTTAATAACTATTTCAATTTTTACAAACTTTAAACTGAAGAAAATATCACTGCAATTTTTTTAATAGCCAAATTGTTTGTTTGGAATAATTTTGATAAAATATCATAAGATTACAAGAATTTAATCAGAGATTCCAATCCAAATTATGACATATTAGGCGACCAAATTCAACATAGGGGAGGTCGGATGAATATTTCAAAGGAAATCGTAAAACGTAGCATTTTATTCAAGGTGTAAGGTTATAAAAATATTTTTTGTCCCAGAAATATCTGTAGGAGGTAAATTTTTATTGTAATACCCACAAGATCTTTGAAAATGAAGTAATTAAAGCAGTCATGACAAGAAAAATGTGTGCAAGCCGAAAGGCGGTTACACCGTTCAAATCGGTAGGTTTATATAAACAGACGAGTTTTCAGTTGAAAAATGCAATACTTACAAGAAACAATACACTGAAAAACGTGGAATCGGCACACGCCGACACTTCCTTGATGAAATAATACAGAAACGCGGTTATTTTAGCACTTTTCTGCAAAATTCAGCGAATAAACACCACGCAAAACCACTGCACATTGACAAACCACCCACAGATAACATAGAAGTTATTGGTTATACAGATACAGAAGTAAAAGGATATGTTTTTGGTCTATGGAAGTAGTAGTGGTGCGACATAGAAAGTAGACTATTATAGGTCTCATGGTTTCAACAATATTTTTTTGAAAAATGCTATAAGCTACGTTTATAAATAACCCCAGCATCCTTAATAAAGGTTAACACGTATGTAAATCTCGCATTGTATAGGTTTTCTGTACAATGAGAGTTCAGCTTATACTGAAAATGTATAGCTTGAAGTGTTCTGTTATTCCACTGATGCTAGGGATGAACACTATTGAGCTCACTTCACCTAAATTTTCACCGTGAGGTTTTTACAGAATAAGTGCTTTTGTGTAAAAACCTCAGGGTGAAAACATGTGGTGGGTCGTTGTCGCATTTTTGACGAAGGAAACGCAACCGTTTTCTTGACGACGATAACGGTTGCAGAAAACGGTCGTCACGCCACAGTACGTAACGTTTAAATTTTAGCCCTAGTTTTTTTGTTATTCAGATACTAGTATTTCCCCTTGTTTCGATTGTAACTTTTCTAATGAAATTTTTTTTGTAATGAAGTATTTCATTTACATAAATATTGTCATGCATGCTAAATAAAAAGCGGTATTGCAAACACATTTTTATTACAAGAATACAACTATTCTTGAATTTTTTTTTTTTTTTTTTTTGTATAGGGCTTCTCGTAGCTCACCTCTGAGGTGATGACTACTTAACCGGTCAATCCTGCGGCTGCCTTAAGCTACTAACTTAAAGCCTCCAGCCAGGGGCAAAACTATTCTAAATTAAAACTAGGCGAACGCTCGCTAAGGGCACCCCCTGTGGAGTACGGACCTCGGCTTAGGGCGTCGCTGGGGGGAGGACAGCAAGTTGGGACAGGCTGGATCAAAGATGATTCATTATTATTAATCGGGGAATTTAAGACTACATTTCTCAGCAAAACGCGGGCTGGCGCTTCTGCGAGCAAGGGTCGGTGGGGAGTATTATTTACTCGGGCGGGTCGCGATCGCGGAGGACCTCGGCGGCGAGGTCGGAATGCGGGTCGGTGTCTGTGTTTCTTGTGCACTGTACTTGTGGCCCTATTGCTCTCCTGGAGGAGGGTTATGGGGTCGTCTGGGTCGGTAAGGATTTGCCTTGGGCGGCGGGTCTGACTGATTCTACTCGTGACATAATTGGCGGCCTCGACAACCAGAGGGTTGCGGTGTTTGGCGGCGGACTCAAAGAAACGCTTGGAATTGCGTTTGAGAAATTGGTGGATTGTGGGGATCTTTAGGTCGAGATGAAGGATCTCGTTCCTAACGTACCAGGGGGCACCGGTGATTTTCCGGAGAAATCTATTTTGGAGCGTTTGCATCCTATGAATATGGCGGGGTTTTGCGTGTGCAAATACGGCTCCCGCATAGGTCATGATGGGCCGAACGCACGCCGTGTACGTACGCAATTTGCACTTAAGTGACATTTTGCTACGTGCATTCAGGACAGAGTGGAGTCTACCGAGGACGAAAGCGGCTCGCGAGCGGACCTGCTTTATGTGCTCACTGAAGGTGAGATGCTGATCTAGGACGACACCTAGGTATTTGGCTCGCTTCTCCCAAGGGATAGGCTTGCCGAACATGGTGATGGGTCGGGGGACTATTCTTGAAGAGAAGCCTCATGATATTAATGTAAAACATTTCTTTGCACATAGTGCAACTTGGCATGTAGAACATAATTATCATAATATCTTTCTCCTTTTCTCTTCTTTCTTCGTGCTGCAAAATCGGCATCTTTTGTAAGTATTGAAACTTTTATATTTATATTATATTATGAAAGAAATTATAAAACTCAATCGGGCAAAGGGAATAATTTTCCCATTTAGTAATTCGAAGATTTTGACATTGTGGATCAATATTGTACGCATAAAAGCAACAAAAAAAATCGCTAAAGTAGTTATTTCATATTATAATATGGAAACATAATCTACGAAATTTTTGTTGAACAATTTTAAGTTTTTTTTCCCAAAAATCTACCGTTTTTTAGCACTTTTTCACATCACTGAACATTAACATTGACATAATTATCAGCTCAAGGTAGCCATATTTCGAAAAGTATTAGCAGCTATGAAATTTAAAATCTTCTAAAAAATAGTTACGGTTGCGTTCATTCTATGGACTATCTGTCATGTAAAAAAACATATTTCTGAAAGTAGTCTTGGTGGAAAATTATATTCCCTGGCCATAGTATGGATTAATTATTAACACCAAAGAGTCCAAAGGCCAAACGGTCAGTTGGCCATCCAAGCACTAGGACGGCTGTTTCATAATTATTAGGTGCTGAAGATGAGCTAAAGCTTTTCTGTATAGAGTGCAGGTTGACAAAGTAAGCTCTCCTATTTGAAAGTCTCTGTGAAAGAAAACCGTGCCTCTTCGAGGTAGGGAACTTAAATTCTTTATAAATTGGGCTGAAAGAACTATTTTTATTTTGTTCTCAGCTATGAACATTGAGTTATACTTTTTTAACATATTTGGAGAGGAGAGGCGCCAAAAAATGAAAGTGAAGATTTTATTTCACAAAATTGTTGGAGTGAAGTCGTCAGTATTACTTTTAACAATTACAGCTTTTTTGTCCGAAGGCAGAAACAGACAAACAGACATGGCGAAAGTATGGATTCCTTCTACAGAACTCGAAAAATGCTCGAAAAAAGACAAAAACTCGCGTATTCACCATCACCGGACTGGTTGTTTTGTGGGTCTTCAACTGTTTAGTCGATTATCTTAATGATCAGTTTTTTCATTGATTTTTAGTTTTTTTTTTTTTCGTTTGTGGTATCATTTCTAATGGCGGAAAAGCGGCAATCGTCGTCATAGTTGTTTTATTACATAGAAATGCTACAATGTCCAAAATGGATCGCCAGTTGAATTCTAAAAAGGACAAGGAGACGATTTATGAGATATACAGAGCATGTCGCCTGTGTGGAGCCGGTGCCGGCTACAAAATGCCGATAATTCAAAATGTAGTCGACATGGATGACACCGATGTGGAACTGAAGCAAAAAGTTCGCGATTGTGTACAAATTGAGGTAATTAAAACAAAAATATTTCATTAATAACAATTATGCTTATATTTCCAACCATTTGGAACCGAATTCAAGCTTTCCCAATCATATTTTCCTGTAATTAATGGCATTTGAAAATATATTGTTTGTTGTCAAACAAATGAGTGAAAGTAGGATAAAATTGAATAAAAACCATTCGAAGCAATAATAAACCGCAGTAAAATACTATTATGGTGCTTAATTGATAGATTTGATATATTTCATATTATGTTATGATGTTCCCCATTAAAATCTTTTGAAATAGGTTAAGGCTTGCATATGAATTTTTATCATTGAAGTGACTCTTCACGTGACCTGAAGGTTTGCCTGTTTTTAATTGCCATACAACGTGGCAATACTGCCAGCCTTCTGAGCAGTTTCCCCATTGACAGTGAAGTGGACCAATTTTTTGATGCCCAATGAGCTTTTCCCTTTTTTTAAGTATCTTTGTACACTAGCTGCTACCCGTGGCTTCGCCCACATGGCTTATTTATACAAATAAATAAAATACAAGTCTGTATGTAATGTCAAAATAACAGCTTTTTTACTAAATGCATAAGAAATGAAGTTTATACAGTACTCGTAACAAAAGAACATTTTTTTAAATTTTTTGTCTGTTTTTCCGGTTTATCTCTTAAACAACTTGACCGATTTTGACGGATAGAGCTGGGCCTCAAGTCTGCTATTACAATAGTGTCAGAATGGTCTATCATTGATTTCATAATTGTTGATTTTAACAAGTTTGGTAATCTACTAACTTAATGGCTTCATTATGACTTTCCAATGGTCAGCCACTGACACTCCATTGAAAGAAATGGCATCTATTGGTAATCTCGTACATAAAGAAAAATTAATGATTGACTTAGGCGGTAATCTGCAAAAATTTTGACAGTTCCTTTGATCAGTGACCTACCATGAGAACGTCATTGTGCAGTCATTTCTTATAATTTGTTACGAGTATCGTGTTTGTGGAATACAATGATCAACCAATGATCGACCATTATGAATTTAGCAGATTACGAACTTTTAGCAAAAATGGGGATCCTGCCGTTTTGCCGAAAAGATTTTGCCAAAAATTCACTACCCAAACAAATTTTTGCAACCTTTTTTTATACCAATGCAATGTTTGGAATTATTTTAGTACGCACATTTTCATTTGGTCAAATTTTTACTTGGCAGAATATTATCAAGGATTATGTCATTTAGGCATTTGGTCTTTAATATAATTATTTATTACAGCAAACAATCTTTAGACAATAAACGTTTCGTCATACGATTTGGTATGACAAAAATATAAAGGTTAGGTTAGGTTAGGTTAAAACTGTGACCTACGCACGAGCCGAGCGAGCGAAGCGAGCGGTGCCGCGGCAGCGGCCGGCGAGTGCCAAAAACGACTAGATTATATAGAAAGAAACTATGGAAAAAAACAGGCTACTCGAAACTGAACTACATAGTTACACGAAATTAATTATTTAAAAAAAAATCTACTAAATATTTGGCAATTTTTTTTTGCGTAAAATGAGTATTTCGAACTGAAATATTTGACTACATAAAAATTGGTAAAAGTTCTAGTTGGTAAACAAGTTATTGTATAAACGTTCACATGCTAAACATTAGGTTTGCGTTACAATTATTTGTAAAGAGATTTTTTGCTAAGTAATAATTTGGCAAATGAAATTATGCGAAAAATTGTTTGGGAAGTGATAATTTGGCAATTTCTTTTCGATGAAACAAGGGAGACCCGCAAAAATGGGATTGTGTTGGAATGACGAATTTATAAAAATAGCAGACTTGGGCCTCTGATGTTACAAGGAGTAACTCAGGCTACTTTTATTTAAGAAAAAGAATTAGGGTTCACACGGGCATTATATTATCTGTGAAGTGGGCAAAGCCGCAGGCAGCTGTGAGTGACCGCTATTGCTATGCTAAAATGAAACAACTACAGACCATACAATATCATTTACAAAATAAGTTTTTCTTATAACATTGTTCAATTGACAGTCTTTTGCCGTCATTGATTTTTTTGCAAAAAAAACTTTATTTTTAAATTTTTGGTTGTAACCAATTTGTACATAATACTTGATTTGACATGCAAGCAACACGACAACAGGAAATTAATAACGTCATGAACATACTCAAAGTGGAATATGTAATAATGAAGCTAACTAACTACAAAACCACCCAAGCTGAAGTTAATAATATGGGAACACTGCGAGCTTCTACCATATGAAAAAAACATATAAATCAGACCTCTTTATATCCCAGAGTAATCACTTAATCAGTGTAAAAAACAATACCATTTGCAGTCTTATTTTTTTTTTTACTATTGAAAATTAAAACTTAGTTTGGTACAAATCTGTCAATTTTGAATCAAGAACTTTATGTTAGTTAGAATAAGGCTCGAAGTACAAAAATGGGCTTAAAGGTTAAGCTTTGCATGGAGTAAGGTTAGAACTCCTTTGTAATGGAACTGTTTGTGTTGAGTCACTTTTTGGGAGAGTCACACTTGAGGAAATTGAGATTGTTTATTTATATAATTATCGTCTTCACATGATAATGAATCTCATTAATTCTTTATCACCTAAGTACTATACTGAATTGCTTTAGTGGCAATAGCAGTCATTGCCCTTCCCCTAATATCTCTCCATAGGAACCCAAACAATAAACTATGTATGGTTTTTCGGTATTGGAACATGTTGAAGATCACGGTAGATTCAGGACTTTAACAGACTTTATTTCAGTTTTTAACCGAATTCAAAAAGAAGGTTTTCTATTCAACCATGTTTTTTAATTGTGTGTTTGTCGTGTAGGTTACTCTGCCAATTATGAATTGATTTTGATGATTCTTTTTTCTTTGGTATGTCATACTTTGCTTGGGTAGTTTTTGAGTTAACTTCAATAATACGTATTTTTCCCCACTTAGGTCCGTATTACAGAACGTTCCTCACGTTCAGTTTGATCTTCAATCAGTTGATCACTGTTTAAGTATAGAATCAGTACTTGAGCATCAGTCTTATTCCAGAACGGTAATCAATCTATACTCAGCTGAATCGAGACCCAAATTGAGCCTCAAGCAGAGATGTGTATTGTCTATGCATCAGCCTGTTTTCTTTTACAATTTATTTTATGTAGGTACCAACTTAGTTCTGATTAAAATATACCATAAGAGCCCAATTATTTAGGAAATCAGCGTTATTATTTCGATCCCGAATAGTACAATCCCCCATTAATTTATTGAAGTAAAATTTAGTCATTTTGTAAGAAAAATAAGTCTAGCTTAAAATACATAATCTATGGCCATAAATAGGTATGTTATTATATAATGTCAGTACGTAGGTCAAAAATGTGAAAACATCAGTTTGTTGAAGCCGTCGCATAAAAACGTAAACACACAAGCATTTGCAATTCTGGGGCTTTATTGTGCTTTTCTTAAATTGTGATAGATCATAGGTAAATTAAATATTTCACCACATCTCGTGAAAAAATGTATCTTTTTTTGGGCCTGTGTATTAAATATCTGAGAGGAACACTAAAGTTCAACCTTCTATTTGAATTATCGTCATACAAATTATTGTAATGATCTACCTAAAATTAAAATCACTTAAAACTAGTTTTAAACAGAGATCAATACTTGAGTTTCCTTCTGTAATACGGACCTTAGTCTTTGTGGATGATTTTATAATATGTTTCTGTCACTGTTATTTACATAGCAGGTATTTGTGTGGGGTAGGTACCAAAAGTAAAAAAATAAAACCATTTGACAAAAAAAAAAAAAAAAAAATAACTTCCAAAATATAAACTGCGATGTGAAAAAAACTTTAATTTCGGAAGTCAGCAGCAAAAAAAGAAAATTCAGAACCAAAGACACCGACTACCGTGTTTTTTTTTGGTTTTTTAATTATGAATATAATAGGGTAATAGCGCTCATTGACCCAACTACATGGTGGGTCAATGACCGCAAATGCCACGCTGAAGCGATTCGGGTATACCTAACTATTTTCATTTACCCTTACACCCCCTGCTTTACACGGGTGCAATAGTGACATGCCAACACATCGAGATTTCTGTGCTATTTCTTAGTTAAATATCAATACACACAAAACATCTGGACAAAATTCTCTAAATGACGGTGAAAACCGAATTAAAATCCATTGTGTATTTATGAAGATCTAAGCGGTTACACAGAGAGCAGTGATAGTATGAAGTTGTAAGTCGTAAACTCGAAGACATGTGACATCTACTAATCCGTACTGGGCCTGCGTGGTGGATTGTAGCCCACTCCCTCTCACAGCGAGGAGGCCTGTTTCCCAGCAGTGGGCCATGTGTGAAACGATCACAGGCACAAAAAGCGACTTTGTTTTAAACTATCACAGATATTTTCGCTCTTTTTCCAGGTACACCAAGACGATAAGATGCCTCCCCTCATCTGTGAGCTCTGTGTGGACAAGGTGAATGATTTCTACGAGTTCCTGGAGATGTGTCGGCAGACTAACAAGCGCACGCGACTGAGGCTCGGCCTGCCCCCGCAATCCATGCCTAGAGGAGCGGTAAGCATGACACTAAACTTCACAAATAAAAGAAATGTTTATTGCAATTACGTACTATTAAAAACACACATGAGTTGGAGATCACCTTTTAAGCAAGACGATGCTTGTGTTAGGTGAACTCCGCTATACCACTTATCATAGTAAAAAAATCAAATTAAAATAAGCAGAAAAATAAATTAAAAAGAAAATACAAAACTACAAAAAGAAGGAGCGCACCTACGTGATGTATGCGAGTGAGTTTGTGTGTGTGTGATAGTGTGAGTGTGCATCAGTCTAGGTTTGGTTTTAGATTAGCCCTGCGACAATGTCTTGGGATCGGAAGAAGCCAGGTTTCTGCTTCCTCCACTAACAATTTCGCTACCGCGCCGCGGTCCTTTTGATTATAGGACAGATTATGGAAGCGAAGATACCAAAGCCACAGCTAGTTACAGTCCCGGAGTTTCAGAGGATAGATGTGTTCAGAAGGTTGTATAAACGAGAAGATTGCCTTTCGTACTGCCTCTCAGCAAAAGCAGATCTGACTGGGACAGTATGAGCGACTAAGTAGGCAGGCTTTGTGGGGCATTCATTCATCATCAGCCTATAACGTTCCCACTGCAGGGACACGGCCTCCTCTCAATGAGAGGGAGTGGGCTATAATCCACCACGCGTGCCCAGTGCTTATTGGTAGATGTTACATGTCTTCGAATTGTTGGTTCTAGGACATGCCGGTTTCCTCACGATGTTTTCCTTCACCGTTTTTGAGAGCAGTGGTGATGAAATAAATTACACAAAGTAATGCGTGTGCCTGGGTTCAAACCCACGACTTACTGTTCGTAAGTCGGGGCCGCCACCACTGGGCCACCGCTGCTCTCATTGTGGGGCATACGGAAGGGATTTGTGCTTTCTCAGAAGGAGAAGATGTAGTAGGTAAAGTTTGCTTACAGAGAGGAGGTCAGAGGTTGGGTAAAAGCTTTGGGTTGGGAATCTATAGGGTTTAAAGAGCATACACAAAATAGTTTAACATTTCCTTGCAAAAAGGGTCTTATTTGTTTAAGTTATTTATTAATTGATATGGCACTTCAGCGACTTACTAAAACATACATAAATAAAAATTACTTAAAGTTTTTGGTATTGTGAATTTGTCACTCACAGAAGTGCACAGCACTAGAAAATTCAAACTCAAATTAAACCATTTACAGGCACTTTTGAATAGGGTATTACACTAATAATAATAAATATAATTTCTAAGGAAATGCATTTAAATTTTGTATTTTCTAATTTCGCGCGTAATTTGACGAAAACGCTGGACGCAGTGGACGCCATATTGCTCTGTGATCATGACGTCAGTTGTCTGTGTAAACAAATGCAGTGATATTTTTTAAGATATAAATATGTGTTGTCTCCTTTTACAAAACCGTCCTCCATTGTATTATTTCAATAAAAATTACGTTAGTTACGAAAATAATAAAAAGCCGTAATAACATGGCGACTACTATCTAATGGTGTTATGAAACAGATTAAAAAAGCTGAAACCTTTGAATTGAATTTTAAAATTTAGTTTGCTATTTTATGAACTAAAGCTAACGTTTTCCTACTGCTTTTTGCCTAAGCTATCTCAATAATATATTTTTAGATTTTTTCTCGTATAGAGTAAAACATCCTATTGTCAAGGGGTCAGTCAGTCAGAAATATGAAGCTAGTTTTGCCCATTCCAAAGCGTAGGTTCCTATGGAGAAGAACGGGCAAGAAACTCCACGGACACTCTTTTAAATCATAATATTGTTACAAATTATTGGTTACATCATTCATGTTGAAATTATACAGGGTGTTAAAGTAATTGCGTGCCATAGCTTAGGGGTAGGTTCAGTATCGATAAAGCTTCATGCAGACTAGCGCGACGCGACACCGGCTATTGTTATACCGTGAAGTTTTCTTGGAATTTGTATTGTTCGAGTCGCGTCCACCCGTCGCGTCGCGCTCGTCTGAACGAGGCTTAAAGGAAGACAGAAAAAAAGAAAAGGAAAACGTGAGAACAATGTAGAAAGACGTGCACGTAAAACGCGTCCATAATAAAAAGATAAAAACATAAAAACAATTCAAAAATTAAAATAAGCCGTGTCAGCTAAGAGATGATCATAGAACGTAATGATTAAAGGACGTGTACGATACCGTTAGGTTGAATTAGTTACAAGTTACAAAAATGGCTGAAAATGATGTAAATGGAAGGGGGTAAGTAGAGTTATCGGGCTAGTCGGAAAAGCCCACTATATCCGGCCACATTGTGGCTAGTCAGTAACTATAATCCATTTGAAATAAGATTAGACATTTAACTAAACCTTTTTTACAGTCCGTTCAACCGATTTTGACTTCTATTGCGTTGGTGGCATGACAAATGGCAGCTGCAGTAAACAGTTGGTATTGTAACCACTTTTTGCTTTTAATGCCATCCTTATGCCTACGGTATAGAAGTCAGAATCGGTTGAAGGGACTGTAAAAAAGGTTTGTTTAAATTTATAATCTTATTGTTATTTCTAATGGAGTTTAGTCGGTAAAAAGCGCAGGCTAGTCGACTCTTTACTTTATTTATATTTCTATGCTTAAAAATAGGGTGATTGATATTTTCTTGTCCAATAAAACACTAGTGCACCACTCGACAGTAAATACTTGCATACATTGTTCTTAGTACAAGACTACACTAATTACTTATCTATACACACAATACACATTATTTACACAATACACATTTATCTATTTAAATAATCAAGTAATCAAATACACAGTCATCATCGAACCGGGCCTCAAGTCTGCTATTACAATAGTGTCGTGACGTTCTCATGGTAGGTCACTGATCAAAGGAACCGTCAAAATTTTAGCAGATTACCGCCTAAGTCAGTCATTCATTTTTCATTATGTACGAGATTACCAATAGATGCCATTTCTTTCAATGGAGTGTCAGTGGCTGACCATTGGAAAGTCATAATGACGCCAATATGTTAGTAGATTACCAAACTTGTCAAAATCAACAATTATGAAATCAATGATAGACCATTCTGACACTATTGTAATAGCAGACTTGAGGCCCTGGACTCCCATTTGGTGCAACCTTGAGATAAACTTGAGATGCACACCGCACTTGAAAAAAAATGGTGGTCATTTCGAAAACTTACTAAAATAAATGAAAGGATATGAAAACAATGCATTTTATTCATTTTAGACATCATGTTTCATAGTAACATTTACTGCTTAAGACCTACACAATCGATCGATTTTATTATATATTACCTTTAAAATTTATTTATTATAACGGACAGACACTTTCCTATATTTATAATTCTAGCGTATGGCACTCGTGGGTTGCAGCTGAAAATCAGCGTCAGGTGATACACTTTGTGTTGTCATCTGACATTATGCTGAGCTGAGGCCCTTTTGGCATTATAATAATTTGTTTTCTGTTTTTATAGTTTTATGGTGTATTTTTTTTTTTGTTATGCCAATAAACGCATTTTTCTTTCTTTCTTTCTTTCTTTCTTTTCGATATCTAAATAGAAATAGTGTTAGTTTTATTTTTCAAAACGTCCGGGTTCTGTTCCCGAGCTGAGTACAAGTCTTTTTTAAATGTATGAATGCAGCTTTTCTTGTTACTAAAATCGATGACATGGTTCCTAAGAAAAGATCTTCGTATGCCTTATAGTTTCAGACTTTCCCATACTGACCAATCTAAATGTGCCACCCTGTATTGTGCTGTCTTTTGTGTGCACTCAATAAACGATTTATCTATCTTCATACAATATCACTATCACTACTCATAATATCACACAACAAAGTCCCCCGCCGCGTCTGTTTGTCTGAAAGCGATAAACTCAAAAACAATCGAACTCGATGTTTTGAGTCGTAAAAACCTTGCAAAGGAGGAGCGGGTCGCTAGTCATGAAATCGAACTGAAGAGGCCAGTGGCTTCGCGCTGCGCAGTGCGTCGACGCGAGACGTAGCGCGACGTCGCGAGACGTATCGTGAAGTCGCTGGTAGCCCCACGCGCCTCGCCTGCACCTCAAATTCAAGGCATTTTCGAATTATCTGAATTAAATGTGTATCTTTTTGAGTTTTTTTCATTTTATTTATTATACACGTAAATCTTAATATACTAACACTAAATTAAAATCGAACTAACTAAGTATACAAAAAAGAAAATAAAATTAAAAGAAGAGCGGATGGTTATTTGATGCCCAAGCATTGCCACGTTAGATGGAAATACTGATTCTTTGTCCTAAGAATTGGCCAGCCCTCTGGACACGTGAAGAGTCGACCAACCGCTTGGCGATGTCCAATATTCGATGAGCACCAATAAATAAATAAAGTTATATTTTGTATCACTATCTTAAAAATTGCGCGCAGTCACGTCTTGGTGTGAACTGACTCTTACTGATATAAAAAATTATAATCTTGCAGCCGGACGCCGGTGAATGCATCCTTGGTCTTACGGAGCCAGTGTATGTGAATGAAGACTCTGATGGGGAGCCGCTCTCCAAGCAGAAGAAAATGAATCCCAAGGTCAAAGTCAAGAGGGAACCGGAGCTAAAAGTCAAGGTATGGTGTATGACATGTTAAATCTGTACACAATTTAAAAGTAACCATAAAGTTGGCATGCATAAAGATTAGTTTCCACTGCAACTTTTTATAACCTCTGGCTCAATTTATATCTTCGCGGAACGGAATGGAAGTGGGTTTTTTTTTGTGCAAAGCATAATTAACTTTATGTCAATAGCGTAACGTACAAATTATGTCATGGCAAATTTTTATTCTATAAATTAAAAGTGTCCTATATTTTTTCAACAATTTACCAGACGGACAAAAAAAAATTGTCATCATCCCTATTATGTGTGTTTGTGTTTATGTGGAGGGTCTCTCCGGAACCATAGCTCCCATTAGAAAAGTTATTTCACCATTTGAAAGGTACATTATTCCAAATGGAGATAGGCTATATATTATGTAAATATGTACAAAAAAATAAGTACTTAATAATATTGGAACCTATGAAATTGGCGTTTTTTTCTCACAAATAGAGAACCTCGTCGCTTCTATGATTTAAAATATTCATCAATTGCTTGATATTACATCGAATAATGAATAATGACCATCATAGACAACTACCAATAGTAAAAAAACCTTATTACTAATAGTTTTCTAAACAAAAAATGCCTTAAAAATGACTCCTCTTTTTGTTTGCAGAAATGACCACTATTTGTTTTAAAACTTAGCCAAAACTTATTTTTGTCGCTTAATCTAAGTGGCATACGTTATCTTAGTTTTTAAACATTAGTGCATAAAAGTTTTAAAACATTAGAGTTCATGGTTGTTAAATAAATTAAGAAAATGTTAGTATGAAAATGCAACTTCTTTAAAATTCTCCATACAAAACGCCAATAGGGATGATGCCTGGGTCAAAAAAAAGAAATTCTATTTAGTCCGTCAGCCAGATAATAAAAAAATATTAGACACGTATTTTTTGCTTTATCATATTAATAAAAAATGACTTAGATACAACGCATTAAAGTTGAGGAGTGGGGGTTGATACGTCACAAGTATGTATAAAATCTACATACAAGTGACGTCATAGCACATTATAACTCAATGTATCGCCGGAATCTTTTGATAACGTAAAAAAAGAAAAATACGTGTACGTTATTTTTTCATAATCTACATTACGGACAAAAAACATTTTTTTAGTCATCATCCCTATTTCATAGACGGACCAATGAAATACTATCTTGAATTCATGCAAGCCTAGTACTTTTTGTTAGGTCACTGCTCAGAACTTGTGCATAACGTGATGTGAACAGAACCGATACCGTCTTCACAGTCATATTGCACCAGTGCGAAACCGGGGTGGGTCGGTAATATGTTATAAAATGCATCTATTTTTCTCCCAACAGCTGGAAAACAGGATACTAACAGACTCTCGGTCCAGCCGCTTCAGCAAGCGAGCCCCCACGCCGCCCCGAATGACGCGCAATCGTACCAGCTCGAAAGATGACAATATGTCTCTCAGTCGCTTGAAGGTAAGAGAATATACAAGGACAAATTAATGGTATGATAACTGGACAGGAATGACCTGCGCCAGGTGACGGGGACCATCACGGGACACTGCTCGCTAAACAAACACTTCCACACAATAGGCATAACGGACAGTCCTCTGTGCAGGGCGTGCATGGAGGCTGAGGAGACCGTTGCGCACGTGCTTTTTGAATGCACGGGCGTTACCCAGATTAGAACAGAAACCCTCGGGTCACCCAGATCATACACAGATGTTCTTGACAAACCAGGAGACCTAATTGCCTTCTGGAGGGAGGTGGGCTGGTTGGAATAACCCCCCAAACGGCCGCCATGGCCCACGCACAATGGTCCACCTGACGGACTGAGTGCGGAAACCAAACCCCATAACATAGAACATAGAACATGGTATGATAAATATCTGATCGTGACGATAGGTCGTGGTGGACTTAAATTATATTGAGTGTACTGTATAACATGTATAATGATTAGAGATCGGATATTCGGATGCATATTTACCTAAAGTTAATTTTTGGCTAAGAAATTATGGAAGTGGCTTCTTAATTTATTTTTTCTTAACTGAAATCCCGGAATTCAATAAAATCCGGGAGTGCAAAACTAATCGGATACATGGTATGGAAACGATTTATCAGCCCTCTTGTGAAGGTTACTTTTGCGGTGTTAACATAAAAAATTATATACCTACTGTAAACATTTTTTAATGAAACTCAAGGCACCAAGTTGTTTGTCACTGTGTGCTGTGCCAGTTTGGCAACCTACTTTACAACAGTAGCTAGCATTTTTATAGTAAAAAAGTACAAAAATTATCAATTCCGGAATCGCGATATAAAAGTGCATTCCATAATAGCCAACACCTGAACGTAAGTAAATATACATTTAATTCTATAATCAGAACTCTAAAACTGTCGACCCCGGAATCCCGGGATTTTTTCGATACAAAAGTGCTTTCCATAATAGCCAACACCTCAACTTTAGGTAAATATGCATCCGAATATCCGATCTCTAATAATGATGCAAAGAAGCGGAAATTACAATACATAATTATGAGTACAAGGGGTACTTATTACTGACTATAACAACACAACCAACACTGTTCCAATACTTATTGCAAATAAACGATTATGAATCATATGTGTGTTGGAAGAAATAAGCGAATGTTTCTTCCAACACGAGACACGTCAGACTTTTGGAAGCCTAAGTTTGCTAAGTTTATAATTCTGTAAATACATATTTGTGACAACTGAAGTCACAGGTATTACGTTTAGTCAGTTACTTGACAGTCGTCTCGTCAAGTATGGAGTATAAGTCGCAGGCCACGCTGACGCGACGCGTCTTGCGTCTGCGATGAGCGGGAAAAATAATAATACGGGTCGAACGGGGGGCGCCATGTTGGCGCGACTGGCGTGCGCGTCGGGCGACCGCGAGCAGCGGAGGGAATAGTACGAGTTCGCGCGTCCTGCGTATTTATTAAATTTTGTTGAATTATCCGCGATGCAAAACATAAATACGGAGGAGTTTATTAGTGAAATAATGTCTCGGCCGGCAATCTGGTGCAGTAAAGATGATCAAAATAAGAGTAACTGTGTAATTTAAAAAAAAATCATGAACCCCCATTTTTATGAGTAATATATCCTGAGCAAAAAAACTACGTCCTTCTAAACATGAAAGTTCCAATTTAGACAAACTCATTTTAAACCCCGCGCAATAATAGCAGATAATAACCACGTGTCACGCGGCCGCTTCAACGTGGCACACTACAGCGGTAGCCGGTAAGGCGCAGCGTCTTTACTCCTCCCGCCCCCGCAGGTCGCCCCCGCTCACCGTAGTAGCCCTAGCGTGGCCTGCGGCTAATAGTTGAAATATCAGTTTTAAAAAATCTGTTTTTTAAAACACAATATTTCTTGCAGGAAAAACCGCAATCACCGAAGGTTACTCCAAAATCGATTTTGAAGAAGGAAACAAAGGCCAGTATTATTTAAATACGACTTGTTCTTTTTTTTTTCGTAACATTACATTTATTGATGTGTGTATCCATGTGATCTATCCTCTCGCTTTCCTGAAATCTCTGGCAGTGATTTCGTGAAAACGGACGGAAATGTGTAACAGGAAGCGAGGGAAGCGCGCGCTATTTGAATTGACCAATGAGCGCGCGCGGTGCTAGAGTTGGACCTCAGAAACTCCCTTGACGAGGCCCCGCCCCTTTAATGTTGCTTATTACCAAGGTGAGATGTCAGGTGTTACGCGAGTACTGTAAAACCCACTCGTTTTTAGGGTTCCGTAGCCAAAGGGTGAAACGGGACCCTATTACTAAGACTCCGCTGTCCGTCCGTCTGTCACCAGGCTGTATTTCATGAACCGTGATAGTTAGACAGTTGAAATTTTCACAGATGATGATGATGATGTATTTCTGTTGCCGCTATAACAACAAATACTAAAAACAGAATAAAATAAATATTTAAGGGGGCCTCCATACGACAGACATGTTTTTTGTTTGGCGTTTTTATAGATGGTACGGAACCCTTTGTGCGCGAGTCCGACTCTCAATTGGCCGGTTTTTTTTAAATTTATATATAATACTCACAAAAAAAAAAAAACAATAATATGGATTTAATACACACACACACACACACACACACACACCACACACTCACATTAAAAATATGATAACAGAAAAGTAAAATGTCACGGTATTATAAGACTTGTTTGCCTTCGATTACATGACAACATAACGCCTGTATTCACACAGGCATAGGCAGAGATATACAGGCTGATTGGAAGATGGGTGCAAAGCTTTAAGGCGAAGATAGTACAGACAATTTAGAACCATTTAAGCCATGGTTGTCTTAGACGAAGTCTTACCAATTTTTTTTAAAATAAGGTTTAAAAAACGTATTGATACAAATTTTCTGAACTTTAAATGTCTGTAAAAAAATGTCTAATGTTCACAGAAGCCTAAAAAATGTTTTGCTTGATTGCTTACACATTACTTTGATTAAATAAATAAAAAATGAACTCATATATCATTTGTTTGGCCATAATTATGAAGTTTACATAAAATTTTGGGAATTTCCGAAAAAAAAAACAAATATTAGGTTAAAAAAAATCGTTTGGCTCCCAGACTGGAGCGGGCCGGGGCTGCCTTGAAGCGGCTCCTGCCCAATCTAGGGGGTCCAAACGCCTCCTGCCGGAGGCTATACGCGGGGATCGTGCGGTCCATGGCCCTGTACGGGGCACCGGTGTGGGTGCGTTCGTTGCGGCGGCGGCCTGCCCGCCGGTTGAACGCGTCCCAGAGGGTCATGGCCACCCGGCTGGTCCGGGGATACCGCATGGTTTCCGGTGAGGCGGCGAGCCTCCTTGCCGGATTGCCGCCATGGGATCTGGAGGCAAAAGTCCTCGCGCATATTTGGGAGTGGCGCGAGGAGGCGAAACGCCGGGGCTTGACTCCGATGCCGCGAGAAATCGCGGCACAGCGGACAGAGCTCCGACGGGATCTCATGGCGTCATGGAGAGTGCGATTGTCGCAACCCAGTGCTGGACACGCCACTATTGCGGCGATAAGTCCCCTCTTTGAGGAGTGGCTGGAGAGGCGCCACGGCGTCCTCACCTTCCGCCTGACGCAGGTCCTCACCGGACAAGGCTGTTTCGGGAGGTACCTGTTTCGGATAAGGCGGGAGGAAACGCCCGGGTGTCATCACTGCGTGGATCGCCCGGAGGACACGGTGGAGCATACGGTGGAGGTATGCCCGGCTTGGGCAGAGCACCGCCGTGTCCTCGTGGAGGCGATTGGTGGCGGGGATCTCTCGCGTCCGGCCCTGGTCCAGGCCATGGTACGGAGCGAGAGGGCATGGGAGGCCGTCACCTCCTTCTGCGAAGCAGTAATGCTCGCGAAGGAGGAGGTGGAGCGCGCGAGTGCCCTGGGCGTCGGGAATCAATTGCTGATTCCCGGCCACCGTAGGCGCGGGCTTGCGGACGGTGAACAATGGGTAGCTCGCCGTCCGGTAAGGACCAAGCCCGGGTCGACGGCGCGTTGTGTTCAAAGAGGTGTCAGCGAATGAAGGGGTCCGATGAGACCATTGCCTGCCGGGGTTGCGGGAAAGTCCGAAAGGGATACCGTGGCCCCCTGGCATTGCACAGGCAAGAGAAGGAACAAGGGTGGGTTTTAGTCAGTAAGAGTCTGACACGCTCTCCTGCTCCACCCAGAGCGGGATGAGTAAATTGATGATTTCCCACCCAAAAAAAAAAAATTGGTAAGACTTCGTCTGAGACAACCTTGGCTTAAATGGTTCCAAATGGTCTGTAGTATCTTCGCCTTAAAGCTTTGCACCCATCTTCCAATCACCCTGTATGTCTCTGTTAGTGGTTTACCTAGTACACCCACATTTCGCCAGTTATGTTAAAGTCCCATGTAATAGGGGGCGAGCCTATTGCCATCAACCGGCACAATCCCAGACTCCGGGCTGCTACTGAGAAATTCCTGTTGGAAAAACCCAATAATACTTTGCCCGACCTGGGAATCGAACCCAGGACCTCATGCTCAGCAGTAGCGCTTGCGACCACCAGACCAACGAGGCAGTCAGTCAGTTTATTTATTTATTTATTTATGTACACACAAAACACTTAAACAGGACACAATATTAACATAAAAGACCACAAAGGTACTTCTTATTTCTTAAGAAATTTCTTCCAGCAGACCTGCGAGAGGAAAGTAGGATTAGATATGTAGACACAGTGTGTAGAAAAGTCGAAACAAGAAAATTTAAATTCAAACTTAAAACAAAACTATTCTATATAAAATAAACATACATACACACATATACAGGGTGTTTGGCAGAACGTTGAACATACGAAAATGGTGGATAGGTGGGGTCATCTGCTACTTACTCAGCCCTAATTTATTTTAAAAAAAAATAATTTTTTTTTGCTGTCGTCACTTTCTTAACTTTAAAGTGTAATTTTTATTAAAAATGGGTAAAACAGGGTTTTTTTTTTAAATCTTTAATGGTTGCAGATTCTTATAAAACGATTGCTTTATTCAGATGTTAGCTAGAAAAAAAGTTATGAGTCCTCAAACTTACAGAAAGATGTAAAAAATACTTAAATCATAATTTTAACTTGCATTAAAAAAAAAAAAAAAGGGCTGACTAAGTAGCAGATGACCCCACCTATCTACCATTTTCGTATGTTCAACGTTCTGCCAAACATCCTGTATAAAAAAAAAAAAACTAGTATAGTAAATATTTACCTATAATATACATACATATATAATATATGTAGAATATTACTGTATAGAAGAAAGGTAATGCTCTTTGACTTGCTTTTTGAAGAGAAATAAAGTTTTAGAATCTCGAATGTTAGGCGGAAGTGAGTTCTGCGTGAACAGAGAAGGAGTAAGAGTACAGTTGAGTTTATGTTAATATTTTATGATAATTTGTCAACAGAATGAAGCCAACTCGTTGCTAACACCGCGGCTGAAGCGTTCGAGAGATAAGGAACCTGTAAAACTGGACACACCAAACAAGAGAGTCAAGTATGTACTATTTGAATTTTTATAGTGAAGGCAAAGATGAATTCAGATGGGGTTTTTTTTTTGTGTGGGAAATGATCAAATGACTTCTCCCGCTCTGGGCGGAGCGGGAGGGCGTGTCAGACTCTTACTGACTAAAACCTACCCGTGTTCCTTCTGTTGCCTGTACGTTGCCAGGGGCCACGGTATCCGTTACTCATGGGTCACTCCGCATTTTAGGTATAAAGCTACAAGTAGGTACGCGGCGATCTCGACTTGTCGAATTCAGTGGACGTAACGTAGTCAGAAGATATAAGAGCCATGCGATAGAAAGAGAGGTAACTTCTAGGTGAATATAACTGTAGGTAATTAGCGTTGAGCGACCTGAATTGCACTTTATTGTGTCCTAGCAAGAGTCGCTTTTTACAAGACTGCGGCGAAGCCAAAAAGGAGGGTTATGTGTTTGACCTGTATGTATGTATGTGTGTCAGTCTCTATGTTCCCTCGTAACTACTAAACGGCTGAACCGATTTTGATTAATGATATGTCGTTAGATTCGTCTTTATTGCGCGAGTGTCACTGGGTACCTATATTAAAATTATTAAAAATCAAAATGGCGGATTTTTGGCCCCGAAATGTATGTTTTCATTTTTATTTCAATGATTTTGCGGATTGAACCATCTGTATTAGTCTGTGGTGAAGGACTATTTCTTGTCCCAATGCTCACACTGCTGTGCCAGCCTACTGTACTCGCGACAGGAACAATGGTCCGCCCATCTCGCCGCCGGACGACCGACAGCCACGGATCTAGATTTTTTTAAAGGTTGGGCAATAACTTGGCTACTGCCGCCCCGGCCAATCCATTATTTTATTTTATTATTATTAAATAGGAACAACAAACAGCTACATTATGCAATATTACAAACAGAAAAACAGAAATAACTTAGTAATAATGTAGCCCACGGCGCTGTTCACAGTCAATCAAATCAAATCAAATCATTTATTTCTTTGCAAACATGGGTATAGTACTATACCCATGTTTGCAAAAATAGGTGTTTTTATAATAAAGTTCTCCATATTTTACCGTCAAATGGGCATGCAAAGGTTTACAATTCAAAATTTAAAATACGAATTTAAAATAAGCGGCAGATCATAGGAAATTACAAAAAATAAAATAATAATAATGTCAGTGTGGTCACAGCAATCAAAAATATAAAATAAAATAAAATAAGACTATATAATGTCAAATGGAAACAAAAAGTAAGTGAACCACTATCATAATAATAATTGTCAATCAAAGTAACAGCATGTCAATCAGTTAGTGAATCATCATTAAGAAAATCGTCAATCTTGTAATAAGTTTTTATAATCAAAATTTCGTTTAGTGCCCTTTTAAATTTTAATGTAGTCATATTTTTTATAATATTAGGTAATCTATTATCTATGAGTGGGGCAATACCAAAAAAACTTTTTTGCATTAGCGCCGTTTTACATTTTGCTTGACATAATTGATTGATGTACTGAGTACGTATTGGATTTTTCCTGACCTCTGATAATTTTTTAAATAGATGTGGGTTACATTTCACAAACAAAGCCGTTTCCATTATATACAGGGTGTTTGGCAGAACGTTGAACATACGAAAATGGTGGATAGATTGGGTCATCTGCTACTTACTCAGCCCTAATGTAATTGGCCCTGGATATAAAAAAAAAATTTTTTTAGCTTTCTTCTAGTTTCACCACTTTCTTAACTTTAGAGTGTATTTTTTATCACAAATGGATAAAACAGGCATTTTTTTTTTATCGTTAATGTTGGTAGATTCTTATAAAACTATTGCTTTATTCAGATGTTAGCTAGAAAAAAAGTTATAAGTCCTCAAACTTACAGAAATATGTAAAAAAATACTTGAAACTAAATTTCAACTTGCATTTAAAAAAAAAAAAAATGGGTTGAGTAAGTAGCAGATGACCCCACCTATCCACTATTTTCGTATGTTCAACGTTCTGCCAAACACCCTGTATAAACAAGGCACAGTTAAAATTCAATCTGCCTAGCCTTTTCCCAACTATATTGGGGTCGGCTTCCAGTCTAACCGGATGCAGCTGAATACCAGTATTTTACATGGAGCGACTGCCTGTCTGACCTCCACAACCCAGTAACTGGGTAATACGATACCCCTTGGTAAGACTGGTTGTCAGACTTTCGGGCTTCTGACGACCCGTAACGACTGTCAAAGATCCACGAATGACAGCCGGGACCAACGGCTTAACGTGCTTTCCGAGGCACGGAGGAGTCTCGGTATGTAAAGATGGTCACCCATCCACAGACCAACCCCGGCAAGCGTAGCTTAACCTGATGGATCGACCCGTGCGGCAGTTATTACTTAGCCACGAGCTGTACACAGTACAAGTAATAAATAAGACCTTAAAGTCACTGGGAGGTGAACTGTTCATGCATGACAGCTACACTAAGAATTACAAAAACAGAAGAAAAAAGTATTTAAAAACATTATGGGGGATACGCTACGGTAGCCCGCGAAATTCAAATTTACTCGAAACAAAAATGTTGCTAGCAACATATTAATCAAATTTTATCGATTGATAATGCGTCAGCCCAACTGGGGCGCCAAAACTGTTTTTTTTTTTTTGACTAGGACATCTCGTAGCTCACCTCTGAGGTGATGACTACTTAACCGGACAATCCTGCGGCTGCCTACTAAACTGCTACTAAACTCAAAGCCTCTACTTAAAACTAGGCGAGCGCTCGCTAAGGGCACCCCCTGTGGGGTACGGACCTCGGCTTAGGGCGTCGCTGGGGGGAGGACAGCAAGTTGGGACAAGCTGGATCAAGGATAATTCATTATTATTAATCGGGGAATTTAAAGCTACTGGCTCAGCATCGACGCGGGCTGGCGCATCAACGAGCAAGGGTCGGGGGGGAGTATTATTTACTCGGGCGGGAATAATTAAATGTGCTGCGCGTCCCATTTATTGCAAAGTTGCGGTATGCTGGGTGGTGCACTTGTCTGCCACGCTTGAATTTGTCGCCCTCTTAAATTGGCGCCCGGGGCACGGGCCCAGGTTTGCCCCCCTCCCCTCTACTATTTTGTGAATGTGAGAACGCTGTAGGCTTAGTGGACTGTATATTTGCTGACCATAATTATTTTGTTAAGTACCTGGTACTTGTTGAAAGACCTACACTGTCCTCCCATACCTAATAACACTGTTATTTGAAAATATTGTAAAAACCAATTACTTTTAAAAGAGTAACCGTGGAGTTTCTTGCCGGCTCTTCTCCATAGGAAACGACCAATTGGAACCGTGCACCTAGCTTCTAACGTTTCATAAGTGCCCATGTAGGTTTACGTGAAATAAAATATTTTTAAATTTGAATCTACATCCGGGGCTGGACCGACACTTCGTTCTTCCAGTCCTCGGACGCCACTCGGTCACTGTATGGGGATTGGCACAAGAAAAGAGAGGCCTATTCTCAGCAATGTGTGGTACAGTTCAACATCAAATACCTTTGCCGCTCTGAAGTTAGGTTGCGTCAATTTGGTTGTTTTTTTTTTAATGTTCGTTACGCGATTACTCCGCCAATTATAAAATATTTTTTTGTTTGGTAGGGCATACTTCAGGAGTGGTCCCATATAAATTTGGTCAAGATCTGATAAGGGGTTTTTGAGTTAGCTTCAATAATACGTATTTTTCCCACCTAGTATATGTGGATGATATTCTAATAGTTCCTGTCACTGTAATTTACATAACAGGTAATGGGTATTCAAATTTTTGTGGGGGTTTTGTGTAGGTACCACAACTAAAAAGTGAAAAATAAGAACTTTTTCACAAAAAATAAAACCGACTTCCAAAATAAAACACTACAAAGTGAAAAATAACTTTGATTTCGGAAGTCGGTGGCAAAAAAACGAAAATAAAAAATCAAAGACACCGACTTCCGAAATCAAAGTTATTTTTCACTTTGTAGTGTTTTTTTTTGGAAGTCGGTTTTATTTTTTATGAAATAGTTATTTGTGCAACAAGAGAGCAAAGTTGTTTTTTGCTGCGAGTGTTGATTTTGAATCCCGAGTAAGCGAAGGATTCTATAATTGAATCACGAGCGTAGCGAGTGATTCTAGGTTAGAATCCTGAGCGCGGCGAGGGATTCAAAGACACGAGATGTAAATAACTTTGCTCTCGTGTAACACATACAACTTTTCACCTCAGCAGCGAGAACATACAACATGTAAAAAAAACATTTCCGATCCGTGAGGGTGTTGTTAGGTATCGTACTGTGAGCATATTTATGTGGAAATTTTCAGGAAAAAAGAAATCCGATTCCCCAGTTTTTTTTCAATGGCAAATACCAATTTTTTTTTAGAAAAAAAAAGTGTGGTCGGGGGACCCCTGTCAGGCACGAAGTTCCTTCTCACGTATGATTTAATTTAAAACATAAACAAAATTGTTACAGCCACCATCTTGGATTTACATTTTGACCTCACTATCGACTTAAGCACCCTCAAAAACTATGAAAACGATACCCATGACGAAAAGTTTGAATATTTTCGCAGCCACCATCTTGAATTTATATTTTGATCTGACTATCGGCTTTAGCTCCCTCGAAAACTATGAAAACGACACCCATGACGAAAAATGAAAAAAAAATCGCAGCCGCCATCTTGGATTTTTAATTGGACTTCACTATCGGCTTTAGCAACCTTGAAAACCATAGAAACGACACCCATGAAGAATTTTTTTTAAATTTTTGCAGCCGCCATCTTGGATTATTATTTTGACTTCACCATCGGCTTTAGCAACCTTGAAAACCATAGAAACGATACCCATGACGAAAAATGTGAAAATTTTCGCAGCCGCCATCTTGGATTTTTATTTTGACTTCACCATCGGCTTTAGCAACCTTGAAAACCATAGAAACGATACCCATGACGGAAAATGTGAAAATTTTCGCAACCGCCATCTTGGATTTTCATTTTGACCAAATTCACACTTTCTATCTTTCTCTTTGAATTAGAAGAAGACAGTCGCAGCACCTTTTCGCGTGACGATCTCTACCAGTGCACTTTTACCGCAAGCCGCTTTATGAACTTCGTTCTAAAAAATTTAATAAAACAGATCTGATTTTAAATAAAACCTTATCAGATGATTTGCAATTTAAAGGTTTTATAAAATGTATCCGAACGTTTTATTGTTTGTTTCTTTTTTGGGTCTACTAGTTATGGAATTTTGAAATCGAACTTCGAATCGACTTGTTTCTATCTCTCGCTTTTTTCGTATCGAAGTGAAAGTGACAAAACTAATTGAAGTTCAAATCTTTAGAATTTGTGAGTAGACCCAACACTGTCCTCGGCATTTAAAAAAAAAAATTAAAAAATTACTTTGTCTCACGCTCGCAGCAAAATTGTATTTTGTACACTGTTTTTTGACACCAAAACCTGCTTGTTTGAGGTGCTGAGGTGAAAAAGTTTTTTTTTTAAGTAAGATTGTCTACTGCGCAGTCATTTGTAGCCTAGATCAGAGCGGCAAAGTTATCTGACGTGAACTGTACGTGAGGTTCTATTTGCCTAGTTTCGGGCGTATTATACGCCCAGTTTCGCATCCATACAAAGCATTGTTAAGTTTTTTTATGTGATCCAACGATATTATTTTTTATATTAATATTTACTAGCGACTTCGTCCGCGTGAAATTTAAGCCCCTGACCCACCGCGTCGCAACCCATCGCCCACCCGCGCTATAATTTCGTTTTCACTTATCGACTTAGTAGACTTTTTTTTCGTTTAACTTTGCTCCTGAAGTAGTTTGGAGGAGCTCGTGGCTAAGTAATAACTGCCGCACGGGTCGATCCATCAGGTTAAGCTACGCTTGCCGGGGTTGGTCTGTGGATGGGTGACCATCTTTACATACCTACCGAGACTCCTCCGTGCCTCGGAAAGCACGTTAAGCCGTTGGCCCCGGCTGTCATTCGTGGATCTTTGACAGTCGTTACGGGTCGTCAGAAGCCCGAGTCTGACAACCAGTCTTACCAAGGGGTATCGTATTCAAAAAATTCAAAAAGTCATTTATTCAAACTAGGCTGAGAATCAGCACTTTTCGAACGTCAAAATTACATAAGACAGTCCCCCAAAACGCCCACCCTTCACCACTTCCTAGTGCTTTTGCTGGGAAGAAGAAGTGGCGCAACAAACTCCCCAGCAGCACAGCTGTCTGTTCAGTTAGAAAATAAAATAAAAATGATTCTATACAACAGTATGCAAGACAATTTACAATATGCTAAAAATAATTTAAATTAAATAGCTATAATTAATAGCCATATGACAGCTAGCACACGCCAATATACCAACCAAAAGCATCGAGAACTATACTCAAGCAGAAATAAAAATAACTAAAAGTAAACAATATCTAAAAAAAAAAGATAAAGCCTCCAGGCATAAAGGGCGTGCCCGCTTACATATAGCTGTAACTAGAAGTTACAATTGATAAACTAGGACCATCGAGGTAAAATAAATAATTGTCGAGGTCGCTAGCTAACCACATATTGCAATACAACTCATAAAAAAAACATTGTAATGAGTAGATTATGTCAGCACTAAATTAAAATAAAATTAAAATAAATTGACTTATAAAGTAAAATTATAAACAATTATATAAACTCATATAGCCTGTCAGTAGGTATACTAATTCTGGAGAAAGAACATTTAACATTGTCTTGAGTTAATCACAGCGACCATCTATTCTTATCATTTAAGTAGTCGTTGATAGAATAGTATGCCTTTGAACAAAGGTTGGACTTTAATTTAGTTTTAAACGCATTAAAAGGCAAGTCTAGCAAAGAAGAGGGTAGCTTGTTATAAAAGGTTATACCAAGCCCAACAAATGAGTTATGAACCTTATGAAGCCGGTGAAAGGGAGCACGTAGTTTATCCTTACTTCTTGTGTTAACATTGTGAATATCACTGTTTTTAGTGTATAAGTGTATATTTTGCCTAATATATAAGATGTTGGCGAAGATGAATTGTGATGCCACTGTGAGAATACTGATATCTTTGAAAAAATCTCTCAGAGAAACTCTGGCACCTAGCTGGTAAATTGCTCGAATAGCTCGTTTTTGGAGGACAAATATATTTTGAATATCTGCAGCTTTGCCCCACAGCAGAATACCATAGGACATAACGCTATGAAAATAACTAAAATAGACTAACCGAGCCGTATCAACGTCAGTGTATTGTCTTACTTTTCTGACGGCGTAGGCGGCCGAACTGAGCCTTCCCGCTAGGCTCGATATATGTTGGCCCCACTGAAGTTTGGCATCTACTGTTATGCCCAGAAAAACTGCCGAGTTTACAGTTTCAAGCACCTCTTTATCTAAGACGATGTTGGGTCCTAGGTTTCTAACATTTGGAAGGGCAAACTTTACACATTTCGTTTTCTTGGCATTGAGAACTAGGTTATTTGTCGTAAACCAATCCGTAACCATTGATAGTGCACTGTTTACATCGTCAAAGTCTTGTCTATTCCTGTCTACTTTAAAAATAAGAGAGGTATCATCTGCAAACAGTACAACTTCACAGATACCCTTTAAATAGAATGGTAAGTCATTGATATATACTAAGAACAAGAATGGACCCAGTATTGAGCCTTGAGGTACACCTAACTGAACTGGTAGCCCGGAAGATTTTACACCATCAACATCTACACATTGCGACCTATTATTTAAATATGAATTTAAAACGTTGAGAGCTTCGTTTAGCACACCATAATGACGCAGTTTACGCAAAAGCGTGTCATGGTGCACGCAATCAAAGGCTTTGGAGAGATCACAGAAAACTCCAATAGCATTTTGAGAGTTCTCCCATGCGTTAAATATGTGTTTCAGGAGAGCAACACCCGCATCTGTAGTCGAACGACCCTTTGTAAAGCCATATTGTTCACTATGAAGGAGGCTATTTAAATTAAAATGTCTTAGCAACTGCTTGAGTATTAACTTTTCAAATATTTTGCTGAATGCTGGTAAAATAGAAATAGGCCTGAAATTGCCAACGTCATTTTTATTACCTGATTTAAATAATGGTATGACTTTACTACTCTTCATGAGATCAGGAAAAGTTCCTAAATCAACACATTTATTAAAAGTAACAGCTAGATAGGGGGCTACGATGTCTATTATATTACTCAAAAGTTTAATGGAGATTCCCCAGTAATCACCAGTGTTTTTAGACTTGAATGTGTTGAAAACATTAACTACATCACGAGGCGTTACATGTTCGAAGCTAAATAAGCGACTACTTTTAGACACACTACTAAACAAAAGGTTTTCAGCTTTAGATGGGGACGAATTTAAGGAGCGAGTCGTAGTTATAGGTATGTTGGCAAAAAACTCATTAAACGCCTCAGCTACGTCAGCTGCTTTAGTAACTAATTTATTATCGACCATAATCTCAAGTTGTTTATCTTGCTTAACCGATTTACCCGTTTCATTGTTAATAATTTTCCAAGTGGTTTTTACTTTATTATTGGAATTTTTAATTGTATCGCTTAAAAATTTAGATTTAGCAAAAACACTAACCTTTTTAAATAATTTTGAATAATTTTTGACATACTCTAGGAAAGGAGTATCAAATCTATATTTTTTCAAACCATATAACTCGTATAGTCTCGCTCTACTTTTATAAATACCCGGAGTGGCCCATTGATTAAAGCCAACGGAGGTGCCATTAATGTCAATAGTTTTAGTCTTGAAAGTAGATTGGTACTCTTTTTGCACAACATCAAAAAGGGCTGCATACATTTCATTAGGATTCTCGTGTTCTATTATAGATGGTGTTATTCTATGAGCTATATTATTTTTAAATTTATTGCAACGACTAGCTGTATATGGCCTACATTCTATTTTATGCGGCTTTTTATGTAATGGCATGGGGAAACTAGCTAATAAACCACAGTGGTCAGACGTTAAGTCACTTAACACTAATTTATTTTTGGCATCACAATCACTAAATATATTACCCAGTTACTGGGTTGTGGAGGTCAGATTGGCAGTCGCTTCATGTAAAATACTGGTATTCAGCTGCATCCGGTTAGACTGGAAGCCGACCCCAATATAGTTGGGAAAAGGCTAGGCAGATTGATTTTTTCGGCTCCTAAAGTAGCGTGTTGTACCTTCCTCAAGAATTAAGCTATCAAATGCAAAAAATATTAATCAAATCGGACAGGCAGTTACATAGATTGCCGCGTTCAAACAAACATTTTGTAGGGAACCGAATGATCCAACACATCCGCCACCATCAGCGAGACATTTAAGAGAGCATGACATACTCTCAACTGCCATGTTGACTTGAAAGAAGTCAACATCCTCCTGGGCATCCTCCAAACCGCGAAGCTAGTATTGTAGTATGATCTTTTCCGTTATTTCTTACAGGATACAAACAAAAACATCATCACCACAAACTCCAAAGTCATCACCGAAATCGTCACCCCGTGTCACCGCAACGCCGCCGTCGAAGTCACCTAAAATATCACCGAAGCGAGCGCCCTCGCCACCTCGCATATATAAGTGTGCGATATGCGGGCAGGCGAACAAGAACCCGCAGGGTTATATGAGTCATATGAAAGTGCATAGTGTTGGATTTACCAGTCTAAGGTAAGTTTTATTTTACTCATCGATCTCCAACGTTAAGTGCTGGGAACCCTCCTGGAGGGTTCCCCTAGTTGCATATGGCATGCCAGGAGCCCTCGCGGAGGGCTCATTTAAAATGTAGGGTTTGTCTTAGCCAATACAGCATTATAAACCGTGAAAATAAAATCTGATGCATAATTTAACAAGATTTATTAGTATATGCCAAAATCATTTTTTTTTTTTTTTTCACGTTTAAAAATATTCACAAAAAAATTAAAAGATTGGAAACTACGTATGGCGACAAGACCTGCTGAAAACACTATTTTACTTCGTTTTACAGTGTTTTATTACACCGTTTTAAATCTAATGCCGTTGACCGTCCGCGATGGTTATCTTTAGCGCAAACGTAATGCCGGTAACCCTCCCGGAGGGTTCACTTCCAATATGTATACGAGGGCTGCAGTAAAAGTATCGGGAATGGAATATTTCCACTGTTCCTGTCATATTAAAATCTTTTTAATTGAAAACTCCTTGGTTTTAAAAATCGAATAAGTACCATTTATTTATTTTTTTAAAGATTCTCGGTTTTGTCACAAGGGTTTGTCAAACTTGTTTAGTCGTTGAGAAAATGGAATTGACTCGAGAAAATTCAAGAGCGATGATTTATTATGACTTTCGAAGTGGTTTAACACAAAAACAGTGTGTTGACCGGATGATTTCTGCATTTGGTGATGAAGCCCCATCCAAAACCACAATTTATCGCTGGTTTGCTGAATTTCAACGTGGACGTGTCAAGCTCAGTGATGATCCCCGTCAATGTCGTCCAAAAACTGCAGTCACCCATGATAACGTTGATGCTGTGCGTAAGGTGATTGAGGAAGATCGACATGTGACACACCGCGAAATTCAGGCAACTTTAGACATTGGCATGAGTCAAATACAAATAATCTTGCATGAACAATTAAGTGTAAAAAGTTGTTTTCCCGATGGATACCGCATTCGCTCTGTGAAGAGCAAAAAGCGGCTCGCGTTCCTTGGTGCGTCAGAACTCTCGAAAGATTCCACGCAGGATCCTCAAATGCGGGGTATACAACATCGTATCAGGTGACGAATCCTGGATATACGCGTACGAACCCGAAACAAAAAACCAGTCACGAGTTTGGGTGTTCAAAAATGAGTTAAAGCCAACAAAAATTGTTCGTTCACGGATTGTTGCAAAAAAAATGGTGGCTACGTTTGTCTCCAAAACCGGCCATGTTACGATTATTCCTCTTGAGGGACAAAGAACGGTTAATGCAGAATGGTATGCTAGCATTTGTTTGCCACAGGTCGTTTCTGAACTCCGTAAAGAGAACTGCAACCGCCGCATCATGCTCCATCACGACAATGCGAGTTCTCACACCGCGCACAGAACAAAAGAGGTTTTAGAGCAAGAAAACATAGAATTATTAGACCATCCGCGGTACAGCCCCGACCTAAGCCCTAATGATTTCTTTACTTTCCCTACAATAAAGAATAAATTGCGTGGACAGAGATTTTCATCACCTGAAGAAGCTGTGGACGCCTACAAAACGGCCATTTTGGAGACCCCAACTTCCGAATGGAATGGTTGCTTCAATTATTGGTTCCATCGTATGGAAAAATGTGTCAAATTTCGCGGAGAATACTTCGAAAAGCAATAAATACATTTTTAAATAGTAATGCTGTGTCACTTCCTTGATTCCCGAAATTTTCAGTGCCGCCCTCGTAGCGGCATGGCGTATGAGTTCTATAAACAGTGGGTTGAGTCGAAAGTGTTAAATAAATGAATGTGTGAATGAATGAATGTTTGGTAATTGCTCACTCTAAAGTAAGGCCATTTTAATAGGTAACATTTGACAATTCATCAAAATTCAACAACGTAACCTTGTAACGGGGGGCATAAAATAATATATCTTTTCGTTTTGTTAGAATTGCACAATTTCTTAACTTTTTTCAATTACGATTACATATTTATTGTAATAATGACCGATACGAGTAATTTTACGATTTGCTTTCACTAAACTGACAGACGTCAAATGTTACCTATTAAAATTACCTTACTTTAGTGGCAACCACTGATCTCTAAATATGTCCTATGCGTGGATAATGCAGTGGACTGCAACATTACTACTTAAGAGGGAACAGAGCCCGTGATTTTCTATACAAACGTATTCCCCGTTTTTCTTCCTGAATAATGCCTCTAGAGCTGTCATTTTTTTTTTGTATAAAATCGGGGTCTCTATAGGCATGTCCCTGTCATTTCCTTTTTTTCAGCAATTAATAAGTAAGGAAACTATGATCATCCAAAAATTACAAAAATGCCCCATTTTTACCCTACCAGACTAATTCGGAAAAGTTTTTAGCATAAAAGAAAATAATAGGAACCTAGACATACTCTTTCTTAAAATTTTAATGTAAAAAATTATTAAATCGGCTTAGTTTTCGAGGAGAAAAAAGGAGAATGCTAAACGTCGTTTTCGTCAAAAAAAATGTGTTATAATCGGTCTGAGCTGCAGTTGTCCCTATCGCACTTTACGGGGTTTAACTCGGTTTTTCGGGCGCAGCGCGACGGCAATAGTTTCTTCAAATACCTATTTTTCAAATTCCTCGCAGCCCCTGTTAAAGTTGTCTTAAAGTTACGTACGGACGAAGCCTTTGCGTATGGGGTCTGCTTCCAATCTTATCGGATGCAGCTAAAAACCAGTATTTTACACCAAGCGATTGCCTATCTGACCTCCAAAACGCAGTTACTGAGTAACACTATATAATACCCCTTGATAAGCTTTATGTCATTGAAAATTTAACAAAAAAAAACATTTTTCTTGACTGCAGGTTGGCATGCAACCCCTGTGGCTTGTGGTTCGTGTCGGCAGAGGAAGCGGCGACGCATCACAAACGTCACAGAAATAAATCTAATCCGTACACGTGTAGAAGATGTGAGGAGGACTTCGGACATCTTTCAGCTTATGATGAGTAAGTAGAGAAGTTTGCTATAGTTTGACCGGAACCGCTGTTCCGCGCCCCGGCGAGGCCGGCAGCGTTAACGAATCAGCGGCGGGCGGTATTCCGCGCGCCGTGAGCATTGACGCATGAGCGGCCTACACTGCCTCTCCGTCTCGCCGCGCACATAGCTAAGACGTGGAACAGCGGTCTCGGTCAAACTATATCTACTAGCAGCTGACCCGACAGACGTTGTCCTGTCCAAATTTCAATAATTCATACAAACATCCCATAGAAAAAAGGACGTTAAATTTTTCCCGAGTTTGATCATTTTCCGGGAAACTTTTCTATCCATAAAATCAAATTCTTGTTTCCAATTGACGGGAATTGTATTTAAAAATTATATCAACTTTAGTTACGAACTAACATCGCCATCTTGTTTGGTCAAAACAATTTCTTTTACACAATTTCACAAACGTTGACCAACAACAGGAGCAGTGGGTGGCTCGGTAGAAATGGCCGCGACTTCGGCGCGGGACATACACAAGTGGCGAGGGGAACGGGCGAGGAACATACACACCCCGCTCGCGCCACGCCTCTTGTGTATGTTCCGCGCCACGTCGTTCCTATACATTTTGTATGAAATATGAAACGGGCGGCGCAATGCCCGCGCCACTCGCCATTTGTGTATATCCCGCGCATTACGAGTTGTAAGTCGTAGGTTCGCATCCAAACAGGCACTTTAGTTTTTGTAAATTATTTCATCACCACTGCTCTCAAAACGGTAAAGGAAAACATCGTGAGGAAACCGGCATGTCCTAGAACCAAACATTCGAAGACATGTGATATCTACCGCCCCGCGCTGGCCGGGGGGGGGGGGGCTGCCTACTCCCTCGCGGGGAGGAGGACTGTGTCCCGGCTGTGGGGACGTTATAGGCTGATTATGCTTATGCTTAACATGCAGGCGTCAAAATATCCAGTCTAAAAATAGGCACTTTTCTTTTTTTTCAGGCACTTTGACAATAATCAATGCATACCATTTGAAGAGGTGCCCGACGTCAAGTGTGACGTGTGCTGGCATTTGTTCGCGACCAACAACCTACTCGATGAACACAGGTGTCTGGGAGAAGACCATAGACCTGGAGGTAAGTAGCGACTCCAAACTGCACAAGGAGGATATTACACTATCATAGCGAGGATAAGCTACGAACAATGTTAATGGCTAAGGCAACCAATAGGCTAGTTGACAGTAGGAAAAATATCTGAAGGCGGGTTCACACCTGCGCACGCGCACGAGCAGTGCGGTTCACTTCCATCTTCGGAACATAGTATCCGGCTCGAAGGACCATTTAATGTAGGAACCAATGGTTGTAGACACCGTACACTATCACTTAATTGATGATGGTTTAGTTCTGGAGTACACAGAAAGAACCACAAGTTGTGGTTAAAGTTATATGAAAATGTAAAAGGTACAAGTTAAAGTGGTAGCGATTATTTCTCTTGACAAGGGGTTAGTTCCACAGTTGTTGTCTGACTCGATCTGCCTTGCGTGAAAAGTTACAATTATAGCGTAATATTTATGACGCACGACATCCAAGTAAGTTGATGCGTTCGCAAAGTAAAAGCATCATCGAAGTAGTTCATATCTATACACCGTAAGGACTATTTCTGCATGCAGTGCTCGGCCGCTATAGAACCGGGGCGGTAACAGATGTGGGCATCGTGTTCACGGGATTTTGTTTTCAAACTGCTTAGATATGAAGTTCTTCGATGGTACGGTTGATGAGACCGTACAGAAACCTTTGGAAATGTCCGCAAGCAGTTCGCGTGCCAGTTAATGAATGTTCAACAACGTAAATAACGCCAAATGAATGTTGTTGAAGTGTTAAAATGAAATGCATTCTTACTATGTGTCACACAACTACTCCTACGGGAACCAATCGAACCCAGACTCATGCTCAGAGACTTAAAAAAGGAGGAGGTTTTTCAATAGGGATGATAACTAAAAAAGTGTTTTTTGTCCGTCATGTAGATTATGAAAAAATAAAGTACACGTATTTTTTCTTTTTTTATGGTATCAAAAGATTACTGCGATACATTGACTTATAATGTGCCATGACGTCACTTGTATGTAGATTTTATACATACTTGTGACGTATCAACCCCCACTCCCCAACTTTAATGCGTTGTATCTAAGTCATTTTTTATTAATATGATAAAGCAAAAAATACGTGTCTAATATTTTTTTATTATCTGCCTGACGGACTAAATAGAACTTGTTTTTTTTTTACCCAGGCATCATCCCTATTCGACCGTATATATTTTTTTTATGTGTGTTCGCGGATAACTTCGTCGTTTATGAACCGATTTTGATGATTCTTTTTTTGTTTGGTAGGGCATACTTCAGAAGTGGTCCCATATAAATTTGGTCAAGATCTGATGAGGGGTTTTTGAGTTAGCTTTAATAATTATATTTTTCCCACCTAGTTTATGTGGACGATGTTCTAATAGTTCCTGTCACTGTAATTTACTTGGTATTCAAATTTTTGTGGGGGTTTTGTGTAGGTACCACAACTAAAAAGTGAAAAATAAAACCGACTTACAAAAAAAAAAACACTACAAAGTGAAAAATAACTTTGATTTCGGAAGTCGGTGGCAAAAAAACTAAAATAAAAAACCCAAGATACCGACTTCCGCAATCAAAGTTATTTTTCACTTAGTAGTGTTATTTTTGTGAAAAAGTTTTTTTTTACAGTGTCCTCTCATACCTATAAACACTGTAACTTGAAAAGATTGTAAATACCATTTACTTTTAAAAGAGTAACCGTGGAGTTTCTTGCCGGTTCTTCTCCATAGGAAACGACCAATTGGAACCGTGCACCTAGCTTCTGACGTTTCATAAGTGCCCTTGTAGGTTTATGTGAAATAAAATATTTTGAATTTTTTGAAAAGGTATGGTTAATTAGAGTGAGTGGATCCGAACCCAAACAGGCGCTTCACTTTGTGTAAATAATTTCATCAGCACTGCCCTCAAAACTGTGAAGGAAAACATCGTGAGGAAACCGGCATGTCCTAGAACCAAACATTCGAAGACATGTGACATCTACCAACCCGCACTGGGCCCGCGTAGTGGATTACAGCTCACTCCCTGAAGAGAGGTGATCTTTGTCCCAACAGTGGGGACATTGTAGTTTGATTATAATATATATATGTCGGGACAGGAGCATTATTGGCACCGTCTTCAGGCATTATGTGGGCGGATATTAAGGTGATCGAGCAAAGAAATACACTCAATGCACAATAATCACATTTAAGAATAACAAACACAATTGTCACAATAATAATGTAAGCCAAACGAAAACGTATGACAGTTTCTTGACTTGAGGTTCTCTTCTCTGTCACGGTCGGAATGCAAGAAGGCTCTCCGTGGCGTCCCTCCATTCTAGGCTCCGTCGTAGCACGAAGTTACCCGAGTGTTAGTGCTGCCACCACTCGGGTCACGTGCCGCGCTTCGTTTAGCGATCCTACTAATGACCGTCTCCGACATATATAAGGTTAATTTTGTCCTTTTTTTTCGTGCAGGCAAATGCGGTAAATGCAGGAGAAGTTACACGTTGCTGAAGAATCTAAAGAAGCATGAACAAAGCTGCACTGCAAAGAAAAAAGGTAATCTTTTTGATATTTTTCCATACATCTAGGCCGCTTTCCGAATTAGAACATAATCGCTCACAGCGCTGACATCGATAATTGGCGTTCCGATTAAGATATCACGATTATGACAGCTGAGGGCTGTCAACAATTCGGAACGCTCGTGAACGCGCTCACGGTACTCGCTCAACGTCAAAACTTGCATATCATATTTCTTTGTGTATATATCACACATTTCTTCTTCTTCTTTGGCCAGGTGGCGAACGGTAGCCAGAAACTGCCACGTTAGTTTAGAGATAAGATGCGAGTCAAAATAAAACAGCACAACTGTCATTTTTGACAGCGCTCACGGTGATATTAGTAAAAGGCATGGTCGGCGTTATCGCAAGATGGCGTATGTTGTATGTGTAGATAAATTATCCTTATCTCTTTCACAGCCGAATTAATTGTGGACCCGGTGTTACTAGGCAAGGTGAGGCCTATACAGATTCGAGTGTCTCGCTGCGATCCGTTACTGTCGAACATCAAGCAAGAACACTATGACGTCTCCAATGTGACAGCGGTAAGTACCTCTATAAATACTATGCATAGTTGACCTCGTAGTTGCTTCACAACGCTAAGAGCGTTATTACACTGACGATTTGCCAGCGTGTTTCAAGGCAGGCGATCTATGAACGTGTTCTCCGCGGGTACGTAGCGTGTAACTGCGCAACGTATACGCCGCATTTTCACAAAATTCAAACTCGACTCAAACTCAAAGCATTTATTTCAATTAAACCAATTACAGTCACTTTTGAACTGTCAAGGGGTCGGTCAGTCAGAAATCTGAAGCTAGTTGCCCATTCCAAAGCGTAGGTTCCTGTGGAGAAGAACGGGCAAGAAACACGCAAGAAACTCCACGGACACTATTTTTAAATCATAATATTGGTTACATCTTTCATGTTGAAACAATACATGTGAGAACAATGTAGTAAGACGTCCACGTAATAAGCGTCTGTAATAAAAAGATAAAAACAATTTAAAAAAAAAATGAATTAAAATAAGCCATGGCAGCTAAGAGGTGACCAGTCCCAACTGACGGCGCCCGTTTTTATACAAACTAACATGTTTTTATTACGCTCGTTTGAAGTAGTAAACAATTAAATTCAAATGTAGGGAAATGTATTGGTATTATTGGGGATATAATATACTAGACATTATGCGCGATGGAAATACGATTTGATAAAGTTGTCTCTATAGAATAAATACGCAAAGTTACCTCTTATTTAGTATTTTTTTCCTCTATTTTACTTCTCCAAAAGCTAGCTCCAGTCATAGATGACTGGAGCTTTTATGCGCGATAGTTTTTTATTTAAGAGCAATATAATATATGATGAAAAAAACAAGGAAAAGCATTGTAAAACTACAAAAGCGTGGTTATTTTCTTTACTCTTTACACGTAAAGAAAAAGACAGAGACAAAGGCAAATGGTCGCTACGCTCTTTAACAATCGTCTCGCTGGTAGCTCGCTCGCAAATCGCCAGTGTGTTAAGGCCCTAAGGTTGAATGTCACTTGCACGTCCTAAAATTCATTAGCTGGGTCCACACAAGACGATCCACGCTCCGATCGGGCGCGGCAGGAGTGCGAACCAAATGCGCGGTCGGTGTGGACGTACAGAGCCAAGCGCGCGCGGTGGAGCGGCCGATCTGAACGCTGTCGGTTTTTTGACAATGCTCACAAACGCGCCCCAGTCGTTTGGCCGGCTCTGTGTGGATGGTTGTGTCTGGATCGGGCGATTGAGAAATATGGATAATGAGCAAAGTCGCCGTTTAATAACCATTTATAAAGAACATAAGTATTAATGAGCAGAATATAGCTTACAGCTCCTACAGTTAGGGGTACCATCTATGTAAGGGAGGATGCCTGTCTATTGTAAAAAAACTAAGTCTTAAAATAAATAATGTGCAACAGATCACAGTTTTAAGAACTGACATTTATTCAAAATGAAAAGTATGAACAATTTACGATCACTAAACTTACTAGAAAAAACGAACTTACTAAATTTAGTGATATTTTACAAAAGTTGTTTTTTGAAAAAATATAATAATAATTATAAAAATCTTCACACGTAACGTTTTTAAAGTTTTCTTGGGTTACTAATAATGCTTTTACCGACTCTATTGTCAGGCGATTACTTTCTTTATTCAACTGTGCATTTATTAGGGAAATTTAAAAATGCCTGTCTCAGCTAAGCGCCGGCCGCACGCCTGTCTTAACCGTAAAATGCCTGTCAAATGCGGCAAATGCCTGTCACATGGTAACCCTACCTACATTAGTCTGACGACGCTGCCGTACCGTGCGGATCCATATCGAGCGTGTGCTCAACTGAAATTAATCCCGCGCTCCATAATCGTAGCTCGTAGAGCACCAATCTAAAATTTGGACCGTCCAGTGTTTACGCAGCTAACGTCTATTTTTGCTCTAGTACTTATATTTTACACACTGGATTTATTAATATTTATTTACTGGCTTGATTTCCGTACGTATTTTTCGGGTGACCACTGAACATCAGCGCTGTGCTGTGGGTCCCCCATAGCACAGCATTATGCTGAGTGGAAGCCTTCTTGTCACAGTCATGAAGTGCAGCTGCCGAATATTTCTGTTATGTTTATATTGTTGTTTTTTTTTGTGTGCACGTGTTTCTGTGTCAAATAAACCTATTTTTCTTTGATTCTTTCTTATTTATTACCGTCTCACGTTTCTCGAAAGTCATTTTCATTTTTTTTTACGCAGTTTTATTGTTTTTTTAAACTTAAAAAAAAATAATTTTGAAATTTGTATTGATGTACTGAATTTCATAATCAAAAAGCATTTATTCAAAAAGGCTCGATGTAAATGGATGAAAAAGTCTGAGAATCAATACTTTTTGAATGTATACATAAGACAGTCCCTCTAAACGAACTAGTATATTCTCGCAGAAATAATATATTTGTTAGCTTAGGTACTTTCCATAATTTTGAAGAAGATTATTTTATTTGCATTTTTTGCAGTCACTCAATGTGATATCTTAGTAAGTTAAAACATTTATTAATTTTCTCTCAAGAAAAAAGTACTTAAAAAAAAAGTCTTAAAAATTGGATTCGTATCAAAATTATTGAATATTTTTGTTTTATTAAATCTATTTGAATTGCATAAAAATATTAAGCCACAAATGTTACCAATATTTTATTAATAACATCTAATTAAAATTCCCTTTTCCACAGGATTTCGGCCTGGATAAAAATTGCGTCTATCCATACATATCATCCGTTTCGAGACTCCGAATCAAATCCGATCCTGACGAGCTCGACCGAATGGTGGACATAAAGGACGAAATTAAAGATGAATTCTATATACAAGAAGACTACGTACATTGGGACTCAGAAGAAAGTGAATCTGACGAAGAAGTAACCTGCAGTTCAGTTCTTAATCCCAAGAAGAAGATTGATACGCTAGCAAATCTTACACTAAAAACTCTCTTCTCTAAAAAATGCTTGGGTAAGGTACCTAAGAAGAAAAGAAGGGTAAAACAAGAGAAGAGTATGTTTGATTCTCTTCTGGCTGAAACAGAAGATGATGTGACTAGAGATATTAATAATATCATCGATAATTTGGGGGACGATGATGAATTTGATGGGCAAAGTCAGAAGACGGGAGATGAAAGTCAGAAAGATGATAAAGAAAAAAGTATGGATGTCAGTGATGACAAAACTGTTGATTATGGAAAAGAAACTGAGAATGTTGTTGACAAAAGTGTTGATGGCAATGACACTGGTGTCAATGACAAAGTTGCTGACACTCAGAAAAATAATGACGATGTCAGTATAGCTGCTGCTGATGATAGTTCAGAGAAAAATGATCAAAAAGCACAAAATGATGTAAAATTAAGTGATGTGATTGACAGTAATACTGAGAAAAATGAAAATAATGACACGTGTGAAGATGAAGTGTCAAAACGAGATGAAAAAGACATTAATCGTGCTTCTAAAAACTTTAATAGTGTGTGCAATGATACGGAAGGTTCAAATAATAATATAAGTAGTAATAATAATGATAATAATACGGTTAATAATGGTAGTCTTAATAATTTTAGCTTTGATTATGATGATGGTATGGTTTTAAGTAAAAACGAAAGTGAGTCTAAAGCTAATGATATTTCATCATCGGCTAGTATAGGTAAGAATCAAAATGATGATTCCGAAGTGAAAAATGACGAAAATAATTGCAAAATAGATTTTGAAAATAATCAAGATTCTAATTCTATTGGAGCTGGTAGCGACAGCTTACTCAACGATACTACAGAGAGTAATGTAGGCGACAACGACAAAGAATCTATCGATAAAGCTGTCAACGATAATGCTACATCACAATCGGAACAGAATACAGATGAAAATAAATATCAGTCAAACGAATTCTCAGTGGATAATGTGAGTCAAGAGTCTGTTTCAGAGTTAGATGACGCAAAATCGAATAACAGTAGCCAGAGGAATGAGGATGTTAATGAGAATGATTATACAAACGCCATCAGTGTTATAGTAAACAGTGGGAAGGGTAAAATTTCTACAGAATCCGAAGAAATTGAGGATTGTAGGCTCATGGAAGCCCTGGACGCTCAAATTGGGGAGGGTAATGACAATTCTCGAGAGCAAATTAATGATAATTCTCGAGAACAGATTAATGATAATTCTAGAGGACAGATTAATGATAAAACGGCGCTAGACGATTTGATTTCAGCTAAAAATAGTGATATGGATATGATTCCTGAGGAATTCAATTTTGATGCTTGAGTAAAAGTTAGTAAGTTAGTAATTATTGAGTAAATGTTGTCCAATATTTGGCTTTTCTCAAAAAAAATGGGAGGATTATTAATATTCACAAAAGTTTTTTTACAATTTATTTTGAGCCTAAAAACTTGAGTAAACATAAGTTTTTTGTTTGTTTTTATGCTCTAAATAAGCATTAATTGCTTAAAATAAGTACACTTTTCTGTTTTTGTGCTAGTAGTCGAAATATTAAACTTTTTTTTTTTGTCTACTTCAATAATCATTTGGTCATCATTCAGTAGTAATCTTGCACTTGGGGCCTAGTCGCCGACAACGAAGACACGGGCCGTCCGAAAGTAATTAGATACTCAAAGTCAAACCATTTATTTCAATTAAACCATTTACAGGCACTTTTGAACTGTCAAGGAGCCGGTCAGTCGGAAGTATGAAGCTAGTTGCCCATTCCAAAGCGTAGGAGGTACTGTCGAAGAACTTCATATCTAAGCAGTTTGATAACAAAATCCCGTGAACACGATGACCACATCTGTTACCGCCCCGGTTCTATAGCCGGCGAGCGCTGCAAGCAGAAATAGCCCTTACGATGTATAGATATGAAGTTCTTAAGACTCCACGGATACTCTTTTAAATAAAAAAATAATTGTTACAATGTATTGGTTACATCATTCATTTTGAAATTATACATGTGAGGACAATGTAGAAAGACGTGCACGTTAAAAGCGTCCGTAATAAAAATATAAAACCAATTCAAAAATTAAAATAAGACATGGCAGCTAAGAGATGACCAGTCCCAACTGACGGCGCCCGTTCACGAACATGACGCGTGGATCAGCACCATGCAGCTCAACCATTTTGAAGGGAGCTAAATGATCCAACGCCACCATCAGCGAGACATCTGATACTCCGGAGTGAAAACTACTCCCGATTTATTAACTATATCGGACGGGCAAAAACACATCGTGTGTTGGATCATTTAGCTCCCTTCAAAATGGTTGAGCTGAATGGTGCTGATCCATGCGTCATGTTCGTGAACGGGCGCCGTCAGTTGGGACTGGTCATCTCTTAGCTGCCATGGCTTTTTTTTATTTTTATGGTCGCTTTTAACGTGCACGTTTTACTACATTGTTCTCACATTTATAATTTCAACATGAATGATGTAACTAATGTTTAGTAACAATATTCTGAAAAGAGTGTCCATGGAGTTTCTTGCCCGTTCTTCTCCATAGGTACCTACTACACTTTGGAATGGGCAACTAGCTTCATCTTTCTGACTGACCGACCCCTCGACAATTCAAAAGTACCTGTAATTGGTTTATTTGGAATAAATGGTTTGAGTTTGGGAGTAAGGACAGCTATCAAATTGTGTTGTCATTAATTCTTAGTTCGGGGTCTCAAACTAATGATATGCCCATTAGGACGTACGCCGTAACTTCGGTAGTTAGTTACGGGCTTTGCCGACTCCGTGTCACTTACGGGACATAACATTAGTATGGGGCCCGACATAGGAATGAATGACAGTTGTCCTTACTCGTCCGAAAAATTTAATTAATCGGGTGTAGGGTTCACTCAGAAGTTTCTGACTACTTTTGGACGTGCCCGTATCTTCGTTGACAAACTTAGAGAGTAGGCCCCGTGATTCTAAGTAGGAGAACGCCGTATATTCTTCCGAAACTACGGAGGTCGTGCTTAGGTAGTAGATGATCCCAATTCATTAGCAGGGACTGAAAGCGGTTATGGTTAAAGGTTAAGATACCTCAAAATTATACCGGTACCGGTTTAAAATACAGGTTGAGCTATACCGATACCTTTAAAAATAAAGGTTGGGCTAAACCGTTATTTAACCTTTACACGATTCCGGTATCAAAAACATGCGAGACGGCGCGGCGTCGAACACTTTAGAACTTGTGTACCTATTTTGTAACAATCGGCAAGTGAACGACAGATAGAGTAGCGAGGCGGTGTGTCAAAGAAAACCCCTATTTATTAAGGTTTAGGTACTGCTACCGAAACATTTATAAAGGTTATAGTACTTCTACCGAAATATACCGGTATGCATATCCAACCTCAAAATTCCGCTACTGAAAAAATTAACGGTATCGAAATATTTCGGTAACCTTTATTTAACGTTATGACGTCATACTGAAATTTAAAGGTACCTTAATTTTTCGGTAATTCAGTCCCTGTTCATTAGTGGTCGGCGCAACATGTCTTTATCTTCCATACTTCTCTATTAAACGTCATCCCGGTAGTCACCTCTTTCTAGCCATTATTATCATCTTTCACACAGTCCATCCATTGTTTATTTGGTCTTCCCCGTCTTAGTCATTTATTATTGTTATTAGTAATTTACTTTTTGAAGCGATTCGTTAATTGGACGAGAATTGAGAGTGAAATTTCAAGCAAGCGTCACGTTTGTGCACATTTCTTTCATGAGAGAGAAGAAAGATATAACTCTCTCACACACTAAATCTCTCTTATTCTTTATTTTTTACGCATTTTATTTAGAAAAAATGTGTCTTAGAAACTATAAGTATTGTCTAATATACCATGATTTTGTTTTATTGATGTGTAACATCTTTCCTCTCGTTTTCCTGCAATCTGTGGCAGTGATTTCGTGAAAAGGGACGGAAATGTGTAACAGGAAGTCGGGGAAGCGCGCGCTATTTTATTTGATCAATGAGCGCGTCGAGTCGGTTTGGCCGTCAGATAGTACCAACCCATTTTCCTAGAGGTTGGTACTGTCAGCCAAGATGTCAATCAGATGTGACACATCATATGCGACTAAAGTGCGTTTCATCAAATTGTTCCTATGCCGCCGTAATGTTGGCTCCACTTTTTACGCTACAGATAGTGCAATCCACGACGACGCGCCCCACTCCGCGATGACTGTTTTTTTTTTTTTTTTTTTTTACTATCGCATCTCGCAGGTATACCACTAAGGTATTTACTGCTCAACCGAACAATCCTGTGGCTGCCTTAAGCACTACACTCAAAGCCTCCAGCCAGGAGCAACTATTCTAAATTAAAATTAGGCGAACGCTCGCTAAGGGCACCCCCTGTGGGGTACGAACCTCGGCTTAGGGCGTCGCTGAGGGGAGGACAGCAAGATGGGACAGGCTGGATCAAGGATGTATCATTATTATTATGCGGGGAATTTAAAGCTACGCGCTCAGCTGCGGCGCGGGCTGGCGCTTCATCGGACAAGTCCGCGATGACTGTACTGTAAGCTGTGCTTTAGTACGGAGCGGAGCGGAATGGGGCGCGTCGTCGTGGATTGCACTATCTATACGCCGCTACCTAATAGGTCCGTTTTTTAAGTTTAACAGTGGAGCCAACATTACGGCAAAGTATGAAACATACTTTATGGCTCGCTCTTTTTTTCTAAATCAACAGCTTTTTATCAAATTCCATCTTTTTCTCATTTTATGTGCGAGAAAAATAGCCTAAATTAAGTTTAGTTAACATGACAGAATCAAAGCAATATATAACTTTATCTAATTATCATTCAGTCGATATGTCACAATAAGCTATTGTTTGGCAAATAAACTGTAAATAATTACTATAGTTGTGGCGTTTTAGCACGGCAGTAGCGGTCATTGCCCTTTCACTAATATCTCTTCGTAGGAACCTAAAAAATAATTCGTTATTGGAACACGTTGAAGATCACGACTGATGTTGATTAAGTACGTTACGGCGAAAGCGTCAGGGTAGCCCGTGAAATTCAAATTTTCGAAGGTTTTTGCAATTTGCTGGACAGCATCAGGTTAAATGTTGATTAAAATATGATTGGCGGCCGTATCAAAATCTTAATAGAATAAAATTATAATCATAGAAATTATCAATACAACTATCTAAGTTTATGTAATCCTATTGAATGACTATTTCATGAAATTGTGACATTTGGGGATTATGCTAACGTTAGGGAGTTGTATTGCCGATACTGATTATAATAGGGTATGACACCCATTTTTGAAAAGTGCCTCAATTAGATTCTATAGTGCTAATGAACCACAAAAAAAATCACAAAAACTTTTTATTCAATCGTTAAGTGCCATAAAAATGCATTTAAATTTTGCATTTTCAAATTACGTGCGTAATTTGACGAAAACGCTGGACGCAGTGGACGCCATATTGCTCTGTGGTCATGACGTCAGTTGGCTGTGTAAACAAATGCAGTGATATTTTTTAAGTTATAAATTTGTGTTGTCTCCTTTTACAAAACCGTCCTCCATGGTATTATTTCAATAAAAATTACATTGGTTACGAAAATAATAAAAAGCCTTTATAGATTAAAGGTACGCTAATAGTTGACAGTTAACACTTTCTAAGTTTACATAGCCGTATGACGTAATAACATGGCGACTACTATCTAATGGTGATACGAAACAGATTAAAAAAGCTTAAACTGAAATTAAAAATTTAGTTTGCTATTTTATGAACTAAAACTAACGTTTTCCGACTGCTTTTTGCCTAAGCTATCTCAATAATATATTTTTAGATTTTTTCTCATATAGAGTAAAACACTCTATTCTGTAAAGCTATATTTGGTGCGGTCGCGAATCATATTTTAATCAACATACAACCTGACATTGACCTGCAAATTGATAATTCAAAATACGAAATAGATTTTGAAATTCGCGAGCTTTCTTAGCATATCCCCCATAACGGGCTTTATTTCCGTTTTTGAAATGAAGAATGTCAAAAAATATAGGTGGATTATTGACCGCCATTACCATGCTAAAACGTCATAACTATAAGTATATGTATGATTTTAAATAAGTAGGACTAGCGCGAATAGTCTTAACAAAATATGCATGTTACATAATATTAAACCAAAGTGTAAGAGGACTGTTGTATTAATCGACTTCAAAAAAAAGGAGGTCATGCATTTGATGCTTGTTTTTTTTTATATTTTTCGATTTATATACAGGGTGGCAGGGAACATCGACACGCTGCCTGTTACCATGGATTCAGTGCATGATTCTGAACGCAAATTTCAAATTTTTCGTCGTTTTTTTTTTTTTATTGCTGGTCCATATTTTGACCACGCAGGTATTGCACGTTTCTATAAAACATATTGTGGCGGCATCTACAACGCCACATGTGAACTACGCATCGAAGACATGACGTCACACAAATCCTGCATCGCGCAAGCAGAATGTACCGCGTGATCAGGTATTAAATAACTTCCAAAGATCAATCGTCGGGCAGTTGCCCACCAGACACGACACCCCTCTGGTCGAAGAATAAAACATCAATGTAATAATTGCCCGTGTTGCAAAGTAATAAATGATTTTGCACTCTATGAACTTTACACTCTTTTCCCGATACATTTTTTTTTTTGGTAATATTCGAAAAATTTCTACGCAAGGGTCTAGAATCATGTGCTGGATTCATGGTTACAGTTTGCTCATCGATATCCCGCAGCTATATAAGAATCGAAATTAATTATAAAATTACATGTATACAGGGTACATGTAATTTTATAATTCACTTACAACGCCTTCGTCAAAATTATTCGTGCTATTCCTAAAACTATATTCTGAAAAAATAATGTTTCCGATTTTAAAAATAAGAATACATATTATATTTTTGTTAAATGTTTTTTTTTTTTGTTCTATTTTGAGATGCCTGCGCGCAGCTTCTTAACAATATGATTTGTTATTACAATTTAATATGAAATTCAATCGCGATAAAATTTAATGCCATTTTTGAATTGAAGTTTCTAATGGTTAAGGAAATTGATTTCTCAGTATGAAATTACAAGGATTTCACTTTAGTACTTGAGAACATTTTAGACCTTAAAATATAGTATTATATTAACTTTGACACAAAAACTAAGCAGGTATTCATACAAATCATTAATTTGCTAATAACATTTCATTTCTTACGCAAATAACATTAACGATATTACAACACTTGAAACTTTTCAATCCACCCGCTGATAATTACTACCGACACTCGCAATTATTCATTACAGATAAGTAATGCGAACTAAAACAACGCAACAGTAGGACAAGTCCGTTTATGGTAGTAATGTTTGAATCGTTAAGAATGTGATTTTTTAATTAGTTTTTAAATAAAAATATTAAACGAGTTCGCATTTTTTACCTCTTTAGGCAGCTTATTATATTGTTTCTTAGCGCACTTTGTACTCTGCACACTTGGCGAATGACCGCTAGACCTAAAAAGTGTAACATTTTGGCCGTCACGACACTTTTTTATTTTTTCATTTACACATTTGGACATCTACGCGAAAACTGTTACCCACGGATACAGTACATTATTCTGAACCCCCTTCCGTAGAACCCCTTGCGTCTTGTGTCCTTACCGCCCTGTATTAATAGCGTAAGAGAGAAATTAAATGAAAAAAGTGTCGTGACGGTCAAATTGTTACACTTTTTTGATCTAGCTCTTCATTCGCCAAGTGTACCTACAGATTATAAAGATAGTGCAATCCACGACGACGCGCCCCATTCCGCGACGACTGTACTGTAAGCTGTACTTTAGTACGGAGCAGAGCGGAGTGGGGCGCGTCTCAGTGGATTGCACTATCTATGAAGTACGTTTCAACCGGTGTCCTGTGACTCCTCTCGACTTTTATTTCTCAATGAGGATCATTTCCAGATATTAAAAAGAAATAAATATACTGACGTTTTTGGTAGAATGTGTTAAGAACAACTTCAAGAGGTATGTCAATAATCAATCAATTTGCCTAGCTTTTTCCCAAATATGTTGGTATCAGCTTCCAGTCTAACCAGATGCAGCTGAATACCAGTATTTTACATGGAGCGACTGCCTATCTGACCACAACACAGTAACTGGGTAAAACCACGCGGTAAGACTGGTTGTCAGTTTTGGGCTTCTGACTACCCGTAACGACAGTCAAAGATCCACGAATGACAGCCGGGACCAACGGCCTAACGCGCTTTCGAGGCACGGAAGAATCTCGATATATGTATAAAAGACTAGCGACATGTCAAAACATCTGGATTTCTGTGCTATAACTAAGTAAAATAAATATTAATGTTTTATACACAAAAATCTTCCGCTATAACTTCTCTATAGTTCACGCGGTGTAGCATGGTGCAGGTGACAGGTGACATAAAGGGTAAAATATGTTTTAATTAACTTGTTTATTACTGATTCTGTATTTTACGACTGATCCGTACCTACATACAGATTGTGTACATAATACGGACTCAGTAATAACAGTAGTAAATTAAATAAATTTACCCTTTTTGTCGCCTGTCACCCGCACCATGCTACACCGCGTGAACTATAAGTGAAGGTGAAGACCGTCTCAAAATCCATTGTGTGGTTTAGAAGAACAACCCGGTCACATAGCCAGACACAAGAAGCGGCTTTGATTTGTAATATTATATTATGTATGATGCGCTGAGAAAGCCCACGTGTTAATATGGTTAAAAGTTAGGACACATCAACATCCCAATGTTCATACGGTTAACAACAAAATTCAGTATGAAACGCCAAGAAACTGCTGGATCCAAATTATACAGTAATAAAATATCGTTCTGATCATCGCCGTGTGAACGAGCTCTACAATTAAAAAACAGAAGTTTTAGTTGAACTGGATACTTATATTGAAAAAAATTGTAAATCCTTCTCCATTGGTGGAGTTTGGACGTCCAAATACATTAATGGTTTTCAGCCTCAACCACCTTTTTATGACAGTGGGGTACTGTCATCAAACGACAATAATCGCAGTTCTTTAATACCCGAGGAAAGGTCATTGACCCCTGTCAGTTGTTGCGCCACGCCATCAGCCATAATAAAATTATTTTACTGCGCGTAATTTTATTTCAATTTTATTCATTTAAATTCGAACAATTCGTCGTTTTGAAGTTTGCTGGTCTTCGTGCAATCGATTCCGTATAGTTTGGTCACGGACACTAGTACCTGTTGTCAACCATAAGTGATTAACTTATGAGCCTTCAATGTGTGTTCTCGGCGGGCACTTAGCCGGATGAACAGATCCTTGTAAACAGTTGTAATGCGAATTCTACCCGAATCTGGTCTTCTAGCAACACTGTCGGTCTCTTGGAAGCGATTCCAAGCATTTTGGATAGATCTTAGAGAAAAATCCAGTTGCAAACCCACAGGCCGCTGCGAATTTCTTTCATGGATAATTGTAACGGCTGGTTTCAATAATTGTGTCCATATGTCTTCGTAATTGTGGGATATTAACGCAAATTGTGGTTTTAACAAGATAACTAAACAATATTATGATAATTTTCAGAATACCAAGCCGCTAATCGAAACAAAACTTACAGAAAAATCGAAACAAGAATAGGTTTTTTTTTTATATTGGCCAGCATTTGATCTCAAGCGTATCATCAAAGAGATTAGATATCGAAGAGTTCGTAACATCAATATTTTGCTACTTAGCAATTAGTTAATGTTCTTAAAATTCACTGAAATGTAAAAATAACAAGTGGCTCATATTTTGTTTTGACTAGTATATACAGGGTGTTTGGTGCATCGTGTGCCAAATTGAAATAGTCGACTGAAGGGGTCATCTACTATCCTTTCAGACCCCTTAACACCTCTCATGCCCTATGGATTTTTTTTATTGACTTTTTATTATTTTATAAAAAAAAGACCCAAATTTTACATCGAAAAAGACCCAAATTTTACATCGAAAAAGACCCAAATTTTACATGTAAAATCTTTTTTTATAAAACAATAAAAAGTCGATAAAAAAATCCATAGGGTATGAGAGGTGTGTGGGTGGTCTACCCACGTGGAAAATTTCATTCAAATCCGTCTAGCCGTTATGACGTGAAAGCGTGACAAACAAACAAACTCACTTTCGCATTTATAATAGTTATGATGTCAGATATGCAGTCGCTCCATGTAAAATACTGGTATTCAGCTGCCCTCGGTTAGACTAATTCAGATTGTGAGATTGATTCAGAGACTTCACATTAAAATGCAGATTGCATTGAAACTAATATTCGATTTTTTCAGCAATTCTTAATTTGCGTAATTACTTACCTCTTTAATGTTTAACCCAGAAACAAAAGTAAAATGGTGGTCGCTACGATTTTCTAATTTTAACGTAGGGAGACGAACTATTGCTATTAGCCCCAAATATAAAGAAAGGAAAGACTAAAAAAATAGGGTTATTTGTCACAGACACAAGTGCTAATAAAAATATAAGGTCGAACAATAAAGAAATATAAACAAAATAAACTGCGAACACAGAACAGCAGTGCTATTCTGTAACCATCTCACCGTGAAAACTTAGGTGAAGTGAGTTGTCATTCCAACAGGGTGAGATGACACTGACAGCTCACTCCACGCTCACTTCACTTGTTTTCACGGTGAAGTGGTTACGGGAATCGACATGCAGAAATAGTCGGCAAGTGCACGTCGTGCGTGACTGTGACACGACTATTATCCGGTCCGAGAAAACGCGTTCCTGTCAGTTGGACACGATTAAGAACAAATAAAGTATAAATTCATAAAACACATTCTTTTGTAATCAACTGAAATTTGTCAGGAATGTATTCTCTCTGCGGCTGGAATATAAGGTGTGTTACAGTGCGTTAATTATAACTTGACCCGTGACGCGATTAGTAGTACTGACTTGCAGTTTAATTTTATTATAATACAGTTCAAAATGGCGATTGACATGAGAACAGTACTATCAATCACATGACTGCAAAATTCAGTGCTACCAATGGCGTCACGGGACAAGTTAAAATGAACGCACTGTCCATTGTTAATATCCAAATCGCAGTTGTGATTGGTTCATCAAAATATTAGTCGACATGGAATTTGAAATCAGGTTAATTTTATTTTTTTGGACATTGTAGTTCAGTTTCTGTCTTGAGCTACGTCTATAATTCTATATAGGTAGGTAAGGTGTAATTGTAAGAATTCTATCAGCCAGCGAAGACCTGGCGAAGCGAAATACAGCGCGGGTTTCTCCGCCAAACAAAAATAAACTTTGCATTTCTTAAAACTAGTCGGTAATAAATAGCAGCATTGACGCTCTCTCGGGCTAATGTAATTTTTCTATTTTCATCTTTATTTCTATTACTGCAAGGTTGATATTTCCCTGCACTTCACCAGGTCTTCTTAGGCCCTATCGGCTTAGGGACTCTAAGCTAATATAATATTTAGTAAGTTAGCTTTAGGCTATATTAATGTAACTATTTTTTGTAAATATGAAAATAATTATAATGTTTCGTAAAGATTTCCGTTTTTTTTTCTTTTTTTCCGTGGCGACATCCACATGGATACCGTCCGTCTGGGAAGAACGGAGGGTTATGTAGGACAACCCCGATTTCCTTCTAGTACCATGAGTTGGAGCCCCGGAAGATACTTGTACATTCGCCGCACCCCCGACTGGATCAGCCCGCCATGCCACATGACGGGCCCCATCACCAAGTACGGCGGACCCCATGACCGCACGTCTTCCCACTATGGCGCGCATGTAATATTGCGTGGCACGCAGTATCACTTACTGCTCGAGCGACGACACAGCCCCAATTTCGCCGCCCAGGAGGGGTGTCGGTGTGGTGGCCGGAGATCTTTAAGCGCCCTTCGACGCCCGGCTGCTCTTCTGGTGCAAGTGTAATGAGAGGTATGCTCTCTCCCCCGCCAAAAAACTTCGAATCAGTTAGGTACCTACCAATAAATTCCTGATACATTAACTCAATAACACTACTCGGGCCTGTTGATGCCAGGACTTCATGCTCAGTTATGATTGCGACCATTTCTGTGCTCGATTGTGCTAGAACACTAATTCGATACAAACTCTGAGATCGCAGTCTCTTTTAAGGTACCATTCCTTACCCGACCGCCAGGAGGCAACTGCAGGCGATGTGTCGCCGCGACACAACTGCAGTGCTATTCTGTAATCATCTCACCGTGAAAACTTAGGTGAATTAAGCTATCAGTCCCTAGCAGCAGGTGGAATGACAGCTCACTTCACCTGAGAGTTTTCACCGTGAGATTATTACAGAATAGACCAGCAGTGCTATTCTGTAACCATCTCACCGTGAAAACTTAGGTGAAGTGAGTTGTCATTCCAACAGGGTGAGATGACACTGACAGCTCACTCCACGCTCACTTCACTTGTTTTCACGGTGAAGTGGTTACGGGAATCGACATGCTGTTGGTTGTTATGAATTTATCTGAAATACCTTCCGTAGCTAGGGTCACGCGTCGTTGGCAGCTGAGGGCGAGTGACAGGCGACACGTGCAGCCCGACCAGGGCCTCAAGCCTGCTATTAACAATAGGTAGTGTCAGAATGGTCTATCATTGATTTCATATTATTTGTTGATTTTGACAAGTTTGGTAATCTACTAATATATTGGCGTCATTATGACTTTCCAATGGTCAGCCACTGACACTCCATTGAAAGAAATGGCTTCTATTGGTAATCTCGTACATATAATGACAAATGTATAATAGTACATTACTGTCGCGGTCTATAATGACTACTTTGCTGGTCGCGCTGATGATGGTCGACAGCGCAGCGTAGCGCAGCTCCAGGCCGACACAGCGCGGTCAGCGTGCAGCACTTGATGGACGAGCTGAGATAAAGGCCGAGGCCGTAGGCCTTTACAGCGAGGACAGCAAGGGCTGCAATGATGGCCAAGCTGGAAGGCCTAGAGCGTAGCTAGGCTAGCTCGGGGCAATCATAGCGTGACCAGCGAAGCAGTCATAGTGGGCCAAGGCTTGTATAGTGCTTTACTCAAAAATGCAAGTACCTAATCTAAATAAAACCAGCAAGTAATTTCAATAAAATATATATTAATTAACTAGAAATTTAATTAAAATGACAATTATGAAAAGTACAGTTACTAAAATTCAACACCGACTTTCTCTTGTAATTTTTTTTTTGTACTTCTTTGTTTTTTTTTTAACAATGGTAGTTGGAACTATACAGCCAAATTTGTCTAAAATTAAATTGTCAAAATAATGACACACATTTTTGAGTAAAATAACTTATAGGCGGTAATCTGCTAAAATTGTGACATACCATTAGAACGTCATTGTGCAGTCACTACTTTTAATTCATTACGAGTATCGCTTAGCTATATAGTAGTCTATGCGCATATCCCTATGTAGTCTGTGGAGTATCGTGTTTGTGTAATACACAGACTACATATGGATACTACGTGTGTAATACAATGATCAACCATTATGAATTTAGCAAATTACGAACTTTTAGCAAAATGACAATGGGATCGTGTTGGAATGGAATGACGAATTTATAAAAAAACAGCGGACTTGGGCCCCTGTAGCGCCCCCTGTGTACGTTGGCGGCAGCCAACGCTCGAGCGATAACACGTTTTTCTATCTTCTATCTACCGACTGCAATACGTGCTGCTGCCGCCTGCGGTCGGGTTCGGAATCATGACTGCAGCGACATGATACTGCGACACGTCGCCAGCAGTTGTCGCCTGCGGTCGGGTACAGAATGGTACGTTTAACATAACATATCAGCCTATAATGTTGGAACAGTGGCCTCCTCACGGTGGCCGTAAATCCATAACGCGGGTCCGTCCAGTGCGGGTTGGTAGATGTAACGTCTTTGAATTTTTGGTTCTAGGAAATGCCGGTTTCCTCATGATATTTTCCTTCACCGTTTTGAGAGAAGTATTTACAAAGTAAACGCAAGACTGGGTTCGAACCCACGGTCCACGACCTACTCGTAAATTGGGGCCGTTATAACTGAGCCACCAAAGTTCTCTCTTAAAGTCAAGACATATTCTTGGTACCTAAGGCCATAGTAGGACCATGCAGATTATTGTCAGAGATGGTCTTCTGAGGAAAGAAACCCAGATTAGTGTGGACCAGTCCAGTCAGTGCACACATTTGTCAGGTTACGATTTAAAATTCACTATCAATTTATCAATGAAAAAATTACTAGAGCATTTTGCTGTTAGGCGGCGCTGCGTCAGCTGTAAAGAAGATAAAAGAAGAAGACAAAGTAGTAAGTAATAAAATAAATAAGTATACAATTAGGTCCTAAAATACATAAATAATATACAGGGTGTCCAAGAACCTGGCGTCCAACTGGATTCCCACGATGCCCCAAGTTCTAACAGTACTCAGAAAAATATTTTAAAAAATCCACCCCATGTACTTACAGAATTATACTGATTTCAAAAAAAAAGGGGAAATGAGCACCCTGTGACATACTTTTGAATGCTGTGACTGCTAATGCTGATAATTTCGATATTTCTTGGAGGTTTTGTAATCTAGGGTATTGCTGTGTCTAAATAGAATGTAAAAATAATGTACTTATTGTACCATTTTAAAATAAAATATTATTTTAACTAAAGGTGATATGGAAAACTATTGAATTTCGCAACTTTGACCGACTGTAGTGTAAAAAAATGTACCAAAATAGTATGGCAAGTGACGTCAAATTTTGACGCGTTTATTCCTCTTTTTAAAAAGGTATAATACTTACACATTAATTCGAAAAAAAAAATTTTTGATAATATTTTTACTCAACAACCCAATTTTTACGATGTCTTACAGAATTCTTAGAAAGAAAAATTTACGACGAATTGAATCTAACCTCTAAAGAATTACTATTGTATGCTCATAAAAATAACAACAGGCCTCTCAAAAAACAGGTTAGACCGTAAGGGACGGTATGTGCATGCATCTCACCATAGTGATTCGTTATTACAACAGGAGGGAGCAAGACAGAAACTATCTTTGCGATTTGCTGGTTCTTCTTTATGGTACCCCATTATTCAGGTAAGAGTGAGGGAGAAAAAGGTTAGAGGTGCGAGTGAGATAGATAGTGACGCTATCTGGGATCGTGCTATTTAGGATAACAGTACGGTCAGTACGCGTCACTGCCTCCTGCCGTTACTACGCACCTCTCTCTTATTGTTACCATTGATCACGTACTACGATTTAAAGCTTTGTTTATTGGACTCGATTACTCTTTGTGCTCTGGACTTTGAAACGAACTCTTTACGACGACCTTTGCCTGTGTTTGGACAGTTTGTGTTTTGTGTGTGCTACCATGGCGACCTACACTCCGCAAGAATACGCAAATATGCACTACATTTATGGAGAATGTAGAGGTAATGGACGAGCTGCAGCGAGACTTTACAGAGAAAGGTATCCGAGGGCTACGCGATATCCCGACCATCGAGTTTTCATTAATGTGCACAGATCACTATGTGACGGGCGGTTCCCCAATCAAGTAGCTGGTGAAGGACGACCCGTAAATGACTTCATACGCGATGAAGTTTTAGAGGCGGTGTCGGCAAATCCAAGCATCTCTGTGCGAGGAATAGAAGCTGATACGGGGATACCGAAGAGCACAGCACACAGTATTCTCCAAAAAGAAGAATATCATCCGTACCACGTACAGCGAGTGCAAAGTCTTTTACCTCGAGACTATCCGAGCCGAGTCGCGTTTTGTGAAACAATCCTGCAAAAACATCGAGAAGACGAAAACTTTATCGACAAAATTTTGTGGTCAGATGAATCAACATTTAAGAAGGATGGCTACATGAACCTACACAACTTGCACGAGTGGCATGTGGAAAATCCGCACTTGATGCGAGAAGATAGATCCCAGTACCGGTTCAAAGTGAACATGTGGACCGGTATTCTCTGTGGGAATATTATTGGTCCATTTGAGATGCCCGAGAATTTGACTGGCGAATCATATTTAAATTTTCTTCAAAATGATTTGCCAAACTTACTAGAAGAGACCCCACCAGATATGTGGTTCCAACACGACGGCTGTCCAGCACATTTTCGCGTATCCGTTAGAGAGTTTTTGGACGAGCAATACCCGAACAGGTGGATTGGGCGATCAGGAACAATCCCGTGGCCAGCCCGCTCACCTGACTTAAATCCGCTGGATTTTTTTTTCTGGGGAACTATGAGGGAGCTTGTTTATGCGAAGCCCATTAATGACATCGCTGACCTTCGTGAGAAGATAACACAAGCAGTGCAGGTGATACGTCAAAAAAGTTACTCGCGAAACATAAAGCGGTCCTTTTTAAGGAGAGTGAGAGCTTGTATTGCCGCGGGTGGTCAACATTTTGAACATTTATTGTAATAAAATATCTTTAAACTAACATTCTTTGCTTTTATTCTACTGGGAACCCATCTACCTGTGTGTATTTCCTTCTTGCTCACTCTTGGAACCGAAGTAAATAATAGTAGTAACATAACAGTTTCTAAGATAAGAAAGGGTCCGACAGTTACCGTTAGTAGGTAGGCACTTCGTAAAAATTGGGTTGTTGAGTAAAAATATTATCAAATATTTTTTTTTCAAATTAATGTGTAAGTATTATACCTTTTTAAAAAGAGGAATAAACGCGTCAAAATTTGACGTCACTTGCCATACTATTTTGGTACATTTTTTTTACACTACAGTCGGTCAAAGTTGCGAAATTCAATAGTTTTCCATATCACCTTTAGTTAAAATAATATTTTATTTTAAAATGGTACAATAAGTACTTTATTTTTACATTCTATTTAGACACAGCAATACCCTAGATTACAAAACCTCCAAGAAATATCGAAATTATCAGCATTAGCAGTCACAGCATTCAAAAGTATGTCACAGGGTGCTCATTTCCCCTTTTTTTTTGAAATCAGTATAATTCTGTAAGTACATGGGGTGGATTTTTTAAAATATTTTTCTGAGTACTGTTAGAACTTGGGGCATCGTGGGAATCCAGTTGGACGCCAGGTTCTTGGACACCCTGTATAAGTACCTATACAAAAATAGCGTTCTTCCTCCTCTCCTACTATGCTGTACCCGATAAGGTCCATATTTGTTTCATTAATTTTAGGAAGAGCCTCAGCTGCCCGTACGTTTACCGAATTACCTGCCAGCGCCGCGGCCCAGTGCTGCGCAGCGCATAGGGGGCAGGGCATAACTAATAAAAAAAAAAAAACATGAATTACCAAGCATTTTTTTTTGTTAATATTTTTCCGTAATTAATAAAATTTCAAATTCCAGTAATCAAGTACTTCCCGGAACCGAACGAGTTAGATTAATTAGGTTAATGTTTTACTCACAAAAAAAGGTTAGATTAGAACTGCGACCCAGGGACACACGAGCCGAGCGAGTGAAGCGAGCGGTGCCGCGGCAGCGGCCGGCGATTGCCAAAAACGATTAGAAATATAGAACAAATCACTTCAGTTAGGGTTTGTTAGTTGGGGTTCTGAATACTGAAAGGGTTTCCGTAAACGCCGCACCGTCCCAGCCGGTGTCCATTATGGGAGCCGGAACCGCGCCGGCAGCCGATATTTTAAACTTCGGCTGTCGGCAGTAATGTATCTACTGCCGGTTTCCAACGGTGTTATTTTTGGGTGCCGGCGCCGGCAGCAGAGGCACTTCCTTAATTTTAAGCCTACCAACTGTTTTCCCAACAATATGGAATGAAATAAAGAATTGCGAATTGTAAAGCAAGCCAAGCCGAATTCTTAAGTAGGTAGTCCCAATTTCGTGTGTCACAAATCACAAAGAAATAGCTAAAACAGGTTGTAATAAAACAAACAGTAAAAATATTATATTAGTCTTTCAAACTGTATCGATAAGGACATGGAATGTACTGTGTACCAAAGTTCTGTTTGATATTGTGTGAGTGAATTTAATGTTATTTAAAAAAAAAAAAACGAGCGACCCTTACCTACAGTACTTAGTCGCTATGTAACATCTGACATTTCACCTTGGTAATAAGGAAAGATGTCTGAGTTGAGCTCCACGATTACTGACAAATGCTTGCACTGACAGGACAGGTCCACTCAAATCTGTGTGGTTCTTTTCTCAAAAGACCATTTCAGACTAATCTACATGGTCCTCATATGGCCCGACCAAGATTATGTCTGGACTTAAAAAGGGACTGTGACCTCTGAGTTTGTTTCGGCCTTTCTTCTCAGAGTAGTCAGATAGGAAACGCCGAACTCATTTAGCTAATTTTATTTTAAAAAGATGACGTGTAAAAGTGATTCCAATATCCTATTTACAGAATAAACAATTTCATTTCATTTCACTTCCGTCCCTTTTCACGAAATCACTACCACAGATTTCCCACTCCATAGATTGTAGTAAAGCGAGAGGAAGCGGAGAAAAATATTACACATCAGTAACATAACTTCATGCCTATGAAGGGGAAGGCACGTAGTATATTTCACCAGTTCTATTGTTTCCTTGTAATAGTTGGCGAGGGGTAGGAGCAGCTCGTAGCAAAATTCAAGCAGCCGCAGGGGTCGATTGAAAGTTAAGCTACGCTTGCCGAGGTCGGCCTGTGTATGGGTGACCATCCATTACATATTGATAACCTTCTGTGCCTCAGAAAGCACGTTAAGCCGTTGGTCCCGGCTGTCATTCGTGGATCATTGACAATCGTTACGGTTACTCAAATCCCCAAAAGTCTTACAACCAGTCTTACCAAGTCTTTCAAGTCTATTTCATGGGACTTAAACATAACTGGCGAAATGTGGGTGTAACCTAAACCTTCGGGGTTACAGGCGTGATGTTATGTTTTTTAACATAAAATATGTGAGGCGACCAGCCAAAGAGTATCACTTATTCCCCTTTTGATTAACACTAGGCCACACTAAATGAAAGTCGTTCAACCAACCTTTTAACATACGCGCCCCCCTAGGTTTCTTTTAAAATCACCACGCCCCGAAATTACTTATGCGAACCTTAGCGAGCCCAAACGGTTGGGAACTAATGTTCTAAATAAAACCGCGGTGTTGGATTTTCAACGTTCAGCTCAACGCCGAAAGTTGAAAATTCAACAAGCAGTTCATTCATGTAATATTTTCCAGGTACCATTCCATTAATAAAAGCAGTAAGCCTAAAGATAGATGGGCTGATAAACTTAGGTGAAAACTGGAGCTATGAGTACCACGTCCTTAGATCCGGAGCAAAACATTCTCATCATGAGAATGATTTAAACAAAGCGGATCGGCAAACAGATGAAGAAAAATTGCGCATACTTGAAGATAGGCTGCGTAAAAAGGCGGCGGAATATCGCAAAGAAGTACTTCAGAAAGATTTTACCGCAAAACACCACAAACGACAAAAAGATGAAGGCCTAAAATCAGCCATTCAAAACACAAAACATGTCGAAAAACACAAAACAAAAGCTACCTCCAGTAGCGAAAGCAGTTCATCTGACAACGACTTCGCAAAACAGATAAAGTCCACCGCGTTAATTTACGACGAAACAACGAAAAAAACGCAGAAAATACTAAGATTTATTTCAAAAGAACGAGAATATTCAGAAACACTAGAATCCTCAGACTCACGTGATTCGCCAGAGAACTCTGCAAATTGGACAGATAAAACAAGACATGCCACTGACGACGATGCTACGTACTCGAGTCATGACTTTAACATAAATATTATAAATCATAATGTAAATCCAAGAGCCCCGAGATTAGGGCTATCAAATAAAACACTGGAAAATACCTTAAATAAAACAGTACAAAGTTTCAGTAGTATGTTTAATAAAACTGTACCTACGTCTACATTATCTACATCTACCCAAGTAACGACGGTGAGGACAGCCAATATTTACACTGACCCACACAACGTCAAAGACGACGCAAAGATAACAGAATTCACCAACCATTTATACAAACAAACATTAAAAGTATTTGATGCTGTCAAACAAAAGACTAACCAGGACCATTTGAAGGTCCAAGTCGATCGTCTAGCAAGAAGCTATGAACATAAATTCAAAGAATTCCTCAGAGATACTAGTAGCCAGAAAATCAAGACAAGATTGGGAACACAAAAAGTTATTCTAAACACAATCGAGATGTCTAATCGTATTCTGAGCAGGCTAATGAATTTCTTGATCGGTGATTTGGATAAAAAAGGCGTACTCAGATACAATGCCGGTAGCGCTAACATATTCCAAAAAGCTATAGAGACGGAACAAAAACTGCAGTTAGTCCATGCTTGTAAGAAATTCGGTATATGTCGTAGTGGGCCGGGATTTTCAGCGTTCTTAACCGATATATTGACTACATTGCTGAAATGCGATGACAAGAAATTCAAGCAGACCATAGACGCTTTTACAGAGGTAGTTAAATACAAGGACTTCTCTAACGTATTAGAGTCGCATACTGAGAAAAAATTGAAAAAAATCATTAAAAAGATTGAAATGCAAGACATTCTAATCTTGAGGGCAATAGTGCTGATATTAAAGAATACAATAACAAATCAAAATAAGCCTATGATCGTAAATAATTTCAGAGCCCGTCAACGCTTCGTGAACGCTTCGCTGGCACTTTTAGAAACCATCGATTTATTGGACACGAAGATGCTGAGAAATGAATCAAATGCTTTGGAATGGGCTGATATGAAGAATAGCTTTGAAGAGTACGTGGCAGGAAAGAGAAATGACATCTTAGAAATAATGACAGCTATGGTAAAGCATGTGAAATCGAATCTTAAGACCTTGGACGAAGACAGTGAGAGAATTATCTCTAATAATCTGGAAATGGTTCTATCATTAGACCTTGATTAAATTTCATTCAGCTCATGGATTTTTATTTGCTAAAAAATTGTTAGGTATTTTAATATTGCGCATGCCCGAACTACAGTAGGTACCCATTTGTATCCGTTGATCTAATGATCCGTTGCAGTTGCGAATACGGAAATAGAACATTATGATACTAGTGTGCTTACACAGCACACTGACTAACAAAGCATACGACGTTTTTCAACGCACTTGGGAGGAAAAAAAGAGACTTGTTGTAAGAACTTATGTGTAGCATAAGTTTTTATGGCACCCCCTATGGGGGTTAATTACGGGATTAAAGTTCAAGTGTGAAAATTCGTCATTTTGCAGATGGGAAACCGATCGCCCCACTACCGCATTACCCATAGAAATCCGCATAACTGTGTGGGAAATGCGGTAGTGGGGCGCGTCATTTCAGAGTGGACAAGCTATAACAGTTTGACCCTGTAGTGCAGGGGTGGCGAACCTTTATGGACCAACGTGCCATTTTTCTAAAGAAACGTTTACTGAGGCCATAGACGCGCCGTCAAATAATTTTGAGTTAGTTATTATTGGGATAATAATAAAACTAAACACTATCAACTCAAAACTCCTATTGACTACCAAGAAAATAAATTGTGCACTAGTAATAAAAGTTTCAGTTATACGTGAAATTCAAACTAAAGTAACATTAGTGTGACTTCTGTTGTTGCAGATTAGATGACAACTAACTTATATTAGGGTTATGAGATGATACTTTTAGCAAAATGCGTGCTGAACTGGAGTCATCTGCCAAACTATTTCTAAGCGAGTGTTTAATGTTATTCGTCTCTTCAATACCACGTGGAGGAGCTCGTGGCTAAGTAGTAACTGCCGCACGGGTCGATCCGTCAGGTTAAGCTACGCTTGCCGGGGTTGGTCTGTGGATGGGTGACCATCTTTACATACCGAGACTCCTCCGTGCCTCGGAAAGCACGTTCAGCCGTTGGTCCCGGTTGTCATTCGTGGATCTTTGACAGTCGTTACGGGTCGTCAGAAGCCCGAAAGTCTAACAACCAGTCTTACCAAGGGGTATCGTATTACCCAGTTACTGGGTTGTGCAGTCGCTCCATGTAAAATACTGGTATTCAGCTGCATCCGGTTAGACTGGAAGCCGACCCCAATATTAGTTGGGAAAAGGCTAGGCAGGCATCTCTTCAATACCACGAGACAGCTTCTTCAAACAGTTAAATGTGTCTGGAATCGAATTCCATGTTTTCACAATTTTGTTACTGACATTTTTACTTATATTGCTTGTCAATCTTTCTGTTTCAATTAATCTCAACTCTTTCGAAAATTCGGAAATCAGTCAGCTGCATTTCAAATTATTCAACAACTAAAATACAAACAGTTTCGATCAGTGGCGTGTCCAAAATATTTTGTCGCGTGCCACCAGGGGCACGCTAGCCACTGGTTCGCTACTCCTGCTGTAGTGTGTGGTTTTCATAGGTAATTTAATTTTTTCTGCATCAGCCTATTAACGTTCCCACTGCTGGGACACACAGACCTCTTCTGAACTCTGAGTGGAAGTGGGCCGCGGCCGTAATCTACCACGCGGGCCCAGTGCGGGTTTGTGGTTGTCACATGTCTTCGAATTTTTTGGTTCTAAGACATGACTTCCTCACTATGTTTTCCATCAGTTTCATCGAAATTATTAACGCAAACGTTATTTGGCGATAAGAAACTTCGTGTCACAATGTTCAATCAAAATACCGTGTTATTTGGGAAAGTTAATTTGTATTCTGAGGAAATTTCCACGTTCATTGTAAGACATGGTATGTGCGTCATCACCACATAAGTTCAGAGTTATGCGTAATAATATATTTTTTCCCAGGCGTAAATATGGCACGTCGAGTTTTACCCCGGTAGCACACCTCCACTGCGAAACTCGCATATGATTCGAGTAGCGGAACATGACGCGAGTCTATTGAATTGAACTACTGTGGTTTCACTGCTCTGGTTTCGCGGCGGAGGTGTGCTACTGGCGTTAGTGCGAATTTCACCAACGAAATTAAATGCGTTTTTAAGAGCTGTCAATGTACAATATTCCATAACAATTTTGACACTGACAGATCTTGAACGCGTTTTTAGAAATTCTGATCTCGTTCAGTTTCATCATTGGAAATCATCCCTTAGAAAGTGACACAGTAGGTATGAGTGACAGAGATGAGGCTCTAAAAAGCATATGTATAGGAATTTTATATTCAATGTATGGTAGCAACAGCAGATTTTTTTCGGGTTCCGTTTACCCAAAGGATACCAAAAGGGCCTCGTTCGTGTTGGTATTACCACAAACTAAGCCTGCGCCGTCTGTCTGTCTGTCTAGCGATCTCTGTTGATGGAAAGTTGGTTTGATAAATTAAAAATAAGCCGAGGCAGATAAGAGATGACCAGTCCCTACTGACGGCGCCCGTTCACGTACATGATGCATGGATCTGCACCGTTTAGCTCAACCATTTTGAAGGGAACTTAACGATCCAACACACACGCCACCACCAGCGAGACATTTGAGTGAGCATGACATACTCTCAGCCGCCAGGGCACATCAATTCAATGAAAGATGTAGAAACCCAGTAAATGGTAGATTTATAGAAGGTACATGGTCACAGTGCTCACACATGTGCTATGCAATTATACAATACTAAGAGATTGAAGATAAACAATTCAAAGATAGCTTTTGCAATCTTCAGCAGCTCCAACAATATTTTCGAATGCTAATTAATCAATTAGTATAAGCGCCCTTGTGGAGCTGGACCAGCGTTGTGCCAAGCATTTTTGTTAGCGATATAATCCCCCAGCTTATAATATTCTTGGCAGCATAGTGTGCGTTTTATATAAGATTTAAATTTCGTTTCATTTAGTTGTAGTGAATGAAAGTGCACTGTTGGATTTTCAACGCTACATTCAGCGCTGAGAGTGGAAAATCCAACAGTGCACTTTTATTTAGGGATTCATTTAAGTGTCCCTTAGTGAAGGTGAAAACGGAGCCTCCTAAAAAGTAACCTAACCCCGCGTTCTAAACAAAAGCGATCTTCGTCACTTTTTGTTCCGAATATAGGAAGGCGCGCGTAACGATCGCTTTTGGTTAAAGGACGTGGGGCAAGAAGGAAGGTCGCGATACATTCATTCCGTATTTCATTATTTAAAAATATGCTGAATTCAGACGACTTAATTCAGCCAAGTGTTTCGCTATTTAATTTTTAATGTTTTACAAAAGTTTCAGCAACTGTCCAAATCCGTTTGTGATTAAATCCGAAATGAAACTAAAAAAAAAAACATATGTTATTCAAATATTCTACTCGAAAGTCTGTGTACGCGATTGTACTCCGTCATGTTCAATTTGATTACTTTATGTTTTTCTAACTATGCAACATTGCCTACTTACAAAATGAATTTTCTTTCATTTAGTTTTTGTAAATAGTCATGGATAGTTTTAGATATTTTAAAGAGAGAATGTTGCAGCTGTTTATATTCTGTAAGTCTAAAATTTTGCTACTTAAAATAAAATAAATCTCTTGTAGCGGCTACACCGCCACATACGAACTACGCATCAAAGACATGACGGCACACAAATCCTGCATCGCGCAATTAGAGTTTACCGCGCGAACGACATTTAAAAGACTATCCGACATCAACAGTTGGGCAGTCGGCCCGCCAACACCCGTCTGGTCGGAGGATCCTCCCTTTTCTATGGTGGATGAGTGAACTTTACAGCCTGTTCCTCATACCCCTAAACTCTCACTGAAAGACAACGTATTACAGCTAAACCTGCTGGGTCTAGAACCATGAAAAGACAATGACCAAAAATGGTCCTATTTTAATTTTTTTTCGCGGCCATCAATTTCGATGCAGAATAAATATGACGAACAAAAGTTAATAGGCGTTTACATAACCTAACATCAGTATGAACCGAGTTATAGAAGAGTTACTGGGTTCTAGAAGAGTTATACCGAGTTATAGAAGAGTTGAAGGGGTCCAATGGGACCGATGCCTGCCGGGGTTGCGGGAAAGTCCGAAAGGGATCCCGTGGCCCCTGGCAATGCATAGGCAACTGAAGGAACACGGGTGGGTTTTAGTCAGTAAGAGTCTGACACGCCCTCCCGCTCCACCCAGAGCGGGAGTTCATTAGATGATTTCCCACCCAAAAAAAACCCGACACTTCCTAGAACCACTCGAAGCTGTGTGACATCAACCAACCCGCACTGGGCCTGGGTGGTGGATTATTGCCCAGTACCTCTCACAGAAAGAGGAGGCCCGTGTCCCAGCAGGTGGGAACATTGTAAGTAGGCTGATTATGCCAAAGGATTATGAAACTTTGTATGGTATTTCGTTTTATTGTTGATTCAATTCCCCCGTTTTTAATTTTTTTTTAAACTCAAAATCTTTGAATGATATACCTACCTAATAAGTTAAATTAAAAACATTTTTTTTTTCCTTTGAGCACATATTTATTGGCTTTCATGAATATTTAAGCCGTTTTTCCTCTAGACAACTTACTCGGGTACTTTTCAACCCTTTTTATTTCCAATAATAATACTTTCTTCCAAAACTAAAACTATTAATAGAAATACAAACTAAAATATAGCGTAGATAAATTCATCCGCATCACTGTCGACTGGTAATGTACCCAAGAGACTGGCCGCATTGCCACGTTGAACTCTGGCCAAGGTAAAGCCCAGCCCATGGGTCACGGGAAGTGTCAACCGGTCGTTTGAAGATCTCATTGAACAAACCATGAGAACTCGGACCCCACGGCCCTAGGGTTTCAACCCCAAACGGCTTGAACCTTTATTTTTGTGAATATTTTGTTTTTTTTTACTTTCCGTTTCCGTCGATATTCTAACAAATAACCGCTGACTAAAGGATTATGAAACTTTGTATGGTATTTCGTCATTCTTGCCGAATGGAAATCCCATTGCGCATACGGCTTGTGTTTTAATAAGGGCCAGTGTAGTTTCACTATAATGATAATTACAGAAAAGAAAAAGGAAAAGCCTAACTGCAAAGGCACAGGAGCTGGAGTGGCCTATAATCTACCACGCGGGCACAGTGCGGGATGGTGGAAAAGCATAGAACAGAAATTGTATGATATGATATAAATTAATCGGTTAATAGAACACTGTAAGATACACATTAAATATATATATTAAATATATACAGGGTGTCCAGTAAATAAATAGCACGACATACTGCAGGGGGTGATAGCTTGGGTCACTACCTATCAATACAACACAATATATGTTCAGGAAAATCTTACGGATTTACAGCTTTACTAAATTTTCCGAAATACCTAAAAATATCTACCTTGAAACAGATTTTTAAGCATCTCGTAATGAAAAAATCCTTTTCTAGTACTTTTTTTTACATCAAATTATTCGTGAATAGTTACTTTACTCATTGATAAGTCTTTTTTCTATCAAAGACAAGAATGTTTTCAAGAAATACTATTTTTTGTTTAAATTTTCACAGAACTATTTTCTTATCACTTAAGTTTAACCTACAGTGGTGACAAAAAAATGTAAGATTTTGCTGAACATATATTGTGTTGTATTGATAGGTAGTGACCCAAGCTATCACCCCCTGCAGTATGTCGTGCTATTTACTGGACACCCTGTATATATTCATGTAATTCAGACTAATTGATTTGTCCATAAATTCTTAGTTACATACAAAGGTCTTAAAACTATGTCAGTCATCATTTAATAATTCAAAATTCAAAAATAATAAAATCACTCATGTCAAAATCATACAATCATCTCACGTGAAGCTGGATGAACCTACCCAGCACTACAGACTGGCCTCTCCGAGATCATCCTGTAGGATTCTGTTGGCGCTCCCCCGAATCCGGCGCATCAGAGAAGCTGTTTTCTTTCGCATAATCGAATCCAATAGAAGGACTGCACGAAATTCGGGCAGGAGTTCCTCAAGGCAGCGTGATGGGTCCAACGCTTTACCTTACTAAATTAACTGTGCATAAAGATGCGGTTCAGGCGTTTAACATTCTACAAGCGAGCTTAGATGAAATTTCAAACTGGCTGAAAAAATGGCACAACACAAAAGATGCTGAATGTCAATAGATGGACAGATTGCATCGGAAAAAATAAAAAAATATTTTATTATGTTGGGGGTGTTTAGTGTCCTGAAACGTTTTGTTTATTAATTGTTTTTTTTTATAAAAACGCTGCCCCACACTAAGAATTTCTCCTGTATTGTGGGTGCGTTTACAAACATTTAAACTGTTTAAAAGGGGAACATAATGGAAGGTTGTGTAAGAGGCTCTCAGCATAGTTGTTTTTATGATGTATTGCATGTTATCTCACCCACAAATAGCTTAAAATATCAAGCTTTGATTAATTTATTGTCTAGATATAAGTAGTGTCGTGCAGCAAAAGAACTAAAAAAAACAGGCCATCTTTGATTTGCTAGTGTGCGTGACAGCTACGTCTAAGCCCAGGTAAGCACGGGCGATTTTTTTTCGTGAACTGGTTTTTCAACGCTCTGCTTAGCGCCCAGAGTTGAAAATCAAACAGTGTGTTTTTTCAACGCGCTGGGACGGGAGTGCGTCCCAGTGCGTTGGGTTTTTAACGCTCGGCTCAACATCGAGAATAGAAAATCCAGTGCGCGATAAAATCCCGCCGCGATGTTTTTACGTCCGTACGACGTGGGCTTACACTTGTGCCACGACATTGTGTTTTTCTAATGTGCGTGCATTTAACGGCAAAAGTTGGACGCTATTTTTTTCGACTCGTTCACAGTTTTGAGTGTCTATCTAGACATGTATTTATATTTTTGTGAACAGGGTTGAAAAGAAAGACTGCCTAGAGAGGGACAGCATGGCACCATTTAATATTTATGAGACGTTTGAGTCCCACTGTAGGGCAAAGGCCCCCCCCTCCCACTTATTGGAATCCCAACACTAAATGTTACTAAATTAATCAATCTGCCTAGCCTTTTCCCAACTATATTGGGGTCGGCTTCCAGTCTAACCGGATGCAGCTGAATACCAGTATTTTACATGGAGCGACTGCCTATCTGACCTCCACAAGTAGTAGTAACTGGGTAATACGATACCCCTTGGTAAGACTGGGTGTCAGACTTTCGGGCTTCTGACGACCCGTAACGACTGTCAAAGATCCACGAATGACAACCGGGACCAACTAAATGTTACTAAATGCTAAATAAATACGAACATCACTAGCATGCGTTCTCGGTAGAGCTATCTCTATTTGAATGCTCGTTCACTTTCTCACGGATCTGTTCCTTAACTACGATCAATCGGAATTTGAATAGTTTTGAAACAAATTGGTAATCCATTGCTTAGTATCTAAGTTCGAAAAAAAATCTGTTCAACAACATAAATAACGCAATGAATGTTGTTGAACTGTCAAAATGAAACAAATTTGTCGTACCTAATCGTTTACGAAAATGTGTTGCGTGATTAGATAGCTGGTCCTACCGCTTTACCGTTTGCCGCTGTGCGGGAGTTTCGGGAATGTGGTTATTTTAGCTCAGCTCCTACCGTATACGACACAATATGAGGCCACTGTGGTCAGCCCAGCTCCATTAAATATGGCAGCCGTGTGATGGAACATCAGCAATTTGAGTTTTTGAACGCAATATCGAATATACCTACCTACTTATATTAATTAAGACAATGTTTTTAGAAAGATTTGAGCCCTATGCCATCATGTTTTTTTATAGGTGGCCGAAAATACAGGAAGTAGTTTTTTTTTATTTGTCGGTTCAATTCCCCCGTTTTTAATTTTTTTTTGACTCGAAATTTTGAATGATATACCTACCTAATAATTTAATATAAAAACAAAAAAAAATGTTTCCTTTGAGCACATAATTATTTGCTTTCATGAATATTTAAGCCGTTTTTCCTCTAGACAACTTACTTGGGTACGTTTCAACCCTTTTTATTTCCAATAATAATACTTGCTTCCAAAACTAAAACTATTAATACAAACTAAAATATAGCGTAGAAAAATTCATCCGCATCACTGTCGACTGGTAGTGTACCCAAGAGACTGGCCGCATTGCCACGTTGTATGGCAATGCTTAGCCTCAGGCCAAGGTAAAAGCCCTGCCCTTGGGTCACGGGAAGTGTCAACCGGTCGTTAAAAGATCTCATTGAACAAACCATGAGTACTCGGACCCCACGGCCCTAGGGTTTCAACCCCAAATGGCTCGAACCTTTATTATAGTGAATATTTTGATTTTTTTTCTTTCCCGTCGATATTCTAACAATGGTATAATACCGCTGACTCAACGAAGGATGCCTCGCTGGTCTAGTGGTCGCGCTACTGCTGAGCATGAGGTTCTGGGTTCGATTCCCAGGTCGGGCAAAGTGTTATTGGATTTTCCATCAGGAATTTCTTAGTAACAGCCCGCAATCGGGATTTGTGCCCGATTAAATATTTTGTATACAAGTCCCATTGGCGAAATGTTAGTGTACACTGTATTATCTATAGGTACTATCAAAGTTCTTCATATCTAAGCAGTTTGAAAACAAAATCCCGTGAACACGATGACCACATCTGTTACCGCCCCGGTTCTATAGCGGCCGAGCGCTGCAAGCAGAAATTGTCCTTACGATCTATAGATATGAAATGCTTCGATGGTACAACTCTTCGGGAATGACAGGTGTTATGAAAATGCTTTAATTGCTATTATTTTCAGACATCCTCTTTCACACAGCAACCAGTGCCATGGAATATGGTTACGAACGAGACTTGGACGACCAATCAGAACTCAAGAACTACGGCGAACAGTCACAGCAGAGATACGATCAAATTCTATCCAGCCTGCACTCCTTATTCAAAGACAGAACTGCCGACAACAACGATAACAGTAAGAGCGTAGATGACTATAACGATTTCAATGATAACCATAATACTGTCGACACGAAAGAATTTGATGAAGTACTTGCCGAAGTCACGAACGCATTGGATAAAATCAAAGAAGAATTAATAAAATACAACAAAGATGGACTCTTAGCCGTCGAATTACCAGTTGCTAAAAACGAGAGAAGATATAAAAGAGATGTTACCAACGATACAGTTACAAACGCAACGTTAACGGTTGAAAACGTTACAGCAACCGCTACTTCAACGGAGATACCTGCAACGGTTATTGATAAAGTTGAAGTGTTAAGAGCGAAAAACGAAACTGTGATAACTGAGGTTTTGCTGAGTGCAAATAACCATACTGATTCTGCTCTTAGTGGTCGGCGAATGATTCCAATGAGGGGGCCTCCACCAGAGTTTGTGGCTACTACTTCAAGAGTCAAAGACAAACTCCTATCGTATCTTGAGGATACTTTTAACGACGTCGAAAGAAAAATTAAACCGTTAACTAATATCAAAATCGCGTTATCCAACGATGATCATTACAGAATCGGTTATATTATAGCTACAATTGATACTTTGGAAGTGAATTTGAAAAAGTTGAAAAACGATATGAATTTGCATCATCATTTCTGGGACGATGAGAAGATTCTGGATTTTTTTGATAGAATCAAAGCTACTAATACTGTAGCTACGAGTTTGATAGCATCATTGAAGAAGTATTTACCTAGAAATTTTACCTTTACGGCCCTGCGCGCCGATGACGCAATTACGCTTAGGCCCGGCTCGCATTCCGACAGCGTGACGTCATTCTGACCTTGTTTACATAAAACGTTCCTCTGTTGTTTCTATGCACTTGAGGCTCATAATGTAAACTGTTTTGATTTCGTGAATAAACTTACCATATTATTATGTGTAAGCCGAGCTCGTGTTCTGAGAATTGTATTTATAACAAAATAATAAAAACAGATAACTGGCTGAAATGTGTTTTGTTCCTGTTTCGTCTATTTTTGATAAAACTACTAAATCAATGTACACAAAATTGTATGATGAAATATAATAACTCCTTATAAATGATAATTTAACAACTTACCTTCGATTATTCCACAAAAACAATAAAAACCAATTATTTTATAGTGAATCACACGTGCACTCCGTTCTGTGTCAAACGTCAGTTTTTTTTTAATTTCTCATAGTGTATATTTTTGCTTTTAGTTGATTTATTTGACAAGAATATTTATCAGACCATTGACTAAAAATGCCACAGAGGATATTAGACTTTAATTATGAGTACAAATAGAGATGGAAGCCGCATAAAGTCACTGTCCAACATGTTGGACAGCCGGGCTTGACGGCCGGGGCGAAGTGACGTCCTTAAACGTCACCCCGCCGGGAACCGGTTTTAAGTTAGGTTTTTAATTGAGTAACTAATACAGCTTATTATGAATTAACTGTCTTTTTTTCTTCCCCTTTTAGAGAACTACTGCTTAACTTTTAGCCGTGGTCTACCTCCCATTAAAACGTATCCGAATACACATGGTTATTTTAAATAGGCTAGCTAAACTCAAGACGCGATGGGAATCGATTATCATCTAAACATGATAACATAAAAAGATTTGATAGTTTTTTTGGGATGTCTGCGACCGCTTTTTTTTGTACTTATAAAAAAGTTTTACATGGAGCGACTGCCTATCTGACCTCCACAACCCAGTTACTGGGTAACACGATACCCCTTGGTAAGATTGATGGTAACTGAGATATTATATACATTATGGCACAGAAATCTCGTCATTTGACATGTCGCCAATGACATGCACCCGAGCGAAGCAGGGACAGGTCGCTAGAAATTAAATAAAAATCAAACATATGTATTTAAAATCAAAGTTTTTATTTTAAATTATCAGTCTATCATTTAACAACATGAAGCCTCAACATTATTATATTTTAATAAAAATAATAAGTTAATTGTTTGTACTTAATAATATAAGTAATTCGGTACTTTTGAAAAGTAAACTTTTCAGTTTTAATATTTAAACTAGGTACTTAATTAGGTCCTGGGTTTTCCCAACAGGAATTTCTCAGTTGGAGCCCCTAGGTATGTGCATTAATAAGAAATTATCATTAATTAAAGAAAATTTCTTATAAATGACCGAGAAAATTGACTTAAAACCTAGAATTAGAGTGTAAAAATTCAAAATCTAAAAACTTAACAATTACCAACTTAACAAAAATGCTGCTAGTGTAATAAAAAATCTACTATTTTAGTAGTTTTTTTAACAACTCTCCTATCCTCAGTGTCTATAACTCTGTGAGAGTAATCAAAGATAGGCAGTTATATTACTGGCTTAGTTTACTGGGACATTAGTTCATTATCATTAAACTGGGTTTTCGAACTTAAATACTTAATAAACTTATTTAATTTTACTATTTTGCGACTTCTTATCATCCTCTGTTAGAAGCTGGAGATTTTCGGTGCGATTGGAGGATTGTGTCAATAACTACTGACGCAGCATTCACTTTACTGCACCTGTGGAAAAAAATGTTCATATTAAAGATTAAGTAGTCTGCCTGTTGGTCTTGTAGTCACAAGCGTGACTGGTGAGCACCGGGGTCTTGGGTTCGATCCCCAAGCCCGACAAAGTTAAGGTAAACTATAGGGTTTTTAGGGTTCCGTAGTAATTAACAAGGAACCTTTATAGTTTCACCATGTCCATCTGTCCGCGGCATAGCTCAGAGACTGTTAGTACTAGTAAGCTGGAATTTGGCATGGGTATACATATTAATCAAGCTGATAAAGTAGTAAAATTAGATCTTTTTGTTACCTCCCCTACTCGTAAAGTGGGGGTGTTTCTTTTTCTCGTCTATCCAACGGTGTGGGGTGTCGTTAGAAAGGTCATTCAAAAACATTGTGGGTATAAACTTCATATCATATGATTACAAAAAAAAAAAAAACCTTTATATCATAATTATACTATACTATACTATTTTTCAATTAAGGGATCCATAAAAATTTGCGAAATATTAAGCTTTAAAGTGCTAATTTCTATTAGTCATGTCCTCCCCCCACCCCTCCCAGCGAAATGATTGATTTGAGAGAGATCAGGCGCAGGACCGACGGCGCCACGTGCGCGCGAGGGGGGGTATCACACCGCCAACTTCCAAACTCCGGGCTATTACTAAGAAACTCCATAACACTTTGCCCGCTAGTATATAATATTATAACGAAGTTAAAACGAAATATATCACAGATATGTATGTCAGTAATGTTGGTCGATTATTACTCGTTAACCTGTAAGGCGTTACAGGTTGAAAAACATATTTTGCAGTTTGTTATATTTTGATTTTAAGTTTGTTCTTGGGATAAAATTAATTCACCCCAACTACAGAACCCTTCATTGTACGTGGTCCGAAACGCACTTGGCCGTTTTTTTCATATTGAATTTCCTCAGCCGTGAGTCTGGATTTTTGCCCACTTTGCAATATGCCTATCACAAGGAATTCAAACATAAAGTACAAAGTACTACTGGTGAAATGTACGTGGACTAAGACCCTCGGTGTACACCTTCAAGAAATGTAAGCGTAATGTTATGTTACGATATTGTTCTTTAAGGTTGATACAGGAGAATTAAAGAAAAAAATGCTTGCAGCGACCGCCAGTAACATGAGAGGATAGTGACGATTTTGCTATAAGGATGGCCCATATTCAGCAGTAGATAATTGCAGGCTACTATGAAACTCCTTACTAAACCTGAACAAGACTTACTTAGGAAACATGTCATTGCACTTAAGCTCAGTCCAGCCAGTCAGTACTTCGTATAGCAGAGTATCAAGCGCCTTGTTGGCTGCTAGCTCGCCAGTCAGCATTCTTAGCGCCACGCTGAAATGGTAAGAGAAATGTTAAATATAAATGTGAAAGTGAGTTAATTTGTTTGTTACGCTTTGACGCTAAAACGGCTCAACAGATTTGGATTAAATTTGGCACATGGGTAGACCATGACTTGGGTTAGGACATAGCATACTTTTATCCCGATATTGCCACGGGATCAAGACATATGCGGGTGTAACCGTGGGGCACAGCTAGTCGTATAAGATAATATGAATGGGTCGACTGCCTCGTTGGCCCAGTGATCGGAAGTTACAAGTACAACTGCTGAGCTAGATCGGCAAAGTATTTTGGGTTCTTCCATCATAAACTACTTTCTTCGTAACAGCCCGGAGTCTAGATTTATGTCTAGGGGGCCAACCACCACCTCTTTAAGCAGTATTATTTTGATGTTACTTCAGTGCGAGAGAGAAGTGGAGCTATACAGGACGTCTAGCTCCAAATCTTTCCCACGCTCAAGTAAGATTAAAATAATACTGTTAAAAGCGTTGGTAATAGGGTAACAGTTCACCCTCTTTTACTTGGGACTTAAACATAACTGGCGAAATGTGGGTGTATTATCTTCTCGACTGAATTTCTGTCATATCGGCCGGTCTCAACAGAGACTGGCCAAGTACGTAGAAGACATAGTGCACAAGTGTCTGTGCACTCCCTGTTCCCTCACCTGCATGGTCCAATATGACTGCAATCCGACACAACTGGAGAGAGATCAGGCGATCATGCTGGCTTTACAAACTTGAAGAACACCACTGCTAGCCCCTTCAAGGGAATACAGGCGTTACGCTGTGTTTAGGTGTGTAAGAAATAAAAAAAATACTAACCCATTAATTCTAGCCATTGTACCATAAGGTGCTGTTAACTTAGTAGTAGCCACCAGATTCCTACAGTACAGTAACCAAACACAATCCAACTCTGTGTAAAAACTACCATTGTTGGCAACACCGTGCGTACTGTCAAATGACGTTTGTAAGTGATTTAGCGCGTGTGTGTTGGCATCAAGGTTGCGTGACAGTTGGTTCTGTATGTTGGCAGCCTGCACTTCTTTATTTGAGATTTGATTGAGGATGTTTCTGAAAAAAAAAAGTAAATTATTACAATCGAGCGAATGAAACTGTCACACTGGTATGAGCGCCAGAGTCTACGCTCTACAATGCCACAGTATAAATATGGACAGTACAGAAACTACGTAGTACACGTTCGAAACGGCACACTGACACGGCACGTCTGTGTGAGTGTGCCGTTTCGAACGTGTACAGCACCGCGACAATCCCTTGGGGTTTCGTCACGAGACCCCAAGCGATTGTCGCGGTGCTGTCAGTTGCGGGTGCCAAATAGGCCCGGTTTTCACGTTGTAGTTGGTCGTACTTATACTGTGATTATACTACCTACGCTCGTTTTATCATAAACCTCATCCATTGTTTTTCAGAGGCCTATGTGAAAAGCGAGCACACTTATTAATAAAAAAATAATGAAACTTACTTGGTGTTCTTATATGCCCTTCCGAGGTGTATGGCAGCGCGCGCAGTACTCATGCCGACTTCCATAATGTTTTCCAGTAAATTCTTCCCGATATCTAAATCATCTTGGCGAGGATTTAAGCGTTTTCTGTAAGAATAAAAAAAACCCAGCGTTAAATGAGTACGAGTTTCGCTTCCTTCCAAAGAATGAGTTCTTCTGTGGTCGCAATTTCGAATTCTAAGCGTCGATTCCAATTTTTTTTTCTATCATGAATTTATCAGGTAGCAGCCCGGAGTCGGGATTTGTGCAATGATAGCAGGCTCGCTCCCTATTACATGGGACTTAAACATAAGAAGAAGAATACTTTTATTTAAAACGTGAAGACATTCAGACACGCTATCTACTCAGATACGAGTAACGATCTAGGCTAAACTTACCAAGTTCTCGATTATAAATGCACTCTACTACCCAGAAAGAAACTTAATATAAGTATTTTAAAAAACTTAGACAATTCTTGCTAAATAAAAGCTACTACTCGGTAAACGAATACCTAAGTGATATACTCATAAGTCATAACTTAAGTACCTGCTACTATAAATTTTATATTATTTATTAATTATTATTACATCTCTCAATAGATACCTGTTTATATTTTGTATTCAAGCAAGTAGTTTATCTCATAAAAACCTACACCACTATTAGTTTGCTAAACTGTAATGTTATATAATTAACAAATGCTTTCTCTCTCCTAACTCACTTATTTTGCTGTGCCCTGTACAGAGTCCATATTATGATCTCTAATTATAAGTTACCACCTAAGAATACCTACATGTGGAATGCAATAAAAGTATTGAGTATAATGCATGTAATGCAAGGGAAGGCGGAACCGTACCTATCCTACTTATCTAGGCTTCTGCAGAAATGAACTGGCGAAGTATACTGTAGGTAGTTTATCTATTTATTAGGTATGTAAACACTATCTCATGCACGTCAGCAGTGAGGTAGCTGTCACTAATGTCAACTGTCAGTTCACCACGAATGGCGGGAAACAGTGAGTCGAAAGTGAGGCGGTGCCTGCACGAGAGGCTTGGTGTGGCGATGAGCCAGTGTAGTGATATAATCAGCACGTCTCAACAGGATTCTACATACTACATGTAAAAAAAACCTTGTCCGATCCGTGAAGGTGTAGTAAGGTATTGAGAGTCTATTTATGTAGTAATTTCAGGAAAAAGGAAAAAAAAAACATTTTTGTATTTTACCGGTTTATTGAGAGCGCGGACGGCCGTCGTTTAGAGGGTGTCTATAAGTATCGGTATCTTCTGAGCATGACCCTTGTTGAAAATTTGCTAGATTTTAATGAATTTGGGGTAATTTTGGTAGGTAGGTACAAAAAATGTGAAGTGAGATGTTATGATATACCTACTTAAGTGTACTTACAAAAACAGAGATCCATCATGAGCCACTTCATTTTGTTTCGTCTCTACTTTGCTGGGATCCAAGAACAGCGCGTTAAACGCAAATACTTCGGGGTCTTTCATCATCTTGGTTCTGGCAATCTCCTGCAAAATCAAGCACGGAATTAACACAGGATGAATGAAAATGGTGACAGAATAGATCACGGGAATTATATTTAGCTATAGGGAAAGTTCGTTTACGAACTGCCTTGTATAGATCAGAATTTGGGGCCAAAAAAGGGAAGCAAAAACATTTACATGCAAATCAGTTGCCATAGCATAATCAACCTATAACCTGTTCCCTCTACTCGGACTTTAGCCTCCTCCTTGTAGGTAAGAGGGAGTGGGCCGTAATCCGTGGGCTCAATGCGGGTTGGTAGATGTCACATGTCATCGAATTTTAGGTTATAGGACCAAAAATTCGTAGACATGTGAAGATGTGTGTGTGTCGCTCTGATACTCGTATACTGACTGAATTTATTATATTTATTTTGAATCGCATGAATATTGACATTTTTTTTTTTGTTCTTAATTTAATATTTAAGTTGTTAAAAAACAACTTAAATATTAAATTAAGATCAATAATCTAAAAAAAAAAAAACATTGAGATTATCTATTGAACTGTGTAAGTATTTTTTTTTTCTGAAATGTTATGGTCTCCGAACCTAATTTGTACACCAGCCATGGTCAAACATGTTGTGCCAAAGAATATCCTGTAACACCTATATAATAAACATCATACCATGTATATTATCTAGTATCTACACATGTTTTTGCAAATAAATGAATCTATATCTTTATCTTTGTATGTTGGTGGTGAAAAAGAATTTACACAAAATAAAGCGCCTGTTCGCCTGTAGCCAGGTTTCAAACCCACGACCTACAACTCGGTCTGTCGCGGCCATGGGCCACCACTGCTCAAATCGGTTGCCATGTTAAGTAATAATATTATGAGTAACTAAAGTTCACGCGGTGCAGGTGACAGGTGACAGAAAGAGTAAAATATATTATAATTTACTTGTTTTGACTGATTCTGTATTTTACGACTGATCCGTACCTACATACAGATTGTGCACATAATACGGACTCAGTAATAACTGTAGTAAATTAAATAAATTTACCCTTTCTGTCACCTGTCACCCGCACCATGCTACAACGCGAGAACTATAAGTATGGAAGTTTTGAGTATATTAAATAATATAATAATATTTATTTATTGAATAAAACGTTTACAAAAAGTGTACATTTAGTCAACAGTATGATTTCCCAAACAATAATTATAATGCCTAAAAATAAACTAAAACTAAAATATGTTAAGAACAGGTGCAAGTAATCATGGTATGGAATTACAATGTTAGGTAGCACCCGCCCGATATAGGTTAATTCAAACCTGTGTTTCAGGCCATCACTTTACATTTCAATTAAATTGGAACACTAAAATTTTAAGTTAAACCTAGATTACGAGAAAAAGCATATTGGTACCTACATTATTATCTAAAACTAAACCTATGTAAATATACAAAAGCAAATACTTCGAAGGAATAAATTATATAGTATGAATGTGGCTGGCTTTTTGTTTAACTGCTATTATGGCAGAAGACACCAAAGATACAATAAGATCATGTAAAATATATACAGCTATAATGGAAAAGGGTGACTGACTACTGAGCTGATATCCAATATAGATGTACCTATAGGAATAGGTATTTATCCAACATGTGAGGAAAGTTCGTTTTTCCTATGAGTTTTGATTTTGAGTCTTGAGCGAACGAAGGATTGAAAAATAGAATCACGAGCGCAGCGAGTGATTATAAATTTCAATCCTGAGTAAGCGAAAGACTCAACAAAACGAATAGCAAATGAACTTGCTCACATGTTGCATACAAAACTTTTCACCACTCCCAGCAAGAAAGTATTCAGTCATCATAGGTAAATAAATTAAATAGACACAATACAAATCAAAATAATTCTTTATTTTTTAAAATATCTTTAAAACTTAACATAAAAAAATCAGGCATGGTTAGTTTCTGAACGGGATCATTACTTTCCTCACTGTTCAAACAGTGAGGAAAAACCAACTTTCCTCACTGTTCAAGCAGTGAGGAAAAACCAACTTTCCTCACTGTTTTCGTAGAGGAAAGACACTTCTTTCGTGCGGGAGTGGTGAAAAATAAATAAATTGGAATAAAGACAGGAGGACGAAAATGAATACAACACGCAACTACCAACCACGCAACGCCGGACGTCGTCGAGGTAGTCATTTAAAATTAGCAACCCAAGAGCGCTGGGCTCGCTTGGTGGACTACGGCCCACTCTCTCACAGAGCAGGCCTTAATAGTCCCAGAAGTGGAAACATTACTGGCTGATTATGTCAAACTCAAAGCATTTATTTCAATTAAACCATTTACAGGCACTTTTGATTTGTCAAGGGGTCGGTCAGTCAAAAATATGAAGCTAGTTGCCCATTCCAAAGCGTAGTAGGTACCTATGGAGAAGAACGGGCAAGAAACTCCACGGACACTTTTTTAAATAAAATAAAAACTGTCTAGCAAAGAGTTTTCACATACACACGTTACATAATTACTTATTAACATTGACTCATCAACACACAGAGGATCTTCTTTTAGGCAACCTTTAAAGTTAAATATAAAACTAAAATTTCCAAATTTCCACACACACACATTCATACACACACCATCACATACAACACACTCATACACACCTCAATCACACATTAACGGCATAGCTTCACTTCTTTTGATTTGTAAAAGTATAACCTTAATTTTTATTAAGCGATCTTTTAAATTTCTGGCTGATAACATTGTTGCAGAGGGACACTGATCGTCTAAGATACAGGTACTAACCTAGTTTAGAGGTCAGGGTTTCAATGTATACTACCTAGCATAAGCCTCTCAATGTATGTACTTCTACTATATCATTGTAATAGTTATTAAGGCTTTTAGTTCAATAAATATATACATACCTGATTCTCCCACGCCATAAGCTGAATATTATGTAACAACATCACATCCAGCGTCAAGATTCCGAACGACAACAAATCAGTGCTATTTGTTACTATAACTTTCCTACTGGTATTAAAATGTGTGTAATTCTCTCCGAAATACATATCTCTGAGTTTGTGCATGACTATAGTGACATTGCCTTCAACCAGGCTTTCGTTTAGTGCTTTCAAAAGAGACCCAAAATCATTGTCGCTTTTAGTCTCATTTTCTGAAAGATCAGGGTCGGAAGAGACCCATTCGTGTAGCTCTTGGACTTTTTCAATGAGATAACTTGTCATAGTATTACTTTGCATATAATCGTCGTAGAGGTTTTCATCGTTGTAAAAATAGTCGTCTTTAGCTGTAAAAGAAAATATAGTTGCTTTTACTTTGTTGGTAGTTAAGTTGTATTAGGTCCCCAGCTCGATCCCAAGGCCGTCAAAGTGGTGGCACATCCACTCGGAAATGACGCGCCCCACTACCGCAATTACGCACACGGTTATGCGGATTTCTGTGGGTAATGCGGTAGTGGGGCGCGTCATTTCAGAGTGGACAAGTTAAAGAATGTATATTGTTAGCCTAGGTAGGTGGTCTGTCTGTAGCTTTTTGGGATAAGACTGCTTTTATGATTCCCTTTATTATGTAACCCTCAAAAGGTCAATGGTACATATATTGTTTCAATAAAGAGTATCTACTTTTATTTCTCCCTATGTATAGTTTGTCCACTCTGAAATGACGCGCCCCACGACCGCATTTCACGTACACGGCTCCGCGACTTGTAGGTAAAATGCGGTAGTCTGGCGCGTCATTTCAAAGTGGACAAGCTATAACTATCTATCGACTGGGGATAGTTTTCTGCCCGGATAATGGAACAAATCCAGACTCCGGGCTGCCACCTGTTGGAAAACATAATAACACTGCAAGGCCTGAATCACACATAATGACCTCATGATTAGCAGTTGCACTTACGACGACTAGACCAACGAGGCCATCTAAAAAAACATACGAACCATCTATATACCCATAAGGCATATCCAAATCGATGTTCTTCTCAAAGTCCGCCAACATTGGCTTGAAATTCGGAACATAATCTTCCACAATTTTCATATTAGTATGATTGGCTTCAACTTTTTCTACCACAACATTTTTATGAGCAATTTCCTTTATTTCTTTATCGTTTATTTTAAAACCTATTTCTTCGTGAACACTATCAATGACAGCTTTATCTTTTTTCTTTATATTCCTCTCTTCATGTGGTATTTCGTCGTGTACTGGATGTATTTGTGTTTTAGAGATTAGGTTTTTGTGTTCTCTGTTTGCTACAATGTTCTTGAAGATTGGTAATTTTTCTAGAATTGCATTTTCTTCCGTTTCGTCTGATTCTGGGGTGAATTCTGCTGTCTTGGGATATTGTGGAGAGTGGATGGGTTGCTGGAAAGATAAAAGATATAATCAGTGTCAAGCAATTACTCTACTTTTACGACAGCTTTAGAAAGTGACTGCCATACAGATAAAATAATTCATAAAAAACCAAAAGACAAAAAATAGGACATTAAAGTAATACTCGTATGCATATTACTCAATGTTCATTTTTTGCCCTTGACTGTACTATCGTGTGTTTCTGAAACCTTCACCATTTTAAAGATAATTTAAATATTGATCTTTTAGTATACGTGTTTTATTAAAATATATTGTGTTTTATATAAACTAATATTATAAAGAGGAAAGATTTCGTGGCTAAGTAATAACTGCCGCACCAGTCGATCCATCAGGTTAAGCTACGCTTGGTTTAAGGTACGTTGGTCTGTGGATGGGTGACCATCTTTACATACCGAGACTCCTCCGTGCCTCGGAAAGCACGTTAAGCCGTTGGTCCCGGCTGTCATTTGTGGATCTTTGACAGTCGTTACGGGTCGTCAGAAGCCCGAAAGTCTGACAACCAGTCTTACCAAGGGGTATCGTATTACCCAGTTACTGGACAACCCAGTCAGATAGGCAGTCGCTCTATGTAAAATACTGGTATTCAGCTGCATCCGGTTAGACTGGAAGCCGACCCCAATATAGTTGGGAAAAGGCTAGGCAGATGATGATGATTTGATTGCTTGTTTGTATTGAATAGGCTCCGAAATAACTGGACCGATTTGAAAAAAAAGCTTAGTTTTCAGGGAGTAACATAGGCTACTTTTAATCCCGTGAAAAATAACGGGTCCCGCGGGAAAGACCACGGGAGCGAAGCCGCGGGCAAAGTGCTAGTGTATAATAAATTTATAATGCATCTAATTTGGGACAGCGCTCCTATTACTGGCTGGACGTACGACGCGTGAGCTCAGTACAGAACACGCAAGCTAACCACTCAAGGACACTGGCATATATCTGCGTCTTAAATAGCAATTCGCGGACTCCACTGGATGCGAGAAACACAAAAACGGTCGATGTGTTGCGATGCTTGGGGGATGCTCATGTTCAGCAGTGGACGTCTTTTGGCCCAATGACGATTTATTCATATATTTAATACGAGCTTCTGTCGGCGAATTTGACCGCGAGCCTATAACCTCTCGCAAGAATTGCGCAGCCTAATGCAAAAAAAAAACCTACTGGTACAGATAGTGCAATCCACGACGACGCGCCCCACTCCGCGATGACTGTACTGTAAGCTGTACTTTAGTACGGAGCGGAGCGGAGTGGGGCGCGTCTCAGTGGATTGCACTATGTATAGTTACGGAGATTACCCCCCAAATACAAACCAACACATTTTATCTCTTTAAAATATTAGTGTAGATATTGTAGATATGAACACCAGTAGGTACCTTACTTACGTAACACCATTTCGTAAACGGTTACAACTAATCTGTTTCATTTTGACAGTTAGCAATTTTATTATTTTTTCGAACCTATGAAGCAATGGATTAGCAATCTGTTTCAAAACGATTCAGATTCTGAATGATCGTGTATTACGCAATCAGGGTACTGGTCCAAACATTCAAAGAAAAAAAAAGAATGACACAAATTATGTCAATGTAAAATAGCTCAAAACTACAAATGATGTCAATGTAAAATAGCTCAAAACTACAAATGATGTCAATGTAAAATAGCTCAAAACTACAAATGATGTCAATGTAAAATAGCTCAAAACTACAAATGATGTGAATGTGAAATAGCACAAAACTAGAAATGATGTCAATGTGAAATAGCACAAAACTACAAATGATGTCAATGTAAAATAGCACAAAACTACAAATGATGTCAATGTAAAATAGCACAAAACTACAAATGACGTCAATGTGAAATAGCACAGAACTTCAAATGATGTCAATGTAAAATAGCACAAAACTACAAATGATGTCAATGTGAAATAGCACAAAACTACAAATGATGTCAATGTAAAATAGCATAAAACTACAAATGATGTCAATGTAAATTAGCACAAAACTAAAAATGATGTCAATGTAAATTAGCACAATACTACAAATGATGTCAATGTAAAATAGCACAAAACTACAAATGATGTCAATGTAAATTAGCACAAAACTAAAAATGATGTCAATGTAAAATAGCACAAAACTACAAATGACGTCAATGTAAAATAGCACAAAACTACAAATTACTTCAATGTGAAATAGCACAAAACTACAAATTATGTCAATGTGAAATAGCACAACACTACAAATTATGTTAATGTGAAATAGCACAACACTACAAATTATGTCAATGTGAAATAGCGCAAAACTACAAATGATGTCAATGTGAAATAGCACAACACTACAAATGATGTCAATGTGAAATAGCGCAAAACTACAAATGATGTCAATGTGAAATAGCGCAAATCTACAAATGATGTCAATGTAAATTAGCACAAAACTACAAATGATGTCAATGTAAAATAGCATAAGACTGCAAATGATGTCAATGTGAAATAGCACAACACTACAAATGATGTCAATGTGAAATAGCGCAAAACTACAAATGATGTCAATGTAAATTAGCACAAAACTACAAATGATGTCAATGTAAAATAGCATAAGACTGCAAATGATGTCAATGTAAATTAGCACGAAACTACAAATGATGTCAATGTAAATTAGCACAAAACTACAAATGATGTCAATGTGAAATAGCGCAAATCTACAAATGATGTCAATGTGAAATAGCGCATATCTACAAATGATGTCAATGTGAAATAGCTCAAAACTACAAATGATATCAATGTAAAATAGCATAAGACTGCAAATGATGTCAATGTGAAATAGCACAACACTACAAATGATGTCAATGTGAAATAGCGCAAAACTACAAATGATGTCAATGTGAAATAGCGCAAATCTACAAATGATGTCAATGTAAATTAGCACAAAACTACAAATGATGTCAATGTAAAATAGCATAAGACTGCAAATGATGTCAATGTGAAATAGCACAACACTACAAATGATGTCAATGTGAAATAGCGCAAAACTACAAATGATGTCAATGTAAATTAGCACAAAACTACAAATGATGTCAATGTAAAATAGCATAAGACTGCAAATGATGTCAATGTAAATTAGCACGAAACTACAAATGATGTCAATGTAAATTAGCACAAAACTACAAATGATGTCAATGTGAAATAGCGCAAATCTACAAATGATGTCAATGTGAAATAGCGCATATCTACAAATGATGTCAATGTGAAATAGCTCAAAACTACAAATGATATCAATGTAAAATAGCTCAAAACTACAAATGATGTCAATGTGAAATAGCTCAAAACTACAAATGATGTCAATGTGAAATAGCACAAAACTACAAATGATGTCAATGTAAAATAGCATAAAACTACAAATGATGTCAATGTAAATTAGCACAAAACTAAAAATGATGTCAATGTAAATTAGCACAATACTACAAATGATGTCAATGTAAAATAGCACAAAACTACAAATGATGTCAATGTAAATTAGCACAAAACTAAAAATGATGTCAATGTAAAATAGCACAAAACTACAAATGACGTCAATGTAAAATAGCACAAAACTACAAATTACTTCAATGTGAAATAGCACAAAACTACAAATTATGTCAATGTGAAATAGCACAAAACTACAAATTATGTCAATGTGAAATAGCACAACACTACAAATTATGTTAATGTGAAATAGCACAACACTACAAATTATGTCAATGTGAAATAGCGCAAAACTACAAATGATGTCAATGTGAAATAGCACAACACTACAAATGATGTCAATGTGAACTAGCACAACACTACAAATGATGTCAATGTGAAATAGCGCAAAACTACAAATGATGTCGATGTGAAATAGCGCAAATCTACAAATGATGTCAATGTAAATTAGCACAAAACTACAAATGATGTCAATGTAAAATAGCATAAGACTGCAAATGATGTCAATGTGAAATAGCACAACACTACAAATGATGTCAATGTGAAATAGCGCAAAACTACAAATGATGTCAATGTAAATTAGCACAAAACTACAAATGATGTCAATGTGAAATAGCACAAAACTACAAATGATGTCAATGTGAAATAGCACAAAACTACAAATGATGTCAATGTGAAATAGCACAAAACTACAAATTATGTCAATGTGAAATAGCACAAAACTACAAATTATGTCAATGTGAAATAGCGCAAAACTACAAATGATGTCAATGTGAAATAGCACAACACTACAAATGATGTCAATGTGAACTAGCACAACACTACAAATGATGTCAATGTGAAATAGCGCAAAACTACAAATGATGTCAATGTGAAATAGCACAAAACTACAAATGATGTCAATGTAAAATAGCTCAAAACTACAAATGATGTCAATGTGAAATAGCACAAAACTACAAATGATGTCAATGTAAAATAGCACAAAACTACAAATGACGTCAATGTGAAATAGCACAGAACTTCAAATGATGTCAATGTAAAATAGCACAAAACTACAAATGATGTCAATGTGAAATAGCACAAAACTACAAATGATGTCAGTGTGAAATAGCACAAAACTACAAATGATGTCAATGTGAAATAGCACAAAACTACAAATGATGTCAATGTGAAATAGCACAAAACTACAAATGATGTCAATGTAAAATAGCTCAAAACTACAAATGATGTCAATGTGAAATAGCACAAAACTACAAATGATGTCAATGTGAAATAGCACAAAACTACAAATGACGTCAATGTGAAATAGCACAGAACTTCAAATGATGTCAATGTGAAATAGCACAAAACTACAAATGATGTCAATGTAAAATAGCTCAAAACTACAAATGATGTCAATGTGAAATAGCACAAAACTACAAATGATGTCAATGTAAAATAGCACAAAACTACAAATGACGTCAATGTGAAATAGCACAGAACTTCAAATGATGTAAATGTAAATTAGCACAAAACTACAAATGATGTCAATGTGAAATAGCACAAAACTCAAATTATGTCAATGTGAAATAGCACAAAACTCAAACGATGTCAGTGTGAAATAGCACAAAACTCAAATTATGTCAATGTGAAATAGCACAAAACTACAAATGATGTCAATGTGAAATAGCACAAAACTACAAATGATGTCAATGTGAAATAGCACAAAACTCAAATGATGTCAGTGTGAAATAGCACAAAACTCAAATTATGTCAATGTGAAATAGCATAAAACTACAAATGATGTCAATGTGAAATAGCCCAAAACTACAAATGATGTCAATGTAAAATAGCATAAAACTACAAATGATGTCAATGTAAATTAGCACAAAACTAAAAATGATGTCAATGTAAATTAGCACAATACTACAAATGATGTCAATGTGAAATAGCGCAAAACTACAAATGATGTCAATGTGAAATAGCACAAAACTACAAATGATGTCAATGTAAATTAGCACAAAACTCAAATGATGTCAGTGTGAAATAGCACAAAACTCAAATTATGTCAATGTGAAATAGCACAAAACTACAAATGATGTCAATGTGAAATAGCACAAAACTACAAATGATGTCAATGTAAAATAGCATAAAACTACAAATGATGTCAATGTGAAATAGCACAAAACTACAAATGATGTCAATGTAAATTAGCACAAAACTACAAATGATGTCAATGTGAAATAGCACAAAACTCAAATGATGTCAGTGTGAAATAGCACAAAACTCAAATTATGTCAATGTGAAATAGCACAAAACTACAAATGATGTCAATGTGAAATAGCACAAAACTACAAATGATGTCAATGTGAAATAGCACAAAACTACAAATTATGTCAATGTGAAATAGCACAAAACTACAAATTATGTCAATGTGAAATAGCGCAAAACTACAAATGATGTCAATGTGAAATAGCACAACACTACAAATGATGTCAATGTGAACTAGCACAACACTACAAATGATGTCAATGTGAAATAGCGCAAAACTACAAATGATGTCAATGTGAAATAGCGCAAATCTACAAATGATGTCAATGTGAAATAGCACAAAACTACTAATGATGTCAATGTGAAATAGCACAAAACTACAAATGATGTCAATGTAAATTAGCACAAAACTACAAATGATGTCAATGTAAAATAGCATAAGACTGCAAATGATGTCAATGTGAAATAGCACAACACTACAAATGATGTCAATGTGAAATAGCGCAAAACTACAAATGATGTCAATGTAAATTAGCACAAAACTACAAATGATGTCAATGTAAAATAGCATAAGACTGCAAATGATGTCAATGTAAATTAGCACGAAACTACAAATGATGTCAATGTAAATTAGCACAAAACTACAAATTATGTCAATGTGAAATAGCGCAAATCTACAAATGATGTCAATGTGAAATAGCGCAAAACTACAAATGATGTCAATGTGAAATAGCGCAAAACTACAAATGATGTCAATGTGAAATAGCGCAAATCTACAAATTATGTCAATGTGAAATAGCACAAAACTCAATAATCACCGGTGATTGAAAGACTTCACGTGTGGTGAAGGCGTCCGAGGTTCCCCACTTGGTGATGACCACGGTGGCGAGCACCAGAGCGGCGCAGACGGCGAAGCAAGAGGCGCTGGCTATGATCCACACCTTTAGAGGTACCTGGAAAAAAATAAAGTGTAAATTCCTTTAAAAAGACAAAAAAAAAAACAGCGACAATGTAAGAGAAAAAAATCAGCTAAGTGCGTGTCGGACCACGCACAATGAAAGGTTCCGTAATTGAAATGAATATTTACGCATACGTACAGTATTGATTTTAAAAACCGCAAAAATAAGTTTGTATTTCGGTATTTCTCGAAAATACCTCGTGTGAAAAACAAAGTAATTTCTGCAAAACAATAAACATCCTCCGTGCCTCGGAACGCCCGTTAGTCCTGGCTGTCATTCAGCACGAACATCTGACAACCAGTCTTACCAAGGGGTATCGTGTTACCCAGTTACTGGGTTGTGGAGGGCAGATAGGCAGTCGCTCCATGATGTTGACTGTTCCATCAGTATGTATGCGGTAAATCTTTGCCATTGCATTAGCAATTTCTCCCGTACATCGCGTGCAGACAAAAATCTTACAACACATTTACACAAACAGCCGCCAGACCCGGAACAATCATGTATCATGCAATTATATCTATCGCTGTGGTAATCGAAAAAGCCAGCACATTGCATAGGAACCTTTCATAAGAAAATTCGTTTATAAGTCTTAAGACCTCTGTGTGCGACAAGAGCCGCATTAATATATTAATATTGTATTCACTTCCATTTACTTCTTTTTCAGACATTTTTGTTATTTTGTTAAATGGTTCTGTTAATTGCTGCCCATCGTTTGTAATTTTGTGAACATAGCTCATGTTCCCTTTATTTTGTAATCTAAAAACAAATATGGCGAGATAAGCATAGAAAAGGCCATCTTCTGGTCAAGCGTGAGTGGCATCATGAGCGGAATAACTAATTCAACTCACGTTATCATATACATCCTTTAATCATTACGTTTTAGTGCTGTGCACTTCTGTAAGTGACAAATTCACAATACCAAAAACTTTAAGTGTTTATGTATGTTTTAGTGAGTAAGTCGTTGGAGTGCCATATCAATCAATAAATAAATAAGTAAACTGCCAGTTTATTGTGTAAACTCTCACATTAAAAACTTAGGAGAAGTGAGCTAAGAGTGAGCTAAGAGTGAGCTGTCATTCCACCATTTCCACCTGGCCTTGACAGCTCACTTCACTGCCGCAGTTCGGTCGCAAGCGCGGCTGCTGAGCATAATGTCCCTGGGCTTCGGTCCCAAGATCGCGTAAAGTACTATTTGGATTTTCTATTTGGAGTTCCTTTGCAGCAGCCATTAGTCTAGTGGATTTGTACTCGTTTGATGGCAATCGGCTCGCCCCCTATTACATGGGACTTACATAAACATAGCTGGTGAAATGTGGGTGTACATACACCTCTGCCTAACCCTTCGGGAAATACAGGTGTGATGTTATGTTATGTTACGGAGCGAGAGGGCATGGGAGGCCGTCACCTCCTTCTGCGAAGCAGTAATGCTTGCGAAGGAGGAGGCGGAACGCGTGGGGAGGGGCAAAATTCGCGCCCTGTTATGTTCTTGAATGCCTCGTTGGTCTAGTGGTTGCAGCATGAGGGTCATGAGTAGGGTTGCCAACCCTACTATATAATAGGTTGGAGAAAAAGGAGCTTTGCATTTTTTAAGAAAATTCAAAACATTTTTTAATATTGTTTATTTACATTTAACTAAAGTATGTAGGTACCATTTTGTTCGATAACTTTTTGCCATCTTGTAGGTAGAGACATGATCCCATTGCTATAGAAATATTGGGACTTTTGATCAAAATACCGCGACAAGTGGTTTTGGCAGTCCTCTCGTGATGTTAACCTGACACTGCCTAAGGAATTCTGAAGAGACCGAAACAGGTGGAAATCTGAAGGTGCAAGATCAGAACTATACGGCGGATGCATTAACACCTCCCAGCCAAACCCTCTTAATTTTTGCTGAGTGGCTAAAGATGCTTGTCTAGCGTTATCATGATGAAAAACCACACCCCTTCTGTTGATTAATTCCGGCCGCTTTCTCTCAACTTCTTGCTTTAATCTCATCAGTTGTTCGCAGTAGAGTTCAAAATCGATGGTCCTGCCTGGTGATAACAGCTCATAATGAATAATGCGTACACGGTTCATTAGGTTTCTTTCAGTGAGCTCGTGAGGTACCCAAATATCGAGCTTTTTTGTGTACTCAGTTTTTTTCAAATGCGACAAAACTGTTTTGTGGTCAATTCCCAGTTTTTCAGCTACGTCGTAATTACTGATATGCCGATCTTGCTCCACTTTTTCAAAAATGGCATCCATTTTATCCGTAATAGGGCGACCAGAGCGACGTGCATCTTTGACATCAAAATTTCCGGATTGAAAACGCTTAAACTAAATTTGTGCTACTCTCACAGACACTGCACTAGGTCCATAAACATCGCAAATTTTTTTCGCGGTTCGTGTTGCATTTTTACCTTTTTTGTAGTAAAATTTTAAAATGTATCGAATTTTTTAATTAGATTCACTCATCTTGACGGTACGAAAAACAAATAAAAATCACACATTTTCCTAATTTGAATTTGGAATTATGTTCTTTATAATTTAAACTCTCAATGATACCAAAACCAGCCAGATACAAATAGTATAGCCAAAGAGATTTTATTACAAGTTCATACATACTATAATGCGAAAAGACTTTTTCCCCAACCTAATAATATAGTATCCTGCTATATTAAAGGCCTAAATACTAACGGTCTTATTCATAAAATAAAAGATCTTAAAACCTTCGATAAAATGTTGTATTCATAAACTTTCCATTTATGGTCTATTACTAAAAGGTCGTTAAAATAAAAATGTTGCAATTATGAAGAAGTCGTCCAACGAATTGACCAACACATCGAATCGTCAAACGAGAATGTCTGTTTACGCACCAAATAATTATGACCATAGACTATATTACGTAAGTACTGTAAACTATTAGGGGTTAAAGTATGAAATTGCCGATTCGAAATGAAAAATTGAAATTAGTTTTTTTTTTTTAATTTAACATATTTATTTAATCAAAATAATTCTCATTATTATCTTTACCTACATTGCTGCCATCTAATAGGAAGGTCATGATATGCCTTTGCGATAGAACTCTCGTGATCTAGATTCGCATTATGTACTGCCTCCTGAGAAGAAAACTTTTTATCACGTAGAAAATTGTCCAAATCACGAAAAAAATTGTAGTACGTTGGAGCAAGGTCTGGCGAATACGGAGGGTGACGAATGGTTTCTATTTGCAGTTCCTGTAGAGTTAAAACGGTGCTGTATCAGGTCTCGCGTTATCATGGAGCAATAATGGTGAAGATCGATTCATGAGTCGGGGCTGTTTCACTGCTTTTTTTGCTATCATTGTTCGGAGTTCGGCACAGTAGACATCTGCCGTTATTGCTTGATCAGATTGGAGAAAGCTATAGTGAATAACACCATGCTGGGAGCACCAAACAGCTACCATTACATTTTTAGGGCTCCGCAGTCAACAAGGAACCCTTATAGTTTCGCCATGTCCGTCTGTCTGTCTGTCTGTCCGCGGTTTAGCTTAAAAACTATTGGTACTAGAAAGTTGTAATTTGGCATGAGTGTAGGTACCTACATGTTAATGACGCCAAAAAAGTGGTAAAATAAATTTTTTGTCCTTCCCATAGCGTGGGATATCGTTGGATAGGTCTTTCAAAAATATTAGGAGTTTGGGAAGACCGTTTTTTTGATTAAGTAAACCGTTCGTGACTTATCAAGCTTTAAAGTACCAATTTTTGTTAGAGTCAAGTGTCCCCCCCCCCTCTACCAACTAAACGGTTGTAGTTAGTAATTCAAATGTTACGGCATTAGTACTTATTATATATTATATCACACTTAAGTGGGCTTTACAACTTTACGAGTAATAATCGACCAACTTAAATTTGCGGTTACAAAAACATGTTCTCACATATATTCCGTATGGGAGAACATG